>JAPQVY010000089.1:2457702-3761732 GCA_028535165.1 Quercus tomentella
AAAAAATTTTGAAACAACTATCCAGTAAAATAGGTTCCAACTTCCAAGCAACAACATGAGTGCACAATGAAATCGCAACAAAAGATAGAACAGGTACAAACAACCATGCATACATAAATGAAATAGAAAAATCATGAAAAGAAACATCAATGATATGAAAAGAAACATCACTTCACAAAAAGTAAATAACCACTTCCAATAAATATACATACACCTTATAGATTGACCAGCAAAGTCTAAATAAGTAATTCTTGAAGTGCTTTATCTGCTGGATTTGCAGATAGCAAGTCAACCAACATGGATGCAGTGGTTGCATTTGCTGAAAAACCCTTGTCAACCATTATCTTAATAAGTTCCATAGCCTTTGCTGTCTCATTCTGTTGCAGCAACCCTTGGATGATTGTGTTATATGTTCGATCATCAGGAGAGAAATGGTTCCCATCCATTTTCTCTAGCAGCTCACATGCTTCATCAATTAGCCCCTCTTTGCAAAACCCTTTGATCATTATAGTGTAAGTCCGAACATCAGGTTGCAATCCTTTCACAAGAAGACCACTAAAGATTTCTCTTGCAGTTGTAAGTTCCCCAGCATTGCACATACTATCAATCAAGATGTTGTAAAACACAATATTGTGGTCCAACTTTTTGTCTTCCATCTCTTGAAACAATGCCATTGCGTCCCCAATTTTTTTGTTCTTACAAAGGCCATCCAACAAGATAGCATAGGTTTGGGGATCTGGAAGTTGGCCACATGCCTGCATCTTATGTAATAGGTCTAGTGCAGCCCGGGGTCTCTCCACTTGACAAAACCCACCTATAAGAGTGTTATAAGTCACAACATCAGGAGCCACTCCCTTGTTGGACATTTCATCAAAGAGACTCCTTGCTTCATCAATTCTTTTATTTTTGCAAAATCCATTGATTAATATGTTATAGCTAAACACATCAGGTGAACAACCCCTCTCATCCATCATATTAAATGTTTTGACTGCATCATCCATTTTGCTTTGCAAACAGTAACCATCAATTAGAGAATTGTAAGTGATTGTGTTAGGCCTAATTCCTCTTTCAATCATCACATCAAAAACTTCTTTTGCCTCTATCAACATCCCCTCTTTGCAATATGTGTCCACCAATATGCTGAAGGTCCTCACACATGGCATGATCTTCCTTTGCTCCATCTCATTCAACAGAGTAGTAGCCTCTCTCCACCGGCTGAAATTGCATAGGCCTTGAATTAAGGAATTGTAAGTGACAAGGTCCGGCTGAATGCCTTTACTCATCATTTCAGATAAAAGGTTCAAAGCCTCAGTTACCAATCTATCCTTACATAAACTATCAATGATTGTGCTATACGCTGTCAGACCAAGCTCAAAATTCCCTTCTTCCATCTTCCTAAGCAACCTAATAGCCATATTAGTCTGTCCAATCTTACACAGACCATTCAATATTGTTCTACAAGTAATTGCATCAGGCTTATACCCATTCTTCTCCATTTCTTCTACCAACCTCACAGCTCCAGCAATGTTACCTTGAAGACAGAGCCCCTTGACAAGGGTGTTTAGAGTAAAAGAGTCTGGGTGATAACCAAGTTTCAAAATTGTTGCTAAGACAGAGAACCCAAAATCTACTCGGTTCAAATGGCCGAAGCAATTAATCAAAGTATTGAGAGTAGGAACACTGGGAGCAATTCCTGATGAGCCCATTTGTTTAAATAGAGTAATGACTAATGGGTAATGCTTCATTCTTGTAATGGCACCCAAAATGCGATTAAAGTCAACAATGTAAGGCAAAGGGCGCATTTGAAGCATTTTATCAAACATGTCTAAGGCATCATCAACATTCCTAAAGCTTCTAGATTGGCACTGATCTCTAACAGATTTCAAGAATTGATTTTGATTGTGATTGTGATTGTGATTCGGGTTTTTTTTAGCACTAGCAATACTAGCAGCAGTAAGAGTAGAATAACAATAAGAACGAAAAGAAGAGTGGGAAGTACGAAGCAGCGTACCCATTTTCCTGAAGATCCAGCAAACAATTCGGCAGCCGAAATCAGAACCAAACGATAGAGTTTGAGAATTGAGAAAGCGAGAGAGAGAGAGAGAGATAAAGAATCGGTTTTGAGGGCAGTTTAGTTGAACTAAGCTACTGATCAGTTATCTGATGGTGATTGGTGAGAGAGCATAAAAAAACTGGGGAAGGGGGCGGCTGAAATGTGTCACCAGATCATTCTTCTTCTTTTTTCCTGTTTAGAACAGCGATTTTACTATTTAGTCCTCGTCCCCATTAACTTAAAGGAACCCGTTGTTGGGAACATTGATTGGGTTTCGGTGTGGTAGTTTTGGAATTTTGTGGACCTTTTTAATAAGCCTGCACCAATTACAGAAAAAGAGTGTTATCAAAAAAATAATAATAATAATCCCATCAAAAAATAATAATAATAATAAAATAACAGAAAAAGAGTTGTTTTTGGTTGCTTGGACTATAAAAATGTAATGGTTTTTATGCGTCTGCGATTATTATGGGCCCGTTTGGTAGAGGAGTTTGAATAATGTTGTTTGAGTGTTTTTGATATACATGTGGGTGAAAAAGTGTATTGAAATATGTGTAAAGTTGTTTAAAATGTGAAAATGTGTATTTGAACCACACAACCAAACAGGACCTAATTAATGATCCACTGTTGCATAAGTGTAGTTAATTATTATTTGAACCTAATGAGTGATGAGATTATGGGGTCATCAGTTCTAAATCATAAAAATCACAGTCAGGGATTCAAGCGGGTTTCATCAGTACTACGTTGGTCCCAACATTTCCATCCAGATCTCTCTCTCTCTCTCTGTTATGAATTTGATTGAAGAGGAATTTGTGTGCAAAATGTATTGGCTATTGGCTAACCAGAATCGAAATTTTATCTATGTTGAACAGGCAAGTTTTTTGGTCCAATTGATATTTCTCATTTTAAAGATATCATATATTATTGTACTGAGTTTGGTAGACTAAGAAACATTGGGAAAGAGAAGAAAACTAAACTTTTAAGCTTTACTGGTTTAATTGATGAAAATTGAAAATCCTCACACTAAGTAATTATGTTGGCTTTTTTTACTTATTTGATGGATAATCTAAGATTTAAAATTGCTATTTCTTTTTCTTTTTCTACATTGTCCTGGTAAACAAACAAAGCATCATGGCTTGGTTGGTGGAGAGACTGTGAAAAATGCATGGGACTATGTTGGACTTGCACATAGGATTAGGAATAGGAGAATTGGAATTTGGGACAGTGAAAGTTAAAACAAAAACAAAAAACAATTTTTATTGCATTTGAATTATGCCCCATCTCAGTCTCACTAATGCCCTCTTTGCTGTTCTTGCAATTAAACTGTAATATTGCAGTTCATTGAATCACATTGTCTTGAAATTTCATGCCCTCTTTGCTGTTATTATTCATCCCAATTTTTCTTTTTAAATTTTTTTTTGTGCAGAATTGTACACTGCTCCAAAAAATTGTACAGGAAGGTCATTTATCATCCTGCATGATTGATCAAATGTGTTGAATATGTTGTAAGTTTAGAAATAATATAGAGATAATATAATTTTTATAAACGTTTGTGATGTTTATAAAAGGTTTAAGATTTACAATAAGTTGTCTACTTCACATATGGTGGGCATGAATTTTGTCCTGATATTGTATCTCAAATAGCAAATAAATAAATAAAAACATTGCAATTTAACATTCTATCACACCTTCAAAACCTTTCAAAGTAGATACAAATGGCGGGGGAATTTACTTATGTAAATGATGATTTTGTGTGATTTTAGATCATTTAAAAATTAGTTATAATAATTAATATACTTGCTTGGAAAAGCAAGTATATTAATTATGCCCCATCTCAATCTCACTAATGCCCTCTTTGCTGTTCTTGCAATTAAACTGTAATATTGCAGTTCATTGAATCAGTGTCTTGAAATTTCAAGGACCACGTTACATCAAATGTCTAGGTTGTCATTAAGAATCTAATGCTAACAATTGGTTGAACTTGGTCAATTTTGGTATTTTGTCCATGGTTGGAACCATCAACAAGGTGACTGATTGTTAAAACTGCAAAGATGGTTTCTCCATCATCATCATAATCTTATGCCTTTCAAGTCTCTACGAATTCCTTAAGTTGAGGATTGTTTGACAGAATATTGTTTAAGTTATAATCTGTGATTAAATATGCATGTCTCATGTTTATTAAAGAAAGGCAAATTAGATGATAAGATACTCATTTGAACTAAGATGTATTGTATTTCTAATAAAGGCTGCTGGTAATAATTTATGGAATAATGTTGGTAATCTACTATAAGTTGAGTATCAAATTACTAATTCTTTCAAAAACTTGAGGAAATGGTGAATTTAATCACTTAACCATAATGCTAACCCTCCCCCTCACATGTGAGCCTAAAGTTCCCCTTAATAAGTGGGGCCCAACACGTAGGATTTTTAACATTTTAAATGGGAGGTAGTAAAAATAGGGATCAAACTCAAGATTTCCTACTCTAATACCATGTTAAATTACTAATTCTCCCAAAAGTTTAAACTTTTAAGAAAATGGTAAATTTAATCACTTAGCCATAATTCTAACAGTAAGAATGAAAATGGTGAATTTGATCACTTAAAGTCTTAAACATAATTTTAACCCTATCCCTCACGTGTGGACCTAAAGTTCCCCTTAATAAGTGAGGGCCCAACACGTGAGATTTTTAATATTTTAAATGGGAGATAGAGTAAAGACAGGGATCAAACTCAAGATTTCCTACTCTAATACCATGTTAAATTATCAATTCTCTCAAAAGTTTAAACTTTTAAGAAATGGTAAATTTAATCGCTTAGCCATAATTCTAACCGTAAGAATTGAGGAAGCAATGAATTTGTTTCCTGGTTGGAAAATTCAAACATGATTTAGGTTAAATCTGAAGAATAAATGGTAGAGGTACAGAGATTCTACCTAGTTGAAATACATTATATTGCTTATATTCACATTAAAATATAGAATTGAGTCAAGTTAAATGGTTTTTTCAATTCAACCTAACTCAACTCATCAAATGGGTAGAACCCAACCCAATCAAATTTACCAATTGATTATAAATAATAATTTGATGTCTTATTAACTAATTAGCAAAATTACACTATCCAATATTGGGCATGATATATATATATATATATATATATATATATATATTTATATTTATTTATAGTGAGTCTCTTACTTTCAAAGCTTATTCATGAACATATTCTCATTTAGAAGTGAGTGTAAACTTGGGCTTAAATTTGACTTATTTCTTAATTTTTATATATGCAAGTTTTTTCTCATGCCAAGCTCAAATTGTTCATGACAATGTGATAGTTACATTCCAAAAAAAAAACTCTAAACTTAGTTAATAGGAGTGTGCATGAGTCTAGTTGGGTCAAGTTAAATGGTTTTTTCAATCCAACCTAACTCAACTCATCAAATTGGTAGAACCCAATTCAACCCAATCCACATAGGTCAGTTTAGTCAATTAGTTATGCATACATATTTTATGCTTTGTGGAAAATTAGACTTTTACCAATTGATTCTCAAAAAAAAAAAAAAAAAAAAAAAAACTTTTTTCAATAAATTATTGCAATTGATAATATATACTTAAATTAAATTCCAAAATTTTTAAAATACCAAAAATTTCAATATTATATACTTAAATTAAAATTAGGATAATAAAATAAACTTATATACATGATGGGTTGTGTTAAGTTAGATGAATTGAAAACACTATCAATCCAAACTAACCCCCATATCACTCAAAATAAACTTCTAACCCAATCAGCCCACGAAAACCAACCTGAGACATAAGATTGGATCGGTTTTGTAGAGTTGATGGATTTGATGCACACCCCCAGACGGGCTTTTTAAGTCCAATCCAGTCTAACCCAAAAGCCCATTAAGAACCAAAAATTTGCAGCACCCACGACCTAACAAGTAACGACAACAGTTTGTCTGTATAATTCTTCAAAACTCTAAACCCTCTGAAAAACCCTAAGGTCCCGCCGGAAACCAAAAAAAAAAAGCAATCAAACAAAGAGCTTTTTACTAAAACCCTAACGAGAAAAACTTTTCCTTCACTTTCTCGGGCATTTTCTCAGCTACCAAAAGCACTTTAGGCAGCTCAATCTATATCAAAATGAAGAAGAAAGTGTCTGCGGCTCCAAGAGGAGGAGGAAGAGGAAGAGGAGGTAGAGGAAGAGGAGGGGCAAGAAAGGACGAGAAGTTTTCGGAGGATTCGTTTTTCATGGCGGAATCGAAGAAGCGGCGGAAGATTGCGGACGATGCCGACGTGATAGACAGCGGCGAGTCGGACGATGAGAGGGGTTATGGATTCCGCGGTGGTTCCGATGAGGAAGATGACGGCGGCGATGTTGAGACCGCCGACGAGGTGAGGCAGCGCGTGGCTATGGCACAGTTGGATAAGTATCGTAGAATTGCTAAGGAAGAAGAGGACGAAGACGATGAGGACGACAGTGATGAAGGGATCGATAGGGAAGGCGAGAAGGAAGGCCTCAGGGACTCTCTTGTGGCAAAAATTTTGCAGCAGGAGCAGCTGGAAGAGAGTGGCCGTGTTCGTCGAGCTATGGCCTCTAGGTATTGTATTGCTTTTTCATTAGTGTCTATTGGTTTAAGCAGATTTTGTTTAGTAAAATTTATAGCATTTGGTTCTGAATTGGGTGCTAATTCGATTAGAAAATGGCGGCCTTAATACGCGTCTTCTGAACAATATGATTGATTTTGAGTTAAGAATGTTTATTTATGAGAATATGTAGAACATGTATGTATGATCTACAATGCAATTCAGGGTACAAAAGCCGAAAACTAGTGGTGGGTTCAAAGTGTTATTGAAGCACAGACAATCTGTAACTGCTGTGGCTTTATCAGAGGATGACTCAAGGGGGTTTTCAGCTTCCAAGGATGGCAACATTTTGCATTGGGATGTAGAAAGTGGGAAACGCGAAAAATACCAATGGCCTAGTGATGATGTAATAAGGTCCCATGGAGCCAAGGATCCACAAGGTTCATCTAAGAAGCATAGTAGAAATGTTTTAGCACTAGCTGTTAGCTCTGACGGCCGGTATTTGGCTACTGGAGGATTAGATCGCCATGTTCATTTGTGGGATACCCGTACACGAGACCATATTCAGGTAAATCTAGTTTATTACTATTTTTTTTTTTTTTGGAAAAAAATGATGATTCAAAACTTATTGTGGTTTTTCTTTAAACAATTACTTTAATTGGGTTTAACTGTGGAATGTCGACGACCTATCAGACCATGTGACATTTAGTGACAGACAATAGAGAGCCTCTGCTGAATAAACAGGGGCTTAGAATTAAAGGAGTAATTCTACATTCTGGAGTTCACTTAAACTACGGCCTGGGTGTTAAATAAATTTTTTGTATGGTATCAAAGTTCACTTAATCTGGGTTGTTTTGTGCAAAAAGATGTTAAAAAAAAAAAAAAAAAGTACTGTACCCCCCTGCCTGAGACTTGCACTCCCCTGGTCAAATCAGCCAAGCTGGTCCAGTCCCCACTTGGTGCCAATTGTGCTATAAGCCTCTTGGCTTGAAGATGCCCAGATATTTTGCATACTGAAATGCTTAGATTCATAATTATGATCTGTCTATTAATATTGACAAGATCTTTGAATAATTTCTCAAATGGCAGACATCCTGAACAGGTGACGGACTGCTGAGTTTTGAGAGGATTCTCTTTATGGCCTACCTATGTTTGCAAGTTGAACTTCAAAATTTATGTATCTAATATATTTTTTTATTTCCTGAAGCTGTTAGGGCAACATTTAAAACCTGAAGTTTATAGATCTTATGTACTATTCTTAATTGTCTCTGGTGTGTTTAACAGGCCTTTCCAGGTCACAGAGGATCTGTATCATGTTTAACCTTTAGGCAAGGGACTGCAGAACTTTTCTCTGGTTCATTTGATCGAACAGTCAAGATATGGAATGCAGAAGATAGAGCCTACATGAATACATTATTTGGCCACCAAAGTGAAGTAATATCTATTGATTGTTTACGGAAAGAACGGGTGTTGACTGTTGGACGAGATCGAAGCATGCAGTTGTTTAAGGTAAAGTATCTTTCAGTGATTCCTTGCAAATAGATTTACTTAGTTGAAATAAAATTACATAGATAATGTCAACTTTGCATAATAGCAGAAGTTGACATGAAGGGTGATGGCAAAGGAAAGGACACGTTTTATGCTGTACTTAAATTAGATCTTTCCAAGAGTACATTTAATAAACTTAAAGTAAACATTTCCAAAGGAAATGCCAAGAGCCTCATAGCTCAGGGGCATTGCACTGATGCTTGAAACTATTGTGTCCAATTGCTATTGCAGATATGTGGTTTTAAAGGGGGAACTATTGTCCACATATTTTTATAGATTATTGTTTTCTTTCAGTAGTATATTTGAGTTTTTGTGGTGCTTTTTTACTGTATCAGTTGGATTTGTCTTTTTTGTTGTTATATTTGGTCTTGACATCACCTTCTATGCTTTGTGAAATAGGTCCCTGAGGAGTCACGTTTAGTATTTCGTGCCCCTGCATCTTCTCTGGAGTGTTGTTGTTTTGTTAGTAATGATGAATTCTTATCTGGCTCCGATGATGGAAGTATTGAGCTTTGGACCATGTTGCGAAAGAAGCCTGCACACATTGTAAAGAATGCTCATCCTTTATTGGCTGCAAACAAGAATCTCGATCAAAAGAATAGTGAAATAATCCCTAATGGACATATAGGTAAAATTGTAAAATTCTGTTTTCATATTATCTATCATGGAAATTATATGTAATGTTTAAGTATTAAATGGTCCTATCAATCTTTAAATTTCTAGGATTACTCTATTTTTGGAGGAAGTAAAGATTTTGTAGTTAGTGAGAAAAGATCTCATCAATTTTCTTATTCCATGCCTTCTGTCATTTACAAGTGGGTTTAAAATTATTTTACCCCTGGAGAGGACACCAGGTGTTATACTTTGTGTTGTTTAAACTGAAATCCGTCAATCTTTAAAAATAATTGGTGAAAACAGAATTCTAATATATTGTATTTTTTGGATAAGTATATTCTAAAATACTTTATTAATCTTTCCTTGTGCTTTCTCAGTTCACCTGTATTCTAATGACATGCTAATGACTTCCATACTGCAGAAAATGGTAACCATAATGAAAGCTATCATTGTCAATCAGCATATTCCTGGGTTAGTTCTGTCACTGTATGTAGAAACAGTGATCTTGCTGCATCAGGAGCTGGTAATGGTTCTGTTCGATTATGGGATATTGAAAGTGAGACCAAGGACGTTCGACCCTTGTTTGACCTTCCATTGGTAAGCCAAAGCAATATTAAAAATAATTCTTAAATCTTTTTGCGATCAGAATTTACCAACATTGTAATTTTTTTTTTTTTTAAAATACCAACAGTGTGAATATAGCAATTACTATGGATTATGCTTTGGGGTATATATTCTTATTTTTTCAAAAGAAGTTCAAATGTGAATATATTCTTATTTTTAAGAAATAAAATTTGATAATAATCACGTGTAAATTTTTTTATCTATATAAAAAAAAAAAAAAAAAAAAAAATCCTGTATGAATTTAGAATAATTCATAAATACCTTTTTTAATATATATTTTTTACTTTTTTTTTTTTTTTAATATGGATTATGCTTTGGGATATTTCTGGATGTTATTAATGTTAAGATTTGTTTCAGTTACTAGTACTACCAACTTTTTATGCACTGGTATATGCTCAATGGACTTATGATATGCAGGCCAAAATTGGTGTGTTTAGGTTTTAATGATTGGTAGAAATTTTGTCTAGAGTAGAACTATAGAGATACAAAATGGAGCCTTTTTGTGGATTATATAATTAAGATATCATTTGAGCATGATGTGGTTAAAAGAATTGAATATTTATTACATTAAGTTCTACTCAGCTTTATCTAGCAGTCTCTCTGGATACCCTGGATGCTTCCATTTAAATTGAGAGAGGAAAGATTGTATTGGGCAAGCCGAATGTTAGGAATCCTACATGTGCATGTGCCTTGTGTTAGTGCATGCTACCTTGTGACTGCTTGTTGTGGACATTAAGGGTATGTTGGGTAACTACTTTTTCCCCTTATTTTCTGTATTCAAAAACAATATTCTATTTTTGAAACTAAAAAACTTATTTGGCAAACCAAAATGATCTGAAAACAAAAACTGTTCTTAAAACTCATTTTGTGAAGGAAACTGAAAACATGCAAAAGGTTGTTTTCATTTTCTAATTTTCAAAAGTCAATGAAAATACACATTAATTTAATGAATTTGTCTCATTTAATGAGTTAACATTAAAATTCAAATCTTAGTAACAGCATATTTTAGTATTTTCTATTTTTTTCTTCAAAAAACTATTTTTTTTTAATTTCAACTAACCAAACATGTTTTTGATTTAAAAAATACAAGAAAATTGTTTTTTCTTAATATTCCCAAAAACAAGTTTTTGAAAATAGAAAACAATATCTGTTACCAAACATAACCTAAGTTTGTTGGCAGGGCAATGTGTGCACATGTGCATCAGTGTGAGACAAGCTTGCGTGCATATGCATGGAGACTAGGGCTTGTTGTAATTGATTCTTTCTTGCTCGTGCGTGTAATTTTTAGAGCATGTGCTTCATTAGATAAATTGTTAGGCGGGCTGTAGGCCAACTGGCAGACAGATAGAGAGTTGGTTAGGCTATTCTTGGCCTTAGCACCTGGCCAACACTTGTATGAATAGGCTTCTGCCTCTTTTCACCCCATTAAGTAGGTCAGTTTCTAGTCTCAATTCTCTCTCAATAACTATCCCAATTCTCCCTCTCTTAGGAGGCCTGGATACCTTGAATAAGCCACTTCACTTACATTTCACACACCCAGTGTTTCTTAACACCAAACTTGCCAAAACAAGTTCTTAGAAAGTCAAACCATGCAACTCAAAGACAGTTCATGCCATTTTTAGTGCAAGGATGAAGGACATCAAGATGATGAATCAACTATAGAAAGAATTAAAAAAAAAAATTCTTTATGAAATTAACAGAAAGTTTAAAGTGAAATCAGTTCTAAACACTCATTCTTCAAGTATGCACTGCTCACAATTCATTGCATTGCAGAAGATTAATTGGTCATGATGTGTTACTGTTTTGTTATCCAAGCACAAGCGAGCTTGATCTAGTAAAAGGAGCTGATCCTGAGCCAAACCCATATTGCTCCCACAATTTGTGGTATGAAGTTCACAAGTTGGGAAGATTTCTCTAAGCTTGAAATGATTTGAGTGTTGACACGATTTAGGTTGCTTGAACAGGACTTATGTTTGCAGGATTTCTAGACAGCAGGTAAACATACTTTGTGAAGGCTGTTTTAATGGGAGTAAGGTGGCAAGGAAACGACTTCTTGGTTGCTGTTCTAGGGGCTGTGAATGGTGCTGGAGAACAGTGATCTTATATTATGAGTGGTTTTTGTTGCCCATAACATTGATTTTATGGCGTTGAAAAGTGAACTGGAAATTAAAAAGGGAACAGAGTACATAGGTTTCACACATAGGATTTCTAAGACAAAGACTCTAAATTTAGTGAAGTGTTAGTAAACTAGGTTTTAAGCAACAAAAAGATCACAATAAGTACCCAATGACATAACTTACCCAATAGCAAAACCCATTGGCCTGACCACAACTACATGCGTCCTGGATTCTTGAAATTTTATAAACTGTCCCTAAATCCTAAATATTTAGAATTGAAAATGAGACTTGTAATTAACTAAATAAGCCTATACAAGGTCCAAAGAGGCTTGGTATCATCCAGAATGTGCCAAATCAATTCTTTGGCATTAGAGTTATCCTTGTTGTGCCTACTGTCTTTAGAGACTGTTGCCAGCATCCTCCATCACATTTAAAGATAGGTAACTGTTCACTCATTTGAACATAAACACATCATTTTTCATTATTTATCTTACAAGATAATAGGTAATCGATATACCGTGTTAAACTGTCAGCAATTTAAGTGGATGGCAGGATTTCACAATTTCCATTTGGCAAGTATTTATGTCAACGATTAATTTCCAGGGTGGACATTGGGAGTTAACAATGTGTTGATTCCCCTGTGCCTTCTTTACTGAAGAAGGGAAAACCTATTGTGTGCATTGATCTAAGCCAGTGTGCAGCCCTTAATTTGGTTATATCAACATCATCCCCCCCCCCCCCCCCCCCTCTCCCTGCAGACACTTTTTATTTATCATTTTATTTCTTATCTCTTTCTTTGGTTTATTAATGAAACCTTTTGATGTTGGGCTCACAATCTAATTGGTTGTCTGATTTGGTTTAGGGAGCCACCAAAAAAACTTGTTTTTTGCTTACTTGAATCATTTCTGTAACACAGGTTGGATTTGTGAATTCCTTAGCTTTTGCAAAATCTGGACAGTTTCTGGTTGCTGGAGTTGGGCAGGTAATTTTTTGTCCCATATCTGCCGTCTATGACATAGCCCTCTTTGAATATGGTATGAGAACTTGATTTGCCATGATTTAAGAAAAGCTGATCTTTAATTTGAAATTTCTAAAATCCTTATATTTAATCACTTATCAAAAAATAATATCAAATCCTAGAAATCCCCACACACACTTTGTTTCCCTGCACCTTTCAAACGAAGTATAATCCTCATTCTGTCCAAAAATATAAGGGCATGTTCATCAATCTATAATTTTAAATCATTAAAAAAAAGTGTAGACAAAAGAACCAAGGATGCATTTTAAATCATTACTGAAAGGAGAGAAAGATATCAAGTGGGATAAAAGAAATTAATGTTCTAACGAATGTACAAGGAAAAGATACAAGCTCAAAATTCATGAGGTAATCGTGAATCTGAACTTCTGGCTGAAAAGAATCCTAGTCTCACTAGTCACTTGTACTTTGGAGCATTGGAGGTCCTTCCCTCTCTTGTGGGGCTGATGAAGCTTCTCCAAGCTTTTCCTTTCTAACCATTTTCCATCAGAAATGCACAAAGAATGTGGAATTCAAAGTATGGAAATAAATTTCTGGATTTAATTTTTGACATTTAATAAGGCAGAAAACCACGGTACTGTTAAATTGCAAGTCAGTTTCTTCCATTCATAAAATTCTCTTATGTTATGCTTCACTTGGTGTCTACTGTTCACATTTTAACACGATAAATCTCTGCAACAGGAACCTCGTTTGGGAAGGTGGGGACGTATCAAATCTGCTCAGAATGGAATTGCGGTTCATTCCCTTAAGCTCTCATAAGATGGGCAAATGATTTTTGTAGCTCTCCAATTTTGACTAATCTGAGTTTTTAAGTTAAATGAAAAAAACATTTCTCGGCCTGGTCCAAATGATATATATTTAATTACCCTTCATTTTAACACTTAGTGGCTTTGTATCCTGTCTTGTAAGTTTATTATTCTTGTTTTGTTCTCTTTCATCTGAGGGGAAATAGGAAACCATGTTTTTAATGTGAAATGCACTTATTCATCTTATGGTAAGAGAAAGTGCTTGGAAGAAACTTCAATTAGCACTTGGGATGGGATAGCTTTGTGATATCGGATGTTTGTCTGTGGGTCATTCAAGTGTTTGAGTGTAGATTTTTATTGGGAGAGAAGTAAGAAAATGATATAGATGTTTTTTTTTTGATGGGATGATATAGATGTTTTGATCATACTTCAAAGGCAAACTTTAATTAGTGCCTTGGTATAATCTCAAAAAATTATCCAGGGAACAATTGAATTTTAGTTTTTGATTGGAACATTTATGTGATTTTGCACATTTTAGATCCAAGATGGATAGAGCCTTGAGTTTGATTCCTCAATTCTTATGATTTATTTAATAATATATTACTTATCCTCTGGTTGGTTGGCAAGAAAAATTAGGAGAAATGGAAAACTGCAGGTTAGTTTCAGTGTTTTTATTTTTGTTCTCTTAAGTAAATGTGAACTATTTTCTTCCCCAAAAAAAAAAATTAATAGCTTCAAAAAACTTTAATATGTTGATTCTATAGTCATATTTCTCTCTTTAGAATTGAGCATGAAGCAAAAGAGAAAACTACCCAATTGCATAAATGAGTTAAGTTAAAACGTTGAGCTTCCAAAAGGTTTTGATGGTTTCAATTGTAGAAAGTTGATTTATGTTTCAATGAGAATGATTAACATAGATTTTAATCAAATGCACTTGTTTGAAATAAGAAACCTCTACTGTGGGCACAGGTGCAACTAAATTGCTAAGAGCTTATACAATTATAATCCCTTAAAATGGAACTATATAAGTCTTTGACCATTGTGAATCATTCACAAACTATGTACAAATATATATATATATATATATATATATATATATATATGTTTGTACATATTATATAATAATAATATAATTATCCTTTTTTTTAAAAAATTATATTTTACACTTACAGTTTCCAAACAATGAGGTGATAATTTAAACATATTCATTTAAAACTTAACAGTTAACTACCCTAACCTGATTTTCCCGCCATGCAGTGTACAAAATCACAAAAAATGAACTAATTTCCCGCCACTGCCCACGCAAACGACGTCGTCGAGCTTACTCAGCTAAAAAAAAAAATTAAAAAAACGACACCGTCTGCAACCCACAATCACTCCAAATCCCAAAACCACCCCTACACAAAACCCAAAAATACAACCCAAACCAACCTCACAAGCCCGTAATTTCCACCAATTCCACTGTCCTTTTCCGTCAAAAAAGCCAAAAATTAATTTTTCCTTTACATTTATTTCCCGCCCATCTTTAACAAAAAACCATTTCCCGCCACGGCCAACGAAACGACGTCGTCAACACCCTAAAACGACACCGTCCGCAACCAAAATTGCCCTTATCAGCCACTACACACACAAAATCCCCAAACTAACCCTACACAAAACCCAAAATCCAGCCCCAAATCCACCGTAATTCCTCCAAACACCACTGTCCTTTTCCGTCACATTAAAAATCCAGGGGCACTCAAACAACGGTCTTAGCTCTCTCATATAAATACCCCCCAAACCCCCCAAAATTTCCATTTCTCTCTTCTGTCTCTCTCTCTGAAATTTTTTCTCTTCGAAATCTCTCTCTCTCTCTCTCTCTCTCTCTCTCACCGAAATCTCTCTCTCACTCCGACTCTCTCTCTCTCTCTCTGATATTCCATTTCGCCGATATTTCGGCCCTTTTGTTAAAAGCCAAAAGCTTGGCCGTAACCTAAATAACCATTATTGTAATATTCAAAATCACTATTATCATTGTTTCTATTTTGTTATTGTTTATATAGCTTATTAGCCCTAGGGTTTCAACTTTAACGATAAGGTTCTGATATTTCTGAACACGAAGAGATTTAAAGAAGGTCTTCGAGTTAATCAAAATGTGAGTATTTCTAATTCTGCTTTTTTTGGGTTTTGTTTGATTTTATTTTTGTTGTTTTTGGTTTCTTCTAGGGTTTTTTTTTTTGGCTTATTGAAGTTGCGGTGGAAACCCTAATTAGGGTTTAAAAATGGAGGGGTTTTGATTTTGGTTATATGTGTTTGGTTTCTTTGGGTTTTTTTGGCGGTTTCTGTTACGCTAAACCCTAATTTCGGTGTGAATTTGTATGTTTGGAACCCTAACCCTAACCCTAACTTTTTTTTGTGTGTTTTTTGTGTTGAAGATTGATTGGTTGAGCTGGAGTGTAAAGTTTGGGTCGAGCTTGGCTTCTGGGATTTGTTGAAGCTGGTTTGTGAAGGTCTGGGGAATGTGAGTGTTTTTGGGTTCCATTTTGTTGGTTTTAGGGGTTTCTGGAGGGTTTCGAAGTTGCTGGAACCCTAATTTGGGGGTTTTTCTGGGATTCTGTTTTGTGGGTTTTTGTGGGTCTGTTTTGTTGTGTTCGAAATCCTAACCCTAGCTTTATTATTTTGTGTGTTTGGCAGACCCAGAGTATGACTTCAACTCGAATCAGCTTTGAAGAACAAGCACTTGATCTGAAGAGTGTTTGAGAGTCCTTGTGAAGTTCAAGTAAGTGAAGTCCTATGCTTTGATTTCTATGATCTTAGTGGGTTTTTGAAGCTTTTTGAAGTTGGTGAAACCTTAATTTAGGCTTTTAATTTAAATTTTTATTATTATTATTTTGATGAATTTTGAAGTATAACCCTAGCTTTATTTTATGCTCTGAAGATTGGTCAGAATACCAGTAGTACACAAGTTTAACCATAATTGGCATCATTATCTTGAGCTTGTCCTCCTAAGATCAAAGAGCTTCTTTGTGACTATCGAGATATGTAAGTTTTCTGCTTCAGTTTCATCAAATTTTAGGGTTTTTCAGTTAGTTGGTTTTAGTATGTTGAATAATTTGCCATTATGTTGTGCAGCACAGTTATCGGCCCTATACTTAGTCAATGGCTGATCAACGGAATGGAAGTGGGCAACCTTCTAATGGGAAGGCTAGTGCAGCAGCAAATTCTTATTCAATTGATTTGGATAAATTCACTACACGATTGAAGTCTCTATATTCACATTGGAATGACAACAAGGATGATATGTGGGGCACTTCTGATGTCCTTGCTATTGCCACGCCTCCACCTTCAGATGATCTGCGGTACCTCAAGTCCTCGGCATTGAACATCTGGTTGCTGGGTTATGAGTTCCCAGAGACTATAATGGTTTTTATGAAAAAACAAATCCATTTTTTGTGTAGCCAAAAGAAGGTCTCTCTTCTTGAAGTTGTGAAGAAGTCTGCTAAGGATGCTGTTGGTGTAGATGTTGTGATGCACGTGAAGGCAAAGAATGATGATGGAAGTGGTCTAATGGATGCTATATTCCGTGCTATCCATGCTCAATCAAAAGTGGATGGCCTTGATACGCCGCTGGTTGGGTATATTGCAAGGGAGACTCCTGAAGGGAAACTTTTGGAGTTGTGGGCAGAGAAACTAAAGAACGCAAATTTCCAGCTCAGTGATATTACTGGTGGGTTGTCTGATCTGTTTGCTGTGAAGGACAAGGATGAGATTATGTGTGTCAAGAAAGCTGCTTACTTGTCTGCTCATGTGATGAAGAAAGTTGTAGTTCCAAAGCTTGAGAATGTAATTGACGAGGAAAAGAAAGTCAGTCATTCCTCATTGATGGATGAGACTGAGAAGGCCATTTTGGAACCAACTAGAGCTGGTGTGAAGCTGAAGGCAGAGAATATTGACATTTGCTATCCTCCAATTTTTCAGAGTGGAGGAGAATTTGATCTCAGACCTAGTGCTGCCAGTAATGATGAGATGTTGTACTATGACTCTGCCAGTGTTATCATATGTGCCATTGGATCACGATATAATAGTTACTGCTCGAACATTGCAAGAACATTCTTGATTGATGCCAACCACCTTCAGAGCAAGGCTTATGAGGTTCTTCTTAAGGCCCAAGAAGCTGCGATAAGTGCATTGAAGCCTGGTAACAAGGTCAGCGCTGCATATCAAGCTGCCATTTCTGTAGTTGAGGCAGATGCTCCTGAGTTAGTTGCAAATTTGACAAAATCTGCTGGGACAGGAATTGGTCTTGAATTTCGCGAGTCGGGGTTGACTATCAATGCCAAAAATGATCGAGTGGTGAAAGTAGGAATGATATTTAATGTGTCAATTGGTTTTCAGAACTTGCAGACACAGACCAAGAACACAAAAAATCAAAATTTCTCCCTGCTGCTTGCTGATACAGTAGTTGTCACTGATGAAAAGACAGAGTTGGTGACTTTAGCAAGCTCTAAAGCCGTTAAGGATGTGGCTTACTCTTTCAATGAGGAGGAAGAAGAAGAAAAGCCTAAAGCTAAAAAAGCTAAAACTGAGACTAATGGCACTGAGGCCTTGTTGTCTAAGACAACACTCAGGTCAGATTTTAATGAGATCTCAAAGGAGGAACTACGAAGGCAGCATCAGGCAGAACTTGCCCGACAGAAAAATGAAGAAACTGCCCGGCGTCTGGCTGGTGGTGGACCTGGGGCTGGGGACAAAAATGCTGCTGTGAAGGCTTCAACTGAATTGACTGCCTATAAGAATGTGAATGATCTCCCCCCTCCAAGAGATTTGATGATTCAGATTGACCAGAAGAATGAAGCTGTTCTTCTGCCTATTTATGGAAGTATGGTCCCTTTTCATGTGGCTACCATCAGGACAGTTTCTAGCCAGCAGGACACCAATCGAACTTGTTATATCAGAATAATCTTTAATGTGCCTGGGACCCCTTTCAATACTCAAGATGCGAACTCATTGAAATTCCCAGGGGCTATATATCTGAAGGAGGTTTCATTCCGCTCCAAGGACCCAAGGCACATAAGTGAAGTGGTACAGCAGATCAAAACGCTCCGGCGGCATGTTATGGCTAGGGAGTCAGAGAGAGCTGAGAGGGCAACTTTGGTTACTCAGGAGAAACTTCAACTAGCTGGTAACAGATTTAAGCCAATTAGATTGACTGACCTTTGGATCCGTCCTGTTTTCGGTGGCCGTGGAAGGAAGATACCTGGTACTCTTGAAGCTCATGTGAATGGGTTTCGTTTTTCAACTACAAGGCAAGATGAGCGTGTGGATATTATGTTTGCGAACGTCAAGCATGCTTTTTTCCAGCCTGCAGAAAATGAGATGATCACTCTGCTCCACTTTCATTTGCACAACCACATAATGGTGGGTAACAAGAAAACCAAGGATGTACAGTTTTATGTTGAGGTGATGGATGTGGTCCAGACCTTGGGAGGTGGAAAGAGATCTGCATATGACCCAGATGAGATTGAAGAAGAGCAACGGGAGAGGGACAGGAAGAATAAAATTAACACAGATTTTCAGAGCTTTGTGACTCGGGTGAATGATCTCTGGGGGCAGCCTCAATTTAGTGGCCTTGACCTTGAGTTTGATCAGCCTCTAAGAGAGCTTGGCTTCCATGGGGTTCCCTTCAAATCCTCAGCATATATTATCCCATCTTCCACCTGCCTTGTGGAACTGATAGAGACTCCTTTCCTGGTTGTCACTCTAAGCGAGATTGAGATTGTGAATCTGGAGAGAGTTGGACTTGGACAGAAGAACTTTGATATGACGATTGTATTCAAGGATTTTAAGCGAGATGTTCTTCGGATTGATTCCATCCCTTCCACAGCGCTTGATGGCATTAAGGAATGGCTGGACACAACAGACATCAAGTATTATGAGAGCAGGTTGAATCTGAACTGGCGTCAGATACTGAAGACAATCACTGAAGACCCACAAAGCTTCATAGATGAAGGGGGTTGGGAATTTTTGAATTTGGAAGCTACTGATTCAGAATCGGAGAACTCAGAGGATTCAGACAAGGGTTATGAGCCATCAGATGTGGAGCCTGAATCGGACACAGAGGAGGAGGATTCTGACAGTGCGTCTTTGGTGGAGTCCGAGGAGGATGAAGAGGAGGATTCAGAACCAGACTCAGAGGAAGAGAAAGGAAAAACGTGGGAAGAGTTGGAGAGGGAAGCAAGCAATGCGGACAGAGAGTTTGGGGATGAGTCAGACAGTGAGGAGGAGAGGAAGAGAAGGAAAGCAAAGGCCTTTGGGAAGTCTCGGGCTGGCCCTAGTAGCAGTGTCCCCAAGAGGGCCAAGTTACGATAGATTTGATAGGAAATCTCTTGTTTCTTAGTCTTTTGTTTTTGTGGTTCAGCAACCAGCAGCTGCTTTTGCTGCAGAATGCAGATGTCTGACTTTAGCTTGGAATTGTTATTTCTTACTAGTTTATTTCGAGGATTTCTTTCTTATGGCACTAAATAGCTTATCTAGAAGACAGGATCTTTTATTGTAAATTGGTTCCATCTCTTTGCTAGAAGTAAAATGATCTCTTTTGGCCGTGTTAGTTCTGATGTTCTATTGCCATGATTAACTGATGAGCTCCCCTTGTCCTCTTAAAATTTTGGGTAAAATACTATTTTGGTCCCTAAACTTTATTAAAAGTTTGTTTTTCATCTTTAAACTTTAAGAAGTTCATTTTTCGTCTCTAAATTAATGAAAATTTCATCTTTCATCCCTAAACTATTAAAAATATTTTATTTATGTCCTTAAACTTTACTAAAAGTTTGTTTTTCATTATTAAATTATTGAAAAAAGTTTATTTTTTATCCCTATTTTTGTCTTTAAACTATTGAAAAAACTATTTTCAAAGTTTAAGGATGAAAAAAGAACTTTTTAAAGTTTACGGATGGAAAAAAAAAAAGTATTTTACCCTAAAATTTTCTTAAGAGATCCTTTGAAACAAGAAAAGTCATTCGTGGTAACTGTATGCTTTCAGCAAACTTGAACTTGATGATTTTTGTGCTGAAATTCATGTTCCTGGGTATTTGAGTGATTGTTTTAGTCAGTTATTCATTGTAACCTTCTTTCACAATTTCTGCAAACTATGAATTGCATGGTTTCCTTCTTGTGATGATCATGTTCCTTGATATTTAGGAGACTTTTTTAAAGTCAGATTTCATCTCTTAGGCTTTAAAAAAAAAAAAAAATTGGCTAGCATTTTTTTTTTTTAATAATTTTAAAGCTTGATCTTTCCTATTTCATTTGATATCTACTGGGACATTATTTCTTAGTATGGCCGTATGCATGACTCTTTGACTTTCTACAGTGTTAGGTGCAGGGGCGGAGCCAAGAATTTTTGTTTGGAGGGGCCAAGTTGCAACATTAATATATTTATCAAAACAACCCCATACACACACATAAATACACATGCTTTTTTTATTATATACACACACTTTTTTATTTGATAAGTTATATATATACACACACCCAACAAAAAAAGAGCTTAATATTTTCAATCAAAATTATGTTTGATGGCTATCTTTCATAAAATTAATAAAATACATTTTCACAATTTTCATAGTAAAATTCTTAAAAAGTTTCATTTTCTAAAAAAATTATCAAATTTTATACTAATGTAAGTAAAATTATTCAATTGAACTAATGTAATTTTCAAAAACAAGAATGATCCAAAACTTGGAAGAACAAATTAGGCTCCAAACATATTTGAAACTATTTTGCTTTGACCTATTATGTGACGACCAAAGAGACATTTCATGTGTAGTTTTTGTGACAATAATTTTTTGATGAGTCAATGACTTATTAATCGCCACATAATAGGTTGAAAAAGATAAATTCAAACATATTTGGTACCAAAGTTTTTCAAATATTTAACAAATATAAAAGCATCATTTTACAATAAAAAATAGAATTGCGAAAAATAAAGTTGTCTCTATAACTATTAGACCATTTTTTTTTTAAAGCATCATTGGACTAATTCAAATACTTAGGGGGGCCAACTCTTATTTTTTAAGACTAAATTTTGAAAACATTAAAATAATTATATATATATATATATATATATATATTTTAAAAATTTTCAAAATTTTGGGGGGGCCATGGCCCCCCCCCACCCTTCAACATGGCTCCGCCCATGGTTAGGTGTCCCATTAGTTACTGTTATTTTGTATTCATAAGACATTCTTATCAAGGTGTCCTTAACAAATAAATAGATATACTGCATCATGTGGAGAAGGCGTATTAGAGTACACACAGCAGCTGCACCAGTGGTTGCAGATCTCGGAGAGATGTATTGCCAGGCTGATGTTGGTGCCGTTGTTTCTGTGTTTAGCAGGCTAGGTACTGTAAAACAGGTCCCTTCTTCTGGTGATGTCGTGTGATTATGGATCTTGATTTTTTTTCTTTTATATAATATTTATTGAAATAACTTGCAGCAATTGAGAAAACGTTGTCCAGTAAACTGGAAGATGCACGAAACTCAGTGCAACTAAGAATTGTTAAAGCCCTTAAAGAGTATCGAAATCTTTATGCTGTGCAACATCGCTTAGGAGACAGGATAATATTTCCAGAGTCTCTGAAGGTCCTGCCTTTGTACGGATTAGCACTTTGTAGATCCACACCTCTTCGGGGAGGATATGCTGATGCTCCACTTGATGAGTGCTGTTCAGCAGGTTACACAATGATGACTCTACCAGTAAAGAAATTGTTGAAGCTTCTATATCCTAGCTTAATACGACGGGATGAGTATCTTTTGAAGGTAATGAATTACTGGATTCAGTTACGCACTTGTGATGGTTTTTATATTAGAACATCCTCAGAATTGGTTTTACTTCTCGCGTTTGCAGGCATCTGCTCAAGTCGATGACTTCAAAAACCTTGAGAAAAGATTACCACTGGCTGCTGAGAACTTAGATTTCAGAGGCCTTCATTTATATGATGATGGTTTTCGCTTTAATATATGGTTTGGTAGAGCTCTTTCACCTGATGTGGCCATGAATTTACTTGGTGCAGACTTTGCAGCAGAATTGTCAAAGGTATGGTGGATCCCATAAATAAAAGTCTAAAAGATAAAAAAGATAGTGTATGATAGTCTGTAAAATAAAATAATATAAAATAAAAGCCTTGTGATGGTTCCCCCCCCCCCCCCCCCACAAAAAAAAAAGCATGTACTACAACAGCGGCAAGATCAACAAAACCCAGTTTTTGGGGTTGGTTATGGATCTTTGCCATTTGATCATATCCAAGATCTTAATCTCTATTATCTCCTTAATTAACATGTCATTTTCTACTACTTCAATATGTTATTTTAGGTATTCTTCTACAGGTGGAGCTTGTGTCCAGTGGCCAGTGCCACTGGACACGTTGCAATGTGGACACGTGTCCAGTGGCCACTGGACACAAGCCATTCCCTTCTTCTACCTCCTTCCGTTCCCCAATTTTAATCAAAGCATGTACTTTTTCCTTTCACTTTGGACTTTGATGTGCCTATGCTTGTCCTAAGGGGCAGGCTGTTTGGGAAATTAATAATTTATCAGCTTGGGTCCGATCTTGATGTGTTGTTTGATAAACAGATTTTTAGTTTTGTTTATCTTGAGACCAGCTTTTTCTTGGTTCTATTTGGAATTTTCAGATTCATCTGTATCCTTATAAAACAAATTTTCTCTACAAAGCATCAAATACTGGTCACTCTATCTGCAGCTGACTTGCTTTTGGGGCTCCCTAACAACTCTTCTAAAGTTCTGTAGTTTTAAACAACAACAACAACAACAACAAAAACCCTTAATATTCATTTAAATGGTTTTATTCAATGTAGTCTTGGTGTTGAGTTTTATTTAATTAGTGTGGATGTGGCTGCTATACACAGCCAGTGCCTTAAATGCATGCCCAAAAAACCTGTTCCCTTTCATAATCAATCTGTAACTGACTTCCTCTGTTGCAATATTTTTGTTTTTTTGTTTGAATCAGGTTACCCCTTCTGAGCGTGACAATGAAATGTCAAGGAAGCTGATAGGGATACTTAAGAATTTAGAGAAAGTGACCCTTCATATTATCATGTGTCATCTTGTAAGACAAGGCGAACATCCCAGAGAAGGCTTTCCTTCTTCTCTCCGATCTTGTTGAGGACCAGATGGGGGGTGCCAATGGTTATGTAGATTGGATTCTACAAATACACCGGCAAGTTCAGCAAAATCCATAGTATACCAAGTTCAGCAATTTTTGTAATATATAGGTAATGAATTCTTATGTTAATTTTGGGTCTACTTGGGACATTGCTTCAGAATGTTTTCAATTAGGAACTATGGTGTGTCAAATCATTTAGGCTGTGTTTTAGGATTACAATTATAAACAGCTTATTGAGAACATCTCTGTTTGAAAATACTTCTAAAAAAAAAAAAAAACTATGTTTAAAAAGTAATGATTTTCATGTTTTGATGTCTTCCTTGACTTGTATTCTGCAGGGGGCTTAACATGCTTGTTCTGTGCCTCATCTATACATTGATGGAACGTTTCATTCAATGTAATTATCAGTTTGGATTCAGACATCGGTTCCCCTCTAGAAGCGTTGATGGTTGAGTTGATGAACTGGTCCCCAGACGTCGAACAATTGCTTTGTCCATCACAGGATGTAATAATTAGGGGATCTTAGTTAGTGATATAATCTTATGCTTCTTGTCTTTAAATTGAGAAGAAAAATAGAAAAAAAAAAAAAATTGAATGCGATATCTTAACTAACTACTTTAGCTTCTTCTTCTTTTTCGTTTTCTTTTTCTTTTTTCTTTAAAAAAAAAAAAAAAAAAATCTAGTTTGTGTTGTATTATGATTCCCCTCCCTCCCCCCCCCCCCCCCCCCCCCACACACACACACAGAACGCATGATTGTTTGGAAGAGATGCAAAGTTTGTTCATTAAATTATTGGGTTTTGTTATGTTACAATGATAATATTTGAAGAAACTTCCTTATCTTTGGCTTAGCATGAATCTACTTCTGTGCTCTGCATGTCTTGGTATTTTGCATGGCTCCAAACCATCAGGTAGTTTGGTTTGTGAATAACCTGATTGGCAACCCAAGATGAATATTCAGCTGCTCCTCCCCTTAAATTCCAAAATGGGTCTTTGAAAGTTGCTATGCTTCACTAATCTGTCACTCTTAAGGAACTTGGTTGGTTCTTTGCCATTGAAAAGCTCAATATCAGTTTTGAAGGTGCTAGCCAACCAGTTGATACAGTTTAGTCACAGGGACAATCTTCATCAACTAAAATAACGAACCAGTAATCTAAGTAACTAATGTCATCTGAATGTCTAGTCTCCTAAAGGGGAAAAAAAATCATTATAGAATTTAATCGAATCTAGATAAATTGATGCACCACTTAAATTGAAATAACAATGAAATAAATTTGAATAGTCAATGGTCCTAATCAGTCCATGTTGATAAGGCTGAAGATCTTTAATTAGGTGGATCGTCCAACTTCTAGCTCAAGGCGGATAAAAGCAACTGTAAAACAAAATATTGGATTGTTACATTTTTTGGGGTGCTTGTACACTCCCATAGAATTGGATTAGATGCATAACACTGACTATCTGATTCTCCAACATATCTACTAATGAACTTTTTCTATAGTATATGCACAATAACATCGCTAATATTCAATTTAGCTTGAATTCTTGACAAAGCAACACCAAATTTTTGGTTCAGACGACCTTCCATAATGGCAAAGGATCAATTAGTCCTTATGAAAGATGCTATATACAAACTGCTACATTTCTTACTTGAAGGCATTCAAAATGAAAACCAGCTATTAGCAGCTGGGTCTCTGATGTCTTGCAGTGAATATGAAGATGTTATGACTGAGCTGAAAATAGCAAATCCATCTTTGTGGTTGGAGGAGCACAAGGCTAATGAATTATGATCTTCATGACACACACACACACACACATATATTGCTCCTCCAGTGCGTTGTTGACAGTCTAGCTTTTGCTAAGAGCTTGCAAGATGAGAGATGCTTGGTTTTGAATCAGGAGAAACTTAATGATGTGCCGGGGTTGTTTGGAAATTTTGATCTGGATTCTCAGGAGGAGACTCTATGTAAGAATTGAGTTGGATTCTCGGGACAAAATGGAAATCAAGGTTAGTGAAGTGTCTTTGGAACAGTTGATGGGTCCATGAAATGACATTGATGGCAATGTTCCACACACAGTTCAACTTCAAGCCTTCATCTTTCAATTATCACAAAGAATACACTACAATTTTTTCTTCTCGGTCTATTTTTTTGTTTTAGATTTAATTTTTAAAGTGCATCTTTCTGTCACGTCAGATTCTTGAGATGTTTGCACTTATCAAGTTTCTGACTCAGATTCTCACGCTTGCTGAGGTTGCTGAAAATGTTTTCTTTTGTCACTATTCCTAAAAAAAAATGAAAATTCAAATCCAATCTGCCGAGTAACTGGACTAGGTTTTCATTAGTGGAGTTCTTTTAATTTTTTTGTGGGAGGTCCTAAAGAACAAAAATATCTAAGAATAGTCTTGATTTCTTAAGTTTTCCTGCTTTCTCAAAGTGAGCACATGAAAAATATTTACTTTCTAGTGCTGATTTGTAAACATTCTCAGCCTTTTTCACAAAATAAAAAGCTTTGCCCGATGTATTGTTGTCTCTAGCCATCAAGTTGATCTTGGATTGTATAGGTAATCATACAAATCTGACTAGTCAAAAAGAATTCCTAACTAATGAGATGGATTTCACATGAACCATAATCACTCAAGATGAATATAGAATATAGTGTCGCAAAAATGTCCTCAGATTTGAGTCATTTGACAGAGAATACTTCCAGTACTAAATTGAAGAATGGAGAGGAAAAATCAGCAGTAACGACTCAAAGGATTGTTGGAAACTTCATCTGCTCTAACACAGAATGATTTTCAATGGAAATCATGATATTCAAAAAGAGAAAGAGGTAAAATTGTCAAACAAGATGATCTTAGCATTTAAGAGGTGCCTTCAACTTCCTGCTAAACTAGCTCTAAGGCAAGTACAGAAGAAGCAGAAGAGGATATGATAAAGTAGTTAAGTTGAGTGAAAGCATGCACATGGTCCCTCTTTTTTTTGAGGATAAACGGCAGAGCACATAGTCCCTCTTAAACCTTCATGTGTAAAGAGAATTAATCGTTTTGTTATTTGGGCTGATGAGGAAATTGATAATAGCATAAGAATAAATCATTGCAAGGTTTGAGAAATGGAAGATATTAAAGAGACTGTCTGAGATATTATGCAGTGCATATATGGGAGATGATGATATATTATGGCTTGCGTCAGCAGAGGCTTGTACATTAGCATTAAGCCAGGCAGCTGAGGATGTTACTTCTGGAGAATCTGATGTCATGCCACTAATGCTGCTACATTGTTAAGTTCTTTTAAGTTTATGAACCTAAATTTACTTTGTTCTAGATAGGTCAAAATATTCAGTGTTCTTTTTCCCTGTAATCTGTTGCATTCTAAACACAGCATCTGATGCTGGGATTTATCATATTGTGACCACCGCATGATGTGAATGAAATGGATTCTTTCAAGGACATCGATATGCTTGAACCAGAACCAGCTCCTTTGAAGTGGCCTAAAAGACAGGAATTCCACACTCTGAATTTTTTTTTTTCTTTTTTGATTCTGAGGATTATTGTTATGATGCTTCATCGGAGGGTTTCAGATTTGACTAATTTTCTTAAATAGTAGATTGTCATTTTTTTTCATTACTCTAGGATTATGCTTGACTGTGAACATCATTGGTGTCTAGAGTTATCACCTTTTGCAACAATGTTGGATAACATGATCTTGGCAGATTGTTTCTATTCTGAAATCAAGCAAACTGTTGATGCTTGTGTTGCTGAGGCTTTGCCTAGACTTATTTCTGATGTCAGGCTGACAACACCAGTATTTACTTTGAAGCAAGGAATAATACTCACTTTTGAACTTGTTCTCTCTTTATTAGCAATGTCTAATCAGATGAGGGGGACTAGCACTAATTTGTCCCTTATTATTAGATCAAGAAACTAAATGTTCAGTAGAGTCTGTAGGACTCACATTATTTTCATTATTAATTGAAAAAAGATTTGTTTAATTTCTCAAAATCCATTTGGATCTCCAAGTACTGGAACTGCGGAGTAGAATATAACGTGAATGTTTTCCATTTGGGTCTCCTATTGTTTTCCACTTGAGTAAACTATGCAATCATATAACATGAAAGTATGCAATACAAAAGCCTCAATTTTTTTTCTTTATTGTGTCCATTAGGCTACATAACTAGAGGCAGCTCTTTCTCATCACTAAAACCCACTTCCCT
This sequence comes from Quercus tomentella, assembly GCA_028535165.1. Taxonomy (NCBI): domain Eukaryota; kingdom Viridiplantae; phylum Streptophyta; class Magnoliopsida; order Fagales; family Fagaceae; genus Quercus; species Quercus tomentella. The sequence goes on from JAPQVY010000089.1 coordinate 2,485,397, forward strand.
TGCTGTAAGGTTGTGAATAAAAAATTGGATCCAAAGTTCAAACCTTCTTGCCTGACAACAAACGACCTTTACCAGCTAAGGATAGAAGAATTAGGACATAAGATCAACTAGGTTGCGATAGAGATGATTGCGTTTTTACTTTCTCATCAACCAATTCAATGTGTACATCTTTGAAATTTTCTTTAACTAGATTAAAAAGTTCATAAAAAACTGTATATGTGCATGCCATGGTAGACTTCTCATTGTTGACTTAATCTTTTGGTTCCATTCTTGCGTCCGTACTGAAAAAGTCTTGATTGAAATTGAATACTTTGTTAATGGCAAGTTCCCTGTATTGATCATTTTCTCTCCATGAAATGACAAATGTGATAATTGTGAAATAATAGGATCACTTAATCTTTGACATATATGCATTTTTTTTTTTTAATATAAAAACCTTTCAACCGCTACTTTTTTTTATAACTCTATTATTGACATAAGGGATAAAAGGGCCTGTTTATGATTGATGAACTGTCACCTAGCACTGGAGAAAGTATATGTTGTTACAGGAATACTAACTCAGCATCCAAGTTAGGGTGCTTATTGGATACAATGTCTTTCACCAATGGTCTCTCCATTTGCAGTATTCCTACACTTACTCTGCACATGACCAAGAAGAGGATGTTGCTTCACAAGATGAGACCCCAAAAATACATATGAGGATAGAGATACATAAAGCATCACAAAAAGGACCTTCAATTTTTTCTATTATAACTGGTCACTTTTTATGCACTTGGTTATCTGGAAGAGAAAATAGCAATTAAACTGGGGGTAATGAAAATTTTGAAGTTCAGTAAATTGCTTGGCAGCCCAAGGATAAGACAGGAATGCCATGACCGTGGCATATCTTGAATTAGTACTGTATGCAGTAATCAAATAAGGTGATACGGAATCATAATATTGAAATTCTGGGTTTTTACTGTCTCTTAAAGAATAACTTGTTAACTGTCCTTCTGGTTTTGTTGTTTGCTTACTAGCTGCTGGGTAGTTCTCGAGTAAGTGCAAGAAAAAGTACAAGGCTATGAAGGATCTTATAATGTCTTCAAAGACTACAATGAGATTCTATTCAAAAAGTTCTGTGGGAAAATTGTTCTTGGACATAAACAACCATGATTGCCCAAAAGATTGAGAGGGAAGAAAATAATGTGACCTCTTTTGCTTCTCATATTGCTTCAAGTATTACCTTGTATATCTTAGTAGCTACCAAGGATGATAGCTTAATGGTAACTTCTGTAGAAAATTTTAGGGTCTTTTAAGTCTTTAACTGAGCATTTGAACATGGAACTTGGATGTTGGATTGATAAGTCTATATACAACTAAATTACATGGCTATTGAGCTGTTGACTAACATGATCTACAATGTACATACTACATATTAAATGATGATTAAACTATCATACAATTCCAATACTGTGGCTAGTAAAAAGAAGCAGCAAAATTCTAGCTATCATCTTATGGTAATGCTAATATTCCTAGCTGGGGCTAGCTAAGGTTTCTTGCTGCCTGACATGTCAAGCCAAGAAACAGTAGTCAAATGTCTTGCAAGTTTTGTGGAGCAAATTCTGAATGTAAAAGGAATAGGATAAGGAGCTACTTTGTCACTTATGACTTTGGAGTTATCAACAATGTTAAATCACCATATATGCATTAGATTTGAATATCAATCATTATTAAGTGCCATATTGCCTACTATTCAGACATGCCAGAAGTGCACCGCCACTGCCATTAGAAGCGTTGATAACTTGATATCCTCTTGAATGAAGAAAATTGACTATGTTAGAGACACAACATTTTTTTACACTTGTTAAGATGATAAGTTGTGTTTATTAGAAAATTCTCTTTTTCATACTGATCGACCATTAGACACTTTTTATTATACACCAATTACAGTGAGTCGCGTCAACCATTGTGAAAAAAATTGTGAACATTTTGCTGTCCTTTGGACCTAAAACAAATAAAGAACATTGAGGCACTTTCTTTATTAGTGGGGGGTGGAAGTCCTAGTTAAAATTTGACAGCTTGTTTGTTTTTTTACCAGTATTTTCTTTGTTTTATGTTGTGTCTGCTGGCCCCACTTTCCTAATCATTACCTAATTTTCCTTATTCTTTTAGTGAAATCATAAAATAATATATTATATAATTATTTTTTTTTAAAAGACCAAGTTTTCAATTTTGGACTTGTTATATGTCACCAAAAAATAATCAAAATAAAAATATACAAAGACAATGACCATAATCATCCAATATAGATTCTCAAAAATAAAATAAAATCATCCAATAATAAATTCTTCATTTGGTTCATCCACAGGCAGCCTGCCTAATTTTCTTTATCATTATCATTGACTTTAAAAGCATGTTTGATTCGTATATAAATTACGAGGGTGATATTGTAATTTCATATAGATCTTATAATCTAAGACATTGTGCTTGAGCCTGGTCTTTAAACGGCAAAAGGAGCTATGGTATATTCGCATGTTGCAATAATGATTTGGACTGTCCTTTTGACAATATAGGCGCCCAGCGTGAAAGGACAATATTACCCTCATAAAGAGATTGTAGTTTAACTAGTATTACTTTCGTGTTTGTGTGTTCTAATAAGTATTATTATTTCCTCACAAAAAGTATAACTAGTAAATTAGCTTAACTGGTAAAATTTCTTGTTTTTGAATAAGAAATTTGAGATTCTATCCCCAAAGAGCAATTATTAAGAGTAGACATTATAAATTAAAACTTTAAATCTTTTCGATTTCCCATTAATGAGTGTGTTGATGTTCAATTCTCTTCGCATTATTCTAAAAATGCAGGGTTGTCACCTTCCTCTTCTACAAATATTTTTCCTTAAAAAAAAAAAAAAAAAAAAAACTCTTCATTGAATATGAGATTTGAATTTAAATACGAAATGTATAAAAGAAATCTAACATTTTTTTTTTCCGAATGAAAAATATTAATTATCATAAAGTGAGTATCATTAATTTAAATCATATCATATTTATAAAAAATATTATTATTTTATCTTTGATAAAAGTCTTGGTTAATTAATTATTATACTCTTATAGTTTCATCATAACATATGAAATGAAACTTCAACAGGGTTGAATGGACTGTTAATGTAATAATAGTGGAGCCTCCTTTGGTCACTTCAATCATTTTGAGCCTGATTAAAGCAACTGTATGAAAACAGGTTGAAATGATCAATATGTGAAAAGGTTTTTGTGATAGAAATTTTTAGTTGTAATGTGGATTACAATTTTGCCCAAATAATATAATAATAAATTTTGTTTAAAAAAAAAAAAAAAAACTCCACCTAACTTAAACTATGTATAATCACACCACATTCTTCTCTTCTTGAAGTATTACGTAATTTTTCTAGTGCTAGAACATGAAACTTGAAATTTGAATGGATTATTAATGCAATATTTATAAGGATTTTTAGGTCAATGTTCAATAGAATAATTGTTGAGTCTAGATAAAGGTTTGAATATGTAGATGTTGGCTTTCTAGAGTTATGGACCTTTTATAGTTTAAGAAAACAAGAGAGTAGCTAAAAGGTTTGAACACATTGTGTGAAAAAAAAATTCTACTAATAATTGATCTAATGACAAGTTCTTATTGAAAATTTTGACAAAATACACAAGATGTGATATTGTATGCACATCATGTGTATTGATCTCACCAATATTAAATTGAGTGACATGACAAGAATCATACATGTAGCCATGTGCCATACCAAAGCTTAATTTCTCATCCACCCATCTCTTATATCCTACAACAAGTCATACCATAAAATGCAATCTTCTCATCCGCCCATCTCTATATAACCTACTACAACAAGTCATACATAAAAATGTAATAGTACTAGTAGTTGAGAAAAGTGGGCAATTTGTTTTACATATATAGGTTTAGAAATGTTCTAATTACTACCAAACCTCTTTCCCCTTTCAACCCCAAGTACTTAGGGTACGTTTGGTATACTGAATGTAGATTACATTAGGAATAGTAATCTTTATTACTAGGAATAGAAGACATTGTAATGGAATAACTATTACTATTCATAAGTTTGGTTGTTTCATATGGAAAGCTTGTAAAAGATGATATATAAGGAAACTTTTATATTTTTGGAAATATATTAATTTTAAAACATATTATATACACTAAGGAATAGCTATTACATCTATTTTAAAGAGGAATAGTTATCCTTCAATTTAAAGAATAGTTATTCCAATGTAATAACTAATCCATGTAATAAAGATGCAACCAAATGACTGAATTGATATTACACATGAATAACTATTCCATTACAGGAGCTATTACAGTATACCAAACGTACCCTTAGTATTAGGGAGCTACTGTTTGAATTAAAGAGTTTGGTGGTGGTACCTCATAAGTGGGCAACTTATTGACAATATTAAAAGTAGTAAAAACTTTCTTTATCAAAACTTCATTAGATTAAAAATATTCCTAGCGGCAACTTAGTAGTTGAGCTCCCTATTATGGCTCTCTTAATACCATAATTATTGGGTTAGAGTTAGTTCAATAATTTTATGTAGTAACTAAGGAAAGATATTAGTAATTTGTAGACTTAATTTAAAAGAACTATTAGCCTTTAACCACTCCACCATTTCTGTACACATATTACAAATAAAATATTTCACCATCATTTTGTAATGGTTTCTAACAAGAGAATTTAGCTGTTGTGAGAAAATCAATCATTTTCAAAAGTTTCATAAATGGTTTTAGAATCCAACTTTTTTTTTTAGATTCCCTAAATTTTTTGGGATGATTTTATTGTAAGAATTCTTAAATTCTAAACCGTTCAATATTATATGGATGGTTAAACATTAAACTTTATCACATTATCAACATATGAAAAGTTATTGATTAACACAATTTTGATATTCATCTAAATAATTGATGACATGATAAATTTTGAGAGAATTATTTTCAATTTTTCAGGTTTATGTATAATTTTTTTGGATATAATTGATCAGTTTTTTTTAGTCCAACTTACTCTTTTTTTTTTTTTTTTATAACTTCGATAAATAAATTAAAATAAGTTATCCTCAAGGCTCCATTTTTTTATTTTTTAAAGGATTATTAAGATTTAAAAACTTCAGCATATTCCCTCCAAAAAATAAAAATCCAAATACCCTTAATAGGAAAGTGGGTGCCCAATAATCAAAATCACATAGGTGCCAAAATCAAATACCCTTTATACATTTAAAATTCTAAAAAAAAAAAAAAAAAAAAACCCCAAAACACAAAACTTATAAAGTAAGTTTGAATGGTCAAAAAGATAGGCAGTAGGCACAGACTTCTTACAAAGTTTTATGATTTTCATTTACCAATTTTTTTTTATTTGTTAAAATATTCCATTAAAAAAATATAAAACTAAAAACACCACAAAATAATAATAAAAAATTCATTATTTTTTTAAGAGCTTGGGCTCTTTCTTTGACTGTCACCAGCGCATTATAGCACACTTCACAGAAAAAAGCAAAGCATTTACTCTCTCTCTCTCTCTCTCTCAGACACACACAAATCCATAGAGTGAAAAGCCAAAAGCTTTGAAGTTTTTAACACACCAAAAAACCCAACTGGATCTAAGTTTCTAAAGCCTCTGATACTTTGTTGTTCAAGGAGCTCTTGTTGATGCCTGGGAATTTCTGGTTTGATCGGTATGGATTTTTTTTAAAATTTCTCAAAGACCCAGTTTTTGTTTTTTCACTTTTTTGAGGTTTTTGGTTCTGGGTGTTGTTTATTTTTGTTAAAGTTTTGATCTTTGTTGTTGGGTTTGAGTTTGCTTTGTTGGGCTATTGGTTGGTATGGATCTATGGGTTTCTTTGTTTAGCTTCTTTTTGTGATGGTTAAATTTTGTTTAGTTTATGATCATGTATTTTATGTTGGATTTACTTGCTTTGATTATCATTTTCTTAAAAAAATTCTTTGATTACTTGTGGGTATTTATAGAGTGCAAAAGATTTATGCTTATCAGCTTCCATTTTCTTTATTTTTTAAAGAGAAATTGCATTTTTGAGCTCATTTTATTGATCTCCAGATCTCTCTCTCAAAATTCCCATCTTTTATGTTAACTCAAAAAGTTGTCAAAATGTGAATACTTTGATATTTTTAGATTGATGGGGTTTTATAGCTTTTTAGTGTTTGGTGTGGAAGTAGATAGGTTTTGACAAACCAAAACTTTGTGCATACTTTGATTTTGTTAAATATTTTGTGGGAATTTATAAGTTTATTTTAAGTAGTTGATGTGAAGTGCTAAAGAAATCCTTGAATATATCTTTGGTTTTAGATTTAGGTTGTGGAAGTAGGAGCATTTGTTTGATCTGCAGCTCATCTTTTGTATTGTTGGCTAATTTGATGGGTTCTAGGTCTCATTCTGTTTCTTTCTGTATAGGTTTATAATTCGTTCTTTTATGTGAATTATGGAGGATAGATAAAGGATATTTATCTTGTACAAAGCACTGCACTATAGCTAAATTTGTTATTTCTTTATTTTTATTTGAGCAGGTAAATGATTGGTCTCATCAAGGTGAATATTTAAGGAGATTAGGAAACATTTTATACTAATGGCTTCAGTGGGCGTAGCACCTGCTTCTGGTATGAGAGAACCTAGTAACCATAATGTCGGAGTTGATCGGTTGCCTGAGGAGATGAATGACATGAAAATTAGGGATGACAAAGTACGGAGTTGGTTTGGCATTTCTCTTTCTTATTATTTTCTTGTGTTCACTTGATTTGTGAAGTTTATCAACCAGTTATTCATAGGATTCACTGTTTTTGTAGGAAATGGAAGCCACAGTTGTTGATGGTAATGGTACAGAGACAGGTCATATAATTGTAACAACTATCGGTGGTAGAAATGGCCAGCCGAAGCAGGTATAGCTTTGTTTTACAAGTTATTCTCCACAATTTCTGTAATTGAGGACCTTATGTACGCACTTTTGGATGAAAATGTCAAAATGAATCCTACATGCTCTACAGGTGTCCAAACTAAAGCTGGTTTAGGACTATTGCAAATGTCAACAATTGTAAAATTTGTCCTTCTGGAAATGTGTTTATCTTGATTCATATGCAATGTATCATTTCATTACGTGTATTTCTGATATGGCCTACTGATATTTGCAGACAATAAGTTACATGGCCGAGCGTGTTGTTGGACATGGATCTTTTGGAGTCGTGTTCCAGGTGAGGATTAATAGCATTTAAATTATAACTAAGTTTGATGTCTGTTAATTTAGCGTCTTTTAGTTAGTATGATGCAAGCTGTTATATACTGTTTTACTATGTTTATGTAGGCAAAGTGCCTAGAGACAGGTGAAACTGTTGCCATAAAGAAGGTTCTTCAAGACAAGAGGTATAAGAACCGAGAGCTGCAAACCATGCGCCTTCTTGACCACCCAAATGTTGTCTCTTTGAAGCACTGTTTCTTCTCAACCACTGAAAAGGATGAACTTTACCTTAATTTGGTACTTGAGTATGTTCCTGAAACAGTTCATCGTGTGATCAAACACTACAACAAATTGAACCAAAGGATGCCACTGATATATGTGAAACTTTATACATACCAGGTATTATTACTTGTTAAGAATTGGTTTCCTTCTGCTCTCATGATAAGTCATGTTTTGGACAATGTTTGTATGTTCATGTGGTTAATTTGAAAATTTGTTTTGGAAACTGCTTAGGTCTAATATTGCTTGAGCAAAGATATTTAAATGTTAAGTTAGTCTTAACTCGTTTAAGAGTATCGGACTGGTGTTCTACACCATGGACTGTGAGCCCTAGGCTGACCAATGTGTCTTGATGCATTAAAGACAGCCTCAAGACTTAAGCCTCGGAATCTTCACTTGAATGGTTAATTATTTTAGATTTAGGTTGACATTCCATTCTTTTTCTTTGAAGGGGGGTGGGAGGTAGGGTTTATAGCTAGCTTTAACTTCATCAACATGTGTGGTTTTTATAGTTTTGCTGATTGTTTTTGTTCTTGCTTAGATTCTAATATATCTTTATGCTTTGCAGATCTTTAGGGCCTTGTCATATATTCATCGCTGCATTGGAGTATGTCATCGGGACATTAAACCTCAAAACCTTTTGGTACGTCTGCTAAAAAATTTGCATGTCTATTTTAGATATTTAACTTGTGTTTTCTTTAAGCTGCACTGCCATTGCCTTTGTAAGGATGACACAGGAAAAAAAATTCAGGTTAACAACTTATTCTAACTAAAAGCTATTGCTCTCGTACAGGTGAATCCACATACCCACCAGGTTAAATTATGTGACTTTGGAAGTGCGAAAGTCTTGGTATGTTTTTATTTTGTTATTCATGTCCTTTTTCCTGAAGTTATTTTTGTCTTTGCTGTAATTGGAATGCTTAATATCCTTATTTTCTTTAATGTTGGACAGGTAAAAGGTGAGCCAAACATTTCTTACATCTGCTCTAGGTATTATCGAGCACCAGAGCTTATATTTGGAGCAACTGAGTATACTACAGCTATTGACATTTGGTCTGCTGGCTGTGTTCTTGCTGAGTTACTGCTTGGACAGGTAATTGATTATTCATATAAGCTCTGGTCAACTTCTGGATTTGTAATTTGTACATTAAGATTAAATGAACTTTTTGTTCTATCAGCCTTTGTTTCCTGGTGAGAGTGGAGTCGACCAGCTCGTGGAGATAATCAAGGTAAATATAATATTTTGTTATGTAATGGAACTTGGATACCATAAAAAAAAAAGTAATGGAACTTGGATATTTATTTATTGTGGGATTTTTTGTATGAAATTTGCTGGTTGGGAACTAGCTGATGAGACAAAATGAAGTCTTTTGAGTACAATTATTTCACTGGGCTGACCTAGCAGATGCTTTAGCTTTTAGCCTCTTAGATTGGGCAGTTGTTGGTTTGAATTATGGTCATGCATGTTTACATGGTATATGGATATTTTTTACACTGCTGTATTTGATATGAATTTTTCTGTGTTGTAGGTTTTGGGCACTCCTACAAGGGAGGAAATCAAATGCATGAACCCTAACTATACAGAGTTCAAATTCCCTCAGATTAAAGCCCATCCATGGCACAAGGTATTCAAGATGGGAATCTTAAGGTCTCATAGTATATATTTTTATCACCAATCCTCCTACTAATATCTGCTCATTCCTCTTTTATTAGATATTCCACAAGCGTATGCCTCCAGAGGCTGTTGATCTGGTTTCAAGACTACTACAATACTCCCCTAACCTACGATGCTCAGCTGTGAGTACATTAAAATCTCAGTTTTCCAATATCTTATTTTACCAATTTACCAGCAATCTTGCACTACTCCATTGGGAACATCTTCACTAGGCTGTGTATGATGTGATTCATCTGTTGATCATAGGAATCTTGTAGGTGAATATTGGTAATTGTTCACAATAGTTGTATGATGGTGGAGATTGCTTTTACAGCATGGATCAATCTGTTCCATTTTTGTCTGGGACGGGTTGGTTTGGAAAGAGCATGTAATGACAAAAGTCTACCAAATATGTTTGACTATACAGGCGGTCCTACTTGGGTTGTATCATTTTCTAGATTCCCTCTTGGTAGAGTTGGTTCATTTCATTCACCTAACACAATTTTAGACAGCATCACTTATAGGAGTCAAAGCTTGAGGAATTTTCCGTGAGACTGAGGGCCAGTGGGGCCTGCACATTTTAAACTTGGGCTGCATCTCATCTTGATACCATGTCGCCACTTGATGTTGGTTAAGCATGAGTCACGTTTGTTTTTTTCTTTGGCTGGGAAAAGTGTGATGCACATTTGGTACTGTATATCAATTCGACTCAAATAAGCTTTAGCCATGATTCCCACTGACTTGTGTCAGCTCAATAGATCATTTTACAAGTTACTGGGATTGCTACACATTTTTCTTAATGCCTTTTGCAGCTTGACAATCAGAAATGTTTTTGAATGCAAATATTGTATTCTTGTCACAGTATGAGTTTAGTGACTTTTTGGCCAATTGTCTTCATGCTTCTCCATTTTTGAGCTTTGTGTTTTCTAATCATGCTTCAATTGCAATGCAGCTGGATGCCTTGATCCATCCCTTTTTCGATGAGCTACGTGATACCAACAGTCGCTTGCCAAATGGACGGTTCCTTCCACCACTATTCAACTTTAAATCTCATGGTATGATATCATTTTAAAACAATTTAAATTACCTTATAAACTGTTATTCCCATCCAAAAGTCTCACCTACTGTTTTTGTCAACTAGAATTGAAGGGGGTGCCGGTTGAGATTTTGGTGAAATTGATCCCAGAGCATGCAAGAAAGCAATGCCCCTTTCTTGGTTTGTGATTTGATGTAATGTAACAAACCCACGAGTGTTCTCTCCGTATGGAGCTGTGTTCAATCTATATATGCTATTTGTTCTCAGTTCTTCAATGTATCTTTTGTTCTATTATTACCTTGTTTTGTAAAAGCAGATTTAGAGATATGCTACCTATTTACCCAAACCTCAATGGGTGTCTCTGATTACCTTGTTCTTGTATCACAGCCAGATTGTAACCTCACATAGAGAAGACAAACATCAGCATTATCTAAGTGTTTTATCTGTATTGCTATTTCTAGATGACAATATCAGCATATGTCCAGTAGTTTCTATCTGTCTTGGGATTTCAATGTTAGTCTAGGACTTGGGAAGTCATCTAATAGGAGACTGTAAAAGTCTTCTCACACCCTTTGTAAGTGCCTCAATAGTCTTGGTCTCTTAGCTTTTATACTTGGTTTCATGGTGTATTGAAGTAACCACCCTTGGTCTTGCATAAGCTTCATTGGTAGCAATTACAATATTTATATCTTCATTAAGGGCCCTCATTGTGGTGGTTTAGTTGTCATTTTCCAATAATTAAAAAAAAAAAAACAATTTAAGGATTTGCTGTTCAAATAATACAGGATGGTCAAGAAAACAACTAGATTGATTGTTCTTTATTTTTTTAGGATAAACCCGACATTTCATGCCTCCTAAGTTACTTTTGTTTTATGGTATTATTTGAACTATACAATCCGTCTTGTCCAATAATTGAATAGATGGTTGATTTTGTCAAACCAAAATCATCTTTGGTCCACATGTTTGCTCTTGTTCTCACGTTTCAGGCTGTGAATGATTTGTGGTCCATCTCTGCCCACCATATATAAAAAAGAAAAAAACACTAAACACAGGACCAAGCTTGGGTAAAGTAAAGGTTCCTTAATTGAATTGAATTTTATCGTTGTATTGACTAATGCAGTCAATTGGGGAATTTAAGGTGCAGTATCTAAGAAATTATACATAAATTTTATTCTAAACATATCTTTTTGATTATATCCACACATGTACTAGAGTTCATTTGAAACATGAGGTTGTGAAATTGGATTTCACAGGCATCAACATGGGTCCCTCGCCGTTTTTCGTAGTTTGCCCTTAATTAATGATGAAGACTTTGTAGTGTGGTTAGAAAAGCACCCCCATTGTTGAAGCCTGCCCTTGAAATGGACAGGCCTCCTTCCTTGCTTTCCTTCTTTCACTAACCTAACGTTTGACAGAGAAAGAAAGGGAATTCCATAACTTCGGCTGTTTTTGCATATAATTGCTATCCTCCTTCAAATTGGCATTGTCTTCATGACCATTTCTCCCATCTTGTATAACCAAAACTTGCTATATTTATTGCCAAAAACAAGGACAATGAGCTTACTTTGGTGAGAAAAAAAGTTTACAAATGATGGGGATTTACAACTTAAGAATCATGATATTTCATATTTGAATATTGTGCTCTCTAATGAATAAATAGTCTTTACAAGTGAAATCATACATCTATCATTACTAAAGTCTCTAGGAAGAGAGAATTCTCTCCTGTAGTAGTTACATGGACCGTCCCTTTTATTAAATGTGAGATTCATAAGTGTTAGAGGAACGCTCCATACGGCTGTTACAAGAGATACATTCTTCTAGGAATGATTTGTTATTTAAAAAAATAAGGGAGTTAATCACAACTATTTATCCTAAATTAGGATATTTTGCAAAATTTCCACTTAAAAAAAGGGTATTTACAATATATTTTAAATAATAAAAATCCTACAAATACAATCCCTCATATGCTAATTTAGATGACATAGTAAACATTGTAAATTAATCTTGAAATAGATGCTGATTATTAAATTAATCAAAGGTGTACAAGATTTTCATAATTAAGCATGGATAGCTTGAATTTAAAAATAAAATAAAATTGTGAGAGTAGCCCATCCCAAAGAAGCGATGGTACAGTCATGATCTAGAAAACTTCTCATCTATTGCCACACCTACTTTATAATATGTCATACTAGTCGCTAACCCGTGTTAATCTTGATTTATTTACAATAGTCATCATATCATAAATTCATATTATACTTAGAAACATGAGGGAACATTAATAATATACAAATTGTAGCAATTGAACTTGCATAATAATCTTCTAAAAAAAAACATGCATAATAAATTAATAAATATTATCCAAAAAATATTGTAACTCTTTTGGGAATGAATGTTAAGTGAGCACAATTTTTCTAAGATGTATATGAATGTTTTGCAAACGTAACTTTCATAGATTTTTGTAAGAAGATTTAAGCAATTCTATGTTTCTTCTTCTTTGATTGCACATTAGGATTCTAATCTCAAAAATCCCTAACCTCAATACATGAAACATTCAATTATTAAATGAAAAATATCAATTAAAAAAAAAATTAGAATATGAAAAACAAAAGAACTCATTATACAAGAATTTAAATAAAAATTAGAATATGAAAAACAAAAGAAATAAAAGTGAGAAAGAATTCTTAAGCAGATTCGAAAAAGAATAACTAATTAATTAATTGAAAATAAAGCCAAACAAAATAGAATTAGTAAAAATCTTAATAAGAGTTAGATTCTGAAAAGAATTAATAGTTTAATTAAAAGTTAAAACCCCTTTCTTTGGGTTTAGATTTTGTCAAATAAATGAAGAATTAAAAGAAAATGTGATCACTCCAAACCTTTTGTGTTTGTATATTATAAAGTGAACAATAATAGGTTTATACTAGATTAAATAAACTCACTTTCAAAAAAAGAAAAAAAAAAGAAAAAGAAAAAAGAAAAAAAGGTATGGTTTTAAACGGTTGTCGTTTTCAGTGTCCAGCAACAAAACGACATGCCACACTTCCTAATTTAGGTGAAGAGACACACACATAGAGTAGAGAGAGAGAGAGAGAGAGAGAATGCCGTTGGGGAAGTACTACTGCGACTACTGCGACAAGGAATTCCAAGACACCCCATATGTTCGGAAACGCCATCTCCAAGGTCTCCAACACCTTAGAAACAAGGCTCTCTGGTTCGACTCCTTCCAATTCAAAGGTCTCTTCTTTTTCTTCTTCTTCTTCTTCTTCTTCTCTCTCCATCTCTATTATTCTCTCACTTTTTTTATTTTTATTTTACCAAGTTACTTTTTTCATTGCAGATGCTAACCAGGCTTACACTGAAGGATTTGGCAAAGGGGTCTGCAACCGCTTTGTCAAGACGGTACCTTTTTGAAAATCTCTCTCTAAATTGCAATTTCTTTGGTTACCCATGTCGTTTTATTGGATATTGGATAATGGGTTTATGGCAGAATTTGGATTAGTTTTTGTTTTTTCTTTGATTAACCAAGTTCTTATCTTGGATATTGGATAATGGGTTAAAGGTAGAATCCATATTAGCCTTTTGCTTTGATTACCCAAGTTGTGTTGTTGGATGTTGGATAATGGGTTTATGGAAGAATTTAGATTAGCTTTTACTTTTTCTTTGATTACCCAAGTTGTTTTGTTGCATATTGGAAAGTGTGTTGATGGAAGAATTTAGATTAGCTTTCTGGTAACTTGCTGTGATTGTAGCGGTTGAGCTTTTGCTAGGTCTGTGTAATTGTGTCTTGCTATTCATTGTACTGTTTGTACATGTATGAGGTAAAATAAAATCTGCTCATTTATCTTTAAAAAGAATAAAGATTAGCTTTTGGGTTTTGTTTGATTACCCAATTTGTGTTTTTGGATATAGAATAATGGGTTGAAGGCAGAATCTTGATTAGCTTTTTATATTTCTTTGATTACCCAAGTGGCCAAGTTATTTTTGATGGATATTGGAATTGGAGACTGGATTTAGACCAGCTTTTGGGTTTTCTTTGATTACCCAAGTCATTTTGTTGGACATTAGACAGTGGGTTGAGGGTAGAATTTAGAGTATCTTTTGCTTTTTCTCTGAGTACCCAGGTTGTTTTATTGTATTTTGGATAATGGGTTGGAGACATGATTTATATTAGCTTTTGTGTTTTCTTTAATTACCCAATCCAGTTTCATTGGATATCGAGTAATGGGTTGAAGGAAGAATTTAGATAGCTTTTTCTCTTTCTATAATTGTTTAAGTAGTTTTATTGTGTCATAAATAATGGATTGGAGGAAAATTTTACTTTAGCCTTTTTTATTTTTTTTACTGGTTAAGTAAGTTTAAGTTTATTTTTGCCTTATGGCCTTTAGGTCAACTAGCACTTCTTGGTGTTTCCTAAGGTAATGTCCAGGGTTTGAATCCCCTCACATAAGATGTATAAAAAAAGTTTAAGTTTATTTCTAAGTGCAAAATAGGTTGGAGGTAGAGTTTAACTTGGCTTTTGTTGTGGAAATTTGAGCTTGTTGTCTTTGAGTACTGAAGTAATTTTATTACATACTGAGTAATGGGTAGGAGGGAGTTTATGTTTGCGTTTGGTTTGGGAAATTTAATCCGGTTTTCTTTGATTACCCAAGTAATATTAGTTGATAATGAAAAATTGGGTGAAGCTCTTGCATTGGCTATATAGCTTTCGGAATGGAAATGATTTGGCCTTGAATTAACATGTTGTTTTTTGGCATGATGGGAGTAAAGGGGTTTTGCCAGTACGGAGATTCCTGCAAATATGTTCATCCCAAGAACAACTTAGCAAATGTTAATACTCAAGGCATATCAGGTAAATTATGTCCCTAATATATATTATTCTCTTTAATTCTTTTTACTTATTTTTCAGGCTATTTTTCTTTTTAATTTTCTATTTATCTTATGAATTTAAATAAATCTGATTAATACTCTATCTTAAATTTGTTATAAAGATCTTATTTCTATAAAAAAAGAAAAAAAGAAATGGGTTGTGGAAATATTCAAACCTGTATCTGGGTTAATAATGACATATATGTTAGATAACTGTTAACAATGATACTATTAGATAACTAACTTTATCAAACATCAGTGACAGGCTTTGTGGATAACAATCAGTCACCTATTATCCCTGGAAATCAGTCGGTTGGAGGCACTTTTTCAGGTAAGGATACATTGTATGTTTGCTTAGACTTGAGTATTTTTTTGTCAATGGTTGCATTTGTAATAGTTTTTGGATTATTCTTTTTTTCTTATGTTATTGTTAGACTTAATGTGGTATACAAACTATGCATAAGGCTTACTGCTGTTCAATCTTGAAGGAACGGGGCTTAATTTCTTTATTCCTTTTTTAGTAAATGTAGCTTGTGTTCATCAGCTTATATTCTGTTATCTGTCATAGACATTTTTATATTTATTTTTGTGGCTTTATTTTCTACGTTTCAGACTACTTTTACTCCAAATGCTTATGTTTCATCATTGTGATTCACAGGGGATGTAGTACGAGATAATATGGGAATGTCATGGGGCAATTTACCTCCATCTCTAAAGCCTCCTCCAGAGGGTGGATATCCTTCTCTTCCCTCTGTGGATTGGGGATAGGTCTGCTACTTCATTTAGTCACCTTTTTGTGTGGTGCCAGTAATAGAGTTCCTTCTATATTTCCTATCACCTTTCCTCAACATACTTGATATGGTTACAATGTAAATTGAGATATGTGTGGATATAGGTTCATGCAGCTTCTGTATGTGATAGTTGAGTGGAACATGTTGCTCATTTTTCCTCTATTAAGGAAAAAGAAAGGAAGTGTTTTTGATGTGGGAGGTGTAGCAAAAATTTTATTTTAATTTACTTTTATATCCTTTTGGAAATCAATTGTATTTTTATTGGTCAAATGTATTTTATTTTAGTTCTTAGTACTTAATTAATTTTATTAGTATAATTTTTAATTTCCTAGAGTCATGGGTAGTTTTGTAATTCAACGATGGGGATTTCCCAAGTGAATTAAAATTGGAATTAGGGTTTTGTCCTAGTAGTTTATGTAAGCATAATATTGTACTTCTATGGAGACAGTTTATAGCTTGATTGGTAAAAAATTCTCTTGAAATTCTTCCAATGATCTGGTGCCTACACCACCCAACCAAGTGTTGACTCTTAGAGGTTCTCTCTTGCTTGGTACTGAATCTAAGTCTAAGCTAGCCTATGTGTTGACTCCTAGGTTACCTATCCTTTAGTTTATATTCTTCAATTTTGTTGTTGCATCATCTTGGTTTTGTCCTGCATCAATGCACCTTCAATCAGCATGTCACTTGTTGCTTGTTTGCTTTATATAAACTTTTTGAATCCAGTGGTTGCCTCTGACTTGGTTTAGGCTACTTTAACACCTTTGAAATTAAAGTGTTTCTAGAATCTGCATATTGAATATTTTGCAATGCCAAGAAATACAATAATTTGGAAAGGAAAAAAAATTGTAAAGCTGTACATGAATACATCGCAGTGCCCAACTTATAGGTACAAGTAGGAGGGATGTCATCAGTGTGATAATTCACGTTGCTTTGATTATAATTGTAGCTGAATGCATTTTTTATAGTCTGGAGTCCTTTAGATTTAATCTAGTTCAGATTTACCCTATATATGCTTCTTTGTGCTGTTTGCTTGTTTTGCCTTGCTCCTTAAAACACTTCCCATCTTTGCTTCTTGACATCCATAACTCTATTGGAGGGGGTGAATTGTGTCTCAGCACAACAAAGAAGACAGAGGCAAGGCTGGCAAACAGCAAGCACATTGCAGACAAAATGAGTATGTCCAAATCTATCATCTCATGGCTCAAGCTTCTTAAAGTTTCCAACCTATCCCACACATAAGAACCATCTTGCAATCGTGGACAATTGCACTGTGATCCACACCCCTCTGTATTACAGTAGAAACTGATTGAGGTCATCGCATTCATTGCATACTGGAATGGGTTACTCCAATACATCCATCTGTAAAACTTTATGTCAGATAACAGAACAACCACACCTGAAGCTGACACCCACAGTGATGTCACAATTGACACGGCAAATGCAGCTAGTGTTGGCACTGGTGATAGGAAAGTGATCATCATTCCAAAATAAGTTAGGCATAGTGTGAACAGGAAGAGCACTGTCCAGTACTTGCCATCCCATTCCCAATTCCTACAACTGCAAGTGTTGCCATGAGAAAGTAAGGAATCTCGCCCACTGCCCATGATATTGGGTAAAATACTGGAAGATACATTCCAGCCCTTTTCTCTCGGAAATAGACCAACCTGTCTGTGCCAATCTGGGGAATGACATTGTTTACTGAGATCACTCCTATGAGTATAACTTGCATGTATATATATAGTGTACGTGATGTAGCACCATATATGTCCTTGTATTTGATCTGAAAGTAGAGGGAACCCATCAGGAGACCAATCATCACACACCCGGTAAGTCTAGCATATGTATATTGAACATTCCTCCTTAAGAATCTTTGTGTTCTTAGTATTACCAAAATGGCTTGCCGTGAATATGGAGCTCGATAAGTAGAAGATAGATAATTTCTTCTTATGTTCTTGATCGACTTCTTTATATTGCAAATTTCTTTGTTATTCATCTCACACAGAGAGCTGGCTTGGTAGATTTGTGAAAAATTTAGGGAAGGAGTGTCCCTCTTTTTGGTTCCTATGCCAAGAGCTCCCATGATAAACCTAACTGGAGTATCTCTTTTGGAATAATGGGGGGCCTTTGGGATTGATGTGAAATAATGTAGCAAGTCATTGCAGTTAGATCCTACTGGGCCAAAGTATGCTTGATTTCCCTCTTGTGTAAGAATGAGTTCTAGGTCAAAGAATGATAGTGTGCATGCATTAGGGTGTGTTAGAGTAGAAATAATGACCCGACCTGAATTTGACACCTGAGAGAGAATGTTGAGGATGGCCAAAGTTCCATTAGTATTAAAACCAGAAATTGGTTCTTCAAGAAGGAGAATACTTAGGTTGGCAGCCAGCTCTACTGCAATGGTTATCTTTTTGGCTATTTCAAATGTCTTTCCAGTAGCATTGCAAAGATGACCTACGAGTTCATTGGAGGAGGGCAGTAGACCAAGTTGGTTGAGAACCAACTCAACATGAATGTGGCGGCTTGTGGCACTAATCTCTTGGCCAAGACGGAGTGCAGCACTGAATTGAAGGGATTCATGGATGGAGAGGTAAGGTTGGTGAGCATCAAGCTTCTCAACATAGCCTATTAGTCTGGAGAAGGTAGTGCCTATCCCCAAACCATTTGCCTGGAGGTTGCCACTGGGGCTGCCGCTTACTGGTATCCTTCCAGCCAGGCATTTGAGGAGTGTGACCATACTTGTTTGATTACCACCTAACAAGGCTAGCATGGTGTGGGGTCTTGCATAGCCTGTTATATTGTTGAAAACTGTTGTGCCTTCTTTAGCTCCCTCATCATACCTGATGCACCACTTAAGTGTGAAAAAATATCTCATGGGGATCAACCCTTTAATTTTATAAAGATCAACTGGGAATTTTCCCCCTATTTTTTTGTTTGGCAGGCTATTGTTATTACTTTTATTATTTCTTGTTGTAGACAATTTGTTTTAGGGAATTGTGACAGGTAATTATATAATTATTTTTTGGGTACAATTTGGAGATTGGGACCCATAAGGTTGGGTTAGGAGTAGGGAACAAACCTTGTGAATGATAAATCCTCAAAGAGTAGAGTTGCCTGCTTCACTGGAATGCCTAACCTGTGCCTCTCCAGGTCAATTCGAAACTCCTCAATCCATTTCTCAACGCCGTTATTGTCCTTCATTCCTTCTTGTTGTGAAATTAAATGTTGGCTATTGCTGTTGTATGACTGAAATTCTTTCTCTCTGTCTTCCTCATACTTTCTTATTATTGGGGTCTTTTTGAGACGGGGCAGAGACTGACTCATCCCCATGAACTCTATCTTCTTTAGCCCCAACACTATTAACAAGTTGGCAATTCCTATCCATCCCAGGAGAATAACATAAGGAAGCCATGGTATCTTAGCATCCTGTGAAAGCTCATAAAAGACCATGTAGGCTTTTCCAACTGTCATTGATGGGAATTGGTCACAGAAAGGAAGTTCACCAAGGTACTTTGAGCAGGGCTGTGTATCCCTTGTTAAACTGGAGCCTGCAAAATGAGACATTGGCCCAGTGAATTGGGTTCAGGTAAACAAGCCACTTCCAGTAAGTTGGAATATTGGATGGATAGATCACAAAGCCACTGAAGAGTAGGAAGACCGAGACAAGTAGACCTGCACGAAGTAAATGAAATTACACAGTGGGTTTCATACCTGATGTAGTGCTATCTCAAGCAACATTCACTCAAAAAGAACTTTGAAATATTGACTGTTTTATGTATATATAAGATTGATGAGGTGATTATGATAATACATTTTTTTCCCAGGAACATGGCAATTTTGAGAATTTTCTAAATGAATTTTAAGGATGCATCATTGATTGCAATCTTTGTATTTATGCAACTGATTAAGAACTTCTGCAGTGAACATGCTCATGCTGTGGGACATCAGGTCCTTCCATCAGTGTTCAATTTTGGAGATTCAAAATCCAAACAATGCAGTGTTGATGCTTTTGGATAGCAAAAACCACCTTTTTGCAGGATGGGACTTATTTCAATTTCTTTCATTTCCATTAAGGTCCTAATAATAACTTGTGGAAGTCATCATTGTAAGTTAGGAAAACTGTTGTCAAAGAAGCAGAAGTACCTGCTAAAACATTCCCAACTTCTTGAATTGAAGAGATAGCACCGATAAAGAAGAATACTGATGAGCCAAAGTATGCTACTAAGAATAAGAGCATTAGATACTTAAAGAATGGTGCCCCATTTCCTGCCATGGATAGCCCGGCTAGAAAATAAACACACAGAGTATATGCGAGTGCCTGCAAGAATTATTATATGTCTGAGTTATTTGAAAGCTATAGATATTTCAATAGGGAAAAGTCATTGAGAAGATTACTTCTATGAGAGTCTGTGGGAGATTGACTATGGAATGAGCTGTGATATATGATGAAGTTCTGAAGAATCTCTGGGCCCTATGCTTGTAAAATATTGGTCTTTGGAGCATGTAGAGAGGAAGCTGTACAAGATTTAGGAGCATAATACTCATGGTGGATACAAACCCAAGGGCCCTTACGGAATTCATTTGCTGTTGGTCATATTGACCCCCAAGTTTGTAAAACAGTGTTCCTGCAAATATTCCCAGCACAATTGCTTGCAAAGTTTAAAAATGGGTTAGTTTTTACTATTCTTTGTTTCTCTTTTCGCTGTACCAAACTTGTAATGTTTGACCTTGGTGGCAGCAATTCCAACAACTCATGCCACCAAACACCATGGTTCAAGGAAGATTGGTGGAATTCTTTTTATTTATTTATTTATAACTAAGTATGGGATACTTAATGAAATAAAGATTAGGGTTTTCCTTCCACATTGGTTCTGTAGACGTGGCTTTTCTAGATATTCAATAACTTGAAATTTTGACATATCAGATGATTTTTGTGACCTTCATGAGCAAGGAAAGCTGTGAAGATATGGTAGTATTAACCTGGTATAGCCTTAATTTGATTATAGCATGAAGCCTTTTGGTGATCTTGATTTGCCTGTAAGTCAAAGTCTTGGTTGATTGCAACCATGTTTGTACAAAGGGCCTTTGGAACTGCTTCCACTGAGCTTGATACTCCTCCTAAATAATAGATAACCTCTGTAAGTACAAATCATGTAGTATATCTTTTGTTTCTCACATTGGTTTTAATGTCAGTATTTTTCATTACATTTGAAAACCAATAAGCTGATATCTCATTAGTCCTTTCTTGTTGGAAGGAAAAGCTTTTTATATACCTGTTCTTTACAGCGCTCAACTTGGAGGCGAGTGTGACCTCTTGCCTGCTTCAACATAGCATATGCATGTGAGGCTCGATTGTGCTTAATTATTTGAGATCCCACTGACAGGTATTGCATTTCTTCATTGTTCATAGATATTGCTGTGATCACATCCCCGACTTGAACTCTTCTAGTGCTTTCAATCCCCCCTGAGTGCCCTACTTTGGTAGAGAGTTTTGACTCCACTAGTTCTGAAATCATGTTAGCAATCATTAATTGTTGGAATAAACTGCTTCAGTTAAATTCTTGAATCAGTTCCAGCTGCATATATAGAGTTTACTCTGACAGGTTATTGATATTCTCATGGAATGATTTCTTTACCTGACTCTCTTCTTGGCTGTGCATTGACTGTGCTATGGTATTTGGATGGCGTTTTAAGGGACAACCCAATCCCAGGCTCACTTTCCACCCAGTAGGTTTGCTTCGCATCATCTCCATCAACAATTCTCATTACATCTTTGTAGTGATCTGATGCTTTGTAGCACTCTACTAGCTCTTCTAGTGTTAAGGGTGTTGCTCCAGGTACAATATACTGAGAACCGTCTCCAGCTGCAATATCTTCAAGAAACTCACTGGAGTCCACATATGATGGTTTTATGTACCTGAATAATTAACAAGTGTTACTGCTTTCTAATGTTATGTTGAACATAGTTACTTATAAAGAAGGGTATGCACATATTAGCTTGGCTGTTTTGGCTGTGACTAGTACCATGTTACTGTATACTAACCCGAGTCTGGCAAAGTAAGGAATGGCATCCTGACGGGGGCCTTGGAACAAAACACGTCCATCAGTGAGCAATATGATTCTATTGAAAAGATCGAACACTTCTTGAGAGAGTTGTGTCAGTGACATCATTGCTGAAGATTGCTGAATCCTGCTAATAGTTCTTATGGTGTCAACTAGGTCATACGTAGCTGCTAGATCACACCCAGAAAATGGTTGGTCATAAATCATAACAGAATATGTTCCAAGTGCTAACTCAGCTGTAGTGAGCTTTTGGCGATCAGCATCGGATATTGCCTCTCCAGTGAGCTTGTCTTCTATATGTTTCAAACTTAAGATTTCTAACACATATTCCAAAAATGGATCCTGTCCCTCTACTAGTGCATGGTCAAAGAACTTTCTCATCTGAAGAGTGAAGTTCTCTGGCCGAAGCCCCTGAGTGCAGTCCCTAGCAAACTCAAGTGTCTCTCGAACTGTTAAAAATGGGACGTGTCTGCAATTTTACAAGTAAGAGAAAGTGAATATGCCAACAAGTAATCTTTAATTTGATTATTGTGTAGTTAGTAAATTTGTGTGCACATAAGTATGGATCTATGTTAATACATTTAGATGTCGGATGATGCTTATTTGAAAACTATGAAGTCAAATGACTACTTTGTGTGTTCATTCATGGTTGCTCTGATAAGTTATTTAATTTGTCAATTTTATTTAAATTTTGATTAGTACTGGTGTTTGAATGCCCATTTGGTATGATAAATGTATACATGTTCCAAAATTTGGTCATTGTGTGCTTACATATTAAGCTGGTTGCTAATATATGCAATGAGTCTACTGATACGAATGTCAGAGGCATATTTGTTGTTGTACATGACTGCACCTTCCACTATTGAGTTCTTATTTCCACTGGCTCTACCTGCCAGAATTTCTAGGAGAGTACTCTTGCCACTGCCAGTGAGATTTAATTAATGGATAAGTTCAGTAGCAGCGAAATGTCTAATCATATATGGGCTATTGTACTGCAGGTGAATGAAGAAAGATGTATTTATTGTAGCATAAAAAATTCAAGCAAATATGCGTTAGAAATTATATCATATAGTCCAATTGTGAAATCTTAGAATTCAATTACTATACAAGTAATCTTTTTTTGGCATTTTGGAATAAGCCTAATGGAAATTATGAATATGAACGCATATAAAATACTTACATATGAAAATAAATCTTAATTTATAGGGCTACTTGTTTGTAGATAGAAAGTTTCAGGATGCAGTTTCAAAGAGTTGTAGGTTGCAGGGATTTCTTTCTCTAATATAGTGCTGCTGACTTCGTGTAATTCCTAAGAGATGAGAGCATAATTTTCTTTTTGACATTACTGGTGCAACTTGTTTTTTTCATTGAGAGAGACTAATCTAAAGCTTAAATTTTAATCTGGGCACTTAATAAAGAGGATTTCTCACTTTTTTCTCTCATTAAGTGCAAAAGAATTTCATCTCACATGGCTTCATCCTTTATGAAGCTCTTGAGCACAACTTGCAATTGATCTCAACATTTTACAAATTAGTGTCCTGCTCAGTATATAGCTTTAGTTCCAATTCTTTTCATTTGTGCTTAAGGAGTAATATATGTTCTGGCCAATAGATCTTAATTATTAAATTTTAGATTGTATTTATGTGGCTACCTGGAGGCCCTAATAGGAGGGTCGTGGATCCAAGCATGATATACTCATCCACCCCCCTTCAGAATCTGCAACCATGTTGAATTCTTTCTTTGAAGAAGAGTCTTTAGGGGCCCAACAAAACAACCCACCAGTTTGTTTCCAAATATTTCATATCCGTTGTTGGGTATCTCAAACTTCCTTCTGTACTTTATGTCTGAAAAGCGGACTACCTGCAAAATTTTCCAATGCATTGAAGTTGCATGATAACTGGGCCTTATAGATGTATCAGGTTTAGAGTTTATTGGCACCAAGGAATAGCATAGTCTACAGTACAGACAAAGTCTAGCACTCAATAATTATCTCATGTATTGGATATATGCATGCTTCCTTTTACAGTGTGTGAATTCTGCAATTGTCACACAGTGAGAAGAAAGATGCATATATATGATATATGCGATATGTTCTCCTCAGCATTGGTTGCTTGAATTATAAACATATGGGCAGTTAAATGGTAGAAGAACCTAAATTCCACAAAAGTTATATGTTGGGTGAGTTTCAAATATATGATCTTTCAACTAAAATCACTTGGGTGTGTTTGGTTTACAGAATCTGAACTAGATTCTTACCTTTTCAGGAAGTTAATGAGAGTATCATGTTTTGTTTGCTAATTATGTTATGCATTCGAGAACCATTGATATATGCAATAGACAAAAATAAATAAATAAATAAATATCCCTAGAATACAGTTGATATGGCACTATGCACAAATAAAAGTAAGCCACCCAATATAAAATTTGACCTTTTCACATGACTCTTTTAGTTTATGTCAAATTTTTGTTTTAAGTGGTTTATTTTTATTGGTGTGGGATATTATGTCAGCTTTATTTTGAGAGTATATAATAATTACTCACCAGCCATCAGAGACCACTATAACAAAACCATTGGTGTATATCATCATTTTAGCATTTCTTCCTTTTTCTTTTTAGAAAATCCCATCTAAACTCTCAAGAGTGTATCCCCAACTATCGAATCATCCCTTCTCCTTTAAAAAAGAAAAACTATCAATATATATATATATATATATATATATATATATATATATATATATATATGTATATATTAATATTAGCAGTCCAACCATGTTCTGCCTAATCAATCCGACAATCTTCTCTGTTGCTCGTCTTTAACCTTAATATAGTTTACTTATTCTTTTAAAAAAAAAAAAAAAAAAAAAAAAAAAAAAACTCTGAAGAGTGTATCCTGTGTTTTTTTTTTTAAAATAATAGGGGTATCATACATCATACATTTTTATGTATATACTCTTTCTGCCAGACCAGGTTTAAAAATCTTTTAAGCCCATGACAATGATTGCTAATCAGCCGAATAATGGTCAATGTTAATATCAGTGTCACTTAACTTTAGTTTAATCCATAATCAAATACAAACAATGTTAAAAACTTAAAACACAATGTATGACATAGGAACTATCTCAATCAAAAACTAAAAAAAAATTGCTCCGGCTAGGACAAGTCAAAACAAGAATTTCTTATTATATGCTGTGGGAATTACTTCATGTTAATATTAGGCAAAAGTATTTTTTGAGATAGTCAACCAACTTAATAAAAATAATTCAACATTAAAAATTCTGCTTTTGCCTTAGTCAAAGTTAAATATGATATGTTTCTAAAAAAAAAGGAAAAAAAGAGAGTAAAATATGATATAAACCCATGTGGTGACTTAGTCACATAGGCAGTCATAATGATCACCTTCCTTATTATTCAGTGACATAAATTATTTAGCTCTTTCTTAGCTAATATATCAAAACAAGTGTAATTCAATCCAATTCAATTCAATTAAACTGATCTGATTTTCGGGCTTTGAAATTTTTCATTTTTTTTCATATTGTTATACATGTATTCGGTGGATCTTGAATCCATAGCTAACTCTTCGGTCTCGAAAATCCTTCAAATAATTGGGTTGTTTATGTCACTATGTTTATTTTATTTCATCCAAAGGCTACACTTTATGTGCGCATTTTGATTAACTCTTTTTGAAAAGTTAATTTGTTGAGTTATATATAAGCAAATAAGTTCATGGAAAAAAAAAAAAAGCTAATCCAAATAGTTGCATAATTGATCTATGTTATTTTATTTTCTTCTTCTTTTTATTTATTTATTATTTACTCCATGTTATTTCATCTTTTGATAATCTGTTTTTTTTTTTTTTGGTTTTTTAAACTCAAATAAATACTACATAAAAACGCTTTTTTGGTTTTTGAAAAAAAAAATACACACACCCAAAGCAAGAGATATGGACCAAGAAAAATGAAAAATAAAATAATTCAACAAATAGATCAAACTAACACATGTTATGAACTTTTTGAGAAGTAACAGTCGTACAAAAGCTGATAGGATTTGAATATATGGTTAATGGAATTGAACATCTCTTAACAAAGTCAACTTTTTACTTTTTTCCTAAATCCTTGCAATTAATTTTGTTGAACCTCTTAAAAAAGATGTACTAATATTTTATCTTAAAGGGGATGTGATTGCATTGCTAGAAAGATCTTTGTCCTAGCCAATAAAAAAGTTAAACAATTTTCATAATGCAGACTCCACCTAATATTTTACTGTTCTTAGAATGTTGAAAACATCATCAAAAGAAGTTAGTTTAAAATTTCCAACCTTTTTTTTTTTTTTTTTTTTTTTTTTTTTTTTTTTTTTTATACAAGATAGAATTTATACTCTAACTTAATCTAAATGTATATGTGTGTAAAACTCTCTTTTGGAGACTTGAACCTCGGCCCTTATCCCCCACACCTCACAAGAATTTATACTTGTGGAGTGACTATCGCATCAAAGGTACTGAGTGAGTCTTAAATTCATTCTCTCTCCTTTCATTCCATTATTATTATGGACCAAGAAAAGTGCCATTTAAAAAAAAAAAAAAGATTTATAGAAATTCAGCATCATTGAACCAGAGCTCATTGACTTAACTATTGTTTATGAATGCCAAAAATGACCGACTCAATCTTTGCATGGTACACTACATAACCATAAGTCTAGCATACAAAACATTTCGTAACTCTTTTTTTTATATGGATTGATAATGACATGACCTCTTGTGATTAGTTAAAATAAAAATAGTATTCATGATGAGAGTTCATATAAAAGTGATTTTACTCAAATCATAACTTGACACCTAAGTAAGTTGTGAAAAAATGGTAAAAGTAACTTAGTTCTGCTCCCCTAGAGACATAATAATAGTTAAACTACCTGCCGAGTTATTGGAGGTGTGATTCTTGCCATGTCACGTAGATAACTAACAAAACCATCCCTCAGCATGTACTCCATTCCCAAGAGCTCCTCACTCTTCTTTTCAACCCCATCAACTTCCTCTTCTTTTATCTCTTCAATCTCAGTACTCTCTATTTCCACTGCCTTGCCAGCCTCGACTTGCAAACCATGTCTTTTCAAGCTCTTGTACATCCTCAGTGCAACATGCCTAGCTGTCTCCGATGATGCATTCTCTATCTTATATTGAATTATGGGTGATAGCCCACCTGAGATTTCAGGAATCTTGGCTCCAATTGTTGGTGTCCCTGGTGTCATTGGTGTCACAGTGCCTGTAACTGGCAATGTTATCACCGTATCACTTTTGGTAGAAGACTCACTATAAACTGAAGATGGTCCAGGAGATTGCATGTTGCTGAGCTCAATATCATCACGAACCCACCATACGAAGTCTGAAGAACTCGTACGATTGTTTGTCATTTTGTTTTGAAAAGTATAGGCAACTCAGTTTAGAGAATTTGTAGGAGAGAAGGAAGCTTGTCGGGGATTAAGACTTAAAGACTTAAGAGATGGTATTATGGTTTATATCAAGTACCATGTTGATTTCCTAGATATAAAAAAAGCATGTTGGTTTTATTAAATTGTTCTTCATGATTTAGTATTTAACTAATTAGATTGAGAGAGAAAGGGAGAAAAGTAAACAAGAAGTAGGTCAATTGTGAAAGTCGGCTAGTGAAATCCACATGGAGGATGGAAGTTAAAATAAGGACAAGGAGATGTGGACAGAACAACAAGCTGTTCATGTATTATGGTTATTAATTATGCACTTCCTTTGTTATCTCACTGGTGTAATCAATATGTTAACATATAAAGAATACTTAATAGATGCCTTCTCTAGTTTAGATCAATCTAATCAATAGGTAGCTAGTTCAAGGAACTTTGTATTATATGATTCTTGAAATACTTTAGTCTCAAGAATGATCAGCCTCTCAAAAAAGAATTAAGAATCACCAATCATCTCTTTCAAACCCCATAAAAGTGAAAACTTTGTGCACAAAATACGACATTTTTGAAATCCTATAGTTGTAACATACTACTATTCTGCAGCCATATATTTGAAAGAGCCAAGTGAGCTGCCTATAATGTTCAAGAATGATAATGGTTGGCAATTAGCTCCCACTCAAGATGAATTTTCATATTTTTCACTAGGGTTCATGTGTAATCATCCATTCTCTAGCTTGTCTATAGCAAAGTGGACCAGAAAAATCAAGGTTAACACATTCAAATATGCCATTTGGTTTTCATCACAGTTATGGTTAAAATGCTCCTAGGTGCATGGCATAAAGATACTTTCTTATAGACTGTTATCTTGAATGTGATCATTAAAAAATTTTTGTGCTAAGATTAATTAATACAGATGTACAAGTTACAAGATAATTTCTTAAAAGTTCTGAGGCCAGCAATGTTGCAGTTAGGGGATTTGGCTACTATTACCAGGTCATGTAACAAATTTGTCAGCTGCTGATTTTTCTAATTGCCTGGTTCACCTTACCCTAAAAATTGAAGAAGAAGGAGAAAAACTCATGATGATTTAAATTGGCAGACTGAGTTGACTTTGTCCCTGCCTACTAAATTTCTAACAAAAGCAGGCCAGGTTCTTCAAAACCAAGTACACCCTCTGGCCCTTGCAAGCACTTACAACAGGCATGCACCACAGATGCCTTTAGTTTGTTATTAAGAGAATAGAATTTCTTTCAATGATGATTTTGATAGCTCTCCACTAGTAAGAAGAACCCTTTCTTTAGCAAGACTAACAAGTCTTGTTTTACATGGAAGTTTATTATTGTTGATTATGTTTTGTTATCCAAAACATTGAACAATAGATATTATTTTTATAATGCATCTTGCAATTTTGATGCGAATTCAGTGATGTCATGAGAATGAGAAAGAGAAAGAGCCTCTTTTTGTATTCATCACAATGTTCGGCACTCTCTGGTTGGTTGTAAATGAAGAAATTGTTATTCTAAACTAAAACTATGTTGTCTGTTGGTCTTTCTCAGATTCGGTACTCTATCGGATAAGAAATT
Source organism: Quercus tomentella (assembly GCA_028535165.1). Taxonomy (NCBI): domain Eukaryota; kingdom Viridiplantae; phylum Streptophyta; class Magnoliopsida; order Fagales; family Fagaceae; genus Quercus; species Quercus tomentella. The sequence continues at coordinate 2,514,316 of JAPQVY010000089.1, forward strand.
TATTGATGATGACAAAGAAGTTTCTTTCAAGAAATGGTGTTGCCTTGTGTCTGTGTTACTTAAATTTGATTATGATCTCTTCCTTGTTCATTCTATAGAACCCGTTGTCCCAAATTGCAAGCTTTGGCTCTGGTTTAGTCAAGTAGGCCATTGCCTGAGGTGCCTTACAAGAGCAAGACCCCAAATTTTAGTTTGAACATTAATTTTATTGAAACAATTATTAAATTAAATCTGCGGTTTGCTTGGATAGGGCCAGCTCTTAGGCTAGGCCAATTAGGCCATCACTAAGAGGGTGAAAAAGTGAGAGGATAGAAAATAGAGAGATGATAGAAAAGATTTAGTTTTCTCTCATGGTGTTTGGTTTAGGAGTGGAAAAGTGAAGGAATAAAAAAATGTAATTTGTTTAAATTTACTTTCATGCCTCTACTAAAAAAAAATTTAACAAATTAGGAGGAAAAAAAACGGGATGAACCAAAGAAATAAAAACGAAATAGATGAAACACAACCAAAAAATAATATATATATAAAAGCAAACTGAATGAAAAGTATAGAAAAGGACAAAAAGCTAAAATCCTTTTAGTAAGCTCGGGGAGAAAACAGTCTGACCTCACTAGTTTTCCTTCCTTAAATCTCTCCAACCAAACACCCAAAAGATCCGTTTTCTCTCCACATTTCTCTCATTTCTTTTCCATCCTCCCTAAAATATTTCCAACCAAACGGATCCTAAAGCCACATATGATGTGGGTCAATATAAATTCAACCTAATTGAAATTCTAAAACATTTTTTTTTTTTAAAATAAAAAATTTTGTTAGAAGTGTGCTAAATCACCGTGAATGATCAATTTTTCATAACAATTCAAGACTTCAATTTTTTATAAACAAGTCTCCTACATTATACATAGCCATACGCTAGACAATCTCTCTCTCAACATGAAAATTAACATTGGAAATTAGATTTTAGCTCTTCTCACATTACCCAAGGTAAATTATAAGTATTTTCTAAAATAATAATAAATTTTAATCTTTTTGATTTGGACGTTGAGTGGCATTTTTTAAATACCAAATATTTTTTTTTACTATTATTTTATTAACCACGTTAGTATCTACCATGCGAACTATGCATCCTATGTGCCACATAAACAATTTTATTTAGTAATTAGATGACGGCTGTGATTAATTGAAAATGATTTTCAAAAATTAGGGGCCAAATAGGGTCCCAAAAAATTGAAAGCCAAAGTAAAAAATGACAAAAAATACAAGAACCAAAAAGATATTGTGTTCAAATGTTCCTATATAACGTTCATATATATATATATATATATATAAAAGTTCCTATTTAACTATTTCATCGTGGTCGACACTACACTATGACTATAGTACTACAACTTTATAAAGTTGAGAACTTTGTAAATAAGCGGGGAAATTCACTTCACTTTGTGCCTTGTGGGTAGGTCAAAGAGAATAAAATAGATCAGTGAAAAATATAACGTAGGGCATGTACTTTTTTGATGAGATTCAAGAGAATATAATAGATCAGTGCATTAGAGCGGGCCCTGCTTTTGAATTTGCTATTTGGTTTCTCCTGAATATCATCAACCAGTTCATTATCTACCTACTCTTTCACTGACTCTTGTGATATACAGCAAATTTCCCATTTCCAAACTATGGCTCGTGCTTTACTTTCTGCTATTGTGGAGCAGCTTGGTCCTTTCATTTCTTCAGAGTTCACCTTGACTGCTCATTAAATGGAGAGAAAAGAATGTGACAAGGTTCGCTGACGTGTCAATTTACTGTAGCCGTTAGATTCTATCAAGGGCTGAGATTAGAGCTATTGTTGCTCAAAAAAAAAAGAAAAGAGATTAGAGCTATTGCACGCTGTGGAATATCCAAATTGACAGTATATCAAGGGCTGAATAGCCTCTTTTGTTTTCCTTCAGCTTTTCTTTTACTTCAGCGTGTGAGCCACGCTAATTTCTCAAAAAATGAGAAAGCTGGCCTTCCAAGACTTTTGAACAAGCTCATTAAATGAGCTAAAGACTTTGTGCGGTGCGCTGGATATAATAGATGACTAGTGTGGACTAATAATGTAAGACCAGGACTTCATTGATAAGAGGTGGCTTTGCTTTTGAGATTTTAGTATTTGGTTTCTCCTGAATATCATCAACAGGTTCATTTATCAAAGAGGGTATAATAAATCAGTGTGAACGGATAACGTAGGGCCTGGACTTTATTGATGAGAGGTAGCTATGCTTTTGAGATTACATAGTGGATTCCAGTGTGAACTGATAGACTTCATTGATTGACCAGCAAATTTCAATCTATGGCTCGTGCTTTACTTTCTACTATTATGGAGCAACTTGGTCCTTTCATTTCTTCAGAGTTCACCTTGACTGCAACTGTTAAACAAGAAGTCCAAAAGCTTGAAACCAAATTCCGTACCATCCAGGCAGTGCTCAACGATGCTGAGAAGAGGCAGCTGAAGGAGGAAGCTGTGAAGCTTTGGTTACATAAGCTCAAATGCGTATCCTACGAGATGGACGACGTGTTGGATGAGTGGAACACTGCCATGATCAAAGAAGAGATTGAGAAACAACAAAAAGAAGATGAAAATGCTGAAACTAGCACTACTAAGAAGAGGAAGGTATGGCCCCTTATCTCAGTTCCTAATCTTTTTCAGCATCGCGATATTGCTCATAAGATAAAAGAACTTGACGAAAAATTAGATGAGATAAACAAAGAGAGGGAGATGTACGGGTTTGAATTGAGTAAGGCCATTGAAGAAGTAGTTGAGAGACCAAAAACTACTTCTTATGTTGATGTGTCTGATATTCTTGGTCGCGATAAGGTTAAGGATGATCTAGTGAGCATCCTAATGGGTGAGGGTACTAAAAAACAAAAGTGCCCTCATGTCATCTCTTTGGTGGGCATGGGCGGTATGGGAAAAACAACTCTTGCCCAGCTAGCCTTTAATCATCATAAGGTGATGGATCATTTTGAAAAAAGAATTTGGGTTTGTGTTTCCGAACCCTTTGATCAATGTAGGGTTGCCAAAGCTATCGTTGAAGCGTTGGGAGTTAGTGATTTTAACACTACTGAATTGCAGAGTCTATTGGAAAAAATTTGTGAATTAATTGGGAGAAAGAAGTTTTTTCTTGTCTTTGATGATGTGTGGACTGAAGACTATGCAATGTGGAAGCCATTCAGAGATGCACTCAAAAATTGTGGTTCCCAAAGTAGTAAAATTCTAGTCACTACACGTAAATGCAAAGTTGCAAAGATGATGGAAAGTGCAAATACGATCAAGTTGGAGGAATTGTCTGAGGAAGATTGTTGGTTGGTGTTTAGTAAAATAGCATTTTTTGATAAGGATCCTAAGCAATGTGAGCAACTAGAAGTCCTTGGCAGGCGAATATCAAAGAAGTGTAAAGGTTTGCCCCTTGCTGCAAAAACTCTAGGGAGTCTCATGCACTTCAAGAAAAGTAAAGAAGAATGGAAGACCGTTTTGGATAGCAATTTGTGGGAATTAGAAGGTGTTGAAAGAGGTCTTTTTGTGCCGTTGTTACTTAGTTATTTTGATTTGCCCTCACCACTAAAACGGTGTTTCTCATATTGTGCTGTCTTTCCAAAAGATCATCTCTTTTATGTTGACGAGTTGGTATATATGTGGACAGCACACGGATTTGTTGAGTCAAAGGGAAATACGGAGGTGGAAATTATGGCAAGAGAATACTTTGAGAATTTAGTCACTCGCTCTTTCTTCCAAAAAGATATTTGGGGGTACAAAATGCATGATATAGTGCATGACTTTGCACAATCAATTACTAAGAATGAATGCTTTATAATCAGGAGTAACATAGAGTTGGAATCAGATTATAATAATGCTCACCATTTGAGATTAGAAATTCCAAAAGAATCCCAATTTTCTATGTCCATTGATGGTGCCAAAAATCTACGCACCCTCATCTTTTTTGATCAAAGTGGTTATAACATATCCAATTTATTTCAGAATTTTAGACTTTTACGGGTATTAACTTTGAATTCCACTATGGAACTTCCGCATACAGTGGAAAATTTAATACATTTAAGGTATCTCGATTTGCTTCGGTGCAATGAGGTATTGCCTGAAACCATCTATAATCTATGCAATTTACAATATTTGAAGATTGCCCAGGCTTCTAATTTTGTGTTCACAAAATTACCTCAAGGGATAGGTAAATTAATTAACTTAAGACATCTTATTGGAGATAATTTAGTGATTCCAAGAGGGATTGGAAGATTGATTTCTCTTAGAGCATTAAAATGTTTCAGCATAAGTGATGAGGATAGCGAAGGATGTAAAATTGGAGAATTAAAAAATTTGAACCACTTGCAAGAGAGTTTTGAAATACGTGGGTTGGGGAACGTGGTAGATGTAAGTGAGGCCGAGAATGCACAACTTAAGAAGAAGATACACCTTCGTGAAATGAAACTATCTTTTAAGAAAGGGAAGGACAGAGGAATGTGGGATGATTGGGTTTCGAATGCCTTCGACCCCAGTGATAGAAGAATGGAGAGGGATGTCTTAGTTTTAAATGCCTTAGAGCCACCTCAAGACTTGGAGCTGTTAGAGATTTATTGGTACCAGGGCACCACAATGTCTCCTAATTGGTTGGTGTCCTTGACCAAATTGAAAACAGTTACTATCTCTTCAGCCACAAAGTTAATGAGTTTGCCTCCTTTGGGGAAGTTTCCGCTCCTCGAATCGTTAACTATATGGAATGTGTGTAGTTTGAAAAAAGTGGGTGTTGAATTTTTGGGAATAGAATCTGAAAACAAGAAAGAAGACACAATATTCCAAAAGTTGAAATATCTCAGTTTTGTGCACTTGGAGGAGTGGGAAGAATGGATTGGGATTGGAGGAAAAGAAGACGCAGACTGTACTACTATAATGCCACGTCTTGAACAGTTGGAAATTCATTGTTGCGGAAAGTTAAAGTCATTGCCGGACTTCCTGCGTACAATTCCATTGAATGAATTGGAGATCGTTGGCTGTCCAATTATCAAGGAACGTTGCCAAAGTGAGACAGGAGAGGATTGGCGCACCATTTCTCACATCCCAATCATCAATCTTTTAGAATATTCTATTTATCCTAAGTTTAGGTAACTCATTCTGCTTCTTAATCTCCTTACGCTTCATTTATTTTGCAAACAAATACTCTCATTTTTATGAAAATAAATTACTCACAACCTAGATTGATGAATTTAGCGTAGTTATTGTTGTTGCTTAGATTCAGTTAGGTTGTGATGTATACAAAATTGCTTGATGGGTACAATAAATTTTTAGAAATGATTTAAAAAATAAAAGGCTGGACTTTCAGATGGAATAATCAAATGAACGTGTCTCCAGATTTTCACTCATTTGCATTTAAATGTAAACAACTCAAAATCAAATGCTTACCTCTTTCTATTTCATTTGCGGTTTAATTTTTTTATGGGTCTTGCTCATTTTCTTGATTTCAGGGGATTATTGTAATCTCAAATTACCAGCACCTTTCATAGAGTAATTTATCAAATTTTGGCCAAACTCACAAAGACACTGTCAGCAATGGTTTTCTTAAGGGCATGAGCAAAGTTCATCATCGGCTTGATTCGGCATTGCAGGTCTGAACCGGCAAAGGTTAACTTGTTCCTACTTCTTTCTTCCAGTTCTGCTGCTTTTGTCATTTGGCTGAAATATCAATTGATTATTTTCATTATCTCTCAAAAAAATCCCACCAAAGAAATTACTAGCAACTTTCATTAGAGTAATTTATCATATTTTGGCCAAACTCACAATAGGACTGTCACCATTGGTTTAATCTAGTAGGCCCAGTATTTGCAACATTACCAAAATGTGTAAATGTATGGAAGATTTTTTATTTATTTTAAAGAACCCAGACTGAATGGTAATGAAACTTTACTAGTGGATTTTTATTATTGGCATATGGCCTTGTTATTTAACATTAATATTTTACTTAATTTTGAGTAGGATTTTTCTTGTGTCTAAACTTAATACAGTCCTTGCATCTCATTTTAATTTGCTTTTCAAAGTGATATAGAAAATGCTGTCCATTTTTAAAGAACTGTGCAATTTTCACCAGTAAAACATATTTATAAATTTGTCAAAAAAAAAAAAAAAATCATTGCCAAGCGATGACATGCGACAAGAATATTGGAAAAATTTTTCCTTTTTTTTTTTTTTTTTTTTTTTTTTTTTTTTTTCACTTTCTCTTTTATTGCAAGGTATATCGAAATATTATTTTTTATCTTTTGTAACGAGATTATTTTTCTTACTATTTTGTCCATCTATGATAACGTCATGCTAGATATTTAATTTTGTTGACCTCATTTAAACCATACATCAAATTCTATCATGTAGGGAAGTATAATTTGTGCTTGAGCAAAATTTCACACATGGATGCACTTATGAGAAAGAAAGACCTATAGAAGAAACTCGTTCATTTTATTGTGGCAGTAAAGCTTGCATATCGTATGGCACATGAAAGGTTGGGTAGGTACTTGACCATCTACAACTTATGCAACCTTCAATACTTAATTTTGAGGGCTTTAATGTATAGTTGCTAATCTTCAGGCTTTGATGTTTCAACTTTAAAAATTTGTTTCTGGATGCACATATATTTCTTGTCTTAGTGATGTGTTTCTTGTCAATGAAGTTGATGAAGAGTGGGATGTTACCACCAAGGGTGCGTAGAGGGCGCAATTTGATAAATACTTCCTATTTGTTGCAATCCATAGTTGCCAATTTTGAAAAGGACACCATAAGAAGTGGAGAGGAGAAGATAGGACTAGTCCAAACTTCCTTGATCTAGGCACATAAATGTTGCTTCTTGTATAGGTAACTCTCTCCTTTCTATTTCTATTTCTTTTTTAATTTATTGCTGCATTTGTTTTTTGTTCCATGGCCAATATATATATATATTTTTCAACCTAATAATACCCTAGGAATACTTTGCTGTCCTTCAGTCAAGGAACAATACCCTAGGAATATTTAACAAAAATTGTGATTTTGAAAACACTATTTCATTATTTCACAATTTGAACTAAAATCGTGTTTTCAAAACACGATTTTAAATAAAATGCATAGGGAATGTGAAATTACAAGTGTGTACCAAGACTTCGCTTTTTGACTAAACCAATTCTAATTTCCAAGTTACAATTTCCTTTGCTTTGTCCATCCCAACTGGTTTTGAATGAAGGAGGGGACCTCTTCCATTCATGCAACCATAAATTGAAGTGAAAACTTTGACTTAACCAAAATAAGAGAAAGTCTAAACACACAAACAATTTGACAACAAGTTTCCCACATGTTGAGGTCTTTAGTTTGTAATTTGAATGTCATGAAGTGATGATAGCAGTGATTCTAGATGAAAATGATGTTGCCACCAATTATATCCAGCTAAGTGCTAAAAAATTGTAAAATTTATTGTGTAGCATTGCATCGTTTGTCACCATCACCTGAATCCACCATTTTTTCTTTGCAACTCACACTCTGATATATAACACAGTTGTGGTAAAGTGCATGTGAAAATGTGCGGTAAAATATTGGCCGGACTCTCTCCATCTGAACACGTAAAACACTGTGTTCCAAGCACATGCATTTCTGTCTCTGTCCCTTCCATCCATGAAGTAGTCCTCCCTAAATACTCTCAGCCCCTCAACCACTCTTCAGTCTACAAATGCTTAAACTAATTTCGCTCTTGATTTCTCTCTAAATCAGTGAGTTTCGGTTCTTACTGTAGCGTTTAACTTGTTTGGATGCTCTTGTTGTTGCATGGGGTTTTGTATTCTTCTTGATTTGTTCAATGAAAGTTACTGATTCATCAAAAACGTTATTGACAATTTCATTTATTTTGTGTTTCTTTTAGACCAACTTGTATGTATTATTTTATTCATAAATGCATACTAAAGTTTACATTTTTTGTTATTTGCAATGTTTTAGTGGGCATGAATGCTAGGTGTTTGAGGAAATGACTAGACATGTTTTGGAATGGGTTGGCAATGGAATAAGAAACCTGCCCCAAACCCAGTCCATAGACTATTTTATTCTTTCTTCTTGCAAACCAAATTCTTAACTAAAGACCAGAATTTATATTTGCTATGCCTAAATTTTTTGTACACTGTTTCAATGCTCATTTCTGAGTCTATTGGGAACAAATTATGAGTAATCTACTCCATGGCATCCCTGTGTGTGGAGTCCTGGTTGTTTTAAGGAGTCCTATTATCACCTATGAGACCATTGTACAAGAAATCTATATCAGACCTTCAAGTAGGGCCATTTAGAAACGTGACTACAATTTTTCCTGCTATTCCTTTTTTAATAATTTTTTTTCTTACCTATCAAAAAAAAAAAAGAAGGTGACTACAACGGACATGTGTGATTATCATCATAGGCGATGGAGCAGTAATCAACAATTTTTGGGGAGTTAAGGAATACGAAGGGTAGGATCTATAACGTGGCTCTATTTATCAACCACCAATATTTTGTAGCATGGTATTTTCATTCCTGTTAGGGATGGTGTTATTTATGACACCAAAGCATTCAAGAATGCTTGAAGTAGAGCTTACCAAGCCAAAAGGCTTGCAATGCATGTTCCACCCAAATTTTCATTCCTTCATGGTACAAACTACAAAGTACAATTTCCTGGGGCCTTGCAAATCCCATCTTATCCTTCCGGTTGTGTTATTAGAATGCTTATAAGTTGAGTTTTTTTTTTTTTTTTTTCCTTCTTCTTTAAGCCTGTTGGTTGAATTTGAGATGAAAAACTCGCTTTTTGGCTTGATAATGAGAAGATTGATGGAACTCTTATGGCACCAGATGGATTTGAAGCATGGTTGCCAAAAGCTAGTAAGCAAGAGAGTCTGATCTTCATAAGTATCAAGGGATGTTATGGCACAGGGTTGGGCTTATAGATGGCAGATGAGAGAAATGGTGGATATTCATGGCAGGCATGAAAAAGTGAGCCTTTTTTTTTTTAAACATACCTCATTAATGTTGACATCCTATATTAATGGAATAAATCATGACAATGCTTTAAGTTCTTTCATTGAAGTTTATTTTGGAAGTTAAACTCTGTAGAAGTTCTTTCATTGAAGTTTTTAACCAATGTTGGCCATAAGTTTTGCTTCTAGTTCTGAGTTCAAAGTAAAGGGACTTGAGTTAAGATCAGCCCTGGGTTTCATTTTGGATTCGGTCATTTTCAAAATGTCCATTTAGAATTGGTTAGCATAAAATCACTTGTTGAACGTCCCAACATGGATGGAATCCACTTGGAGGAGAGAAATAATGTGAAAATATACAATTCATTCATATCCACTGGAATATTATTCCACAAGCTCTCAAATCCTAGTTCTTGTCTTCCCTTTGTATTTACTATTCTAAAAAGTTCATACTGTTTGGGTTTAAACATTTGATACAGGTGATGATTGTATTGGAATACAATGTGGATATAAGGAATGTTACATGTATTTACTATTCTCAAAGGGTAATACAGATTTTTGATTTGTTGGTCTATGCTACTACATGGCATCCCTTTTGCATGGAGTTCTGATTGTTTAAGGACTACAAGATATCTATACAGGTACTGCTTCACCTACATCATCCATACATACCTTTTAACTAATTATTGAGATTTGAGACAAAAAACTATCAAAAAGTCCAAGTTTTGGTTTAGAAAGATTGAAAGAAAATGCCATCTTGCTTTATAGTATAGTCAAATTAAGGTAATTGGCTCGTACGTCAATGTGCTGTGTACAGACCCTACTCTGTTAATAGAGAATTTGTTCTATATATAGCCAATTATCTTCAAATCCATATTCTCATGATGAAAAGGCATACTCAGTTAAGGCCAAGCTAAAGCATGAATTCCTCTAGGGTAATTAATATTGTGTTTTTCATTATCATTTTAGCTTTCCTAATTCCTTTCATTTAGGGAAAATTTCCTAGGTCAACATAACAGAAACATTTGCATGCATTATTAAGAAAATCAAAACCATGTTCCCTTTCACATTTGGCTTTTACCTCAAGTAAAATAGGTACTTCTACTTCTACTATTACCAATATGGCTTTCAATGTACTTTCTGATGCCGCTGTTGGGGATGGTGTTATTGATGACTCCAAAGCATTCAAGAATACAGTCTGCAATGGTTCTTGTTCCTCCCAAATATTCCTTTGGGGTACAGCATACTATGTTCAAGGGGCCTTGTGAGTCCCATCTCATCTTTCAGGTTGTGTTATCAGTATGGCTATAAGGTGAGATTTTTTTCTTTAAGCCTGTTGATTGTTTTAATGATGAAAAACTCACTTGCTTTTGGGCTTGATAATAAGAAGACTATTGTAACTCTTATGGCACCAGATGGACTTGAAGCATGGTCACCAAAAACTAGTAAGCAAGAGTGGCTGGTCTTCATAAGTATTAAGGGGAATGTCATTGCTAGGGGTTGGTCTTATATACGGCAGAGAAGAGAAATGGTGGAATCTTCATGGCAGGCCAGATAAAGTGGGCCATTTTAATTTCTAATATTACCCCATTAATGTTGTTGACATTTCTATATTAATGGAATAAACATAGACGATGTTTTAAGACAAACAAAAGTAGCTAGAGATTATTTTTGGAAGTCAAGCTCTTTAGAAATTATTTCATTGAAGTTTTTAACTAATGCAGGCCATAATTTTCACTTCTAGTTCCGATTTGAAATTAAGGGGACTTCAAGTTAGAACAGCCCCAAGTTTCATTTTGGATTTGATCAATCAAAATGTCCATTTGGAATGGCATAGCAAATAATCACCTGTCGATAGTCCCAACACGAACAGAATTCACTTGGAGGAGACAAATAATGTGAAAAAATACAATTTATTCATATCCACTGGTATATTATTCCACAAGATCTCAATTCCTAGTTCTTGTCTTCCCTATGTTTTTACTATTCTAGAAGTTTATATTTTTTGAGCATATACCTTTTATGCAGGTGATGATTGTATGCCAATTGGAACCAATTCTCACAATGTGGACATAAGGAATGTTACATGCAGCCAAATTCGTGGAATTAGGTACATTCACTGCTTGATGCTAAAATTCCTTAGCTGAAAATTTAGTCTGCATCAAAATTGCAAGTTGTAAAAAAGTCAACCTACAAAAATTACTACCATACCAACACCAAGGGTCACTTTTGGGCTTATATTCACTTCTATTTATCTAATAGGATTTAGTGCAGTAGAAGTCTTTGTCGGTCGTAGTAAAATTCAGAGGTTACCAGAGCCTAGACAAAGGGATCAATGTGCACAAATTTTAATCTGCTTTTGCTTAATTAAGTGGCAGAAAATCAGTCACTAGTCCCTCTGTGCAGCATTGGCAGTCCTGGTACAGATAGATCTCGAGCTTGTACCTCAAACTTCACACAGTGAGGGACTCAATCATCAAACACTCTACTAGTGGTGTTCAGATCAAAACATGGGAAGGTGGCTCAGGTTTTGTATACAAAGTAACCTTCCAATTCATTCACGTGGACATTGTTCAAAACCCAATTATTTGAACCAATGCTACCATCTCGGTAAAAAGTCTGCCAATCATACTTCTGTACGTACCGTTTCTGATACATGGAAAATTGGACATGGTTCGAAACCCAATTATTTAAACCACTACTGCCTCACTGAAAAGTGCCCCAATCATACTTCCGTTCATATATGGTACTAATGACATAAGAAGCCCACCTAGGCACATTGCTTGCAGTGATTCAAAGCCTTGCAGTAATGTTAACACTTTTGAGAGTGGCATTTCTTTCCTGCCCAAAGAAAGAAACATATGAATCCATTTTGCTGGAAAGCATATGGCAGAATGCACAAAAGTACTCTTCCACCAGTTTCCTGACATCCTAAGATGTTAGCATGAGTAGATGATGATTATGGTGATAAGTGTTAAATAATAACTTGTAATTGTGTCAAGTTGATTTTGAGATTGATTAAGGGCCTTCAGGGTCAGACTTCTTTCTAAGTTCAAGGGTCAAATCTCAACACTCATAATTTTTAGAGTATGTCTTTGAGCAATAGGGGTTAGTTTTATGAGTTGTCTGATGCATTTTTTTTTTTTTTTTTTTGGAAATGATATTTGCTTATTTACCTAAGAACCAAAAAAGACGGGTTGGTGAAGTTTCTGAAATATTGTTTGCAAATGCAAATCAAACTCATTATCCAAGGATTTCTTTTCTTGTTGGCATAATTTTTGTCTTTTATGGACTTCTTGATGAATATAAGTATATAACCCTTTTCAATTGGCATATTTTCACTTGATAAGTGAATTGTCTATGAGAGTATGTGGTTGTGTAACATTTTCATAGGAGGGATATTTGCTTCCATGAATATAAACCCATTCTATTCATTGGCATGTTTTTGTATTCATTGTCAAAGACCTGGGTATTTTCTTCATTCAATGAGAATAATTGGGTAGCAATAGTTATCAAATTGAAATGATGATGCTTAAAGTCGCCTTGTGTGCGGCACAATGTTTCTGCATTGATTTAAGTTAAAAAAGAGTGAATAGACAATGTTAAAAAGTGTGCCATGCGGATACTTAGAGAATGAAGTGAGAAAGATTTGACAATGTGAAAGTGACTTCAGTAACTTGAAATGCTAAGAACATGTGGTCTATCGCCGATAAGCTGTAGTGCTGTATAGAACATTGGGTTAAAAAAGAGTCAAACACTAGGCCACTAAAAAAATTCCTTTTATTTTGGTTCCAAAAGTGGGAGAAATTTTATTCGAAGCCCAATAATTTAAGGGTGTAACAAATTAAACATAAAGGTTTCAAATGTAACAAATTAAATCTTGAGGTTTCAAAAAAGTAACAAATTAAATCTTAATCCATTTAAGTGGAATAAAAATGTGTCTGAGTTTAATATGGACTAAAGGTTTAATTTATTAGCTTTTCAAAAGCTTAAAGTTTAAATTGTTACTTTTTTTACCACCGTGCACCCTTGGCGTGGTGATTACTCTACAAGTATAAATGCTTGTGAGATGTGGAGGGTAAAGGCCGAGGTTCAAGTCTCCAAGAGGGAGTTTCCGTGCACCCTTGGCGTGGTGATTACTCCACAAGTATAAATGCTTGTGAGATGTGGAGGGTAAAGGCCGAGGTTCAAGTCTCCAAGAGGGAGTTTCACACACATATACACTTAGATTAAGCTAGAGTAAAAATTCTATCTTATTAAAAAAAAAAAAAAAAAACTTGTTACTTTTGAAACAACATTATTTAACTTGTTACTTCTTTAAATTATGGGATCTAAATATAATATTTTTTTTTACCAAAAAAAAAAAAAAAATACAAACTACACATAAAATGTTCATCCTCTACCTCATTACAAGTGGTCGATTCGTAACTTAGCTATCTTTGGCTAACTTTCTTAATAATGGTGACATAAAAGGTAGGGGACATAATAAAAAAAAAAAAAAAGTTTTTAACTGTTTTTTTTTTGGGGAACTTTTGACTAGGTCAGGAAAGATAATGCTATTTGACTGATTTTTTTATTGAGGTTATATAAAGAATAAAAGGCAGAGAAAATCCTAAAAATATTAATTCCTAAATCATGGGAATAATAAGTAATCCTTCAAACTATAGATGGGAACTGTTACACGTGTTGTAGAACAAAAGTTACATTTAGATTTGAGCATTCTCATCCGTAAGTAACACACTAAAAGGCATAATAGGAGAGCAAAGGTAGCGGTTGTAGTCAAAACGATCACTAATAATCGCCACTTGGGTCGTCCATTATTTTGTTCCTCTTGAGCTGACAATGCAATTCATTAACTTCAACGAGAGATGAATAAGTCTTAGAAGATCTTAAAACAATGTCATTCAGATTTTGTCAAATTTTATACAATGCCGGATAATTTAATCTTCTTATTAAATATCAATGTCATATTGGAAAGATGAATGGTTTTCATATAGTTTATAGGCTATAGAAGCAATGCCCTATAACTTCATCTTCTTATAAAAATCAGTGTCATAAGCATGCAATGGCCATAAATTTAATCATCTTATAAATATCAATGTCGTTTGTCACGCCAATTGACAACCGACATTTGTGGTCTATTATGTGGCATCTTTCTATTGCGGTCTCTCTCTTGGGGATAACTTGCAATGAAGTCTTTATCTATTTCTATGCCAATGGATGAATTGCATGAAAAACCAGGTCTTTACCACCTACCAAGTTAGGAAAAAAATCATTTAAGAAGACAGTTGCTCTACAGCTACCGAAGAAATTTTTACACCCTTTCTCACTTATTTGAGCCCACCACAACAATGAAGAGAAGGTGTGAAAATTTTGTGAAATCTTTGATGCTCAAAGACTTATTTTCAAACAAAAGGAAAATAATCAAGCTCATGTGGGCCTTCCTGACAGTTCCTGGGTTGGGTGCAATGTTATAACAACGAGTAGCTAGTAAGAGAGACAGATTTCCACATGATAAACTTCACTCGACCAAAATTCAACTATTTGCAACACACATACACACAAAAAGAGAGAGAAGAAATATATGAATGATTGAACAGGGGAGGCCATCGACATCTTACAATTCTTAGCCAAAATTTGACATTAGCCACATAAATTTCACTTGAAAACAGAATGCTGTCCTAGCCAATCTTTCTTCCTCGATTAAACACAATTTGGGACATCCAAAATATTTAGTTTCTTAATTTCTTTTGGCTAATATGATCATAATTAATGACATGATGAAACTATCTGATTCTTTAAAAATGTGCTCAATTAGACCATCTTTCTGACAAGTGAAATTAAAATAATGAAATAGAATATACCAAGAGTGCAGCCTACCTGCTAAATAAAGTACCCAATTGTAATCATATGGGACTTGCCACACAAAGTAACCAAGTAGCTTCTTCTCCCTGGCATAAGAAACCTTAATTCTGACAACTTCAACATCATCAAAACCAATCCAACTCAATCCGACTTTGCAGTAATTTACTACATATGTAGCATTATACATTATAGCAGCCCCGTATCTCTGAACATAATTCTTGATTTCCTTATAACTCATGGCTCCGCCATCAGCTGAAATGGCTGGACCTGTTGCTGGTGCACCTATTGCGTTGTCTTTGTGGTTCTTTAGCGTCCATGCATAACCATAGAAAGGCAATCCCAAAACCAACTTACTATCAAACAAGCCCTTACCAATCCAAGCACCAATACCGTAATCCGTGTTAACCTGACTCGATGGGTCATATAAGGCTGCATGAGCACCTGTATATTCTGACCACTCGGGCACATAGTAGTCATAAGCCATAACATGCACCCAATTCAAGTTACTCCGAATTGAGTCCGCAGGGAAAGAAACTGTATCTAAATCTGGTGAGTATTGAACAGCAGCAGTCAAAATCAATTCTTTCTTGCTAGAGTTTTTTGCCTCAGAATTCACAGCAGCTCGCCATTCTTGAAAGAGTAATCCCATATTGGTCATGTCAGAGCTCGTGTTTGCCGAAACCCAACAAAGGTCTAGGCCTTGGAAGCCATAAAGCCTTGCTATCTTTATTGAAGAGTCTATGAAAGATTTCCTGTAAGAAGCCTTGCTGACCATATTTGAAAGGAGAGTATAGTTTGCGCTTCCACCAGCAATGGAAAGAAGGGTATTGACTGATGGGTTCTTTTGTCTAACAGTGTTTGTGAACGCAGAGAAGTATTGCTCGTCAGTGGACGATACAGAGAGTTCGTAGGAGGAAGAGTTTACATCAGCGAAAGCGTAAATAAGGTGAGTAAAGAGAGCTGAGTTTATGTCTGAAATGGGAAACTCAGAGCCGGAGAACCAGGAACCTGCTTTGATCCAAGTTTGTACTTTTGAAGGCTTCAATTCTGGATAGAGAAGGATATGGAAAAGAACCATGAGAATTTTGGACATCATGTATGCGTACTTGATCCTCTGGAGTGAGCAAATATAACTAAGGTTCATATAGAAATGTCTCCAAACTGACAGTTTCTGATTCTTATATTTGTGCAAGGAGAGGATTTTGTGAGTACCTTTGATAGGTGGGATTTAAGAGGGAGAAGGAGGAAGGAGGGAAGGTTAAGCTATATTTTTTTTTTTGGAATTATATATATATATATATATATATATAAAGAGTTTTGATAGAGAAAATGTTAAGGCTACAAAATACCTATGAACTTATCCGACATTGATTATGAGTGATGGGACATCAACAGTATACGAAATAATTTTTTTTTTATACTAATTTTTGTCTTCTAATTAAAATTTGACACTTGAAATTTTTAACACTAATAATGTAATAAAATATTTACTTATTTAGTATCACTAGCATCACTCTCCCGATGAAGGTTGAAATTCTTTACTACTCTTTAATATCAACTCTCTTATAAGGCCTATACTTCTAGCTAGGTAGCAAAATACTAAATTTACTACTAATTTTAATACAAGATACTTATAAATTGATGTGGCAATAAATGTAATGGGTGTCGTATTCATAAATAAATTTCGTAAATACTTTTTATGTTTTGTTTAAAAATTGATACATTAGTTTGTAAAGTCATGAAAGTGTTTATAATATATCCCTAACATCACCTTTTTTTTCCAATAATTTAATTTTGAATAATGCTAGAGGTACTAAAAATTTTATTATATAAGCTTTTAAAAATGGCTGTGTTAAGATTTAAGCAGATTAAGGAAGGCTTCCATTTTGTGGCTGTGGAGGTGGGGGCTGTCGCTGCCTGAGAGAAGCAGAAGCTGAGGCCACAGAGCTTGTGTTGACTGTTGAGTGTGTCAATTGAAAGAAGAGGGGAGACAACTCAAAATTATAGAAAACTCATAAACTAACTATTAATAAATATGATTGATTTAACATCAAAAACATAATAAATAACTTTCTTAATAGAAAGTTAAAAAATTTATTTATTCTAATATCAATAGTGTATGAAAACTGAAAAGATGGAATAGGTAGGCGCAATAACTCACATTAGAGTTTTGCTAAAGATACTGGTCCTCCCAAAACCGATCCATGTTGTCTGTGGCTGTTGATGGGAATTCCCAGTCAAAGTCAAGGGCATAGAAGTCATAAGACCTGGCTATTGTTATTGAGGAATGAATGAATGAATGTTTTTCGGGTACTGGCTTGGCTAGCCATGGAAGAAAAAGTTGAAGGATTTGAGTCTCCTCCACCGATGGATAAGAGGGTTTTAACAGACGGGTTTTTTTGCTGCACGGTTTTGGTGAAGGTTGAGAATTGGATTATGTCTGAGCAGTGGCGGCGCCACTTACAACTCAGGGTGTTCCTAGGAACACCCTGACCTGAAAAAAATCCTGAATTTTTTTTTTTTAAATTTAATTTTATTTCCTCTGTATTAGGAACACCCTCAATCACAGAATTAGGAACACCCTCAAATTAAAAAAAAAAAAAAAAAAAAAAAAAAAAAATTGTAACAGAGCCCACGGCAAGCCCAACGTAGCAAACCCATGGATTCTCCCAAAAAAAAAAAAAAAACACAGAGCAACGTCTCAATCCTAAAGGTCTAAATCAGAAAACACTAAAGTATTTCATTTCAACGCCGTATTTCAGAAATCACTAAAGTATAAAAAAAAAAAAGAAATCACTAAAATCCAATCCAAACCTAAAGACAGAGCAACGGGTTCTTTTCAATGCTGTCGCCGCTTGAGATCGGATCGCTCGCTCGCTCCGAGCAACAGACGGAGATCTCAAGGTTCATCGGATCGCTCGCTCGCCCTTCCGCCCGTCGTCGCTCGCCCCTCCGCGTCGTCGTCGTCAACGCCGCTTGAGATCGGATCACTCGCTCCCTGCTCGGCTGCTCCAGTGCTCCCTCCCTCAAGGTATTTCATTTTTCTCTCTGACTCTCTCAGTCTCTCACTCTCTCTCTCTCTCTCTTTTTCTAACTGAACTGAAATGAATGAAAATTATGAAACTCTCTCTCTTAGGAAATGAATGAGCTTTAGCTTTATTAATTTTTTTTTTTCTGTGATTGGCCGAACCGAACTTTAGCTTTATTAATTTTTTTGTCTGTTTTTTACTTTTTGAATTTGGCTTTTCAGTTTATCTTATCTGTTGGTGTTGGTGTGTGTTTTAGTGTAACGTGTGATTGTGAAATTTTCTAATTGGTAGGGGCATCAGGATGAGGCGTAATTAATTGTCTTTATACATTATAAAAAAAATTAAATTATGGGGGTGTGTGCTAGCTAGACTGCTAGTAGTTAATAAAAAAAAATTAATGAAGTAATTAAATATTAATAATTAATAATTTAATTAACTAATATATTATAAAAGATAAACAAATTAAATTATGTTAGGCTAAACAATAATTAATAATTTAATAATTAATGAAACAACAATACCAAAAATTATAGTTTATAAAAGACAAACAAATTTATGAAACAACTAAACAATAATAATTAATAATTTTATTAATATTTCAAATGAACTTATAGTTTATTGTACAAGTTCCTTTGTTTATTTATTTTCTTTTCATTTTTTTTTTCCTTTTGAGGTTTTTCGGTGTATAGAATGCAAATTTGTTTTGGTTTTAAGAATTTTTTTTTTTTTTTAAGGCCAAATCTTGAATTTTGGCCGGTATTTACCGAAACGTTCCAAAACACCCGAAATTTTTTCAAAGTGGAATAGGAACACCCTGGACAAAATTTCTGGAGTCGCCACTGTGTCTGAGGAGGAAATGTTAACTTGGTAGGAGTCGGGGTCAAGATAAGCAAAGGCGCAAAAGAGGGGTGTGAAAAGGGTTGAATCTATGTTGGACAATGGGTATCCACTGCCAGATAACCAGAAGGAAGCTTTGACGACATTCTTATTCCCAGCTGAGAAGCGAAGTTGGAGAAGGAACAGGAGGGTGGAACGTTGAAGAGAATGAAGCAAGTCTTTTCAAAGCCATTGAGGGAATTTGGGAGTTGTTTTCCTTTCTATGATTATGGTAATGGAGCAGATATATATTGGCAAATAGCATGGTTTCTCTTTCAATATGCTCTGTTTTTTTTTTTTTTTTGAAAATAAATTTAATTCTTTCTTGGATGGAATATTGTATTTGCAACTTGCATATAGGATATATTGGGTGTAAAGTCAAAAGCAGTTTCAATTTTGAGGTTGTTGAGAAACGAATAATCTTTTGGTAAAATCCTCGGAAAACCCGCAAAGTACAACCAAGTAATCAACAAGACAACTTTTTTTTTTTAATAAATAAAAAATATATTTTTGAAAGAATAATGAATATGTCGGCCTATCATTGTGATACACTTATATAGTTGAGTGGTTCTGGTGCCACAACTCTATGCACAACTTTGTGCACATCTCACCCACGTGGCGAGTTGTACACAAAATTATGTCACCAGAATTTTCCTATATAGTTATATAGATAGTTGTTAGATCAGATTCATTTAACGCTATGTAATCCTTATATTTTATAGTAAATTATTTTTCAAAATATGTTATATATTTGGGTTTTTATTATCTCTAACACTTGGTTTTTTTTTTTTTTTTTTTAATGTCAATTGTATGTCTTAAAATGTAGACATTCTCATATCAATAATGAACATTGATGTAAAATTGTGAAGTTAAACAAATGTAAGAAGATATATTTCTTACATATTTTTGCTAAAAAAAAAGTAAAAAAAAAAAAGAAACAAGTTCAAACAATTCTATCGAATATATTATTAAGCTATACTCTTGTCACGGGTCTCATAATTAATCACTGAATTAAATCCACAAGACCAATAAATTCAAATACAAAGCTTAAGAAATTGTGGGAGGATAGGAAACCGAGGACAAGAGCATGCAAACCGAGAACAAGAATAAACGAGAAGAGGTCAAGACAAAAGGGGCACACCTTGGAAGGTTTTGTTAAGGAAGCCTCAGAGCAAACATGATAACACAATCACAAAACCGGAGAAGATCAGCGTGGTCGAGGAACTCGAGGATACGAGTACATTACTGGAAGGGCCAAGGTCTGGCCATGAAGACCACCAGACACATGTCCGAGGAAAGGAAGGAATGTTTGTCATTGAGTGGATGAAGGAAGGATATAGATAAGGCATCCATTACCTCCACATTCAATGCTCTGCACTCACTTAGCTGGCCGCATTAATTGTGGAATGACCCCTGAATGGTGTCATCATAGCTCACAATCTAATAAAGAAACCTTCTAGTAAGGCCCTGATGGGACAAGTATCTGGGAAAAAAAAAAAAAAAGAAAAAAAAAAAAGAAAAAAAGAAAAAAAAAGAACACCCTTAGCCACCCAAGTGGAAGGCCAGGATGCAATTTGAATGATTATATAAAGGAAAGGGATCCCTACAAGAAATGGGATCAAGAAAAAAAGCAGAGAGAGAGAGAGTGAGAGTATTGTAGTTCAAGAACAAGTATTAACCTACACCTCGGCCTAAAACCGAGAAGCATAGTATTAATCCCAGACATAAGTTGTTTTATTTTGCCGGGCTTATATATATCAAATATACATTCCAACATCACTTCATAGAGTTGTTAAAAAAGGGTAAACAAGGTTGATGACATCCCATCTCTATAAATTAATTGTATGAGGATGAAATCTTACTTATCCATTTTTGGCCCGCCATAGAAACATTGGTTGAAACCCTAACTTTTTTTTCTTTTATCGTAATTTCTTTTTTGCTTCAAATTGAAAATTATCATTATAGCAAACTATTTAAGAATCTGGAAACTAACACAAAAATATTAGAAAATGATAAATTCATAAGTTTTAACCTTTTTAATTTGGAGAGAGTCCAATTGTAATAAAGGTCAATCTGCCACGAAAAGTAACCAAGCAACCCCTTTCCCTTAGCATATGTGACCTTTGTATAAATGCTTTGGACATCATCATAACCAATCCAAGTTGTCCCATTGTAGCAATAATCTGATACAAGCATGGAATTAAACGCTGTTGTGGTACTGTTTTGCACTATGAATTGAACCAATTTCTTTGTGACCACCCTAAATTCTTTTAAGTCCAACATAATTAAATTTTGGACAAAATTTGGCAACAAACTTGGTTGTAGACTAAAGCTACAACTCTATTTAATATTTTTTTTATTGAATGTGAATTTTAACAAATTCACCATTTAATTTCATTTTCTTCTTAAATCCTCTATACTTGCGAAATTTCAAGAAAATAAAAGATTAATAGCTATGTCGTCAATCAAATATTTAAATTTCGAGTTTTTGTAGTCCAAAATTATACATAAAAAATAATTTTATGGATCGAATGGTAAATAACATCCGATTGGCTTGAAATTTTGAAGTGTTTTAAGAACATAGAGAACATGCAATTCATCGAGTAGATTTTCAAAATATCTAACAATGTTAATTCATTTAATGAGAGTGACTACAACTAAGTTTGTAGCCAAATTTTGTTCTTAAACTTTGGTCCCCTTAACAATATATTAGGTCCTTAAAAATAAAAATAAAAAAGTTCAAGAAAAATTTTATTTAACTAAACTTTTGAAGAGATGTAGCTTGGAACATTGATAATGAGATTATCATGTAACAATTTCAAAATAAAAAAAAAATAAAAAAAAATAAAAATTGTAGAAGAAAATTGTAAGATTTTGTGTGTGTGTGTGTGTGTGTTTTGTCAATGTATAAAATTCTCTTTTTATTAGATTTTGTATAATTTAAGTTTCTTAATAATCACTCTAAAAAAAAAATTCCTGGAGCCGCCATTGCCGATGAGTCATGGCCCATGGGGTGGTGGTTGTTGTATATATAGGTATATAGAAGGATATGTTGTAATAATGATGTTTGAGTTTGGAGAACATGGTTTCATAAAGTGAAAATTCAAGTTCTGGAATTTTCTAAGTGAAAAATCGAAAATCTAAATTTTCTGAAATTTTCTAGAATTTTCTGTAGAATTTTCTGGTGACTGTTCAAAATTGTTGAAGAGGTTTCAATCTTTGTTAACCGTTTTATGAAAAAATAACTAACTCTTCACACGCGCCTTTTCATGAAACATATGTGCCTTTTCATGAATAGAGGTTTATGTTTACTTAAAAAATAACTAACTTTCCATACGTGACTTTTCATGAAACATAACCCTATGGGTATAATTAAAGGCTTATGTTCACTTGAAAAATAACTAACTCCACAAAAGAGTAAGTTTGAAAGAAACACAAGAAATCCGGTGGTCATTTTCCAGAATTGCTATTTGTAGAACCTAACATCTTGGTTGTATCCTGGAGACAAATTTGCGATAACCATTTAGCAACAAAAGTGTGGGAGACAAATATTGTCTAAGGAAAACGATATAGTACCTCCAAGTTATCTATTTTCTGTTTGTTTTTTGTGTTAACCTTGTTCTTCCATTATTACTTTGTGTAATATCCCCAACAGTGGCTTGGTCGTGGTGGCGTGGGTTGTGGTAGGCATGGGTTTGATGTGCGTGGGTTGTGGGATGTGTGGGTTTGGCGTGGTTCAGAATTTTGGTTGTGGGTTGTTGTGGTTTGGTGGTGGTGGATGTGTGGGTCTTGGCTGTGATGTTGGTTGTGTGGGTCGGAATGTAATTGTGTGAGTTTGATGTTGGCTGTGTGGGTTGGAATGTGGCTGTGCGGGTCAGAATGTAGTTGTGTAAGTTTGATTTTTTCAATTATTTCAATTTTTTCTTCGTATCCCAAATTGGATGTAACAAAATGACTGAATCCTTCTCGTCTCTATTCAGGCTTGGTTACGTGAGTTCAATTGTATGTTAACCATTCAGCTTAACCCAAAGCTCAATATCTAATGCTTGAATTGATAGGCTTTCTGTCTTCTTTTGACCCCACAATACATTCAGCTTGATCCAAAGAAGTTTTATAGCAATAAAAGTTCTCTTATGATCTGTGTATTAATTAATCGTCGAAGTGTGGAACTAGTCCTAACTCTCCTAAGCAGAGCCATATGCAATGGTAGATTCTCACTCCAATAAGAAATCATTGCAATTTTCAATATCACATTTCTGTCAACACCAATCAAGAAGAAACTTTCAAAATTGATAAATTTAGGTAGTGCTAGAACACTTGCAGGCAAAATCATTCCTCACAGAGGTTGTGAATCACTTCAAGTTGCCAAATGTAATGAAATCCTGCACCCAGTGACCCAAATGAAGTTTAAAACTAGTAAACTAGTCTTAAAGTTCAATATGCTTCTTTCAAGACTCATTCTGCACCGAGTTTAAAGGTGTAAATCAATGAAAGAGCACTCATCAAAAATAAAATCCCACATATTTTAGTTAATAACAAATAATATTGCTATAGAGGGAACGCACATGCTAAAAGTTTCTCAGGTGAGCATCAATTCTCATTCACACACTCAGATGCAAGTACTCAAAAGATGCAACAGATCATTGACTAAGAAAAATATTTCGATATGAAAGACAATGCATTAGACGATCTAATGCTATTAAGCTTCCAGTAGATGTATTGATTTCAAGTGGTGGTAATTTGAGTATCCAATTTTTAGAAGTCAGCACAATACAAACTCATTTGTTTACCACGGGGAAGAGGTTAAGCCCGGACTCATAAACCTAAGTACTATTGTTTTACTCCCTATAATATTATATTACAGAAGACCTTTCTCAGACTGTCAACTGAACTCTAATTGTAAAGAAAATCTAAATCATTGTTCCCCTCAGAAGAGAAATTTCTGCGTGGGCCTCCACCACCGTTGCCCCTAGTCCTTCTTACCATATGTCCATTTAATGGCGAGAGTTGATGCAGATTGACCACCACCAGCCGATCCATTCCTCTTTGCAGACACACCATCAGCAGCAGAATTAGACTTCTTTGCGGAAAAATAATCGGGCAATCTTGTGATAAAAACAGCAAAAATAACGGATAAAGTCATTTTTTTGAGGATGCATGTACCTCCACCCTTATGAAGGGACTTAACACCCTCATTCCTGATAATCTCTGCAAATGCATGTATTGAACTCTGATATTTAACTTCTCCAGAGGTCATCATCATCCTCCTACTTACAGTGTCCAATGGGTAAGTTGCCATCTTTTGACAAACTGCGACGCCCACTGCCATTACTGGTGCAGCCAAGAAGTCATCCTGCAAAAACAGCAAGTGTAATTCAACATAATTCTGTATCATGAATGGATTGCTATTTCACACTTATCAGCAATAGCAAAACCTTTAAAAAAAATCTCTGACTTACATGAAATGAAGATGCCATTTAGGCAATTAAAATTAAAAATATTGGGAAAGCCAAATGTAACCAAAAACAAAAGAGAGAGTGAAAGGAATTTGTCAAGAAACACTTGGAAAAAATAAATCAAGGGTGACCTTGTTTGTAAAAAAGCAATGCATGCTGGGTATAGGGACTCTGAATGTCATCAAGGAAATAGCCCCAGTGACACTAAATTCCCATGTTTGCACTGACCTGTGACCGGAGCCTGCGTAACATAACATTTATGCCTAAGTAGACCCCATTACTTAAGAAGCTTTTACAACATGAGATAGCAAATCCACGGTACAGTCCAGCAATGCCATCTGATCTTATAGTTTTTTTGTAGACATCAATCAAACCTTTGAATTGCCTTTCTTCAATCTTATTGCTTGTCTTGATATCATTGGCTAGGCGAGTCTGGGCATAAACCAGGGGATAAACAACAAAATGAGTTGCTAAATTAGGAAAAATTCCTCCTGCCAAGCCTCCGAGTAACCATTTCCAGTAGCCATCTTTGTCTTTCTTGAAATTGGTCAGAAAATAGTTGTTAAAGCCAAAGCTTATTACCTGTTGTACATATAAACACTGTGGATTTAATAAACAAGATTAAGATGAGACAAAGAAGAAATAAACAACAAAAACATCTACAAATTTCTAATGGTCAAAATCAAGTTTAAGAAGCCCAGTTAATGGACAATAAGTTATAAAAGAAAAAATTGCTGAAAATTTACTCTAAAGGAAACGTCGCTGATGACACCAGGGATGTAGCCTCTCCAAAGGGATATGAAGCCTTCATTACCGATTGTTCTGGCAAAGCAGTTCACAATTCCTTTATAAGGCTTAGGTAGTCTATATAAAGGAATTGTGAACTGCTTTGCCAGAACAATCAGTAATGAAGGCTTAGGTAGTCCACCTGACTTGATCATCTCATCTTGGCACTGGATCAGGAGTTTCACTCTCCCAATTGGAGCAGTTAGCACCCCAAAAAGAACATGGAATGATCCATAAACTAACCTAGTTCGAGAGGCAGACTTATGCTTTTCCAGTGGAGATGTTACAAATACTGGAAGCAGGGGTGAAGCAAGATAGGAGGCAGAGCCAGCATTTGCTGGGAGCAATGTTTTGTGCAATCTGTCAATCGCATGTCCACCAGCACTGGGAATGTTTTGCAAGCTTGAAGTCCAGGTTTGATGGTTAGGAAAGTGAGTGATGGAGAGGTAAGGTTGCACTCTTATCTTCTGGATTACAGATGGAAGTTGTGGCCTATCTGCCATTTTTGCAACTCAATTTGGTAACCTGCAAGGACATTAACAAATCAGGCAATAAGGAAAGCAAAATAAGGACAAAGGATAACACTTAAAATCTTAATAAAATTTCACAAAGCTAACAAAAGCATAAATGACATGCATATAATTATGCAGATATGGGTGTAATTCCAGCTCCAGAAATAGGGCTGATAAAGCAGACCCAACTAAGCTTACAAGTTCTATAGGCATAAAATCAAAACTAGACATAAATGAAGGGTCTGGAATAGAAACCACAATGCATTTGTTTCTCTCAATAAGAGAAAACAAGAAGTAAAAATATCAATGCATCAGGTTCAGTAGCATATCCATTTCACATATATGAGAAAACTCCTTAAAGATTCAATAATAATATTCAGAAAGCAAAGTTTCCATTGAAGCCAAAATTGAGTCCACTTTCTGGGTCTTATTTTCCAGACTGAGATTGCACATAAATTTTTAGATACTCATAAAAATAATGCTTGCATCATGAACTGGAGGAGACATTCAAATGGGGAAACAAAACAGAGACTTAAGATTTGCCTGACTATTTCTAAGACACCATTTAGTCATTTACACATTAAAATAACCATACTACAACACTAGAAATATTTTTTCCACACAAAAAAAAAAAATAATAATAATAACATCAATGTGGTCATACATTGGCACACTCTTTGGATATCTGTATGGGTTGGCCATTTCACTATTTGCTTACATTGACCAAAAACTTGTTAACAAAATCAGTGCCATCAAGCATCAAATTCTTTTGTGTTGAGGATATAACATCTTAGGGAGACTGCTTCATCAAAATCAGTCCCAGCTATATGATATTATTACCTCTACTCCCATCTCCCTTTTCCCTTAACCTTAAATATTCTCTAAATCATCTTAATCTTATTTAATAATTTGTTCACCTCTACATTTTAGATTTTTTAAATTAAAAAAAAAAAGGAAAAAAAAATCACAAAAAGAGAACTTCTATATTGAATTGAATTACAAATATGAGAGGGAGGAAATAATTATAAATAAAATTTAAAAAAAAAAAAAAAACCAGGTCAGAAATGCTTAACAATATGAGAGTGATTTCAAGGAACCAGATAGAGCAAAAACCACATCAAAACACAATGAGACCTTCAGCTAAGCAAGGAGTGAACTAGTTAAATTTCATTCATTCGAAAATCCATTTTCTCTCATTTCAAAAACCAAAAAGTGCCTAAAACAATAGAGGAAAATTAGCATGAAAAAAAGAATTTTGGGTCTCCCAAGTTATAAACACCATAGTGATTAAAAGAGAGAGAGATACTCAGTGCATAACAAACAAGACTAGCTGTCTAGCTCAGGCTGCTCTGCTGTGAATAACTGAATATCCAAGTCTGGTGAGAAATGCGTCTTGCATGTAGCACATGTAGTGGAGTGGAGGCCTAATATAACCGATGCACAAGAGTGGGTCCCAGCTCACACGTCATTCTAGAGGAGCAAGTAAAGGCCGTACAAAATGGACAATGATGGCGATGGCCAGAACAGTGAAGGGATTCAATTTCAACCCAACAAAACAGAAATCTTTTTAGTAATTTTAGTGAAAGACTCTCTCTCTCCTCAGTCTAATTGTCCTCTCTCTCTACTGTATATTATAATACACCTCTCTCTCTCTCTCTCTCTAAAACCCTTTTTCAGCGTTTCTTTTTGGGTAAACTCTCTCTCTATCTTTCTTTCTCTGGTCTCCGTATGGAAGTAAAACAGTGTAAGATCCTTTTGGTTTGATAATATACATCTCATGTCCGCAACAAGTTGATAGACCCTATACTCTTTTCAAAAAAAAAAAAAAAACCCTTTACTTAAAAAAAAAAAAACAAAACAAAAATACTAAATACTAGTATAATAGTGTTTTGTAAGTCAAATGTACTTTCTGAGTCTTTTAAATAATAGTCAGCCAAAATCAATGGGTCCTCCCTCCATATAGCTAAAATTTTATAGCACCAATGATTCTATCATAAAAGTATGCTTTTCATGTAGAAATTATATGGTGATAAGGGTTATAAAGTTATTAAGGTTTATAAATATTACTAATAATTCCAAATAATGACTCATTTTTCAAAAAAAAAAAAAAATAATAATAATAATAATAATGATTCCTTAATTTTTATTTTATTTATTTCTTAATATAACCAGATTTGAAAAGAATTACATGTGTAAAAATGTCATGGTCAACAATGGAACATTCTGCTAAGTTTTTATTTCTTAATTAAAAAGTTATTAATATACAGATAAATTGTACCATTCCTCCTAAACAATAAGTACATGGAAAATGTAATGTCTCCGTTTAATTTAAAATTTACTAATTCCTCAATTATCTTTTTGTAATAAGCACTCTATCCTTGCAGTTATTATTTATGTTAAATTAAGATAAACAAACAAATTTTTGAAAAATGAGTCTAAAGACTCACGTTAATGGCCTTAATGCCCTCCAATAACAAACAAATTTGGCAAAAATTCAAAGCTAACCATCTTAAGTTTCAACTTTTATCATTTTTGTCCTCTAAGTTTCAGTTTTGTCATTTCAATCCTTTAATTTTCAAATTTTAGCAATTAAGTCCTCCGTTACCCTTCCGTTAGTTGTTGTCGTTTACTAACCAAAATGACGTCATTTGGGCTATTTCTTTATTTCATAATTAAAAGAAAATGTAAAACTATTATTACAAAAAAAAAAAATAAATAAAAAAGAGGAAACAATGTCATTCCTGCTGAAAACAAAACACAAAACCCAACCCTATCCCACCGATATCTTGCCTCACCGATTTCTGAGAAAACAATTAAGGGGCTGAGGGAGAAAGAAAGAAAGAGGGAGAAAGGGAGAGGGAGATGGCGAGGCAAGGTATCATAGCTTAGGTCTGATTGATTCTCTTGAATGAAAGAGCATAGTTTGGTGTTACAACTTAGAGTACTCCTCAATTTCAAAGATAGCTTAAATTCACGATGAATGATTCTTGGACTTCTCATCCATCAAGACTTCTTTGAACAAGGATTGCCTAGTGAGTTCTATAACTTCATAAACAAGTAGTTGCCTTCATCTTTATTTGCTTAGCATATCCTAAAGTTATAATCTAGAGTTCGACAATTAGAAGTATGACGCATGTGAAATATCACATGAATCTGGCGCCTTCTATACTTGAGCACAAGAATTTACTACTTGTCAAAAGGCTTTTAAACTGAATACTAAACTACAATAGCTATCTAACATAAGAGAATAACCCTTTCCCCCTCTCGATCTCTCACTCTTTCACTTTCCCTCTCTTTCTTTCTCCCTCAACCCCTTAATTGTGTTTTCTTAGAAATTGGCGAGCTAGGGTATCAGTGGGCTAGGGTTGGGTTTTATGTTTTGTTTTCAACGGGGAACAACATCATTCTCCTTATTTCTTTTTTATTTTTCTTTTTTGTAATAATAGTTTTACATTTTCTTTTTATTACGAAATTAAAATAAAAAATAAAAAAGAGCCAAAAATGACATCATTTTGGTTAGTAAACGGCAACAACTAACGGAAGGGTAATGGAGAACTTAATTGACAAAATTTGAAACTTAGAGGACTGAAATGACAAAACTAAAATTTAGATGATTGAAATGACAAAAGTTAAAACTTAGAGGGTCAATTTTGGATTTTTGCCAACAAATTTTATGTACAGTGATGACCTTAATATATTTAAATAAATAATAAAAAGATTACACGCCACAAGTAATGGTCCTTCAAATTGTAAGTCATGTTGCTTGTTATTTGAGTGTTAAGATTATTAACATGTGTGTTTAGACACATTTTGATTGGAAAAAAAGAAAAGAAAAAGATGTTTCCTTTAATGTAAATTGTTCATTACAAAGACATAAGGAAAGATATTGCTATTTTTTAAACTAAAAGGCAACCTTAAAACTGACACGAGCCTTTATCTGTGTACATAAGTATTGGACGGAAGTCCTTTTATATATGTGTGTGTCTTTACCATAATTAGGGTAATATAAAAAATAAAACTACAAGTTAGTTCAATTAAAAATGTGCAAATTGTCTTTAACCTAAAGATAGTGATTGGTTGGGGTGATTTGTGGGGAGGAGAAAATAGAAGGGATTTGTGTGTTTGATTTGAGGAGGGGAATGATTTTTGTGGGGCTCAAGGGTTTGATGGGAAATTACCTATCTACCATCTCCTCCCTCCTTTTTCGTTGCTTTATTTTCTTTTTCTTCTTTTTTTTTTTTTTCCTTTTTTAAACTTTTAATTTTTAGGTTTTTTTTCAATTTTTTTAAATACTTTAAAATATTTATTAAAAAAATTATCTACTAAGGGCATAAGAGTAAATTTATACCATCTACATTTGCTATCTTCTTATTTTTCTTTTTAAATAAAAGAGTTCTCCATTTTTTACACTTTTCTACCCACAATCAAACATGCATAAAAAAAACAATATCTTTTCTATTCTTCCATTTTTCCATCCCCAATCAAACCAAGCTTTACTATGAATTTAATTACGTTGATGATGTATCAAATTAAGTCCAACAAGCCCAATAAATTCAAAGACAAAGCAAAAAAGATTTTGATTGAAACCCTATTTCATTTCTCCTTTATAACACAATCAAGACTCCTCGAAACTTGATCAAGACTTATTAGCAGACTTTCTGTTTTCACTTTCCACGAAAAATGTTACAACATAGTAATATTTATAGAAGATAGTACCTAACAGACCCAGGGAGGAATAGGATCTTTTCATGTAAAAAGAAAAATTTTAAACACACATATTTTTATACTCTCTATTTGTAATTGTGTCATTTCAGGGTTTTGATTAAATAAAATCTAAAGGTGTATCATGTGATGTGGTACTATATGCATTATTAAATCAAGAAGATCATATATTCTCGATTTAACAGTAAAATACTCTCTAAATTTTAAATAAAAAGGATTTCCAAATTCTGAATACATGATCATACTGGAATAACATATGTTCATAATTACTAAACTGTTTTGGAGAGAGTCCAATTGTCATCAAGGCCAACTCGCCATGCAAAGTAACAGAGCAATCCCTTACCCTTAGCATACAAGACCTTAGCCAGAATACTTTTAACATTGTCATAACCAACCCAAGTTGTCCCATTGTGGCAATAATTTGAGGCAAACATGTAGTTGAACGCTGTTATGGCACCGCCTTGACCTATGATGTTCAGTCATCTTCCCCATATCATATTGATGTTCTGAAAACCAAGAAGGTGTCGTTTGGTGCTTCACTGGGTTCTACGAACATCTAGAAACTGCACGGAGAGGTGAATCTTGCGATTTATTACACTAGTTACACGCCTCTTTTTCTCTACCATGGTTATTACTTGGGGATTTCAACGAAATTCTACATCCTGACGAATATTGGGGAAGCGGTTATCAACCATATAATCAGATTGTAGAATTTAATAGGGTGGTGGATGATTGTTCTTTAATTGATTTGGGTTTTGTGATCTGAAATTTACATGGTGTAATAGGAGGTTCAAAGGGAATTTGGTCTATGCAAGGTTGGATTGTGGGTTGTACAACATGGAGTGGCTATCCTTATTTCCTTATACTAAACTTACACACATTCCATTTGGTTTCTCTGACCATATGGCTTTGTTGGCAAAACTCCAAACAAGTACTTCCAACCCCTCTATCAAGAAAAATAGATTTTTCCAGTTTGAAGCATTCTAGATGCGCGAGCCAAACTGTGAAGATATTATCAGATCAAGCTGGGACTCAGTCTAGTGGGGCACTCCAATGTTTCGAGTAACTTAGAAGATCAAAGCAGTGAGGGTGGCTCTTCTTCAATGGGATGGTGGTAATGCAAGGATCCTTACACAATCAATTTCAGCAAAGAGGAACTTATAAACTAGCTTGGAGATGGATTGCCAATCAGAGTCAGCAAATCAGTAGCTCTCTAGTGCAAGGAATGTCACCAAAACTAAACTCAATGAATTAATAGCTCAAGAAAATACTTATTGGCACCAACGGTAAAAAATCTCATGGATGAAAGATGGAGACCGTAATTCGAAATATTTCCATGCTGTGGCATCTCAGAGAAGAAGGAGCAATGAAATCTCTAAACTCAGAGATGCATCGAGCACCCTGCACTCTTAACAGGCTGATATGGAGAGGATAGCATCTGAGTACTTCAAATCAATGTTCACTAGTGTCTCCACTAGTTCATTTCAACAGGTAATCTGTCACATTCGTGAAATTGTTACCCTAGAGATGAACAACACACTATTGGAGAAGTTCTCACAAAAGGAGGTTAAGGAAGCTTTATTCCAGATGCACCCTACAAAAGCACCAGGGCTAGATGGTATGAACCCATTATTTTTTCAAAAATATTGGCATATTGTAGGTACTAACATTTCTAATGCTGTGATTGATTGTCTAAGCTCCGGAAAATTTTTGAAAAGCATTAATTTTTCTCATATTTCTCTTATCTCAGAAAGAAAGAACCCAGTACTCGTGTCTCATTTCCGACTCATCAGCTTATGTAATTTGATTTTCAAGATTTTTTCTAAAGTTCTAGCCAACAGACTTAAGAAGATCTTGGGTGACATCATATCTGAGTGTCAAAGTGCATTTGTAGCTAATAGAGTGATCACAGACAATATTCTCATCTCCTTCAAAACTCTACACTACATGAAGTCCAAACGGCAAGGGAACATTGCACATATGGCCCTTAAGCTTGATATAAGCAAAGCTTATGACAGGTTGGAGTGGGATTATTTACAGGTTTTGATGCTAAAGATGGGATTTCATCCAAAGTGGGTCGATCTTATCATGATAGGAATCTCATCGGTTTCTTATTCAATCTTGGTAAATGGTTCCCCATCTGGCTTTATCAAGCCATCTTAAGGCATCCGCCAAGGGGACCCCTTGTCACCCTATTTATTCCTTTTATGCACTGAAGGCTTTTCATCATTATTAAGGAATGCTGCTCAACATAAGCACTTGCATGGAGTGAGCATCTCACGGGGGAGTCCTCAGATTACCCATCTTTTATTTGCATATGACAACTTACCATTTAGTAATGCTTCTCTATCTGAGTGCCACACCATCAAGAATATTCTTCAAGTCTATGAACTTGCATCAAGCTAGAAAATTAATTGTGAAAAGACCTCCATATTTTTCAGCAACAACGCCTCTCCTTCATTAAGGGAGGAAATCAGGTTGTTCTTCAATGCTACCTCTAATGTGCCTCTTGAAAAATATCTCGGGCTACCTCCCATTATTGGGAGAGGCAAGAAACAAGCTTTTGCTGATATAAAGAGCAAAATCCAAGCAAAACTTGGTGGATGGAAAGGCAAGCTCCTCTCACAAGCTGGCAGGGAGACTCTTATTAAATCTGTGGCTCAAGCGATCCCAGTGTATGCTATGAATCATTTTCTCCTTCCCATAGGTTTTTGTGAAGATATTAAGGGTCCGTTTGGATATAACTTATTTTTGCTGAAAATGAAAACTGAAACTGAAAACATTATAGCGAAATAATTTTTAAATGTGTAAATAGTGTGTGAGACCCATTTTTAATGAAAAAGTTGCTAAAAAGTGTAATTTGTGGGATCCATGAACAATGCATGGATGCATTGTTCACAGTTGACTTGTCAACAATTGCGGGCTGAACAAAAAAAAAAAAAAAAACAAACGTAGATTACAAAACGCAAACACCAAATTAATTTGAATCCAAACGGGTACTAATTCTATGATGGGACAATTTTGGTGGGGTCAAAAAGAGGAGGAGAAGAAAATACATTGGCTGAGTTGGAAGCAATTATGTCTAGCAAAAAAGGATGGAGGTCTAGGATTTCGAGACCTTAAATGTTTTAATTCAGCTTTGCTGGCTAAACAGTGTTGGAGACTTCTGCACAATCAAGATTCTTTGCTCTACAAGGTTTATAAGGCCAAATATTTTCTTAACACTTCTTTCCTTGAAGCCACTGGTCCTAATCATTCCTCTTATGCTTGGAGGAGCATTATTCAAGGGCAACAACTCATCCTTCAAGGTAGCCAATGGAGGGTGGGAAATGGTTCTCAAATCAACATATGGTCAGATAAGTGGCTTCCCTCTGAGACTAATCATAAAATTGTCTCTCCTCGAACAATTCTACCAGCTGAAGCTAGAGTGGCAGATTTAATGGATTTCTCAGCTCCTCAGCCAAGATGGAAGAACATGCTCATTGATATGATTTTTTATCCTTTTGAAGCCTCCATCATCAAAGCTATTCTACTTAGTTTTCGAAGGCTTGATGACTCCTTAATTTTGACTAGAAATAGATCGGGTACTTTTACAATTCATAGTGCGTATCTCTTACAAACAAAATTGGAAAGGGATTTAAAGGAAAATCAAGCTTCCTCATCCAATCCATCTCGACTTCACTCTTTTTGGGATGGTATCTGGTCCGCCCAGGTTCCACCTAAGGTCAAAACATTTATTTGGAGAGTATATCATGACAGTTTGCCTACACAAACCAAACTCTTTGATAGAAAGGTATTGAATTCCTTTTCTTGTGTTCTTTGTACTGAGGAAGCCGAGACTTGTACTCATTTGTTCCTGGAATGCTCCTTTGCCCAAGCCGTTTGGCTGCAATCTTCACACTTGAGGGATTACAGATTTCCTCCTCACATAAAGTTCATTGATGCAATTAAGAATTTACTTTCACCAGTTTTTGATACTCTCTGCATAGCTTGCTGGATGATATGGAAATGTAGAAATAACTGGTTTTCAACAACACTGCACCCTCCCACAAAGATCTTTGGTCTCGGGCAGACTTATACAGAGTGGAGTTTATGGAAGTGCAAGAGAGAAATCTGCAGGTAGGCGGCTTGACAGCAGCTACTTGGAAGCCTCCTCGGTCAGACTTAATTCACAAAGTTAATGTGGCTATTTCCCAATCCAAGAAGTTTGCATCAGTGGGTTTTGGCTTGATTATCCGCAACAAAAAGGGTGAAGTACTCGCTGCTCTATGTGATCGAATGGATAAGAAGCTGAACCAGCTATGCACAATAGCTTTTGTGATGAGGAAAGCTTTACTTTTCTGTCAAAGCATCAGTTTTTCCAAAGTAGAGGTGGAATGCAATTTTGCTAAACTTGTGGAATTGTTAAATTCTGACAGGATTTGCTCATTGGAGGTTGCATGGACCCTTGAAGATATTTCATGTATTAGAGAAAGTTTTGTTTTTATTTCTTTTCTTTACGATGTAATCGTGCTGTACTAGCTTTGGCTAGTGCTGCAAAAGAAGAAGATAAGGCCATTGTTTGGTTAGAAGAATGCCCATATTTTCTCTTCCCCATTATACAACGTAATTTACATTAAAAAAGCCTACTATCATTTCCTCTCAAGATAAATAAATAAAAAGATTCACATTAAAGATGGTATAAATGCTAAAAATACTATATTTGCAACTAAAACACTAAAACATGGGTCACAACAAAGGTGCTATAGCAAAAAGAAATAATAACTTAGCTACAGTAAGCTGCCATCTTTGACAGCTTACTGTAGCTATAACTTAAAACATATATATATATATTTAAAGCTTTCTCTCTCTTCTTCTCTTTAAAAAAAAAAAAAATCTCTTTTTTTTTTTTCTTCAAACCTGCCGTTTCTCTCCTTCTTCTTTCTCCTTTGTCTCTGAACTCGATCTCCCTGTGGCTTCCAATCTGTTCCAGTGGGTTTTCAGTGGTGGGTCACCGTGGCAATGGTTTGTGGGTCTAATTTGGAGGCACGGTGGTGAGATCAATGAGATCGGTGAGTGCGTGGGTTGGATCGTTGGGTTACAATTTTGTTTTGATGGCTGGTTGATTTTGGTAGCTGGTTGTGGTTTTGCTTTTTTTTTTTTTTTTTCCTTCCTGTAGTGGGTTAGATCGGCCACCAGTGAGTGCTTGGCTATGATTCGTTGGTGGATAGGAATGAGTGTGTGGTTGAGATTTGGTGGAAGAGGAAGGTGGCTGAGATTTTGTTTTTGCAGTGACTAGTTGTTTTTGTGGTGGTTGGTTGTGATTTTGGTAGATGGTTATGGTTATGCTTTGATTTTTTTTTTTTTTTTTCTTTTTCTTTTCTTCCTGCAGTGGGTTGTGGTTGCCATGATGGTGCCTGTGGCTTGTGATGGACCTGGTGGTGGTGGCTATGGAGGGTTTGTGGTTATTACAATGGTAGTTATGGCGGGTGGAGTGGTGGTAGTGGTGGTGGAGGAGGTGGTTGCTATAGGTTTTTGTGTGTGTGTGTGTGTTTTTAATTAATTTGATGACTATTTTATATTATATTAAATGAAGTGGTAAAAATTATAGAAGTTTTGATGTTGGATGTATTTTAAAGTGGGATGTTATAATAGAGAAAATATGTTTTTGAGGTGTTAAAACCTAAAATTTTTAGAATCATTGATGTAAATGCTCTAATGTAATAAAATATTTACTTATTTAGTATTACTTGCATCACTCTCTTGACGGAGGATGATATTATTTACAACTCTTTAATAACAACTCTCTTATAAGGCCTATACTTCTAGGTAGCAAAATGCTAAATTTACTACTAATTTTAACACAAAATACTTATAAATTGATGTGACAATAAATGTAATGGGTGTCGTATTCATAAATAAATTTCGTAAATACTTTTTATGTTTTGTTTAAAAATTGACACATTAGTTTGTAAAGTCATGAAAGTATTTATAATATCCCTAACTTCATATTTTTTTTTCCAATAATTTAATTTTGAATGATGCTGGAGGTACTAAAAATTTTATTATATAAGCTTTTAAAAATGGCTGTGTTAACATTTAAACATTAAACAAGGCAGAATTGTTACAAGTACTGCGGATTAAGGAAGTTGCTCTTCCATGTTGTGGCTGTGGAGGTGGGGGCTGTTGCTGCCTGAGAGAAGCAGAAGCGGAGACCACAGAGCCTATGTGTTGACTGTTGAGTGTGTCAATTGAAAGAAGAAGGGAGACAACTCAAAAGTCAAAATTACAGAAAACTCATAAATTAACATATTAATAAATATGATTTGCATAACATCAACAACATAATAAATAAATTTTTTAATCATTTTTTGTTTTATGCTTAAAAATTGGTGGTACAACAATTTATAAATCTTATATAAAAAAATAAAATTTTTAATAACTATAACATCAATCAAGTAACATAAAAAGTTAAAAAATTTATTTATTCTAATATCAATATGATCCGTAGCTGATAAATCAATTTGTAAAATTTTTAAAATAAAATTGAAAGTACAACTTTTAAAACTTTTCCTTTAATTTTTCACTCAAATGATACAGATGTGCATTTTGTGAGATTTGAATGAGTCTTGTCGACTGGTGCTCCAAGTTCGTGGAGAGTAGGTGAAATAGGTGTTCCAATTATCCTTGAAAAGTTGAATAGAGCTCAGAAAAAATTGATGCTGTCTTCCTCACATGTCCTTTATTGCACACGTCCTTGAGTGGTCGGGCTAGCTGGTCAGAAGAGAGTCTGTATTTGAGCCAAAATTTTTGTTACGACCATGACATATGGACGGTAAATGGTGTATGAAAAGTATTTTTGATAAAAAATAGTGTATGAAATGATGGAATAGGTAGACGCAATAACTCACATTAGAGTTTTGCTAAAGATACTGGTCCTCCCAAAACCGATCCATGTTGTCTGTGGCTGTTGATGGGAATTCCCAGTCAAAGTCAAGGCCATAGAAGTCATAAGACCTGGCTATTGTTATTGAGGAATGAATGAATGAATGTTTTTCGGGTACTGGCTTGGCTAGCCATGGAAGAGAAATTCGAAGGATTTGAGTCTCCTCCACCGATGGATAAGAGGGTTTTAACAGATGGGTTTTTTTGCTGCACGGTTTTGGTGAAGGCTGAGAATTGGATTATGTCTGAGGAGGAAATGTTAACTTGGTAGGAGTCGGGGTCAAGATAAGCAAAGGCGCAAAAGAGGTGTGTGAAAAGGGTTGAATCTATGTTGGACAATGGGTATCCACTGCCAGATAAGTAGGAAGCTTTGACGACGTTCTTATTCCCAGCTGAGAAGCGTTGTTGGAAAAGGAACAGGAGGGTGGAACGTGGAAGAGAATGAAGCAAGTCTTTTCAAAGCCATTAAGGGAATTTGGGAGTTGTTTTCCTTACTATGATTATGGTAATGGAGCAGATATATATTGGCAAATAGCATGGTTTCTCTTTCAATATACTCTGTTTTTTTTTTTTTTTTTGAAAATAAATTTAATTCTTTCTTGGATGGAATATTGTATTTGCAACTTGCATATAGGATATATTGGGTTTTAGGCTGTGTTTGTTTTGGGTGAAAAGCATTTCCGGAAATGCTATTCCGTATTTACGGGTGTTTGGTTGCGCATGGAAAATGCATTTTCCGGAAATGCTTTTCAGTTGGCCTGTCAACGGGTGTAAATTGATTTCCGTTTTTATTTTACCTTCAAATACCCATTTTCCGGAAAACAGAGAGAGAGCTGAGGGAGAGGGAGACGCGCCCGCGCGCAAAGTGAGAGAGAGAGAGAGAGAGAGAGAGAGAGAGAGAGAGAGAGAGAGAGGAAGAAGAGAGAGGGGACGACCGGTTCGCCGTTCGACTTCGAATCGCACCCTTCGACTTCGTCGTTTGACTTCGTCGTTCGACTTCGCCGTTCAACTTCGCCTTCGCACCGATCGCGATCGCAGTCGCAGCACCGATTCGTCGTCCCCGATCGTGATCTTGCCTTCGCGCTGATCGCAATCGCAGTCGCAGCATCGATTCGTCGTCCCCGATCGCGATCGTCGCACCCCAAAACCGATGGTCCTCGACCCCAAAACCGATCGTCCTCCCTCTCTTCCTTCTCTCTTCCCCGATCGCGATTTTTTGTGTGATTTTCTCTCAATGTGAGAAAATGTGTTTTTTGTGTGATTTTAATTTTTGTTGTTGTTTTGGTGGTGTGGTGGTGGTGTTTTGGTGGTTGTGGCTTTTGATTGCCGGAGTTTGCTACCGTTGCCGTGTGAAAAATTTGTAGGAAAATAGCATTTTCAACCATACAACCAAACACCAGAAAATATTTTTCACATCATTTTCTGAAATGCAACCAAACACTTAAAAATATTTTCCTTTCCGAAAAATAGCATTTCCGGAAAATAAGTATTTTCCAGAAAATTACTTGCATGAAACAAACACAGCCTTAAAGTGAAAAGCAGTTTCAATTTTGAGGTTGTTGAGAAACGAATAATCTTTTGGTAAAATCCTCGGAAAACCCGCAAAGTACAACCAAGTAATCAACAAGACAACTTTTTTTTTTTTTAATAACTAAAAAATATATTTTTGAAAAGAATAATGAATATGTCGGCCTATCATTGTGATACAGTTATATAGTTGAGTGGTTCTGGTGCCACAACTCTTTGCACAATTTTGTGCACAACTCACCTACGTGGCGAGTTGTGCACAAAGTTATGTCACCAGAATTTTCTTATATAGTTATATAGATAGTTGTTAAATCAGATTCATTTAACGCTGTGTAATCCTTATATTTTATAGTAAATTATTTTTCAAAATATGTTATATATTTGGGCTTTTATTATCTCTAACACTTGTTTTTTTTTTTTTTTAATGTCAATTGTATGTCTTAAAATGTAGACATTCTCATATCAATAATGAACATTGATGTAAAATTGTGAAGTTAAACAAATGTAAGAAGATATAGTTCTTACATATTTTTGCTAAAATAAAAGTAAAAACAAAAAAGAAACAAGTTCAAACAATTCTATCGAATATATTATTAAGCTATACTCTTGTTACGGGTCTCATAATTAATCACCAAATTAAATCCACAAGACCAATAAATTCAAATACAAAGCTTAAGAAATTGTGGGACGACAGGAAACCGATGACAAGAGCATGCAAACCGAGAACAAGAATAAATGAGAAGAGGTCAAGACAAAAGGGGCACACCTTGGAAGGTTTTGTTAAGGAAGCCTCGGAGCAAACATGATAACACAATCACAAAAACGGAGAAGATCAGCGTGGCCGAGTAACTCGAGGATACGAGTACATTCCTGGAAGGGCCAAGGTCTGGCCATGAAGACCACCAGACACGTGTCCGAGGAAAGGAAGGAATGTTTGTCATTGAGTGGATGAAGGAAGGATACAGATAAGACATCCATTACCTCCACATTCAATGCTATGCACCCACTTAGCTGGTCGCATTAATGGTGGAATGACCCCTTAATGGTGTCATCATAGCTCACAATCTAACAGAGAAACCTTTTAGTAAGGCCCTGATGGGACAAGTATCTGGGAAAAAAAAAAAAAAAAAACACCCTTGGCCACCCAAGTGGAAGGCCCGGATGCAATTTGAATGATTATACAAAGGAAAAGGATCCCTTCAAGAAAAAGGGGATCAAGAAAAAAAGTAGAGAGAGAGAGTGAGAGTATTGTAGTTCAAGAACAAGTATTAACCTACACCTCGGCCTAAAACCGAGAAGCATAGTATTAATCCCAGACATAAGTTGTTTTATTTTGCCGGGCTTATATATATCAAACATACATTCCAACATCACTTCATAGAGTTGTTAAAAAAGGGTAAACAAGGTTGATTGACATCCCATCTCTATAAATTAATTGTATGAGGTTGAAATCTTACTTATCTAATTTTGGCCAGCCATAAAAACATTGGTTGAAACTCTAACTTTTTTTTCTTTTATCGTAATTTCTTTTTTGCTTCAAATTGAAAATTATCATTATAGCAAACTATTTTAGAATCTAGAAACTAACACAAAAATATTAGAAAATGATAAATTCATAAGTTTTAACCTTTTAAATTTGGAGAGAGTCCAATTGTAATCAAGGTCAATCTGCCACGAAAAGTAATCAAGCAACCCCTTTCCCTTAGCATATGTGACCTTTGTATAAATACTTTGTACATCATCATAACCAATCCAAGTTGTCCCATTGTAGCAATAATCTGATACAAGCATGGAATTAAACGTTGTTGTGGTACTGTTTTGCGCTATAAATTGAACCAATTTCTTTGTGACCACCCTAAATTCTTTTTAAGTCCAACATAATTAAATTTTGGACAAAATTTGGCAACAAACTTGGTTGTAGACTAAGGCCACAACTCTATTCAATATATATATATTTTTTTATTGAATGTGAATTTTAACAAATTCACCATTTAATTTCATTTTCTTCTTAAATCCTCCATATTTGCGAAATTTCAAGAAAATAAAAGATTAATAGCTATGTCATCAATCAAATATTTAAATTTCGAGTTTTTGTAGTCCAAAATTATACATAAAAAATAATTTTATGGATCGAATGGTAAATAACATCCGATTGGCATGAAATTTTGAAGTGTTTTAAGAACATAGAGAACATGCAATTCATCGAGTAGATTTTCAAAATATCTAACAATGTTAATTCATTTAATGAGAGTGACTACAACTAAGTTTGTAGCCAAATTTTGTTCTTAAACTTTGGTCCCCTTAACAATATATTAGGTCCTTACAAATAAAAAGAAAAAAGTTCAAGAAAATTTTTATTTAACTAAACTTTTGAAGAGATGTAGCTTGCAACATTGATAATGAGATTATCATGTAACAATTTCAAAATAAATAAATAAAAATTGTAGAAGAAAATTGTAAGATTTTGTGTGTGTGTGTGTGTGTGTTTTGTCAATGTATAAAATTCTTTTTTTATTAGATTTTGTATAATTTAAGTTTCTTAATAATCACTCTCAAAAAAAATTCCTGGAGCTGCCACTGCCGATGAGT
Source organism: Quercus tomentella (assembly GCA_028535165.1). Taxonomy (NCBI): domain Eukaryota; kingdom Viridiplantae; phylum Streptophyta; class Magnoliopsida; order Fagales; family Fagaceae; genus Quercus; species Quercus tomentella. The sequence continues at coordinate 2,555,578 of JAPQVY010000089.1, forward strand.
CATGGCCCATGGGGTGGTGGCTATTGTATATATAGGTATATAGAAGGATATGTTGTAATAATGATGTTTGAGTTTGGAGAATATGGTTTCATAAAATGAAAATTCAAGTTCTGGAATTTTCTGTAGAATTTTCTAGCGACTGTTCAGAAAGGTTGAAGAGGTTTCAATCTTTGTTAACCGTTTTATGAAAAAATAACTAACTCTTCATACGCGCATTTTCATGAAACATACGTGCCTTTTCATGAATAGAGGTTTATGTTCACTTGAAAAATAATTAACTTTCCATACATGACTTTTTATGAAACATAACCCTATGGGTATAAATAGAGGCTTATGTTCACTTGAAAAATAACTAGCTCCACAAAAGAGTAAGTTTGAAAGAAACACAAGAAATCCGGTGATCATTTTCCAGAATTGCTATCTGTAGAACCTAACATCTTGGTTGTATCCTAGAGACAAATTTGCGATAACCCTTTAACAACAAAAGTGTGAGGGACAAATATTGTCTAAAGAAAACGATATAGTGCTTCCAAGTTATCTATTTTCTATTTATTTTTTGTGTTAACCTTGTTCTTCCATTATTACTTTGTATAATATCCCCAACAGTGGCTTGGTCCTGGTGGCGTGGGTCGTGGTAGGCGTGGGTTTGATGTGCGTGGGTTGTGGGATGTGTGGGTTTGGCGTGGTTCAGAATTTTGGTTGTGGGTTGTTGTGGTTTGGTGGGGTGGATGTATGGGTCTTGGCTGTGATGTTGGTTGTGTGGATCGGAATTTAATTGTGTGAGTTTGATGTTGGCTGTGTGGGTTGGAATGTGGCTGTGCAGGTCAGAATGTAGTTGTGTAAGTTTGATTTTTTCAATTTTTTCTTCGTATCCCAAATTGGGTGTAACAAAATGACTGAATCCTTCTCCTCTCTATTCAGGCTTGGTTACGTGAGTTCAATTGTATGTTAACCATTCAGCTTAACCCAAAGCTCAATATCTAATGCTTGAATTGATAGGCTTTCTGTCTTCTTTTGCTTCTTTTGACCCAAAGCACAATACATTCAGCTTGATCCAAAGAAGCTTTATAGCAATAAAAGTTCTCTTATGATCTGTGTATTAATTAATTGTCGAAGTGTGGAACTAGTCCTAACTCACCTAAGAAGAGCCATATGCAATGGCAGATTCTCACTCCAATAAGAAATCATTGCAATTTTCAATATCACATTTCTGTCAACACCAATCAAGAAGAAACTTTCAAAATTGATAAATTTAGGTAGTGCAAGAACACTTGCAGGCAAAATCATTCCTCACAGAGTTTGTGAATCACTTCAAGTTGCCGAATGTAATGAAATCCAGCACCCAGTGACCCAAATGAAGTTTAAAACTAGTACACTAGTCTTAAAGTTCAATATGCTTCTTTCAAGACTCATTCTGCACCGAGTTTAAACGTGTAAATCAGTGAAAGAGCACTCATCAAAAATAAAATCCCACATATTTTAGTTAATAACAAATAATATTGCTATACAGGGAATGCACATGCTAAAAGTTTCTCAGGTGAGCATCAATTCTCATTCACACACTCAGATGCAAGTACTCAAAAGATGTAACAGATCATTGACTAAGAAAAATATTTCGATATGAAAGACAATGTATTAGATGATCTAATGCTATTAAGCTTCCAGTAGATGTATTGATTTCAAGTGGTGGTAATTTGAGTATCCAATTTTTAGAAGTCAGCACAATACAAACTCATTTGTTTACTACGGGGAAGAGGTTAAGCCCAGACTCATAAACCTAAGTACTATTGTTTTACTCCCTATAATATTATATTACAGAAGAACTTTCTCAGACTGTCAACTGAGCTCTAATTGCAAAGAAAATCTAAATCATTGTTCCCCTCAGAAGAGAAATTTCTGCGTGGGCCTCCACCACCGTTGCCCCTAGTCCTTCTTACCATATGTCCATTTAATGGTGAGAGTTGATGCAGATTGATCACCACCAGCCGATCCATTCCTCTTTGCAGACACACCATCAGCGGCAGAACTAGACTTCTTTGTGGAAAAATAATCGGGCAATCTTGTGATAAAAACAGCAAAAATAACGGATAAAGTAATTTTTTCGAGGATGCATGTACCTCCACCCTTAAAAAGGGACTTAACACCCTCATTCCTGATAATCTCTGCAAATGCATGTATTGAACTCTGATATTTAACAACTTCTCCAGAGGTCATCATCATCCTCCTACTTACAGTGTCCAATGGGTAAGTTGCCATCTTTTGACAAACTGCGACTCCCACTGCCATTACTGGTGCAGCCAAGAAGTCATCCTGCAAAAACAGCAAGTGTAATTCAACATAATTCTGTATCATGAATGGATTGCTATTTCACACTTATCAGCAAAACCTTTAAAAAAAATCTCTGAATTACATGAAATGAAGATGCCACTTAGACAATTAAAATTAAAAATATTGGGAAAGCCAAATGTAACCAAAAACAAAAGAGAGAGTGAAAGGAATTTGTCAAGAAACACTTGGAAAAAATAAATCAAGGATGACCTTGTTTGTAAAAAAGCAATGCATGCTGGGTATAGGGACTATGAATGTCATCAAGGAAATAGCCCCAGTGACACTAAATTCTCATGTTTGCACTGACCTGTGACCCGAGCCTGCGTAACATAACTTGTATGCCTAAGTAGACCCCATTACTTAAGAAGCTTTTACAACTTGAGATAGCAAATCCACGGTACAGTCCAGCAATGCCATCTGATCTTATAGTTTTTTTGTAGACATCAATCAAACCTTTGAATTTCCTTTCTTCAATCTTATTGCTTGTCTTGATATCATTGGCTAGGCGAGTCTGGGCATAAACCAGGGGATAAACAACAAAATGAGTTGCTAAATTAGGAAAAATTCCTCCTGCCAAGCCATCTTTGTTTTCTGAGTTGTTAAAGCCAAAGCTTATTACCTGTTGTACATAAAGAAGAAATAAACAACAAAAGCATCTACAAATTTCTGATGGTCAAAATCAAGTTTAAGAAGCCCAGTTAATGGACAATATGTTATAAAAGAAAAAATTGCTGAAAATTTACTCTATTGGAAACGTCGCTGATGACACCAGGGATGTAGCCTCTCCAAAGGGATATGAAGCCTTCATTGCTGATTGTTCTGGCGAAGCAGTTCACAATTCCTTTATAAGGCTTAGTTAGTCTACCTGACTTGATCATCTCATCTTGGCACTGGATCAGGAGTTTCACTCTCCCAATTGGAGCAGTTAGCACCCCAAAAAGAGCAAGGAATGATCCATAAATTAACCCAGTTCGAGAGTCAGACTTATGCTTTTCCAGCGGAGCTCTTACAAATACTGGAAGCAGAGGTGAAGCAAGATAGGAGGCAGAGCCAGCATTTGCTGGGAGCGAAGTTTTGTGCAATCTGTCGATCGCATATCCACCAGCACTGGGAATGTTTTGCAAGCTTGAAGTCCAGGCTTGATGGTTAGGAAAGTGCGTGATGGAGAGGTAAGGTTGCACTCTTATCTTCTGGATTACAGATGGGAGTTGTGGCCTATCTGCCATTTTTGCAACTCAATTTGGTAACCTGCAAGGACATTAACAAATCAGGCAATAAGGAAAGCAAAATAAGGACAAAGGATAACTCTTAAAATCTTAATAAAATTTCACAAAGCCAATGAAAGCATAAATGACATGCATATAATTATGCAGATATGGGTGTAATTCCAGCTCCAGAAAGAAAGAGGGCTGGTAAAGCAGACCCAGCTAAGCTTACAAGTCAGGGCGTAGCCAAGAATTTTTGCTTGGGGGGGCCAAGGTAAAACTATCATTTTGATTTGCAATTCAACGAAAAACTCAAAGTACAGTATATTTATAACACAAGATTATTGATAGAACTTTTTTGTCGGTGTAATTCTATAGCACTCAAATATCAAAATACTAACAAGTTAATCGATCAATTGAGCATCTTAAGTCTTTTTTTCTTGAGTTTCTCCTATTCTTTTGAAAAACCATAAGTCCATAACATTCATAGAAATCAAATATAAGTATACAAAAAAATTATAGAAGAAGAAGAAAAAGAAGAAGTTGGTATTTCTCAATATTTGCTTAGCTTTAAATAAGAAAACTATTTGTTAAGGAAGAGGGAGAAACTAATGAAAATGTGATTATGTGAGAGCATCCCATGGAAGAGTTAATGAAGAGTAACTGAAGAGAGAGTACCAAGTGATGAGGAGAGTCTTTTTCAGTGGTTTTTAAGTGAAAAGGGATATTGTAATAATTTTGAAAAAGGACAAAACTTAAGTACAATATCCTAAATGTAATATATTAAGTTCTTCAATTAAATTCAAGCACATGTTTAACATGACCAATAAAATACAAATAATGTTATTATTTTTAAGGACAATAAAATTCAATACATATGATTTTAATAAGATAATCTGATATACTACACCTCAGTTATATCCCTTCACAAAAATTGAATAACTAAAAACTAAAAAAATATGAATGTGACTATCATGCTTTAGAGAAGAATGGAAAAGACAAAAGGAGTTAATTTTTATGATTGCACAGTTGGGATTTGGGGTGGGAAGAATTTTATGAGTGACGTGTTAGAGGGGGGGGGCTAATCTTTTAATCTTGTGGGGGCCAACTCTTAACTCAAAATGATTATAGCCTAGTTTTACCTATAATTAGAGAGGTTTTAGAAAATTTTGGAGGGGCCATGGCCCCCCCCCCCCCCAATGCATAAGGTGGCTCCGCCCCTGCTTACAAGTTCTATACGCATAAAAACAAAACTAGACATAAATGAAGGGTCTGGAATAGAAACCACAATGCATTTGTTTCTCTCAGCAAGAGAAAACAAGAAGTAAAAATATCAATACATCAGGTTCAGTAGCATATTCATTTCACATGTATGAGAAAACTCCTTAAAGATTCAATAATAATATTCAGAAAGCAAAGTTTCCATTGAAGCCAAAACTGAGTCCACTTTCTGGGTCTTATTTTCCAGACTGAGATTGCACATAAATTTTTAGATACTCATAAAAATAATGCTTGCATCATGAACTGGAGGAGATATTCAAATGGGGAAACAAAACAGAGACTTAAGATTTGCCTGACTATTTCTAAGACACATACTACTACACTAGAAATACTTTTTCCACACAAAAAAATAAAAAAAATAAATAATAAAAAATAAAAAAAATCATATCAATGTGGTCATACATTGGCACACTCTTTGGATATCAGTATGGGTTGGCCATTTCACTATTTGCTTACATTGACCAAAAACTTGTGAACAAAATCAGTGCCATCAAGCATCAAATTCTTTTGTGTTGAGGATGTAACATCTTACGGTGATATTATTACCTCTACTCCCATCTCCCTTTTCCCTTAACCTTAAATATTCTCTAAGTCATCTTAATCTTATTTAATAATTTGTTCACCTCTACATATTAGATCTTTTAAATTAAAAGGAAAAAAAATCACAAAAAGAGGACTTTCATATTAAATTGAATTACAAATATGAGAGGGAGGAAATAATTATAAATAAAAATAAATAAATAAAAAACCAAGTCAGAAATGCTTAACAATATGAGAGTGATTTCAAGGAACCAGATAGAGCAAAAACCACATCAAAACATATTGAGACCTTCAGCTAAGCAAGGAGTGAACTAGTGTAATTTCATTCATTCAAAAATCCATTTTCTCTCATTTCAAAAACCAAAAAGTGCCTAAAACCATAGAGGAAAATTAGCATGAAAATAAGAATTTTGGGTCTCCCAAGTTATAAACACCATAGTGATTAAGAGAGAGAGAGAGAGAGATACTCAGTGCATAACAAACAAGACTAGCTGTCTAGCTCAGGCTGCTCTGCTGTGAATAACTGAATATCCAAGTCTGGTGTGAAATGCGTCTTGCATGTAGCACATGTACTGGAGTGGAGGCCTAATATAACTGATGCACAAGAGTGGGTCCCAGCTCACATGTCATTCTAGTCTAGGAAAACTGATAATAATAATAATAATAATAATAATGATAGATTAAGAATATGACAATTTTTTACATAAATATAACGTAGAGGAGTAAGTAAAGGCCGTACAAAATGGACAATGATGGCGATGGCCAGAACAGTAAAGGGATTCAATTTCATCCCAACAAAACAGAAATCTTTTTAGTAATTTTAGTGAAAGAGTCTCTCTCTCCTCTGTTTAATTGTTCTCTCTCTACTGTATATTTTGTCTTTAGCTTTTTTCTTCCCAACAGAACAGGAAAGCCTTTTCTTTTTTAAATTACTTTGATTGACGGATGGTATTATATTATAGGCAAAAATGCAAAACTGACCCCCTAACTTTCACTGTTTTTCATTTCAGTTCTCTAACTTTCAGTTTTGTCAATTCAGTCCTCTAATTTTCAATTTTTGTCAATTCAAGGCTCTGTTACAACTCAGTTAGTGTTGCCGTTAAATATGCTTGAAACGACGCCGTTTTGCTCTTTTTTTTTTTAATTCGGAATTAAAATGAAATAAGAAAAATCTGAAAAAAAAAAAAAAGAAAAAAAAAAGGAAGGAAATCAGAATCCTCACCAAGATCATTGAATCTTGGCCGTTGATCTTCCATTCTGATACGCAGATGAAGAACACGAGGAAGAAGAAGAAGAGGAGGCCTCGAGTCTCTAATCCCGTCGCCGACGACAAAGGCAGCATTGTTCCAACTGCCGAAGAAGACGAACAGAGTAAGATCTTCAAGGCCTTAGCGGAGGCTTTCTTTTTGGCTTCTCTTGACGACGTTGTTTTAGCCCTTCGCCAAGCCAACGGCGATCCTAACAAAGTTGTCGAGATATTATCCATGACCTCGGGTTACAGTGCGGATGACCCGTCCATGACGTCGAGTTTGGGTTCAAGTTCGGGAGCGAGTTTGGGTGCGAGCTCGTCGAGCTCGTCAGAGGGGTTTGTGGAGACCAGGTGCATTCAGAGACGAAGGGGAACGACGACGTCGTTCCCTCTTTTTTTTTTTTTTTTTTTTTCTTCAGATTTTTCTTATTTTATTTTAACTAGCTGCGAACCCGCGCGTTGCGCGTGATAATTATTTTTATGGTGGTTTTATTAAAAAAAAAAATTACAATTTAAACTAATGTAATAATGAGTAATGTATTTCATAATTATATTTTTATTTATTATAAGAACAATCATAAATGTAATATAGGAACAATCCAAAACACCAAAAAAATGTAAACTAAAAAAAATTAATAAAACTTAACAATGATTAATTGAACCAATATTAGGATAAATTTTTTTTTTTGATAATCTATTAAGGTTATTTTCTTTGTAGAAATTATAATTTCGGCCGCCCAAAACATATTATCAAATAAACAATTATTAGCAAAATCTAAGAATTAAATTTCTATACATGCATTGTTATAAAATAATAATAATAATAATAATAATAATAATAAAATTGCAAAAGTTAAATTTGTCACCTCTCCGATTATTTTTGTTTGGCTAATCTTTGCTTTTCTTTAAATAAATGGCATTATAGAGTACTTTTAATACAACTATTAAGAGTACTTTGTCCACCACAAAAGATTAGAAAATAAATAAAAATTAGTAAAGTCTCATAATTTAACATCTAAATTAAGCACTATAAAAAATCATGCTATGTAACAGAATAAATACCAAATTATCCAAATCATGCTATGTAATAGAATAATATTATATTTTTATATGCTATATTTAATTCTTTAGAACGCAATAGGATAACATTTAACCATCAAAGAAAAAAAAAAATAACAACAACAATTTAAAAAACAAAACTAAATCGCATTAACCCAAAATGGAGTTTTAAAGAATATAAAAAATTATCAACCTAAAGTAGAGATGCAAGAAAAATAAAAAAAATCCGCCAAAAAATTTAGAGAGAGAGAGAGAGAGGGAACTTTTTTTTTTGTGAGGGAAAACTATGCATAGAATAGAAGAGATAGTGACCAATTTATAGTAAGAGGATGTGAATAAGAAGAGACAAAAATAAAGGAAGATGAAGGGAAAGAGGAAGAATGACATTAATGTAGAGGGTAGTGAGGAGATGAAAATGTAAGGGAGGGAGAAATATTGAAGAAGTAGTGGGGAGATGAAATGGTAAGGGAGAGAGAAAGGTTGGAGAAGTGTAAATATTAAAAAAATAAATGTTAAAAAAAATTATAAGAAAATTGGAAAAAAAAAAAAAAAAACCCTAAAGCTTGAGAGGCTTTAAAGTTTTTTTTTTTTTTTTTTTTTTTTTTTTTTTTTTTATGCTGAAAAGGCTCACACAAAATCCTAAAGCTGAACTGAAAAGGTTTTGGGTTGGACTTGATGGTGGAACTAAATAAATAAGAGGTGGGCTGAATTAATTATGCAGATTTATTATAGAGTGATAGTGGAAGTGAATAAATAAGTAGTGGGCTGGATTTATTATAGGGTGATAGTGGAAGTAAATAAATAAGTAGTGGGCTGCATTTATAGGACTGAAAATTATAAAAACCATTTTAAAATTGTAGGACAAATTATATTTTAAAAAAGAAAAGAAAAAAAAGAATGACGTGGCAGCTGATGTGGCGCAATGTGAGAGCAGCAGCATTAAACGCTACGCTTCAGCTTTTAGTAATATATAGATTCCGAATTAAAAAAAAAAAAGAAAAAAAAGAAGCAAAACGGCGTCGTTTCAAACATATCTAATGGCAACACTAATTGAGTTGTAACGGAGTCTTGAATTGACAAAAATTGAAAGTTAGAGGACTGAATTAACAAAACTAAAAGTTAGAGGACTAAAATGAAAAACAGTAAAAGTTAAAGGGTCAGTTTTGCATTTTTGCCTATCTCATGTCCACAACAAGTTGATAGACCCTTAACCCTTTACTTAAAAAAAAAAAAAAAAAAATACTAAATACTAGTATATTAGTGCTTTGTAAGTCAAATGTACTTTCGAAGTCTATTAAATAATAGTCAGCCAAAATCAATGGGTCCTCCCTCCATATAGCTAAAATTTTATAGCACCAATGATTCTAGCATAAGTATGCTTTTCATGTAGAAATTATATGGTGATAAGGGTTATAAAGTTATTAATTAAGGTTTATAAATATTACTAATAATCAATAATATCATATACTATATATAATAGCAGAAGCCTTTCCTTGCAATTAAGGAGGTGCTGACAAATAGGATAACTGCTTATCTAAAATTCAGACATGTTTCACTTTAAAAAGTGATTAATTATATTGTTTTACAAACGTAATACCGTTTGATAGTCTTTGTGGATATGTATAATAAAAAAAAAAAACGGATAAAGTAAAAAAAAAAAAAAAAAAAGATTGCAACTAAAAAAACCCTAGAGATATAGAGAAGCCTGGGACACAGAGAGATATATATAAAAGCAGAGACCTCATGCAAGAGAGCATGAGGTTCTGCCATGTGGCGCACTCTATGAAGAGAATTGAAATACTCTTAAATCATATCAAAGATAAGAACAAATTTAAATATAAAGATTCTTTAATTACTTTGGTTCAATGTTTTAAGACTATTATTTGTTTTATAATTATTTGGTTCAATGTTTCAAAACTTTTCCTCTCTCTCACACACAAAATTTTTTTTGCATTTCCATTCACACTTTTCACTTCTACTTTTTTATATACACATGCTCACAATCTTTCATGCCATCCCATCTCAAATACTCTTAGACAAAAAACGATGTCATTTGCTTTCAACCTTCCAACGACACCTACATAACTCTAACATTGTAGTACTATTTGTATCTAGCCAATATGAGTAGGCTATGACCGAGGAAGAGGGCTTGTGTTTTTTATTCAATGATGGTAGCTTACGGTTCTGATATTGAAGTCGAACGTTGTGGATTTTGTGAATGTTGTGATTTACTTTGAGTCTTTGGGTGTTTGAGATTTTGGTTTGGGAAAATTATAAATATATTTTGTTTTAGAACTTAAGAAAAAGAAACATTCTAATTTATGAAGTTAGCTATTTTTTATATATTTGTGATAGAACTCATATATATTTCGTAGGTTTCTTTGTACGTTTTTTACTGTTATTTTGTGCGGTATGAGCTATATTTCGTGGTTGTGCTTGCTCGTGGACAGGAGTGGGTTTTGGCATACCAACGTGGTGGGTTTCGACGTATTGGCGTGGTGGGTTTCGGTGTACCAATGTGGTGGAATTCAGTTTTGGGTTGCTGGATTTTCAAGTTGCTGTGGGTTTGTTTTGTGGTAGTTGTGGATTTGGATTATTTTATTGTAGGAAATATATTATTTTATTGTGATATTTATATTATTTTATTGTATTAAAAGTTAAAATAGATCCACTATTACAACATGTGATAAGGTAAAATAAATAAAGTAACTTTTTGTGAAGTCAAATAATTAAAAATATAACTCCCCTGCTTCGAGGCTCTTATCATAAAATCATTGGTGCTATAAAATTTTAGCTATATGGAGGGAGGACCCATTGATTTTGGCTGACTATTATTTAATAGACTCAGAAAGTACATTTGACTTTCAAAGCACTATTATACTAGTATTTTTTTTTTTTTTTTAAGTAAAGGGTTAAGGGTCTATCAACTTGTTGTGGACATGAGATGTAGATTATCAAACCAAAAGGGTCTCACACTGTTTTACTCCTTACAGAGACCAGAGAAAGAAAGATAGAGAGAGAGTTTAACCAAAAAGGAACGCTGAAAAAGGGTTTATAGAGAGAGAGAGAGAGGGGTGTATTATAATATAATATAATACCCATCCACCAATCAAAGTAATTTAAAAAAGAAAGGGCTTTCCTGTTCTGTTGGGAAGAAAAAAGCTAAAGACAAAATATACAGTAGAGAGAGAACAATTAAACAGAGGAGAGAGAGAGAGTCTTTCACTAAAATTACTAAAAAGATTTCTGTTTTGTTGGGTTGAAATTGAATCCCTTCACTGTTCTGGCTATCGCCATCATTGTCCATTTTGTACGGCCTTTACTTACTCCTCTACGTTATATTTATGTAAAAAATTGTCATATTGTAAATCTATTATTATCAATTTTCCTAGACAAGAATGACATGTGAGCTGGGACCCACTCTTGTGCATCGGTTATATTAGGCCTCCACTCCACTACATGTGATGGACGACTCATGTGCTACGTGCAAGACGCATTTCTCACCAGACTTGGATATTCAGTTATTCACAGCAGAGCAGCCTGAGCTAGACAGCTAGTCTTGTTTGTTATGCACTGAGTATCTCTCTCTCTCTCTCTCTTAATCACTATGGTGTTTATAACTTGGGAGACCCAAAATTCTTTTTTTCATGCTAATTTTCCTCTATTGTTTTAGGCACTTTTTGGTTTTTGAAATGAGAGAAAATGGATTTTTGAATGAATGAAATTACACTAGTTCACTTCTTGCTTAGCTGAAGGTCTCAATATGTTTTGATGTGGTTTTTGCTCTATCTGGTTCCTTGAAATCACTCTCATATTGTTAAGCATTTCTGACTTGGTTTTTTATTTATTTATTTATAATTATTTCCTCCCTCTCATATTTGTAATTCAATTTAATATGAAAGTCCTCTTTTCGTGATTTTTTTTTCCTTTTTTTTTTTAATTTAAAAAATCTAATATGTAGAGGTGAACAAATTATTAAATAATATCATATAGCTTGATGGCACTGATTTTGTTCACAAGTTTTTGGTAAGTAGTGAAATGGCCAGCCCATACAGATATCCAAAGAGTGTGCCAATGTATGACCACATTGATATGATTTTTTTTTTTTTTTTTTTTTTTTGTGTGTGTGTGTGTGTGTGTGGAAAAAGTATTTCTAGTGTAGTAGTGTGGTGTCTTAGAAATAGTCAGGCAAATCTTAAGTCTCTATTTTGTTTCCCCATTTGAATATCTCCTCCAGTTCATGATGCAAGCATTATTTTTATGAGTATCTAAAAATTTATGTGCAATCTCAGTCTGGAAAATAAGACCCAGAAAGTGGACTCAGTTTTGGCTTCAATGGAAACATTGGTTTCTGAATATTATTATTGAATCTTTAAGGAGTTTTCTCATATATGTGAAATGGATATGCTACTGAACCTGATGTATTGATATTTTTACTTCTTGTTTTCTCTTGTTGAGAGAAACAAATGCATTGTGGTTTCTATTCCAGACCCTCCATTTATGTCTAGTTTTGATTTTATGCCTATAGAACTTGTAAGCTTAGTTGGGTCTGCTTTACCAGCCCTCTTTCTTTCTGGAGCTGGAATTACACCCATATCTGCATAATTATATGCATGTCATTTATGCTTTCGTTAGCTTTGTGAAATTTTATTAAGATTTTAAGAGTTATCCTTTGTCCTTATTTTGCTTTCCTTATTGCCTGATTTGTTAATGTCCTTGCAGGTTACCAACTTGAGTTGCAAAAATGGCAGATGGGCCACAACTTCCATCTGTAATCCAGAAGCTAAGAGTGCAACCTTACCTCTCCATCACGCACTTTCCTAACCATCAAACCTGGACTTCAAGCTTGCAAAACATTCCCAGTGCTGGTGGATATGCAATCGACAGATTGCACAAAACATTGCTCCCAGCAAATGCTGGCTCTGCCTCCTATCTTGCTTCACCTCTGCTTCCAGTATTTGTAAGAGCTCCACTGGAAAAGCATAAGTCTGGTTCTTACCCATCTCATATAATTGGGGCATCATTCCGTGTTCTTTTTGGGGTGCTAACTGCTCCAATTGGGAGAGTGAAACTCCTGATCCAGTGCCAAGATGAGATGATCAAGTCAGGTAGACTTCGTAAGCCTTATAAAGGAATTGTGAACTGCTTCGCCAGAACAATCAGTAATGAAGGCTTCATATCCCTTTGGAGAGGCTACATCCCTAGTGCCATCAGCGACGTTTCCTTTAGAGTAAATTTTCAGCAATTTTTTCTTTTATAACTTATTGTCCATTAACTGGGCTTCTTAAACTTGATTTTGACCATTAGAAATTTGTAGATGTTTTTGTTGTTTATTTCTTCTTTGTGTCATCTTAATCTTGTTTATTAAATCCACAGTATTTATATGTACAACAGGTAATAAACTTTGGCCTTAACAACTATTTTCAGACTGTAACCAATTTCCAGAAAGACAAAGATGGCTACTGGAAATCGTTACTCGGACGCTTGGCAGTAGGAAATTTTGCTAATTTAGCAACTCATTTTGTTGTTTATCCCCTGGATTATGCCCAGACTCGCCTAGCCAATGATATCAAGACAAACAATAAGATTGAAGAAAGGCAATTCAAAGGTTTGATTGATGTCTACAAAAAAACTATAAGATCAGATGGCATTGCTGGACTGTACCGTGGATTTGCTATCTCATGTTGTAAAAACTTATTAAGTAATGGGGTCTACCTTGGCATACATGTTATGCTCTGGTCGCAGGTCAGTGCAAACATGAGAATTTAGTGTCATTGGGGTTATTTCCTTGATGACATTCATAACCCCTATACCCAGCATGCATTGCTTTTTTACAAACAAGGTCACCCTTGATTTATTTTTTCCAAGTGTTTCTTGACAAATTCCTTTCGCTCTCTCTTTTGTTTTTGGTTACATTTGGCTTTCCCAATATTTTTAATTTTAATTGTCTAAGTGGCATCTTCATTTCATGTAATCCAGAGATTTTTTTAAAAGGTTTTGCTATTGCTGTTAAGTGTGAAATAGCAATCCATTCATGATACAGAATTATGTTGCAGGGAGACTTCTTGGCATCATCAGTAATGGCAGTGGGAGTTGTAGTCTGTCAAAAGATGGCAACTTACCCATTGGACACTGTAAAAAGGAGGATGATGATGACCTCTGGAGAAGTTGTTAAGTATCAGAGTTCAATACATGCATTTGCAGAGATTATCAGGAATGAGGGTGTTAAGTCCCTTTATAAGGGTGGAGGTGCATGCATCCTCGAAACATTAACTTTATCTGCTATTTTGATTGTTTCTTTCCCAATAGTGAAGGATTATTTTTCCACAAAGAAGTCTAATTCTGCTGCTGATGGTGTGTCTGCAAAGAGGAATGGATCGGCTGGTGGTGGCCAATCTGCATCAACTCTCACCATTAAATGGACTTATGGTAAGAAGGACTAGGGGCAACGATGGTGGAGGCCCACACAGAAATTTCTCTTCTGAGGGGAACAATGATTTAGATTTTCTTTACAATTAGAGTTCAGTTGACAGTCTGAGAAAGGTCTTCTGTAATATAATATTATAGGAAGTAAAACAATAGTTCTTAGGTTTATGAGTCTGGGCTCTTAGGTTTATGAGTCTGGGCTTAACCTCTTCCCCGTACTAAACAAATGAGTTTGTGTTGTGCTGACTTCTAAAAATTGGATACTCAAATTACCACCACTTGAAATCAATACATCTACTGGAAGCTTAATAGCATTAGATCGTCTAATACATTGTCTTTCATATCGAAATATTTTTCTTAGTCAATGATCTGTTATATCTTTTGAGTACTTGCATCTGAGCCTGTGAATGAGAATTGATGCTCACCTGAGAAACTTTTAGCATGTGCATTCCCTCTAGAGCAATATTATTTGTTATTAACTAAAATGTGTGGGATTTTATTTTTGATGAGTGCTCTTTTCACTGATTTACACATTTAAACTCAGTGTAGAATGAGTCTTGAAAGAAGTATATTGAACTTTAAGACTAGTTTACTAGTTTTAAACTTCATTTGGGTCATTGGGTGCAGGATTTCATTACATTTGGCAACTTGAAGTGATTCACAACCTCTGTGAGGAATGATTTTGCCTGCAAGTGTTCTAGCACTACCTGAATTTATCAATTTTTTAAGTTTCTTCTTGATTGGTGTTGACAGAAATGTGATATTGAAAATTGCAATGATTTCTTATTGGTGTGAGAATCTGCCATTGCATATGGCTCTGCTTAGGAGAGTTAGGACTAATTCCACACTTCGACGATTAATTAATACACAGATCATTAGAGAACTTTTATTGCTATAAAGCATCTTTGGATCAAGCTGAATGGTATTGTGCTTTTGGTCAAAAGAAGCAAAAGAAGAGAGAGAGCCTATCAATTCAAGCATTAGATATTGTGCTTTGGATTAAGCTGAATGGTAAACATACAATTAAACTCACGTAACCAAGCCTGAATAGACAGGAGAAGGATTCAGTCATTTTGTTACACCCAATTTGGGATACGAAGAAGAAAAAATCAAAAAAATTAAACTTACACAGCCATATTCCAACCCACACAGCCAACATCAAACTCACACAATCACATTTCGACCCGCACAACCAACATCACAGCCAAAACCCACACATCCACCACAACCAAAATTCCGAACCATGCCAGACCCACACATCCCACAACCCACGCCCACCCCATCAAATCCATGCCTACCACGACCAAGCCACCACCCCATGGGCCATGACCCATCGATGACCCACAACACATAAACCCAAAAAGGATCTCAAAACCCAGAACCCACAAAACCCGAAACCCACTGCCACCACCACTACCACTAAAATTTCCAAAACCGAAACAACCAACCCAAGTTGATTCAAAGAAGCCCTAGCCATCGTACACATCCTAGCACCACTGAAACAACCAACCCACACCGAAACAACATAGCACCACCGAAAACCCACATCGATTTAAAGTCAAACAAGCCCTAACCACTGAAATCAAGCCAAACCACGCTGCTGTTTACTAGAATCAAACCCACGACAATGTGGGTGATGGTGATTTGGGGGGGGGGGGGGGGAGAGAGAGAGAGAGAGAGAGAGGAAACTGTTGGGAAGAGACTAGAGAGGGCAAAATTTGACAAACAGTATAATATTGGGAAAATTTTAGGTGGATGGCATGCGTTCAAAGTTTATTAGTTAGCTGGATTGTTTTTTGGAAATCGAGTACAACAAAATTGACTTCTAGCCAAAATCGAGTTTACTACACTCAACTTCCATTTTTATCCATCTTAGAGCTAATTTTCTGTAGGAAGTCGAGCATATGAAAGTCGATTTTGGCAATTTTGGCTGGAACTCGATTTTGCTATACTCGATTTCCAAAAAACAGTCCAACTAACTAATAAACTTTGAACGCATGCTATCCGCCTAAATTTTTTTCAGAATCATACCGTTTGGCAAATTTTGCCGACTAGAGAGACACAGAGGGAACAGAGAGAGATATGAGTAGGGGTGTTCATCAAACCACACAAACCGCAAAAATCGTACCAAAACTGCTCGTAAAATGACATAATCGCATCGCACCGCAAGTAATAGTGCACTGCAATGCACCGCAGCATATGGTGCAGTGTGGTTTGTGGTTTTATAATAAGAAAACTATCGCACCCTCTCTATATATTAATATATTTATTTACATCAGAGACGAAAAATGCACACGTGGCAAACAGAGTGCACTGTTGGCACACTAAAAGCTGACATGGCCATTAAAATAAAAAAAATAAAAAATGTTATTTGGCATTAAAAAATGCCACGTCAGCATCTAAATTTAAAACATTAATTTATTAATTTTAACTAAATCAAAAAAATCAAAACAGAAATAAAAATCAAAATTCACATGAATTAAGATCTAAAAGTATCTTAAACAAGAACACCAACCCAGACTTAAGATCTCAAAATTGAAAACCAAAAACCACAAACCCAGCAACACTCAACAAATCAACCACATCTACATCAACCCCCACAACGCCCACAAGGCTCGAATGAAGCTCCACTACACTGACCTCACCGATGCCTCCTCTCTTCATTGCTGGCTCAACATGATTTTCCCAGACGAGGTTACAACCTCGCTGCCCAATCCCACGTGGTTGTCTCATTCGAGATCCCAGATTACATCGCCGATGTTGTTGCCACTGGGGCCCTCTGTCTTCTCGAAGTTGTTTGATCCACCACTAGGCATAACCATATTTGGTACTACCAAGTTGGATCGTCCGAAATGTTCGACTCGACGCTACCTCCGTAGTTGGAAACGACGCCGTTTCACCCTCGATCCCCTTACGCCGTGTCGAAATGCACAGCGCATTGGTACACCGTGAATTACAATTTTGTATTTGTGCAATCTGTGGCTGGGTTTGTGTTTGTGTTTGTGTTTCTGGGTTTGTAGTTTTTGGTTTTCAATTTTGAGATCTTAAGTCTAGGTTGGTGTTCTTGGTGTTCTTGTTCAAGATACTTTTAGATCTTAATTAATGTGAATTTTGATTTTTATTTTTGTTTTGATTTTTTTTATTTAGTTAAAATTAATAAATTAATTTTTTAAATTTAGATGCTAACGTGGCATTTTTTAATGCCAAATAACATTTTTTATTATTATTTTAATGGCCACGTCAGCTTTTAGTGTGCCAACAGTGCACTCTGTTTGTCATGTGTGCATTTTCCGTCTCTGATGTAACGACAGGGACAAAAACAAGACGTGTTTTTCAAGATAGAGACTAAAAGCGGTGGAAATAAAAGTTAGGGACCAAAGTGGGAATCACGTGAAAATATAGGGATGAAAATGTAGTTTTCGCCAATAATTTTTTACATTTTTTATAATTGAATTTATCATTGAAATGATTCTCAAAAAAAAAAAAAAAAAAAAAAATATTAAAATCACTTCTTTACCCCTTTTTTTTTAGAAAGAAATCACTTCTTTACCTATCAACAATTACTCGGCACACCTATCAAAAAAAAAAAAAATTACTTGCCACATTGTTATTGAATATTTTTACTTACCTAAACTTATATTTGGGGATTTGATTGAAATTGAAATCTGTCACTCACATGGTAAATGCTTTCACCGCACCTAGCAAATATATATATATATAGTGTTAAAACTTTGTATTGAGGATCTGTATTGAGATTTGAACCCTGCTTCATTCTTGTCTGAATTCCTCATATTGAGGCTTTTGTTAGCTTATTTCATTTGAGGTTGGAATAGGTTTGGAGAGAAACCTTTAAACTCTTTTTATTTCTTTCTAATAGATATAAATTTTGAAAATCTAACCCATTGATTGCATATTCTTATTATATTCCACTTGCTTGCAAAGTTTCAAGAAGATCAAATATTAATAGCTATGTTATTAATCAAATGTTTAAATTTCAAATTTTAGTAGTCTAAATTATGCATAAAAAATAAATTTACGGATCAAATAGTAAGTAGCATTCAATTAGTATGAAATTTGACATGCGTGTTAAGAACATAAAAAATATACAATTTAACACTTATATTTTCAAATTTCAAAATTCAAGTCTAAAATTATGCATAAAAAATAAATTGATGGATCGAATAGTAAATAACATTCGATTAATATGAAATTTGACATGCCTGTTAAGAACATTAAAAAAAAAAATACAATATAACACTTAAAATTTCAAATTTCACTTTCTCAACAATATAATAAAAAAAAAAATTCACAAATTTTTTTTGAGAGGAAACAATAATAGACTTTATTTATTCAATATCATGGTATACAATGGGGAAAGAGAAAAGAGGATCAAAACAATGACTGTCTCATTCTCTTTTGCAAGTTGCAACACTAGCAATGGCTAGAACAACACAATTACATCTTAAAAGAAACTAAAAATAAAAATATATATATACTAACAAATTGTTCGCAAATCAGCTTAATATCCTTCAGGTCTAGCCAACTACTTTCAAAGAATACAATCTAATCTTGATTGCATTGACCTCCGTGAACTCCATAGTGTAGGTAGCAGTACGAGAACATAGACTTCAAAGATCAATTCATTTATCTCCTAAAAAAAAAACCTAAACATGCATGACCGGCTTGAAAGAATTCCAATAAGGAGCATGAAGCCAAATGACTTGTGCAAAAGAACAATCTCGCAGCAGGTGTATACATGATTTAGTTGGATTAGAGGTTGAAGCCATGTTGTACTTGGAAGCATCATCAATGGTTGTCAAAAAAAAATTTTTTTTTTTTTTTTTTTTTTTTTTTTTTTTTTTTTAAAATTGGGTTTGAAAGGCTGAGAATTTTCATGGAAGAGAAGGGGGGGATTGAGTGCCAACCCCAGTTAGAGGAAAGAAAGAATGGGTATCAGATGGATCAATGGCTACACCCTCTATAGCTTGCTTATTGGGAACCTGTGATTCTTGTAAGGGACAGTCTACACAACCATGTTTGATATGATTCTGATGGGTTTCAAGAGCTTCGGTGGGTGAACAAGTGTTTGGGTGTCGCAAAATTCGCTTCCATGAACATAGCGATTTAATCTTCTCATTCGGATAATCCTCAGCAAGATTTAGGGATATTTCCATCTCCATATCTTGATTTGAAAAAACCTTAGATAAATCTGTTGTACCCCACTCAGCTGAGGTTTTTTGAATTTCACCCAGAGACGATTATCCTTCCTTATCCTTGGTTTGTGACTCCGAGGATTTTTCCAATCCCTTAGGTTTCGGATAAAATCCGAAATCAATATTTTCCCCAGAACAATTATTATCCAAAACGCCTCCATTCATGATAAGTGACTTTTCCGAATCAAGTGAAGGTTGGATCTCTATTAAGGCGGGTTTTGAATTTGAAAGAGAGATAGGGACGGCAGCACTACCAGGTTTCAAATTTAAAATTCGATTTTCAGATTCCGAAAATACCTGGTTTTCCGACGTTTTGGGAGGAGTATCCAGCTCGGCATTAGCTACTTGAAGATTCAGAGCTTTGACCGGCGACAATTGCAGCACCTGATGACAGCTTGGAGATTTGGTCTTTTCCACCGTCGTTCCCCTCTGTTTCCAGGTTTTCTTCATCACTAGCTTCATCGGTATTGGGTTGACTAGAGGAAGTTTTACCCTAACCAACTTTTGGGCCTACTACACGAAGCCAAGGCCCATATTGCAAATCCTCATCATCCACCGAAATACATCCTCTCCTGGTGCATGGGCATTCCCGCTCTTGATGACCTAGAATTTCACAATGGTAACAAGAAATAGGAAGTCTCTCATACTTAAAATAGACCCACCCCTCTTCCATATCTTCAAAATGAACCATCTTCCCTCTCATTAGAGGTTTGGTAATGTCAATATCCACCCTCATGCGTAAAAATGGACCCCAAACTAGTCCACTCTTTGGAGCATCAATTAAGGGTCCGTTTGGGAGTTTATAAAGGAATGGAATGATCATTAAAGGAATGGAATGGAATGGAATAGAATGGAATGGATTTAGTAGGGAAAGGAATGGAATGGAATGTGATTTAAAAATCTTGTTTGGATGTTATAAAATAAAGGAATAGAATGGAATGGAAAGTAAGTAACACCGTTTGGGAGTGACATTGAAAGGAATGGAATGGAATCATTTTATAATAACATTACTATTATACCCCTCATTTTAAAGAACATAAAAAATAATCAATGAGAACTTATAATTGCTTTGAAATGCTTAGTATTTAGTGGATGATGTGAAACTAGTTAGCCACAATTAGGTCTGTGTTAGATTATTGAATTACAATATTGTTTTGTCAAGGTCAATAGATTGTATCATGCTAATCAATAATTTAACAGATGAAGATAATGGCATGAAAAATTAACAATAGTACAATTTCTTTATTTCAATTTGCAAATTTTTTTTAGGGGCTGCTAGTTTTAGATTGGATCTTTTTTGGCTGGTATGCTTTACAATGGATTTGATAATTTAATACATCTCCATCTCCCAATTTCATTAAGGAAAAAAAAAATTATTGTAGCTAAAAAACAAGTTATGTATATTTTTATGTTGTAAAGCAATTCACGCATCACATATTTATTCTCAACAAAATAAATATTGTCTAACAATGCAAACAAATATCTTTAAAAAAAAAAAACTCCGGTAATGAGTCATGCCAAAACAAAACAAAATAACATAATCCATTCCAAAACTAAGGTTGGCCAAAAAATCCCACACTTTTTTTAATTTTTAGGCCTAGACATCAGTGTCAATAAGACACATTTGCGCTCATGATCTGGGCAACCAAAGAACATCTCTTTATATGTTGGATTTTCCATCAAAAGTATGTAGGCCTCAGGCATAAAAAAATTTATATTAAAAATAATCTACTCCAACTTATTAAAGTTCTAAACTACTATTATTTTAATTAAAATACTTTTCATTTTATTTTCTTCTCATTTTAAATTTTTTTTACTCTTGTTTTTTTCTTAACCACACACCTGTCCTTGTACACTAGCTTTAACATCTTAATAAGTTGTAAACAAATGCATAAAATATATTATGTATATATTTTGTTTAGACAGAAAGGGAATTGACGTTGATAAATTATAACATAGATTGATGGATAGAAAAGGGAACTATCTTGGTCTGATATTGGTTTTGTTATTTGCATTGCAAGAATTCTGTTGTGATTTCATGAATAAGTAGTGGGCAATAAATTTGTTTGAATTATTTTTGGCTAAGAATATATTCAATGAAATGCCTTGATTTGAATTTGGGCAGAGTCATGTTACTCGGTCCTAGGCTGAATCATTTTCATGTTCAGCATTAATAGTAAAAAAATAAATTTCTATGCTAACTCATTGTATGATTTTCTGCAACAGTGCATTACTTTCTAGTTTCTTCTCATTTAAATTTTTTTTTACTCTTGCTTTTTTTCTTAACCACACACCTGTCTTTTGTCTAAACTTGTACACTAGCTTTTGTAGACATTTCCTCTTAACCATACACGTGGTGAAGCCTTGGAGCTATTAACTAATTGGATGGTTGACTTAAAACTGCAAGTGTATGTAACACACCACTTGCTTCGTAAATAACAGAAGAATCAAAGAGGAAACAGAGTAAAAAGCAAATTTGGGTTCTCTAGCGGTTCTCAGTTTCAAATTCACAGCAGTTTTCCAGCAATTCTCACTTTCAAATTTCTAAATACAATTTTTTTTAGCTGTACAGGTAACAGCAGTTTTCATTTCTTTTCACTTTCAAGGTTTTTTCGTTTCTTTTCACCTTCAAGGTTTTTAGTTGTACAGAATGTAGTTTGTTTTGGTTTTTAGGTGTACAAAAACACTATATATCACTCTCATGAATCACTAGCAAATAGTTCATAAAAAAAAAAAGACTAGCAACCAACCGAAAAGAAAAAGAAAAAGATAGACATACTTGGTTTGAGCAATATCTGAAAATTGCAGCAGACCAAAAAAAAAAAAAAAAAAAGACCAGTGGCAACAGCTTCACTTTGTAAAGGACAGACAATATTGTGCAAGAATTATAGCTTTATTTTTCTTACGGCTGAATGAGAAAAAAAGGTTGATATTAAAGGGGTATTTTAGGGATTTTAATAAAAATTTCATTAAACCTAAATTCATTCCCTCCCATTCCTCCCAATTTTGAGGGGAACAAAAATTTGAGGTTTTGAGGGAAAAGGGAGGAATGAGCATTCCCTCCTAATCATTCCATTCCCTCCCACTTAGGCTCCGCTTGGGAGTTCATAAGGGAATGTAATGGAATGGAATGAAATGGTAATAAGGGAATGGAAAGGAATGGAATGGAATGAAATGTATTTAAGTAAGGGAAAGGAATGGAAAAGAATGGAATGGAATGAAATTAAGTAACCTTGATTGGATGTTTTAAAATAAAGGAATGGAAAGGAATGAAAATGAATGGAATGTAAGTAATCATATTTGGGAGCAACATAGAGAGAATGGAATGGAATCATTTTATGACAATATTACTATTAGACCCCTATTTTAAAATAAATGGTTGAATATATAGGGGTATTTTGGGAGTTTTAATAAAAAAATCATTAAATCTAATTCCATTCCCTCCCATTCCTCCCAATTTCGGGGGGAATGAAAATTTGAGGTTTTAAGGGAATAGAGAGGAATGAGTGTTCCCTCATACCTATTCCATTCCCTCTCACTTAAACTCCCAAACAAGGGAATTGACTTTCCATTCCCTCCATTAAAACTCCCAAACAAGAGAAGGGAAGAATATTCTAAAATTATTCTTTTTATTCCTTTCCATTCCATTCCATTCTCTCCTCCCAAGCGGAGCCTTAAACTCCCAAACGAGGGAATGGACATTCCATTCCATTCCCTCCGTTAAAACTCCCAAACAAGAGGAGGGAAGAATATTCTAAAAATATTCCTTTTATTCCATTCCATTCCCCCCTCCCAAACGGAGCCTAAAAGTGGGGTGTCAATCTCCTTTGCAATGCGTTTACCAACAATCATATTCATACTTTTAATAGGGATATTGAACACTCTAATCCAAAAAGGGGACCGTTGAAATTTAACATTACCTGGGCTGAGATTACCTTCAAATCGTTTCAATAACACCAGTCTTTTATCAAAAGACCATGGACTCCTATCCAAAACATCAATCATGTGCTCCTCTGTGACAAAGACAGCCAAGAATAAGTTGTTCCCCACATCTTTGATAGTTACACGGTGAGGTCCTTTCCACAATTGTTGAAGAGTGGATTTGAAAGCCTCCTTATTGAACTCTTTGTTGGTTTGCAATCGAAACAAAAGGCAAAATTGGGCGTGCTCCTTTGTCAGCTCTACATCTTGGTAATCAACTGATAAAACACCTTTTTCCTCCTCAAAGAGACTAAATTTCTTCCATAATTCCTCCATAGACGAATCCATTTTGATATTCAAAGTTGGGAAAGAAAGACAAGGAGAATAGAGGAAAGAGCTTATTGAAAGTGAAGAAAAACAAATGTGTGATAAGGATATAAGATAGAGAAAAGAAAATCCCCTACTAAGATCATGAAAAGATCAGAGAGGTTTGAATCTTGTGTTTGAAGACAAACACAAGTTAGGAGCTTCTACTTTCCAAAACTACAAGGAGTCAGGGAGAGAGAAGTTGCTAGCAGCTCCAGTTGCTCTGTTTTTACTCTAGCATTTTACTTGTTTTAGGCTGGATGCTCTTTTTTTTTTTTTTTTTTTTTTTTTTGTGTTCTTATTGAATTGAATAATGAAAGTTGCTGATTTATCAAAAAAGTTACTCACAATCTCTTTCATTTATTTTGTGTTTCTTTTAGACTAACTTGTATGTATTATTTTATTCATTCATACTAAAGTTTACATTTTTTGTTATTTTTAAGTTGCAGTGTTTTAGTGAGCATATGTGCTAGCCTGCTAAGTGTTTGAGGAAATGGCTAAACATGTTTTGGAATGGGTTGGCAAGGGAATAAGAAACCTGCCCCCAAACCCAGTCCATAGACTATTTTAACCTTCCTTCTTGCAAACCAAATTCTTAACAAAAGACTAGAATTTCTATTTGCTATGCCTAAATTTTTTGTTTACTGTTTCAGTGTTCATCTCCGAGTTTATTGGGAACAAATTATTAGTAATCTACTGTGGAGTCCTGGTTGTTTTAAGGAGTCCCATTATCAATTCACCTATGAGATCAATGTACAAGAAATCTATATCGGACCTTCAAGTAGGGCCATTTAGAAACCTGACTGCAATTTGACTTAATGGGTCCTATTATTTCGTGGCTCTGTTTTTGTAAAAATTGAAAAAAAAAAAAAATTTATTGAGTCCAACATCTTTACAAAATGATCAACTCAATGATTGAGTCCAGCCAATGCACTTAATGGGCCCTGCAATTGGGCCAAAAATATTGGCAAATGACCTTTACAAGTTACGAAGAGGAAAATTACAAAGACAATTGAGTTAAAAAAGAGTCAAAAGCTAGGCCACTGAAAAAATTCCTTTTATTTTGGTTCCAAAAGTAGGAGAAATTTTATTTGAAACCCTATGATTTAAGGGTGTAACAAATTAGACATGAAAGTTTCAAATGTAACAAATTAAATCTTGAAGTTTCAAAAAAGTCACAACTTAAACCTTAACTCATTTAAGTGGAATGAAATTGTGTTTTAGTTTAATATGGATTGAAGGTTTAATTTGTTTGCTTTTCAAATGCTTAAAGTTTAAATGGTTACTTTTGAAACAATAGTATTTAACTTGTTACATTTCTAAATTATATGATCTAAATATAATTTGGAATGAGATTGAGATTTATATTTTTTTTTAATAAATTCAAATTTAAAATAGGATAAATTACAATTTACCCACCTGTGGTTTGGTTGAAATTTAAGTTGCTAATTTGTGGTTTGAAATTTGACACTTTACTTGAGGTTATCTTTATCTTTATCTTTCTTCTTCCCTTTCTTTTTTTTTTTTTTTTGGTATGGTACTTTACTTTCAAGAAATCAAGTACTAGGTAAAAAAAAAATTTCACTTTTTTTTCTTTTGTAAATTTTGTATTATTAAGTGGATTATAAATATTTAAGATAGTAATTAGTATTTTGCCTACATAATTATAGAATTTTCAACAAATATTTATAGATTAATACATATTACTCTTAAATATAGTCACTCTAAGATTTGAATGTGAACTAGTAGTATTTTAGAACTTAACAGTTCGATAAGTTCTTTCTCAAAAAAAAAAAAAAAAAACAGTTCGATAAGTTATCTCTTTTTAAGAAAAATAAAATAAATAAAAAGTTGAGTTTGATATGAGTTTGGATTCATTAATATTTGTGAAACAAATTTAAGATTAAATTGTTAAAATTTAATATAATTTATTACGAGATTGAGATTTATATATATTTTTAATAAATTCAAATTTAAAATAGGGTAAATTACAATTTACCCACCTGATAAATGTTCTCACCCCACCCCCTCACTCACACAACATTTTTACATAAAACAACAACAGTCTAGCCAATAACAATTTAGGCTTTTTTCCATACATAAGCACTATACAGTCTATAGACTCTCCTGGTAAAATTATATATTGAAAAATTTAACTTCAAAACCACGCTAGAGAAATTTCTTTTCAATTAAATTCCTTTAT
This sequence comes from Quercus tomentella, assembly GCA_028535165.1. Classification (NCBI taxonomy): domain Eukaryota; kingdom Viridiplantae; phylum Streptophyta; class Magnoliopsida; order Fagales; family Fagaceae; genus Quercus; species Quercus tomentella. Next base: position 2,581,369 of record JAPQVY010000089.1, read on the forward strand.
TATATATACATCTTAAATTCCGTTACTCTTTTAATTCTTAGGTACTCCTGAAGCATGAATAATAGTTCTTCCTCCTCTCACATTCATGGTAAGGTCCACTCATTAAATTCATGATGCAATCCACCATGATTGTGACAGAAGGGAGCACAATTTCTCCATGCTCCGAGTGTACCTAAGAATTTTCTCTTTTATAGATGCACATACCTAATGCTATGATAACAATGGAAAGCAAATAAAAAAATCATGACTTGTATTGCCTACGTGTGGTAGATACTAAACGGTATGTATTGCCAAAAATAGTGTTCCGCCCTTCGCTCCTTTTATATATTAGTGTAGATAATAAGACCAACATGTTGCCGCCCCCTTCATTCAATACACGCTCTCTTTCCCTAACCTAGCTTTCTTATCACAAACTCTCTCTAACCAACCAACCAACCAAAACCTTCACACACTCACTCGTTCCAAAGCTCTCTCATATGGAGGAGGAGGAGAATCGTAGGACTTTGTCTGACCTAAGGGAAACTGAGATCTGCTTGCTTGGACAACACAAGCTGGATGGTAACCGGAGTTATGTAGAGTTTTATGTGATTAAGGTCCCAGACCTTGACGCTTGTACTCCGCCTTCTTATTTTTCTTGTCCTATATTCAAACTAAAACACAAGAAAAAGCAACCTTTGGCTCTGGCTTAGTCAATTAGGCCATTGCCTAAGGCGCCTTACAAGAGAAAGACCCCAAATTTTAGTTTGAATGTTAGTTTTATTGAAACAATTATTAAATTAAATCTGCGGTTTGCTTGGATAGGGCTAAGTCTTAGGCTAAGCCAATTAGGCCATCACTAAGGTTCCATTTGCTTGGAGGGGTGGAAAAGTAAGAGAATAGAATATGTAGAGATGATAGAAAATTTTTTAGTTCTCTCATGGTGTTTGGTTTAGGAGTGGAAAAGTTGAGGGGGGAAATTGTTTTAATTTACTTTCATGCCTCTACTAAAAAAGAGAGTTACAAATTAGGAAAGAAAAACTAGATGAACAAAAAAAAACAAAAATGAAACAGATGAAACACAATCAAAAAATAATATATATATATATATATATATATATATATATATATATATATATATATATATATGTATGTATGTATGTATGTATGTATGTGATGAGTCCAAACTCTAATGGCTTTGTTAGTCATAATGCATGAGCCCAAGATACATTACGCATCTATGGCGAGCATTTTTGCCAAAGAGTAACAAACGAAGCAACGGAAAAGAAGATGTTACACAAATCAAAGCATAAGTTTGTAACGTATTAACCGTTACAAATAATAATGAATGCAGAGATTTGTTGCTCATTAAAGACAAGATGGCTATAAAGCCAAAGGGGAAGAGAACCAAAAGATACACAATTCTAATCCCAAAAATACTCCCAAAGTTGAATTTCATTTTGATATTCCAATTAAATTCCATTCTAACTTAATCGTCAAAGGGTTTTTGGCAAACACCACACCATTGAATCCATATTTCTCTATTTCATATCTTATTGTAGGTTTGCCCTAGACGAATCCATCCTCTTTGTCCATCTGCATAGACGAGAACTCAACTGATGATTTTTTGCATCATCAATATATATAAGCAAATCGAATGAAAAGTTTAGAAAATGAAAAAAAGCTAAAGGAGGAAATTTTTAAAAAAGGAAAAAGTTTTTTTTTTTTTTTTTTTTTTTTTTTTTGAGAATGAAAAAAAAAAAGGAAACAGTTGAGTAATAGAAAATGACAAAACCGAAAAAAAAAAAAAAAAAAAACCTAGCATGTTGCAGCACATGGGTGCTTTAGTTCAAACATTTTTCTCCGATTTTCTTCCTAATTTGGGGAGAAAACATTTTGTTGAGTCCAAGGAGAAAATAATATGGTCCCACTAGTTTTCCTGCCTTAAATCTCTCCAACCAAACATCCAAAAAAAAACCATTTTCTCTCCACATTTCTCTCATTTCCTTTCCATCCTCCCTAAAATCCTTCCAGTCAAACGAACCCTAAGGCCACATATGATGCGGGTCAATATAAATTCAACCTAATTGAAATTCTAAAATGTTTTTTAAAAATTTGTTTGGAGTGTGCTAAATCACCATGAATGATCAATTTTCCAAAAAAATTCAAGACTTCAATTTTTTTAAAACAAGTCTCCCACATTATACACAGCCATACACTAAACAATCTCTCTCTTAACACGAAAATTAACATTGGAAATTAGATTTTAACTCTTCTTACGTTACCCAAGGTAAATTATAAGTATTTTCTAAAATAATAAATAAATTTTAATTTATTCAAATGTTGAGTGGCATTTTTTAAATATCAAATAATTTTTTTTAGTGACCATGTTAATGTGTAACATGCTAACTATACATCCTATGTGCCACATAAGAACTTTTATTTAGTAAGATGACAGTTTTGAAAATGATTTTAAAAAATTAGGGGCTGAATTGGAAGCCTAAAAAATTGAAGGCAAAAGTACCATTTTGGTCCTTACATTGTGGAGTCACGGTCAATTTGGTTCCAATATTTTGATAGCAATCAATTTGGTTCATGTTATTTTCAACTTACAATCAATTTGGTCAATGCCGTTAATTCACTAACGAAAAAAACTTACGTGTCAAATAGGGAGCATTGTTGGCATACTTCATGCCTACATGGCTTATAAAATAATATTAAACAAATTTAATCAACATAAAAAATTTCTATATCAGCATTTATATGAAATTATAAACCCAGGTGGGTTGGCTGAGTGGTTGGGCACTCGGTCTCAAAGTGCTTGTTCTAGGTTCGACTAAGTGTGCCCCCTAGTTTGAGTCTGGGTACCTGCGCTTTAAACAAAAACCCCTAAGTTAGCGATTTACCTTACTAGGGCCCACCCATCGCGAACAGTGATTAGTCTTTGGTTGAAAGATTTGAGAATACACTACAGGAAACCAAAAAAAAAATTATAATTCTTTAAAGGCAAAAATAATAAGAATCACACTTTCTTTTCTTTTCCTTTCTTGGCAACCAAACACAATCTAAACATTATTAAAAAAAAAAAAAAAAATCAACACAACCATTGTTTGGTGGGTTTTTTTTTTTTTTTTTTCAATTTTTAATCCAGATTAGAAATATCCAAATTGAAAATTCCCATCGTGACCAGCGATTTTGGTTAGTTGGGGCCAATCTTTTTATTTTTTTTTTTTTTCATTTTCTCACGATTTCTCGAAAACCAAACGGTGGGGAGAGCTTGAACCACCTGTTCCAGTCTCTCTACCTTGCCACCAAGGAGGACCAAGCCTCTGTCGCGCCGATCAATCGTCGCATGATTCAACCACCCAACAAGGACTGCAGAAGTTGTCGCCATTAAGGAGTTTCTTCAGGTCGTTGGAGATGCACCATTGGGTTGGAGTCCATTACCACTACTAATGTTTGGATCGGTGGAGGCAGAGGTGATGGGTTTCTTTGAATGATGAGTTGTAGCTGCTACTGGTGATGAGTTTCATTTTGGGTTGGAGATGGGTGTGGCTACTATTAGTGAGGGGTTTTGTTTTGAATTTCAATTCACAGATCTGGACTTGATTTTCTGGGTTGTTTGTGGAGTTTTCAAGGAGGATTTTGTGTTTGGTTACCCAGAAAGTGGAAGAAAGATATGGAAAAAAAAAAAATGAATTAAAGGTTTTTTTGAGGATAAACGTCAGAAAAAGGAATTAGAGATTGATTGCCAAGAAAGTGGTTAAAAATAAAAATAAAAAAATAAAAAAATAAAAAAAAGATCACGAGAGAATTAAGTCAATCTATATCTATATAGTACTAAAAGTTGAAATGTAACGTTTAATGCTGTTGCTCTCACGTTGCACTACATCAGCTGCCACGTCATTTTTATAAAAAAATATATATATATTTTTCCTTCAATTTTAAAATGGTTTTTACAATTTTCAGCCTTATAAATCTCAACCCTATAAATACAGTCCACTACTTATGTATTTACTTCCACAATCATCATATAATCAATTTGTATAATTAATCCAGCCCACCTCATATTTATTTAGTTCCACTATCAAGCCCAACCCAAAGCCTTTTAAGTTTAGCTTAAAGGAAAAAGAAATTTAAAAAAAAAAAAAGTTTCAAGCCGGTTTAAAGGAAGAAAAAAAAAAAAAAAGGGAAGCGTTCAGGGTTTTGCGTGACCAAACAGAAACGTGATCAGACAATGAGTTTGAAGATTGTAACGTAGAGGGAAGCTTAAAGGGAGGAAAAAAAAGAAGAAGAAAAAAATGTAGAAGCCTTCAAGTATTGCATGAGAAAACAGAGAGTTTGAAAGCTACCCACCTTCCTACTCTACCGTTTCGCAGTAACGGTTGCCTATCTGATTTCCTTCCTCCCTTTATTCCTTTCCACACGATGTATAAATACTAACAGAACTTGCCTGCTTTGGTTGAGGTATCTCTACATCTCAATTCTTTTTTTTTTGGTGCAAAACTTTTATGCTCTATTTATATTAATATGAGGCCCTTTTTTTTCGTTTGTTTTTGTTTGTGTTTATATTAGACGAGCATCCTTGGCATGCCATTGATGTGTTTGTGAGATTGCCTGAATGTCATTTCAATAGTGCTATAATTTTATAGCCAAAAAAACTATTTTATTTTACCTTGGTTTATTTGCAAATATGTCAGGTCTCATTTTTTTATTGTGTTGTGCCTTATTGGAAGAATGTAAAGCTCTGAAGTAGTGAAGTATAAAGTGTTGGTGGCACATCTCAAATCACCTTCCAACGTATTTCAACATGTAAGACTCCATTTCTTGAATTGATCAAATTGTACTTCTCATTAATGCGTCCATTGTATACTACATCATTTAGATTGATATCCACTTCCAACAATTGATATTAGAATCAAAGCATACTATTTTTGGTGTTTCAATTTTTGCAGTAAGCTTTCTGCATAATCCTTGGCAACCAAAAAAACTATTTTATTTTACCATTGTATTCTACATCATTTAGATTGATATCCACTTCCAACAATTGATATTAGATCGTGCTTTAATTTCATGATTGTATAACATGGATTGGGTTTTAGAATGAAAGCAAATTGTTTTTGGTTTTTCAATTTTTGCGGTAAGTTTTCTGCATAATTTTACTGCATAATCCTTGGCATGCCATTGATGTGTTTGTGAGATTGTATGAGTGCCATTTCAAAAATAGGAGCTGTTTATGATGCTCAATAGTGGTATAACTTAGATTGATATCCACTTCCAACAATTGATATTAGATCTGCATAATTCTGCATAATTCTCAAAAGAGTCCAGTAATTTAATTAAAACTTAGAAAATGGAATCTAGAGTGGAACCAGAACCCATGAGTCCTCATTTTCCGTTACTGCTATATTCTTTTAGAATTATCATTTTGATGCTGCCTATTTGTATTGCCACCGATTCATCAGTTCATTATTCTAAAGCATCTCCACTAATGATTCCTTCTAAAATTAAAACATGCATTATGGCTGTGAATAAATGCTCAAGAATTCCTGTTAAGAAATGGAGGGATAGGCTTAAGATTAACATATGAAATTTTATTTTTAGGCACAATTTAGATTTAAATTTCATTTGACATGCTATCATTTTGTGCCTTGAAAATTATTTTGCCTTATCAACATTGTTCCTGAGAAATGTGAAGTATGTTTGCAGTATCAGTAGGCTTCTCCATATGACCATCCTTTGTTCCTCCTCTCCCTCCCCTTTTCCCTTTTCCCCTTACAAATTCATGTGATCAAAATAAAACTATGTTACAATTTTTGCTAGGTATGAAGAACCTGCCACTTACTCATAGTTATGGTAGCATTAAGGCACTTACTAAAAGCATCAATAAGTCAGAGAGAGGACATGAACTTGTGATTGCTGTAAGTTGCATTCTTCTAGGTCTCTTCCTAAAACATTTCCCCAAATTATTTGTATTTTGCCTAGGCATGAATGTAGGAAGTAGCATGTTTCTATATGATATATTATTTTTTAAAGTCACCTAAGGAATCTTTCATCAATTTTTTTTTTTTACCATATTTATTTTGTATTATAGCCCATTAATAATAAAAAATAAACTACAATGCAAGTATAAACATGAAGATCCATAGGATCATTAGCATCATGTTTCTAAGAAAGCACATATTTTAACAAAAAAAGTTCCTACTTCAACACATTAATTTACATCTGTCATTGCATCTCATTTCTTATTTATCACATCAAAATTCAAATTCAACACTATTTATTTATTCATTTTTCTCTCTCACACACTTAAAATGATCCTTGACTTGCTGCTGGTGATCATAAAACATCTTGGCAATAGTGTTTTTTCCCAGACCACTCATTCCTCGTACAGAAACAACTCTATAGTTTTTCTTTTCTTTGGTCAGTAAAGATGCCATCAATTAAAGAGCCAGTGGGGTTCAAAAATTATTTTGAGGAAAATACTAATAAGGGCAAAGCTTCAAAACATGTTTATATACATAATACTTTTCGAAGTACTCCTAGACCCTTCAATCCTATTTCAAAATTATCTCAGATTATTATATATTTAAAGGAGTGCTCACATGGAGTGAGTTGAACCAGGAGTTGGTTACAAATATAAATTAGAAAGAACATGTACCAAATGTACTCAGTAATAATTTTGTTAGTAAATGGAGTGAGGTCCAAATTTAGTAGATCTTCCATGCTATTGATAATGCCGTTTTCAGACTTCACAGCAAAACCTTGAAACTTAGTTGAGCTTTTAGATCACCATTTCTTATTTTGTTTCAACAATAGAAAACTCCACATCTTTGTTGTCATGGGACTTGAACTCACAGAGTTTGTTATAATACTCATCTGCCATTGTGTAGAGGGTGCTAAAATCTGTGCCATGTTTTAGTTGCTCCCCACTTTGCAAAAAATAAAAAAAGGCTTTGGATTTAGACTAAAAAGTTTAATAGATTGGGAAGGTATTGAATGATGAACTGTGATTCAATATGGTTCTTATCAATTTTCACTAAACCAAACTCAATAATTCTAACCAAGACCATCACAACACAGTGTTATGAATATGATGAAATCTCAAGTAAAATGAATGCCTAGACAACTAATAAGTTTGCATCTCTCTTTTCCATCATATGTTATGTGGTATCATCATTTATAATCATTGTGGAGATATGAATACCCAGCAACTTACATTAGCTTTAGAAAGGAGGGAAAAAAAATCTAAAGTTACAGAATCAGACTCACTTGAGCTAAAGTAAAATTAAGCAGTAGAATTGGTTATAAAAAAGTCACACACACCTACAAAATGAATATGAGAAAATTTAACATTTGTGAAGGACAATTTGGAAAAAAATTGTAATCCACAAATATGAAGTTCAACATAGTTGACTTTGTGGCCAATTATTTTATGACTCTATCCTAAGAATTGGCATCTACTGATTGAGAAAAAAAAATTTAAAAATCTTTTCAAAAAAAAAAAAAAAAAAAAACTTCTTTGCATCATCACGTGCTCATATTTTGAAGTTCTTTTGGAATTTCACAATTCAATGCAACATTAGGCTTGGAGATAAGAAAACAATGAGCAATAAGTGCTTCAAAAGCAATGACTAGGCTTATTACCATCCAGTCATAAACTTTTTGGAAACTCAACTCTGAAGGACAAAACAACATGGCTGAAAAGAATGGTTTGTAAGAGATTGGAGAGAGAGGAAGCTCAGTTAAAAATAATTCAAATTATTTTATAAATTGCAAGGAAAAGAAGTAGGCTACTCAACATTGGTTTGTAAGTTTTGAATTACCCTTACCCTTACAGTTTCAATCTTATTTAATGAGCAACTTCATGATTATGAAAACTAAGTTTTCAGTGTGGTGGTACTAATTGAAGTTTTCCAAAAGGTGACAACGTTGGTTGGATATCCAATTTTGTTTAGAGAGCTTGGTGGTGGCATTAGAAAATTAATTGATGTGGATTCCATCAATTCCCATATTTGCTGGGTGCTTAGCATGTTTGACTAGATTGTAATGCCTGGACCATGTCTCAAAAGATATTTACTTTTATGATAATGTATTTACAAAGACATTAAAGTAATTTTGTACATGTAAAAATCTGTTGCACGCCATTTTCCTGCTTTGGTAGATAGCTTTTTTGGAACGAAATACAGTTTATTGTTAAGAGTTAATTTTATAGCCGCTTTAAGTAACTGTATGTTGGTTTTATTAACTTGAGTTGGGTTGTAGCTTAATTTGTTGATTTGGTTCAATTTGGTTTGGTTAACGTGTAGGGAAGTTCTAGGTAGGGATAAGCCAAAAATAGTGTGACAATCATGTAGTGCAAAATCAGGCAATATTGTAGCAGCTAGAGAAAATTTCCCAATACAGCATTTATACTTATAAACTTTCATCCGAACCATTCTCTTACCACAAATTGTGATGCAAAAGCCATTTCATCACTCAAATATTGCAATTAAAAATAATAATAAAAAATTAAAAAAAAATTTATACACTCCCTAGTGGCCGAATAGATGCGGAGTTTTCCTTTATGCCTACGGCCCTTCACATTAAAGTTTCTTGCGTTAGACAGATGGTGCATTCCAAAGTCATGACATGAATGATGTTACATAGTCAATGTGATGCAGATATATATATATATATATATATATATATATATATATATATTTTCTCTTTCTCATTACAATGTTGATCCATGTATCCCAAGTTTCAATTTTCTCTTTTTATTAACTTTTAACTATGAAGTAGTGCGCAATTCCATAGTCATCGTTATATTTCTAAAATAAAAAATATTTATAGCTTCATCAATCAAATATTGCAATTAAAAAAAAAAAAGTTTATACACTCCCTAGGGGCCGAACAGATGCAGAGTTTTTCTTTATGGCTATGGTCCTTCACATTAAAGTTTCCTGCGTTACACAAATGGTGTATTCCAAAGTCATGACATGAATGATACATAATCAGCATGATGAGGATATCTATATATATATATAAATATATATATATATATATATATTTTTTTCTTTCTCATTACAATGTTGATCCATATATCCCACGTTTCAATTCTCTCTTTTTATTAACTTTTTACTATGAAGTAGTGCGCAATTCAATAGTCATTGTAATATTTCTAAAAGAAAAAATATTTATAATTTCATCAATCAAATATTGAAATTGTGATGATAATAATGTTGATGTATAATTCTTAGTATATGATTATTGTCATGTTTTGTCACCAGTTCATTTTTTCTAACACATTAGTTTCTTAATATGTGTTTTCGTTTTTTAAAAACAGCTGCAGGCGATTCAATCGGCTAACCAAAAGGAAAAAAAGTTCTTCACCGCATCAATCTAACTGGACTACTCCAAAATCCCTTATTCCTTCGAAACGATGAAGAAAAACTCATTCATCAATGCTTTAGGGCTGGAAACAAACAAGCACTATTTTGGGTCAGAGCTCACAAATATTTTGTTCAAGGTCAAACTAAAGTGGGAAAACAAATCCTTCTTCAAGCAAACATAGAAGGAGACAAAAATGCAAAGTATGGACTGGCAATTGCGTTGTTATGCGAATCAAATGATGAAGGAATACAACTACTATTATCAATTCTAAACCAACCAGATGGAAAAAAATTGCTACAAAACTATCGACAAATCCTTCAACATACAGTTTTTGGAACAAACACATTTCGCATCCCAAAAAACCAAGCATGCAAGAAAAATGGGGTGGGTCATTGGGATCGTGAATGCCCTTACCCATATGGAAATAAAGAATTACATGTAACATGCAAAATGTGCTCAATTGACTTGGAAATGTACAAATTAGCCAACCGAGTTTGGTAGAAATTATGTTTCCAAAAAGCATAATACAATAAAATTTCCACGTCCTATTTATAATACTAATCTCTATCTTTAAAGGAATAGATTTTTTTTTTATTAATATTTATTTAAAAAGACTTGCAACAACTTAATTACAGTCCTCTAAAGTTTTCACCTAGCATGACGCTAACTTCAAATTTATAAAATCCTTTCTATCTAATTTTAAGTTCATTGAATTTTATTAACTTGGGAAGACAGTTGATTAGCTCTGGATTGAATACAAGGCCAAGTATAGTTGTATCCTTTCCACATCTAATTCCAAGACAATACCTTCTATCATCACGAATCCTACAATATATTGTTTATACATATATAATGCAGCTTAAGTAGTAATACATTCAAAAATATTTCAAATAATAACACAATCATAAAAAGAAATAACCACGCACAAAGCGCGGGTCCGCAACTAGTTAAATTAACTCTTCAGACTTTTTATTAAAAAAATTGAGGAATTAGTTCTGTTTTTGTTTTATTTAAGTTGATGTGGCAATTTTTTTTTATGTTAATTACAAAATTTTATTATTATTTTATAAGACACTTACGTGTGAAGTTTGTCAATTGTGCATACTGTTTACTACGTAGGCATTTTTCGTTAAGGAGTTAACGGTAAGGACTAAATTAATTGTAAGTTAAAAATAATCAGGGTCAAATTGACTGCTATCAAAATATAGGAATCAAATTAATCGTAGCTCTAAAATATAGGGACGAAAATAGTATTTTCGTCAAAATTGAAAAAGCCAAAGTAAAAAATGACCAAAAATACAAAGAACCAAAAAGATATTGCGTTCAAATGTTCTTATATAACTCTTTCATCGTGGTCGACACTACACTCTGACTATAGTACTACAACTTTAAAAAGTTCTTTTTTTTTTGCTGAATAACTATAAAAAGTTGATTACTTTGTAAATAAGCGGGGAAATTCACTTCACTTTGTGCCTTGTGGGTGTGTCAAAGAGAATATGTGCCCGTTTGGTTCCACATTTTGAGCTCAAAAAGCACTTTTTGAAAAAAGCCAGTCCTAAATTTGCGTTTGGTTAAGCCCAAAACGCAACTTTTTGATAAAAGTTGCGTTTTGGGCATAAAGCAAAAACGCGGACAAACGCGAAAATTTTTATGGACCTCTGAGGGTCCATAAATGAAAACGCGCAGTGCGCGTTTTGGATGGTTACCGTTGCTACGATAGAATTACGGAAATACCCATTCAATTAGAACATCAACTCTTTCGGAAACAGTAGATCAAGAACAGAAAAAAAAAAAAATTAGAACAACTCTTTCGGAAACAGCAGATCAAGAACAGAAAAAAAGAAAAAAAAAATTAAAACAACTCTTTCGGAAACAGCAGATCAAGAACAGAAAAAAAAAAAAAAAATTAGAGCAACAACTCTTTCGGATCAACAGCAGATCAACAACAACAACAACAAGAAAATTAGAACAACAGCAGATCAAGACCCTCTAGCGGATCAAAAAGACTGACGAAAAAAAAAGGGGGGGGAGAGATTTACTGACCATCCAATCTTCCCGATGATCCAAGAACAAGAAAAAAAAAATAGAAAAAGAAGAAGGAGAGCTGGTTCCTTCGTTCGTTTTGAAGTGCTAAGAGAACAAAAAAAAAAAAAAAAAGAAGAAGAAGGAGAGCGACTGTTCTGGCCTGAAGTGCTAAGAGGAAAAAAAAAAAAAAAGAAGAAGAAGGAGAGCGACTGTTCTGGACTGAAGTGCTAAGAGGGAAAAAAAAAAAAAAAAGAAGAAAGAGCTGTGGAATGAATGTTCTGGATAGTGCTGGTGTGGTGGGAATAAAAGAGGAACGAAGGAAAAAACAAAAGAAAAGAGTGTGGGTACGTGGGTGGAGGAGAAAAAAAGAGGGGAAAAAAAAAAAAAAAAAGAAGGGAAGGAGAGCCCACGCGTGTGTGTGTGTGGAGAGAAAAAAAAAAGAGAGAAAAAAATTATATCACAATATTTTTACAATAAATCTTAAGGTAGGTTATTATTAGCTAATATTGGTGAGAAAAAAATAATTTTTTTAGAAAGGGAAAAAAATAATTTTAATAGTATGTTAAAATTAAAATTAGTATCAATTTTTATCACAATATTTTCATAATACTTTCATAATAAATCTTAAGTGGTAGGTTATTATTAGCTAATATTGGTGAGAATTTTTTTTTTTTTTAGAAAGAGAAAAATTGATTTAAGTATGATGAAGTAATTGATTTAAGTATGAAACAAACTCACATAAAAAAAAAGTATGAAATAAATTCCCTTATATGTATACATTGTACTTTTTGGTAATTTATCCCTCAAACTGCCACTTTTATAAGTGCTAGCCAAACACTCAGCTTTTTCATTATGCACTTTTTAACAGTTTTTACCAAACACTCAGCTTTTTAAAACTCTACTTTTTCATTATGCACTTTTAACAAAACTCCACTTTTTCATTATACACTTTTACAAAAAGCTGAACCAAACTCACCCTATAATAAATCAGTGTGAACTGATAACGTAGGGCCTGGACTATATTGATGAGAGGTGGCTATGCTTTTGAGATTACATAGTGGATTCCAGTGTGAACGGATAGACTTCACTGATTGACCAGAGCAGACCCTGCTTTTGAATTTGCTATTTGGTTTCACCTGAATATCACCAACCAGTTCATTATCTACCTACTCTTTCTCACAGATTCTTCTTCTCTTCTTGTGATATCCAGCAAATTTCCCATTTCCAAGCTATGGCTGGTGCTCTACTTTCTGCTATTGTGAAGCAGCGTAGTCCTTTCATTTCTTCGGAGTTCACGTTGACTGCAAGTGTTTAGCAAGAAGTCCAAAAGCTTGAAAAAAAATTCCGTACCATCCAGGCAGTGCTCAACGATGCTGAGAAGAGGCAACTGAAGGAGGAAGCTGTGAAGCTTTGGTTAGATAAGCTCAAAGGCATATCCTACGAGATGGATGACGTGTTGGATGAGTGGAACACTGCCATGATCAAAGAAGAGATTGAGAAACAACAAAAAGAAGATGAAAATGCTGAAACTAGCACTACTAAGAAGAGGAAGGTATGGTCCCTCATCTCAGTTCCAAATCTTTTTCAGCATCGTAATATTGCTCATAAGATAAAAGAACTCAACGAAAAATTAGATGAGATTAACAAAGAGAGGGAAATGTACGGGTTTGAATTGAGTAGGGCCATTGAAGAAGTAGTTGAGAGACCAAAAACTACTTCTTATGTTGATGTGTCTGATATTCTTGGTCGTGATAAGGTGAAGGATGATCTAGTGAGCATCATATTGGGCAAGGGTATTGAAAAAGAAAAATGCCCCCATGTCACCACTCTGGTGGGCATGGGAGGTATGGGAAAAACGACTCTTGCCCAACTAGCCTTTAATCATCATGAGGTGAAAGATCATTTTGAAAAAAAATTTGGGTTTGTGTTTTTGAGCCTTTTGATCAATGTAGGGTTGCCAAAGCGATCATTGAAGCTCTTGCAGGTGGTGACCCAAAAATTACTAAATTGCAGAGTCTGTTGGAAAAAATTTGTGAATTAATTGGGGGAAAGAAATGTTTTTTTGTCTTTGATGATGTGTGGACTGAAGACTATGCAATGTGGAAGCCATTTAGAGATACACTCAAAAGTTGTGGTTTCCAAAGTAGTAGAATTCTAGTCACCATATGTAAAGACAAAGTTGCAAAGATGATGGAAAGTACAAATACAATCAAGTTGGAGGAATTGTCTGAGGAAGACTGTTGGTCGGTGTTTAGGAAAATAGCATTTTCAGATAAGGATCCTAAGCAATGTGAGCAACTAGAAGACCTTGGTAGGCAAATATCAAAGAAGTGCAAAGGCTTGCCCCTTGCTGCAAAGACTCTAGGGAGTCTCATGCACTTCAAGAAAAGTAGAGAAGAATGGAAGAACATTTTGGATAGCAATTTTTGGAAATTAGAAGCTATTGAAAGAGGACTTTTTGCTCCGTTGTTACTTAGTTATTATGATTTGCCATCACCATTGAAACGATGTTTTTCATTTTGTGCTGTCTTTCCGAAAGATCATGTCTTTGAAGTTAATGAGTTGGTATCTATGTGGATAGCACACGGATTTGTTGAGTCAAAGGGAAATTTGGAAATTGAAATCATGGCAAGAGAATACATTGAAAATTTAGCCATTCGCTCTTTATTCCAAGAATCTTGGGAAGATATACATGATGGCATGAGGTACAAGATGCATGATATAGTGCATGACTTTGCACAATCTATTACCAAGAATGAATGCTTTATAATTAGTAGTGACCTAGAGTCGGAATCAAATTATAATAATGCTCAGCATTTGAGATTAGAAATTTCAATAGAATCCCAATTTCCATTGTCCATTGATTATGCCAAAAATCTACGCACCCTCATTTTTTTTAATCAAAGTGGTTATAACATATCCAATTTATTCCAGAATTTTAGATTTTTACGGGCATTAACTTTGGAGTGCAGAATGGAACTTCCACATACAGTGGAAAATTTAATACATTTAATGTATCTTGATTTGTTTCAGTACGATGGGTTATTGCCTGAAATCATTTGTAATCTATGCAATTTACAGTATTTGAGTATTTGAAGATTATAAATGGGTCTTGCTCATTTTCTTGATTTTGGGTAGGTAACCTGATCTCAAATAACTCAAATGGTTTTCTTTAGGCCACGTGATCTAACCTCTATGCATGAGCAAAGTTCATCCTCGGCTCGATTTGGCATTGCAAGTGTAAAAACTAGAGAATCTAAATAGAATTGAGAGAATTTCATTGATGGAGAAGAAAATTACAAGAAATGGAATGAATGAATAATACATCACTATACTCTGTTTTTATATACACAAAAAACATAACCGCCCTACAATTGGCGCCAAATTCTGTTACTAGAAACCTTCTAGAATCTGTACACGTGGCAGTCCAAGAGCAAAGGACTCCTGGATTGGCGGAACTAACTTCTTTAATGCTATTAGATGAAGAAATCGTGATCTGGCATGGCTTCAAGCATTTCCAACACTTCTGTGCTTATCAAGCCATTTGATGCAATCCTTGTGCCCTGAGAGATGCACTCCTTATCAGCAATTGCTGCCTTCGTGGCTTGAATAACACACTTGTCATTAGCAACTGCTGCACTACCTGCTACCCTTGTAGCTTGGCTGATGTATCCCTCATCAGTAGCTGTTGCATTACTAACCACCTTTGTGGTTTGGGTTATGCACCTCTGCTGTGGGATATTACCAGGACTTTTAATACTCCCCCTCAAGAGCACAACTCTTGCCTTTTGCTCTTCCAAACCTGTATGAGGATAAGACACTGTAGAAGCAAAAATATTGATCACACCTAGCCTTCTGATCAGTTTGGAAAAACTTTCCACTCCTAATGCTTTGGTGAACACATCTGCCAACTGATCCTTGGTTGATACATAGAAGGTTTTAAGTGCACCTTCAAGAATCTTGTTTCTCACAACATGACAATCCGCCTCTATATGTTTTGACCTCTCATGGAATACTGGATTTGCAGCTATATGAAGTGCTGCCTGGTTATCACAGTACATTAATGCAGGTTTATCATGTTTGACATGTAAATCTTGTAGTAAATGCAAAATCCAAGTTAGTTCACAGGTAGTAGTGGCCATAGCCCTATACTCTGCCTCTGCACTGGACCTAGACACTATGCTTTGCTTCTTAGACCTCCAAGATACTAATGCATCACCAAGAAACACACAATAGCCTGTTAAGGACTTCCTTGTGTCAGGGCATCCTGCCCAATCTGCATCACAGTATGCTTTTAGGTGCAGATCAGAGTTAGTAGGGAAGAAAACACCTTGACCAGGTGTTCCTTTAATGTATTGAAGAATCCTAGTGGCTGCTTTCATATGTGGTGCTCTAGGTTGGGCCAAGAACTGGCTAAGCCTATGCACAGCATAGGTGATATCTGGCCTACTTAGAGTCAAGTACATAAGTTTCCCAATAAGCCTTCTATATTGTCCTGAGTTGGTAAGTAAGTCTCCACTGTCTTTAGACAACTTGAGTTGTTGTTCCATAGGAGTTTGGACTGGTTTACACCCTGTCATACCAGTTTCCTCAAGAACTTCCAAAGCATACTTCCTTTGAGATAGGCTGATTCCACTCTTGTTTCTTACAATTTCTAAACCCAAGAAATACTTGAGTGATCCCAAATCCTTAATACCAAACTTCTGATCTAAAACAGACTTGAGGGAAGCAACACAAGCATGATCATTGCCAGTGATTACCATATCATCAACATAAACCAGTAGAGCAGTGAACAAAGACCCTTTACTGTGCACAAATAAGGAGTGATCAGCCTGAGATTGAACAAAACCAAGCTCCTTTATAGTTGCTGACAGCTTAGTGTACCACTGCCTTGAAGCTTGTCTTAAACCATAAAGTGATTTAACCAATTTACACACCCTAGGAGTATTGGAAGAGGCCCCCTTACTGTGAAAACCAGGTGGCAAGGACATATAGACCTCTTCATCTAAATCTCCATGCAAAAAAGCATTGTTGATGTCCAATTGGTGCAAAGGCCACTGCCTAACAGCAGCAAGAGCAAGCAAGACCCTCACTGAAACGGATTTAGCAACAGGAGAGAAAGTTTCAAGGAAATCAAGGCCTTCCCTTTGGGTATAACCCTTGGCAACCAGCCTGGCTTTAAATCTCTCAACACTACCATTAGGATTAAGCTTCACTTTGTAGACCCATTTGCAGCCAATGGGAGACTTACCAGGAGGTAAATGAGTCACATCCCATGTATGATTCATCTCAAGGGCTTGGATTTCTTTGTCCATGGCAGCCCTCCAAAGTGGGTCCTGAACTGCTTGGGAAAAGCTGTGAGCTTCTTTGGGGCTAGAACTGACTGCCAGCAAGTAAGAGTGATAGCAAGGTTCCAAATGGGAATAAGTAAGGCACTGAGCAAGATCATAGGGAGCACCAGCTGCAACAGCAGTACAAGCATAGTCCTGCAGGTAGGCAGGAGGTCTGATGTCTCTAGATGACTTCCTAAGAGGTGCAGGAGGAACCAAAGCAACTGGTGTAGATGAATGTGGCACCTGAACAGAATTAGGCACCGGAATAGGACTTGAAGAAGTAGCATTAGAAGGTAAAGCACTAGGGACAAGCTGAACAATAGTAGAAGGTGATGAGACAACATCAAAATCTAAGGAAGCAGGATCAGGTATGCTAATGGGAGTAACAAATCCATCAACACCAGCAGGGCAGGAAGTTTCAACAGCAGCAGGAACAAAAGGATCTGCAATATTAGTTGAAATAGAGGCAAAAGGAAAGGAATGTTCATGAAAAACCACATCCCTAGAGAGGAACACCCGATTAGTAGCTAAATTAAGGACTTTATATCCTTTAACTCCAAAAGGATATCCCAAGAAAACACATCTAACAGCCCTAGGAGCAAACTTGGATCTGTGAGAAGAAAGTGTAGAGGCAAAGCATAAGCAACCAAACACTTTTAAATGTGCATAACTAGGTGGATGACCAAATAACACTTCAAAAGGAATTTTGTTTGATAAAGCAGATGAGGGGATTCTGTTGATCAAATAAACAGCTGCAAGAATAGCATGGCCCCACAAATGCAAAGGTAAATGAGATTGAAACATGAGAGCTCTTGCCACATTCAAGATGTGTTGATGTTTCCTCTCAACAATGGCATTTTGTTGTGGGGTTTCAACACAACTTAAATGATGCAAAATGCCCTTCTTGGCAAAGAAATCTTTCATGAAAAATTCAGTACCATTATCAGATCTTAAGGTTTTAATTTTCTTAGAGAATTGGGTTTCCACCATAATGCAAAACTGTTCTAAAACAGATTGTGTTTGAGATTTATGCTTTAACAAATACACCCAAGTGCACCTAGAGTAATCATCAACAATGGTTAAAAAATACTTGCAATGATCAACAGTAGGAATAGAGAAAGGTCCCCACAAATCACAATGGATCAATTCAAAGCAAGAATTAGAAAAATGAGAACTTTTATTGAAAGGTAAACGTTTTTGTTTAGCAAGTGGACAAATGTCACAATTGAAATTCTCAATAGAAGTGAAACAAGGTACATCATTTGGTTTTATTGATGCCAATTTGGCATTGGACAGATGACCCAATCTGGAGTGCCAGATATGAAGCTGTGAACTATGTACAGAAGCTGAAATAGAAGCTGCAATGGAAGGTGTGGAGATGCTGCCCTTGTCCAACAAGTAAAGTCCATTGCATTCTCTACGCAGACCAAGTGTGCTCCAATGAGCAAGGTCCTGGATAAAGCATAGGTTTCCAAAGAAAATAAGGCAACAGACAGTGGACTTGGCTAGTTGACTGACAGAAATAAGATTGAAGCTAAAGGATGGAACACATAGAACATTATGAAGGGTAAGATGTTCTGAGATTTTCACAATGCCAATATGAGTGACTGAAGCTACTTCTCCATTGGGCAGATTAACAAATGTGTTTAAAGTAGCAGTGATAGTAGTAAAGCATGTAATGGAATGCACCATATGATCAGTAGCCCCTGTGTCTATGACCCAATCAGTGGCATGAAAGATCTCTCTATCAACTACTTTGGCAGAAAAAATGGAATGTTTAAAAGAAGGGGTGAAAGGGAACAATGAATTTGTACCTGACATAGTGTCAACAAAAGAGCAAATTGCACTGTCTGAAGGTGAAATGGATGAAGAAGGTACACCAGTTGCAGCAGGTACACCAGAAGCTCTAGGAATCATGTTAGAGACAGCAGCACTTGTACTTACAGTTGCAACATGGTGATTAGCACCTTGATCAATACCAGTATTGAAAAGAGCAAGCAATTGCTCACACTATGCCTTAGAAATAGGACATTGAGCAGATGCATTGGAAGGAACTTCAACACCTTGGCCTTGAGGATATGAAACTTGATTAGCATTGGAATTTGGCCTACCTTTCTGTTTGTAACCTGGTGGGTATCCATGCAACTTGTAACACTTGTCCATAGTGTGTCCAAGCATGTTGCAATGTGTGCACAAAGGCCTCTCCTTCTTAGGGCCACCTTTACCTCAATAATTCCCTCTGGTGTTGGCATACATTGCCACTGAATCAAGTTTAGGTGTGAAGGCAGAACCATGACCAATGCCTTTGTGAGATTCTTCTTGGAGAATCAAAGCATACACCTTGCTCATTGATGGAAATGGCTCAAGCATAAGAATATGACTCCTCACAGTCTCAAAACTCTCATTGAGCCCCATTAAAAATCTCATTACATAGGACTTCTCATGAGCAATGCTCAGAATCTTCATTGCCCCACAAGTACAAGCTGGTAATGGCTCATAATGAATCAATTGATCCCAAAGCTTCTTGAATTTAGAGTAATACTTAGTCACTGATAACTGACTCTGAGTTATCTGTGAGATTTCCTGTTGAAGATTATAAATCTTTGGTCCATTTCCTTGTGAAAACACACGTTGCAACTCAAGCCACATCTCCCTTGCGGTTTCACAATACATGATACTACTTGACACATCAACATGCATAGAGTTGATCAACCAAGAAAGCACCATTGTGTTACAGCTTTCCCAATCTTCGTACAGAGGAGAATCTTCTTCAGGTTTTGCAATTTTGCCATTCACGAATCCTATCTTTTTCTTGGCGGTTAATGCTAGAACCATAGCCCTAGACCAAGATTGATAGTTCCTCATTCCCAAAAGTGGTTGAGTGACTAAGATATTCCCTGGATTCTCACTAGCGCTAAGGAAAAATTGATTGGGAGAATTGGTTTCTGTGTTGGACTGAGGGATTTGCTGTGTGGATTGATTGTGCGCAGGAACAGAGTCACTTCCTTCTCCAGAAGCCATTGATGCTACTCACGAGCTTGAATGAACTTCTAATGAAATTTGAAAAGAAAACAAAAGATTCTTCAAGATACAGTATCAACACAGATGAATCAAGTCTCTGTGAATCAAAATTCAAGAATTTTCTCGAAGAGATTTCTGTTTGGTAAGCAAGAATCTTTTGTAATCAAAGAATCAAGACTAGGAAATCAGTATTAACTGTGCTAGTCGCTCTGATACCATGTAAAAACTAGAGAATCTAAATAGAATTGAGAGAATTTCATTGATGGAGAAGAAAATTACAAGAAATGGAATGAATGAATAATACATCACTATACTCTGTTTTTATATACACAGAAAACATAACCGCCCTACAATTGGCGCCAAATTCTGTTACTAGAAACCTTCTAGAATCTGTACACGTGGAAGTCCAAGAGCAAAGGACTCCTGGATTGGCGGAACTAACTTCTTTAATGCTATTAGATGAAGAAATCGTGATCTGGCATGGCTTCAAGCATTTCCAACACTTCTGTGCTTATCAAGCCATTTGATGCAATCCTTGTGCCCTGAGAGATGCACTCCTTATCAGCAATTGCTGCCTTCGTGGCTTGAATAACACACTTGTCATTAGCAACTGTTGCACTACCTGCTACCCTTGTAGCTTGGCTGATGCATCCCTCATCAGTAGCTGTTGCATTACTAACCACCTTTGTGGTTTGGGTTATGCACCTCTGCTGTGGGATATTACCAGGACTTTTAATAGCAAGTCTGAACCAGTAAAGGGTAACTTCTCTTCCTACTTCTTCTGCTACTTTTGTCCTTTGGTTGAAATATCAATTAATTATTTTCATTCTCTCTCAAAAACTCCCACCAAAGAAATTACTAGCAACTTTCATAGAGTAATTTGTCAAATTTTGGCCAAACTCACAACAACATTGTCACCAATGGTTTGATCTAGTAGGCCCACTATTTGCAACATTACCAGAATGTTTGAATGTATGGCAGGTTTTTTTTTTTTTTTTTTTTTAAAGAACCCAAACTGAATGGTACTGAAACTTTACTAGTGGATTTTTATTATTAGCATATGGCCTTGTTATTTAATATTTCTATTTTACTTAATTTTGAGTAGGATTTTTTGTGTCTAAACTTAACACAATTCCTTGCATCTCATTTTAATTTGCTTTTCTTAGTAATACAGAAAATGCTGTCCATTTTTAAAGAACTGTGCAATTTCCACCAGTATAACATAATTATAAATTTGTCAAAAAAAAAAATCATTGCCAAGCGATGACATGTGACAAGAATATTGGAAATTTTGTTTTTCTGTTTATTTATTTATTTGTTTGTTTTTTGTTTTGTTTATTTTTCTTATGTTCTCTTTTTTTTTTTGAACTCTTATGTTCTCTTTTATTGCAAAGTATATCCAAATATATATATATATATATATATACATATTTTTATCTTTTGTAACGAGATGATTTTTCTTACTGTTTTGTCCATCTATAATAACCTCATGTTAGATATTTAATTTTGTTAGCCTCATTTAAACCATACATCAAATTCTATTTTGCACATGGGCTTCTCTGTTGCTCAGTTCTTCTTCAGGAAAAAGCTCCAGCTGCTCTGTTTTAACAGTAGCATTTCACTTGTTTTAGGCTGGATGATCTTGTTTGTTGCATGGGTTTTTGTTTTCTTCTTGATTTGTTTAATGAAAGTTACTGATTCATCAAAAATGTTATTCGCAATCTCTTTCATTTATTTGTGTTTCTTTTAGACCAAGTTGTATGTATTATTTTATTCATACATGAATACTAAAGTTTACATTTTTGTTATTTGCAATGTTTTAGTGGGCATGTGTGCTAGGGGTTTGAGGAAATGACTAGACATGTTTTGGAATGGGTTGACAAGGGAATAAGAAACCTGCCCCAAACCCAGTCCGAAGACTATTTTATCCTTTCTTCTTGCAAACCAGATTCTTAACTAAGACCAGAATTTATATTTTCTATGCCTAAATTTTTTGTTTATTGTTTGAGTGTTCATTTCCGAGTCTATTGGGAACAAATTATGAGTAATCTACTCCATGGCATCCCTGAGTGTGGAGTCCTGGTTGTTTTAAGGAATCCTATTATCACCTATGAGACCAATGTACAAGAAATCTATATCGGACCTTCAAGTGGGGCCATTTAGAAACGTGACTACAAGGGATGTGTGGTTATCATCGTAGGTGATGGACCAGTAATTGTGGCAAAAAATTTTGGGGTTCAACAATTTTTGGGGAGTTGAAGAATAAGGAGGGTAGGATCTAAGAACATGATTGCTATTTGACTTAATTATCCATGTATTATTACGTGGCTCTATTTTTGTGAATATCGAAAAAAATTATTGAGTCCAACATCTTAAATCTGAAGTGTGTAAAATCTCTCTCTCTCTCTCTCTCTCTCTCTCAGGCAGAAACAAGCTTAAATCAAAATTAATCTTGTGCTTAAGAATGGTGAAATATGAAATATTCCTACTTCCTTCATGCCCCTCTTGGTTGTGAGAATTGAATCTAAAATCATATTTAACTCTACAAATGCCTATCATTCGTCCTTTTAACTTGTCGCTAATTTGAAGGTCAATTATATTTTTGGAAAGTCCAAAGTAGTCATATGAATTCTTTGTGAACAAAGAACATGACCAATGATATTTTTGTAACTTAATTTTCATTCTCTCACTGAATGTAAATCAATCACTCTATGGTGTGTGACTTGTGTCTATGTTACTTGAAATTTGACAAATGGTCTCTTCATTGTTCATTATAGAACCTGTACGTTGTCCCAAATTGCAAGGTTTGGAGCCAAAATATGTGTAGAGTTTCTAAGCCAATTAGGCCACCACTAAGGCCACTTATGCGAGAAAGATGCCAAAATTTCAATGCCCCAAAATTGTGGGTCAATATAAATTCAACCTAATTGAAACTCTAAAATGTTTTAAAAAATTTATTTGAAGTGTGCTAAATCACCATGAATAATCAATTTTCCAGAACAATTTAAGACTTCAATTTTTTTTTTTTTTTTTTTATAATAAAAAGTCTCACATTATATATGGTCATACACCAACCAAACTTTCTCTCAACACGAAAAATATTAGATTTTAGCTCATCTTGCCTTACCCAAGGTATATTAAAATTATTTTATAAAATAATAATAATTTGTTATCTTTTTTATTTGGATGTTGAGTGGGATTTTTTAAATGCCAAATAATTTTTTAAGTTAATATTTTAATGACCACGTTAGTGTTTAATGTGCCAACTGTGCATGTGCTACATAAGCAATTTCATTTAGTAAGATGATAGTTGTGATTAATTGAAATTTGAAAAAGACTTTCAAATTTTAGGGCCGAATAGGAGCTCAACAAATATAAAGACCAAAGTAAAAAACGACTCAAAATATAAGAACATAAAAGATAATTTCTCCTAAATTATTCTAATGCTTTTCCACTATGTAGCCTAAGTTGCAGACTATAGTACTACAACTTTAAAAAGTTGATTACTTTGTAATTTGTAAATAAGTGGGGAAATTCACTTCACTTTGTGCTTTGTGGGTGGGTTAAACTTTAACCAAAGAGAATATATAATAGATGAGTGTGAACTGATGATGTAGGGCGTAGATACTTTCAATATTTTATAACTGACTGCATGATTCATGATACAATTGATTAATTAAAACAAGTAAATTGTCTAGCTCTCCCAACTGCATGATTCACGATTCAATTGTATAAAGAAAAAACTTAAAATAATATTTAAAATGAGTAAGACTAAGAATTTGATTGGTGAATTAGAAGATTATGATCAATTTTTTTTTTTGATAAAAAAAGAAGATTATGATCAATTGATCCAGAAAAATTAATGCTGGGATGGCTCTGCTTTTAGATTATAAAATGAATTTCAGTGTGTGGCTTAAATTAGGAGTTCGACTTCTTGTTGGATTTGGATAAGGAAGGAATTTTATTCCTTTTGGGTTACTGTTGTTTGAAGTTATCAAGCTTTATTAGGAGTCTTGTCTACCACTTGATTTTGAGTTCTATTTGGAATAGGAGTGATTCTCCTTTTGTGTGTGGAAAAGAGGTCTAGTCCATCTTGGATTTGGATATACTAGCCAACTTAAGTCTCCTATATAAGCATAGTGCTGCTACGGAAAATTAGAGAGAGAGAGAGAGAAAGAAGAGAGTGTGTGTGAGAAAAAGGCTCTCTCTTCATTTGGTTATTTGATATTTGTGGGTTGCAATTTGGAATAGTGAGAGAAGTTTGTTACCGCTTGGTTTTGGTTTTGCGGTTTAGTGATTTGCTCTCTCTTGGTACGCTGCAACTTTTGGATTTGCTTTGTGGCTCTCTCTTTGGTTTGTGCGCAATTGGTATTTGGTATTTGGTATTCGTATTTGGTATTTGTGAACCTTTGGTTTTATATTTGTGAGAGAAAGTTATTTGGGTGTATTTGGGATTTGGGTTTGTGAGAGTACCTCTACACCAATTTGTATTATCCCAAATTTGTTATAGTGAAATTTGTTTGTCGTTGCTCGTGGATGTAGACTATTACTAAACCACGTAAATCTTGGTGTTTTGTGTCTATTTTCTTTTGGATTAATTTTCTTTGTTCCTATTGTTAGTTTGAAGATCTTTCACAAGCCTGAAATATTTTCACAATCAATCTTGGTAATTTGAGCTTCCGCTATTTTACAACAAACCGGTATCAGAGCCAAGGTTCGCTACCTAGGCGTTTGGATTTGTTCTCTTTGGAGATTTTGGTGATTGGTTTGTGGATCTGATTTTTAGGGAGAAAGATGTCAGGTGATTCCTCTACAAAAATTTTGGCGGATTTCTCTGGGAAAGCTTTGGCAGAGTCTTCTACAAAACCTTTAGCGGTTAGAACGATGGTTTCTAATGCCAAATTTGAAGTAGAGAAATTTGATGAAACGAATAACTTTGGCATGTGGCAATGCGAAGTTATGGATGTCTTGGTCCAACAAGAGTTGGATATTACTTTGGAAGACAAACCTGAAAGGATGCCAGACAAGGATTGGGAAAAGATTAATAGACAAGCTTGTGGCACTATTCGTTTGTGTTTGGCCAAGAATGTTAATTTTGGTGGTGACATGGTGATTAAACCTTTGCACAAGTTCAAGCGTTGCTTGGATTTGTATGGTATTTGCAATTTGAATTAGCCCGTAGGGTCTTTGGTGGTGGCGACGGTGAATTTTCATTTGTGGTGATATGCACTTTGATTTGGACTCTTATTTGGATTTGGCACCATCTTTGGGTGCATTTGGCATCCATTGGCGTATTTGGAAGTAATTTTGGATAATTTGCACTTTGTTTGTTGAAAACTCTAATTTATTGAGCGCTTTGCATTTGTGATTTAGGAGATGTCTTGTCAAGGTGGAGATTTGTTAAGGATTTATATTTGGTGGTCTGCAAATTTCGTTTGTGAGGCTTGATGGAATTCAAGGCAAGGTGGAGATTTGTAGAATATGGTTTGAATTAGGAGTTCGACTCCTTGTTGGATTTGGATAAGGAAG
The DNA here is from genome assembly GCA_028535165.1 of Quercus tomentella. Taxonomy (NCBI): domain Eukaryota; kingdom Viridiplantae; phylum Streptophyta; class Magnoliopsida; order Fagales; family Fagaceae; genus Quercus; species Quercus tomentella. Next base: position 2,606,628 of record JAPQVY010000089.1, read on the forward strand.
GAATTTTATTCCTTTTGGGTTAGTGTTATTTGAAGTTATCAAGTTTTATTAGAAGTCTTGTCTACCACTTGATTTTGAGTTCTATTTGGAATAGGAGTGATTCTCCTTTTGTGTGTGTAAAAGAAGTCTAGTCCTTATTGGATTTGGATATACTAGCCAACTCAAGTCTCCTATATAAGCATAGTGCTGCTACAAAAATTAGAGAGAGAGAGAGAGAGAGAGAGAGAGAGAGAGAGAGAGAGAGAGAGAAAGAAGAGAGTGTGTATGAGAAAAAGGCTCTCTCTTCATTTGGTTATTTGATATTTGTGGGTTGCAATTTGGAATAGTGAGAGAAGTTTGTTAATGCTTGGTTTTGGTTTAGCGGTTTGGTGATTTGCTCTCTCTTGGTACGTTACAACTTTTGGATTTGCTTTGTGGCTCTCTCTTTGGTTTGTAAGCAATTGGTATTTGGTATTTGGTATTGGTATTTGGTATTCGTATTTGGTATTTGTGAACCTTTGGTTTTGTATTTGTGAGAGAGAGTTATTTGGGTGTATTTGGGATTTGGGTTTGTGAGAGTACCTCTACACCAATTTGTATTATCCCAAATTTGTCATAGTGAAATTTGTTCATCGTCACCCGTGGATGTAGGCTATTGCCGAACCACGTAAATCTTGGTGTTTTGTGTCTATTTTCTTTTGGATTAATTTTCTTCGTTCCTATTGTTAGTTTGAAGATCTTTCACAAGCCTAAAATATTTTCACAATCAATCTTGATAATTTGAGCTTCCACTATTTTACAACAAAAAGCTTGAAAACAAATTCCGTACCATCCAAGCAATGCTCAACAATGCTAAGAAGAGGCAGCTGAAGGAGGAAGCTATGAAGGTTTGGTTAGATAAGCTCAAATGCGTATCCTACGAGATGGACGAGGTGTTGGATGAGTGGAACACTGCCATGATCAAAGAAGAGATTGAGAAACAACAAAAAGAAGTTGAAGATGCTGAAACTAGCACTACTAGAAAGAGGAAGGTATGGTCCCTCATCTCAGTTCCTAATCTTTCTCAGCATCGTGATATTGCTCATAAGATAAAAGAACTCAATGAAAAATTAGATGAGATTAACAAAGAGAGGGAGATGTACGGATTTGAATTGAGTAGGGCCATTGAAGTAGTTGAGAGACCAAAAACTACTTCTTATGTTGATGTTTCTGATGTTCTTGGTCACGATAAGGTTAAGGATGACTTAGTGAGCATCCTATTGGGTGAGGGTACTGAAAAAGGAAAACACCTCCATCTCATCTCTTTCGTGGGCATGGGCGGTATTGGAAAAATGACACTTGCCCAACTAGCCTTCAATCATCATGAGGTGAAAGATCAGTTTGAAAAAAGAATTTGGGTTTGTGTTTCAGAACCTTTTGATCAATGTTAGGTTGCCAAAGTGATCATTGAAGCTCCTGCAGGTGGTGACCCCAAAATTATTGAATTGTAGAGTCTATTGGAAAAAATTTGTGAATTAACTAGGGGAAAGAAGCTTTTTCTTGTCTTTGATGATGTGTGGACTGAAGACCATGCAATGTGGAAGCCATTTAGAGATGCACTAAAAAACTGTGGTTCCCAAAGTAGTAGAATTCTAGTCACCACACGTAAAGACAAAGTTGCAAAAATGATGGAAAGTGCAAATACAATCAAGTTGGAGGAATTGTCTGAGAAAGACTATTGGTCAGAGTTTAGTAAAATAGCATTTTCTGATAAGGATCCTAAGCAATGTGAGCAACTAGAAGACCTTGGCAGGCAAATATCAAAGAAGTGCAAAGGCTTGCCCCTTGCTACAAAGACTCTAGGGAGTCTCATGCAGTTCAAGAAAAGTAGAGAAGAATGGAAGAACGTTTTGGATAGCAATTTGTGGGAATTAGAAGATGTTGAAAGAGGTCTTTTTGCGCCATTGTTAGTTAGTTATTATGATTTGCCCTCACCATTGAAACAGTGTTTCTCATATTGTTCTATTTTTCCGAAAGATCATGAATTTGATGCTGATAAGTTGGTATATATGTGGACAGCACACGGATTTGTTGAGACAAAGAAATATGGAGGTGGAAATCATGGCAAGAGAATACTTTGAAAATTTAGTCATTCGCTCTTTATTCCATGAATCCAGGGAATTTGGGCACATGAGGTACAAAATGCATGATATAGTGCATGACTTTGCACAGTCAATTACTAAAAATGAATGCTTTACAATCACTAGTGACATAGAGTCAGAATCAAATTATAATAATGCTCGCCTTTTGGGATTAGAAATTCGAAAAGAATCCCAGTTTCCATCGCCCATTGATAGTGCCAAAAATCTACGCACCCTCATCTTTTTTAATCAAAGTGATTATACTGTATCCAATTTATTTCAAAATTTTAGACTTTTACGGGTATTAACTTTGAAGTGCACTATGGAACTTCCGCATGAAGTGGAAAATTTAATACATTTAAGGTATCTCACTTTGTTTCAGTGCAGTGAGGTATTGCCTGAAACCATATGTAATTTATGCAATTTACAATATTTGAGGATTAGGCCCACTTCTCGTTCCGTGTTCACAAAATTACCACAGGGGATAGGTAAATTAATTAACTTAAGACATCTTATTGGACATAATTTAGTGAATCCAAGAGGGATTGGAAAATTGATTTCTCTTAGAACATTAACACGTTTCAGCATAAGTGATGAGGATAGCGAAAGATGTAAACTCAAAGAATTAAAAAATTTGAACCACCTACAAGGGAATTTTGAAATACATGAGTTGGGGAACGTGGTAGATGTAAGTGAGGCCGAGAATGCACAATTTAAAAAGAAGATACACCTTCGTGATTTGTTGCTATCTTTTAGGAAAGCGAATGCTAGAGAAATTATGAATGATAGGACTCCGATTGCTTTCGACCCCAATGACAGAAGAATGGAAAGGGATGTGTTAGTTTTAAATGCCTTAGTGCCACCTCAAGACTTGGAGCTGTTAGACATTCGTTGGTACCAGGGAACCACAATATCTCCTAACTGGTTGATGTTCTTGAACAAATTGAAAATAGTTTGTATCCAAGGGGCCTCAAAGTTAATGAGTTTTCCTCCTTTGGGGAGTTTTAGTTCCTCGAAACATTATATATACAGGAAGTGTGTAGTTTGAAAAAAGTGGGTGTTGAAATTTTGGGAATAGAATCTGAAAACAAGAAAGAAGACATAAAAATATTCCCAAATTTGAAATATCTCTCGTTTACGTGGTTGGAGGAGTGGGAAGAATGGAGCGAGATTGGAGGAAAAGAAGACGAAGACTGTATTACTATAATGCCATGTCTTCAAGAGTTGATGATTCAGGACTGCGGAAAGTTAAAGTCGCTGCCGGACTTCCTGCGTACAATTCCATTGGAGAGATTGGAGATCGGTGGGGTAACTCATTTTGCTCCTTCTTCTCCTTACGATTCATTTATTTTGCAAACAAATACTATCAATTAAATATTCTCATTTTTCTGGTTAAAATTATTAACAACCTAGATCAATGAATTTAACATTTTCTCATATATTTGAATTAGTGCTGTTTATTGTTGTTGCTTAGATTCGGTTATCTTGTGATGTATCCAAAATTGCTTGATGGGTTCAATAAAATTTCACAAATAATTTTAAAAAATAAAAGGCTGGAATTTTAGATAGAATAATCAAATGAACGTATCTCCAGATTTTCACTCATTTGCATTTAAATGTAAACAACTCACAAATGCCTACCTCTTTCTATTTCATTTGCGGTTTAATATTTATATGGGTCTTGCTCATTTTCTTGTTTCAGGTAAGTATTGTAATCTGAAATTACCAGCACCTTTCATACGGTAATTTATCAAATGTTGGCCAAACTCACGAAGACACTGTCAGCAATGGTTTTCTTATGGGCATGTTGACGAAATCATGGAATCTGTGTGTGAGCAAGTCTGAACCGATAAAGGGTAACTTCTTCCTCTTCTTCTACTTTTGTCATTTGGCTGAAATGTCAATTAATTATTTTAGTTATCTCTCAAAAACTCCCACCAAAGACTGCCACCAATGGTTTAATCTAGTAGGCCCACTATTTGCAACATTACTAGAATGTGTGAATGTATGGAAGATTTTTTTTTTTTTTAAAGAACCCAGACTGAATGGTACTGAAACTTTGCTAGTGAATTTTTATTATTGGCATATAGCCTTTGTTATTTAATATTTTTCTATTTTACTTAATTTTGAGTAGCATTTTTCTTGTGTCTAAACTTAATACAATCCTTGCATTTGCATCTCATATTAATTTGCTTTTCTAAGTGATGCAGAAAACACTATCTGTTTTTAAAGAACTGTGCAATTTTTACTAGTGTAACATATTTATAAATTTGTCAAAAAATTCATTGCCAAGCGATGACATGTGACAAGAATATTGGATTTTTTTTTTCTTATGTTCCCTTTTATTGCAAAGTACATCCATATATTCTTTTTTATCTTTTGTAACGAGATGATTTTTCTTACTGTTTAGCCATCTATAATGACCTCATGCTATGTATTTAATTTTGTTGGTCTCATTTAAACCATACATCAAATTCTATTATGTAGGGAAGTATATTTTGCGCTTGCGCAAAATTTTATGCATAAATGCACTTTTGAGAAAGACCTACAGAAGAAACTCGCTCATTTTATTGTGGCAGTAAAGCTTGCATATCGTATGACACATGAAAGTTTGAGCAAGTACTTGACCATCTACAACTTATGCAACCTTGTATCTTTAATTTATAGTTGCTAATTTTAGGCTTTGATGTGTCAACTTTAAAATTTTGATTCTTGATGCACATAGATTTCTTTGTCTTAGTGATGTGTTTTTTGTCAATGAAGATGAGGAAGAGTGGATGTTACCACCAAGGGTAGAGGGCACAATTTGATAAATATTTGCTATTTGTTGCAATCCATAGTTGCCTATTTTGAAAAGGACACCATAAGAAGTGGAGAGGAGAAGATAGGACCAGTCCAAACTTCCTTGATCCAGGCACATAAATGTTGCTTCTTGTATAGGTAACTCTCTCCTTTCTATTTCTATTTCTTTTTAATTTATTGCTGCATTTGTTTTTTGTTCCATGGTCAATATTTTTTTTTTTCAACCTAATATTCTCCTTCAGTCTAGGAACAATACCCTAGGAATATTTAACAGAAATTGTGATTTTGAAAACACTATTTCACAATTTGAACTAAAATTGTGTTTTGAAAACACGATTTCAAATAAAATGCATACGGGATGTGAAATAACGAGTGTGTACCAAGACTTTCCCTTTTGACCAAACCAATTCTAATTTCCAATTCACAATTTCCTTTGCTTTGTTGATCCCAACTAGTTTTGAATGAAGGAGGTGACCTCTTCCATCCATGCAACCATAATTGAAGTGAAAACTTTGACTAAACCAAAATAAGAGAAAGTCTAGGCACACAAACAATTTGAAAACAAGTTTCACACATGTTGAGGTATTTAGTCTGTAATTTGAATGTCATAAAGTGATGATAACGGTGATTCTAGATGGAAATGACGTTGCCACCAATTATATCCTGCTGAGTGCTAAAAATTGTAAAATTTATTATGTAGCATTGCACTGTTTGTTACCATCACATGAACCTACCATTTTTTCTTTACAACTCACAGTCTTATACATAACACAATTGTGGCAAAGTGCATGTCAAAGTGTGTAGTATATGCCGGACTCTTTCTCCATCCCAACACATATGCATTTCTGTCTTCGTCCCTTCCATCCATGAAGTAGCTCTCCCTCAGTCAGATTCGATGGGCTCCAAGTGAATCACGTATGACTCAGCAATGCACATGGGCTTCAATGTTTTCTCAGTTCTTCTTCACGCAAAAGCTCTGGGAATAGAACCACAGAGCTCTCTCCATGCAAAAGATCGTTAAAACGCATTTGATTCTCAACTGAAATCCACCACTCATACTCATACTCATACTCATATGTCGGCGTCGCTATATCTAAAAATACTCTCACCCCCTCAACCACTCTTCAGTCTCCAAACACTTAAACTAATTTCGCTCTTGATTTCTCTCTTAATTGGTGAGTTTATATATATACAGTATTGAGGTTCTGTACTGAGATTTGAACCCTGCTTCATTCCTGCACTAAGCCTCACTCAGATGGGGTTGTTTTCTTGTCTGCAATCAGCATATTTAGGTTTCTGTTAGCTTATTTCATTTGTGGTTTTAGCAGCAGCTCCAACTGCTCTGTTTTTACTGTAGCATTTCACTTGTTTTAGGATGTTCTTGTTGTTGCATGGGTTTTTGTATTCTTTTTGATTTGTTTAATGAAAGTTACTGATTCATCAAAAAAGTTATTCACAATCTCTTTCATTTATTTTGTGTTTCTTTTAGACCAACTTGTATGTATTATTTTATTCATACATGCACACTAAAGTTTACATTTTTTGTTATTTGCAATGTTTTAGTGGGCATGTGTGCTAGATGTTTGAGGAAATGACTAGAAATGTTTTGGAATGGGTTGGCAAGGGAATAAGAAACCTGCCCCAAATTAGTCCATAGACTATTTTGTCCGTTCTTCTTGCAAATCAAATTCTTAACTAAAGACCAGGATTTATATTTGCCATGCCTAAATTTTTTGTTTACTGTTTTGGTGTTCATTTCCGACTCTATTGGGAACAAATTATGAGTAATCTACTCCATGGCATCCCTGTGTGTGGAGTACTGGTTGTTTTAAGGAGTCCTATTGTCACCTATGAGACCAATGTACAAGAAATCTATATCGGACCTTCAAGTAGGGCCATTTAGAGACGTGACTACAAGGGACAAGTGTGGTTATCATCATAGGCGATGGACCACTAATTGTGGCAAAAAAATATTGGAGTTGAAAATTTTTTGGGGAGTTGAAGAATAAGGAGGGTAGGATCTGAGAACATGATTGCAATTTGACTTAATTATCCATGTATTATTACGTGGCTTTATTTTTGTGAAAATTGTAAGAAAATAATTGAGTCCAACATCTTTACAAAGTAATCGACTCAATTATTGAGTCCAGCCAATGTACTTGAATCTCTCAGCATCGTTGCATATCCCTATTTTCCTTATTCTTCAACTCCCCAACTATTTTTGAACCGCCAACATTTTTTTGCACAATCAGTGTTCTTGTCACCTACCATGAGAACCACATGTCCCTTGTAGTCAAGCTTTTGAATGGTCATAATACTTGAGGGTCCTATATGGATTTCTGGTCCAATGGTTTAAGCTACTACATGGCATTCCCTTTGCGTGGAGTCCTGCTTGTGTAAGGAAACCTATGATATCAACTGACAAGAAATCTATACAGGCACTGCTTCACATATATCATTTTGGTTTAAGACTAATGATTGAGACAAAAACTGTCAAAAGTCCAAGTTTTGATTTAAAATGATCGAGACTCTAACTGGCATCATCCTTTATAGTCAAATAAAGTTAATTGGCTTGTACTTAAGTGTACTGTATTTAGAGTCCTACTGTATTATAAAGATAAATTGTTCTATATTTGGCCAAATATCTTCAAATCCATCTTCTCATACTTATGAAAAGGGGGAACACGATCTAAATCCATGAAAAGACATACTTAGCTTAGGCACATGAATCTGTGCATTATTTCTTTTCAATTTTCTTTTCATTGCTGTTGGGGATGGTGTTTTTTATGACACGAGACCAAAGCATTCAAGAATGCTTGAAGTAGTGCTTACCAAGCCAAAAGGCTTGCAATGCTTGTTCCACCCAAATATTCATTCCTTCATGGTACAAACTACAAAGTACAGTTTTCAAGGGGCCTTGCAAATCCCATCTCATCCTTCTGGTTATGTTATTAGTATACTTATAAGCTGAATTTTTTTTTTTCATTAAGCCTGTTGGTTGATTTTGAGATGAAAAACTCACTTGCTTTTTGGCTTGATAATGAGAGATTGATGGAACTCTTATGGCACCAGATGGATTTGAAGCATGGTCGCCAAAAACTAGTATGCAAGAGATTCTGATCTTCATAAGTATCAGGGGATGTTATTGCACAGGGTTGGTCTGATAGATGGCAGAAGAGAGAAATGGTGGAATATTCATGGCATGCATGACAAAGTGAGCCTTTTGCATGGAGTTCTGATTGTTTAAGGAGTACAACAAATCTATAAAGGTGCTGGCATACTGCTTTGCCTACATCATCCGTACATACCTTTTAACTAATTATTGAGATTTGAGACAAAAAACTATCAAAAGTCCAAGTTTTGGTTTAAAAAGATTTTTGAAAAATGCCGTCTTCCATTATAGTATAGTCAAATTAAGGCAATTGGCTTGTACTTCAATGTACAGTGCACAGACCCTACTCTGTTAATAGAGAATTTGTTCTATATATAGCCAAATATCTTCAAATCCATATTCTCATAATTCCTCTAGGGTAATTAATATTGTGTTTTTCATTATCATTTTAGCTTTCTTATTTCCTTTCATTTAGGGAAAATTTTCCTTTCAAATCCATATTCTCATAATGAAAAGGCATACTCAGTTAAGGCCAAGCTAAAGCATGAATTCCTCTAGGGTAATTAATATTGTGTTTTTCATTATCATTTTAGCTTTCTTATTTCCTTTCATTTAAGAAAATCAAAACCTTGTCCCATCCACATGTGGCTTTAACATCAAGTAAAAGAGGTACTTCTACTTCTACTATTACCAATATGGTTTTCATTGTACTTTCCGTTGCTGCTGGGGATGGTGTTATTGATGACTCCAAAGCATTCAGGAATACAGCCTGCAATGCTTTTTGTTCCTCTCAAATATTCCTTTGGGGTACAGTGTACAATTTTCAAGTTGCCTTGTGAAACCCATCTCATCTTTCAGGTTGTGTTATCAGTATGGTTATAAGGTGAGATTTTTTTCTTTAAGCCTGTCGATTGTTTTAATGATGAAAAACTCACTTGCTTTTGGCCTTGATAATGAGAAGATTACTGTAACTCTTATGGCACCAGATGGACTTAATGTAGCGTCACCAAAAACTAGTAAGCAAGAGTGGCTGGTCTTCATAAGTATCAAGGGGAATGTCATTACTAGGGGCTGGTCTTATATATGGCAGAGAAGAGAAATGGTGGAATCTTCTTGGCAGGCCTGATAAAGTAAGGCATTTTAATTTCTAATATTACCTCATCAATGTTGACATCCTATATTAATGGTATAAATATAAAGGATGTTTAAGACAAACAAAAGTAACTAGAGATTATTTTTTGGAAGTTAAGCTCTGTCGAAATTCTTTCATTGGTGTTTTTAACTAATGCAGGCCATGATTTTTGCTTCTAGTTCCGATTTGAAATTAAATGGACTTCGAAGTAAGAATAGCCCCAAGTTTCATTTTAGATTTGATCAGTCAAAATGTCCATTTGGAATGGCATAGCAAATAATCACCTGATGATAGTCCCAACATGAGCAGAATTCACTTGGCGGAGACAAATAATGTGAAAATATACAATTCATTCATATCCACTGGTATATTATTCCGCAAGCTCTCAATTCCTAGTTGTCTTCCCTATGTTTTTACTATAATAAAAGTCATATTGTTTGGGCATATACCTTTTATGCAGGTGACGATTGTATGTCAATTGGAAACAATTCTCACAATGTAGACATAAGGAATCTTACATTCAGCCAAATTCGTGGTACATTCACTGCTTGATACAAAAATTTCTTAGTTGAAAATATAGTCTCCATACAAATTGCAAGCTGTAAAAAGTCAACCTACAAAAATTACTACCATACCAACAATCAGGGGTCACACTTGGGCTTATATTCACTTCTTGTTATCTAATAGAATGTAGTGTATTAGAAAACTTCATTTTTTGTCTTTCTTGGTCATAGTAAAATTCAGAGGTTACAAAAACCTAGACAAAGGTTTCAATTTGCACAAATTTTAATCTTCTTTTGCTTAATTAAGTGGCAGAAAATCAACTACTCACTTTTCTGACTGATCCTTCTACCTGTGCAGCATTGGCAGGCTTGGTACAGATAAATCTCGAGCTTGTATTCCAAACTGCACACAGTGAGGGACTCAATCATCAAACACTCTACTAATGGTGTTCAGATCAAAACATGGCTAGGTGGCTCCGGTTTTGTATCCAAAGTAGCATTCCAAAACATTCACATGGACATTGTTCAAAACCCAATTATTTAAACCAATGCTACCACCTCGGTAAAAGGTTTGCCAATCATAATTCTGTACTTTGCGTTTCTGATACATGGACAATTGGACATGGTTTGAAACCCAATTATTTAAACCAATACTACTGCCTCACTGAAAAGTGCCCCAATCATACTTTCATTCATATATGGTACTTTTGACATAAGAAGCCCGCCTATGCACATTGCTTGCAGTGATTCAGAGCCATGCAGAAATGTTGACACTTTTGAGAGTAGCATTGCTTTCCTGCCCAAGGAAAGAAACATATGAATCCATTTTGCTGGAAAGCTAATGGCAGAATTCACACAAGTACTCTTCCACCAGTTAACTGACATCCGAAGAAGTTGGCATGAGTAGATGATGATTATGGTGATCAGTGTTAAATAATAATCTGTAATTATGACAAGTTGATTTTGCGAATGTTTAAAGGCCTTCAGGGTCAGGCTTCTTTCTAAGTTCACGGGTCAAATGATATTTGCTTATTTACCTAAGAACCCAAAAAGACGGGTTGGTGATGTTTCTGAAATATTGTTTGCAAATGCAAATCAAACTCATTATCCAAGGATTTCTTTTCTTGTTGGCATAATTTTTGTCTTTTATGGACTTCTTGATGAATATAAGTATATGACCCTTTTCAATTGGCACATTTTTACTTGATAAGTGAATTGTCTATGCGAGTATGTAGTTGTGTAACATTTTTATAGGAGGGATATTTGCTTCCATGAATATAACCCCATTCTATTCATTGGCATGTTTTTGTATTCATTGTCAAAGGCCAGGGTATTTTCTTCATTCAATGAGAATATTTGGGTAGCAATAGTTATCAAATTGAAATGATGATGCTTAAAGTCCCCTTGTGTGCGGCATAATGTTTCTGCATTGATTTAAGTTCAAAAAAGTAAAAAAAAGAGTGAATAACATTGTTAAAAAGTGTGGCATGCGGATACTTAGAGAATGAAGTGAGAAAGATTTGACAATGTGAAAGTGACTTCAATTAGAGGGTATAAAACTTGAAATGCTAAGAACGTGTGGTCTATCACCTATAAGCTGTATAGAATAGGACCGATACGTGGGTGGTGAACCTATAGTCTTGGAGGATACTGTTAATAGTTTCCCCATTTGGAGAAGAAAAATGTACTAGAGGATTGCATTTTGTATTAAGATAGTATATTATCATGCTTTTCCCTCCCTTTAACCAAGATCTTCTAGCTAATACAGCCAATAAAAACCTTAAAAGTTAATAAGAGGAAAATTACAGAAGGTGTTTGTAAAAATATCTGTTTGAAACTTTGAAGTGATGTTAAAACTCACTGATTATAAAAATAGGTGGGATTTTTTGTTGCCGTATTGTTATTTTGGTATGTGTTTTTTCTTTTTCCTCTTCTGTTTGGATTCCTTTTATTTCTTTTTGAAATTATAAAAATAGGTGCTTTATTACAAGCTCACTGATTTTGGGTAGAAGGGATGTAACTTCAGTTGTTATTAGATTTTCATGTCAAATCTTAGACACTCTTCCATCTCTCAATGATTCAATAGCTAATAAAAACTTATTTTTGTATTATTTTTCCTTGTATTTGAGATTTTGTCTATTTTTTCTATGTTGTGAACCAATGTGAGCAACAAGAGCATTGGACTAATACATCTGTCTTGTTCCTATTTCCTTTCTTTTCTTAATAATTTTTTGGGTTATCTATGTTTCATCTTTATGATGTATAGGGGAAAAAGAATTAGAGGAAAGAATGAATGCTTTGGATTTTTAGACTTCTTATGATTGTAGAGCCTAGGAATCGAAAACTTCATTATTGGCTACTTACATGCCAATTTTTTCTTTTGAACATGGAGAGATGGCATAGATGATTTGTGCAAAATGCACCCACAAAGAGATGAAAATCATATATTTGGTTTGTGTAAAAGAATCATCTAATTGTTAAAAATAAATTTGGCCACATTTTTACTTACCTATCAAAAAAAAAAAAGTTAGCCACATTCTGATTTTTGTCCCTGTATATGTTCATGCTTGTTTGTACGTCTTTTACTTGTACTTATATGGACTTGAATTTTCATTTTGGGCTGTGTTTGGTTGCTGGAAAACGTTTTTCGGAAAATACATATTTTCCGGAAATGCTAATTTCCGGAAAAGGAAAATGAATTCGGGTGTTTGGCTGTCTCGGAAATCGTTTTACGGAAAATCAATTCCGGTGTTTGATTCGTCCAAATATTTTACGGAAATCTTTTTACGGAAAATTAATTCCGGTGTTTGGTTCGTCCAAATATTTTACGGAAAATACTTTACGGAAAACGTTTTCCCATGTTTGGTTCGGAAAATACTTTACGGAAAATAGTTTGGATCATTTTACGGAAAATGATCTAGAATCTGACCCAAAAAATCGTCCATCCATGAATGAAGTTTTGGAGGAATTGGAGAAGATCAATGCTATTAAGGAAAAAGTAGCTGAGCCGAAGCATAATCCTAAGCCCAATAAACGCAAAGAAGATAGGCACCAACATCACCATAACTATCATAAGTCTCCAATTCACCAAAACCATGGTGTTAATCGAGCTGGAGCTAGAGCTTAAATAACTAGTTTGAAGCTATATTTTGCTCTTATAGATAAAATTCAAGAACCTGCATTCCCTATACATATCTGTAACAATACAAAAATTATGGTCATTTGGTTCAACATCAAACATAATCATTCGAATATACCCATAATATTTATATAAAAACAGCCACATCAATCGTTCACCATTGGCATTACACCTCAATGGCATACAAAAATGATACCTATTTGTGGTATCTGAACAGTACAAATACATAATTTGGGCAATTGTATCGTCCCAATAATACAAAAGAGTACATATATAATACATTGATATGTCAATATTAATACTACAACAAAAGTTAATTCCTAAATCTACCATCACAGTCAACATGAAATAAGCAAATCAAATTTGTGAGAAAAAATAACCATCTAACCACAGCTTCCTCAACCTAGCATTCTTGGCTAAAAATCCACGTGCCGTCTTCTCATTCTCACAAAGATGGTCGAAGGCAGTAGCGAGCATATCTTCTCTATATCCATCCGCCATCATAGCCATTACCTCATTATACAAAGTTGTTTAATCTACCGGGCCCCGATTAATTTCTTTCAGAGCGACAACTATTTCCTTCAGCTGATCAGACAGATCAGTCAGCACACTATCATCAGCATTAGAAGCTGCACGCCCTCTTTTGCGGGACTTGGAAATTCCCGACCCAGTGGTGGATGATTCATTTGCGTTCTTCCCCTTTTCTAAGAGGTATGTAAACAAGTATGCTATTGATTACACCATAAATAAAATCAGCCACAAACATATAACATCCAAACCATCACATTGCATTCTATTTACACTATAACAATACCATCACATTGATAACTGCACATTGATATAGCACAATACCATCACATTACATTCTATTTATAATCACCTATATACCCAAAGCACCTTCAATGAAGGTTTAAACACACACATATTGGTCTGCAAGAACATAATAACACCAAGCATGGGTGAAGCCCCAAAATTTCTACACATAACCCAACTAGCCAAATTCTAATAAAAATCACAGCAAAAACCAATCATGCATAACCAGTCAAGCCCCAAAATTCTAAAAAAAAATTTCAGACCACAAACCAATTGGGAATAACCTGCAATCAGAAAAGCCCCAAAATTGATATATGCATCACCCATAAATACACAGTTTCATAAACAATGGATAATTAAAAAAATTGATAAATAACCTGCAATCAGAAAAGCCCCAAAATTTCATATGCATAATCCACAAATACACATCGACAATGGATAATTGAAAAAATTAATAAATAACCTGCAATTAGAAAAGTCCCAAAATTTTGATATACATTACCCACAAATACACAGTTATAAACAATGTATAATACAAAAATTAATAAATAAAAACATGTAAATAATTATATAAATATTTATATAAATAAATATATAAATATTTATATAAATAAACAACTAAATAAATATATACATATATATATATATATATATTTCAGAGATCGGATCGGGAGGATGGGCTGGACCGGTGAGGTGAGTGGATCGGAGGTGAGTGAATGTGTGGATCGGACGTGTGGGTCGGAGGTGAGGTGAGTGTGTGGCGGATCGGTGTGAGTTTGAGCTGTCACTCACCGTGGGTCTGCGGCGTTTGGCGAGGTGGTCATCTGGCAGAGCTCGGCGTAACCGGTGTGAGGTAGATCGGTGTCGGTTCGTGGATCGTTGGCTCTCGTTCTTTCTGTGTTTGGTTGGCCGGATCGGAGCTCTGGGTGGCTGGATCGATCGGGGTTTGTGGATCGTTGGCTCTCGTTCTTTCTCTCGCTCGTTGGCCGGATCGGAGCTCTGGGTGGCTGGATCGATGGGAGCTCTCGCACTTGATCTCGCTCGTTGGCTTCGATCTCGTTCGTTGGCTTGATCTCGTTCGTTGGCTTGATCTATTCCGCACTTGATCTCGCTCGTTGGCTGTTGTGTTCTTCGATTGTTTTTTTTTGTTCTTTCTCTCTCGCTCTCGTGTTGTGTTTTCTGTTTTTTCTCTCCCTCTCTCTGCGTTTTGCAAGACCCGGAAATGAATTGAAGTGAAAATGAAGGCAGAAATTCATTTCCGTGGTCAAAGTGAAAATTTCGGTCAACAGGAAATCATTTTTCGGAAAATAATGTTTTCCGTGACAGCCAAACGCATGCATTTTCCGAAAATTGATTTCTGAAATTGGTTTTTCGCCGATTCAAACGCAGCCTTGACTACACAAATGGAGGGAAAAAAGGGCTTTATAAGAGAAGAATAGCAGACCTCCTTAAGAACTTGAAATTTCAATGTTGGCAAAACCTCCGGAGGGGAAGGAAATTGTAATTTCTAGATTTGTTATATAATTTTTAGAAAACTGCATTTATAGATTTGAACTCTATAGCCAAAGCAGGTTATAAGTGGGGGCTTCTTTGCCATTGTATATAAATTTGTACTTACAAAGTTTTTGTGGGAATTTTATGTATGATGGTGGGAAAAGTTGTTTCTTATCAACAAAGTGTATATTCATTAATATTCTTGTTATTATGGCCTTGTGATCAAAGTGTACATTTTAACAAAATTTTGTTCATTTTTTAATAAAATTCCATCCTTTCTTGGCTATTCTCTTGAGGTCAAGTATTCATTGGAAGACTTTATTTGTAATCCTTGTTTTCACAAAAATAAAATCCATGTGAAGTGTGAACACTTAGATGTAATTCGTGTTTTTAAGTTTTCCAAAATTTTAGTACTTGGTCCATGTACATTCATACACAAAGAAAGCCAATAATAGAAACAGAATTGTATGCATCTATTCATCAACACAAAATTAGCTACAACATGAAGATGCAACTTGCTCAGTGATTCAATTACATAGCAACAACAAAAGGCACAACAAAATGGCTGGGACAAGTCCATTACATCATTTTTTTTTTCTCCTTTTACACGATATATGGTGATAAATACAAAAACTTGCCTGTCCTCATTACTGTTTTGTTTTTTTTTTGTTTTTTTGTTTTTGTTTTTGTTTTTTGCAGCATGTCCTCATTATTGTTGACAAAGCCGTCAACTAATTCTTGCATTCCCCACAACCAAAATTGGAATTGAAATGGCCAATTGAAATTGAAAATGCAAGAACTTGACCATCTTCCTGCACTCTATTCCTCACCTCAGCTACATCGTTCTCAAGACTGCCTAGTATGCATATAAAATAAATTAACCTCACATCAAAAGTTTTGAACAGAAATTTTCATAAACATCTTATGTGCATTTCCAAAATCAATATTAAAATAAAACAATGAACTACTGTAAAACCCAAACCACAATAGCAACAAACTAAAGGGAATGAGAGAAAACTAATTCAAACTAAGAAATATTATTAAGCTAAGAAGCATAGTAATATTTCAATGAAAGATACTAAGTGATAATCTTTAGTGTTATAAAACACAAATGAAAGAAAGGAATGAATCTTTGGTAAAAAAAATCAAGGAAAGAAAAATAAAATTTATAAATCTGATGTCAAAATTTCCTTATGCCAAAGCCAAGAGACCCACACACACAACTATAAGCATGCAATTTTCCATTCAATCACAGGACATTCTTCTTCCATATCCAAAACCCCCATTTTTCAAACCCAAGCAAAATCAAACTTTTCGTCATGTTTAAAAAGCAAACAAAATGAGAAACAAAAGGAAAAATAAAATAGAAAAGACATTAAATGGAAAAAGAGAGGGAACTCGGCAACCACGAGTGGTGGTGATGCCAGTGAGAACCGCTACCAGCAGCGGTGGCGTAGGTGCAAGCAGAAGCTTGACCAAGCTTGAGAGAGAGGCCTTAAAAGAGGAGAACGCCACACCAAATACCTCCGAAGGTGGACGCCACACCAAATACCTCCGAAGGTGGTGGTATGCGGGACTCGGTGGTTGCTGGCTGCAACCATGCATAAAGGGGTAATTTCTCAATAATGACTTTTCTCACACGCTGTGGAACTTCTCAATCCAGTTTCTCTCACACGCTGTGGAACTTCTCTTCAGCTACTCCCAAGGCCGAATAGCCTCTTTTGTTTTCCTTTAGCTTTTCTTTTACTTCAACGTGTGAACCACGGTTATTAAAGTCATTTCTCAATAAATGAGAAGCCTGGCCTACCAAGACTTTGTGTGCAGGATATAACAGATGAGTGTTGGATTATTAGTAACGTAGGGCCCGGACTTTATTGATGACAGGTGGCTATGCTTTTGAGATTTACATCGGATTCCAGTGTGAACTGATGGACTTCATTGATTGACTTCAGCGGGCCCTGCTTTTGAATTTACTATTTGGTTTCTCCTGAAATATCATCAACCGGTTCATTTATCATCTACCTACTCTTTCACAGACTCTTCTTTCTCTTGATATCCAGCAAATTTCCCATTTCCAATCTATGGCTCGTGCTCTACTTTCTGCTATTGTGGAGCAGCTTGGTCCTTTCATTTCTTCAGAGTTCACCTTGACTGCAACTGTTAAACAAGAAGTCCAAAAACTTGAAACCAAATTCCGTACCATCCAGGCAGTGCTCAACGATGCCGAGAAGAGGCAGCTGAAGGAGGAAGCTGTGAAGCTTTGGTTAGATAAGCTCAAAGGCTTATCCTATGAGATGGACGACGTGTTGGATGAGTGGAACACTGCCATGATCAAAGAAGAGATTGAGAAACAACAAAAAGAAGATGAAAATGCTGAAACTAGCACTACTAAGAAGAGGAAGGTATGGTCCCTCATCTCAGTTCCTAATCTTTTTCAGCATCGTGATATTGCTCATAAGATAAAAGAACTTGACGAAAAATTAGATGAGATTAACAAAGAGAGGGAGATGTACGGGTTTGAATTGAGTAGGGCCATTGAAGAAGTAGTTGAGAGACCAAAAACTACTTCTTATGTTGAAGTGTTTGATATTCTTGGTCGCGATAAGGTTAAGGATGATCTAGTGAGCATCCTATTAGGCGAGGGTACTGAAAAAGAAAAAGGCCCCCATGTCATCTCTTTGGTGGGCATGGGCGGTATTGGAAAAACGACACTTGCCCAACTAGCCTTTAATCATTATGAGGTGAAAGATCAGTTTGAAAAAAGAATTTGGGTTTGTGTTTCTGAACCTTTTGATCAATGTAGGGTTGCCAAAGCAATCATTGAATCTCTAGTAGGATGTGACTCCAAAATTACTGAATTGCAAAGTCTGTTGGAAAATATTTGTGAATTAATTGGGGGAAAAAAGTTTTTTCTTGTCTTTGATGATGTGTGGACTGAAGACTATGCAGTGTGGAAGCCATTCAAAGCTGCCCTCAAAAATTGTGGTTCCCAAAGTAGTAGAATTCTAGTCACCACACGTAAAGACAAAGTTGCACAGATGATGGAAAGTGCAAATACGATCAAGTTGCAAGAATTGTCTGAGGAAGACTGTTGGTTAGTGTTTAGTAAAATAGCATTTTCTAATAAGGATCTTAAGCAATGTGAGCAACTAGAAGACCTTGGCAGGCAAATATCAAAGAAGTGTAAAGGCTTGCCCCTTGCTGCAAAAACTCTAGGGAGTCTCATGCACTTCAAGAAAAGTAAAGAAGAGTGGAAGAATGTTTTGGATAGCAATTTGTGGGAATTAGAAGATGTTGAAAGAGGTCTTTTTGCGCCGTTGTTACTTAGTTATTTTGATTTGCCCTCACCATTGAAACGGTGTTTCTCATATTGTTCTATCTTTCCGAAAGATCATGTCTTTGATGTTGATGAGTTGGTACATATGTGGACAGCACATGGATTTGTTGAGTCAAAGGGAAATATGGAGGTGGAAATCAAGGCAAGAGAATACTTTGAAAATTTAGTCATTCGCTCTTTCTTCCAAGAATCTAGGGAATTTATTGACATGAGGTACAAAATGCATGATATAGTGCATGACTTTGCACAATCAATTACTAAGAATGAATGCTTTATAATCAATAGTGACATAGAGTCGGAATCAGATTATAATAATGCTCGCCATTTGGGATTAGAAATTCTAAAAGAATCCCAATTTCCATTGTCCATTGGTAGTGCCAAAAATTTACGCACCCTTATCTTTTTTAATCAAAGTGATTATAACATATCTAATTTATTTCAGAATTTTAGACTTTTACGGGTATTAACTTTGAAGTACAGAATGGAACTTTCGCATACTGTGAAAAATTTAATACATTTAAGATATCTCAATTTGTTTTGGTATGATAAGGTATTGCCTGAAGCCATATGTAATTTATGCAATTTACAATACTTGAAGATTACTCAGGCTTCTCATTTTGAGTTAACAAAATTACCGCAAGGGATAGGTAAATTAATTAACTTGAGACATCTCATTGGAGAAAATTTAGTGATTCCAAGAGGGTTTGGAAGATTGATTTCTCTTAGAACCTTAAAATGTTTTAGCATAAGTGATGAGGATAGCGAAGGATGTAAACTTGGAGAATTAAAAAATTTGAACTACCTGCAAGGGAGATTTGAAATACATGGGCTGGGGAACATGGTAGATGTAAGTGAAGCCGAGAATGCACAACTTAAGAAGAAGATACACCTTCGTGAAATGTTACTATCTTTTAGGAAAGGGAAGGATAGAAAATTTATGAGTGATTGGGCTCCAAATGCCTTCGACCCCAATGATAGAAGAATGGAGAGGGATGTATTAGTTTTGAATGCCTTAGAGCCACCTCAAGACTTGGAGCAGTTAAACATTCGTTGGTACCAGGGCACTACAATGTCTCCTAATTGGTTGATGTTCTCGACCAAATTGAAAACAGTTTCTATCGGTTGGGCCCCAAAGTTAATGAGTTTGCCTTCGTTGGGGAAGCTTCCATTCCTCGAATCATTAAGTATATGGGAAGCATATAATTTGAAAAAAGTGGGTGTTGAATTTTTGGGAATAGAATATGAAAACAAGAAAGAAGACATACTATTCCCAAATTTGAAATTTCTCAAATTTGTGTGGTTGGAGGAGTGGGAAGAATGGATTGGGATTGGAGGAAAAGAAGACAATATTACTATAATGCCATGTCTTCAACAGTTGCAAATTCAAAAGTGCCGAAAGCTAAAGTCGCTGCCGGACTTCTTGCGTACAATTCCATTGAAGAAATTGGAGATCATTGCCTGTCCGATTATCAAGGAACGTTGCCAAAGAGAGACAGGAGAGGACTGGCGCAACATTTCTCACATCCCAATCATCCATCTTAAAGAATTTTCTATTTTCCCTAAGTTTAGGTAACTCATTCTTCTTCTTCATTTATTTTGCAAACAAATACTATCAATTAAATATTCTCATTTTTCTGGTAAAAATTCCCACGGAAAAAAAATTTCTAACAACCTAGATTGATGAATTTAACATATTCTCATAAATTTGAATTAGCGCGGTTTATTGTTGTTGCTTAGATTCAGTTATCTTGTGATGTGTTCAAAAAAATTTCAGAAATGATTTAAAAAAAATAAAAGATTGAAATTTTAGATAGAATAATCAAATGAATGTGTAACTAAATTTCACTCATTTGCATTTAAAAGTAAATCACTCAACTGCATACCTCTTTCTATTTCATTTGCGGTTTAATACTTTTATGGGTCTTGCTCATTTTCTTAATTTCAAATGAGCAAAGTTTTATGTTTTCTTTAGGCATTTATACGAAATCTTGAAAACTGCGGATGAGGAAAGTTCATCCTGGGCTTGATTCCGCATTGCAAGTCTGAACCAGTAAAGGGTAACTTCTTCCTACTTTTTTCTTCCTCTTCTGCTGAAATATCAATTAATTATTTTCATTATCTCTCAAAAACTCCCACCAAAGAAATTACTAGCAACTTTCATAGAGAAATTTATCAATTTTTGGCCAAACTCACAACAGAACTGTCACCAATGGTTTAATTTAGTAGGCCCACTATTTGCAACATTACCAGAATAAGTAAATGTATGGAAGATTTTTTTATTTATTTTAAAGAACCCAAACTGAAAGGTACTGAAACTTTACTAGTGGATTTTTATTATTGGCATATGGCCTTGTTAAATAACATTTCTATTTTACATAATTTTGAGTAGGATTTTTCTTGTGTCTAAACTTAATACAATCCTTGCATCTCATTTTAATTTGCTTTTCTAAGTGATACAGAAAACGTTGTCCATTTTTAAAGAATTGTGCAATTTTCACCAGTATAACATAATTATAAATTTGTCACAAAAAAAAAAAAAACATTGCCAAGCTTCCTTTTTTTTTTTCTTACGTTCTCTTTTATTGCAAGGTATATCCAAATATTATTTTTTTAATCTTTTGTAACGAGATGATTTTTCTTACTGTTTTGTCCATCTATAATAACCTCATGCTAGATATTTAATTTTGTTGGCCTAATTTAAACCATACATCAAACTTTATTATGTTGGGAAGCATATTTTGCGCTTGAGCAAAATTTCACTCATGGATGCACTTTTGAGAAAGACCTACAGAAGAAACTTGTTCATTTTATTGTGGCAGTAAAGTTTGCATATCATATGACACATGAAAGGTTGGGTAGGTACTTGACAATCTACAACTTATGCAACCTTCTATCCTTAATTTTGAGGGTTTGAATGTATTGTTGCTAATCTTCAGGCTTTGATGTTTCAACTTTAAAGTTTGATTCTGGATGCACATAGATTTCTTGTCTTACTGATGTGTTTCTTGTCAATGAAGATGAGGAAGAGTGAGATGTTACTGCCAAGGGTAGAGGGCACAATTTGATAAATACTTGCTATATGTTGCAATCCATAGTTGTCTATTTTGAAAAGGACACCATAAGAAGTGGAGAGGAGAAGATGGGAGTAGGACCAGTCCAAACTTCCTTGATCTAGGCACATAAATGTTGCTTCTTGTATAGGTAACTCTCTCCTTTCTATTTCTATTTCTTTTTTAATTTATTGCTGCATTTGTTTTTTGGTCCATGGTCAATCATTTTTTTTTTCAATCTAATAATACCATAGGAATATTTTACTCTCCTTTAGTCTAGGAACAATAACCTAGGAATATTTAACAAAAACTGTGATTTTGAAAACACTATTTCACAATTTGAACTAAAATCATGTTTTCAAAACACGATTTCAAATAAAATGTGTGTGGAATTTTAAGTGGATTATAAATATTTAAGATACTAATTAGTATTTGACCTACACAATTATAGAATCTTCAACAAATTTTTATGGAATAATACATATTAATCTTAAATATAGTCACTCTAAGATTTGAAAGTGATCTAATAGTATTTTAGAACTTAACAATTCGATAAGTTATCTCTTTTTAAGAAAAATAAAATAAATAAATAGTTGAGTTTGAAATGAGTTTGGATTCATTAATAAATATATGTGAAACAAATTTGAGATTAAATTGCTAAAATTTAATATATTTTGGAACAAGATTGAGATTTATATATATTTTTTAATAAATTCAAATTTAAATTAAGGTAAATTACAATTTATCCACCTGTGGTTTGGTCGAAATTTAAGTTGTCTACTTGTGATTTGAAATTTGATATTTTACCTACCTGATGTTGTCATTATCTCTCTCTCTCTCTCTCTCTCTCTCTCTCTCTCTCTCTCTCTCTCTCTCTCTCTCTCTCTCTCTCTCTCTCTCTCTCTCTCTCTCTCTCTCTCTCTCTTCTTGTATGGTACTTTACTTTCAAGAAATCAAGTAAATGGTAGATTTTTTTTTTCCATTTTTTTTTCTTTTATAAGTTTTATATTATTAAGTGGATTATAATTATTTAAGATACTA
Organism: Quercus tomentella; assembly: GCA_028535165.1. NCBI lineage: Eukaryota > Viridiplantae > Streptophyta > Magnoliopsida > Fagales > Fagaceae > Quercus > Quercus tomentella. The sequence continues at coordinate 2,629,150 of JAPQVY010000089.1, forward strand.
ATTAGTATTTAGCCCGCATAATTAGAGAATCTTCAACAAATATTTATAGTTTAATTAATATTACTTTTAAATATAGATTCTAAGATTTGAATGTGATCTAATAGTATTTTAGAACTTAACAGTTCGATAAGTTCTCTTTTTAAGAAAATTAAAATAAATAAAAAGTTGAGTTTGAAATGAGTTTGGATTCATTAATAAATATATGTGAAACAAATTTGAGATTAAATTGCTAAAATTTAATATAATTTGGAACGAGATTGAGATTTATATTTTTTTTTATAAATACAAATTTAAAATAGGGTAAATTACAATTAACTCACTTGTGATTTGATCGAAATTTAAGTTATCTACCTGTGGTTTGAAATTTGACACTTTACTTGCTTAATGTTATTGTTATATTTTTTTCTTTTCTTTTTTTCCAGTTTTTTTTTTCTTTTGTAAGTTTTATATTTTTAAGTGGATTATAATTATTTAAGATAGTAATTAGTATTTAGCCTACATAATTGTAGAATCTTCAACAAATATTTATAGATTAATTAATATTACTCTTAAATATAGTCATTCTAAGATTTGAATGTGATCTAATAGTATTTTAGAACTTAACAATTTGATAAGTTCTCTTTTTAATAAAATTAAAATAAATAAAAAGTTGAGTTTGAAATGAATTTGGATTCATTAATAAATATATGTGAAACAAATTTGAGATTAAATTGCTAAAATTTAATATAATTTGGAACGAGATTTTAATTTATATTTTTTTTTAAGAAATTCAAATTTAAAATAGGGTAAATTACAATTTACCCACCTGCAGTTTGGACGAAATTTAAGTTATCTACTTGTGGTTTGAAATTTGACACTTTACTCACTTGAAGTTATCTTTGTCTTTTTTTTTTTTTTTTCCCTTTTTCTTTTTGTATGGTACTTTATTTTCAAAAAATCAAGTACTAGGTAATTTTTTTTCACTTTTTTTTTGGTTGTAAATTTTGTATTATTAAGTGGATTATAAATATTTAAGATAGTAATCAGTATTTTGCATACATAATTACAAAATCTTCGACAAAAATTTATAGATTAATTAATATTACTCTTAAATACAGTCATTCTAAGATTTGAATGTGATCTAATAGTGTTTTAGAACTTAACAACTCGATAAGTTCTCTTTTTAATAAAATTAAAATAAATAAAAAGTTGAGTTTGAAATGAATTTGGATTCATTAATAAATATATGTGAAACAAATTTGAGATTAAATTGCTAAAATTTAATATAATTTGGAACAAGATTGTGATTTATATTTTTTTAATAAATTCAAATTTAAAATAGGATAAATTACAATTTACCCACCTATAGTTTGGACAAAATTTAAGTTGCTTACTTGTGGTTTGAAATTTGATACTTTGCTCATTTGAAGTTATCTTTTTTTTTTTTTATCTTTTTTTTATCTTTTTCTTTTTGTATGGTACTTTATTTTCAAGAAATCAAGTACTAGGTAATTTTTTTATCATTTTTTTTTTTGTAAATTTTGTATTATTAAGTGGATTATAAATATTTAAGATAGTAACCATTATTTTGCGTACATAATTATAAAATCTTCAACAAAAATTTATAGATTAATACTTATTACTCTTAAATATAGTCACTCTAAGATTTGAATGTGATCTAATAGTATTTTACAACTTAACAATTCAATAAGTTATCTTTTTTTAAGAAAAATAAAAGAAATAAATAGTTGAGTTGAAATGAGTTTGGATTCATTAATATATGTGAAACAAATTTGAGATTAAATTGCTAAAATTTAATATAATTTGGAACGAGATTGAGATTTATATATTTTTTAAAATTCAAATTTAAAATAGGGTAAATTACAATTAACCCACCTATGGTTTGATCAAAAATTAAGTTCTCTACCCTTGATTTGAAATTTGACACTTTACCTACCTAATGTTATCGTTATCTGTTTTTTTTTTTTTTTTTTCTTTTTGTATGGTACTTTACTTTCAAGAAATCAAGTACATGGTAAATTTTTGGCGAAACTATACTGCTGGTCCCTGAAGTTTACCTTGTGAGTACAATTGATCCCTCAAGTTTTAAGTGTGCATTATTGGACTCTTAAGTTTTAAAAATGAATAGTATTAGTCCTTTTGTTAGATGTCGTTAGTAATATTGCTTAGGTGGCTAACGGAAAAGTGATTAGTCATGTTTTTAATGATGTGGCATTTTCTTAATGAAAAAATTAACAAAAATGATCTTACACGTAAGAAACAAACTAACCCTGATTCCAAAATTAATACAGGTTCCAAATCAAAACCCCGTTTAGCCATTCCCCTATCTGATTCTGAGATGCACGAGAGAGAAAAGGTGGCCTAGCCCTAGATGCCGCTGTGATGCTACCTCCCGCCGCTGAAAATGGTGACCTCCTACCTCACGCTTCCTCCAAGCAATAGCCACTGCCATGGTGGCCTCCTTCTTCACGTCGCTTGCACAACCTTGCCAGTCCTTCCTTCTCCTATCTCGGCCAACCCATCTTAGGTAATACGCTTTTTCCTCTCTGCAACCTAGTTAAGCGCAATATGTATGGCCATGTATGAATTTTTTTATTCCTAAAAAAAATGTTTGAATTTTTTTTGTGTTTGTGTTCGTGTTAGGTTGGACACTTTTGTGGCTAAGTGCATACAAGTTAATACAAGTTTGTCATTGCTTTAGCTTATGTGAGTATTAATTAGCTTAAAGTGAGTAGTAGTATTAAAACAATGATGGTTTAAGATTAAATAGAATAATGTGAATGTTAGCAAATGGACAAAACACTCCAAAGCTGTAACTTCTTGTAACTCTTTGTGTCTCTAACCTAAGAGAGTGCGCAAAAATATTAATCTAGTAAAAACAATGAAGGAAATTTTGTTATTACTTATCAAAAAAATAATAACCTGAGGTGCTAGTTGACTTCGATGTACTCCACCTGTCTGTGCTACTTGACATTGGGGTTGCCACACCCCAAACCCGATACTCGGATTTGTGACCATGACCGGCATGTTAATATCAAGCCTAAACCTGGTATTAACAAGAACCAACTTAACTTTTATATAACTTTTACAAAAGCTTCCCTCTTTCTTTTCATTCTTGTTTCTTTACTTCTTGAGATATAACTTTTCACTTGACATTCAGAGCATCTATGTTGTACTTAAAGAATAACATAATCCACCAATTATTCAAATTCCACACTTTCACATAATACATCTCTTAATACTTTAAAATACCACTTTCATTAGATCCTAAAATACGCAATACCACAAAACTAACATCAGATACAAATTTGGGATATATACATTTAAAACTAAAACCAACTCCTTCCAAAACTTGACTAAGGTTCCCTCTGCACCAAAATAAAACCCGTTGACTGAAAGAGTGGAAGGGGTGAGCTACACAGCTCAGTAAATGTAAGATATATGAGAATTTAATAAGGATGCATGTAAATCAAATCATTTCATTTTATGAATATTCAGATAGGAGAAAATCTTTTCATGCATAGTATTTTATACTATTTATAATAATAACTTATACGCTCTTCATAGGAAAATAATTGTTCTCCTTTTCTTATCAGAATAATATTACCAAAACCTTTCAGATTTAATTTCTTTCATTTCTTACAAAATCACCAAATATAATATTGATTGTTTAAAATCAATATATATGTATTCTCATTAAAAAATAATCATTTTAACTTAAATCAGATAATTGGTAACTTTTTAACATAAACTTGTACTTTCATCAGAAGCTTTATCTTTACAGAATACTAAAACCTTTTCATCAGATTCTTTATCTTTAAAGCACAACAGAACTTTAGAAACTTTTAATTTTTAAAGAACAACTTTTCTTTTCATCATAAACTTCTTCTTTTCATGAGAGCTTTCAACTTTTCATAATGCATTTAAACAAAATAATTCTCTCATGATCAATAATATAATATAGATGTCCATAACATATTGGTTATTCCATATCTGATAAGTTTGTACTTATTTAAGAGGCTTCTAGCACCACAGTGCTAGGCACCCAGCATTCCTCACAATGCTAGGTATTCTCGAGATCACATTATAATCCATATCTTCAACCATGGGGGTCGGTTGACTTCCTCCACAAGTTGGCCGTAACCAACAAGGGCGGGTACAGCAGAGCCAGTCCCACTTAATAGCCAATCAGATAACATTTTCCATGGAAAACCAGTAATTAAACCCCTACGGGCAGAGTTCAGATTATTAGAGGACATAACCCAAAAACATTTCATACTGAAATTCATAGTTTACATAACATTTCACAATAAAAGCATTTCCATTGTTTTCTTTAAACATCATGTTCGTAGAATTAGTAACAGCATCAATATGCTTAAATCATATACATAAGATTTCGAAAGCTCACGAACATATCTTTGTCTGAAACATGCTTATATGCCATATCTCTAATAAAAAACATTTTAATGCATAATATACTTTAAAATAACCTCATGACTTACCAAATACTCATATATCTTATCCCTTACCTGAAAGCAGAAGAACCAAGAGCCTACAGTCAAAGGATAGACTTGGGAACTAGTAAAACCTAAACCAAATATCAAAGCTTATTGCTATCAATTATTCTTTATTATAAACTTACACATTGAAATATTTAGAACCAAAGAAATCCTAATCCCACCTCAACGAGGTTCCCACAAACATATTATGCACACATCAACAAATGATGTACCAAACTAAAGAAAAGCCATCATTCTCATATTTATATCATATCTCCAGAGTTGCCAACTTCATTTCAAAATGTGCTTAAGATTAAGTCAATAATGCATGCATAAACATAAACTCTTTTAAGCATGGTTATATAACCATATACACTCATATGGCAACATGAAAAAACAGTAGAATGGTTTAGAACCCCTCTCTTGAGTACTAAACTTCATTTCAAAATGTGCTTAAGATCAAGTCAATAATGCATGCATAAACATAAACTCTTTTAAGCATGGTTATATAACCATATACACTCATATGGCAACATGAAAAAACAGTAGAATGGTTTAGAACCCCTCTTTTGAGTACTAAACCTTGAACCAAGGTATACAAAATTTAGCTATGATCCAGACATACCAAATGATGAGCATAATAAATTATAGCTTAAATCATTCACTCTAACTTTAGAATTAAAACCTCAAAGTTAGGCATGTCCCTTACTGTTCACTGTTTTATTCCAGCAGCATATACTTCGCTTATAAAATACAAAAGGGCTACCAATTCACATCCAAACTTCATGCAATTTTACAGAGCAACTCCTCTAGATATCTAGTAAATACCATATCAATTTCGGATTCAAAGCATAAAACCATAGTTTACTAAAAATCATACAATACAGCATACTCAAATCTATCTTGGCAGAATTTCATGCAACTTAGAAATTAAACCATTATTTTTATATTAATCCAAATGCTGTGAGACCACTTTCATTACAACCATATGTGTCTTAGATTTGGCTCGATCGATCGATATGGTAAGAAAATAATCCTAGAGTTTTTGGATGTCTTGATTGCTACCCGATTCCTGTTGGATCGATTGAAAAGAGCATATGATCAATCGAAAGTAATTTTTGACAGATCGAAAATCGTGAATCAGGATTTTCTACAGAATTTTTAGATGATTGTTTAGAGAGTTTGAAGAGGTTTCAAGCCTTGTGAACAGTTTTATGAAACATTTTAACTCTCTATACATGCCTTTTGATCGAAAGTAACCCTATAACTCTTCAATGCTCACAAGATTGTACGTTAGAAAGAAATACAAGAAATCCAGTGGTCATTTTCCAGAATTGCTATCTGTAGAACCCAATATCTTGGTTGTATCCTGGGGACAAATTTGCAATAAACTTTTAGCAACAATAGTGTGGGGGGCAAATATTGTCTAAGGAAAACGATATTGTGCCTCCAAGTTATCTATTTTCTGTTTGTCTTTTGTGTTAACCTTATTCTTCCATTATTACTTTGTATAATATCCCCTACAATCTTAGACAATATTTCCTGCAATGGAAGGAACAAGTGATGTTTTAGCGTTGAAGATGTTGAATCATGAGTTGGTGAAATTGGATTGCTTTGATGGAACCGATTTCTCTTGATGGAACCGATTTCTCTTGATGGAAAGACAAGATGAAATTCCTAATTACTGCACTTAAACTCTATGTCTTGGACCCGAATTTGATGCCTTTTCCTACTGCGAGTGATGAAGACACTGATAAGATAAAGGCACAAAGAAAGAAAAGGGAGGAAGACAAACTGATTTGTAGAGGACACATTCTTAATACTCTTTCGGATCATCTCTATGATCTCTACACATCAATGAAGTCACCGAAGGAGATTTGGAATGCTTTGGAAGCGAAGTACAAAACATAGAAAATAGGTACGAATAAGTTTATTATTCAAAAGTATTTTGATTATAAAATGCTTGATAATATCTTAGTTTTGGATCAAGTACATGAGTTACAGATTTTGGTCAATAAACTCCGTGATTTGTCAATTAATATTCCTAAATCATTCCAAGTGGGTGCAATCATTGCGAAACTCCCACCAAGTTGGAATAATTTTAGGAAGAAGTTTCTGCATATGTTGAAAGACCTCACTTTAAAACAATTCGGACAACATCTTCGAATTGAAGAGGAAAGTCATGTTAGAGATGGGACTAACACCAATTATAAAGTGAATGTTCAAAGTGGGAGTTCGAGTAAGACCAATAAGTACTTGAAAGTGAACAAAAGTGGGAGTGGTTTCAAGAAGAACAACTCCAATAATCCCAACAAGGACAAGAAGAACCGGGCTTGTTTCCATTGTCGAAAGAAAGGTCATTACATTTGCAAATATAAACTCTTTAAGAACAAGAAAAAGGATGAAGAAGGCAATCCCATTGAAACGAATGCCATTGAGGACATTGTTGCTATGGTGTGGGGGGCAAAAATTGTCTATGGAAAACGATATTGTGCCTCCAAGTTATCTATTTTCTGTTTGTCTTTTGTGTTAACCTTGTTCTTCCATTATTACTTTGTATAATATCCCCTACAATCTTAGACAATATTATATGTGTTTTCGAATGATTTTGAGGTTTGATTACATTCGTATTTAGTGGTTCATTATATGTTTTGGAAAACTATACTTGATATCATTGAGTGGCAAAATGCTCATGTTTTGTTTAACCCTATTTTGTTGTGTATTATGAATAATTGCTAACTAGATGTGTGGTTCACCCCCATCAATTACAATTTTTAGATTAAAGTTTAATTGGGAAACAGAACCTTTGTATCGCTGCATAGGATTTTTTAGGCAACTTCAGTAATGCTTTAAGCCTTATAGGATTTTAGTTATCTATATTTCGCTTCAAATTTTAAGTATTTGGAGATTATCTCCAACTTGTGGATGTTTAGACATTTGTAAGAGGTTTATGAAGAGCATTTTCTATTTGGAGTTTTATTAGATTTTGGAATTAATTATGTTAATTACGTTTATTGAGAAATGCAAGATCAGCAAGTTAGTTATGCATCTAAATTCATGTTTCATGGATTTAGGTCGTGACACGCACACTACCTAATAATTTCCCATTTTGAATTGTTGCTTTAGACTTCAAATTTATCCATTAGACCCTATAAATAGAATAGAGTTTAGAATAGAAAATTGGATACAAAATAGTTTATAAAGTGATTGAAAAATTCTAGGATTACACTCCATCGCACACCCAATTTCACAACTTTTTGACTTGTGCAATTATGAGTGGTGGACACTTTCTGCCCATAATTGATTATATTGACCCAAAATTTTTCATCAACAAACCATAATTGCACAAGTTAGTAAGTTGTGAAATTGGGTGTGCAATTGGTGTGTGTATGCGTGTTTTTAGGTTGACCATGATTAGCTAAAATATAAAAATTTGATTCTTATTGATGGAGTAGAAATTTTGGCTTGAGTAACGATTATCATGCGCTCACTATTGCACACTCACTGTAGTTGTGATTTTAAAAACATTATTCACAATTTGAACTAAAATCGTATTTTCTAAACAGGAATTCAAAGAAAGTGTCCAGTAACAAGTATACCAAGACTTTCCCTTTTGGCTAAACCAATTCTAAGTCACAATTTCCTTTGCACTGTCCATCCCAACTGGTTTTAAATGAAGGAGGAACGCCCTCTATCCATGCAACCATAATTGAAGTGAAAATTTTGTCTAAGCACACAAACAATTTGACAAGTTTCACACGCAGCTGAGGTGTTTAATTAATCGGTATGTCACAAAGTAATGATAATGGTGGTTCCATATAAAAATAATGTTTCCACGATTATATTATGCTAAGTGCTAAAAAATTGTAAAATTTATTGGTAGCATTGCACCATTTGTCACCATCATACAAGCTCACCATTTTTCTCCGCAGCTCATAGTCTAACACATAATACAGTTGTGGCAAACAGGAAAGTAGTTGTGGCAAAGTGGATGTGAAAATGTGGACTCTTTCTCCATCCTAACACGTAAAACAGTGTTCCAAGCACATGGATTTCTGTCTTCATCCCTTCCATCCATGAAGTAGCTCTCCCTTACTCAGACTCGGTGGGCTCCAACTGAATCACGTATGACTCTGCCATGCACATGGGCTTCTCTGGTACTTAGTTCTTCTTCAAGTAAAAGCTCTGGGAACAGTACCACAGAGCTCTCTTCATGCAAAAGATCAATAAAACGACAACCGAAATCCACCACTCATACTCATATATCACTATATCTATAAATACTACAACCACTCAAACACTCTTCAGTCTCCAAACACATAAACTAATTTTGCTCTTGATTTCTCTCTTCGTGGAATTCTCTTTCTAAATCGGTGAGATTTAAACTATATATATAGTTCTGTAAAAACTTTGTATTGAGGTTCTGTACGTATTGAGATTTGAACCCTGCCTATTCTTGTCTGAATTTCTCATATTGAGGCTTCTGTTAGTTTATTTCATTTGTGGTTGGAAAAGGTTTGGAGAGAAACCTTCAAACTCTTTTTATATCTTTTTAATAGATACAAATTTTGAAAATCTAACCATTAGATTGCATATTTTTATTATATCCTACTTACTTGCAAAATTTCAAGAAAATCAAAGATCAATAACTATATTATTAATTAGATGTTTAAATTTCAAATTTTTGTAGTCTAAAATTATGTATAAAAAATAAATTTATGGATTGAATAATAAGTAACATTCGATTAATATAAATTTTGACATGTATGTTAAGAACATAAAAAACATATAATTTAACACTTAGATTTTCAAAATTCAAAATTTAAGTCTAAAATTATGAATCGAATAGTAAATAACATTTGATTAGTATGAAATTTGACATGCATTTTGAGAACATAAAAAACATGCAATTTAACACTTAGATTTTCAAATTTCACAATTTAAGGCTTAGATTTTCAAAATTCACATCTAAATTTGTCCTGATTGGTTTTAGTAGCAGCTCTAGCTGCTCTGTTTTTACTCTAGCATTTCACTTGTTTTCGGCTGGATGCTCTTGTTGTTGCATTGTCTTTTTGTATTCTTCTTGATTTGTTTAATGAAAGTTACTGATTCATCAAAAAAAGTTATCCACAGTCTCTTTCATTTATTTTATGTTTCTTTTAGACTAACTTGTATGTATTATTTTATTCATACATACTAAAGTTTACATTTTTTGTTATTTAAGTTGCAATGTTTTTTGTGAGCATGTGTGCTAGCCTGCTAAGTGTTTGAGGAAATGGCTAAACATATTTTGGAATGGGTTGGCAAGGGAATAAGAAACCTGCCCCCATACCCAGTCCATAGACTATTTTAACCTTCCTTCTTGCAAACCAAATTCTTAACAAAAGACTAGAATTTCTATTTGCTATGCCTAAATTTTTTGTTTACTGTTTCAGTGTTCATCTCGAGTTTATTGGGAACAAATTATTACTAATCTACTGTGGAGTCCTGGTTGTTTTAAGGAGTCCTATTATCACCTATGAGATCAATGTACATGAAATCTATATCGGACCTTCAAGTAGGGCCATTTAGAAACTTGACTACAAGGTACATGTGTGGTTCTCATCGTAGGCAACAAAACCACTAATTGTGGCAAAATAATAATAATAATAATAATAATAATAATGTAAGGTTCAACAATTCTTGAGGAGTTGAAGAATAAGGAGGGTAGGATCTAAGAACATGACTGCAATTTGAAAAATTGAAATTGAGTCCAACATCTTTACAAAATAATCAACTCAATGATTGAGTCCAGTCAATGCACTTAATGGGCCCTGCAATTGGGCCAAAAATATTGACAAATGACCTTTACAAGTTAGGAAGAGGAAAATTACAAAGACAATTGAGTTAAAAAAGAGTCAAAAGCTAGGGGCCTGTTTGGTATGTGTGTTTAAATAACAGTTTTCAGTTTTTTTGAAAATATGTATGGGTGAAAAAGTATGTGGAAATACGTGTAATGTTGTTTAAAAATTAAAAAACATGTGTTTAAACACATTTACTAAACAGGCCCTAGGCCATTGAAAAAATTCCTTTTATTTTGATTCCAAAAGTAGGAGAAATTTTATTCGAAACCCTATAATTTAAGGGTGTAACAAATTAAACGTGAAAGTTTCAAATGTAACAAATTAAATCTTGAAGTTTCAAAAAAGTAACAAATAAAACCTTAACTCATTTAAGTGGAATGAAATTGTGTTTTAGTTTAATATGGATTGAAGGTTTAATTTGTTAGCTTTTCAAATGCTTAAAGTTTAAATTGTAACTTTTGAAACAATAGTATTTGTTGAGGTACAAATTTTTGGGCCTTGATTTTATTAGCCCACTCACAAAATACCCACATGAGCCCACACATCATTCTAAACCAACATAAATATTCCCATATATATATATATATATATATATATATATATTACCCAAACATTCTCTACGCTATTGGGCCTTCACAAATACTCCGCACACAAGCCCATAAATTGCCTTGGGCCCTCTCACAAATATTACCCATTATATCCCACATATTACCCAACTAGATTTTTTTACAAAAATGCTCATCATGTTACTACCAAAATCGGACCACAAAATTATGATATCCCCACAAAAAAATCCCAAGCTCATTTACCTTGTGGGCAAAGCCCAAAAAAAGGCCCAACAATATCGTTTACTAAGCCCGTTGCTACACGGCACCCTTAAAGCCCGTTGCTACACGGCACCTCAAAAGTCCGTTGCTACACGGCACTTTAAAGCCTGTTGCTACACGGCACCTCTAAAAGCCCGTTGCTATACAGAACCTCAAAAGCCCGTTGCTACATGGCATCTTAAAGCTCGTTGCTACGCAGTACCTCTAAAGCCTGTTGCTACGCGGTACCTCTAAAGTCCGTTACTACATGGCACCTCTAAAGCCCGTTGCTACACTGCAATACCTTACAAAACCTTACAAAAATCATTTTTACAAAGCCCAAATACTAATTTGGCACTATTTTTACAAAGCCCAAATACTAATTTGGCAACTATCTTTACACTATTCCAAAAAACCCAAATATTATTTTGGCAACTCTTTCATAAAGCCCAAATACTAATTTGGCAACTATCTTTACACTATTTCAAAAAGCCCAAATATTATTTTGGCAACTCTTTCGTAAAGCCCAAGTACTAACTTGGCAATTATCTTTACACTATTTTCATAAAGCCCAAATCCATTTTAGCAATTATCTTACAAAGCCCAAAATAATATTTTGGCAAAAACAATTACTTTATACTCAAAGCCCAAATGCTAATTTGGCACTTATTTTGCAAAGCCCGAATATTCTTTTGGCAACTATTTCATAAAGCCCAAATGCTACTTTGACACATATTTACTAAATTCAAATATTATTTTGACACTTGTTAAGTACCTAACTCATGGGAAATACAAATTACTCATCTCTCAAAAGAATATTTCTTTCACAAAATTTTATGGGAACTATGTCTATTATTTCCATAATCAACTAACTATAAAGCCCATGAATATCACCCATGGCAAAACTACTCATCTTGTAGGGTTAACCAAGCCCAAGTAAGCTTATCTACAAAGCCCAGCTGGGTTAGGCTAGCCCACACGCAAATCTCAGCAATTGGAAAACACGTGAACTGGTCAGCCAAAATTTAGCAACAATTGAACAGCTGGAGCCCCTTCCCATCAGGTAGGGGTGTGCAGAAAACCCACCGACCCGCCAAACCCGACCCAACCCAACCCGACCCGCCGGGTTGGGTCGGTTTTTAAGGCTTGGTGGGTTGGGTTGGGTTACAAAAAAAAATTTTATGGCGGGTTGGGTTGGGTCTGGGTCATAAAATTACAAACCCGCCAAACCCAACCCGACCCACCCATATTTAATATATATTTAAAATATATTTTTATATTTAATAATTTTTTTTAAATCAATTGTAGGGAACTTATATATATATATATATATATATATATTATTTAATAATTAAAAAATAACAGTTGTAGAGCAGTATTTCCTCAATTCCTCCTACTAATACTAATTTAATATATATAAAATATATTATATAATTAATAAATTTTTTTAAATAGTAAGTTCTTCCTATCCTATATAAAAGCCAATTAGTTCACACAAATCCTAATAAATTACTATTGTTGTTTAGTCATTAGTGTTGTTTGCCTTTAAGGAGTTACATTGTTACTAATCTTTAGGTTTTTTTAATATTTTAATTTTTTTTTACTCAATTTAATAATAATAATAATAAATTTCAAACTCATGGGTTCAACCCGACCCAACCCGACCCATGTGGGTTGGGTTGGGTTGGGTTGGACTTATGTGATGGGTTGGGTTGGGTTGGGTTTTTTTTGACCCACCATGGTGGGTTGGGTCAAAAAATCCCCTCAACCCGACCCAACCCGACCCATGCACACCCCTACCATCAGGTCCCAACTTGTCTAATCAAATCAGAAAACAAACACATGTCCACCAGGGGATGAATCCTTTCTCCACAAGCTGAAATCCCATCATTTCTCAAGTGACATAAAGCTGAAGGTGATGTGATAGAAAGCTGGGAAAGCTTCAGCCAGTTGTTACTTCTTTCTCCTTCAACTCATTCAGTCAAGAACCCAAAGCTGCCATGACCAGGCCAGTGAAGCTCCTGAAACGACATAAAATCAACTCATTTTCATACTAAAAATGTGTATCCTCTAGTTCATGAACCAAGCACATGAACCCCAAATGGGGAAACTTAGGGAAATGTGGTTTGGAGGGCACCAAGGGGATCCCAACAGAGTTCCCAGCAAGGGCTCCAAGGTTGACACTTGGCTTGGGGTGGTCCAATCTGCCCTAGGGAACTCTGATTCTAGTTGCAGCATAACCAAGATCATTAGCCTAAAGCATGCTCTAATCCCATCAGCCAAGGCTAATCAGCATTCAATGCTAAAGCCAGAAACCCAGCTGTTATTACCCAAAACAGCAAGAACCTTCTAAAGTTAAGCTCACTACTCTTAGCTAAAAATCTTAAGAACGATTCTCTAAGGATTTTCTGGAGATTGAGGAAGATTTAGCAAAGATTATTTGCTAATCACCCCTTGAAAACCCTAATATAAATGGAACTCTCCATTTATGCTTGAACAACCAACAGTACACTAAGACATATACCAGAAAGATTCTTCCTTAACCTCTCTGTTTAAGCTTTCTCTAAGCTCTGAAAAAGTCTCTGAGTTCTTAGTTTCAAGCCTAGAAACTAAGTTCCCCAGCTCCTAACTCAAAAATACTTTCTCGTAGCTCTACTCTTAAACACTTACTCGCCCCAGAAAACATTCCAACAGTACTACTATACACTTTCACTCATTACTCATACTACTCACAAATGATTCTCTCTACTCACTACATATATTATATTCACGAGCATGCCATGGCACCATAATGATCTTGCTGCGCTAGCTAGGATCTCTCTCTCTCTCCCTTCATCTCACACTAAGCCTTCTCCATTATTTGTTATTATGGAACCCATGATATTTACTTATTCATTTACTATTAATGGTTATGATGTAACTGTTACTATAGAATTTTTCCCTCATATTGCTGTATTAGAAGACTCTTCTCCAGAGCTAACGGATGATGAGTCTGAAAGTGTAGATATTTCCCTTGATCTGAGAAATAGCTAACAGCTGAAGTTTTATCCTATTCTGTCTTATTTTACCGCTGGGTCATTTCACTGCTGGGTTATTTTCTGCAGAAACACTTTACCGTTGGGCCATTTCCTGCAGAAACACTTTACTGCTGGGCTATTTTCGGCAGAAACACCTTACCGCTGGGCTATTTTCTACAGAAACGCTTTACTACTGGGTTATTTCTTACAGTATGTTTTTTAACCATGCTAACGTGTTCGTTGTAGGGATTGTTCGTGGGCCACTTTTGTCAATTCCAATTTAAGCCCAAGGCATAAAATATAGTGGATTTCTTGGATTTTCACCGATAGCCTTTGGGCCGTGCATCAAGCCCATCATCGAGTTTCGGTTTAGACCCCCCAACCTAACATAAATCTTATTTGTCGGGAAGGAAACTTTTTCGCCCTCGACAGTATTTAACTTGTTACATTTCTAAATTATAGGATCTAAAATATAATTTTCTTTTACCAAAAAAAATAATATAAAGGTACACATAAAATGTTCATCCTCTACCTCATTACAAGTGGTCGATTCGTACCTTAGCAATATCTTTGGCTAACTTTCTTAATTATGGTGACATAAAAGGCAGGGGACTTTAAAAAAAAAAAAAAAAATATATATATATATATATAAGTTTTTTTTTATATATACTTTTGAAAAGGTGAGGAAAGAAAATGCTATTTGACTAATTTTTAATTTTATTAAGGTTATACCACTTCATGAAGTGTGTAAGGGCACATTTGAAACTAGTATTACTATACCAGGGTGGGGAATAAGTGATGTGAAATCTCTCTCTCTCTCTCTCTCTCAATAAATTCTACTCACTCTCCGTCAGTTCAAAGGGACCATTAGGCAGAAACAAGATTAAATCAAAATTTGTCCTATAGTGACCAGCACAGCATTGTGGTGGGACAAATGACTTTTATCCAAAACTGAAAATTCGCGTTGGAACTTTTGGATCCTTACACATTAACCCGGTTATGCCATATCACATTGAAAAATTCTATTTTTTTTCTCCCCATAATTCTAACCACTAGGTTATAGATAGTAGGAAAGAAATTATCAGAATTTTCTCAAGTTCATTTAGCAATCTAATGGTTAAGAATGATGAAATATGAAATATTCCTACTTCATTCAAGCTCCTCTTGATCGTAAGAATTGAATCTAAAATCATATTTAACTCTACAAAAACCTCTCGAGTATATTCTGTGTCTTTTAATTATAAGGAATATCATGCATCATACATGTTTATGTATCTAGTCTCTCTGCCAGACCAGGTTTTTATAAATCTTGTAAGCCCATGACAAGGATAGCTAATCGGCAGACTAATGGTCAACGTTAATATAAGTGTCACTAAACTTCACCTTAATCCATAATCAAATGCAAACAAAGTTAATTAAAACACAAGGTATGACGTAGGAACTATCTCAAAAAAAAAAAAAAAAAAAAAGCTCCGGCAAGGACAATTCAAAACAAGAATTTCTCATGTGCTGTAGGAATTTCTTCATGTTTATATTAGGCAAAAGTATTTTTTTGAGACAGTCAACCAAATTATTGAAAAAAAATTTAGCCTTAGTCAAAGGAAAATATGATATAAATCCATGTGGTGACCTAGTCACGTACATAGGCAGTCATAATCATCTTCCTTATTATTCAGTGGCATGAATTATTTAGCTATTTCTTAGCTATGTATCAAAACAAGTGTAATTCAATTCAATTCAACTGATCTGATTTGCCGGCTTTGAAAATCTTCAATTTTTTTCTTTCCATATTGTAAGTTACACATTTATTCGGCGGATCTTGAATCCATAGGCAACTCTCCACTCTCGAAAATCCTTCAAATAATTGGGTTGCTATATCACAACATTTCACTATTTTATCCTATCCAAAGGCTATACACTTTACGTGTGCATTTTGATTAACTTTTTTTGAAAAGTTTATTTGTTAAGCTATACATAAGCAAATAAATTAATAGAAAAAAAAGCTAATTCAAACACTTGCGTAATCCATGTTATTTTTCTCTTCTTCTTCTTCTTCTTTTATTTTTTTATTTTTACTGATTAATGTTATTTTCATTTTTGGATAATCTTTTTTTTTTTTTATTGGTTTCTTAAACTCAAATAAATACTACATAAAAACGCTTTTTTTGTTTTTGAAAAAAAAACACACACACACACCCAAAGCAAGAGATATGGACCAAGAAAAATGAAAAATAAAATAATTCAACAAATAGATCTAACTAACACACGTTATGAACTTTTCGAGAAGTAACTGTCGTACAAAAGCTGTTAGGATTTGAATATATGGTTAATGGAATTGAACATCTCTTAACAAAGTCAACTTTTTACTTTTTTCCTAAATCCTTGCAATTATAATTTTGTTGGACCTCTTAAAAAAAATGTACTAATATTTTATCTTAAAGGGGATGTGATTGCATTGATAGAAAGATCTTTGTCCTAGCCAATAAAAAAGTTAAACTAACAATTTTCATAATGCAGACTACACCTAATATTTTACTGTTCTTAGAATGTTGAAAACATCATCAAAAGAAGTTAGTTTAAATTTTCCAAACATTTTTTTTTTTATGGGTAATACCACAAGTACCGAGTGAGTCTTGAATTCAGTCTCTCTCATTCTGTTCCATTATTATGGACCAAGAAAAGTGCCATTTAAAATAAAAAAGATTTATAGAAATTAAGTGTCATTTGTGCCAGAGCTCATTGACTTAACTTTTGTTTATGAATGCCAAAAATGACCGTCTCAATCTTGCATGATACACTACATAACCATTAGTCTAGTATACAAAACTTTTCGTAACTTTTTTTTTTTATATGGATTGATAATGATATGACTTGTTGTGATTAGTTATAATAAAAATAGTATTCACGACGAGAGTTCATATAAAATTGATTTTACTCAAATCATAACTTGACACTTGAGTAAGTTGTGAAAAAAAAATGGTAAAACTAACAAAACCATCCCTCAGCATGTACTCCATTCCCAACAGCTCCTCACTCTTCTTTCCAATCCCATCAACTTCCTCTTCTTTTATCTCTTCAATCTCAGTACTTTCTATTTCCACTGCCTTGCCAGCCTCGACTTGCAACCCATATCTTTTCAAGCCCTTGTACATCCTCAGTGCAACTTGCCTAGTTGTCTTTGGTGATGCATTCTCTATCTTGTATTGAATTATGGGTGATAGCCCACCTGAGATTTCAGGAATCTTGGCTCCAATTGCTGGTGTCCCTGGTGTCATTGGCATTTGGTGTCACAGTGCCTGTAACTGGCAATGTTATCACCGTATCACTTTTGGTAGAAGACTCGCTGTAAACTGAAGATGGTCCAGGTCAGGGCCAGCCCTAGGCTTAGGCCACTTAGGCAATCGCTTAGGGCCCCCTACTAGAGAAAGGCCCCCAAATTTTGGGGCAAAAATTGAGATATACATTTTTTAAATTTTTTTTTTTTTTGAGATATAGGAAAAAAAATTAGTTTTACATTTTTCTTCTACTTTTAAGAAGTACAGAATTGAGTAATGCTTGAGATATTACAATTTTAAATACATAGGGCTTACAAATATGTGTCACTAATTACAAGAAATAATTTAAATAGGAAAATACTATAAATACTATAAATTTTACTTTAAAACCTTTATACAAATTGATTAGACAATTAATATGATTTGTAGACGTCAACAACCTATTAAATGCATTTTTAAATTAGTTAGTGATATATCTTTATAAGCATCATGTTGTATAATTTATAATATCCCTAACATCATTCATTCAAATACTTGGGGTACGTTTGGTACACTGAATGTAGATTACATTAGGAATAGTAATCTTTATTACTGGGAATAGAAGACATTGTAATGGAATAACTATTACTATTCATAAGTTTGGTTATTACATATGGAAAGCTTGTAAAAGATGATGTATAAGGAAACTTTATATTTTTGGAAATATATTAATTTTAAAACCTATTATATATACTAAGGAATAGCTATTACATCCATATTAAAGAGAAATAGATATTCTTTAATTTAAAGAATAGTCATTTCAATGTAATAACTAATCTATATAATAAAGATGCAACCAAATGACCGAATTGCTATTACACATGAATAACTATTCCATTACAGAAGCTATTACAGCATACCAAACGTACCCTTGTTTATTATCTTCTTGAAGTGTTATTAATCACATTCATTGCTACAACATTTGTACGTGTTTTTTTAGTAAAATTTGTTATAGTCTTAGCATTTCTTCAAAAAAAAAAAAATAATAATAATATTACAAGATAAAAAGAATGCATTTTTGTTATATAAAAATTATGATATTGAAAACTAGTTAAATATTATTTAATTAATAACAAAAAGGCCCCATTTTAATATATCGCCTTAGGCCTCAAAGTTTGTTGGGCCGCCCCTGGTCCAGGTGATTGCATGTTGCTAAGCTCAATATCATCACGAACCCACCATACGAAGTCTGAAGAACTCGTACGATAGTTTGTCATTTTGTTTTGAAAAGTATAGGCAACTCAGTTTAGAGAATTTGTAGGAGAGAAGGGAGCTTATCGGGGTACCATGTTGATTTCCTAGATATAAAAAAAAGCATGTTGGTTTTATTAAATTGTTCTTCATTTAGTATTTAACTAATTAGATTGAGAGAGAAAGGGAGAAAAGTAAACAAGAAGTAGGTCAGTTGTGAAAATCGGCTAGTGAAATGCCACATGGAGGATGGAAGTTATAAGGACAAGGAGATGTGAACAGAACAACAAGCTGTTCATGTATTATGGTTATTAATTATGCACTTCCTTTGTTATCTCACTGGTGTAATCATATGTTAACATATAAAGAATACTTAATAGATGCCTTCTCTAGTTTAGATCAATCTAATCAATAGGAAGCTAGTTCAAGGAACTTTGTATTATATGCTTTTTGAAATACTTTATTCTCGAGAATCAGCCTCTCAAAAAATAATTAGGAATTACCAATCATCTCTCTTAGATCCCATAGAAGTGAGAACTTTGTGCACAAAATACGACCTTTTTGAAATCCTTTAGTTGTAAGATGTAACATACTACTATTCTGCAGCCATATATTTGAAAGAGCCAAGTGAGCTGCCCAAATAAAATGCTAACGTTCAAGAATGATACTGGTTGGCAATTAGCTCCCACTCATGATGAATTTTCATATTTTTCTCTAGGGTTCATGTGTAATCATCCATTCTCTAGCTTGTCTATAGCAAAGTGGACCAGAAAAATGAAGGTTAACACATTCAAATATGCCATTTGGGTTTCATCACAGTTATGGTTAACATACTCCTAGGTGCATGGAATAAAGATATTTTTTTTAGACTGTTATCTTGAATGTGATAATTAAAGAATTTTTGTGCTAAGTCTAATTAATACAGGTGTACAAGTTACAAGATAATTTCTTAAATGTTTATTACCATGGTCGTGTGACAAATTTGTCAGCTGCTGATTTTTCTAATTGCCTGGTTCACCTTACCCTAAAAATTGAAGGAAAGAAGAAGAAGAAGAAAAACTCATTTGAGGATTCAAATTGGCAGACTAAGTTGACTTTGTCCCTGCCTACTAAATTTCTAATAAAAAGCAGGCCAGGTTCTTCAAAACCAAGGTACACCCTTTGGCCCTTGCAAGAACTAACAACATTGAAGAACCCTTTCTTTAGCAAGACTAACGAGTCTTGTTTTACATGGAAGTTTATTATTGTTGATTTTTTTTGTTATCCAAAACATTGAACAGTAGATATTATTTTTATTATGCATCTTGCAATTTTGATGCGAATTCAGTGATGTCATGAGAATGAGAAAGAGAAAGAGCCTCTTTTTGTATTCATCACAATGTTTGGCACTCTCTGGTTGGAGATTACATAGTGGATTCCAGTGTGAACAGATAGACTTCATTGATTGACCAGAGCGGGCCCTGCTTTTGAATTTGCTATTTGGTTTCTCCTGAGTATCATCAACCAGTTCATTTATCTACCTACTCTTTCACAGACTCTTATTCTCTTCTGATATCCAGCAAATTTCCAATCTATGGCTCGTGCTTTACTTTCTGCTATTGTGGAGCAGCTTGGTCCTTTCATTTCTTCAGAGTTCACTTTGACTGCAACTGTTAAACAAGAAGTCCAAAAGCTTGAAACCAAATTCCGTACCATCCAGGCAGTGCTCAACGATGCTGAGAAGAGGCAGCTGAAGGAGGAAGCTGTGAAGCTTTGGTTAGATAAGCTCAAAGGCATATCCTACGAGATGGACGACGTGTTGGATGAGTGGAACACTGCCATGATCAAAGAAGAGATTGAGAAACAACAAAAAGATGAAGAAAAAGCTGAAACTAGCACTACTAAGAAAAGGAAGGTATGGCCCCTCATCTCAGTTCCAAATCTTTTTCAGCATCGTGATATTGCTCATAAGACAAAAGAACTCAACGAAAAATTAGATGAGATTAACAAAGAGAGGGAGATGTACGGGTTTGAATTTAGTAGGGCCATTGAAGATGTAGTTGAGACACCAAAAACTACTTGTTATGTTGATGTGTCTGATATTTTTGGTCACGATAAGGTTGAGGATGATCTAGTGAGCATCCTATTGGGTGAGGGTACTAAAAAACAAAAATGCCCCCATGTCATCTCTTTGGTGGGCATGGGCGGTATGGGAAAAACAACTCTTGCCCAGCTAGCCTTTAATCATCACGAGGTGAAGGATCATTTTGAAGAAAGAATTTGGGTTTGTGTTTCCGAACCCTTTGATCAATGTAGGGTTGCCAAAGCTATCGTTGAAGCTTTGGGAGTTCGTTATTTTAACACTACTGAATTGTAGAGTCTATTGGAAAAAAATTGTGAATTAATTGGGGGAAAGAAGTTTTTTCTTGTCTTTGATGATGTGTGGACTGAAGACTATGCACCGTGGAAGCCATTCAGAGATGCACTCAAAAATTGTGGTTCACAAAGTAGTAGAATTCTAGTCACCACACGTAAAGGAAAAGTTACGAAGATGATGGAAAGTGCAAATACGATCAAGTTGGAGGAATTGTCTGAGGAAGATTGTTGGTTGGTGTTTAGTAAAATAGCATTTTCTGATAAGGATCCTAAGCAATGTGAGCAACTAGAAGTCCTTGGCAAGCAAATATCAAAGAAGTGTAAAGGCTTGCCCCTTGCTGCAGAAACTCTAGGGAGTCTCATGCATTTCAAAAAAAGTAAAGAAGAATGGAAGAACGTTTTGGATAGCAATTTGTGGGAATTAGAAGATGTTGAAAGAGGTCTTTTTGCGCCATTGTTACTTAGTTATTTTGATTTGCCCTCACCACTGAAATGGTGTTTCTCATATTGTGCTGTCTTTCCGAAAGATCATGACTTTAATGTTAATGAGTTGGTACATATGTGGACAGCACATGGATTTGTTGAGTCAAAGGGAAATATGGAGATAGAAATCATGGCAAGAGAATACTTTGATAATTTGTCATTCGCTCTTTCTTCCAAAAAGATATTTACAGGTGGTACAAAATGCATGATATAGTGCATGACTTTGCACAGTTGATTACTAAGAATGAATGCTTTATAATCAATAGTGACATAAAGTCGGAATCAGATTATAATAATGCTCGCCATTTGAGATTAGAAATTCCAAAAGAATCCCAATTTCCTATGTCCATTGATAGTGCCAAAAATCTACACACCCTCATCTTTTTTGATCAAAGTGGTTATAGCATATCCAATTTATTCCTAAATTTTAGACTTTTACGGGTATTAACTTTGAAGTGCACTATGGAAATTCCGCATACAGTGGAAAATTTAATACATTTAAGGTATCTCGACTTGCTTCGGTGCAATGAAGTATTGCCTGAAACCATCTATAATCTTTGCAATTTACAATATTTGAAGATTACCCAAGCTTCTGATTCTGTGTTCACAAAATTACCTCAGGGAATAGGTAAATTAATTTACTTAAGACATCTTGTTGGAAAAAATTTTCTGATTCCAAGAGGGATTGGAAGATTGATTTCTCTTAGAGCATTAAAATGTTTCTGTTAGGTTCTAAAGTGTAGGACTTTATGTATTTAGAACTCTAATTTGTATTGTTGGCAAACCATGATCAAAACAATGTGTTTAGAAGTGTTTAAAGCTAGCTCAAAGTTGTATGTCAATGTAAAGTTGGAATCGAGTGTAAAGCAGAAAGCACTGTGGCTTTCGACCTGGCTCGATTGATCGAAGCTTAGGCTCGACCGATCGAACGTCGGGCAGATTGCTTTTCTGCAAAATTTTCCAACTCAGCCCTAGTTGTTTTAAAACGTTTTTAGGGTTTCTTATTTGTCCTAAGTATAAAAGGCAAACCCTAGCCACGTTTTAGAGTTGCTCATAATTGCGGTTTGTGTAAATCTCTTGTGAGATCTAGAGGAGCTTTCCTTTACAAAAACTTAGGGTTTTCAAGGAGGAGATATTCTCTGCACCTTGATGATCAAAACAGTTGCTGTCATTAAAACTTAAAGAATACACAAGCGGGGGTGCTTGTAGCTGGTGGGAATCCAAGAAAGAAGGAGTCCATGGATTCGGAGCTTGCACGTGGTCGTGTCAGTAAGTTCTACTGGTTGGTAGCATTAGGAAGTCGAGCGGGGGTGCTTGTAAGTCCTTTTGTATGAACTTCGATTCTTTCTGATAGTGGATTCAAGTTTACCTTGAGGATAGCTAGGTCAAATCCTCCCCAGGTTTTTACCGGTTTGGTTTCCTGGGTGATCATATCGTGTGTTATTTATTTTCCGCTGCTTTGCATGATTTGATCTTTTATATTGTGATAACCTAGACTTGTTTAATTGGACTAAGTAACAACTTGGCTAATTACCTAGATTTAATCAATTGTTTAAGGGGTCTAAAAACTGTCAAGTGGTATCAGAGCAGGTAGCTCTTTTTATTGTTGATCCTTTGATCACTGAGCTGATCCTTGACCCCTGTTGTCATGGAACACGGACACTCTCTAGTTATTCCTCCTCACTTTGATGGGAATAATTATGCTTACTGGAAAGTAAGGATGAAAGCCTTCCTGAAATCCATTGATGAGAGGATGTGGAATTCCGTTGAATACGGATGGGAGAAGCCTACTACTCCTGTTAGTGAGTGGCAAACCTCTCAGAAAGAAGCAGCTTCGTTTAATAGCAAGGCTATGAATGCGATTTTTAACGTTGTTTCTATGGAGGAATTTAAGAGAATCTCGAATGTTGAGATCGCTCATACTGCTTGGAATATCCTCCAGACTATGCATGAAGGCACAAAGGCTGTCAAAATAAATAAATTGCAGCAATTGACTTCTAAATTTGAATGCATTAGGATGTCTGATGATGAATCTTTTGATGAATTCTATGCTAAATTGAATGATATTGTTAATTCTGCTTTTAACTTGGGTGAAATCTATGATCAACCTAAAATTGTTAGGAAGATTCTTAGATCTTTGACTGAAGACTTTAGACCCAAGGTGACTGCCATTACTGAAAGCAAGGATGTGGACTCCATCCCTGTTGATGAGCTTGTAGGATCTCTTCAATCCTATGAGTTGGATCTACCCAAAACTTCCAAATCCAAATTAATGGCTCTTAAGTCAGTTGATGATGTTGATAGTGGTGGATTTGATGATGAGCTCTCTGCTACAGAGATTGCCTATCTTGCCAAGAATTTTAGAAATTTTCTCAGGAATAACAATAGAAAGGCAAGAGGCACAAACACTGCTGAACCTAGAAATTTTAGGAAGTATGATCCCACTAAGGTTAATAACAATGATAAACCTAGAGAAAGAGTAGGTCAATCTTCCAATAATTCTTTGGGCTCTCAATGTTTTGGATGTCAAGGGTATGGACACTTGAAATCTGAATGTCCAACCTACTTGAAGTCTATGGGTAAGGCTATGGCTATAACCCTTAGTGATGGTGAAGTTTCTGATCATGATTCTGATTGTGATGAGGATGGAAACTTCATTGCTTTCACTGCTACTGCTGTAGTTGATGAGAGCATATATGTTGAAGAGAACCCTTCTGATGGGGAACTCTCTGAAGATGCAGATCTTCAAGAGGCCTATAACAAACTTTGCAAACTTGCTACAAAGGATGCTATGAATGTTGAACTTGGCCTAAAGAAAATTGAATCTCTTGAGCTTGAAAAGAAAAATTTGCTTGTTAAATTATTTGATGCTAATGACCTTTTGAACAATGTGAAAACTGAAAACATGCTTTTGCTTGATAAAGTTAAATCCTTGGAACATGATTTATCTGTTGCTAGATCTGCTAGTTCTAAACTGGATCAAATGCTGAGTGTTCAAAATTCATCTTCTGACAAAACTGGTTTAGGTTATGTTGATAGCATCTATGTGTCCGTTCCCCATTCCACTAAGTTTGTTCCTTCATCTTCTTCTTCTGAACCTTCAGTGAGTGAGATAGTAAGTGAAACTGTCAAACCTCCTGTGAGTGAGGTTGCTAAACCCTTAGAAGGTTCATCATCTAGGAAGATTAAGGTTGATCTGAAAGAATCTAAGCCTAAGAAGCCTACCCTATCTAAGGACAAGACACATGATAAACCTACATGGGTTTGTCATTTTTGTGGAAAGACTGGACACATACGTCTAAATTGCTACAAGCTGCAAGCTGCAAAGAGAACAAACAAACCAAAAGTACCTGTGCCTTAAGCACTTGATCCTATGGTACTTATTGGTGATTTGGTAAAGGCTTTAAACCTTTATTCCAATCCTGGAGTTGGTAATCATTCTCAAGTGAATAAGAACTCCAATGCTCGTGGTGCATCTAAAAGGTTTTGGATGCAAAAGACTCGACCTAACTGAGTCTTTCTGACATGATCCTTGTGCTTCATTGCTCTACCCTTTGTGACCATTGTTCTTTGGTTCTGTTTTTTTTTTAGGATTTGCATAGCATAACATTCATGCATTTCATTCTAGGTGTTTTTTATTTTTATTAAAATAAAATAAAAAAATAAAAAAGGGAAAAGGAAACACATTTTGTTTTTGCACTATTCTTCTTGGTTTTTAAGAACAAGGTTGGTCAATTTATGTTCACATAACATGTCTTTTGTACCTTGTTTAGCTTTGATGAGCTTATTTATTGCACTTTACTAGTTAAAGATTTGTAGTGCATGTTGTGTGGGAAAGATGTGTATGGTTTTTGATTACTATGTCTTAATCTTGAAGTCACATGTTTTTAACTGTTGGACTTGAACTTTTTGAGAAAGGCATAAATAACCATCTCACCACTATTCACTAGCCAATCATGAACACCTTAGTGCATATCATAAGATTTTGTGCTCGAGAAAGTGTAGCACATGCACAAAAAGAACATAAGGTGAAGCCTCAGTAAAAGTGCTTAATTCTTAAAATCTAATTGGTGTGTACTATTAGGCTTGATGCCAAACTCACATAAACTTAAAATTGGAATGTATATTATGAGGCATAAATACAAGAAACTTACATGATTGCAAGCTTATGATCTAGGAGATGTGGGAGTTATATGATGTAACTCTTTAGGTGATAGTCTCTTTTAAATTCTTTGTGAAGAATTTTGTAGACTTTGTGATTGATTGTTATTCACATATCACCTCACATGTATCTCATGTCTTTGCTAATCACACACACTACACGAGTTACTCGTTGCTAAACATTGTACATGTTATTGTGTGTGTTTATGGTCTGACCAACCAAGTTTTTGCAATCACTTTGAATTATGTGCAAACTAAATTTGTTGCTTGAAAATTTGTGGAGAATGCAAAATTCTGTTTTTGGGAATATTGGGCTTAAAATTCTTGTTTGGAAAATCATATCATCTCATACTCATGCATTTTTGTTCTTAAATTTCAATGCTTTGAGTTAAATCTTTTTGTTTTTCAAAAATTGTGTTTTTCCAGAAAAATTTGGTGAGCCTCTACCTGATTCGATCGGTCCATCCTGTTTTTCGACCGATCGAAATTTTTAAAATTTTAAATTTTTTGAGAGAGGGAGTCTCTGTCTGTTTCGACCGGTCGAGACTGATTTTCGACCGATCGAAACTCGTGTATCTGGTTTTTTAAAAAGGCAGAATAGGACTTTTTCAAAGTCACTATTCAAACCTTTTCAAGTTTTTCTCTCTCTCCGCGTTGGCTCTCGGCTCCACCCCAATTTTTGTCGTTTTCCTTCAGGAATTTTGTAAGGTTTTTGTCCTTAGAAGCCGGTAAGACCCTTTTGCCCTTCTTTTTCAAGTTTATTTCTTGTTTTCATGCATTTTTCATGCATTCTCATGGCTATTTTCGGCATCTTCAAAATTATTGGGTTTTTGATGATTCAAGCCAATTCTTGAGTAATTGATCAATGGGTTTTTGTGCCATGATGTTATATTGATGTTCCCTATAGTATAATTTGATCAATTTGGTGTTTTTTGAAAAATTGAAAATTCTAGGGTTTTGAATTTGATCCGAATTGGGGATTTTGTCAAATTGGTTTAAATTGATGAAATTGGCTTCTTCAATTGATGTAATTGGTCATTATTGTTGTTCTTCCATCATGTGTAATGATCAATTCGTCAATTTTTTTAAAATTGATCAAGTGGTTTCTATATTTTGGGGTTTTTGTGTTAAAAATCTTTATATGCAAGCCAATTTTGTAATTTGAATCTTTTTGACTCAATTCACTGCACTAGCACATGCATCATGACATTTTAAACTTGTTCATGCATCATATAGATTTTGTTTCTATTTTTTTGTTTTTGTGCTAACTTGCAGTCTGCCCTTGGTTTTGGTTTGTGGTTTTTGTTCTTTCGCTCTGTGTTTTGATCCTTATCTTAGCACCATGCCTAGGAAAACTAGAGCTCATAGGACCACTTCCACTTCCTCTGAGTCTCCACCCAGTGTTGAGCTGTTTAAGAATGATAAGTGTAGAGAAGCCTATGACACCTTGCACTGTAGGCGTAAGATCTGGTCTGAGCGAGCTGTTGTGTTTGATGAGCTTGATCCGGCCATTAGGGCCAATTTTGAGTCTAGGGGTTGGTTGCTTCTTGTAAAGATAGATCATCCACCTCCGACCGCCCTGATTAGAGAGTTCTACTCGAATCTCTCTTGCCACATCTATGATTCCAACACCCTTGTTAGGAGTTGGATACGAGGTGTAGAGTTCACCATTACCCCTCGGGTGGTGGCTGAGGCTCTTGGGGTGCC
The DNA here is from genome assembly GCA_028535165.1 of Quercus tomentella. Lineage (NCBI taxonomy): Eukaryota > Viridiplantae > Streptophyta > Magnoliopsida > Fagales > Fagaceae > Quercus > Quercus tomentella. The sequence goes on from JAPQVY010000089.1 coordinate 2,656,526, forward strand.
GGTTGTTCGTGATGCTGCCTATCCCTATGATGAGTCACCCTCTTTAGATGTTGTCATGTCTTACATCACTGGGTCATCTATCCAGTGGGGTTCTGATCCTCGGATCACGTCCGCTGAGCTTACCGAGACTGCCTATCTCTTCTTTAGAATTGTGTGTCATTCCTTGTGGCCTATCTCTCACTTCCACACCATCCCTTTAGAGCGATGTGTGTTTTTGTACGCCTTTGCTTCTGGAGCGTCTATCAGTTTTCCTCACTTGTTCCTTCGTTCTTTGAACGAGGTTCATAGGAGTTCTGCCATAGGGCATGCATTGATTCATCCTATTTTCATTCATAGGATTTTGCTCTACTTAGGTCTAGATGATTTTCCGTCTGGTGAGCCTGTTCATGTGATAACTCCCATAGGTGCCACCTTTCTTCGTCAGAGGGCTGCTCAGCTGAGAGGTCCTCCTCCTCGTCCTCGTGGTGCGTCATCTAGTAGTGTTCCCCCTCCTCCCTCTTCTACACGTACAGCTGCTGTTGAGACTTCAGGTGCTGCTGCTGATGCTGATGCTGCTGTTCCTCCATCGACTGCTACGGATGATTCAGACGTTCGTCGCACGTTGGATCATGTCTTGACCGTTCAGGCGGCTCAAGGACAGATTTTGGTGGACATACTTGATGAGATCCGTGCCTTGCGTGCGGAGTTGGCGCAGTTTAGACCACCTCCCTTTTGATGATGGATATCTTGTTTGCCCTTTGGCATTCCGTCACAAAAAGGGGGAGTACTTGTAGGTTTTTGTTTTTAGGGGGAGACTACTTTGTGATTTTGGTTGGAGCTTGTGGAGTTTTTAGATTGTATCTAGGTGCTTCACTGTGTACTTAACTTTTTTAGCTCTTACCTTGTTTTTGATGGGATATTCATGTTAGGGGGAGTTTTATGTTTTTGTTGGTACTTTATTTGTTTCTTGTTTCAAACTGCTTATTGATTTATATTTATGAGTTATTCATTGATATATGTCTTTATTTTGTGTGTTGTTTGAAATCAAGAAGTTATTTTGTTTACTTGTATTATTTCCACACATGCGGTTATGCATTTTGTTTAGTGTTTCAGGAAATATACAGGTTGATTCAATTGAGCTGCTGTCTACACTTGCAACTGATGGATAGTAATTAGGATTGAATTTGTTTTATGAGCATTATTTTGTAAAGGGCTTTTCATATTGTAAACTTTGAGCTTCTAAGATGTGTTTTGTCACCGATTGCCAAAGGGGGAGTTTGTTAGGTTCTAAAGTGTAGGACTTTATGTATTTAGAACTCTAATTTGTATTGTTGGCAAACCATGATCAAAACAATGTGTTTAGAAGTGTTTAAAGCTAGCTCAAAGTTGTATGTCAATGTAAAGTTGGAATCGAGTGTAAAGCAGAAAGCACTGTGGCTTTCGACCTGGCTCGATCGATCGAAGCTTAGGCTCGACCGATCGAACGTCGGGCAGATTGCTTTTCTACAGAATTTTCCAACTCAGCCCTAGTTGTTTTAAAACGTTTTTAGGGTTTCTTATTTGTCCTAAGTTTAAAAGGCAAACCCTAGCCACGTTTTAGAGTTGCTCATAATTGCGGTTTGTGTAAATCTCTTGTGAGATCTAGAGGAGCTTTCCTTTACACAAACTTAGGGTTTTCAAGGAGGAGATATTCTCTACACCTTGATGATCAAAATAGTTGCTGCCATTAAAGCTTAAAGAATACACAAGCGGGGGTGCTTGTAGCTGGTGGGAATCCAAGAAAGAAGGAGTCCGTGGATTCGGAGCTTGCACGTGGTCGTGTCAGTAAGTTCTACTGGTTGGTAGCATTAGGAAGTCGAGCGGGGGTGCTTGTAAGTCATTTTGTATGAACTTCGATTCTTTCTGATAGTGGATTCAAGTTTACCTTGAGGATAGCTAGGTCAAATCCTTCCCAGGTTTTTACCGGTTTGGTTTCCTGGGTGATCATATCGTGTGTTATTTATTTTCCGCTGCTTTGCATGATTTGATCTTTTATATTGTGATAACCTAGACTTGTTTAATTGGACTAAGTAACAACTTGGCTAATTACCTAGGTTTAATCAATTGTTTAAGGGGTCTAAAAACTGTCAGTTTCAGCATAAGTGACAAAGATAGTGAAGGATGTAAACTCGGAGAATTAAAAATTTGAACCACCTGCAAGGGAGTTTTGAAATACGTGGGTTGGAGAACGTGGTAAATGTAAGTGAGGCCGAGAATGCACAATTTAAGAAGAAGATACACCTTCATGAAATGAACCTGTCTTTTAAGAAAGGGAAGGATAGAGGACCGTGGGGTGATTGAGTTCCGAATGTCTTCGTCCCCGATGATAGAAGAATGGAGAGGGATGCATTAATTTTAAAGCTTTAAAGCCACCTCAAGACTTGGAGCTGTTAAAAATTCGTTGGTACCAGGGCACCACAATGTCTCTTAATTGGTTGATGTCCTGAACCAAATTGAAAACGGTTTCTATCAATTGGGCCACAAAGTTAATGAGTTTGCCTCCTTTGGGGAAGTTTCCGTTCCTCGAATCGTTAACTATATGGGATGTGTGTAGTTTGAAAAAAGTGGGTGTTGAATTTTTGGGAATAGAATCTGAAAACAAGAAAGTGATGGGTGCCTTACCGTATGGGTCCAGCCCACTTGCTTGCCATGCCTTGTCAAAGCTCATTTATGAGCTTGGTTCCAAGAGTCCTCAAATTTAGCTTTCCATTTAATGAGAAGTGATGCAAAGCTTCCAAAGTCAGCATGCCATTTTCCTTGGGCAGTGACTTAGGCGTGTGAGACACGCTGAAACTGATAGAGAAGAAAAGAAGGAAAACAAAGGCCATTTGGCCTTGTGAGCAGAGCTGAAACAGAGAGCCATTCTCGGCCATTGTGCGTGAGTTCCAGAGAGAGCAAAACATAGAAAAGAGAGAGCTTCAGCTAGAGGTGCAGTCCGAAAAATAGAGAGAAATATAGTGAGAGTGTGAGAGAGTGAAAAAGAAAAAGGAGACATTTTTCTTTGCTCAAGTTACACACAAGGAAGATAAATTGGTGGAGTTCTCATGGAGTTTTTGAGTGCCACAACCATGGAGAGTTGGAGTATTCAGAGGAAGATTTTGCTACTGGTTTTGTGGTGAGATTGTATTTACTCCTTGAGATTAATTTGTTGTATATCCAATTTATTGTGAACACAAGTTTAGCATAAACTTGATAGTTGTAATCTCTATTTGTAGTGGATATTTTTCGGAGCTGCCCCGTGGTTTTTCTCTCTACACTAGAGGGTTTTCCAAGTAAGATTTGGTGTTCTTGTGTGGTTGTGGTTGTGTGGTGCTTGCTGAATTTTTTTTGTTTCCATAATATTGCTATTGCTTGGTAGTTATATATTTTAATTCACATATAGACATTGAGGGGATTAGGATTTTTCCCCAACAAGTGGTATTAGAGCTTTTGGTTGCTTGTGTTTGATTGTCTTGTGTTGGATTAAATGGAGAATATGGGCATGAATACTATGGTTAAACTCTCAGCATCGAATTATTCGATATGGAAGCCGATGATGGAGGATGTCCTTTATTGCAAGGATTTGCATGACCCTATTGAGGGTGATAGTGCCAAGCCTAGTGATATGTCAGATAGAGACTGGGAGAAATTAAATAGAAAAACTATCAGGTATTAGACAATGCATTGACGTTAGTGTTTTTCACCACGTGTCTTAGGAGACAAATGCAGAGGCTCTTCGGGAAAAATTAAGGAGTCTTTATGAAAGAAAGACAGCTCAAAATAAAGCTTTTATTGCTAGAAAGCTTGTGAATTTGAAGCTTAAAGAGGGTAAGTCCATTGCCGAGCACCTTAGTGAGTTCCAAGACTTGGTTAATCAGATGGTTACAATGAAGTTAGTAATAGATGATGAGTTGCAAGCTTTATTGCTTCTAAGTTCCTTACCTGATAGTTGGGAGACTTTGGTAGTGTCACTTAGTAATTCTGCTCCGAATGGTGTGTTACAACTTGCCATGGTTAAAGATAGTTTGCTTAATGAAGAAACTAGAAGAAAGGATATGGGCAAGGATATTGCACATGCTCTTGTCACAGAGAACAGGGGGAGAAGTAAGAGTAGAAATTCTAAAGGGCGAGGTAAATCTAGAAGTCGGTCAGAGTCAAAAGGGAAATTCAAGTGTTTTTATTGTGATAAAGAAGGTCACATAAAAAGGAATTGCAAGGCTTGGAAGAACAAACAGAAAGAGGATAAAAAAAAAAAAAAAAAAAAAAAAAGGTGGATGATGAGAACACTGCTGCTATTATAGTGTTGGAAGATGAGGTCCTAGCCATAGGACAAGATGATTGTTGTACAGTTTCAGATCCTTATGTTGAATGGGTGATTGATTCAGCTGCTTCCTGCCATGTCACTCCTAGAAAGGAGTTATTCACTTCATATAAAGCGGGAAACTTTGGGAGAGTGAAGATGGGCAATGATAGTTATGCCGACATTGTGGGAATTGGTGATATATTTGTTAGGGCTAACACTGGATACACCCTGATTTTGAAGGATGTGAGACATGTTCCGGATATTCGCCTGAATTTGATTTCCACTCATGTTCTTGATAAAGAAGGTTATGGCAATTATTTCCGTGATGGAAAATGGAGGCTTAGCAAAGGATCATTGGTGTTGGCTAGAGGGAAAATTTGTTGTACACTTTACAAGACACAAGTAAAGTTGTGCAAGGATGTTGTTAATGCAGCTCAAGAGGATTCTTCGCCTAACTTGTGGCATAGGCGGCTGGCTCACATGAGTGAAAAAGGGTTGCAGATTTTGGCAAAGAAGTCTCTCATTCCCTTTGCCAAAGGTACGTCACTAAATCCTTGTGACTTTTGTTTATTTGGTAAACAACATAGAGTTTCATTTAATATACCCTCTACTAGAAAACCCAATGTATTAGATCTTGTTTATTCTGATGTATGTGGTCCCATTGATGTTGAGACTTTAGGTGGCAATAAATATTTTGTTACATTTATTGATGATGCTTCACGAAAGGTGTGGGTTTATGTTTTGAAAACAAAAGACCAGGTATTTGAGCGCTTCAAGAAATTCCATGCCATGGTGGAAAGAGAGAAAGGGAAGCCTTTGAAGTGTCTCCGTAGTGATAATGGAGGTGAATACACATCTAATGAATTCAAGAGTTACTGCTCCGAGAAAGGCATTAGACATGAGAAGACAGTTCCTGGTACCCCATAGCAAAATGGTGTGGCAGAAAGGATGAACCGCACTATTGTTGAGAAGATCAGATGTATGTTGAGAATGGCTAATCTACCTAAGTCATTCTGGGGTGAAGCTGTTGCGACTGCATGCTACCTAATTAATAGATCTCCATTAGTTCCTTTGGATTTTGATATTCCAAAAAGAGTATGGACAGGAAAAGATGTTTCTTACTCTCACTTGAAGGTATTTGGGTGCAAGGCATTTGTACATGTGCCTAAGGAACAAAGATCAAAGCTTGATAGCAAATCCACTCCTTGTATATTTGTTGGATATGGAGATGCAGAATTTGGCTACAAGCTATGGGATCCAAAAGAAAAGAAGATGATCAGAAGTCGAGATGTAGTTTTTCATGATAATGAAAACTTAGCAGACTTTGAGAAAATTGAAAAGGCTAAAGCTACAGTTGGAGATGTTCCTGATCTTACACCTACTTCTTCTTCCTCAGATAATGCCACAAATAGGGAAGAGGTACAAGATGAGAATTATGGTGATGAACCAACTGAATTTGATGCTGGTGAGCCAACAGGTGTTGATGGTGATGATGTGATAGATACAAATGGTGTTGAGCAGGGGGAGCAGCCTCCTCCACTAGAGATGGTAGAACCTCAAGTGAGAAGGTCTACTAGAGAGCATCATCCATCGACTAGATACCCCACTTCTAAGTATACTATGATTACTGAAGAAGGGGAGCCAGAAAGTTTTCAAGAAGTACAGTCTCATAAGGATAAGTAAAGCTGGTTGAAGGCTATGCATGAAGAGATGATTCTTTGAACAAAAATAAGACTTATGACTTGGTGGAACTTCCTAAAGGCAAAAGGGTATTGAGAAACAAATGGGTGTTCAAGCTAAAGAAAGATGGTGACAAGTTAGTGAAGTATAAAGCTCGATTGGTGGTTAAGGGTTTTAGTCAGAAACATGGGATTGACTTTGATGAGATATTTTCTCCAGTAGTCAAGATGAGTTCCATTCGGGTAGTTCTGGGATTAGTAGCTAGCTTGGATCTTGAGCTTAAGCAACTTGATGTGAAGACTGCTTTTCTTCATGGTGATTTGAAAGAAGAAATCTACATGGATCAGCCAGAGGGATTCAAAGTGAAAGGGAAAGAACACATGGTTTGCAAGTTAAAGAAGAGTTTGTATGGCTTAAAGCAAGCTACAAGACAGTGGTACAAGAAGTTTGACTCATTCATGGTGGGTCACAAATACACGAGGACAAATGCAGATCATTGTGTGTATGTCAGAAAATTTCCAAATGGTAAATTTGTTATTCTTCTACTATATGTAGATGATATGTTGATAATAGGACAAGATGCAGGTGTGATTGGAAATTTGAAGAAGGACTTGTTCAAGTCATTTGATATGAAAGACTTGGGTCCAGTAAGGCAAATTTTGGGTATGCAAATTCTGCGTGACAGGAAAGCCAAGAAGCTATGGTTATCACAAGAGAAGTATATTGAGCGGATTCTTGAAAGGTTCAATATGAAGCATGCCAAGCCAGTCTGTACACCTCTTAGTGCTCATTTCAAGCTAAGAAAGAAATCTTGTTCTTCATCCAAGAAAGAGAAGGTAGACATAGCATCAACTATTTATTCCTCAGCAGTTGGGAGTTTAATGTATGCTATGATTTGCACACGACCAGATATTGCTCATGCAGTTGGTGTTGTCAGCAGGTTTATGGTTAATCCTGGTAAAGATCACTGGGAAGCAGTGAAGTGGATCTTTAGGTACTTGAGAGGTAGCTCTAAATTGTGCTTGACTTTTGGTGATTCTAAACCAATTTTGGAGGGTTATGTAGATGCAGATTGGGCAGGTGACCTTGATGGTAGGAAATCTACATCGGGGTATTTATTTACTTTTGCAAGGGGAGCTGTATCATGGCAGTCAAGATTGCAGAAGTGTGTTGCCTTATCTACAACTGAAGCTGAGTATATTGCAGCTAATGAAGCAGGTAAAGAGATGCTTTGGTTTAAACGGTTTCTCCAAGAATTGGGTTTAAAGCAAGATGGCTATGTAGTTAATTGTGATAGTCAGAGTGCTATAGACTTGAGCAAGAATTCTATGTACCATTCACGCTCGAAGCACATTGAGGTGAGATACAATTGGTTGAGACTAGTTATTGAACAACAGTCATTTGAATTAGAGAAGATTCACACAGATAAAAATCCAGCTGACATGTTGACTAAGGTTGTGTCAAGAGAGAAGCTAAAGCTTTGTGTCGGGTTGGCCGGCATGAACTCTGATTGAAGACTTGGGTTGAAGATCTCCTCCGTAGTGGGCTGGAGAGGGAGATAGTTGGGTGCCTTACCGTATGGGTCCAACCCACTTGCTTGCCATGCCTTGTCAAAGCTCATTTATGAGCTTGGTTCCAAGAGTCCTCAAATTTAGCTTTCCATTTAATGAGAAGTGATGCAAAGCTTCCAAAGTCAGCATGCCATTTTTCTTGGGCAGTGACTTAGGCATGTGAGACACACTGAAACTGACAGAGAAGAAAAGAAGGAAAACAAAGGCCATTTGGCCTTGTGAACAGAGCTGAAACAGAGAGCCATTCTCGGCCATTGTGTGTGAGTTCCAGAGAGAGCAAACACAGAAAAGAGAGAGCTTCAGCTGGAGGTGCAGTCCGAAAAATAGAGAGAAATACAGTGAGAGTGTGAGAGAGTGAAAAAGAAAAATGAGACATTTTTCTTTGCTCAAGTTACACACAAGGAAGATAAATTGGTGGAGTTCTCATGGAGTTTTTGAGTGCTACAACCATAGAGAGTTGGAGTATTCAGAGGAAGATTTTGCTACTGGTTTTGTGGTGAGATTGTATTTACTTCTTGAGATTAATTTGTTGTATATCCAATTTATTATAAACACAAGTTTAGCATAAACTTGATAGTTGTAATTCTATTTATTGTGGATATTTTTCGGAGCTGCCCGTGGTTTTTCCCTCTACACTAGAGGGTTTTTCACGTAAGAATTGGTGTTGTTGTGTGGTTGTGGTTGTGGTTGTGGTTGTGTGGTACTTGCTGAATTTTTTTTGTTTCTATAATATTGCTATTGCTTGCTAGTTATATATTTTAATTCACGTATAGACGTTGAGGCGTTTAGGATTTTTAGTTTTGTGTGGTTGGAGGAGTGGGAAGAATGGATTGGGATTGGAGGAAAAGAAGACGCAGACTGTATTACTGTAATGCCACGTCTTCAACGGTTGGAAATTCATGGCTGCGGAAAGTTAAAGTCACTGCCGGACTTCCTGCGTACAATTCCATTGAATGAATTATCAAGGAACGTTGCTAAAGAGAGACAGGAGAGGACTGGTGCACCATTTCTCACATCCCAATCATCGAATTTGAAGAACGTTATATTTATGGGTAACTCATTTTGCTTCTTAATCTCCTTACGCTTCATTTATTTTGCAAACAAATACTATCAATTAAATAATCTCATTTTCTGGTTAAAATTCCTGTTGAAAATTGATTGCTAACAATGTAGATTGATGAATTTAACATATTCTCATAAATTTGAGTTAGCGTAGTTTATTGTTGTTGCTTAGATTCAGTTAGCTTGTGATGCATTCAAAATTGCTTGATGGGTACAATAAATTTTCAGAAATGATTTAAAAAATAAAAGGCTGGACTTTCAGATGGAATAATCAAATGAACGTGTCTCCAGATTTTCACTCATTTGCATTTAAATGTAAACAACTCAAAATCAAATGCTTACCTCTTTCTATTTCATTTGCGGTTTAATTTTTTTATGGGTCTTGCTCATTTTCTTGATTTCAGGGGATTAGTGTAATCTCAAATTACCAGCACCTTTCATAGAGTAATTTATCAAATTTTGGCCAAACTCACAAAGACACTGTCAGGAATGGTTTTCTTAAGGGCATGAGCAAAGTTCATCATCGGCTTGATTCGGCATTGCAGGTCTGAACCGGCAAAGGTTAACTTGTTCCTACTTCTTTCTTCCAGTTCTGCTGCTTTTGTCATTTGACTAAAATATCAATTAATTATTTTCATTATCTCTCAAAAAAATCCCGCCAAAGAAATTACTAGCAACTTTCATAGAGTAATTTATCAAATTTTGGCCAAACTCACAACAGGACTGTCACCATTGGTTTAATCTAGTAGGCCCAGTATTTGCAACATTACCAGAATTTGTAAATGTATGGAAGATTTTTTATTTATTTTAAAGAACCCAGACTGAATGGTACTGAAACTTTACTAGTGGATTTTTATTATTGTCATATGGCCTTGTTATTTAACATTAATATTTTACTTAATTTTGAGTAGGAATTTTCTTGTGTCTAAACTTAATACAATCCTTGCATCTCATTTTAATTTGCTTTTCTAAGTGATACAGAAAATGCTGTCCATTTTTAAAGAACTGTGCAATTTTCACCGGTATAACATAATTATAAATTTGTCAAAAAAATAAAATAAATAATTGCCAAGCTTCCTCTTTTTTTTTTTTTTTCTTATGTTCTCTTTTATTGCAAGGTATATCCAAATATCATTTTTCATCTTTTGTAAGGAGATGATTTTTCTTACTGTTTTGTCCATCTATAATAACCTTGTGCAAGATATTTAATTTTGTTGGACTCATTTAAACCATACATCAAATTCTATTATGTAGGGAAGTATATTTTGTGCTTGAACAAAATTTCACGCATGGATGCACTTTTGAGTAAGACTTACAGAAGAAACTCGTTCATTTTATTGTGGCAGTAAAGCTTGCATATCGTATGACACATGAAAGGTTGGGTAGGCACTTGACAATCTACAACTTATGCAACTTTCTATCCTTAATTTTGAGGGTTTGAATGTATAGTTGCTAATCTTCAGGCTTTGATGTTTCAACTTTAAAGTTTGATTCTGGATGCACATAGATTTCTTGTCTTAGTGATGTGTTTCTTGTCAATGAAGATGAGGAAGAGTGAGATGTACCACCAAGGGTAGAGGGCACAATTTGATAAATACTTGCTATTTGCTGCAATCCATAGTTGCCTATTTTGAAAAGGACACCATAAGAAGTGGAGAGGAGAAGATAGGACCAATCCAAACTTCCTTGATCTAGGCACATAAATGTTGCTTCTTGTATAGGTAACTCTCTCCTTTCTATTTCTATTTCTATTTCTTTTTTACTCTATTGCTGCATTTGTTTTTTGTTCCATGGTCAATCATTTTTTTTCCAACCTAATAATACCCTAGGAATATTTTGCTCTCCATCAGTCTAGGGACAATACCCTAGGAATATTTAATAAAAATTGTGATTTTGAAAACACTATTTGACAATTTGAACTAAAATCTTGTTTTTAGAACACGGTTTCAAATAAAATTTGTACGGAATGTGAAATAATGAGCGTGTACCAAGACTTTCCCTTTTAACTAAACCAATTCTAATTTCCAGGTCACAATTTCCTTTGCTTTGTCCATCCCAACTGGTTTTGAATGAAGGAGGGGACCCTTGCCATCCATGCAACCATAATTGAAGTGAAAACTTTGACTAAACCAAAATAAGAGAAAGTCTAAGCACACAAACAATTTGACAACAAGTTTCACACATGTTGAGGTGTTTAGTCTATAATTTGAATGTCATAAAGTGATGATAACGGTGATTCTAGATGAAATTGATGTTGCTACCATTTATATTCTGCTGAGTGCTAAAAAATTGTAAAATTTATTGTGTAGCATTGCACCATTTGTCACCATCACATGAACCTGCCATTTTTTCTCTGCAACTCAGAATCTAATACATAACACAGTTGTGGCAAAGTGCAAGCGAAAGTGTACAGAAAATATATGCTGGACACTTTCTCCGTCCCAACAGGTATATATCCTATTTATTTATTCCTTTTATTAAAAATCTGTGTTTTTCCATTCTTCCTCCAGCAACACGTGGAGTTTTAGTAGTTAGCAAATTGAATTTCTGCTGGCACTGTGACAGTTCTATTTGATGACAAAGGGTTGATGTTTCCTTGCCAGCGCCAATAAAACTGTCGGAAGGAGTGAATCATTGTATCATACTACAAATCAAAATCAAAATGGTGCTTTTACCCCTGAGAAGGTTCAAGTCCGTCAGTACTTGCAATCTCAAAGTGGGACATTTCCAGCAAGATCATTTTCACGAGATGGTTTGTGGGGGTACAACTATAGGTTTTCAAGAAAATTTGGTTCTGGCAAGAAATCTTGTTTGGGGATTTAAGCTACCTGGTGGTTTAGAAGATGTGTCTCATAAGTACGGACACAGCATTGAAAATGATAATTACTTGGACAGAGATTTTCTTGTACAGCTTTGGGTTGCTGATAGGAAAATGAAAAATTATAAGGGAAAAATAAGGCGGAAATTGGTACAGCATATGAAAACCAACATGAATACGGAAGATGGTATTTGGGGGCACCTCTTTGCAGAACAGGATTTTTTGGACAAGGGCAAACTAGTTTTGAATCAACCACCTCTGAGCCAATCTGACTCAGCTTTTCTAGAGCCACAATCGCCAGATGAGGTGAGTTGGGTTTAGTGTTGCTGTCAGTTTGTTATTTTTAGAATTAATCTATAGATTTATTATTATTTGAGTTGTTGTGCTATGATTGTTCAGTAGCTCCATCTGTCATTATCTTTAACAAATACATCAGCTTGCTCATTGTGCTTTTGCTGCTATTTTACTATTGCTATTTTTGTGAAAATTGAAATACTGGTTGTGCATGTGTGGAGTAAGAAATTAGCTTAGAGAAATCCCTGTAAGAACAAAGAGGAAAAAGCATGGGAAAGGTTGAGGTTGCCTTGAAGTTTCTTTCAAGATCTTAATGTTCAAAGTTAATCTTTTTCACCCACTGTCTGTAACATATGAATAATGTTTCACTTGGTATTTTGTGATTTATTTAGGCCCAGGTTGCACTCCTTCTTGCTAGGTCCAATTTGTTGATTACTAGGGATATAGAGTGGGCAAATCTTATGCTTGGTTTTGAGCAGGTAATTCATTTTCCCTATCATTATCTTTTTCTTATTCATCTTGATGCTGATTTTGGAGCACATGTAGTAACCCATATCTATTAAATACTGTGTATGATACTTTTTGGATGCCAAAATATTACTCTTTCATTAATTGATATATTTGTTTTGCCTTTGGCTTTAAAATAAAGCAGTAGATTGAAGTGTTAATGGTAAGAATATTGAGATTTTTCGGTAGACCGTCAGATTAACTCCTCTGAGTAGTTCCCTACAGCTTTTGACTGGGAAATACAAAAAATTATAATTAATTATCTGTGCTCTGATTTACTTGATTGTCCTAGTGCTTATGTAGTTGGCCTTGAGTCTTACATGGGTATGGGTCTGACAAGATCCATTCATAGGTAACTAAAATTAAGGTGTGTTGTGTTTCACGTAATTCACAAGACCCTGGGCCAAGTTTAGGGTGTTGTTAGTGTGATGCCAAGAGCCAAATGTTTGATCTGATGGTTGACGGGGTAGTGTATAATATTTTGAAAATTCAATCGTTGCATTCTGATAGTAGAACCTATTTTCTCTGTCTCATTTGAGCATTTAATTTGTCATCTTCTTCTTCTTACATTTATTTTCCTTGTTTAGTTGTATCTTTAGATTCTTTACTCTCAATTCTATTTGGTGGAACTGTTGGAAAACCGGTATGCAATTGTAGAGGTGTGCTACCCCCAGTCAATGAGTTAATCAATCTAACTCCTTTCATTCTCCTAAATTTTTTCCACACCAATTATCTTTCAAACAAATGGTCTCATTATTTTACCCTTTGAACAATTTCCCAATTCCTGATACTTTGTTGTTTTGCAACGTGTAGGTTTTACCACTACACTAATACACTCTTAATTTATACTATCAATGTAATCTAGGAATCCTTCAATTTATATATATATATATATATATATATATATATAAATATATATTAAAAGGGAAAATACATAACCCAACGCAGCTATAAATACATTGCTTACATATTGAAGTGGCATTTGGTATCTCTACAAAAATGTTCATTCTTCGCTTCTAGGGCAAAAAAATGCATTTTTCATTATTCATTGGATGTTCGGTATCTCTATTATGTAGTAAATTTAAAAAATGAATTTCCCCTAACCTCTACAAATAAGTAAAAATGAAAATTTCTCAAACCCTTTTTTCTTGTTCTCATATTCTCCTTCAGCTACTTCCTGCTTGACTCTCTCTCTCTTCATATTATAGTCACAATGCAGGAAGAACAGCCAAAATTTATTTTTAATTTTATTATCTCAGACTTTTTACTTATTTGAGATGAGATACCCCGATCTCACATTTGAATTTTGAATTTGGGCTTTAATATTGTTGAGAAATTGTTCTATATTTTGCCATATATCTTCAAATCCGTCTTCTCATACCTATGGAAAGGGGATTACGATCTAAATCCATGTAAAGGCATACTTAGCAAAGGCACCTGAATCCCTGCATTATTTCTTTTCAATGTACTTCTCTTTGCTGTTGGGTATGGTGTTATTTATGACACCAAAGCATTCAAGAATGCTTGAAGTAGTGCTTACCAACACAAAAGGCTTGCAATGCTTGTTCCACCCAAATATTCATTACTTCATGGTACAAACTACAAAGTACAATTTTCAAGGGGCCTTGCAAATCCCATCTCATCCTCATCCTTCTGGTTGTGTTATTAGTATACTTATAAGCTAAATTTTTTTTTTCTTTAAGTCTGTTGGTTGATTTTGAGATGAAAAACTCACTTGCTTTTTGGCTTGATGATGAGAAGATTGATGGAACTCTTATGGCACCAGATGGATTTGAAGCATGGTCGCCAAAAAGTAGTATGCAAGAGAGTCTGAACTTCATAAGTATCAGAGAATGTTTTTGCACAAGGTTGGTCTTATAGATGGCAGATGAGAGAAATGGAGGAATATTCATGGCAGGCATGACAAAGTGAGCCTTTTTTTTATATATTATTTCTAAACATACCTCATTAATGTTGACATCCTATATTAATGGAATAAATCTTGATGATGCTTTAAGATGCAAACAAAAGTAGCTAGAAATTTATTTTGGAAGTTAAACTCTGTAGAAGTTCTTTCATTGAAGTTTTTAACTAAGGGGACTTGAGTTAAGATCCGCCCCGGGTTTCATTTTGAATTCGGTCATTTTCAAAATGTACATTTAAAATTGGTTAGCACAATCACTTGTTGATGGTCCCAACATGGATGGAATTCACTTGGAGGAGAGAAATAATGTGAAAATATACAATTCATTCATATCCACTGGCATATTATTTCACAACCTCTCAAATCCTAGTTCTTGTCTTCCCTACGTATTTACTATTCTAAAAAGTTCATACTGTTTGGTTTTAAACCTTTGATACAGGTAATGTTTGTATTGGAATACGGTGTGGAAATAAGGAATGTTACATGTATTTACCATTCTCAAAGGGTAATACAGATTTTTGGTTTGTTGGTCTAAGCTACTACATGGCATCCCTTTTGCATGGAGTTCTGATTGTTTAAGGAGTACAAGAAATATATACAGGTACATACATACCTTTTAACTAATTTTTAAGATTTGAGACAAAAAAACTATCAAAAAGTCCAAGTTTTGGTTTTAAATGATTGAAAGAAAATGCCATCTTCCTTTAAATTAAGGTAATTGGCTTGTTCTTCAATGTACTGTGTGCTACCCTATTCTGTTAATAGAGAATTTGTTCTATATATAGCCAAATATCTTCAAATCCATATTCTCATAATGAAAAGGCATACTTATTTAAGGCCAAGCTAAAGCATGAATTCCTCTAGGGTACTTAATATTGTGTTTTTCATTATCATTTTAGCTTTCCTAGGTCCACATAACAGAAACATTTGCAGGCATTATTAAGAAAATCAAAACCATGTTTCATTCCATGTATGGCTTTAACCTCAAGTAAAAAATATACTACTATTACCAATATGGTTTTCAATGTACTTTCCGTTGCTGCTGTTAGGGATGGTGTTATTGATGACTCCAAAGCATTCAAGAATACAGCCTGCAATGCTTCTTGTTCCTCCCAAATAATCCTTCGGGGTACAGCGTACAATGTTCAAGGGGCCTTGTGAATCCCATCTCATCTTTCGGGTTGTGTTATCAGTATGGTTATAAGGTGAGATTTTTTTTCTTTAAGCCTCTTGATTGTTTTAATAATCAAAAACTCACTTTGCTTTTGGGCTCAATAATGAGAAGATTATTGTAATTCTTATGGCACCAGATGGCCTTGAAGCGGGGTCACCAAAAACTAGGCAAGAGTGGCTGGTATTCATAAGTATCAAGGGGAATGTCATTGCTAGGGCTGATCTTATATATGGCAGAGGAGAGAAATGGTGGAATCTTCATGGCAGGCCTGATAATGTAAGCCATTTTAATTTCTAATATTACCTCATTAATGTTGGCATCCTATATTAGTGGAATAAATATAGAGGATGTTTAAGACATAAACAAAAGTAACTAGAAATGATTTTTTGGAAGTTAAGCTCTTTAGAAATTCTTTCATTAATGTTTTAAACTGATGCAGGTCATTATTTTTCGCTTCTAGTTCTGATTTGAAATTAAGGGGACTTCGAGTTAGAACAGCCCCAAGTTTCAATTTTGATTTGATCAGTCAAAATGTCCATTTGGAATAGCATAGCAAATAATCACCTGTTGATAGTCCCAAAACGAACAGAATTCACTTGGAGGAGACAAATAATGTGCAAAAAAATACAATTTCTTCATATCCACTGGTATATTATTCCACAAACTCTCAATTCCTAGTTCTTGTCTTCCCTATGTTTTTACTATTCGAAAAGTTTGTATTGTTTGAGCATATACCTTTTATGCAGGTGATGATTGTGTGCCAATTGGAACCAATTCTCACAATGTGGACACAAGGAATGTTACATGCAGCCAAATTTGTGGAATTAGGTACATTCACTGCTTGATGCTAAAATTTCTTAGTTGAAAATATAGTCTGCGTCAAAATTGCAAGTTGTAAAAAAGTCAACCTACAAAAATTACTACCATACCAGCTCCAAGGGTCACTTTTGGGCTTATATTCACTTCTAGTTATCTAATAGGATGTAGTGTACTAGAAAACTTCATTGTTTGTCTTTCTTGGTCATAGTAAAATTCAGAGGTTACAAGAGCCTAGACAAAGGGATCAATCTGCACAAATTTTAATCTGCTTTTGCTTAATTAAGTGTGTGTTTGGCAAAAATTATTTCTACCAACTTATTTTACTATTCAGCTTATTTTTGCTACTATTTATGGGTCTCATTGCACTATTTAGTACTATTCATGGGTCTCACGGTACTATTTCAGCTAACTTTTACCTTTATCTATGGTACTTTTAACAAAAAGTTTTTAGTTTCAGCAAAATAAGCAGATCCCAAACAGACCCTAAGTGGTAGAAAATCTATCACTAGTACCTTTTTTTGATTGTTCCTTCTACCTGTGCAGCATTGGCAGTCTTGGTACAGATAAATCTCGAGCTTGTATTTCGAACTTCACACAGTGAGGGACTCAATCATCAAACACTCTACTAATGGTGTTCAAATCAAAACACGGCAAGGTGACTCAGGTTTTGTATCCAAAGCAACCTTCCAAAACATTCACATGGACATGGTTCGAAACCCAAAGATTTAAACCAATACTATTGCCTCACTGAAAAGTGCCCAAATCATACTTCCGTTCATATATGGTACTTATGACTTAAGAAGCCCACCTATGCACATTGCTTGCCGTGATTCAAAGCCATGCAGAAATGTAACACTTTTGAGAGTGGCATTGCTTTCCTACCCAAGGAAAGGACATATGAATCCATTTTGCTGGAAAGCTTATGGCAGAATACACACAAGTACTCTTCCACCAGTTTCCTGACATCCTAAGAAGTTAGCACGAGTAGATGATGATTATGGTGGTCGGTGTTAAATAAGAAGTTGTAATTATGTAAAGTTGATTTTGAGATTGATCAAGGGTCAAATCTCAACCCTCAGAATTTTTAGAGCATGTCATTGAGCAATAGGGTTTAATTTATGAGTTGTTTGATGCATTTCTTTTGTGGAAATGATATTTGCTTATTTACCCAAGAACCAAACAAGACTGGTTGGTGATGTTTCTGAAATATTGTTTACAAATGCAAATTAAACTCATTATCCAAGGATTACTTTTCTTGTTGGCATAATATTTTTCTCTTTTCGACTTCTTGATGAGTACAAGTATACAACCCTTTTTAATTGTCATATTTTCACTTGATAAGTGAATTGTCTATGAGAGTATGTAGTTGTGTCACATTCATAGGAGGGATATTTTCTTCCATAAATATAATCCCATTCTATTCATTGGCATGTTTTTGGATTCATTGTCAAAGACCAGGGTATTTTCTTCATTCAATGCGAATATTTCGGTAGCAATAGTAAACAAATTGAAATGATGCTTAAGTATTGCTACTAGTGGTCTATCACCTATAAACTGTATGGAATAGGACCAATAGGTAGGTGGTGCACCTATAGTCATGGACGATACTGCAAGATCTCCTAGCTAATACAATCAAAGAAAACCTTAATGGGCCCTGCAATTGGGCCAAATATGTTGACAAATGACCTTTACTAGTTAGGAAGAGGAAAATTACAAAGACAATTGGGTTAAAAAAGAGTCAAGCTAGGCCACTGAAAATATTCCTTATATTTTGATTCCAAAAGTAGGAGAAATTTTCTTTAAAACCCTATAATTTAAGGGTGTAACAAATTAAATACGAAAGTTTCAAATGTAACAAATTAAATCTTGAAGTTTCAAAAAAGTAACAAATTAGACCTTAACTCATTTAAGTGGAATGAAATTGTGTTTGAGTTTAATAAGGATTGAAGGTTTAATTTGTTAGTTTTTCAAATGCATAAAGTTTAAATTGTTACTTTTGAAACTATAGTATTTAACTTGTTAAATTTCTAAATTACAGGATCTAAAACATAATTTTCTTTTACCAAAAACATAAAATAAAAATAAAGGTACACATAAAATGTTCATCCTCTACTTCATTACAAGTGGTCGATTCGTACCTTAGCAATATCTTTGGCTAACTTTCTTAATAATGGTGACATAAAAGGTAGGGGACTTCAAGAAAAAAGGTACGTAACTTCTTTTTTTTTATAACTTTTGACTAGGTGAGGAAAGAAAATGCCATTTGACTGATTTTTAATTTTATTAAGGTTATACCACTTCATGAAGTGTGTAAGGGCACATTTGAAACTAATATTACTATACCAGGGTGGGGAATAGGTGATCTGAAATCTCTAAGCATGTACCCCATTCCCAAGAGCTCCTCACTCTTCTTTTTGTTAAAAATCAAGCTCCGCCTCTCTCTCTCTAGAAATTTCTCTCTAATTCCGGACATTTCTCTTTTGCTCTCTTTCTGAAATTCTCTCCAAGATAGTTCTCATATTTTCTCTAAAAACCACAAATTTATAAGGTGTCTAGAAGGTTGGAGAAAGGCATTAATTTAATGCCAATAAAAAGGAAGAAGCTAGAAGCTTCAAGTTAGTTTCCTAACCGACATACATCTAGTATAAATAGATGTAGTGATGGCTGGAGAGAAGTGTGTCATAAAACACCACTGAAACGATGTTTCTCATATTGTGCTGTCTTTCCGAAAGATCATGTCTTTGAAGTTGATATGTTGGTATATATGTGGACAGCACACGGATTTGTTGAGACAAAGGAAAATATGGAGGTGGAAATCATGGCAAGAGAATACTTTGAAAATTTAGTCATTCGCTTTTTATTCCATGAATCCAGGGAATTTGGGCACATGAGGTACAAAATGCATAATATAGTGCATGACTTTGCACAGTCAATTACTAAAAATGAATGCTTTATAATCAGTGGTGACATAGAGTCAGAATCAAATTATAATAATGCTCCCCATTTGGGATTAGAAATTCGAAAAGAATCCCAGTTTCCATCGTCCATTGATAGTGCCAAAAATCTACGCACCCTCATCTTTTTTTAATCAAAGTGATTATACCGTATCCAATTTATTTCAAAATTTTAGACTTTTACGGGTATTAACTTTGAAGTGCACTTTGGAACTTCCGCATGAAGTGGAAAATTTAATACATTTAAGGTATCTCACTTTGTTTTAGTGCAGTGAGGTATTGCCTGAAACCATATGTAATTCATGTAAATATTCATGCAATTTACAATATTTGAGGATTAGGCCCACTTCTCGTTCCGTGTTCACAAAATTACCACAGAGGATAGGTAAATTAATTAACTTAAGACATCTTATTGGACATAATTTAGTGAATCCAAGAGGGATTGGAAGATTGATTTCTCTTAGAACATTAACACGTTTCAGCATAAGTGATGAGAATAGCGAAGGATGTAAACTCGAAGAATTAAAAATTTTGAACCACTTGCAAGGGAATTTTGAAATATGTGGGTTGGGGAACGTGGTAGATGTAAGTGAGGCTGAGAATGCACAATTTAAGAAGAAGATACACATTCGTGATTTGTTCCTATCTTTTAGGAAAAGGAATGCTAGAGAAATTATGAATGATAGGACTCCGAATGCTTTCGACCCCAATGACAGAAGAATGGAGAGGGATGTATTAGTTTTAAATGCCTTAGAGCCACCTCAAGACTTGGAGCTGTTAGACATTCGTTGGTACTAGGGCACCACAATGTCTCCTAACTGGTTGATGTTCTTGACCAAATTGAAAATAGTTTGTATCCAAGGGGCCTCAAAGTTAATGAGTTTGCCTCCTTCGGGGAAGTTTTCGTTCCTCGAAACATTATATATACAGGAAGTGTGTAGTTTGAAAAAAGTGGGTGTTGAAATTTTGGGAATAGAATCTGAAAACAAGAAAGAAGACATAAAAATATTCCCAAATTTGAAATATCTCTCGTTTACGTGGTTGGAGGAGTGGGAAGAATGGAGCGAGATTGGAGGAAAAGAAGACGAAGACTGTATTACTATAATGCCATGTCTTCAAGAGTTGATAATTCAGGACTGCGGAAAGTTAAAGTCGCTGCCGGACTTCCTGCGTACAATTCCATTGGAGAGATTGGAGATCGGTGGGGTAACTCATTTTGCTCCTTCTTCTCCTTACGATTCATTTATTTTGCAAACAAATACTATCAATTAAATATTCTCATTTTTCTGGTTAAAATTATTAACAACCTAGCTAGATCAATGAATTTAACATATTCTCATATATTTGAATTAGTGCTGTTTATTGTTGTTGCTTAGATTCGGTTATCTTGTGATGTATCCAAAATTGCTTGATGGGTTCAATAAAATTTCACAAATAATCTAAAAAAATAAAAGGCTGGAATTTTAGATAGAATAATCAAATGAACGTGTCTCCAGATTTTCACTCATTTGCATTTAAAATGTAAACAACTCAAATTCAAATGCCTACCTCTAGAACCTATTTTCTCTCTCTTTTGAGCATTTAATTTTTCATTTTCTTCTTTTTATGTTTATTTTCCTTGTTTAGTTGTATCTTTAGATTCTTAACTCTCAATTCTATTTGGTGGAACTGTAGGGAAAAATGGTATGCAATTGTAGATGTGTGCTACCCCCAGTCAGTGCGTAATCAATCTAACTCCTTTCATTCTTCTACTTTTTTTCACATACAATTATCTTTCAAACAAATGGGCTCATTATTTTACTATTTGAACAATTTCCCAATTCCTGATACTGTTTGTTTTGCAGCCTGTAGGTTTTATTCGTGAGCAGAGTAATCTCATTGCCAGACAGGTATATTCCTGATATTCTGTTGTTTTGCAGCCTGTAGGTTTTACCACTACACTCTTCATTTTTAAACATTTTGTTGTGTGCACAATATATATAACACATTTGGTGTCTACTTCATATTGAATATAATGCTATAATGTGTTAACATTCTAACGTCATCCTTTAAAATCAACATGAAAATCAATGAAGTTCAATATTATATCATAATAAAACAGAAAGTGTACATGTCTCATGGGAGATGATTTCATTGTATTTTTCCATATCAATCTAATCATGTTAATTTATACTATCAATGTAATCTAGGAATCCTTCAATTTTTATTTTAAAGGGGTAAATACATAACCCAAGGCACCTATAAATACATTGCTTCCATATTGAAGTGGCATTTGGTATCTCGACAAAAATGTTCATTCTCTGTTTCTGGGGCAAAAAATGCATTTTTCATTATTCGTTGGATGTTTGGTATCTCTATTAGGTAGTAAATTTAAAAAATGAATTTCCCCTAACCTCTACAAATAAGTAAAAATGAAAACTTCTCAAACCCTTTTTTCTTGTACTCATATTCTCCTTAAGCTACTTCCTGCTTGACTCTCTCTCTTCATATTATAGTCACAATGCAGGAAGAGCAGCCAAAAATTATTTTAAATTTTATTATCTCAGACTTTTTACTTATTCAAGATGAGATACCTGATCTCACATTTGAATTTTGAATTTGGGCTTTAATATTGTTGAGAAATTGTTCTATATTTGGCCAAATATCTTCTTGTCCGTCTTCTCATACTTATGAAAAGGGGAACCCGATCTAAATCCATGAAAAAGCATACTTAGCTGAGGCCTGAATCCCTGCATTATTTCTTTTCAGTATACTTTTCATTGCAATTGGGGATGGTGTTATTTATGACACCAACGAATTCAAGAATGCTTGAAGTGGTGCTTACCACGACAAAAGGCTTTTGCAATTCTTGTTCCACCCAAATATTCATTCTTTCATGGTACAAACTACAAATTACTATTTTCAAGGGGCCTTGCAAATCCCATCTCATCCTTCTGGCTGTGTTTTTACTTATTAGTATACTTATAAGCTGATTTTTTTTTTTTCTTTAAGCCTGTTGGTTGATTTTGAGATGAAAAACTCACTTGCTTTTTGGCTTGATAATGAGAAGATTGATGGAACTCATATGGCACCAGATGGATTTGAAGCATGGTCACCAAAAACTAGTATGCAAGAGAGTCTGAACTTCATTAGTACCTGGGGATGTTATTGCACAGGGTTGGTCTTAATAGATTGCAGATGAGAGAAATGGTGGAATATTCATGGCTGGCATGACAAAGTGAGCCTTTTCTTTATATTATTTCTAATCATACCTCATTATTGTTGACATCCTATATTAATGGAATAAATCTTGATGATGCTTTTAGATGCAAACAAAAGTAGCTAGAAATTTATTTTGGAAGTTAAACTCTGTAGAAGTTCTTTGATTGAAGTTTTTAACTAAGGGGACTTGAGTTAAGATCAGCCCCAGGTTTCATTTTGAATTCGGTCATTTTCTAATGTACATTTAGAATTGGTTAGCACAAAATCACTTTTTGATAGTCCCAACATGGATGGAATTCACTTGGAAGAGAGAAATAATGTGAAAATATACAATTCATTCATATCCAATGGTATATTATTCTACAAGTCTCAAATCCTAGTTCTTGTCTTCCCTATGTATGTACTATTCTAAAATTTTCATACTGTTTGGGTTTAAACCTTTGATACAGGTGATGATTGTATTGGAATACAGTGTGGAAATAAGGAATGTTGCATGTATTTACTATTCTCAAAGGGTAATACGGATTTTTGGTTTGTTGGTCTAAGCTACTACATGGCATCCCTTTTGCATGGAGTTTGATTTTTTAAGGACTACAAGAAATCTATACAGGTACTGCTTCACCTACATCATCCATACATACCTTTTAACTAATTATTGACATCTAAGACAAAAAACTATTACAAAGTCCAAGTTTTGGTTTAAAAAGATTGAAAGAAAATGCCATCTACCATTATAGTATAGTAAAATTAAGGTAATTGGCTTGTACTTCAATGTACTGTGTACAGACCCCACTCTGTTAATAGAGAATTTGTTTAATATATAGCCAAATATATTCAAATCCATGTTCTCATAATGAAAAGGCATACTCAGTTAAGGCAAAGCTAAAGAATGAATTCCTCTAGGGTAATTAATATTGTATTTTTAATTATCATTTTAGCTTTCTTTGTTCCTTTCATTTAGGGAAACTTGTCCTTGGTCCACATAACAGAAACATTTGCATGCATTATTAAGAAAATCAAAACCACGTTCCTTTCCACTTGTGGCTTTAACCTCAAGCAAAAGAGGTACTTCTACTTCTACTATTACCATTATGGTTTTCAATGTTCTTTCCAAAGCATTCAAGAATACAGCCTGAAATGCTTTTTGTTCCTCTCAAATATTCCTCAGGGTACAACGTACAGTTTTCAAGGGACCTTGTGAAACCCATCTCATCTTTCAGGTTGTGTTATCAGTATGGTTGTGAGATTTTTTTTCTTTAAGCCTTTTGATAGTTTTAATGACGAAAAAATCACTTGCTTTTGGGCTTGATTATGAGAAGATTATTATAACTCTTATGGCACCAGATGGAGTTGAAGCAGAGTCACCAAAAACTAGTAAGCAAGAATGGCTGGTCTTCATAAATATCAAGGGGAATGTCATTGCTAGGGGCTGGTCTTATATATGGCAGAGGAGAGAAATGGTGGAATCTTCATGGCAGGCCTGATAAAAGCAAGGAATTTTAGTTTCTAATATTACCTCATTAATGTTGACTTCCTATATTAATGGAATAAATATAGAGGATGTTTATGACACAAACAAAAGTAACTAGAGATTATTTTGTGGAACCTAAGCTCTGTCGAAATTCTTTCGTTCAAGTTTTCAGTGATAGCAGGCCATAATTTTCGCTTCTAGTTCCGATTTGAAATTAGGTGGACTTCGAGTTAAGAACAGCCCCAAGTTTTATTTTGGATTTGATCAGTCAAAATGTCCATTCGGAATGGCTTAGCAAATAATCACCTGTTGATAGTCCCAACCTGAACAGAATTCACTTGGAGGAGACAAATAATGTGAAAATATACAATTCATTCATATCCACTGGTATATTATTCCACAGGCTCTCAATTCCTAGTTCTTGTCTTCCGTATGTTTTTACTTTAATAAAAGTTCATATTGTTTGGGCATATTCCTTTTATGCAGGTGATGATTGTATGTCAATTGGAACCAATTCTCACAATGTGGACATAAGGAATTTTACATGCAGCTAAATATGTGGTACATTCACTGCTTCATACTAAAATTTCTTAGCTGAAAATATAGTCTGCATCAATTTGCAAGTTGTAAAAAAGTCAACCTACAAAAATGTCTACCATACCAACACCCAACGGTCACTTTTGGGATTATTTTCACTTCTAGTTATCCAATAGAATGTAGTGTATTAGAAAACTTCATTGTTTGTCTTTCTTGGTCATAGTAAAATTCCGAGGTTACAAGAGCCTAGACAAAGGTATCAATGTGCACAAATTTTAATATGCTTTTGCTTAATTAATGGTCTGTTTGGATGGAAGGGGGAAGGAGGGGGAGTAAAGGGGAGTAGAGTAGAGTTAGCTAAAAATAAGCTAATTTTGTAATAAATCTACTCTACTCTACTCTACTCCTCCTCCCTCCCCCTCAATCCAAAATGACCATAAGTGGCAGAAAATCGACTAGTCCCTTTTTCTAACTGATGCTTCTACCTGTGCAGCATTGGCAGTCTTGGTACAGATAAATCTTAAGCTTGTATTTCAGACTTTTCACAGTGAGGGACTCAATCATCAAACACTCTGCTAATGGTGTTCAGATCAAAACACGGCAAGGTGGCTCAGG
The DNA here is from genome assembly GCA_028535165.1 of Quercus tomentella. Taxonomy (NCBI): domain Eukaryota; kingdom Viridiplantae; phylum Streptophyta; class Magnoliopsida; order Fagales; family Fagaceae; genus Quercus; species Quercus tomentella. The sequence goes on from JAPQVY010000089.1 coordinate 2,681,453, forward strand.
TTTTGTATCCAAAGTAACCTTCCAAAACATTCACATGGACATTGTTCAAAACCCAACTATTTAAACCAATGCTACTGCCTCACTGAAAAGTGCCCCAATCATACTTTCATTCATGTATGGTACTTTTGACATAAGAAGCCCACCTATGCACATTACTAGCAGTGATTCAAAGCCATGCAGAAATGTTTACAGTTTTGAGAGTGGCATTGCTTTTCTGCCCAAGGAAAGAAACACATGAATCCATTTTGCTGGAAAGCTTATGGCAGAATACACACAAGTACTCTTCCACCAGTTTCCTGACATCCTAAGAAGTTAGCACAGGTAGATGATGATTATGGTGGTCGGTGTTAAATAATAAGTTGTAATTATGTAAAGTTGATTTTGAGATTGATCAAAGGCCTTCAGGGTCAGGCTTCTAAGTACAAGGGTCAAATCTCAACCCTCAGAATTTTTAGAGCATGTCTTTGAGCAATGGGGTAGGTTTTATGAGTTGTTTGATGCATTTCTTTTGTGGAAATGATATTTGCTTATTTACCTAAGAACCAAAAAAGACCGGTTGGTGATGTTTCTGAAATATTGTTTACAAATGCAAATTAAACTCATTATCCAAGGATTACTTTTCTTGTTGGCATAATATTTTTCTCTTTTGGACTTCTTGATGAATACTATATAACCCTTTTCAATTGTCATATTTTCACTTGATAAGTGAATTGTCTATGAGAGTATGTAGTTGTGTCACATTCATAGGAGGGATATTTTCTTCCATAAATATAACCCCATTCTATTCATTGGCATGTTTTTGTATTCATTGTCAAAGTCCTGGGTATTTTCTTCATTCAATGAGAATATTTCGGTAGCAATAGTAATCAAATTGAAATGATGCTTAAGTGTTGCTACTAGTGGTGGATGTTAGACACGGCACAATAAAGTCCATGTCCTCTTGTGTGGGGCACAATGTTTCTACATTGATGTTTAAGTTCAAAAAAAAAAAAAAAGTGAATAACAATGTTAGAAAGTTTGGCATGCGGATACTTAGAGAATGAAGTGAGAAAGATTTGACAATGTGAAAGTGACTTCAATTAGAGGGCATGGAACTTGAAATGCAAAGAACGTGTGGTCTATCACCTATTAACTGTATAGAATAGGACCAATAGGTGGGTGGTGCACCTATAGTCATGGACGATACTGTTAATAGTTTCCCCATTTAGAGAAGAAAATTGTACTAGTGGGTTGCATTTTGTATTAAGATGGTATATTATCATGCCTATCCCGACCCCACCCCCCCCCCCCCCCCCCCCCCCCCCCCAAAAGCAAGATCTTCTAGCTAATACAACCAAAGAAAGCCTTAATGGGCCCTGCAATTGGGCCAAAAATGTTGATAAATGACCTTTACAAGTTAGGAGGTGGAAAATTACAAAGACAATTGGGTTAAAAAGTTAGGCCACTGAAAAAATTCCTTTTATTTTAATTTCAAAAGTAGGAGAAATTTTATTTGAAACCCTATAATTTAAGGGTATAACAAATTAAACATGAAAGTTTCAAATGTAACAAATTAAATCTTGAAGTTTAAAAAAAGTAACAAATTAAACCTTAACTCATTTAAGTGGAATGAAATTGTGTTTGAGTTTAATATGAATTGTAAGTTTAATTTTTTAGCTTTTCAAAAGCTTAAAGTTTAAATTGTTACTTTGAAACTATAGTATTTAAATTGTTACTTCTTTAAATTATAGGATTTAAATTTTTTTTTTACCAAAAAAAAATACAAGCCACACATAAAATGTTCATCCTCTACCTCATTACAAGTGGTCGATAAGTACCTTAGCAATATCTTTGGCTAACTTTCTTAATAATGGTGACATAAAAGGCAGGGGACATAAAAATAAAAATAAAAAAACCTTTTTTTTTTTTTTTTAACTTTTGACTAGGTGAGGAAAGAAATGCTACTTGAGTGATTTTTTTTTTTTTTTTAATTATACCACTTCATGAAGTGTGTAAGGGCACATTTGAAACTAATATTAATATACCATGGTGGGGAATAAGTTGTTCTTAAAAAAAATGGTGGGGAATAAGTGATGTGAAATTTCTCTCTCTCTTGAAATCACTTAGGTAGAAACAAGATTAAATCAAAATTTGTCCCTCTACCATGGTGGGGACAAATGACTTTTATCCGAATCTAAAAAATCCCCCTCGAACTTTTTGATTCTTACACATTAACCAGGTTATGCTATATCACAATGCAAAATTATAATTTTTTTTCTCCCCATAATTCTAGCCACTAGGTTATAGAAAATAGGAAAGAAATTATTAGACTTTTCTCAAGTTCATTTAGCAATCTAATGCTTAAGAATGATGAAATATGAAATATTCCTACTTCATTCAAGCCCTTCTCGATTGTGAATTGAATCTAAAATTATATTTAACTCTACAAATGCCTTTGTCATTCACCCTTTTACTTGTAACTAATTTGAAGGTCAATTATATTTTTGGAGAAGTCCAAAGTAGTCATATGAATTCTTTGCAAGCAAAGAACATGACTAAAGATATTTTTGTAATTTAATTTTCATTTTCTCACTGAATGTAAATCAATCAGGTCCAACTTAATTTCCTAAAAGGTTTCGTATGCTCAAATACCATGAAGATAAAATATAGCCTAAGGTCTTTTCTTTGTGTTCATCACAATGTTCGGCTCTGTCTCTATCTGTTGGGTTTTGAATGAAGGAATTGTTGTTCTAGATCTATGTTGTCTGTTGACCATTCTCAAATTCAGCACTCTATGGTGTTTGCCTTGTGTCTGTTACTTCAAATTTGACAAATGATCTCTTCATTGTTCATTCTAAATAGAACCTCAACCTGTTGTCCTAAATTGCAAGCTTTGGAGCCAAAATATGCGTAGAGTTTCTAAGCCAATTAGATCATCACTATTCTCTCAAAAAAGAAAGAAAGAAAAAAAAAAGGAAAAAAAAAAAGACTATCACTAAGGCCTTAATGCCCCAAAATTGCGGGTCAATATAAATTCAATCTAATTGAAATTCTAAAATATTTTTAAAAAATTGTTAAAAATATGCTAAACCACCATGAATGATCAATTTTCCATAACAATTCAAAACTTCAATTTTTTAAAATTAACAAGCCTCCCACATTATACACGGTCATACACCAAACAATCTCTCTCTCAACACAAAAATAGCTAAGTCTAAACTGTTAACTGTGTTTTTATTTCTTGTTTCTACTAACTATATAAAAAAAGCCAATGGCTTTTTCTACCGTAAATTTGGTTTAGTCAATTGGTGTGCAAAACTCACCGTTTTGTATTTTGGCTTTTTTTTTTTCCTCTTAAATATTTATATGAGTAGCATATATATATTGTTATACTGACACAACAAATTTCACAATATTTTTATAATTATTGAGATGTCAATTTCTTATAGGTCGAAATAAAATAATAAAATATGAGACTATGACCAATCACAATTGAAAATAAATGTTTTGTAAAAATGTTTTATCACTTGTTATCACAATGTTTTCACAATTGTTGAGATCTCAGTTCCTTATAAATCAAATAAAAAAAAATACTAAGTCCACAATATTTTCACATTAATTTCACAATAAATTATAGGTGTAAGCTACTATTGATGGATAAAAAAGTGATATCAGTCGTGGCTCTATTTTAAAATCAATAACTACTTGTAGTCTAGAATTTGTTATGAAAATATTATGGAGATAGCATTTCTATAAAATAAATAATAAAATATTAGACTAAAACTTACCATGGCTGAAAATAAAGATATTGTGAAAATATTGTGACATTTTGTTGTGTTCCTAGACTTCTTTTTTGGTTTAGTCAAATTTGGTGAGCCAAAATTCACTATTTCATGCACAATTTTCTTCTGTTGGTTTTTTGTTTGTTGTTTTTTTAATGCATAGTTTAAAGTGGTTGTCCCAATTAAAAACCAATAACAATTTATCACCTAGGATTTGTTGTTAAAATGTTGTAGACGTAGCATTACTCAAAAATAAAATAATAAAATATCATATAAAGGCCCACCTTAGCTAAAATAAAGGTATTGAGAAAATATCATGACATTTATTGTGTTCCTGACCTTTTTTTTTTTTTTTTTTTAGCTAATTTGATGAGCCAAAATTCATAGTTTTATGGACAGTTTTTTTAGGTTGACTTTTTTTTTTTTTTTAACACATTAATGTTTAAAGTAAAAAAAACACAGTTTTACCAACAAAAAAAAAAAAAAAAAAAATTATGGAAAAAGTACTTTTCCACTTTATGTTTGGGGTAGTTTCATCCCCCCCCCCCCCACCAAATTTAAAGTTGAATAATTTCCTCTTTTATATTTAGTAGACAAGCATATAGTCACTAAATTTTAATGTCCCAAAAAGTTTCTTCTTGTATTTTGAGTTTTATGTGTTAGTCATACTTAGAAAGTAAAAATGGTGATGTATGGTATTCTATTTGTTACCCAGAGAACACTAATTTATTAGAGGTTTAAATCTTCTAGATTTATAATTTTATCTAATAGAAACTTCAATGACATATGCCTTTTGTTATCTTATTCTTTTTTTATTTGCTTTCTCTCTTAAAAAGGTGTTCATTAAAATTTAAGTAAGCTAAAAAACGTAGTTAGGCTCATAAAATAAGATGATAAAAAAGGAAGTATGAATAACAAGATATTCATTGCAAATAGTTGTAGGTATTTAATTTGATGAAGAGTTTCAATTGTAGCATATGTCATCATTTATTGCGAAAATTTAAATATTGCAATAATGTTTTACCAAAATTTAGTTGTTTGTTGTTGGAAGATGACGACATTTGTTATCATTCTTAGTAGAATTTTTTCGTGAGTAGATATTGTCTTTAGTAAATAGGTTCTAAGAAATTATCATAGTAAATAGATAGTCATATGTTAAATAACTATTCTAAATTTAAGTACATGATTTCATACTACTTCAAAAAAAATTTCTTATCTTAAATTTTCTCACTCAAGGGTGCCTTGCACGTGCAACCCTTACTAGTATCTATCAATAGACTTTTGACAGCTGAGTATATATTTTGTGGTTTACCGCTCTAATGAAGTACTCCCTCCGTCCCAATTTGTTTGTCCTATTTCAAAAACCCAACTTTTGAAGGGATCATCATTTATCATCTTGTCTGTTGTATAAAAAGGTATAAGTTTCCAAAATTACCCTGAAATAAATTTTTCAAAAAATTTTGGAATACTAAATCTAAAATGGTTTTAGAAATAAAGTAGGGGCATAATAGTAACATTAGTAAATTAATAACTTTTAATTTTAAAAACAAGACAATATTTTAGAACATTCCAAAATGGAATAGAGGACAAATAAATTGGGACAGAGAGATTATTATTTTATTATTTTGTGAATATATTTTATTTTATATTTAGTTTTGGTAATTGTGGTACCCATCTCTCTGTTTTGTTGACATTGATAATGTATGGAGTAATGATAGAACCATAACTTTTTCCACAACTTTGGCCACAATTTGCTCACGTGGCAAGTCTTGAGCGTTGGAGTCGTAAACCCACCACTTACAACTTGCCATGTAAACAAGTTGTAGCAAAAGTTATGGGAAAATTGTGATCCTAATATTTTCCATAGTTACATGGTCTACACTCTCCAACAGTACAACTTCACTTTTAAAGTTTTATTATTTAATATTATACTTAGTTTTGATAACAGTATTGTTATCTGTTTTTGTTTATTATTACACTTTTATGTTATATTTATATTTAATAATAGTAATGTGTAATTATTATAAAGAAGAATTGAGATAATTACAAGAAAATTTTTTGTATGCGCCGGCACATACGCTCACCTATAAGTGAGACAATGATCTTATACGCCCGACACATGAGATACATTTTCTAATTACAAATAGTAATAGTTATATGTGTGTACAATTGTGTGTAACGCCATAATAATAATTTCCTTTATAAATAATTTTAGAATGTATAATAAAATTTTGCTCAATTAAAATTAATTTATGAATAAAGCATTTTTTTGTCATGAATTTTTTTTTTTTTTTTTTTGGCTTTGCCATTGATCTCCTCCAGAAGCTCTCTAGTGTTTTTTACTATTTAGCTTATTTCTGCTATTATTCAATTTATTTTTGCTATAATTCATAAGTCTCATTGTACTTTTTGGTATTATTTATGAGTTCCACTATACTATTTTAATTAACTTCTAACTTTATTTATACTAATTCCAGCAAAAAAAAATTTAGTTTCAACTAAGCTGTTACCAAAACGGACACTACTCTCTCACACGCTGTGGAACTTCTCCTCAGCCACTCCCAACTCCAAGGCCGAATAGCCTCTTTTGTTTTCCTTTCGTTTTTCTTTTACTTCAGCGTGTGAGACACGCTTAAGTCATTTCTCAATAAATGAGAAAGCTGGCCTTCCAAGACTTTTGGAACAAGTTCCTTAAGACTCTGTTTGGATTGAACTTATTTTTGTTGTAATTGAAAATTGAAAACACTGTAGTAAAGTAATTTTTAAATGTGTAAATAGTACTGTGGGATCCATTTTTAATATTTTTTTTCTGAATAAAGTGGTTGTGGGTTTCATGAACAGTGCATGAACAGTGCTGCTACAGTTGTGAACAATAAATTTTTGCTGAAAACTAAAAATACGGTAGAAAAATAATTTTTAAATGTGTGAATAGTACTATGGGATTTATTTTTAATATTTTTTTCTGAATAATGTGGTTATGGGTCCTATAAACAGTGCATGAACAGTACTGCTACAGTACATAAACAGTGCTGCTACAGTTGTGAACAGTAAATTTTGTCTCCATGAAACGCGCGAAGAAAAAAAAAAAAAAAAAAAAAAAAAAGAAAAAGAGAAAAACGCTGAAATGAAAACGCAGATGCCGAATCCAGAACCGCACTAAATGAGCTTAAGACTTTGTGTTCTGGATATAATAGATGAGTGTAAACTGATAACGTAGGGCCTGGACTTTATTGATGAGAGCTGGCTCTGCTTTTGAGATTACATAGTGGATTAGAGCGGGCCCTGCTTTTGAATTTGCTATTTGGTTTCTCCTGAATATCATCACCCAGTTCATTATCTACCTACTCTTTCATAGACTCGTATTCTCTTGTGATATCCAGCAAATTTCCCATTTCCAATCTATGGCTAGTGCTTTACTTTCTGCTATTGTGGAGCAGCTTGGTCCTTTCATTTCTTCAGAGTTCACCTTGACTGCAACTGTTAAACAAGAAGTCCAAAAGCTTGAAACCAAATTCTGTACCATCCAGGCAGTGCTCAACGATGCTGAGAAGAGGCAGCTGAAGGAGGAAGCTGTGAAGCTTTGGTTAGATAAGCTCAAACGCGTATCCTACGAGATGGACGACGTGTTGGATGAGTGGAACACTGCCATGATCAAAGAAGAGATTGAGAAACAACAAAAAGTCGAAGAAAAAGCCGAAACTAGCACTGCTAAGAAGAGGAAGGTATTGCCCAACTTCAATTTCTCAGTTCCTAATTTTTTTCAGAATCGTGATATTGCTCGTAAGATAAAAGAACTGAACGAAAAATTAGATGAGATTAACAAAGAGAGGGAGGTGTACGGGTTTGAATTAAGTAAGGCCATTGAAGAAGTGGTTGAGAGACCAAAAACTACTTCTTATGTTGATGTGTCTGATATTCTTGGTCGCGAGAAGGTTAAGGATGATCTAGTGAGCATCCTATTGGGTGAGGGTACTGAAAAACAAAAACGTCCCCATGTCATCTCTTTGGTGGGTATGGGTGGTATGGGAAAAACGACTCTTGCCCAACTAGCCTTTAATCATCATGAGGTGAAAGATCATTTTGAAAAAAGAATTTGGGTTTGTGTTTCCGAACCCTTTGATCAATGTAGGGTTGCCAAAGCTATCGTTGAAGCTTTGGGAGTTCATGATTCCAACACTACTGAATTGCAAAGTCTGCTAGATACAATTTGTGAATTAATTCGGGGAAAGAAGATTTTTCTTATCTTTGATGATGTGTGGACTGAAGACTATGCAATGTGGAAGCCATTCAGAGATGCACTCAAAAATTGTGGTTCCCAAAGTAGTAGAATCCTAGTCACCACACGTAAAGACAAAGTTGCAAAGATGATGGAAAGTGCAAATACGATCAAGTTAGAGGAATTGTCTGAGGAAGATTGTTGGTTGGTGTTTAGAAAAATAGCATTTGTAGATGAGGATCCTAAGCAATGTGAGCAACTAGAAGACGTTGGCAAGAAAATATCAAAGAAGTGCAAAGGCTTGCCCCTTGCTGCAAAGACTCTAGGGAGTCTCATGCACTTCAAGAAAAGTAGAGAAGAGTGGAACAACGTTTTGGATAGCAGTTTTTGGGAATTAGAAGACATTGAAAGAGGACTTTTTGCGCCGTTGTTACTTAGTTATTATGATTTGCCATCACCACTAAAACGGTGTTTCTCATATTGTGCTGTATTTCCGAAAGATCATGTCTTTGAAGTTGATATGTTGGTATCTATGTGGACAGCACACGGATTTGTTGAGTCAAAGGGAAATATGGAGGTGGAAATCATGGCAAAAGAATACTTTAAAAGTTTAGTCATTCGCTCTTTCTTCCAAGAGGAACATATACTTTTTGACATGAGGTATAAAATGCATGATATAGTGCATGACTTTGCACAGTCAATTACTAAGAATGAATGCTTTATAATTAGTAGTGACATAGAGTCAAAATTAGACTTTAATAGTGCTCACCATTTGGGATTAGAAATTCGAAATGTATCCCAATTTCCTTTGTCCATTGATAGTGCCAAAAATCTGCGCACCCTTATCATTTTTAATCAAGTTGGTTATGACATACCCAATTTACAAAATTTTAGACTTTTACGAGTATTGACTTTGATAAATACTATGGAACTTCCACATACAGTGGAAAATTTATGTGGAAAATTTAATACATTTAAGGTATCTCAATTTGTTTGGGGGTATTGAGGTATTGTCTGAAACTATTTGTAATTTATGCAATTTACAATATTTGAAGATTACCAAGGATTTTGGTTCTGTCTGCACAAAATTACCTCAAGGGATAGGTAAATTAATTAACTTAAGACATCTTATTGGAGAAGATTTTTTAATTCCAAGAGGGATTGGAAGATTGATTTCTCTTAGAACATTAAAATGTTTCAGCATAAGTGATGAGGATAGCGAAGGATGTAAACTCGGAGAATTAAAAAATTTGAACCACCTGCAAGGGAGTTTTGGAATACGTGGGTTGGGGAACGTGATAGATGTAAGTGAGGCCGAGAATGCACAACTTAAGAAGAAGATACAACTTCGTGAAATGATACTATCTTTTAAGAAAGGGAAGGATAGAGGATGGTGGGATGATCCAGTTCCGAATGCGGTCGACCCCAATGATAGAAGAATGGAGAGGGATGTCTTAGTTTTAAATGCCTTAGAGCCACCTCAAGACTTGGAGCAGTTAGACATTCGTTGGTACCAGGGCACCACAATGTCTCCTAATTGGTTGATGTCCTTGACCAAATTGAAATCTGTTTCTATCTTTTCGGCCACAAAGTTAATGAGTTTGCCTCCTTTGGGGAAGTTTCCGTTCCTCGAATCATTAACTATAAGGAATGTGTGTAGTTTGAAACAAGTGGGTGTTGAATTTTTGGGAATAGAATCTGAAAACAAGAAAGAAGACATAAAAATATTCCCAAATTTGAAATATCTCAGGTTTGTGTGGTTGGAGGAGTTGGAAGAATGGATTGGGATTGGAGGAAAAGAAGATGCAGACTGTATTACTGTAATGCCTCGTCTTCAACGGTTGGAAATTCATGGCTGCGGAAAGTTAAAGTCACTGCCGGACTTCCTGCGTACAATTCCATTGAATAAATTGGAGATCGCTGGCTGTCCAATTATCAAGGAACGTTGCCAAAGTGAGACAGGAGAGGACTGGCGCACCATTTCTCACATCCCAATCATCGATCTTGAAGAACATTCTTATTATTTAAGGTAACTCATTCTGCTTCTTCTTCTCCTTACGTTTTCATTTATTTTGCAAACAAATATTATCAATTAAATATTCTCATTTTTCTGGTAAAAATTCCCACTGAAAAAAAATTACCCACAACCTAGATTGATGAATTCAACATGTTCTCATAAATTTGAGTTAGCGTAGTTCATTGTTGTTGCTTAGATTCAGTTAGCTTCTGATGTATCCAAAATTGCTTGATGGGTACAATAAATTTTCAGAAATGATTTAAAAAATAAAAGGCTGGACTTTCAGATGGAATAATCAAATGAATGTGTCTCCAGATTTTCACTCATTTGCATTTAAATGTAAACAACTCAAAATCAAATGCCTACCTCTTTCTATTTCATTTGCAGTTTAATATTTTTATGGGTCTTGCTCATTTTCTTGATTTAGATGAAATCGTAAAAACTGCGCATGAGCAAAGTTCATCCTCGGCTTGATTCGGCATTGCAAGTCTGAACCAGTAAAGGGTAACTTCTTCCTATTTCTTTCTTCGTCTTTTGTTGCTTTTGTCATTTGGCTGAAATATCAATTAATTATTTTCATTATCTCTCAAAAAAATCCCACCAAAGAAATTTATCAAATTTTGGCCAAACTCACAACAGGACTGTCACCAATGGTTCAATCTAGTAGGCCCACTATTTGCAACATTACCAGAATGTGTAAATGTATGGAAGATTTTTATTTATTTTAAAGAACCCAGGCTGAATGGTACTGAAACTTTACTGGTGGATTTTTATTATTGTCATATGGCCTTGTTATTTTCTATTTTACTTAATTTTGAGTTGGATTTTTCTTGTGTTTAAACCTAATACAATCCTTGCATCTCATTTTAATTTGCTTTTCTAAGTGATACAGAAAATGCTGTCCATTTTTAAAGAACCTGTTCAATTTTCACCTTATAAAATTGTCCCAAAAAAAAAAATTGCCAAGCTTCCTGTTTTTTTTTCTTATGTTCTCTTTTATTGCAAGGTATATCCAAATATCATTTTTTATCTTTTGTAATGAGATGATTTTTCTTACTGTTTTTTCCATCTATAATACCATCATGCTAGATATTTAATTTTGTTGGCCTCATTTAAACCATACATCAAATTCTATTATGTAGGGAAGTATATTTTGTGCTTGAGCAAAATTTCACGCATGGATGCACTTTTGAGTAAGACCTACAGAAGAAACTCGTTCATTTTATTGTGGCAGTAAAGCTTGCATATCGTATAACACATGAAAGGTTGGGTAGGTACTTGACAATCTACAACTTATGCAGCCTTCTATCCTTAATTTTGAGGGTTTGAATGTATAGTTGCTAATCTTCAGGCTTTGATGTTTCAACTTTAAAGTTTGATTCTGGATGCACATAGATTTCTTGTCTTAGTGATGTGTTTCTTGTCAATGAAGATGAGGAAGAGTGAGATGTTACCACCAAGGGTAGAGGGCACAATTTGATAAATACTTGCTATCTGCTGCAATCCATAGTTGCCTATTTTGAAAAGGACACCATAAGAAGTGGAGAGGAGAAGATAGGACCAGTCCAAACTTGCTTGATCTAGGCACATAAATCTTGCTTCTTGTATAGGTAACTCTCTCCTTTCTATTTCTATTTCTTTTTTAATTTATTGCTGCATTTTTTTTTTTTTTTTTGTCCATGGTCAATCATTTTTTTTTCCAACCTAATAATACCCTAGGAATGTTTTGCTCTCCATCAGTCTAGGAACAAGACCCTAGGAATATTTAACAAAAATTGTGATTTTGAAAATACTATTTCACAATTTGAACTAAAATCTTGTTTTCAGAACACAGTTTCATATAAAATGTGTACGGAATGTGAAATAACCAGCATGTACCGAGACTTTCCCTTTTAACTAAACCAATTCTAATTTCCAGTTCACAATTTCTTTTGCTTTGTCCATCCCAACTGGTTTTGAATGAAGGAGGGGACCCCTTCCATCCATGCAACCATAATTGAAGTGAAAACTTTGACTAAACCAAAATAAGAGAAAGTCTAAGCACACAAACAATTTGACAACAAGTTTCACACATGTTGAGGTGTTTAGTCTGTAATTTGAATGTCATAAAGTGATGATAACGGTGATTCTAGATGAAATTGATGTTGCTACCATTTATATCCTGCTGAGTGCTAAAAAATTGTAAAATTTCTTTTGTAGCATTGCACCATTTGTCACCATCACATGAACCTGCCATTTTTTCTCTGCAACTCAGAATCTAATACATAACACAGTTGTGGCAAAGTGCAAGTGAAAGTGTACAGAAAATATATGCCGGACTCTTTCTCCGTCCCAACACATATATATCTTGTTTATTTATTCCTTTTATTAAAAATCTGTGTTTTTCCATTCTTCCTCCTGCAACACATGGAGTTTTAGTAGTTAGCAAATTGAATTTCTGCAGGCACTGTGACAGTTCTATTTGATGACAAAGAGTTGATGTTGTCTTGCCAGCACCAATAAAACTGTCAGAAGGAGTGAATCATTGTATCATACTACAAATCAAAATCAAAATGGTGCTTTTACCCCTGAGAAGGTTCAAGTCCTTCAGTACTTGCAATCTCAAAGTGGGACATTTCCAGCAAGATCATTTTCCAAGATGGTTTGTGGGGTACAGCTATAGGTTTTCAAGAAAAGTTGGTTCTGGCAAGAAATCTTGTTTGGAGATTTAAGCTACCTGGTGGTTTAGAAGGAAATGCCCCTTGGTTGAAACAGAGAAAGATAGTTGTGTCTCGTAAGTATGGACACAGCATTGAAAATGATAATCACTTGGACAGAGATTTTCTTGTACAGCTTTGGGTTGCTGATAGGAAAATGAAAAATTCTAAGGGAAAAAGAAGGCGGAAATTGGTTAAGTATGGAAATTTTTCTGGTACAGCATATGAAAACCAACATGAATATGGAAGATGGTATTCAGGGGCACCTCTTTGCAGAACAGGATTTTTTGGACAAGGGCAAACCAGTTTTGAATCAACCACCTCTGAGCCAATCTGACTCAGCTTTTCTGGAGCCAGAATCTCCAGAGGAGGTGAGTTGGGTTTAGTGTTGCTGTCAGTTTGTTATTTTTAGAATTAATCTGTAGATTTATTATTAATTAAGTTGTTGTGCTATGATTGTTCAGTAGCTCCATCTCTCATTATCTTTAACAAATACATCAGCTTGCTCATTGTGCTTTTGCTGCTATTTTACTATCGCTATTTTTGTGAAAATTGAAATACTGGTTGTGGATGTGTGGAGTAAGAAATTAGCTTAGAGAAATCCCTGTAAGAACAAAAAAGGGGAAAAAGCATGGGAAAGGTTGAGGTTGCCTTGAAGTTTCTTTCAAGATCTTAATGTTCAAAGTTAATCTTTTTCACCCACTGTCTGTAACATATGAATAATGTTTCACTTGGTATTTTGTGATTTATTTAGGCCCAGGTTGCACTCCTTCTTGCTAGGTCCAATTTGTTGATTACTAGGGATATAGAGTGGGCAAATCTTATGCTTGGTTTTGAGCAGGTAATTCATTTTCCTTATCATTATCTTTTTCTTGTTTGTCTTGATGCTGATTTTGGAGCACATGTATATCTATTAAATACTGTGTATGATACATTTAGGATTACTCTTTTATTAATTGATTTATTTGTTTTGCCTTTGGCTTTAAAATGAAGCAGTAGATTGAAGTGTTAATGGTAAGAATATTGAGATTTTTTAGTAGAGCATCAGATTAACTCCTCTGAGTAGTTCCCTACAGCTTTTGACTGGGAAATACAAAAAATTATTATTAATTATCTGTGCTCTGATTTATTTAATTTCATCTTCTGTTTGAAGATCCATATTTGCTTATATTGTGGTTGATCAACTTGCTTAGTTTGCATATTTGGCTTTTCTTTGATGGTCCTAGTGCTTATGTAGTTGGCCTTAAGTCTTATATGGGTATGGGTCTGACAAGATCCATTCATAGGTAACTAAAATTATGGTGTGTTGTCTTTCACATAATTCACAAGACCCTGAGCCAAGTTTAGGATGTTGGTAGTGTGATGCCAAGAGCCAAATGTTTGATCTAATGGTTGACGAGTTAGTGTTTAATTGGAACCTTTAACTGGCCCTGGTTTCATTAATGAGTTTTGCAACCATGGTTTGTGGACACAACTTTAATTGTCTGCCTGTATGCTTTGCTATTTGATATTTTCAATTTGGAGGAATAGTTTTAGAGTAAGGATCAAGTTACACCTAGTGTAACTTTTGGATGTTACACCATTAATTAATATTTTATTGGATCAATATTTTGAAAATTCAATGGTTGCATTCTGATAGTAGAAACTATTTTCTCTCTCTTTTGAGCATTTCATTTTTCATTTTCTTCTTCTTACATTTATTTTCCTTGTTTAGTTGTATCTTTAGATTCTTTACTCTCAATTCTATTTGGTGGAACTGTTGGAAAACCGGTATGCAATTGTAGATGTGTGCTACCCCCAGTCAGTGAGTAATCAATCTAACTCCTTTCATTCTCCTAAATTTTCGCTACACACAATTATCTTTCAAACAAATGGGCTCGTTATTTTACCCATTGAACAATTTCCCAATGCCTGATACTCTGTTGTTTTGCAGCCTGTAGGTTTTATTCATGAGTAGAGTAATCTCATTGCCAGACAGGTATATTCCTGATACTCTGTTGTTTTGCAGCCTGTAGGTTTTACCACTACACTCTTCATTTTTAAACATTTTGTTGTGTGCACAATATATATAATACATTTGGTGTCTACTTCATATTGACTATAAAAAAAAATATTCTAATGTCATCCTTTAAAATCAACATGAAGTTCAATGTTATATCCTAATAAAACAGAAAGTGTACGTGTCTCATGGAAGATGATTTCATTGTATTTTTCCATATCAATCTCATCATGTGGACTAAGACGATGTTAATTTATACTATCAATGTAATCTAGGGATCCTTCATTTTTATTTTTTATTTTAAAAGGTAAATACATTACTTAAGGCACGTATAAATAGATTGCTTCCATATCGAAATGGCATTTGTATCTCTACAAAAATGTTCATTCTCTGTTTCTGGGGCAAAAAATGCATTTTTTCATTACCCGTTGGATGTTTGGTATCTCTATTATGTTGTAAATTTAAAAAATGAATTTCCCCTAACCTCTCCAAATAAGTAAAAATGAAGTCCTATACATTTCTGGTCCATTGGTTTAAGCTACTACATGGCATTCCCTTTGTGTGGAGTCCTGCTTGACAAGACTAATGATATTGCTTCACCTATATCATTTTGGTTTAAGACTAATGATTGAGACAAAAAGCTGTCTAAAGTCCAAGTTTTGGTTTAAAATGATTGAGACACTAACTGGCATCATCCTTTATAGTCAAATTAAGTTAATTGGCTTGTACTTCAGTGTACTGTGTTTAGAGTCGTACTCTATTATAAAGAGAATTTGTTCTATATTTAGCTAAATATCTTCAAATCTGTCTTCTCATACTTAAGAAAGGGGGAACACAATCTAAAATTCTAAATCCATGAGAAGGAATACTTAGCTGAGGCACATGAATCCGTGCATTATTTCTTTTCATTGCTGTTGTGGATAGTGTTATAAACTCCAAAGCATTCAAGAATGCTTGAAGTAGTGCTTGCCAAGCCAAAAGGTTTGCAATGCTTGTTCCACCCAAATATTCATTCCTTCATGGTACAAACTACAATTTTCAAGGGGCCTTGTAAATCCCATCTGATCCTTCTGGTTGTATTAGTAATATAGTTATAAGCTGAGATTTTTTTTTTCTTTAAGCCTGTTGGTTGATTTTAAGATGAAAAACTTGCTTTTTGGCTTGATAATGAGGAGATTGGTGGAACTCTAATGGCACCAGATGGATTTGAAGCATGGTCGCCAAAAACTAGTATGCAAGAGAGTCTGATCTTCATACGTATCATGTGATGTTATTGCACAGGGTTGGTCTTATAGATGGCAGATGAGAGAAATGGTAGAATATTCATGACAGGCACGACAAATTGAGCCTTTTTTATTTCTAATTATACCTCGTTAATATTGACATCCTATATTAATGGAATAAATATTGATAATGCTTTAAGATGCAAACAAAAGTAGCTTGAAATTAATTTTGGATGTTAAACTCTGTAGTTCTTTCATTGAAGTTTTTAACTATGCCAGCCATAAGTTTTGCTTCTAGTTCTGATTTGAAAGTAAGGGGACTTGAGCAAAGATCAGCCCCGAGTTTATTTTGAATTCAATCATTTTCAAAATATCCATTTAGAATTGGTTAGCATAAAATCACTTGTTGATAGTCCCAACACAGATGGAATTCAATAATTTGAAAATATACAATTCATTCATATCCACTGGCATATTATTCCACAAGCTCTCAAATCCTAGTTCTTGTCTCCCCTATGTATTTACTATTCTAAAAAGTTCACACTTTTGGGTTTATACCTTCGATGCAGGTGATGATTGTATTGGAAAACAATGTGGATATAAGGAATGTTACATGCAGCCAAAGTCATGGAATTAGGTCATTCACTGCTTGATTCTTATTTTATATGCTGAAAATATAGTCTGCATTAAAATTGCAAGTTGTAAAAAAGTCAACCTACAAAAATACTACCATTAACATACCAAACACCCAAGGGTCATCACTTTTGGGTTTATATGCACTTTTAGTTATATAATAGAATGTGATGTACTAGAAAACTTCATTGTTTGTCTTTTCTCCATTGTAGTATAAATTTCAGAGGTTACCAGTCTAAATATAGGGATCAATTTGCACAAATTTTAATCCATTTTTGTTTAATTAAATGACAAAAAATCTGTCACTAGTCCCTTTCTCTGACTGAATCCTTGTACCTATGCAGCATTTGGCAGTCTTGGCAGAGATAAATCCTGAGCCAGCATTTCAAACAGTGAGGGACTCAATCATCAAACACTCTACTGATGTTCGGATTCAAAACATGGCAAGTTGGCTCTGGTGTTGTATCCAAAGTGACCTATTCAAAACCCAATTATTTAAACCAATACTACTGCCTCTGTGAAAAGTGCCCCAATCATACCTTTTCACTTACCATTTCTGATGCATCATACAAGAACATGTATGGTGCTTGTGACATAAGAACCCTGCCTATGCACAATTCAAAGCCATGCAGAAATGTTACAATTCTGGGAGTTGCATTGCTTCCTGCCCAAGGATAGAAACATATGAATCCTTTTTTCAGGAAAGCTTATGGCAGTATACACACAAGAACTCGTCCGCTAGTTTCTTGTTTGTTCCAGATGTCCAAAAAAGCCAGCATGAGTAGAAGACGATTATGGCGATCAGTGTTAAACAAGTAGTTGTAATTATGTCAAGTTGATTTTGTGATTGATTAAAGATCTTTGGGGTCAGGCTTCTTTCTAAGGTCAAGGTTCAAATCTCAACCCGCAGCATTTTTAGAATGTCTTTCTATGAGTTGTTTGGGAATTGATTTTTTTTTTTTTCTTTTGTGGAAAATATATTTGCTTATTTACTGAAGAACCAAAAAAGACTGGTTGGTGATGTTTCAGAAATATTGTTTGGAAATGCAAATCCAACTCACTATGCGAGGATTACTTTTCTTGTTGGTATAATTGTCTTTTTTGGACTTATTGATGAATATGAGTATATAGCCCTTTTCAGTTGACATATTTTCACTTGATGAGTGAATTGTCAATGAGAGTATGTAGTTGTGTAACATATTCATGGGAGGGGGTGTATTTGGATTCATTGTCAAAGACCAGGGATATTTTCTTCATTCAATGAGAATATTTGTGTAGCAATAGTTATCAAATTGAACTGATGCTTAATTATTGCTACAAGTGGTGCATGCTAGACTTCTATATAATATCTAAAAGATGAATAGTAGCATTTATTATTATTACACACTTGTTAAGTCACATCATCGTAGCATTTTGGTTCATTTTGGTTATTTCAATCATTTTGGATTAACTAGGCCTTAAATTAATTTTTTTTGTAAGTTTCTTTTTCAGATTGGGGCTCAAAAATTCTTTTTCTTTTTCTTTTTCTTTTTCTTTTTCTTTTTTCCTTAATTTTTAGGTTGGAAAATATGAAATTTTATTCTATTTGCGCCAAACTCTTTAGTTTTGGGTTAAAAAAATACAAACAAAATAGATATTAGAAGTTAGAGATATGGGCCTAAAAAAGTAATAAACATGTTAAATATTCACTAGATTACATTAAAATTCAAATTCCAATAATATAGACATTATACTTATTTTTGAAAAAAAAAATGTTACAATTCTAAACATATATAATAATTTAAACTTAATATAACATGTTACATATGTTCCATGGAATGAGGATGTACATTTTTTTTTTAATATGTTCAAATTAGTCAACTGATCATGGTATATTTTTAAAAATCTTTTTAATAACATCTTCTCTATTTATATTACATTTTTCATATATATAAAACTTATAAAAATTGAAAATAATTATTTAATTTATGTATTGTTATTGAATTCAAAATACACTATTTAACTTATAAATTTTACATTATATTCTTATAAAATACTTATATTACATTTTTATATATATTGCGTGGATTTGCGACTAGTGGGACAGTGTTTATGCATTTATGTTTAAGTTGAAAAAAAGAAGAAGGAAAAAGAGAGAATAAAAACTTTGTCAAAAAGTTTGGCATGCGGATACTTAGAGAATGAAGTGAGAAGGATTTGAGAATGTGGAAGTGACTTCACTTAGAGGGCACGGAACTTGAAGTGCAAAGAATATGTTGATGTGGTCTCTCTCTCTCTCTATTATCTACAAACCCTGTAAAATAGGACAGAATGGGTGGGTGGTGCACCAATAGTCATAGAAGGCTGCTGTTAATGTTTTCCCCATTTAGAGAAGAAAAATTGACTATTTGTTGCATTTTGTATTAAAATAATGAATAATTCTAGCATATTTAGTATCACAATTGCTGGGTACACAGCTAGAGGTTTTTTTCAACCCAACCCGTTAAGGTCGTGTTATACTTATCTCTTGTAAAAAAAAATAGATTTTTATGAACTATTTAAGTTTTTTTATTAATAAATTATTACAATTCACATAATATGTCTAAATTATATTCCGAAACTAATCTAATTCTCAAAATACCAAAAAATGAGTTAAACTAAAATATTAAAATAAGGTTAATATATATGTGTGTGTGTGGTGGGTTGGGATAGATCAAATAAGTGAGTTAAAAAAAATAGAAATAAAAACAATCAACCCAAATCCAAAACTCAAAATAAAATTTCAACCCAATCCACGAAAACCAACCCAAGGTATCGATTTCATCAGATTGGTGGATTAGATGTACACCCTTAATATAATGCTTTGTTTTTGTTTTTTTTAAACCAAATATCTTCTGGGTTATACAACCAAAGAAAACCTTGATGGGCAAAGCAATTCAGCCAAACAAATGACCTCACAAGTTAGGAAGAGCAATCATACCTAAAAAAAAAAAAAGTTAGGAAGGGGAAAAGTACAAAGAAAAAATGGGTTATTGAAAAACTCAGTTTTCCTCTTTTTGGAGTCACCACCACACCAACCCCCCCCCCCCCTCCTCTCTCTCTCTCTCTCTCTCCCAACACCCCAGAAGTAGGGGAAATTATATTTTGAACCTGAAAATTGCAAATGTAACGTAACAAATTAAATCTTAAAGTTTTTAAAAGTAACAAATTAAATTCCAGCCCATTTAAATAGAATGAAATTGTGTTTGGGGTTTAATATGGACTCAAGTTTTTTTTTTTTTTTTTTTTTTTTGGATGAGATATGGACTTAGGGCTTCATTTGTTACCTTTTCAAATCTCCGAGTTTAATTTATTACATTTGAAGCTATAGGAGTTTAATTTATTACACCTATAAATAGGAATCAAAATACAATTTTACCATAAATAATGTATTATAGCAACGCAAGCCACACATAAATGTTCCTCATTACAAGTGGTCAATTTGTACCATAGCAATCATCTTTGGTCAACTTTCTTAATAACTGTCACATAAAGGCAGGGGACAAAAAAAATAGAGCAGACTTATTTTTGGACTTTTGACTAGTTGAAGAGGAAAATGCTATTCTTGGTGACTGATTTTTTTGATTGAGGTTAAAAAAGGTTATTCCACTTCATGAAGTGTGTAAGGGCACATTTGCCTAAGTGATTGAGAGAGAGAGAGAGAGAGAGATTTCACATAAGCTAGTGCTTAGGAAGTGGTCACCATGCTTCAATACCATAAAGATAACATATTGTTCACATAAAAAATAATCCAATACTATCACTAATTATTAAAATAAAAAAATAAAAATCTCTTATATTTAAAAAGAAGACAAGCTTTTCTTATAAAAGACTTCCAAAAAAAATTTCCAGAATAATGTGGAGGCTTTGTTATCAATAATTGACATTTTTGCAGCAACCTCAAGCGATAGATCTAATAGTAATGTGACAGACTGGCTAATTTAAGAAACCAAGAATAATTTGAATCTTTTAAATGAAACTAGGGAATGCATACCTTAGAGGCACAATTCAATAATTAGGTACAAATTTAATGCCCATGAAGAATCTAAAAGCTATCTAGAGCAGTAGAGCACAAATCATACTCTAAAGTCTAAAAAGACAAACATGTAAGGTGACCATGGTTGATCAGTCCCTAGCATCAACATAGTTGGGGGTGCTACATATATATGCCTAACCCACAAGCACAACTAACCAAATCAATCTACATGCAATTATCTAAAATGGCAAGGGACACTGGTTGCAAGTGAAAATTCAGTTTATGAAGCTTATTGCTTCAAAATCATAGGATCATGCAAAACTGGCTTCATGTTCCAGGTAAGTTACTAACACAATAAAATTTTCCTGGAATTTAATTTCCATAGTAAGAGATGTATTTTTTGATTAAATAAGTTTTCAATGTATGCTATGTCTATGAGTTTCCTCATGAACTATAATTAAACAGTCCGAGGACTTAATGATTAATGAAGAAACCGATCATAGCATGGTTAAAATTCACTAGGAGAACACAATGTAAAAGTGAACAATTTTTTTGGTCCAAAATGAAGAATTGAGTCACATCCAATGGTCAAGACTTTGTTCTCTTTATGTGAGTGTCTTTGCCTCAAATATTTCTAAGTTGGAAGACTACACAAATAATAATGGAGAACTCGGTTGTGGAACACATCCAATGGTCATCATTCTAATGGTAATTGAATGGTAATTCCAAAATCTGTGAGTGCACTATTGCTTTAAGTAATTCCAAAATCATTATTATTATTATTATTATTTGTTATGGCCATTGTCATATATGGCAGGATTTTCGATTGAAATCGATTTGCTCAGAACCTTATTAAAAATTTTGGATCCACTGACAATTTATTCACCAATACGTTTAGTTGACCTATGTCAATTGTGGATGTTCAACTTTAAACAAGAACTATTATCAACCACATGTTGCTAGGCCTGATGATATATTACCACTACTATGAAATGAATGCTAAAAGGTTCAAGCCCTATTTTCTACGATAACAATTATTAGGGTAATTATCAAAATTTGAAAGGCTTACCTTTGTGAACAAAGCTTGTATCATTGGCAGCATGCCATTCCCTAATTCTTTTAATGCTTTGCTAGGACTACTTCTGTTGCAGATAATGGGACTTTTGCTACTAATACAGTAATACTATACAACCCCCCTAGAGTAGTTTCTGGGCCTATGAATCTAATGGAATGTTGCCTAAATTCTATCTTATGCCACCCACACTTTGTTTGGACTAAAATAAATGTGATTTATGTTATCCAAGACGTAATCCACCGTCATTTTTCAAATGCTGAATAGATTACAAAACCAAGCAGAACCCTATCGCAGCCAAAAAAAAGAAAACCAAAGTGGGCATGACCAGGTATCACCAAAAGAAGCTAAAGCCACAACAAGGATATTGGTCAGTGGATGAGTTTTTTTAAAGAATATTACTTTCTTGTTGACCTACATCAAGATAATATTAGAAAATCCAAAGTGGGATGATATAATGTAATTGAATTGACACTCAGAAGGTGAAATAATTTCTACTCGTCAACTGAAAATTCAGTTGGCACTTTTTCCATGCTAATTTATCCACCAATACTCCAAAATTTATATCAAAATAACTCCAATAACTTTTTGAACTTAAAGGTCTGAAATTTCCTTTTTTTTTCTTCATAAGTATATATCGTTTGCAATACTACATACCCATTTTATTTATTTATTTATTTTTTTAAAGATTTTATTGGGAAGTATTAATTGTGTTCTACCAGAAAATAAAATATCTAACAATGGCCATTGTTATTCTTGTTATCAACATATTAACTTCGATTGAACCTTTTTCAATAATGAAAGTATAATCATACCAGTAGCAACAATAATTTTCATTAAAAGAGTTTAATCTAACAACCCTTTTTTGTAGTGAAACTACTATTTTTAGCACTAAAGAAAGTGAAAGTAGTGAGAAGAACATGGGATCCCTAAATTTACTGCTATCCATCTCATATTCTTTTACATTTTTTTTTTTTTTTGAGAATCGACCTCATATTCTTTTACTTGAATGCTAATATGCAGACTCGACATTCTCAACAAAATGCTAAACTCTAAACATGGTCGGTTTCATGACATTATTATAAGTTTAGGCATGGACCGACCCACAAACGTAGCTTCCACTTAGAATTCCTACTATAAAAGTGACTTCATTTCGGCTAATTCTCTAGTATCTTCTACTCAATCATTTCTAATCTCTTGCAAGTTGTTCTAGTGCTCAAAGTGGTCACTCATACTGCTTAAGTGTATATCATACTTCCCTCAAATTCCCGGAACTGTGATTCCTTGTTGCTTTATATACTAATGTATGTGTCTCGTAGATTGTAATGACAAAATATGTCAAAATCCAAGTTGTGTTCTCTGAATTTCAAAAGTGTGAACTTGGCTGTGTCGAGCATAGCAAAGATCTATAAGTAGCTGAATATATTTTATTCCAATTGCCCTTGTCCCAAGTTAAAGCCATAACAGAGATGATACTCCCTAGGATTCTCATTCTTGTTTGCCTTTTCTCATCATGTGTCTCTTTTCCTCTAACTCAAGACAAACTGAATAGTTACACAAAACAGAAGCATTTGCACACAATATCAAGAATTTCATTACCACCTGATCCTGCACCTGAGGCAGTTAGCCCAAGTTACAATGTGGATTCCGCTAGTAATATAACTACTTTCAATGTACAATCTTTTGGTGCCATTGGGGATGGTGTCACTGATGACACACAAGCATTCAAAATGGCCTGGGACACTGCTTGCCAAGCTGAAAAATCAGGAATTCTTCTTGTTCCTAAGGGTTATTCCTTCATGATACAATCTACAATATTCACAGGCCCTTGCAAATCCGGCATCACGTTTCAGGTAATATTGATATTCTGCTAATGTAGAGATTTTATATAATTCTGTAAGAGTAGCTTTTTCTTGTTCCTTTTAACTAAAAACTAACGGGTTTCTTTTGGCGTGGATAATGAGAAGATTGATGGAACTATTATGCCACCGGATGGACCCGATTCATGGCCAATAAAAAGTAGTAAGAAACAATGGTTGGTTTTCTATAGAATCAATGGAATGTCATTGCAAGGGGGTGGTGTCATAGATGGCAGAGGAGAGAAATGGTGGAATCTTCCATGCAAGCCACACAAAGTAGGGCCTTTTTCCCCCCTCTAATATCACTTTTTGACATCACCACTACTGCAAATTTGCTTACTTATTTGCTGTATATCAATGTAACAGGCACCTAATGGGGATACACTGCCTAGTGTTTGTGATAGCCCAGTCGTAAGTGACAAACACAGTCAAAATATTTCTGGAATACTTGTTTCCATCTTTAAAAGGTTCATTTCTTAAAAATTAATCTTCAAAATTTGTGATGCAGGCCATAAGATTCTTCATGAGTTCCAATTTGACAGTCCAAGGACTTAAAGTTAAGAACAGCCCCAAATTTCATTTACGGTTTGATGTTTGTCAATACGTCGATATAGAGTTGCTCAACATAAACTCACCTGCTCAAAGTCCCAACACCGATGGAATTCACATTGAGAACACAAAAAATGTCAAAATATATAATTCAGTTATATCCAATGGTAACTATATAGATATCAATTTTTCATGTCTCTGCCATGTTCTACTTCAGAGACTCACAGTGCTTTTTGGTTATTTACCTTCCCTGTATAGGTGATGACTGTGTATCAATTGGAGCTGGTTGTTATAATGTAGATATAAGGAACATAACTTGCGGTCCAAGTCATGGAATAAGGTAACAAAGTGCTTTCATAGAAAAAAACTCCAATATTTGTAATTTTTGCCTCAATAATTTTTACAGTGTTCTTTTATATCTTTAAAGCTTATTCATTGTCCCTACTTTGTGCAAGTTTTTGCTTAACATAATTGTAACTTGATCCTCTTCAATGGGTGCAGTATTGGCAGCCTAGGCATTCGAAACTCCCGGGCATGTGTTTCTAACATCACAGTGAGTGATTCAGTCATCAGGCATTCAGATAATGGTGTTAGGATCAAAACTTGGCAGGGTGGAATAGGTTCTGTATCTAAAGTGACATTCCATAACATATACATGGACACCGTTCGAAACCCAATTATCATAGACCAATACTACTGCCTCACCAAGAATTGTCCCAACCAAACCTCTGCAGTTTCCATTTCTGATATCTTGTACTCAAACATAAAAGGCACATATGATGTAAGAAGCCCTCCAATGCGTTTTGTTTGCAGTGACTCTTTCCCATGCACAAACCTCACACTTTCTGAAGTGGAACTACTTCCTATCAAAGCACAAGTTGTGTCAAACCCATTTTGCTGGAATGCTTATGGGACTACGCAGACACTTACTATTCCACCAGTTTTCTGCTTGTTGGAGGGAATACCACAATCAATGCAACAGAGTGATTCTGCTGGGTGTTAAACAACTTGGACTGGTTAGACAAATATGCGGAGTAAATTAGGTATATGTCAAAAAGTAAAAAAGGAAAAATACCATGGAAATCACAAGTGAGATAAGAGTTAATATTGTGTCTTATTTACCCAATGGCAATGAGTTAGGGATATTGTTTAAATAATGTTTTATTATATGGGCCATGGGAGATGTTATTGTAAAGTGATACATGTCCAATTGTAATTTATAATCCTACCTATTCTCTATGTACTCTCTTCTACAAAATTTAAATTTTGAAACCAAAGCTTAAGTGGGTAGTAGTATATCAAAGAGAATCAAAATTTGATAGATATTACACTTCTTAAAATTTTGATTTTTTAAGTTACAATCAAGAAGCTTTGTCTAAACTAAATCATTGAAAAAAGAATAGTGGGCCATGTAACTTTGGGGCATGCAAATGTTATCTCTAGACCTATGAAAAGGAACTTGATAATAAATAAAGATAAGAAGAAAAAATTGAATCACATGATTCACATATAATTCATTCATTGGTTGTTTCATAACTAAATTGACTTGGTATAACTGTTACAAGAGACCTAATTAAACAACCTCCCATTATCTTGGTTTGGCTATTGCGCCCAATTTTGCAAACCAATTGCAATTGCACAAACATCAATAACAAATGACTTCCACATTTAGCAAGCAGTCAGTATTATAATGTGTACACACAGAATAGGCATGTATGAATAGACAGCAGTGGTGGGCTGCCACACACATGCTAAGCCTATAGCTTCAGGCCCAGGATGGTGATAAGTTTACCAAAAACAAGGTATAAAATAGACCAATGAGGGCACTAATTGGGGTAAACGCAGAAAAAGGGAGGGAGCCGTAGCTTCAACCACGACAACTGCAACTACTATATATAATCATTTAAAATTAATAATAATAAAACTTTAAAAAATTATATATAAACAAATATGCTAATAAGCTAAAATAAAATATTTAATCCAAAATTCACCTTTAATCTCTCAAACATATATTTCAAACATATGGAATTTAGAATCAAGTGTTTTTCAACTAGTTAATTAAAACCCCCCTTGTGGGGATATCCGTTTGGCGGGTCCATTAATCTGAAAAATGACGTAAATTTGAAAGCCTCAGGTTCAATTTACCACACTCTATGAACAAAAAGGAAATCTTGAATTATGTATAGAAACAAAATGAACCACTTATATTTTTGGAGCTAAAGAATATGAAGAGTGGTTTTTTGGTCCCTTTTGTCCAGTGGTTAGGAGTTAGGACATCGCGAAGACACAGGTTCAATTCCCATAAGGGATAAGTAATCATTCCTAGCCGCTTTTAGTTAGTGTTCATTTTTAAGTGATCACTTGCTATTTGGTTGGAAAAGGTGGTCGGTCCACGGTGTTTGCAACTGTCTCTTGGTTATGAAGTAATAGTCTAGCTGAGACATCACTTCATTATATAAATATTTATATATATATATATATATATATATATATGTGTGTATATATATATATTAGTTAATTACTAAAGAATTCCAAAACAAATAAATATATATAATTATGCTTACCTTTTTTTTCTGGGAAGAAAAAAAATTTTGAGACAAAAAACTAAGATACAAAGAGAGCATACTCCAAAATAACATTCACAACAGCAAGAGGAACCAAAGAACCCAAAAATTCTATTAGAGAGGGATTAACAGCAAAAAGCTCATAAGCAGCCTTATTGGCTCTCCTGGAACCCAACTAAAAGAAGAGGAAGGTACTGGGTTCGTTAAGAACCTGGTTTCTAACAAAAGATTAGCAATAAGCCGAAGGACTGGAGCATTAGGAAAAGAAGGGCCTTTCAAAACGTACATTAGTAAAGTTTGTGTTTCACCATGGTTGCATCTAAGGTTGTGCACCGATTGGATTGGGTCAAATTTAGGTATTTTTGAACCCAAGGTTAAGAAATCTTCATTTCAGCCCAGCCCATAAAAGCTCTAAAAATCAATTCAACACAAATCACGTGGGTAAGGTTGGATGGGGCCTTCGGGTTTGTTAAGCCTACTAAACACAACTTTTTTTACGATAAATTTCACAATTGCAAAAATAGTTGACCGTGGTGATGGGTGAACAACCCACCACTTTATTTCCTTCACAACTCACAGTCCACTATTTTAATAATTGTAAAATTTATTATGAAAAAGTTGCGAATGCATTATTGTATGACAATTCAATTAGTAGGTTCCATAGTTAATTTCTGTAGGTTGATTTATTTTTTTAATTTATTTTAAGTAATCAAATTATGTCTAAATTTTATGTATTTAAATTAATCACTCACTTTGATTGTTAGTAACTATGATTGATTATTTTGTTTCTTTGTTTTAATAATATAAAATATATACTTGTAGTTACAGTTGTCTATTTATTTTGTTATTATTATCAATTAATATTTTTAGATTAATTTTATTTTTGGTATTGTTTTTCAATATTGCCTTCTCTAAACTGAAATCCTGACTCTATCACTGTGCATAACTTGAGAAAAAAAATGTCTTCTTTTTCTTTTTTACTCTCACTTACTGTTACGGTGTTTTCTCTCTATTTCTTTTTGATTGCACCTCTCATGAAGCTCTCTTTGTGTCTGTGTCTCTCTGACTGTCTGTGACTTCAACTCTCACACCAAAAAATGGCCGAATGGCCTTTATGCTTCAGCTCTTTCTTTCTTCATTCTGAGACATGCTTGACATCACTTTTCATTAAGAGAAGTCTAAATTGTCACAAAGGCTTGGGAGACAAGCTCATTAAATGAGCTTCGACAAATGTAGCAAGCAAGTGGGCTAGACCCACACAGTGCTATGACACGGGAAATACTTACATACTCCGGAAGCATTGTACGTAGCCCTTTGATGCACCCAACATTTAGGAATTAGGAGCAAGTCACTTCCCCCAAATTGGTTGTATTCCAGAAACGCTCGGATCCAAGGCCATAAATTATGATCAAGGCCTTGTACTCTGCATTGAAGGATGGCCATCACCTTTGATCAAACAATTGGCTGAAGCTAGCTTCTCCAATTTTCTCCTCCATATGAGAGTTTACCTTGGCCCATCAGCGCTAAAGACCAGTAAAAGAGACTCAGCTTAGGCCACACTCCACCTGTCCCCCCAGCAATGGGCTTTCAAAACCTCAAACCTGCAACTTGCATTTTATTGATCATATATTCCACACATAGTACAAATCCAACGCGCCCAAACTTTTCATAAAATAGCACAAAATTAACTTATTTATCCAAAAAGAAAAGAAAAGAAAAGAGAGATCAGTATTAGCTGAATTACAACAAGAACTTCCAGATTTTTGCCCATAGAAACCCCATCATTTGGTTTCACTATCTGCTCATTCAGTAATGTTACCCACATTCCTTTAAAAAAAAAATTAATGTTACCTACATAATTTTTTTAACCGTAAATTTCACAATGGTTAAATTAGTCAATAATGGTAATAAAATAAAAATGTTTATAAATGTCAATTGTGTACCGTCCACCACTCACCAACTTAATAATTAAGAAATATTGAAAAAAAAAAACTTTGAGAAGATGAAATATAGAAATTTGTTTTGGAAAAAAATTGTATTTTTAATTGTAACATTACTATTAAAAAAAAAATTAGATCATGTTAATGGGTATTCTTAGAACAACCATTAATAAAACCTTTTAAGAAAATTTGACACTACTTTTATGACAAATATAAAAAATCTTCAAATAGATTAATTACTTTAAAAATTAAGGGCATGTTTGGTAATATTATTTAAGTAACGTTGTTTAAGTATTTTGGAAATACTTATGAGTGAAAAAGCGTTGTGAAAATATGTGTTATATTGTTTAAATAAATAAATAATTGTTGTTTAAATAACATTACCAAACAGATCCTAAAAATCTGTAAATACGTGGCATTAAGTTTCACCCACCTAGTTAAATACTAAAGAATTCAAAAATAAGTAAAAATATAAACTATTATGTCTACTGCTTCAAATATATCAAAATCATAGTTAACAATATTGTATATGTGATATTTATAGTATCAAGTATAAAAAGTTCTATATTGTAAGAATGTAAAGAAAATTCTTAAGTATTGTATTACGCATATGTGTAACATATTAATCATTCCATATCATATGAATTGTATATTGTGAGAGGACTTTCGTCTCGGCCCCCAATCAGGTATTGTCCTCTTTGGAAATACCGTTGAGCCTTAGTCCTCAAAGATGACAATACCTGATTGGGGACCGAGACGAAAGTCTTCCCACATATATCATACTATATATCAACATATGGTTTAAATTAAGTTTATTATTAAAATTTTGGGCTTTCACTTTAGCCCAAATGCTTTTCTACTTGATTTTAAATAGAATAATTAGGCTACTATTACCTTAACTCAATACAAAAACCTGACATGAGTTTTTTGTTTTATTTTATTTATTTTTAGGAAGTGTATTTTCATATCTTATTTTCCTAAGCTCTCTCTCTCCCTCATTTCATGTATACCAACCTTTTTTTTATTTTTACATAGTTTTAACTTCCGATAGCGCAAGTGATAATTAAAGTATAATTAAAAAATAATTAAATTTTATTTTAACTTATATATTGTAGGGTCACAGTTTGGGGCCCAAGCCCAAAATGTATGGAGTCTTAATCCAATAAGCCCAATACAATGAATTTGTAGAGAATGGGTTGGAAACTTGGATCTTAGCGAATCAAACGATTAACCAATAGATCTTGATGATAAAGAAAGAAAGATAATGCAGATTTACTAGGAAGAGACGTCCTCGGATTTTATCCGAGGAGATTCATTCTTCTCCCCCGAGCCCACTGTTACCAGTCCTTCCCCCCTATTTTATACTATCTCCCTTCTATTTCCACCGTCCATGTGTAGATTTAGATTGATAGTGCTGATACTTGTCCTATCAGCCCCTCCCCAAAGTCGTTGGAGTGGTTGTAAAGGCTAAAAAGCAGGGTTCAATTAGTTGCAGAGCACTTAATGCAATAGTAGCAGCTTTCTCTCAGATATTTTCATGCCTTTCTTTGTCCTTTTCTTTCTTAATACTTATTCTCTTCCGTGAAATGGTCCGGTGTGTCACTCTCAAATGGCAGACCATCCCCTTTGTCCTTGGCCTGGCCTAGCCGAGGAGGAGTTCTTCCTTGGGCTGGGCCCCTAGCCCAACATATACATTGGTATGGGCTCCCTGGTTTGTCACCCCCCACATTAGCCCCCGGGATTCTTCTTTTCTTCTTCCTGGGAGGAAAGGAGGATCTCGATGTGATAAAAGCCCCTTCGCGCCCATTTTACACAATTTCTGACATCAAGATATTTTTTAGTTTACCCAAGTCACATTCCTGACGTTTCGATACACGAGGCGCGTCTTCATTAAGGTCTTTACGAAGTGACACAGATCCAACGGTTAATGACTTCTTTGGAAATTGAGCGGGATTTATCTCACTCGTAACTCTCTCTTTGAAACTCGGGCGAATTAATTTCCACCAGATTTCACCTTCTATATAAGACACCTTTGGGGGAATCATTCTTCCTCATTTATAGATCCTTGAGTTCTGCAGGAACCTCAAGTTCTTAATCCTTTAGGCATTCCCCGGGACCCCACCAAAATGGTGATCAAAGTCTAGGGAATGAGGTGGCTAAGGATAAAGGATAGGGCAAGGAAGCCAAGCCCTCCTTGGAAATCAAGGATGCCGCCAAGATCCAGGATAACGCAGTTAAGGCAAAGGAAGTAGAAGTCAAAGACGTTCCTTCCTTTCAACAGAGCAAGAAAGAAATCCCTCCTCCTTCAGCCAAGACCCGAAGCAGGTGTAGATCGCATCAGATTTTTGATGCGACAAAGTTTGGGTCTCACCCGTTTCTCAGCCTTGATAGCAAAATATCTTGTAGCTAGGAGAAGAGGAGTCCATCAAGCCTTCCCACCTCTTCTTCTTTCTCATCGCCAGTACCATCCATACTAGCTCAATTGCTGCTAGAACAAGATTGTGGATCTAGCGTCTCCGTTTCTTCTTCTTTCTCATCGCCGATGCCATTCATGCTTCCTCTTCTTTCTCATCACCGGTACCATCCATGCTTCCTCTTCTTTCTCATCACTGGTACCATCCATACTGGCTCGATTGCTGCTAGAACAAGATTGTGGATCTACCATTCCTACGAGTTTTGTTAGTTTTTTTTTTTTTTTTTTAAACAGGCTTGCCTAAGCCATTTGGTATATGATGTACTTTTCCTTTATTTAATAATAAAAAAGCTGCACTTTTACTTCATGAATCTTTCCTTTTCTGCAATAATTATTTCATGAATAGGTGTGTTGGTATTTTTCCCTTGAATGGGACTTAGAATTGATGTTGTTGATGGTAACGAAAAGTTGTCACCCTCACTTTATCAGAACTGACAGTGGCACCCGACTGCTAACTTTAAATAAGCTAATTATGTAGAAATAATCAGGTAAATAACTGAGTGCTCCATACTACAAACAGTGCAATCATCAAAAAATGTGGAATTTTAAGTAAGTGATCCAAGGGATCCATCGTGTACTAAGGTTCTATTCAACATTTATGATGATGTCATAGCATTAATTTCCCCTAAGCGTCTGGTCTGAGGACCCAAACACGCGCCAGGTTCTGTTTAAGTGCTTTGAGGAGATATCCTAGTGTTAATTTCCCCAAGACATCTGGTCCGAGGACCCAGGCATGCGCCAGGTTCTGTTTAAGCGCTTTGAGGAGATATCCTAGTGTTAATTTCCCCAAGACATCTGGTCCGAGGACCCAGGCATGCGCTAGGTTCTGTTTAAGCACTTTGGGGAGATATTCTAGTGTTAATTTCCCCCAGGCATCTGGTCCGAGGACCCAGGCATGCGCTAAGTTCTATTTAAGCACTTTGGGGAGATATCCTAGTGTTAATTTCCCCAAGGCATCTGGTCCGAGGACCCAGGCATGCGCTAGGTTCTGTTTAAGCACTTTAGGGAGATATCCTAGTGTTAATTTCCCCAAGGCATCTGGTCTAAGGACCCAGGCATGCGCTAGGTTCTGTTTAAGCACTTTGAGGAGATATCCTAGTGTTAATTTCCCCCAGGCATCTGGTCTGAGGACCCAGGCATGCGTTAGGTTCTGTTTAAGCACTTTGCAGAGATATCCTAGTGTTAATTTTCCCCAGGCATCTAGTTCGAGGACCCAGGCATGCGCTAGGTTCTGTTTAAGCACTTTGAGGAGATATCCTAGTGTTAATTTTCCCAGGAATCTGGTCCGAGGACCCAGGCATGCGCTAGGTTCTGTTTAAGCACTTTGGGGAGATTTCCTAGTGTTAATTTCCCCCAGGCATCTGGTTCGAGAACCCAGGCATGCGCTAGGTTCTGTTTAAGCACTTCGAGGAGATATCCTAGTGTTAATTTTTCCCAGGCATCTAGTCTGAGGACCCAGGCATGCGCTAGGTTCTGTTTAAGCACTTTGAAGAGATATCCTAGTGTTAATTTTCCCCAGGCATCTGGTCCGAGGACCCAGGCATGCGCTAGGTTCTATTTAAGCACTTTGAGGAGATATCCTAGTGTTAATTTCCCCAAGGCATCTGGTCCGAGGACCCAGGCATGCGCTAGGTTCTGTTTAAGCAGTTTGAGGAGATATCCTAATGTTAATTTCCCCAAGGCATCTGGTCTGAGGACTCAAGCATGCGCTAGGTTCTGTTTAACCACTTTGAGGAGATATCCCAATGTTAATTTCCCCAAGGCATCTGGTTCGAGGACCTAGGCATGTGCTAGGTTCTATTTAAGCACATTGAGGAGATATCCTAGTGTTAATTTCCCCTAGGCATCTGGTCCGAGGACCCAGGCATGCGCTAGGTTCTGTTTAAGCACTTTGAGGAGATATTTAGGACTAGCCCCACTTCAGATCACCTTTGATTTGTAATGCCATCAACATGTACCATTCTGGATAAAGGATTGCGTGCAGCGAGGCCATGTCAACTAATTTTCCACCTATGTACTGTGCTTCTGTCATTTCAACTGGAGAAGGTTCAGCTATATCGGCCACCAAGTCCGTGAGAACCTGCCCCATGATGGGGGCACAAGATATATATTTGATATTAAAAGCCCCCAATATAGTTCCGTACGGAGCAATCTTCTGCATGGCATGCGCCACGGCCAAAATGGTCTCCTCCACCAATGGTCGATATATCGCTGCATCGCCTCAGTAGGTTGAGCGTTCAACTCGCTTAGAACCAGGTTCCCATAGACGACGCCAATTGTAGGATCACGATTTGGGGCCCAAGCCCAAAATGTATGGAGTCTTGGTCCAATGAGCCCAATACAATGAATTTGTAGAGAATGGGTTGGAAACTTGGATCTTAGCGAATCAGACGATTAACCAATAGATCTTGATGATAAAGAAAGAAAGATAATGCAGATTTACTAGGAAGAGACGTCCTCGGATTTTATCAGAGGAGATTCATTCTTCTCCCCCGCGCCCACTGTTACCAGTCCTTCCCCCCTATTTTATACTATCTCCCTCCTATTTCCACCGTCCATGTGTAGATTTAGATCGATAGTGCTGATACTTGTCCCATCAGCCCCTCCCCAAAGTCGTTGGGAGTGGTTGTAAAGGCTAAAAAGTAGGGTTCAGTTAGTTGCAGAACACTTAATGCAATAGTAGCAGCTTTCTCTCAGATATTTCCATGCCTTTCTTTGTCCTTTTCTTTCTTAATACTTATCATCTTCCGTAGAATGGTCCGATGTGTCACTCTCAAATGGCAGACCGTCCCCTTTGTCCTCGGCCTGGCCTGGCCTGGCCGAGAAGGAGTTCTTTCTTGGACTGGGCCCCTGGCCCAACATATACATTGGTATGGGCTCCCTGGTTTGTCACCCCCACGTATATTATGCTTTAACACTTTACATTTGAGAAATTTCAATATGGATATTATAAATATATTTTTATTTGATTTATTTGGTTAGTATTATAAAATATTATAGCATAAGTGATAATTAAAGTAGTCATTTTGCATATGTTCCAATTTTATAATAAATCAATCTAACCTAATTCTAAAGGATTGATTGGGTTGGATGGATTTGTCTGGTCTGTTAAACTAAATTTAAAATAATAATAATAATAATTAGGAATAATAATAAGAATTCCATTCAACTATCTGATCATATTATTCAATAGATAATTACAATTTTCAAAATTGGATCTTATATACCTAGAAATTGTAGTGAAGTCTTTAGGAGTAAGAGTAACTTGCCGCATTTGATTGTATTTGATTGTATTCTAAAACACTCTCCTAGAATAAAAAATGAAAATTATCATTAATAAGTTCTTATACTCCTGCATGGAAAGATGGTTGTCACCTCAACTTTGATTAAACATGTCCAATCTTCTCCTCCACAAAATGTTCATTCTTTATTTTTTGCGGCTTTCATTTCGTCTTTTCCATTCTCTTTAGCTGGGATTTCTCGTTATATATATTGCGAGAGATTAGTAACCATTGAAGAAATCAGTCCTTGGGGGGACAAATTTGACATTAAGTTGACGAACCCATTGATCCAAACTCGATCACTACCATTTTCATTTCCTAATCCTAAAATATAGAAATCCTCTCTCTCTCATACCCGTTATCAAACATCTTGAACACACACTAGGTTCACACTAAGCTCTAATCTCTATTAAAACTAGACTTGCGATTGTTTAGATTTCTTTGGTTGATGTTCAAGCTTGCTTTTGTGGTTGACAAAATCTGGAATGATTTTTTTTTAATCTATAAAGATAGTGTGCTCGATTGAACATGAAACCTCAATTTTTATGTCATGTTTCAAACTAATAAACCCACCACCTCATACTTGTGGGATCAACAAAATCTAAAAGAGTAATACTAGGGACATACCTCTTCTCACACATAAATCCATACCTTGTTTGTATCGCAAAAATCCAATCAACAGTTGGCAAATAAGCAGAATGTGAATTTGGAAGTGAGAATAGGCATCTCCTTGGTACTACTCAAAATGAACGCAGGAGCTGATTATGATGTCCTGAAAGGACAAGAAAAGAGTCTTGTCTAACGATGGGGGATAGATCATAGATCCAGAGGCTAGCTCAACTTAGTATAACAAAATTTAGTAGTGATAATTACATCATGGGCTATTGGCTTTAATAACTAAATTTAACATTGAGTTAAAATGGGTCACTTAAGTGGGTTTCGGCCTAGAAGTGGACCTTTAGGCGGGTCATGTTCTTTTACATAATTGTCTGGCCCAATATAAATCAAACGAGAGCTAGTCATTTCTCCGAAGTTTTTTTCTTTTTTTTTTTAAACAAGGGTCATGTTAATGAATGCTCTTAAGGCACTTGTTAACAATCCATTTTAAGAAAGTTTTGATATCAATTTTATGGAAAATAAAAAAAACTGTCAAAACATTAATTGTTTTTTTTTTTCTTTTTCCATAAAAAAAATTTTCAACTGGATTTTTAACCAGTGCCCTAAGAGCACTCGTTAACATTTCCCTTAAAATAAATCCCAAAACAAAATTAAATCTATATTTTTCTATCTAAATAACAATGAAGGCAAATTAACTTTTAACTCGTTTTACATAGTAAAATTATTCTTATTTAGTTACTTTCACTCATTAATTTCATCGTCATAATTATGTCATAGAAAGGATACTAAAATAATTGATTGTATGTTGTGGGTTTCAATTAACTCAACAGGTAGACAGTTAGATAAGATATTTAGAGTTCAATCCCTGTCTACACCACTAAAATTAATTTCACAACTTGTTTGAGTGGTAATAATGAATTTTTATAATAATTAATTAATAATCTAAACAATATATGTGAAAGTTATAAAAAAAAAAATGGCATTCTTTGTTTTATACTTTTATTTTGGAAAAACTTCATTTAAAATCCTATAATTTAGAAGTGACAGAAATAAAATTTTATAATTTTAAAAGTAATAATTAAACACTTAGAGTTTTAAAAAATAAAAAATAAAAAGTCTCTATTTTAAAATATAACAAATTAAACTTTGAACCATAACTCTATATAAAAGTCACCAGACACAAAGCATGATTCAATCGTCACCAAATTCTAAAAATTTAAAATCCGTGCTCACTGACTGTTTTGCAAAGAAAAGAATAACCATGAAAATTAAACAGTTCCATGGTAAACTCCTTTCCCTGTCACAATCAATGCCAAAGCACCAAAACCCAATAAATGCACATTCCACATGCAGAACTTATCAACAAAGTCAAGAATCTAGCTAGGCAAAATTACTAACCCCTTCAATAATAATAATAATAATAATAACCAGATTACTAACCCCTTCAAATCAACCATTATTGACCAAAGATGATATGAGTGCACGCATCAAAGCTTCTCCGTTATGACTTTCACTAAAATCTCCACCATGACTTTCAAGTTGCAACAGAATATGTGCTTTGCTAAGTAGATTAGATATCATTTGGTAACATTTATCTCCCTCTCTTTTTCTTTTTTTTCTTTTTTTTTTATTATAAAAAAGACAAATAAAGTGGTCAGTTTCTTTTTTAATCACAAGTGATTAAACCTCTTTTTTTCTTTTTCTTTTTTTGAGAAACTATTAAAGCTCTTATTTAGTTAATAGCAAAGAGTTGGGGATATTTTTGAAATATGATTTTTATATAGGCCGTGGGACGGTGGGAGATGTTATTGTAAAGTGATATATATATTTGAACTAATAAATAATTGGACTCTAATTGAGTTTATTTTTTTACTTAGATCCACTGAATTTTAGAATAAATAAGTTTATATGGATTTTTTTGCATGGTACTTATGAAAATGAGTATGAGAAATTATTGAGAGCCAAAATATAAGCAATTTCTATAATTTTTCTGCAAGTCTGAGTTGCCTCCTCTGCCATTTCTTGAACTTCCTCCAGTATTGGTTTCGGAGCTACTTTGCAGTATAATCTCTGGAACATGTTATTTTGAATTTAAAGGTCTTCCATTATCAACGCTGCAGCCCTATTGTTGGATGTAGTGTTAGTTTGTGGTTTATGAATTTTTGTAAATGCTAATGGTTTAGCGATTAAAATTGTAGATAAATCGATATAGCTTGTGAGATTATAGTGTGCTACCTAACAAAAATTAACATGGTAGAAAATAAAATTTCGCTTGAATGGACGTAGTTCAAGCAAGAATGTTGTTTGGACATTGGGTGTATATATATAATCAAAAAAAAATTTAGTAGATATATAATCAACAGCTAAACAAAAAGGTTTAGATTTAAGGTAAAAACGAAAGCTTTCTTAACAGCTTTGGGTTTAGACCATTGTTCAATGAAAACCCCACTTTTGAATTTCCTATTTTTGTCTTAGAATGTGGGAAATACATGGACTAGGGCACAAGGCAGCTGTAGGTGAATGAGTCAGGCTGTTGGTAGGCCTTATTTATAAAATAACCTGCCTTAATTACAATATTGTTCTCATCAATTGGCATACATGATGACATGAATGACTTGTTTTTCATTCAATTCATTTATATGGCTGCATAGTGGTCCTTAAATTTTTGTCATATGCAGGTGACTATGTGGGTGATTTTTTCACAACAAAGTATGAAAGCAGCATATTTAAGAAAGTTTGGAAGCTAGAGCAAAATGGTTAGTTTCATAAATTTGAGCTGACAAAAAGATACATAATTTTAATAGGCAAATATATATATATATATATATATATATATTTATTTATTTATATATTACAACAAAAAGAACTTTTGTATACAAGCTATAGAAAAATATATAGGTGTGATATTGTAATAAATGATATCCAAATAACTAATATGGGTTGGGATTTGAATGTGCATGGGATTCTAATCATGAAGGTTATGAATTAATTGGTTGAAGTTAATTTTTTATGTAGCTTTGTTGAGAAGTTGTTTTATCGTGACTATTACTTCTGTCTTATAAATCAAGGACATCATTCACCTAAGAAATCGAAGAATTTATTTTGATAGATCAAAGGATATTATAGACTCTTAATTTCGTTAAAAGTAATTTTGTTGTGAATAATAGTTGGTCCTCATTTTAAAGGATATAAAGAAAATTAGCTATGAATTAAAGGAGAATGAATGTGATACAATTATAATATTTTTTTTTTATAATTTAGCCAAAAAAATATTGTTTTTTATAAATACTCTCTAATAGTGATTTACACATGCTTGCATGTAACTCAAAACTAGTATTTTTTTTATTAAAAAAAATAAATAAAGCTTCCAAATTTAGAAGAAATGCCTTGAGTTGAAGCTTCGGGGTGAAAGATTAATTCAACATAGTCAAATGTCAAAATTAATTTAGGACTCAGACATAAGTGATTATTTAAGGAATTGAAAATTTGCCCCATAAAATTTATAGTCCGTACTTTTAGAATATTCGTTAATAAATTATTTTAGAAAAATTTTTATATCATTTTCATATGTAATATAAAAAGGTATTAAAAAATCAGTTATTTTTTTATTTTCTCATAAAAATATTTTAAAAATATTTTCTAAATCAATAATAGTCTTAAAGTATCTGTTAACTTTTCTTATAATTTAATACCAAACTATAAGGGTTGGTATCAAAAGAAACTTGAAGGGGTGGGAAGGAGAGCGAGGCTAGTGGCAGCATTTTTTGGAAAGTTTTACAAACCAGCGTCCGTGAATTAGGTTCTGTATATATCTAAAATCTAAAGTAAACTTCCGTAACATACACATGGATATTTTCCAAAACCCAATTATCATAGACTAATACTACTGCCTCATCAAGAATTGCCCCAACGAAACCTCTGCAGTTTTTATTTCTGATATATCTTGTACACAAACATGAAAGGCATAGAAGTGAATCACTACTTCTATGGCTATTGCATCATTTTTAGGGAAAACTTCTCTATTACACAGTCTTTTTGTTTTGGTAAAAAATGAACCTTTATTGCAGAAAGGAAAAACTCTATTTACATAATCGAAGATTAAATAACTAAACTTAATCTCTTTCGTTTACTTTGGTCTGCCGTATCGTTTTTCGAGAAGCCACGCATCTGGAAAAAAAAAAAGCAAGTAATAGCTTTGAACACAAGGTGAAACCAAATTCTTTATCGTTTGTGGATCATGTTTTCTAAAGTTCAGGATTTGGTACCCTGAAAAAAAGCACATTTTTCCTTTTGTTCTTGTTCTATGGCCCTACAAAAACAAATAATAATAATAATAATAATAACAATAAGACGAAAATGTATTTTTTGTATTTATATTTTAACCTTATTTTCATTTTGGTCTATATTTTTTAATTTTATCCTTTTAGTTCTTAAAATAAAAAGCGTATTTTATTTTGGTCCTTACAATCATCTTATTAATGGAAATTATCTATGTGGTAGATAGAGTGTATTGTTGACGTATTAAATATTGACGTGATCATTAAAATAATAATAAAAATTTTATTTAGCATTAAAAAAAATGTCACGTTAGCATCTAAATTTAAAAAATTAATTTATCAATTTTAACTAAATAAAAAAATTAAAAACATAATTAAAAACAAAAAATTACATAAATTGAAATCTAAGTTTATCTTGAACAAAAACAAAAGGAAGACAGACTCAAATTTAAAAATACAAAATTAGAAAAATCACAAACCCAAAAAATACAAAATACAAAATTAGACATCAATTCCACTTCAAATTAAACATCAACACTGTTGAGTGTTGGCGTCCTACCGCACAAGCCGTCATTCCCCCCAGGGCCCCACACCACGTGAGTTTTGTAGCACCGCAATAATTACTTTCTCCCCAGTCCCCACTTTGACTTTGAAACAAGTGTTTAGGCAAAGCGTCATTCGCACGACCAATATAAGTGTAATTATGAGGTATATTTGGAGTATAGTTGATATTTCATTCACTTACGATTGGTCTCATTAATTATATTATTAATAAGGGTCTAGTTAATATATACCCTATGGTATACATGCACACATTAAGCTATTAATTTTGGGAAATATTTTTTTGAATACTTTTTCAATTTTCAAGAAAAAAATTTTCTAAAAAGGAAAATTATTATGTGCCTTAAGGCACACATTAGCAAAATCCTATTAATAAACCTATTATAAATATGAGATTTCAAGAGTACTCAACTATCTAATAACAACCATTAACGGTAAACTTTTTTAATTATTATGGTTAACAACAAACCTTTACATGACGTAAATGATGATGTAAAGACTCCAAACAATCAAAATAATATTATTCAACTTAATGGCCCACATGTGCACGCCATAATATAATACGTTCTAAAATCAAAATCCAGTCAACTTTTGGTGGATAAGTGTATTTTAAATAAAGTTTCAGGGCCCCACTGGTTTGACCCACAGCCACAGGTGAGTCTACCATATATAAGGCCTGTTTGGATTAAACTTATTTTTGCTGAAATTAAAAACACTGTAATAAAATAATTTTTAAATGTGTAAATAGTGTCGTGGGACCTATTTTTAATGAAAAAGTTGTTGAAAAGTGAAATTTGTAGGTCCGTGAACAGTGCACGAATTAACTGTTCACCATGGAAAAGTCAACCTTTGTGGCCACTGTTCAAGAACAGTGCATGAACAGTAGCCGCATTACTCCCTAAAACGCGTGAAAACAAAAAAAAAAAAAAAAAAAGCCAGAAAACGCAAACTTGTAAACACAGACGCCGAATCCAAACAAATACATAGCTGATTAGGATGTAGATTTTGTCCGATCCAAGCGCCGTCTATGAAACACGTCACCACACAAGCCGTCCAGTCTCGAATCCCACATTGAACTTCTAGATTTTTTTCCCATAGAAGCCCCATCATTTGGTTTCACAATCGGTACCACCAATACCATTCCAGAACCGAACTATTTTCTTGTTTCTTTAACACTATGCAATGACAAACTCTCATTCCACTACAAAAAAAAGGGTCTATAGCCGCGTTTACAAAACGCGGCTATAGACCCCAAAAACGTGGCTATAGGATAGAGCCGCGTTTGTAAACGCAACCTAAACAGTGCAACAATAGGCCTATAGCCGCGTTTACAAGGTCTGCCCTATAGCCCCGTTTCTTAACCGCGGCTATAGGATTCGGGTCTATAGCTGCGTTTCTAGAAACGCGGCTATAGGCTAAGACCTATAGCCGTGTTTTTAAAAAACGCGGCTACAAACCAGCTTTAAGCCGCATTTAAAACGCGGCTATAGGTTTTTTAAAAGACACAAAACAAAAAAAAAAAAACAAAACAAAAAAAAAAAAAATTCTGGGGATTTTTTTTTTCCCCCAGAAAATTCAAAATCAAATACAACATACTCACAATACAAACACACCCAGAAAATTCTAAATCAAACACAACATACTCACAATACAAACACACCCAAAAAATTAAAAATCAAACACAAACCCAAAAAATTCAAAATCAAACACAAACCCAGAAAATTAAAAATCAAACACAACATACTCACAATACAAACACACCCAGAAAATTCAAAATCAAACACAACGTGCTCCAAAATATAAGAACACAAACCCATGAATCTCCTCTCATTCAACAAAACCAACCCAAATCTAACACTAATTCCATTCAAGGAAAACAAAAGTACAAGCTTAGAAACACAAAAGAACACAAACCCAGTTAAACGTAAGCACAATATCAGCAACACAGTAGCACAAATTCAAGCACAGATCCAAAAAATTCAAAATCAAAACTCAAATCCAAATCAAGACATAGACACAAATATTGCTAGAATATCCACTTCATTCAAAATTTTCAGCATCTCCTCCATTTTCTTACTAACTAAACATTAAAAAAAAAAAAAAAAAAAAAAACTAGATCTATAGACAAATCAGTACGTGCTTGAGATGAAGAAAAAAAGAAAGAAAGAAACAAAGAAGAAGTAGCTGCAAAGAAACAAAGAAAAAAAAAAAAAAAGAGTTACCCAGATGTGAAGAAGGAAGAAAGAAAAAGGAAAAAAAAAAAGAGTTACCCAGGTGTGAAGAAGGAAGAAAAAAAAAAAAAAAAAAAAAAAGAAAGAAAGAAGAACCTGATGAAGAGTTACGGTGGAATACTGAGTGAGGAATGAAGAAAGAAAGAGAAAAGAAAGAAAAGATATGTTAAAGTGTGGGTAGGTGAAAGTGGGGATGTAGGTGTGAATGGGGTGTACGTGAGAAGCTGAAGAAATTTTTTTTTTTTTTTTTTTGGCGTTACCTATAGGTTCCCTTAAAAAATTATATGGACTATAGCAAACTTTTAGCTACATTTTAAGAGTGACCTATTGCCGTGTTTTTAAAAAACGCGGCTATAGGTCCCTAAAAAAATTTTACAAGTGGACCTATAGCCGCGTATTCAAAAAACGCGGCTATAGGTAACCTTTAGCTACGTTTTAGGGTTAGCTATAACTGCGTTTTTTAAAAATGCGGCTATAGGCCACCCTTAAAAAAACTTATTCTACTGGACCTATAGCCACGCTTTAAAAACACAGCTATAGTTTAGCTATAGCCGCGTTTTTTGTAGTGTTCTCATAATCAGCAATCTGAAAAGGAAAATCTGATGCATCATCCGCCAACAAGTTCTAGCAAAAAGCATTCTCATATGGAAGCAATAACTAAAACAATAGCTCCAGTCTACAATTCAAGTCAATCCAAAAAAAAAAAAAAAAAATCATTGATAGAGCAGCACAATATCAAAATTTTCAATAAAAGAAGTTATAACAACAAACAAGTGAGATAGAAGTAAAAGGAAAGGAAAAAGAAAAAATGAAATCACTTACATTG
The DNA here is from genome assembly GCA_028535165.1 of Quercus tomentella. Lineage (NCBI taxonomy): Eukaryota > Viridiplantae > Streptophyta > Magnoliopsida > Fagales > Fagaceae > Quercus > Quercus tomentella. The sequence goes on from JAPQVY010000089.1 coordinate 2,724,243, forward strand.
TACTAGAGAGTTAAGACTTGGAATTTGATTTTCCAAAGCTCCCTCAAATGCGAAAATTAAAAAATTGTAAGCTTTAGTAGTTAGAACCCTAAGGTAAAATAGTAATAACAATGACTCTGGAGCCTGGACACAATTTTTTGGTTACAACAAATTTCATAGTTATTGATTATTCAATTGGGAGTATTAAAAAAAAAGTGAATTTATAAATGTTAAAATATGTTTTGCGGAATAGGCTTTAATTTGCCTGTGGTGGTATTAAAAAAATGAAAAAAATATTATAAATTTTACTATATGAAACTTATAAATTTATGTGATAATAAATATAATCAATTAATTTTAATTAATTTATAAATAATTAAATTTTTATTTATTTATTTATAATTTTTTTTTTTGAAAATTTATTTATTTATTTATTTATTTATAATTAATGATATATTAATTTGTAAGGCTAATGTAATAAAAATGATAGGAACTCTTACTTTAAAGAAAATTGAAAAAAGAAAGTTGGATGAGAAATATAACATAGACGGTAGACCTGGTCTGGGATTTTGGGTGTTGTTTGGGCCATGTAGCCATGAAGGTCATGCTTTAAAAAATTGCCTGGAAAGTCTTCGAACTTGAATCGTACGGCGCCGTAAAGATAAGAGAGAGAAACGAATAGAAACTGCACAGAAAGTGAGATAGAAATTCCAAAAAGAAAGGAACAGAGACGTGGTTTTGAAAAATTTTGATGTCACACTGTTCTTTTCGAAATACTAAACCATCAGGTTGACGTGTTATCGGAGAAAGTCAGGATAAAAAAAATTTGGACACGGGTTACGCAATTAAATAAAAGGTAGCGTTAATGGGTAACATAAAGCACTCGTTTAGAATAATTTATTATAAAATTTATTTAATAAAAAATTAGTACAGTATAAATTAATAAAAACAACTTAAAATATTACATAAATAATAAATAAAACTCAAAAAATTAGTTTCATTGCTTCTACCATTTATAAAACTTGTCAAAATTCTGACATTAAATAAAATAATATTACATAATACTATTTTTTAACCTATACCACACTATTAGCACTTTTTTTTTTTTGGTTAAAAGGAAATTGCATTAAAGAAAGCTAGAGGCCATAGTGGCCAAAGTAGCGGTAGTAAGCCAAAGTAGCAGTAGTAAGTCTACCATAGTACATGCCATTAGCATCTGTGGTTACATAGGATTCAACTTCTACAGATGGCGGAAAATCAAAAATAACAAAATCTTCCTAGAGAGAGCATCCTCTTCTCACCAAGGCATTTGCGTATCTGTTCGCTTCCCTAAACATGTGCCCCACGCTGACTTGGTGGAAGCTGCGTAGGAGAGATCTGCAATCATTAAGAAGGGGGAGGAAGGAATTATTAACAACAGAGTTAGACTACACCAAATCAACTATTTTAGCATCAAGTTCAACTTCAATTTCTTGTATTCCAAGCTGGGAGGCAAGGATTAGACCATTCCTTAGAGCCCAAAACTCAGATGTGATACTTGTGGCAAACCCAACGGATCTTGAGAAGCCTTTTACCCAACCACCTGAACAATTCCTAATTAACCCCCCAGCACCTGCAGCCCCTGGGTTGCCTAGAGAGGCTCCATCCGTGTTGAGTTTCATCCAACCAATGGGGAGTTTAAGCCATTTGACTGGAATCATGATATTCTGCCTTTGACTCCTAGATTTTCCAACACAGAAAAAGAATTCCAAGGCCTGGTTAATGCATGATTTATGCAGGTTCAAATTCAGGGAAATATTTTCAAAGCAAACTCTGTTACGGTGTTTCTAAATGGACCAGAGAGCAAATGGAAATAATGTACTCCACGGTATAGAGGAATGATGAACTTCTTTGCTCTGACAGTTCAGACGAAGCCAATAATAAACTAATTTTGAAAATTTTTTTTTACTAATGTGTACCTTAGAGTACAATAATAAACTAATTTTGAAAAAAAATTTATCGAAGATTAAAAAAAGTTGTTAAAACATTTTCATTATTGATAAAACATTTCCAAAAATAAACAACTTTTTCAAAATTCTGTGTACGTAGTGTTGGACATAAGTACGTGTCAGACATTAAACTAGGATCTGATTTGGCAGCAGGGGCAGAGCTAGGAGGGGTCGAGAGGGGGCAATTGCCCCCCCTGACCTCACCCAAACTCACACCCCCTTAATATATATATATATATTCCTATATTTTCTTTGTGCATGTTTCTGTTTGCTTTAAGTTTATATTCTGCAACTCTGCATGTAATATTGTGCTACGGGGCTGTCACTTTTGGCTCCACTTGTAATGTACTTTTCTTGGCTAATGATTACCAAGAAGCTCATTATATTCCCCTACAAATATCATTTTTAGTAATAATAGCTTTGACCTGAAATTTTAATTTGAAAATATTTCAAACTCGGCTAATGTAATGAAGAGAAAAATTCTTATATGTACTCTATGTAATCTTGGAATTAAAAAAATGGTATATTATCACAACATCTCCAACCAATATGCCAAAATTTTTATGTTGCTTTCTTTAATTCTTCTATAATGCTTTTACGATAAACACAATATAGCATAGAATTAATAAACATCAATACTTTTATGATTTAAAAAAAAAAAATGCCATACAATCTATTTATAAAAAAAAATTTAAAAAAATAAATAAATCTAATGCTATGCACGAGAAAAAAGAAAAGAAACAACTTATCACTTACATTATATTTTATATGCTATTCAAATTTTTTGATTAATTAGTTAAGTATTTTTTTAATTATACTAATTAAAAAATATTGAAATTTATTTGCCTTCAATTCTTTATTTCATCTTGCCCTCCTAAACTAGAATCCTAGCTCCGCCACTGTTTGGCAGTACCGCAATAATAAGTACTTTGCTTATTTTCTCCTCACTGACGCATACTGGCTTTTCAGGTTGTGACTTATGCGCTGAGTCGGTGACCCTACTACATAAACAAACGAAACACTAAAAATGTTCCTTATTATGTCAGACTATTTTTATTCATAAATAAGTAGGCTTTACGTCTTTCTTTCTATCCACATGCATGAAATATGAAGAAAGGAAATTTAGGAATGAAAATGAAGCAGAAGGTCGATGAATTATACACCATCCACTGAGGTAGGCTAGTACAGAAACCACTAAAATATTAAAAATAAATAAATAAAAAGCAGGACCCACTTCAAATTCTCTATCAATAATGACCTTTTTTATTTTATAATAGAAACAAAAAGAGAGGATAAAGAGAGAGGGGATGGGGCATCCAATAATGACGTTAAAAGATAAAGGTAGGATCCAAGAATCCAAGTCCACCGAAGTGCCAAAATAGGTGTAAAGCTTGTGATAAGTGATATTTAAGGAAAAAAGGCAAAAGGTATGATTGATAGAGAGAGACTTGAGGACAAAAATGATTTGATCCATATTCATAATTTTAAAAAATTAAAATGGAAATTGTCTTATGCAAAATCGATTTTTATTCTTTTTTATTAAAAAAATTTGAAAATTTGAAACCTTGTCATGCATTGACTATATCTAATTTAAGAAAACTGAAAACGAAATCTGCTCTAGATATGCGTAAAGGTAGACTAGTAATTGCTATGGTCCTCGTAGATCTCCCTGGCCCAAAACCTTATAATAACTTTGTTTCACTTTATGAAACAAAACCCAAGGTTCAAATCCCTTCTACCAATTGAATTATTGTTTAAAAAGAAGAAGAAGAAGGGTACCTCGTATCTGGTTCACTAACAAATGAGCCGGGCTATTGTGGCCTACAGAGTGGTATTGCTTATTCTTGTCGAGTGAGGCAAGCCAAAAGTCTTGGTTCTCTTGGCAATAATGGGTCTTCAAGGCACTGGTTCTACGTTCACTATGAATTGGTATGAAAGACAGAAAAGCCTCTTTCAGTTCACACGAGCAATCAGAAAAAGAATTGGTATTAAACTCTTTTTGCCACCTTGAACTCTCATAAAAAAACTAGATAATATATATATACCACTCAAAGAATCAAATTAATACATATATATATATATATACAGACACACCAACCACTCAAATCAGGTTACTTCTTTTGTTCAGTTTGAGAGTAAAAGTGGTCGGTATATGTTTGTAGATACCCCAACCAATAATAACCACTCAAACTGCTTATAATTTCCATGCGGCGCACGTCAGGTACACCGCATTCAAGTCAAAAAAAATTTTTTTTTGTTGGATAAACAAATCAAGCCACTTTTAACACGTGGACATCATTTCTCATCAAAATTCCAACATGAAACTCTTTGTGTATATATATATATATATATATTCAAGGAAAGCACCTGCTTTTTTAATGAAATTCTATATGTATATATGGCAAATCACGTGAAGAAACCCAAAAAAAAAAAAAAAGTATTCATAGTAAAAGATCAAACTTATAACTTATTCACATCTAATAATGATGAGACAGAGAAAGTGCTGAATGTTTAAATACTTACAAAGGAAACAGAATTTTTTAACCTGTTCAATAAACTATCAATGTCTTGACCATGCATCCATATCGGTGCTGCTGTCTCGGACTCCTGTTCACAAAGATTTGACCTACGATGTCTCATGTTCCATCACCTGTCAACAAGTAACAAGAACAACTATCTTTCAAGACCATTAATCAAAACAAACAAGGAAAGATCAAACTAATTCAACAAAGCCAAAAAGAAAAAAGAAATTGAAAAGATCGCCGGATCAGGTGGGCCGGACCAGGTGGATCTTCTAGATGAAGATGGCGGTGACCCATTTCTTCTTATGGAAGACCCGAATAGGCAAGCCCCATCCCCTTCCTTGTCCTGATTCTTTTGTCCTTGACGTTGTCAATAATATGCGAACTCTTTACCTCCAAGGTAATATTGTTTTTCCAGTCAAAGTCTTCACCAATCTCTGCATCCCAACTATAATTTGCCTTTTTATTTCGAACGTGATAAACTTTTTTCCATTCAAAAAACACGCTTATTTGTTCTGAGCTTCTTCTTTTTTTGAGCTCTCATCTTATAGCCAGACTGAGAGCGGGATGCAGATCTTTGTGAAGACTTTGTCCGGAAAGACAATTCACCTTGGAGGTAGGGAGCTCGGATACTATTGACAATGTCATGGGTCTTAACGGTGAGGAACTTCGATAAAAGAATGGATTATGAGATGAAGGTGTGGAAAGTGTTGCAATAGACGCTATAAAAGAAGTTAGGGGGGCGTGAAAACTGGAAATAGATAGAGAATGTGTATGTGATATTGAAATCTGGAAAGAGAGAGAGAGAGAAAGAGAGTGATGAAAACTGGAAATATAGAGAGAGATTAAAACTGGAAATACATCATGCATTGTATTTAAACATGATTTTTAACTTACCACATAAGTTACCAAAATTTGCGACATACCAAACAGATAATGAAGCAGTTCTCAAGTTCAAAGCCTGCTTCTAGTGAAAACAGGGGAAGATCTGCCAAAATCATTAAAAAGAAATTTGTCTTTCTAGTCGATCTAGGATACCAAAAACGAAACAAAAATTTATAGTACCTGGATAAAGAGATATTTTTGGACTTTGCGGCCCAAAAGTTTACATACTTTTAAAAGGGAACGCGATTTACTGTCAGTGTCTTGACGATATTGATGCTGTCCCAGCTCCCAGTCATACAACAAAGATTTGACACTTATCCATCAAAAACTTCGTCTCTAAACTTCAATTCCTACACCAATATATACCATCAATCAGCAAACAAAAATCAAACTAACTCAGAAAAGAAAATAGAAATAAAATCGAAATCGAAACTTTGAATCAAAGACGACACTTAAGGAACTTTGATTCTCTGAAAATAAGAACAGTTGCCGGAGAAGTTGCCGGAGGTGCATCTTCTTGAAGATCGTGACCCATTGTCTTATGGAAGACCCTCACCAGCAAAACACATACCCCACCTTGTCCTAAATCTTATGCCTGACATTGCCAAAAGTGTCCGAACGATCTCTACCTCCAAGTACCTAATAGTCTTTCCTTGGAAATCTTCGTGAAGACTTTGACAAATACTATTTCTTTGGAGGTAGAGAGCTCGGATACAATTGACAATGTCAAGGCAAAGATTCAAGTTAGCTAGGGAGGAAAGGTGTCTTGCCGGTGAGGGTGTTGCATAATATGATGGAATATTTCAATTCTTCATATTGGTGGATGAGATGAGATGAGCTTTAAGTGTGTTGCATAATAGTAATCAGCCTCGTCCACTTGCTGAATTCTCTTGTTCATCAGCTTGCACTGGGCCCGACGTGGTCCCGAACGCAGTACATTTTCCAATCATTGCGATTAGACCTTAGCACATCTACCAGTGAACTAGTCTTGGCCCAACAACAATGGGCCTCGGCTACCCGAACCGTCTTGGATCACTTGGGACGTTCTGGGTCACTTGGGCTTAAACCCCTTCATATGGGCCGTTCTGGGTCACTTGGGCCCAAGCCGCTACATCTTTATATTCCCAAAAACAAGCTTTTGAAAATAAAAAACAAAAACTATTACCAAACATAATATTAAATTTTGATCAAACCACAAGTAAATTGTAATTTACCCTAGAAATAATTAAAATTATTATAATAACAATTTAATTAAAAATAGCCTCAACACCAAAAAATGCCAAAATTACCCTTGAACCACAAAAGAATCCTTAGACTACCCAAAATGACTTAATTACTCCTAAAACCTCAAAAATACACTCAAAATCTTTTTTTTTTAAAATAACCAAAACACCCATGTAAACTCTAAAATTACCAAAATACCCTAAATCCAATGAAAATGACCAAAATGCCCCTGAAATAACTAGAATGACCAAAATACCCTTGAAAATACCTTGAAACCTCTTAAATGACTAAAATAGCCCTGAAATCTCTAAAATGACCATAATAACCACGAAATCTGTAAAATGACCAAAAATACCATAAAACCTCTAAACTGGCCAAAATACTTCTAAAATAGCTAGAATGAACAAAAAAAACTTGAAACCTCGAAAATGACAAAAATAACCCAAAACATCTAAAATGATTAAAATACCTCCCAAATCACTAAAATGGCCAAAAATCCCTCAAATCCTCTTTAAAAAAAAAAATTTGAAACCTCTAAAATGACCCAAATGCCTGCCAAAATCTCTAATATAACCAAAATACCCATGAAAGCTTAAAATGAACAAAATACCTCCGAAAGCTCAAAAAAACCAAAAAAAAAAAAAAAACTCCTAAAACCTCTAAAATAACTAAAATGCCTCCAAACATATAATTGATTAAAATAACCCTCGAAATCGCTAAAATGACCAAAATGCTCTCAAATCCTTTAGAAAGACCCAAATACCTCCAAAATCTCTAAATTGACCAAAATACTCACCTAACCTTAAAATGAACAAAATACCCTTAAAACCAAAATGACCAAAAATACCATAAAATCTTAAAATGACCAAAATATACACAAACCTATAAATTTACCAAAATTCCTTTTAAATCTCCAAAATGACCAAAATATATAACCTAAAATCTTTAAAATTGCCAAAATACCCTTGAAACCTCTAAATGACATAAAATAACCCGAACCTTTATGTCATTTTGGTCATTTTTTTTTGTCATTTTGGTCATTTTTGCAATTTTGGGGGTATTTTAATCATTTTACATGTTTTGGGAAATTTTGGTCATTTTAGAGGTTTCGAGATATTTTTGGTCATTTAAGTTTTAAGGTTTTGGTTATTTTATAGGTTTTAAGTTATTTTAGTCATTGTAGAGATTTCAGGGGTATTTTGGTCATTCAAGACGTTTGTGTATTTTTGGTTGTTTTGAAATTTTGGAAGTATTTTGGTCATTTTAGTGGTTTTAGGAGGGTATTTTTGCCAATCTGATGATTTTCGGGGGTATTTTGGTCTTTCTAGTGGTTTTAGGGGGTATTTTCATCATTCTAGATTTCAAGGATATTTTGGATATTTTAGAGGTTTCGAGGATATTTTGGTCATTCTAGTGGTTTCAGAGTTTTTTTTTTTTTTTTTTTATCATTTTAAAGTTTTTGAGAGTATTTTGGTCATTTTAAAATTTTTGAGGTATATTTTATCATTTTACAGGTTTCAAGCTTTCATTTTTGTCATTTTCGAGGTTCCAAGTTTTTTTTTCTTCTCATTTTAGAGTTTTTGGGGATATTTTGGTTATTCTAGTTGTTTCATGAGTATTTTGGTTATTTTATAGGTTTCAAAAGTATTTTGGTCTTTGTTAGGTTTATGGGTATTTTGATCATTTTTAGAGGTTTCGTGGGTATTTTGGTAATTTTTGAGGTTTTGAAGATATTTTGGTCAGTTTAAAATTTTTGGGGGCATTTTGGTCATTTTGAGGTTTTAGGGATATTTTGGACATTTGCAATGCATTTTAGTCATTTTGGTTATTCCAAAGGTATTTTGGGCATTTTAGAGGTTTTGGAGTATTTTAGAAGTTTCTTGATATTTTAGTCATTCTCATGAGTAGAAGTAAAATAAAATTCATTAGTATGGTCAGTTTTGTCAATTCAATAAATTATTACTTTTCCACCAATAGGTAATGACTCCTCATATTCTCAAGTTTGTTCACAAACACATCATTATGTTAAGTTTAGTTCCTTTAATAGTCAAGGCTAAATTTGGGATTGAACTAGACTAGTTTGCTAAATAAAAAACATAAATTATTTTTTGAGTTGAGCTTAATTTGTTCAGCAATAGCTAGGTTTGTTCTCTTTATTCTTTTTTTTTTTATACAAAATAAAAATTCTACTCTAACCGAATCTAAGTGTATATGTATCTAAGTGTATATATTTGTGAAGTTCCCTCCCAGAGATTTGAACTCTGGCTCTTACGAAAACTATAAATAAATAAATAATTATAAATAATAATATTTTAAAAAATTTTAATTAATATTTAAATATAAAAAAGACCCTTACATATGGTTGTCACTTCAAGCCTCGATATATATTGAGTTGGCTTGCTCGGAAATTGGATTACATATGAGGAATCTATCTTATTGTGGTACCTTGTTTTAACTCATTCCTATCATTCATCATTTAAATGGTAACTTGAATGCTTGACATTTGTTTTAGAGAAAAGTTTGTTTGCAAATTTCATTTTGAAAGTAAGCTATACGCCTATACGTGCTTTAACTACATAGAGAATTTAATTGTATTTTGAAATAAATACAGCTAACCGCACTCTTAATATTAGAAAGCATAGGCAAGCTAAAGTGCAATTTAACCTCTAAGATTTTTTTTTTTCTCATGCAAGAGACAACAAGGAAATACAATGATTAAAATAAGGGAGGGTGATTTGTTGGCTTGATTTGGAGTCCATAGATTCAATTGTTATGAACTATATTCAAGTGTTTTAATTTATTAAAATTTGTAATTGGTTCTCCTCTTTTGTTTGTATTATTGTTCAATTGATGAATTGTTTTACTTTAGTATCTTTTTAAATTAATTTTCCTCTTTTAATTGTATAATGGTTCACGACTTGTATATATTTAATCTAAGTGATCTATTATGACATCCTTTGTACATAATAGCTATGGAGTTGGAAAGGAGCATGCATGATGCTGTGTTTCCCCTGAAGCGGAGGGATTTAGATAATATCACTAAAATCTTCTTCTTCTTTTCTTTTCTTTTTTTTTTTCTTTTTTCTTTTTTTTTTTTTTTTGAAACCTAATGCAGCGTAGGTGTATAGAAGCAGAATCTATAGCACTCAATTACTACAACTCTTCCACAAAACCTAAGTTCTACAAGAACACTAGGCTAGTATGCGAAATAATAGAGAAAACCTCTCTAGCAAACTTTTATTAATAAACACATCACCTTAATCAACCTCTCTATAAAGAGTATTTATAGGAATAGAATTTCTCCTACTCCTTTTAGAAAAAGAATTAATAAACCCACTTCTACTTGAGAAAAGAAAAATAACTTAACTAGGAAAAGAAAAACAATTAAAATCCTAATTCAACTAGGAAAAGGATTTTAATTGAACTTGTAAAAGCAAATAAATCCTAATTCCACTAGGAAAGAGAAAACATCATAAAATATTAAAATATTTTATTCTCCCTTAACCAATCTGCATCATTCTCTCGGGGTTGGGGAAAACTCATCCTCGAGTTTTGTGGCAATCTTCCATGATCAATTGGAACCCCGAATAATCTTCTCCATCCTAATCTTCCGTGCAAGACAAGACGAATCAATAAGCTACTTATCAATCTTTTCTCACTCATAATAAATCTTGATGTATGGATTTTTATTCTTGACCTCTTTTACCACAGTGGGATATATGAAACAAGTACTAAAAAAGAATTCTTACATACATCCATAAACTTCATATTGCCTCTTCCACAAAGATTACTTAAAATTACTCGTTCACGTCTCTTGTTGACCTCTATCAATTCTTGTTCAATAAAATCCTCCCATAAAGGATCAATAACGTTTTCCATTAATCTTCCCAAATTAATGTTATCTGTATTACCAAAAAAAATTGAGAGAAGCTCATTAACCCCAATGAAATCATAGGGTTTAATGTGTTCAAATTCGAACTTTAGTAAACTGAAACTTCTTTCTTCAATAGAGAACTCATCTACTACTAAACAAATCGATTGTACCAATGAATGATTGTAATCTATAAAATCAGTAACTTCTTGTGCTTGAACATAGAAATTCTTATCAACAGTGTGGGTTATGCTCTCACCTTGTATGCATATGACTGTATTTTCATCAAGCTCAATCTTATCTCCTTGACTATAATTTTCAGGATAGTCATCATAAATTGGTAGAGAATCCCAATTTATTGCACAAACTCTTTCAATGTATTCATAAATTGGAGGAGGAGGATCTTGATATTGTAGTCCTCCTCCTCCTCCACATTATATGGATTTGTATGGCAGTTTTGAGGTTGATTTCCAACAGCTAAGGCGGTGAGTTGCTTTGAAAGAGCATCAAACCACTCCTCTGGTCGTTGAAAGAACACCTCTAATTGTGCATCGTGTGCAACCTCATCGCATTCATACACGTCATCTATGGTAGTTTGCCTTCCCCCACGTGAATACTCAATTGCTACAACTCTTCCACAAAACCTAAGTTCTACAAGAACACTAGGCTAGTAGACAAAATAATATAGAAAACCTCTCTAGCAAACTTCTATTAATAAACACATCACTTTAATCATCCTCTCTATATAGAGTATTTATAGGAATAGAATTTCCCCTACTCCTTTTAGAAAATAAACAATAAACTTACTTCTACAGAAAGGAAAAACAACTTAACTATGGAAAGAAAAGCAATTAAAATCCTAATTTAACTAAGAAAAGAATTTTAATTGAACTTGTAAAAGCAAATAAATCATAATTCCACTAGAAAAAAGAAAACATCATAAAATATTAAAATATTTTATCCTCCCTTAACCAATCTGCATCAAAACCTCATACAAATCATTTTTAAATCTACAAAATAAAGCACAACCACAAACACAAACACACACAAGCCGGCATCGACGAGGAATGGGTTTCTCAAAAAACAAACACACACACAAACAATATATATGGTACCAAACACATACCATCTGTATGAAATAGGTTCTCCCAACTTCAAGACGACTGACACAAACTATTATAACGGGTGATGTATTTGACTATTTATGCTTTCAATATATGATTTCACTTTAACTTCACTATTAACCATAAGGTCAAAGTTCTATTTAATGAACAAGCCCACCAATTTATGAAACCCATCTCATGCTCAAGTAAAGTAACAAGGAAATAAACAAAGATAACGGGTAGAGCATTATAAATTTTGGAAAAAATAAATAAATAAATAAGGAGCAAATGCTCAACCTCAATCCAAAGAGATGGACAACTTTCTACAATACCTTCAGGCCTAAACTTTGAAAAAGACTCAAGAGAGTAAACAAAGGAACCACAAGATGCTTAACTTTGTAACAAGGCTACATTGACACTGGTTAAATAAAGCTCATGGTTGTATAACCGTTTGTCTAAATAACGTCCATTATGTAAAAAAAAAAAGTATCCAACTCATTAACATTGCCGATGTTATATCAATGTTTGAGACTTCTAAGGAAAATTATTCATTACTCTAAATAATTAAATAATTTCACACTCATAGTTTATTTAAGAAAAATGCTAACGAATGCTTTTAAATTTTTATTAAAAGTTTATAAAAGTGTGCATAAACTAGGCAAATCTTCTGAATTCCATACTTTGTAAACTTTTAAAAGAATTTAAAATAAAATATTGGGTTCCGCAAATTTTTTTCCTGGTCAAAGAATTCGAAAACTTTTATATGGGCCTTCCTTGACGTAAATGAGTTTTAGGCCCATTACAAGTAGACCATTGTTAGCCCAAATTTGTACTTCTACCGGTGAAATCTGAAAGAACTCATTTTGTTTTGCTGATTATTTTTAGTCTCTTCATTTGGTTAATCAACTGGCATTACTTTATTGCTTAGCTAAATAAATCAACTGACATTACTTTATTGCTAAATAACTATATAACTATATAACATAAAATTGACATTTCATAATTAAACAAAATAGGAGACAAGATACTAAGAGCCTTGTAATTCAATTATATTGTCGTCTTGTCTAGCTCTCCCATGCAGAACTTGGATTGGAATTTCCATACCCCACTTATGTAAGGGGGAAAATAAATAACACTCAAGATAACAGGTCATATATTATCAAAAAAAGAGAAAAAAAAAAGATAACAGGTCAATGTTTGAGTATCCTTAAATTGAATAACATTTTTCTTAAAAACTTTATTGAACATATTATATGATGATTCAAGTATATTATAAATTTAATGATTTATTAAAAATTTTAAACCAATCACATGATTATTAAGTAGATCGTATGACTAGAAGTCAAAAAGTATATATGGAAAGTTTTTTGGGTTTTCATGTAGTAAATTGAAGGAATTTTCATACAAACCGATTTGAAGAAAAATTCTATTATCTATAGATATCAATAAATTTCGTTGATGTGGCCCAAATGTTGAATGTTGGCCAAACCTTGGCACTATTATTTAGATGGGCTGGATTTTAGTAGCCTGACTATCCTATATAAATTTAGTTGATGCGGCCCAAAATGTCTTTTGGGGATTGTATGAGAAGAGAGATGGAATTTGATCCACAACATGGCTGAGGGCTATCCCATTGAATGGTCCAAATAAAAATAACGAAAAGACTTGTTATGAATGCGGGAAGGCAAAAAAAAAAAAAAAAAAACATTTTCATTTATTTCAACAATTTCTTTCTCAATTACTGATATAATGTGCTGTGATTTTATGGTAAATTTGTAATTGATTAGGTTTAATATATTGCTAGTCGCTAACCCGTGCAATGCACGGGCTAGTTGTGAAAATTATATTTATAGATAATTGATGGTTAATATGTATGAATAAATAAAAAATGAAATTGGACTATTTGTAAAAAAATAGCTTACCTAATTTAGTTAGAATTTTTTTACATAACCTCAATCCTAATTTGTTCAAAATTTATTTAGTTTTGGATCCCTTTATTAAATTCTAAATAGTTCTAATTAACATAGTTGAAGACCATATGTAACTCTTTTCTTTTCTTTTTTTTCTTTTTTTTGATACCATAGAAAACAGTTACAGGACACAAGTTATATAGCATAAGATTTGGAGAGATCCAACAGTAATTGGGTCGAATAATGAACAGCTAGAGAATTGAAGCTACTTCTAACACATTACACTTGATAGTTTTTGGTACAAAAATGGTGTGAAAAGTTAAACCTTATTAAGTTAGAAAATGCAAGTCTGTCATCATAGGTTGTTCCTGCAATCTTGGTTAACTTCTTCCATTGCAAACTTGTTCAATCCTTTTGCAACCACTGACAAACAAAATTAGTCTAAATCCAAGGTCTCTAGCTTTTATTGCAACCTCCACAATTGCATCCTGAAATGCTGCTGGGTAAGATGTTGACAGACTGCTAGGCTCCCCCACTAATATTAGATCTCCCTTCAAGTCCTTTGCTTCATATGCATAGCCACTTTGTTTCAATTTCCTTTTCCTTCAACAAACTACTTTGATAATGAGTTGCCAATCCCTATTGGAGACATCTTTTTGAGTTGGTATGCTGTGATCTTGATATTAGGATTGTCCATTTCTAAAGGCGTCCTGGTACCTACATAAAAGAGATTTGGCAATGAGTGAGAACAACATTTATCAGATTTGGGGTCTTCCCATCATGAACCACTTGATTTCTATGGTTCCATAAGGACCATAGAATGGTAAAAAGAGATTGAAGATATAGGTCCTTTTCCTGATTGACTATATGTAACTATAAAAAGTAAAATTTTAAAATATAGATTAGAATAACAATGTAGAAAAATAGCTTTTCAAATGGTTATCTGTAGGAAATCCTATGGGATGCAAATTAAATCACAATTAGCAACTTGTCCCATCGTCACTGAGGGATGCAAGTCTTGAGAAGATTGTTTTTTGTTAAATCATTGTTAGATACTTCTGCAACCTAAAACCATGCTATCACCCAACCAACCTAACATTCTAAATCCATCATTAATAGAATTAATGATTGGTCAACCAACTGCAAAAGGGGAGGTTTCTCAACAAACAAACAAAAACCTGCAAAGAAGGAGAGATTATTATCAGAAGCAAATACATGTAGGCCCAATTTCTAAAATGGGATGCTCAATTTATTCGTAATCTTCATCTCAATTGAACATAGATCATAATTTTCTCAAACACCTGAAAAATGTATTGATTTGTAAACACAAATTGACTAATGGAATTGTAATGATTCATTTATAATTATTTTCAGCCTCCTTGAAGCTTTCAATATACATAATACATCCTCTATGGAAAAATGCACTTACTAATATATTCTTATTAATTTGTCAATATGATTATCTTCTCAAAAATTTAAAATATACACCCAAAGAAGTCATACCTCGAAAATGTACTTTTCTGAACCTTCAATCCAAGTGACACAAATGCATCAACAATTATTTAAGATTTAATCCAATAATTAGCATGCATTCATATACATATGAAAGCTATGAATCAATGCTTTACTGAAATAGCAAACTATCAATATCATATCCAATATTGTTTATTTGTAAGAAAGACAAACAATTTAATAACAAAATAAATAAACAGTAAAATTGGTATATGGGATGGGAGAGTAAGAATTTCTATTAGACTCAAAATGTGCAATAGTGTAAGTGTCCAATCGTATTATACTCAAATGTAAAAATTGCCTACTCACTATCCATTTATATGAGGAGGAAGAGCCCATTGTCAGAAGAGTGGAAAGTACTAAAGAAGTAGACATTTATCTCAATTTGATAGGAAAACACAAACCTGAGATTCACCATATGAATTTATAATAAAAAATCGAAACTAAATTTAACTCCCAACCATTAAAACAAATTAAAATAGAGACTCACTTAAATAGCAAGTTCCATACAATTACACACCATATGAATTTATTTCTATTTTTTTCAAAGAGAATCCACATTGGTTCTTCCATTGACATTATTTAGAAACACCCTACCCTGTGGTCAAGTTTGAGACTTCCCCTAAAGTATTTCAAATTATTACCATTCTTCTACATCTTAGCAAATAATTTTTTGTATCAAATTATAAGTTAGTGTTTTTTAAGTAAATAATTTTATTAGAAAAGGAAAAGAGAGGAAAAATTAAAAGACGTATACACTCCCATTTCAAAGAATACAAATCAAAGGGAAATAGAGTTTTTTTTTTTTTTGGGGGGGGGATAATTCAAAGGGAAATAGAGTTGGCTCACTACACCTTGGCTACTCTATGGTGATGAAAACATCGTAAAACTACATACCTGGAGCTTGAGCTCTGACATTAAAAAACTTGAGCATTTTGGCATAACTTCTACTTCTAAAAACTTAAATACTATTGGTGGTAGACTAAAATAAAAATTTCAGCTTACAGAGATTTACAAACGATGTGAACTTTACATTAGAATCTCTGTTTTCCCCGAAAGAAAATACATCTTTTCTAAGCACAACTCATTTTGGCATAAAAGTAAACCACAATCAAGTGAAAAAATCAGAAGTTCTCAAAGCTTTAAATCAAGGCAGTTAAAAACTAAAAACAGAGTTCAGAAAATATCATGTCCCAAAAAAAATAAGAAATAGAAGAAGAAAACAAACACTAATTTTCTGAAACAAAGTTCTAATTCAACCATCCGATGCAATCTGTATATTTTTCAATGAAAAAAAGAAGAAAATTTCAGATCCAATGTGAAATCGTATAGATTACCTGAAAATACGCTGAAATCGGCGAAGAGCGAGCAAAGCAAGAGCGAATGAGTGAATGGGGATGGCTTGTAAGGGAGAGGTTTGAGGAATAAAGAGAGAAAGGGGAAACGGCAGGACCCAAGACAAAGCGGAGAGAGAGAGAGAGCTCAAAGGTTAGGGTTTTGGGTTTTAAGAATGCGTATAGGTTAGAGAGAGTTAGTCGCATAAAAGACTGGGAAAAAAAATTGAAATTTAAAAAATAGAAAAAATAAAATAAAATAAATGGTGACGTGGAAATTTGTGGGAGCTTCAAAAGCTTCGGTTTTATATATATATAGATTACTTAGTCTATCAAAAAAGAAATATCTCAATAATGTTGCATTTATGTAGCACAAACAAATTCTTTTTTATTTTTGGGGCTCTACAAGCTTTTAAGTAAATTTTAATTTTTCTTCTCACTTTTATATATATATATATATATGGACTCGGAGTGGAGTATGTTGTCTTCACATATGAAGCCGAGGGATTAGGACAATGTAATATTATCTCTAAAATTAGAAGAGAAAAGAAGAATCAAGATGTTGTGAAACTAGTAGAGATTAGGACTAGAAAAGCTCAGCAAATGAGAAATTTAGTGAATGAAAAAGATCTAAAGAAGTATTGAGGAAAAATCATGCCAAGCTTCGAAAACAGTGCAAAATCAACAAGTTATCAACTTTTTGAGAAATAAGTTTGTAAATTTGTAATTGATTAGGTTTAATATATTATTACTTAGTCTATCAAAAAAGAAATATCTCAATAATGTTGCATTTATGTACCACGTACAAATTCTTTTTTATTTTTGGGGCTCTACAAGCTTTTAAGTTAATTTTAATTTTTCTTCTCACTTATATATATATAGACTCGGAGTGGAGTATGTTTTCTTCACATATGAAGCCGAGGGATTAGGACAATGTATTATTATCTCTAAAATTAGAAGAGAAAAGAAGAATCGAGAAGTTGTGAAACTAGTAGAGACTAGGACTAGAAAAGCTCAGCAAATGAGAAATTTAGAGCAACACACCAGCTTGTGGAAAGTTTTGCAAAATAGAAAAAGGTACTCCTTTTACACATTTTGGCCCAAAAAAACACCCACATCAGTGGGTGTAAAATTGTACATTTATGCACAATTGCTACAGTAACCGTGCACATATGCACAGTTATTGTAGCTCTTTCATTTCTTATTTTAATATTATCTTCGTATAGTATAAAAACACATTTTTCACACTTTTTTTCTCTCTCCTCTCACTGAGCAACACCAACGCCTCTCAGCTTGTCTCTCCCTGTTTCATTCCTGAGCTCTTCCTCTCATCTTCTCTCTTCGTCTGCTTCTTATCAGCTCTTGCTCATTCTCATCACCACGAGAAATAATGTAATCGGTTTGGGAGTTTTGCAGCCCCATGAGAGAGGGTGGATCAACTTGGAGGTATATCTATTGACAGGCTTTGGGGCAATTTTCTCTAAAAAGGTATGGGTTTTTCTCATTGATATTTTAGGGTTTTTTTTTTGTTTTTTGGTTTCAAGCAAGATTCTTGGGAGTTTCTCTAAACTAATTTTTTTTAGGGTTTCTTGGGAGTTTCTAGTTTCAAATTTTTTCTAGTTTGGGTTTTTTTTTAGGGATTCTTCGGAACACACCCGAAGTTATTTTTGGAATTTATTAGTATTTCAAATTTTGTGTGTATTTATATTTGATTATTTTAGAGTAAGGATTAAATTTCATGTCTTTTAGATAGGAATTAGTTTCCCCGTGTGTAGGGAGTCTTTGAAGAATTTGGAGTTTTTTAAACTTGTATTAAATTTCTATTTCTCCCCTGTTTTCGGACTGTTTGAATAGGGTATATACGTTGTATATGTTTTGGACTTATCAATAACACTTCTATCTTTTACCTCAAAAAAGATAGGGATTAGTTTCAAGCCAAATAAATCATATACACAATTCACAAATGATCACAATCCTTACAAATTGCTTGTAATCCCATAGCTTTTCCTTTTCTTTTCTTTTTTTTCTTTTTTTTTTTTTGAGATAAACGGTAGAAATGTTATTTAATCAATATGCAAAACATTACATAAGACAAGGAACAAGGAAAAGCTATTGGCTCAGGTCTCCAATAGTGATAGGGTTTAATAGTTTTCTTTTTGGTAAATCTTGGACTTAAAAAGTTTTATTCTCTCTTAAAGTGAATTATGGTGGATTACTGATCACCTGAGGTTATTAACATGCCAAATACAAATTGAGTTAGTTTGATTATATCCAGTGGTCTTTTGAAATGTGGATCTAGAACTTGGAAGTATAGTGGTATTTGAAATTTTAAACTTCTAATGTCTTACAATGATCTCCAATTGCATGGTAAGTGATATGGTTATTGCAAATTGTCCACAATATGAACATGAGAGCAAGAAAGGAACATTAAAGGACAAGGAAAAGATGTAAGAAACTATTCTTGAAAGTTGAGTCAATTGTATAAATATTATGTTCTTGAAGTACTAAGCATTTGTCTAATTTAATAATTTTAAAAAAATTCTACTGTATATATACTTCTTTAAAATGCTGATGCACTTTGATAGATGACTTATACTATTTTGATCTTTGTATAAGATGGGTGATGATGCTAGAAATACACTATATTTGACTAAAAATTATGCCTTTTTTGTAAACCAATAGGGTTTGCAATTTAGGTTTTAGTTTCTTATGGAAATTCTTGATCTCATTCAAATTGGTCATATTGTATACATGTTGCTGATTTGGAACAACATCTCTGATCATGAATTATAAAATGCTTGGAGATCATATTAGTTACTGCCAATATAGGTTGTACTTGAACTTAAAAAAGTGTGATAATTAGATCAGCTGGTTACATATACTTTTTGCACATGTGGATTTTTTGGTGCCTGATAATTACTTTGGTGTTGCTTATTAGTGCAGCTTTTGAATTACTTTGGTGTTTGTTAGGTGATGAACTCACAAAATCCCTTCTTCCTTGACATTTTATAAGACAAGGAACAAGGTTTTGAGTCTCTTGACAGTAGTATTTTGATGTCCACTCCGCATTTAGATGTGAATGTCCATCAATCTCCACCCGAAGTTGAAATGGGACAATCTACACCCCCCATTGCAAAAAAATCAATTACTAAGAGAAGTCAACGAGGAAACAACTTCACCGTAGATGAAGACATTAAGCTAATGTCGGCGTGGCTCAATGTTAGCTTAGATGCAGTGATATCGACGGACCAAAAACACACAACATTTTGGGATAGAATTTGGCCCACCTTCCACAATGACAAAAAAATTAACCGCTCCAAGGATTCTTTATGTAGTTGGTGGTCAACAATTCAAAAGGAGACCAACAAGTTTTGTGAATGTTTGGCCCAAATTGAGAACCGGAATGAAAGTGGTAAAATTGAGCATGACAAGGTATTTCGACTCAACATCTAATATGTATTGTACATCAATGCACTTTTAGTTTTATGATTCTCATTATTTTTAATTTTTTACTTTTGTAAATTGAAGATGCAAAAACTATGTATAAAACTAATAGCAAAAATGCATTTCAATTGGAACATTGTTGGAGAATTTTGAGGAATGAAGCTATGTGGTTGATTCAAAGAGATAATTTGAAGGTCCGTACAAGACAGCCAACCACACAATCTAGTCATACTTTTGCAAGCTCAATAAATCTAGATGAAGATAATGATGAGATGAACTCCGGCGAAACCTTGGAGAGCCCATAGGCAAGAAGGTCGAAAAGGAGAAATTAAAGAAAAGAAAGAATTGTGATGACGTGGTCCCAATACTTTCCTCCCAATTGGACGAAATCAAGAAAAAAAAGAGAATAATGCATGAGGAGAAAAAGGAAAGTATGTGCATTGCATTAGAAGAACGAAGAGAGTTAGTGCGCATTGCATCCAAAAAATGAAGAGAGTTGATTCGTATCAAGGAAAAGAAGAATGAAGTAGAAAAGAGGAAAGTGGAAGATGAAATTATGATGAAAGATACAAGAATCATGGATCCTGAGCAAAAAGAATATATTCGTCTACATCGTTTGGAAATCTTGGAGAGGTTAAGGTCTAAATTTCCGTCATAATTTGAATATTATTATTGACAATATCTAATCAAGTAATTTTTTATATAGTGCAAAGATACTAGCACATGGTTGACATAGATGATTTGATGTTAGACATCTCTTTTGTAGTATTTATTTGTGTAGGGAACATGATTATTCAATCTCTAATCATGTTAAATATATTTTTGTAATCTTCACTTATTGTAGACACCCCATTTTACAACTTGTATTTAACCAACCGGTAGATCTTCAGATTTGTGATACAAAACAAATCCTGATGTTCTAACGATCATAATGGTATGTCATAGGTTTTGATCGGACCACCTGATCAAAAGTTATCATACAAACAATTTTCAATGATCATGGCTCATCTACACGATGGGTCTGATCACGTCCTATTCTAAACACTTAATTTTGATTGGTTCTCACAAGAATTAATTTAAAATTAATCAAATGTGATTTTTGATTGGATTTCATTTTATTTCATTTTTTTAAAGAAAAAAAAAATGTTTTTCTTTATGGCATCTTATCTGCTCTTTTGAAAAAAAATTGGAGATATGATCCCTGAAAAATTCAAAAAAAAAAAAAAAAAAAAAAGAAAAATGCTCAGAAAACGTCATTATCTCCAACAGCAACTTGAATCGCATTTTTGGCCTGGAAAACATTCAAATTTGGATTTCTCTATTTCTATAAAAGTTATAGAAAATTGATTTTTCTTTCAAAAAACATCAATTCCGAGTCAATTGGAATTTTGAGCAGCAAGTTATGGCCAAAATACGAAACAGATGTAGAAGATAACACAAATTCAGCATTATCTTCAATTTTCTCTCAAAATTTCAAATGGGTTCAACATCAAATCTGTTCAAGCCTATCTAATAGACTTATCCTTTCCCTTTGCTTCAGAAGAAAGATTTTTGAAAAATAAATTGGATAAAGAAACAGATACATCCTGTGAAAAAATTCAAAAATGCTCAAAAGATGTTACTAATTTCAGCAGCAATTTGAAACACATTTTTGGCATGGATAATGTTGAAATTTGGCTTTCTCTATTTCTGAAAAAGTTGTAGATAATTGAATTCCCTTTCAAAAAACACCAATCTTGAATCAACTGAAATTTTGAACGGAAAATTAGAGCCAAAATACGAAGCAGGTGCAGCATCATTTCAAAATTTGAATGGGGATCAACACCAAATCCGTTCCAGCTCATTTAAACAGGTTATCCCCTCCCTTAGCTTCAGAAGAAAGCTAATAACTTAGCTTTAAAGCTAAGCCATCCCTTCCCCTATAAATAGAGAAGACCTCTTCCATTTTCTGGACCCCGAATTCCCTCTGGAGAGCTAGTGAGAAAGCAAAAAAGAAAAGCTGTTGAGCAACCATTGTTCTTACTTTGGTTGTAGTTTAGTACTTCCTTACTTTCTCCCTAGCCCTTTAAGTGATCACTTCCCCTTTTTTAATTTATGCTGGTAAGTAGTTAATTGTGTTCTTTAATTTTTTGTACATGCTAGAATAAATGCTTACAAATCATTATTCACTTCTTTTATGCTATGCTTGGATGAACATGCCTATATGTCTTATTGATTTTCTCTTGAATGCTTAGATGAACACTTCTAGGCTAATACACAATTTTCTTTTGAATGCTTAGATGAGCACTTCTAGACTAAAACACAACTTTCTCTTTAATACTTAGATGAACATGTCTAGGTAGTTGTTTTACTTTTTTAAATACTTGAACAAACATGTCATATTTATTTTGATTTTTTCTAGATTAACATGTCTAGGGTTTTTCCTTCTCTTCATAATTGCTTGGATGATCAAATATGCTTAAAGGTTTTACTTTTATTTGTTTCTCTTTGCAATTATGTTGATGACAAATAACATGACAATTTTTGTTTTTCCTTCACATGCTTAGATGAACATGTCTAGGCTTGGAATTCTTTATTTATATTGATCCTTTTTTTTTACATTAAAATTGTTATCTAACAAGTTTTTTTTTTTTTTTTTCTCTTTATGTCAAATTCCCCTAACACATATTTATTTACAATTCCTACAAATCACATGTTTATATGACATATTCTTTGTATTTGTTTGACATGACATGACATTGGCCACCTTAACCTAGGAGACCGGTTTTACCAGGCGAGATGGGTGCTTAATCCCTTCCCATCTCGTAAATTAGCCTCTGAACCAAGATCAAGGGTTCTAGACTATGTTCTTGTATATACAATTTTACTTTTTTTAAGAATGTAACTAGGAAATAAAACAATGTAATTTACTTTTCTTAGATTGTATCTAGGACAAAAAGCATTGTAAATTTTTGTTACAAAATTTGATGTAAATTGTCATATACATTAATACAACAGAAGTATTTTTCATTAAAGGTTTTCTTATTTTTCCTTTTAAATTAAATAAGTGACGACTCCATGTAAAACCCTCGATCTAGGGGAGAGCACATTTTACACTTATGCAAGGAAACAGATGCAATGTTGTAAATTTTGTATTGTGCACGAACAATAGCACTTGATTATTCAATTTAATTTGTGATTCTATTCTTGTCATTCTGTTTTGAGTGAAGCAATGTCTCTATTGAAGGTGGCTGTACTTGTTGCTTTTATTGGTTGCATATGCTATTTGAATGTAAATTTAATAGTATGTGATATGGCAACTCTTTAACTAACTGGTTTGTGTATTTATTGGTTGTATTTAACCATTTCTTTAACAGACTATGAGAGCTGAGCAAATTTAGAACTTTTTTGATGGACCAAACTGAAACTACACCTTCTGTTTCACTATCTTAGCTTAGGCTTGAGAGATAAAGCCACAAAGAATACGCATATTTGAAACTTTTTCAAGAACAAAATAGTAGGATACAAATGCAAATCAAAGTAAAAAACAAAGTTTATAGTATATAGTACATATATAGTCTAAACCGGTAAATTTAGAAACTTTGTCACTCTCTTTTGAACAGAATGGATACTGTACTAGATCAAAAAGTAATGCAATTTGAAAATTTTATTCTAATATTAAACTTAGTAAATTTCAAATTCCAATGAAGGTTCACATTAAATAAAAATAGTAATACTTAGAAATTTAGAATTCCAAATTCCTACGACTGGCCTTATAGTTGCCATAGATGCTCGACGAGATCCACTTGAAGTTGAGAATGAATTCCTCTATCTCTAATGGAATTATGACATTCAATGAACTGCATAAGGTTACAAGTGGGATTATGTGACACCGGTTCGAGTCCATTATCATCGATTTGATCATAATTGAATCATTTGCTCCAAGGTAAGTATGTTGCTCATCTTCAACGATCATATTATGCAATATTATACATGTCATCATAATGTCCTTAAGCGTTTCAAGGTGGAAAAAACGTACAGGCCCGCGCACAATTGCAAATCGTGCTTGAAGCACTCCAAATGCACGTTCGACATCCTTCCTGGCCTCCTCTTGTGCGGAAGCAAAATGTTGTCTTTTACGGTCTTGTGGTGCTAGAATTGTTTTGACAAATGTTGCCCATGATGGATATATACCATCTGCAAGATAGTACCCCATCGAATAGTCATTACCATTTATCGAGTAATTAACAGGAGGAGCACGCCCTTCAGCAAGCTCAGAAAATACAGAAGACCGCTCTAGGACATTGATGTCATTGTAAGACCCCGGTAATCCAAAAAATGCATGCCATATCCAAAGGTCATACGACGCCATGATTTCCAAAATTATCGTTGGATCACGGGTATGACCAATATATTGACCTTTCCATTTACTTGGACAATTCTTCCATTTCCAATGCATGCAGTCGATACTCCCCAGCATTCCTGGAAATCCCTGGTGTTGGCCAACCGCTAACAACCTTGCAATGTCATTGTTGTTTGGTGATCTCAAGTACTCTTCAGAAAAGATTGAAACTACCGCTTTAACAAATTTTTTTAAGCTTTTTATTGCAGTGCTTTCTCCAATCCTCAAGTATTCATCCATGAAATCAGTTGACACTCCATAAGCAAGCATTTTGATTACAACGATCATCTTTTGAAGGGAAGACAACCCGAGTGTGTTAGCCGCATTTCTTTTTTGAACAAAGTATGGTTCAGTAGCTTCAACTTTTGAATGGATATGTAGAAAAAGAGAACAACTCATTCGAAACCTCCTTCGAAATACATTAGGAGGATACACTAGTGTTTCAGCAAAATAATCATGGAAAAGCCTGTCATGACCTTGCAAAGGATTACGCCAGATAAACATGCGAGGTTGAACCGAACGACGACGTGATGTTGATGCTCCTTCATTGTTTAATTCTTCTATGGCAATAGCTAGAGTAAGTTCCAACTCATCATCATCAGAAGATGAGTCAAATGGAGGCTCATCATTTGGAAAAATAAAATCAATGTCATAATGGAAATCCATTAAGAGAGAACAAAAACCGAATGGAAGAGATAATTTTGTAGAAGTGGATGGAAATTAGAGAGAAAATGGTCATATTTATAGAGCAAGAATGTGACTTGAGTTTGAATTTCAAAAATTTGACATTTAGGTTTGAATTTACCATTGGGTTTAAAGTTAGGTTTGAATTTACTGTTTGAATTTCAAAATTATGACTGGTGGATATAACAATAAAAATTATGACCGTTGGGTCAAAAAAAAATATATATGACTGCTGGTCAGAGACATCGATTCGGCGGCATCGGTTTGGTCATCGATTCTAGCAGTACGGTGGTTGGAGACATCGATTCAGTGGCGGTCGTCGGAGCCACTATTACAACAGTCGGCCCACCGGTGATGGCAGTACAATGGTCGGAGACACCAATCCGATGGGCGGTCACCAAAGCCACTATTTTGGTAGTTGGGCATCAGCGGCATTTGTCGAAGCCACTATTTTAACAATCCACCCACCGATGGGTCACTATTCGGCGGTACGGTGGGCGGTGAGACCAATCCGACGGCGTTTGTCAGAGCCACTATTTTGGCGGTTCGGCCATCGGACCTCCACCACAAGCGGCTCCATTGACTGAGCCACTGGTGTTGGTAGTTTGCTTAAAATATAAGTTTAAATTAAAAAAGTATGACCATTAGGGAAAATAATAAAAAATTGATGAAGAATGAATATTTTATTGAAATATCTTGTAAAATAGATAAACTGATGTGGATGTTTTGTAAATGTGATGGTGTAAAATAGAAAAAGTAGGTTTTTTGTGTAAAATAAACGGAATCTTTTCCACAAGCTGATGATTCAAGTATATTATAAATTTAATGATTTATTAAAAATTTTAAACCAATCACATGATTATTAAGTAGATAGTATGACTAGAAGTCTAAAAGTATATACGGAAAGTTTTTTGGATTTTCATGTAGTAAATTGAAGGAATTTTCATACAAACCGATTTGGAGAAAAATTCTATATCTATAGATATCAATAAATTTCGTTGATGTGGCCCAAATGTTGAATGTTGGACGAACCTTGGCACTATTATTTAAATGGGCTGGATTTTAGTAGCCTGACTAGCCTATATAAATTTAGTTGATGCGGCCCAAAATGTCTTTTGGGGATTGTATGAGAAGAGAGATAGAATTTGATCCACAACATGGCTGAGGGCTATCCCATTGAATGGTCCAAATAAAAATAACGAAAAGACTTGTTATGCATGCAGGAAGGCGGAAAAAAAAAACATTTTCATTTATTTCGACAATTTCTTTCTCAATTACTGATATAATGTGCTATGATTTTATGGTAAATTTGTAATTGATTAGGTTTAATATATTATTACTTAGTCTATCAAAAAAGAAATATCTCAATAATGTTGCATTTATGTACCACAAACAAATTCTTTTTTATTTTTGGGGGTCTACAAGGTTTTAAGTTAATTTTAATTTTTATTCTCACTTATATATATATATATGGACTCGGAGTGGAGTATGTTATCTTCACATATGAAGCTGAGGGATTAAGACAATGTAATATTATCTCTAAAATTAGAAGAGAAAAGAAAAATCAAGATGTTGTGAAACTAGTAGAGACTAGGACTAGAAACACTCAACAAATGAGAAATTTAGTGAATGAAAAAGAACTAAAGAAGTATTGGGGAAAAATCATGCCAAGCTTCGAAAATAGTGCAAAATCAACAAGTTATCAACTTTTTGAAAAATAAGTTTGTAAATTTGTAATTGATTAGGTTTAATATATTATTACTTAGTCTATCAAAAAAGAAATATCTCAATAATGTTGCATTTATATACCACATACAAATTCTTTTTTATTTTTGGGGCTCTACAAGCTTTTAAGTTAATTTTAATTTTTCTTCTCACTTTTATATATATATGGACTCGGAGTGGAGTATGTTGTCTTCACATATGAAGCCGAGGGATTAGGACAATATATTATTATCTCTAAAATTAGAAGAGAAAAGAAGAATCGAGAAGTTGTGAAACTAGTAGAGACTAGGACTAGAAAAGCTCAGCAAATGAGAAATTTAGTGAATGAAAAAGAGCTAAAGAAGTATTGGGGAAACATCATGCCAAGCTTCGAAAACAGTGCAAAATCAACAAGTTATCAACTTTTTGAGAAATAAGTTTTTCTCATTATGAATGGATGCAACAGTTCCAATTTCCAACTTCCAATCTATGTTATGGGAAGTGTCTATGTGAAAGTAGTTATATGAGGAAAGATTGAACTCTAAATGTCTTCGTTGGAAATACCAAGTATTACCAGTTGAACTACAAGACTCTTGGCTATGCAGTTGGAAATTAATTCTAACTAATGCAAATTGATCATTTGGCAAGTTCCTTTCTACTCAATAATGGCATCTATCTATAAGTGATAACTCTTCAAGGAAGGAAAGTCTTTAATGTTTCATTGGATGAATTAGGACCCATCAAAATTTCTTGAAAAGAAATATCACGATGAATAGGAAAAAAAAAAAAAACTATGAAGCACGTGATGCACATGAAAAATACAGAAAGAGCTATGGTCCGAGAACACAAGTAGATGCATCTCCAACACATGTATTATGCGAAACAAGGACCTATGGAAGTTAGAAGTAGGTCAAGTCAGTCTCCAAGATAAAACTGGCACGTGAAGGCTCTAAGCGTATGTGAAACACATAAAGGGTATCTTTAGAGTAGAAAGCAAGAATGGTTGCAACAAGCATTTGATTTTGATGTGCTACTTGAGCAGATCAAACACACACAAAAAAATGCTTGAATATTGAGACTCTACACAATGACAAAAGGAGGCTATATTATTGACGAGTCCAAATCTTCTGTCCCACTTTTTCTGTTTCACTTTATACTCTACCAATAAAAACTTATCACATGTTCATCTGATTAATTAAATACTACCATTATTGACTTATTAATACTATCATTATTAATTAATGGTAGTATTTAATTTATCAAGTGAACATGTGGCAAGTTTTTATCGGTGGAGCATAGAGTGGAGCAGGAAAAGTGGGACAGAAGATTTGGACTCATTATTGACCACATAATTGTGGCACTGATATCATATTTATTTATTTATTTTTAAATAGAGACTGGAAACAAGGATATATCTATGCTCATAGCAACAAGTGCCAAACAACTACATTTTTACTATATTGAATTGAGTATTACAATGAGTCCAACGAATACATATAGAAATATATGGTGTGCTTTTGGATGCAGTTTTTTCGGATTGTAGATTGATTATTTACTGAAAGTTAGTTAACATATAATTATTCTTGAAAAATGAGGTTTTAAAAAAAATGTATATAAGTAAATATGTTAAAAAGCTAAAAAAACGTGATGATAGCAAACAAATACTGAGAATAATAAACTCATAAATCTATGGGTTTCTAGAAAACTACTATCTACGTTATTTATAGTGTAAAACTTCACTAACCTGGTTTTTATTATTAAACTCACATCCTCTATAGTTTGAATAAAACACTCATTTTTCCTAAAATGGAAATTATTTACACTGACATTCTTTCGATATATGAAAAAAGATGCTAAAAAATCCTCCCAAAAAAAGGTTTTTAAAAATCTTAAATTTTTTTATTAGAGGCCAGGGGGTGTGGGTGGCAATTTAACTAGAGGGGAGATAAGTGTAATAATGAAAAACTCATGCAATTATATTCTACTACATAAGAATATATTAGCATAGTACATTTCTATTACATTAATTCTATATCAGTTGTCTTATCAAAAAAAAAAAAAGCGAAAAACACATTTTAGTCCCTACATTTTCAGGCGATTCCCATTTTAGTCCCTACATTTTATTTTTACCGCTTTTAGTCCCTATCCTGAAAAACGCTTCTCGTTTTGGTCCCTGCTGTTACATCAGAGACGGAAAATGCACACGTGGCAAACGGCAGAATTAAAAAATATTAAAAATATTTATTTTATTTTAAAATAAAATAAAATTTTAGTTATCAATAATTTTAAAATAAAAATATTAAAAATTTTAGTTAAAAATATTTGTTCTTCATGTTCTTCCCCCCAAGAACATGATTGCCCAGAAATTCAAGATTTTTTTCTCTTTTATTTCATTTTCTTAGCATCCAAACAAGCAAAAATATATACAAAACCATTACCAAACTCAGATACTCTGACACAATCAACTAACAAAACCCAAAACACTTAAGCAGTCCCACATATTATTATCGACCCAGATTTAGCGAAACGAGGACATTGAGATAGACATCGGTGACGACTAAAGCAACGATGGTGATGATGGAGAGCAAGGCAATAAAATACACCAAAACACAATTATGAGAAATCAGCGATCTCGACGGTGCAGATCTGATCGCAGAGAGAGGGAGAGTGACTGACTGACTGAAAAAGACACGAAACGATGCCGTCGCACGCGGATCTGGACCGTCAGATCGAGCATCTGATGGAGTGCAAGCCATTGCAGGAGGCGGAGGTGAAAAGGCTTTGCGATCAGGCGAGGGCAATTCTCGTCGAGGAGTGGAACGTACAGCCAGTGAAGTGTCCGGTGACAGTGAATGAACCCACAAGCAGCTCCTCATTTCTGTCTGTCATCGGTGTGATGTCATCGGTGAATGAACCCAGATCGAGCTATCTCGGAGTGATGTTTCAGATCTGGCCACCAACGAAATAGATAGTTGAACTAGGTGTGGGTTTGGAGAATCGGGATGGGTTTGTGTCTGAATTTGGCCCAAGTACCATTTGGATTTGGATGTTCATGGTTGAAGTGGATCGGTTTTTGAGTTTGGTGGGTGGGTGATATAGAAGGAGGCTTGTGTCATTCAAATGAATTGGGTTTCTGGAATTTTTTGTGTTCATGGTTTAGTGTGAAGTGATTTGGGGGTTTATGGTGTGGATTTTGGAAGCTAAATTTTTTTTTTTCGTTGAGCAATATTGATATGCATTGGCTGATGGCGTTGTCAGTTGTTCTTCTTTTTTTTCTTTTCTTTTTTTTGGATTGTTGTTAGTTGATTGTGTCAGAGTATCTGAGTTGATCATGGTTTTGTATATGTTTTTGCTTGTTTGGATGCTAAGAAAATGAAATAAAAGAGAAGAAAATCTTAAATTTCTGGGCAATCATGTTCTTGGGGGAAGAACATGAAGAACAAATATTTTTAACTAAAATTTTTAATATTTTTATTTTAAAATTATTGATAACTAAAATTTTATTTTATTTTAAAATAAAATAAAATATTTTTAATATTTTTTAATTCTGCCGTTTGCCACGTGTGCATTTTCCGTCTCTGATGTAACGGTAGGGACCAAAATAGGAAACGTTTTTCAAGATAGGGACTAAAAGCGGTAAAAATAAAATGTAGGGACTAAAATGGGAATCGCCTGAAAATGTAAGGACTAAAATGTGCTTTTCGCCAAAAAAAAATTCTATATCAGTTGTTGACTTCTATTTAATTATGTGAACACTAAATAAGAGCCAGGTCTTATATGTAGTTTACACTCAGTATACAAAGGATATTGCGGATTCAAAATCTATTATTTAACTCCCATACATTGATACACAGTTTTCACATAGGTGACACCATACTCTGTTGCATACTACAGTCAGTGTTTATGCGTAGGCCTACTGCCAAGGCCCTTACACAATTCATTTGGTTTTGAATGAACATGTTAGGAATAAGTTGTGTGTGTGTGTGTGGAGGAAATAGGAGACAGTGTTATGTGGAGATGTATTGAGGCGATAAACATTGCCTTTGAAACGAGAAAAGCAACTAATAAGATGATAACTATGAGCAATACATGCAAAATTTGACAACATTTTTGACACCAGCTGATACAACAAACTCGTATTAGATCTCATCTGGACCCACTACTGACATTACTTTTTTACCTACTACTAATAATCTACCACAACAGCAAGGGTCAAATTTTTTGTCTCGATAACTATTGACTTTATAACATAAAGTGACCTCAACAAAAGAATTTAGTAAATATTTCACAAATGGATTGGAGTGCTGTAGACTTATTGTGGCGACAATCTCTCCCTCGAAACAGCAAGATTGTCCAATACAAATATCTCATAAGGCACTTGTTACAATTTATAACCAAATGATTTGGTGAAGGCTAAATTGTTACCTTAATAACCCCAGCTCGCGGCAAAAACATAATTTCAACAACATGAGCGCCTCTTGACCTCAAATTCACTAAAATTATTCGATGCATCATGCACCCATGTATTACACTCTCCTCTCACGTAATAATAGGTCTCACCTATAGGTTCTATGCGTGAGATCCACTTTTATGTAAAAAGAAGGTATAGTATGCTAGATGTACAAAATAATTTCTCCAAACTTGGGACACAACTGACTGGGTTACTTATAATCCAATTTCCTTGTTATGCTTTCAATGGATGATTTTACTTTTCACCTTAACTTCACATTAACCATTAGGCCAATGTTGTAGAATGAGTATGCCTACCAATTTATGAAACCCTTTCAATGCATATTTTACTCTTCACCTCAACCTCAATCCAAAGATATGGGCAATATTTTCTACAATCCCTTCAAAGGCCTTAAGTTTGGGAAAGTGTGAACAACGGATCTACAAGATGTTGTGTCAGGGTAACTTTGTAACATGGCTACTTAGAGAATGGTTAAGTAAAGCTCATGGTTATATAACCATTTGTCTAAATAAATAGTTTCAAATTATTACAATATAAATCAGTCAAACATGTGCTAAACGTGCACCTACAAAGGTGTTCAAGATTCCATAATTGACCGACCATTTCAAATGATTCCAAGACAAGAAGATTTGTGGGTTGAATACGTCTGTAGCAAGACATAAAAAAGATATCATCTACTTTGAATACACACTAGGACATGAATTTTTATAGACGCAATGTTAATTTTAAATGCACGCTATCAAGATTTATCTCTGGGAGCAAACTACTTGATGAAAAGCAAGAGTCAGTGAAGTTCAGAGAATAAAGAATAAATTAAATGGGACAAACACTATAATAAAACTGGCATTTCATTCACAAATTGGCATAAGAGATTTCAAAAGATTTCGGCGAGTTTCCAGTACCCTTTAAAAAGCATTCACCAAAATACATGAATTGCATGTGCCACAGTTTCACTTTTCATTAAAACACACTCGCTATTTATTATGCATCCAACCACTTTTTTTACATACATGGCCAATATAAGCAACCACACAAGCTCCTGGACATAAGGTTGTGGCAGGATGCTCTTAATTTAAAGAAGCAAGTACCTCTAACAAGGATGCAGCAAACTGCATTTGCGTATCCTCATCTATAGTCAAGAAGAGAGGCACATGCACAAACAGCGATTTGTTCCCATTTTGCTCTGCAAACCGAAGGGAATGATAGTAAACATAATTGCAATTGAATTGCTTTTGATTGAGGCTTGACAATGTTGTTGGGTGATCATTTAATAATTTTTTACTTCTTCTATTTCTGCTGTATTGGCTATTGTTTATTTTAATTCGTTATGCATAGACTTGGATGGTGGGTGAATTAGAAATTGAATTCATAGATTGGTGGGGTTGGAGACGTAGTGGGTTCTGACAGTTCCAACTAATTGTTGGCTTCTGTGGGTAGTATGTTTTTTGCTTTGAACGACTGAAAAAAGCTTCAAGGTTTATATCATCAATTCTCTTTTTAATATAAATTAACAAGGTTGTCTAATGCCACATTGTAATTCAATTTTAAGAGCCCTGTTTTGACACTGTTTTGTGCAAGAACAACTACCCAATCAAGTTGAAAGGTTCGCATAGCCTAATTGTTTTACTTCTTCTTGATTTTATTTTCTAGTGCAATTCTCTTTTTCTTTCTTCTTTTTCTTCTTTCAAAAAAAGTACTCTATGTATGCAGTTTGGGCTTTATACCATTTAGATAGTGATAAGTTAAGGCAACATATTCACAAAAAAAGATAGAAAGAAACCCATGAAAAACAAACAAACTGCCCAAAAGAAGAAAAAAAACCTCATTTGTTTAAGCAAAGAAATTAAAACTGATTTTGAAGTACCTAATTTAAAAATTAAATATGAAAATCAAATTTGTATGTTTGAAATCAGATTGAGAAAAGAGTATCAATTGTGAAAAAATTTAAGAATTATTCAAAGGCTTAAACAACTCAAATTTTGTGGAAAAGTCAACTAGAAGGTTTCTGGTGATTGTTCAAAATTTCTGTCCTTCTTAATTCCTTAAAAAAATAGATGTAAACTGAGTAATGATTTGGAGGCTAGATAAGAGAAGGAAGAGAGTGTTTAGTGGTCTAAGGAAGATTATTTGTGGAAACTCCTCTCCAGGCAAGATTTAGTACTTTACATTGTGTAGGTGGAATAGTTATAACATTTGAAGACAAAACATACTTGCCCAATTCATGAGTTACAAAGTTTGCATCCCTTTAGATCCAACAAAAACAATAACTCACTAAAGAATAAGTCAAGCCTAATGCATCATTCCATAGTGGCTGAATTTCCTAAATTGTTTCATCACTTTTTGGTATCCCACTTTTGTAAACAACACAATCCATCAAAGTACTAGACGTCGTTGTTGTTTGTTTTTTTTTTACAGACTTACTTTCTTACCATGCTACTAGACATCGTTGTTGCTTTTGCTATATGTTTAAATATACTACATTATTTAGGTTTGAATACATGCAGTGGAGGTAT
This sequence comes from Quercus tomentella, assembly GCA_028535165.1. Classification (NCBI taxonomy): domain Eukaryota; kingdom Viridiplantae; phylum Streptophyta; class Magnoliopsida; order Fagales; family Fagaceae; genus Quercus; species Quercus tomentella. The sequence goes on from JAPQVY010000089.1 coordinate 2,757,768, forward strand.
GTGAACTAAGTTTATGTTGAATGCGATGTCTCATGTTACCTAGGAAAAATACCCTCTTAAATTTCTGCCACGTCAAGATTAAACCCATCAGTTCAGCCCAATTCCTTACCGTTTGGAAGGACTAACATATCAGTCTAAAGAATCTCTTCAATCCCAATCAAACCGCTAAAATGAAAAACAAAAACTTTGAAGGAGACATAGAGAACGTCTATCAATTCCTCAAAAAAAAACTCTTCGTCTCAGTTTTGCTAAAACAAAGATCAGAGTTCACTGATTTTTTTGGTTTCCAGATGGAAGATGAAGCTGACTTCAGCATCAAGAACGAAAGAGTCCCCTCAAACAAGGCATCTGATGGGGTTCTTATTCTATCTCTGACTCTTTTTTTTCACAAATTTATGAGGTAAATTAGATCTGCTATATGTTTTTAACTTTTACAATTTAAATTGGGTTTGGTTCCAGATTTAAATTGAAGTGGAATCTTTCTACATTCTAGAGTTTCTAATTTCATTAAAGCAAAGGTACGAATTTGAATTTCTTTTCCTAATATTCTCTTCAATTATGGTTTGCTGTCAATTTAAGAATTTTGATTCATAACCCTACAAGATGAAACTCTACCTATATTTTAATGGTTAGTGATCTTTTAATGTGATTATAAATAAATAAATAAAAAATAAAAAAAGTGATCTTTTAAAGTTAATAATTTCACTTTAATTTTTGTGTTTTTGTTTTCCCTCTTACCTGTTCTGTTATTTGTATGGGGGAGCGAAATTGTGGGATTTTGAATATTTGCTCAAGGTTTTTTTTGTTTGCCCTGAAGAGTTTGCTAATGAGTATATGAATGAGACAGGCTCTTTGAGTGACTAATTTATGTGAGGGAAGCATTATCCTGCAATTGCATTTGTCGTGTCTTTTGGGTTCTTTAAACTGCTTCTACAACTGTTTTTATTAATTTATTTAGGGATTCCAATAGTAGTGTGCTTTTGACAGTTGTTTCATTGTTATAAACTTTAGTATGTGTGAAACCAGTTGATTCTATTTTTTGGTTCCTAAGTTATTTGTTCTCATTTTTCTTTTCTTTTTAAAAATTTAAATATGTAGTGTGGTACCCCTCTCCAACTTCTTTATATTTATTTTCCTCTCATTTTCTATTTCAAAATTCTGTAATCAAATATTTTCATTTTAAATTTTACTGATTCTCAAATATTCTATGTTCTCATTCTTTTATTTATTGTGATTCATAGGAATGGTAGGTGAGAATATCACATCTGTCAGATAAGTTTAAGATCTGGTATGATTCAAGTTTATAGTTGTTTTGTTGAGGTTTTTTATTTTTATTTTTTTGTTTATAGAAAAAAAATTACATTAGTTTTTCCCTGTGTAGCAATTTAGCATATGGGACCCTCTATGATAGTGGGTTTTGTATGCATTAATAATGATTGCAAATTTGCAACTGTTAAGACTTGATTTTATACGAATTAAATTTTTACTGTTGGGCGATTCCTTGAATATGAAAGTCGATACATCATGATCATCGTGTGTTCATTATGTTTTTGTAATCATTATCATATATATTTGTTTTAATTCATCATTCAATCCTGGATTCGTTTGCAAATAGCCAATATAAGGATTATCTATACATTTCATTTTTAATCGTCTATTGTAAAATTATGTTTAGGTTATTTGAATGTTGTGGCCTATAATTTTCTAATACTTACGGTAATACCAGAAAAAGGGGGGTCCCATCTGTCGTGAAATTACCATTAGTTTATTAGAATGTTGTGGACTTTAGTTTACTAATGCTTTCTGTAATACCCAAAATAGAAAAGTAGACTAGGGCTTAAGGGGTAATAACTTGGGCTTAATCACAAACATTAAGAAAGATCTCTTTGATTTCAACTTTAATATGTTCCTTCATACCCTCGCACAAATTATGATATCTCAAAAAAATACTTGACAAGATTCTTAAATTTCCTGGATCAATGGTTTGCATTTAGGTATAATATCTGGAATGTAAATGGATATTGAACAATTTAGACGAAACTCATGAATTTTTTATCCTGTTTTTCTTTGTTTGTTGCTCTGCATTTTACTTTGGTGTAGAATTTTGTGAGACTATTTACTATTGTAGCTTGATGCATTTTATGGATTAATACTACAAGATTTGAATATCATAATATTATAATTATTAATTATTTTTTTGTCAAAGTCACCTATATTTGCTTCTACAAAAAACAAAGATGCCTATAATCTCTCTTGGTCTGCCATAATTTTATTTTGTTATTCTTTTGGACAGTCAGTACATGTTTTGAATAATAAATTCTTGGAGTAAAAAAAAAAACACTTTCTTTCTGCTTGAGTGCATGGTTGGTAAAGAAATACAGGTTTTTTTAAAAAAAAAATCTTTCTTCTAAATGGTCTATTTAAAATTTTGTTGAACGAGCACAAAATTTCAAGATTAGATTTTGAAGTCTCTATGAAAGACTCCATGAATTTAGGTATTTTTCTTGCTAGTAATTATTTTTATTTTTATTTTTATTTTGTATTATCTTAGTATAAAATGTTTAAATTTTTAGTTTCCATGTGTCTTTTGTAACAAGAAAAGAAGGTATATTCTTGATGATGATGAGTTATTCTATTTAATGATCTTTTGTTGTATATTTGCTTCTCATAGGGCTTATTATAAGTGGTTGTATTGGATATTGCATGATAGTGCTAATGTTTTTAGATTGATTTCATCCTTTTCAATTTTGGGCTTTTCTAGGTTTTGTATGTAATTATATTCTTAAAATTGTAGTTAATCTACTTGGGTGATGAGGGGGAAAAATCAAACGTCTTGATTTGAATTATTTGGAGTAGCAAGTATGGTCAAACTATATTTCCAGTGGTGTGCTCAAATAGAATTTTAATTTAAAACTATCTCGAAATTTTCTTGATAGGTGAATCAATCCTAAATTTTCGCAGCATTGTCTGTTATAATGTTTTGAAGATAAAACGATTAAGGATGGTCTTATATATATATATATATATATATATATATATATATATATATGTATGTATGTATGTATATAGAGGTTGTAATTTAGTACTTAAGTTTTTTAATCATATTTATGATAAGTATTTTTGCGATATTGTGAACATGTAATTTTGAAATCTGTGCGAACATGTAATTTTTTATCCATTTCTATTTCTATTTGCTCTCGGTCTCTCAAATATTTCTCAGTGTACCTACAATGCAGAAGACGTATATATAAAAGAAAGAGGAGAGGCTGAAGTAGCTAAAAGGGGCAAGATCCCTTAAATTAGCTGCCTCTATTAGATGTGATGGATGCCCGTGAAAATAAATAGTACATAACAATTACAGACTTATGTTAAAACAGAAATGATACACCAATACTCAAGTTACTGCATAATTTCGAGCAAACTCAGGGTAATAATTTCAAACTCATGCTAAAGTAGAGAGTGGATTTTCATATTGTTTCCGTATTAATTTGTGGGCATTAAAAAATGTTTATACTATTATGTAATTGCATTATGTTTAATAATAAAATGGCATTACTGGATTTGCCTTCGTGAAATTTGTACAAAACGTTTTAAGACTTTGTAATGCTGCAGCTTTGAGTGCTACCAGTTAGTTCGTTTATATATGATCCCTAATACCAAAAAAAATAGAAGCATGAACTATCATAGTCTTTTGTTTTCATGTTTGATAGGCCCATGAAAAAGCTAGAAGTTTTCATTGGTAAGTAATTGCAAATTGGGATGATCTAGTAGGTTTGTGCGGTAAAGATGGGGCAACTAGTCTGTGAGGGTGCTGAAACAGGTGTAGAAGTTGTTGATTTGGATAGTGGAACTCGGGTCCAAAAAAATTGTACGCTGATGATGATAATTTTTCGCCAAACTTGGTTAATATTCAAAAGAAAAGAGCTCAAGTACCAACTGTTCCTATTAGAAAATAATGACAAATGCCAAATTTTTGGTATTTGGCCAACAAACACCAAAATCATTGCTCCATCCGTGTTTCAAATCTCAATTTTTTTTAACATGTTACAGTGTGGTTCTATTAATAAAACCGTTTTGTAGCATGTTGGAAATTTTTTTTTTTAATTCATCTAGGAGGAACCTCTATTTTTTTTTTATTGATTTATATTCCCTCGTACTCTCCCTCTTCCCTCTGCTTCATGTGTCTACTCTCTCTTCCCTCTCCTGTCTCCTCTCTTTGATCGCCTTTCTCTACCTCCCACTCTAACCAAACCTAGACTGGAGCAAATATCTTCGTCTGAAGTCGCGTCAACCAAAGATCTTGCTGCGTTGTTCTCCACAACTTGTCCTCCATGCCACGCATCATCTGAACCAACTAAGCGTCCTCCATGAAGGTGTGAGATTTAGGATGGGTTTTGAGATTTGGAAATGTGGTGGGTTGTGGGCCCGTGGGTTAGTGTGTGAATTGGTGGTTCTGATGTGCTGTGGTTGTGGTTGTCAGCAGTGGTTCTTGGTTGTGATAGTGATTATTTGATGGTTGTGGTGGTGTGATTTTTTTTTTTGTTGTGACTATAGGTTTTTTTGGTTGGTGGTGGGTTTGCAGTTGTGGTGGTGGTGGGGCTTCCGATCTAGTGTTGGTGGGTTGTGGGTAGTGGTGCTGTGGTGAATGAGTTTTGGATCGAAGGGAAGAGAGAGGGGGGATTTTGGGTTTGAGAGATCAAATGATTTTTTATTGGATGTTTATATTATTTTAATGTGTTGAAATGTTAATATAAAACACGGGATATAAAGTATATTGTAAAATGATGTAGTAAAATAAATAAAGTTTGTTTTTGTATGTTAAAATGACATTTAGGATGACACAACTGATGCTAGTAGTCAAATGTCTTGGACCTTATGAGTTTCAGCATTACGTGTATGTTTGCCTCTAGCTTATTAAACAATCTTTTAAATTTTATTTACAGCTTTTAAAAACCTAACTTTTTTCAATTATATAAGCTAAAGGACAATGCTAAAATCACAAATTATTTTACAATTTTTTTAACGAATGACTGATGTAGCGAGTAGTTATTAGTAAGTAAAAAGTGATATTAGTGGTGGGTTTAAATGAGAATCAGTAAAAAATTGCCACATCAATGATTTATAAAAATATTGTAAAATATTACTTATTTACTCTAACTTGAATAAGCTGGTACCAAACTCGTACTAAGAGCAAATACATTAGTCTGTGCAAAGTTATGCAAAATGAAAAAACTAACTGATTTTACACAATTTGAGCAAAAAAACATCCACATCAGTGGGGGTAAAATTGTGCATAAATGTACAATTGCTACAGTAGCATGTGCATTTAATATTTTAATAATTTCTGATTCACTCCTTTTTTTCTCTCTCTTCTCCATCTGCAAAACTAACTCTCCCTCTCATGTTCTCTCTTCCTCTGATACACACTCCCACAGACACAAAATCAAAAATCAACTACAAAAATCAAAAATCAATCACAAAATCAACAAAAAAAATCAACCACTAGAACAAAATCGTTGGATCGGTGATCATGGATCATGGATTGGAGAGGTGGTTTGGATCGGTGAGGTGGATCGGTGTTGATAGAGATTGGTAATGGGTTGATGTGGATCGGTGTTGATGGAGATCGGTGATGAGTTGACGAAGATTAGTGTTGATGGAGGTCAATGTTGATGGAGATCGGTTTTGATGGAGATCGGCGTTGATAGAGTGCTTGTGATGGGTTGACAGAGAAGAGGAAAGAAAAAGATTCTCAAAAAAAAAAAAAAAAAAAAAAAAAAAAAAAAAAGGAGAAGAAAGAGAGGCGGAGATAGAGATAAGAATGGTTTGAAGAAGAAGGGGGTGTATTTAGAGGAAAAATAAGGGCGTTGATGGAGTGCTTGTGATGGGTTGATAGAGAAGAGGAAGGAAAAAGATTCTCAAAAAAAAAAAAAAAAAAAAAGAAGGAGAAGAAAGAGAGGCGGAGATAGAGATAAGAATGGTTTGAAGAAAAAGGGGGTGTATTTAGAGGAAAAAGAAGGGTTAGGTGGGAAATAATAAAAAAAGTGAGGGAAAATATTATTTTAATAAAAAAGTATGTATAATAGATAAACTGATGTGGGTATTTTGTAAAATGATAGTGTAAAATAGAAAAAGTAGGTTTTTTTGTGTAAAATAGACGGAATCTTTTGCACAGACTGATGTAATTGCTCTAAGTGTATGAAATAAGTTCTTCCAACTTAAGACGACTGACACAAACTATTATAATGGGTGATGTATTTAACTATTTATGCTTTCAATGGATGATTTCACTCTAACTTCGCTATTAACCATAAGGTCAAAGTTCTAGTTAAGGAACAAGCCCACCAATTTATGAAACCCATCTCATGCTCAAGTAAAAGTACAAGGAAATAAACAAAGATAACGGGTAGAGCATTATAAATTTTGGAAAAAAAATATTAGGGAGCAAATGCTCAACCTCAATCCAAATAGATGGACAACATTTTTTACAATACCTTCAGGCCTAAAGTTTGGAAAAGACTCAAAAGAGTAAACAAAGGAACCACAAGATACTTAACTTTGTAACATGGCTACATTGACACTGGTTAAATAAAGCTCATGGTTGTATAACCATTTGTCTAAATAATGTCCATTGTGTAAAAACAAAAAGTATCAATTCATTGACATTGCCGATGTTATATCAATGTCTGAGACTTCCAAGGAAAATTATCCATTACTCTAAATAACTTCACACCCCAGTTTATTTATGGAAAATGCTCACAGATGTCCTTAAACTTTTATTAAAAGTTTATAAGATTGTGTATAGACTAGGCAAATCTTCTGAATTCCATACTTTGTAAACTTTTAAAAGAATTTAAAATAAAATATTGGGTTCCACAAATTTTTTTTTTCCTGGTCAAAGAATTTGAAAACTTTTATATGGGCCTTCCTTGACGTAAATGAGTTTCAGACATTAGGCCCATTACAAGCACCATTTTTAGCCCAAACTTGTACGAAGACCGTTGAAATCTGATAGAGCTCATTTTGTTTTGCTGATTATTTTTAGTCTCTTCATTAGGTTAATCAACTGACATTACTTTATTGCTTAGCTAAATAACTATATAACCATATAACATAAAATTGACATTTCATAATTAAACAAAATAGGAGACAAGATATTAAGAGGCTTGTAATTCAATTATATTGTCGTCTTGTCTAGCTCTTTAATGCGGAACTTGGATTGGAATTTCCCTCTCCCACTTATGTGAGGGGAAAAATAATTAAGACTCAAGATAACAGGTCATATATTATCAAAAAAAAAAAAAAGATAACAGGTCAATGTTTGAGTGTCCTTAAATTGAACAACATTTTTCTTAAAAACTTTATTGAATGTATTATATGACGATTCAAGTATATTATAAATTTAATGATTTATTAAAAATTTTAAACCAATCACTTGATTATTAAGTAGATCGTATGACTGAAAGTCTAAAAGTATATGTGGAAAGATTTTTGGGTTTTCATGTAGTAAATTGAAGGAATTTTCATACAAACCAATTTGGAGAAATATTCTATTATCTATAGATTTCAATAAATTTCGTTGATGTGGCCCAAATGTTGAATGTTGGTCGAACCTTGGGACTATTATTTAGATGGGCTAGATTTTAGTAGCCTGACTAGCCTATATAAATTTAGTTAATGGGGCCCAAAATGTCTTTTGGGGATTGTATGAAAGGGAAGATGGAATTTGATCCACAACACGGCTGAGGGCTATCCCATTGAATGATCCAAATAAAAATAACGAAAAGACTTGTTATGCATGCGGGAAGGTGGGGGAAAAAAAACATTTTCATTTATTTCAACAATTTCTTTCTCAATTATTGATATAATGTGTTGTGATTTTATGGTAAATTTGTAATTGATTAGGTTTAATATATTATTACTTAGTCTATTAAAAAAGAAATATCTCAATAATGTTGCATTTATGTACCACATACAAATTCTTTTTTAATTTTGGGGCTCTACAAGCTTTTAACTTAATTTTAATTTTTCTTCTCACTATATATATATATATATATATATATATATATAAATCAACAGGTTATCAACTTTTTGAGAAATAAGTTTGTAAATTAAGTTAATTTTAATTTTTCTTCTCACTTTTATATGTATATGGACTCGGAGTGGAGTATGTTGTCTTCACATATGAAGCCGAGGGATTAGGACAATGTATTATTATCTCTAAAATTAGAAGAGAAACGAAGAATCGAGAAGTTGTGAAACTAGTAGAGACTAGGACTAGAAAAGCTTGGCAAATGAGAAATTTAGCAAACGAAAAAGAACTAAAGAAGTATTGGGGAAACATCATGCCAAGCTTCGAAAACTGTGCAAAATCAACAAGTTATCAACTTTTTGAGAAATAAGTTTTTCTCATTCTGAATTGATGTAACAGTTCCAACTTCCAACTTCCAACTTCCAATCTTTGTGTTATGGGAAGTGTCTGTGTGAAAAGTAGTTATATGAGGAAAGATGAAACTTTAAATGTCTTCGTTGGAAATACCAAGTATTACCAGTTGAACTACAAGACTCTTGGTTATGCAATTAGAAATTAATTCTAACTAATGCAAATTGAGCATTTGGCAAGTTCCTTTCTAGTCAATAATGGCATCTATCTATAAGTGATAACTCTTCAAGGAAGGAAAGTCTTTAACGTTCATTGGATGAATTAGGAACCATCAAAATTTCTTGAAAAGAAATATCACGATGAATAGGAAAAAAAAAAAAAAACTATGAAGCACGTTATGCACATGAAAAATACAGAAAGAGCTATGGTCCGAGAACACAAGTAGATGCATCTCCAACACATGTATTATGCGAAACAAGGGCCTATGGAAGTTAGAAGTAGGTCAAGTCAGTCTCCAAGATAAAACTGGCACGTGAAGGCTCTAAGCGTATGTGAAACACATAAAGGGTATCTTTAGAGTAGAAAGCAAGAATGGTTGCAACAGGCATTTGATTTTGACGTGCTACTTGAGCAGATCAAACACACACAAAAAAAAAATGCTTGAATATTGAGACTCTACACAATGACAAAAGGAGGCTATATTATTGACCACATAATTGTGGCACTGATATCATTTTTTTTTTTATAAAAAAAAAAGAGACTGGAAACAAGGATATATTTTGGTTCAAGTTGATGATCTATGCTCATAGCAAAAAGTGCCAAACAACTACGTCTTTGCTATATTGAATTGAGTATTACAATGAGCCCAACGGATACATATAGAAATATGGTGTGCTTTTGGATGCAGTTTTTTGCTGATTGTAGATTAATTATTTACTGAAAGTTAGTTAACATATATATATATATATATATTTTATACAAGATAGAATTCTCCTCTAACCTAAAATGTATATAAGTAAATATGTTAAAAAGCTAAAAAAACGTGATGATAGCAAACAAACTCTAAGAATAATAAACTCATAAATCTATGGGTTTCTAGAAAACTACTATCTACGTTATTTATAGTGTAAAACTTCACTAACCTGGTTTTTATTATTAAACTCACATCCTCTATAGTTTGAATAAAACACTCATTTTTCCTAAAATGGAAACTATTTACACTGACATTCTTTCGATATATGAAAAAAGATGCTAAAAAATCCTCCCAAAAAAGGGTTTTTAAAAATCTTAAATTTTTTTATTAGAGGGGGTGTGGGTGGCAATTTAACTAGAGGGGAGATAAGTGTAATAATGAAAAACTCAAGCAATTATATTCTACTACATAAGAATATATTAGCATAGTACATTTCTATTACATTAATTCTATATATCAGTTGTCTTATCAAAAAAAAAAAATTCTATATCAGTTGTTGACTTCTGTTTAATTATGTGAACACTAAATAAGAGCCAGGTCTTATATGTAGTTTACACTCAGTATACAGAGGATATTGCGGATTCAAAATCTATTATTTAACTCCCATACATTGATACACAGTTTTCACATAGGTGACACCATACTCTGTTGCATACTACAGTCAGTGTTTATGCGTAGGCCTACTGCCAAGGCCCTTACACAATTCATTTGGTTTTGAATGAACATGTTAGGGATAAGTTGTGTGTGTGTGTGTGTGGAGGAAATAGGAGACAGTGTTATGTGGAGATGTATTGAGGCGATAAACATTGCCTTTGAAACGAGAAAAGCAACCAATAAGATGATAACTATGAGCAATACATGCAAAATTTGACAACATTTTTGACACCAGCTGATACAACAAACTCGTATTAGATCTCATCTGAACCCACTACTGACATTACTTTTTTACCTACTACTAATAATCTACCACAACAACAAGGGTCAAATTTTTTGTCTCGATAACTCGACTTTATAACATAAAGTGACCTCAACAAAAGAATTTAGTAAATATTTCGCCAATGGATTGGAGAGCTGTAGACTTATTGTGGCGACAATCTCTCCCTCGAAACAGCAAGATTGTCCAATACAAATATCTCATAACGCACTTGTTACAATTTATAACCAAATGATTTGGTGAAGGCTAAATGGTTACCTTAATAACCCCAGCTCACGGCAAAAACATAATTTCAACAACATGAGCGCCTCTTGACCTCAAATTCACTAAAATTATTCGATGCATCATGCACCCATGTATTACACTCTCCTCTCACGTAATAATACGTCTCACCTATAGGTTCTACGCATGAGATCCACTTTTATGTAAAAAGAAGGTATAGTATGCTAGATGTACAAAATAATTTCTCCAAACTTTGGGACACAACTGACTGGGTTACTTATAATCCAATTTCCTTGTTATGCTTTCAATGGATGATTTTACTTTTCACCTTAACTTCACTATAACCATTAGGCCAATGTTGTAGAATGAGTATGCCTACCAATTTATGAAACCCTTTCAATGCATATTTTACTCTTCACCTCAACCTCAATCCAAAGATATGGGCAATATTTTCTACAATCCCTTAAAAGGCCTTAAGTTTGGGAAAGTGTGAACAACGGATCTACAAGATGTTGTGTCAGGGTAACTTTGTAACATGCCTACTTAGAGAATGGCTAAGTAAAGCTCATGGTTATATAACCATTTGTCTAAATAAATAGTTTCAAATTATTACAATATAAATCAGTCAAACATGTGCTAAACGTGCACCTACAAAGGTGTTCAAGATTCCATAATTGACCGACCATTTCAAATGATTCCAAGACAAGAAGATTTGTGGGTTGAAATACGTCTGTAGCAAGACATAAAAAAGATATCATCTACTTTGAATACACACTAGGACATGAATTTTTATAGACGCAATGTTAATTTTAAATGCACGCTATCAAGATTTATCTCTGGGAGCAAACTACTTGATGAAAAGCAAGAGTCAGTGAAGTTCAGAGAATAAAGAATAAATTAAATGGGACAAACACTATAATAAAACTGGCATTTCATTCACAAATTGGCATAAGAGATTTCAAAAGATTTCGGCGAGTTTCCAGTACCCTTTAAAAAGCATTCACCAAAATACATGAATTGCATGTGCCACAGTTTCACTTTTCATTAAAACACACTCGCTATTTATTATGCATCCAACCACTTTTTTTACATACATGGCCAATATAAGCAACCACACAAGCTCCTGGACATAAGGTTGTGGCAGGATGCTCTTAATTTAAAGAAGCAAGTACCTCTAACAAGGATGCAGCAAACTGCATTTGCGTATCCTCATCTATAGTCAAGAAGAGAGGCACATGCACAAACAGCGATTTGTTCCCATTTTGCTCTGCAAACCGAAGGGAATGATAGTAAACATAATTGCATACAAACCGTCCCGCATCATCTGATGTCATCACTTCACAACCCATCTTTGCTAAGGCCTTGGTAATCTCCTCAACAGGAAGAGAAGTCTGCGCACAGTTAGCACCGGAAATTCTTTAAGGAAGGGTGAAGCCAAAAAATATATAAATATATATATTATAGTCATCAATATATCAGACTAAAAAAAAGCAATTGTCCAATCAATCCATCTGAATCATTGTGACTATGAATTCATTCCACTTTTTGGCAACTATGACATGCAGTCTAGTATAAGCAGATACCTTCTCTACACAGGCATCAATTCAACTTTGAACAGCAAAATAAAGAGCACCATCTCCTTAAATTTTTTTGTCAATCTCAATGATTAGGGAAAATTGGAGCATTTGTAACTGTATCCTACTGAACCATTAGTAAATATTATTCTTAATACTATTCCATAATGGCTTTGGTTTACTATTGAAGAATGGTTACATGTTTTGTCTGGGGTTTCTGTTCCTTACATTTGCCTTGGTTTTTTTTTGGGGGGGGTGGTGTCATTGTCATAGCATGATGCCCCCATGCCATCAAAACTAACTGAAGAATATTATATCGAGGCTTTTCTATGAAATTACTTCCCAATGCATGTCAGTAGTTGGAAATGTTCTTTTCACTGATAAAAACAGCAGCTGCAGCAAAGACCACCACTCAAATAATTTATACAAGTTAGCAGAAGAAGGTGAACACAATCTATTTCCCATATCATAAATTTGCCTTTCTTTTCCACTAAAAATACAGAAAATCTGTCTTCCTATAATCACATCCATTCCTATGAAAGTAACAAATCTTCCAACCAATAGAAAATTCAATACACAAGCAGAGGACTGGCCATCACATGTACTGGAATTTCAGGGTAGTGAACAAGAAAGAAAGCACTTTAAGATAGGTGACCTCAGATGGCATATTATACCAAACTTCTGACATAACATTCCTTCTTTCATAGTGACTATTGCTGCAGTCCATCAAGCAATAGGTTGATAGTTAAATAGTAAATATAGGAATAAACATAAGGTTGATTAGAAACTTAATGGAGTTTATACACAGACAAAAAAAAAATTATGAAACCCTTTTAATCAGAAAAATCATGAAAAAATATCCATTCTACCTGTCGAGTGTGTGAAATGTCACCATCTGCAGGAATGATGGGGAGTTTCTACAAAACATGAAACAAGGAAAGTTCAATGAATTAAATATAAAATGTCAAAACAAATAAAAGTCAACATGCATGAAAGTGAAACTTAGGGATTATTTCTAACCTGGGGCTTCCATCCCAACTCATCAGGACAACGAAAAGTGGCTTCATTGACAGCTTGATGCTCAATGGCAAACCTTGTTGCACCACTATTAACTCCAAAGTGTAGCTGGAGAAATATAGTTAAAGAGGGTTAGATACATAACGCATAAATACAGAAATACAATGGAGTCCAAAGTGTAGATTCTGGTTCTGGTTTAGGATTAAGGTTCTAAAATGCACATTTAGTAAAATTGTCAGTAATGGTTTATTTATTCAAAAAATAACATTTTACCATCCACAAGTTTCCATCTTCTCCCTAAAGGTCTAGAGAAACAACCAAGAGTGCAACATAATTAATAGAGGTGCTGACATTATACCAATCTTAGAGGTTGGGCCTTGGTGAGATGACAAGCCCCTTTCACCAAAAGTGATAGATTACAAGTTCGAATCTGGAAATCAGCCTCATCAAAAGGATTGAGATTATAGTACAACCTTTTTTTGACAGTATATCAATCTTCATTACTAACATATTCACCCCTAATGTATAGGTTTCTAGAGTTGTATCATATTCCTGTATGGACTTATTGGACTTCGTTTAATGAAAGTGAAATTAGGAACATTAATCCTTATTGTTTGAATAGAGCTGTTAATCTCATGAATACTACTCTTGTTGCAGCAGATCCTGTAGAGTTAAGAATTGTTATTAGCCAAGGGTTGTTTATTTTTTTGCTGCCATTACAGTAGTAAGGTTGTTTTTCAATGAGTATCCAGTATGTACTTCTTTAACGTTCCCAACTACATCATGGAGCTATAAAGTTGTTGGTTATGCTCTGCTGATTAGCCATTATGATTTCTAATCACTGACACTGATTCTAAAAGACCTCCAAACAAGCCTATGATTTCTATTGAGAGAATGGGAAACAGGAAAAATAAAATCGATAACTTGGAAAAGGAGTAATTTGGCATAACATAATTTGAGCATAGCTGCAGAGGAGATCATAAATGTGGGCAACTGACCCAAATAATTTTTCCAGAAGTTGAAGATTCAGAATCCTTTCCACCAATGGCAGATTGCAATGTCTGGTATAGGGAAGCAAGTGCTCCCTGTCCCGCAGTCTCAAGAATGCTGCAACTCCCAAGAGTTAGACCTTTTGGCAATCCCTTTTTCTTCACATACTCTTTGAGATTACTGACAATTGTCTCAGTTGGATTCTCTGAAACACCATGGAATTTCTTAAATCCCGTCACATGAACTGTTACTGCTACTGCAGGTGCAAGAGGCCCTTCAGATCCCATTTACCAATTATTGAGATATAACCAAAAATGCGTTATAGCATCAAAATCAAAAGTAATATCTAAGTACCTGCATCAAACAAGAGAAAATGAATTAGTCAGTGTAGTCAAGAAGCCACAAAGACATCATCAGCTTGCTGAACTAGGAAAGCTATAACATCTACCTCATCAATGTACATCTCAAATTTCACAAACTACTTTCCTACCAAAAAAATAAAATTTTCATAGGCTACTTTCACACAGATTATATCAATGCCCAACATAGAATTTTCATTTTACCATTCAATCCTAGAAAGCCATAATCTTCTCTTTCTTTCTCCTTATCTTTCCTTTTTTTATGCTAATACAGTCTCCAGGGCTCTTCAAGCACCAAAATATTTTCCAGGCATGTGTAGTTCTCCCATCCCACATGTTCAAAACCATAACAGGAATAGGTCCTAAAGGTTACCTCCCAAAAGGGTTGATGGTAGAATTCAAAGTTTCAAACCCAGTTTACCGTCCCTATGATGTCTTAAATACAGCTAGAGTGATGCAGGGCAAAGGCAAAAACACAGAACAAGATAAACCTTAGGTTTCACCAGTAAGGGTTCTTGGCATCACCACCAAGCTAGAGAAAGAAAATCTCAATTCCATATCATTCATCAAATTCAACATAACAATAATGTTTACTGTGGGCCTATAAATAAGGTACCAGGTTACATCAAATAAGGCAGGGAAATCAAATCATAATTAAGATAGCAATTAAATCCCTTAACACATTCAAAATAATCTGGGCGGTGTCCACACCATAGAGCCACTCAACTCAACCCCTGGATGTTAATGAAGCCATAATCTAACAATTATACCAAGAGATGATAATTGAGGGTCCAGAAACCAATAATGTTAAACCTTAGCATCTCTGTCTACCCATTTACAAAAATTATCACAGAAGATATGATAAGCACTTATAACAGTGGATTCTGATGGACCGCTTCAATAGTCAAATGCTGAACCCAAAAATTTTCCATTGCTGTGGATAAAGCATCTATACAAAACAACTTTATGAGACTTTCCATACGAAGAAACAGTTGAGGGCCTGAGGGGTTAAGGAAAGAAGGAGGAGGCACTCCTGCATTTCATTTGGAAAGCTCAGAGGCCATATCAAAGTTGGAAAACCCCAACAGTGTCAAAAGCAAACAAACAAGAATCTAGCGAATGAAGATATGACTGTACATAACCCCAGAAAACAAAACAGCTGAGAAAACAAGATAATCCATTGGAATTCCTAACAACAGAAAACAACCCAGTTTCTAAAAATCAATATCAGAATCAAATTAAACCAACAATCTGAAACTCAATCAAAGACATACAAATCCAAAAGCAGACTACACCTTTAGAGAGAACTAATTAAGACAAAGAAACCAATTGAGCCACTTGATTAAAAGCCAAACCACCAAAACCCCAACACCAAAAAACTAAAACCCAATTAGAATTAACCTTGATCAGACACCCCAGATGATCACAGATACCAAAACCACAGAAATTTACATCTAAAAACAAAGCCTTGAAATTAAACTCAAAGCACGTTGGTTGTGAAATTTTTGTTTTTTTTAAAAAAAAAAAAAAAATGATCTTTCTCACTCACCTGTTGTAGCCTTCAAAAAATGAAAGAGAGAAGCAATGGACTCAACCACCAATCTTATCTACTCAAAGATGGTCTTAGCTGGTAGAGATTCTGATCAGATTATAAAAGAGAGAGAAAAAGATAGAAATACAATAAACTATATCATAGAAAAAAGTATTAGAGACATAGTAGTGGAGGGTCGCTTTCAAACAACATTAATTTACGGTGGTGCATGTGTTACATTGTTGCATTATTATTTGGACTTCTGGAACAACCTTTCAATTCATTTAAAAAGCTTTGTTTATAGGAATTTGCAACAGTAAAAAGCTTCTTTTATCTCTTTCCTTTTTCTTTTTCTTTTTCTTTTTCTTTTTTCTCTTTCTCTTTTTGATGTTAAAGCTTATGACTTGTCATGAATTGGTCACTGTGTCTTATGGTGTCAGACACAGATAAGCATGGTATTAGTATTAGTATAGTACCTACATGACATGAACAGAACCAATGATTCCTTATTTTTATCAACTTATCTTGTACACGAATGGGCTTCTGTCACACCCTTGATAATAGATAATAGATAATAGATAATAGATGTGACTTTTTGTTTGTTTTTATTTTCTCTTTTTTCAAGATATACTAAATTACGTGTGGAAAATAAAAGGTAAAACTACATGTGTGTATTTAGTGGGTATACATTGTGCTTTGTCCATGAGGCCAAAAACAAGTACAATCGTGAAGGTTATTGCTTGCTACATGTGTGTATTTAGTGGGTATACATTGTACTTTGTCTATAAGGCCAAAAACAAGTACAATCGTGAAGGTTATTGCTTATAGTATATGGACTTAAATATATGTTTTCAGTTTTTAGGTAATATTATACGTATTTTTACATACTTTTTCACCTATATATATTTTAAGAAAAATTGAAAATTGTTGTTTAAACACACGTATTAAATGGACCCTATTTTTTTCTTTCTCAAAAGTTATTAACTTTTAATTTTTTTTAGTTTTTACAAATGTGAATTTTATAATGCTTTTTTTTAATAAGAGTGTTCACCGCTCTTAGAACATTAGACTAATTCTTTGGCATATTCTCTATCTCATACACACTGAATAATTATAAGGATTATTTCAAAAAATTTATAACAATAAATTTCTTTAAGTAATCCCAAGGTCTTTTAATTAAGAAGCTTAAACTAACCTCATTAATCATATGAGTCCTGAAAACGTGAACACCAACCCTTTGGAGTTTTTCATAATGCTAAATTGACTTTATATATAAGTTTTAGGAAAAGAGTATGACTCATGACAATTTGCATCTTTTATTTTATTTTACTTTTTCTAATATGTTATATGATACATTGTACCTTGCCTATTGTTAGGTTTAAAGAGTAAATCTTTCAACTTTGTCAGAAAAAAACAAACATATATGTCTTAAGCATTAAGGAATTGGTGTTGTCCATACATCACATCTTTTAAATTCATGCTAAGAATTCTAAGTAGTGTGCACTAGGTAGGTCTAGTGGACACACCATTTGTGTAATAATGCCAAAACTTCTATAAAAAAATATATATAATCAAGAATTTATGATTAATAGATGTAAAGTTATATGATTATAGGAGTAATGTATAATAGAAGTGTAGTACACCCATATTTAAGTCTTAAAAATCCCATAAAGCCAGTTATCTAAATTAGTAACCTTTATTCATTACAGAGTAATTAATCCTTTGATTGGATAAAGACTATATACATTCAAAAGATTAATCCAAGTGTTCCAAAAATCTTGAATACTCACAAATAAAGAGTTGATTGATCAAAAGTAAATACTAATTAGGAGTGTTTGATGCATATGATACACCTAAAATGACAACTAATAAATCAATAACAATCTTGAAAATTGGCCAGCTCTTATGATTAGGATAGAGTGGCTAATATTGCTTTGATGGGTTATCTCACTTATCTGTTATACAAAATTACAAATACTTAATTTTAAACAAAAACAATATTATTGAAATAATTTCAGCTGTAAGAATCTTTACTGTACATCCAATTCAGCTTTTTTCTAATCTTGTTAATGAGATTTTTGAATAAATCACATGGTTATCATGCATTTTATGAAAAGTGAAGTGGGGCTACAAAGCTAATAAAGTAGTAGCGGTTAGTGATTATCATAGCCTTCAAAACTGGCAGTGGAAAATTTCAAACATGGGGTGCCTATCGGCGGAGACATAGAAAATTCCATGGGCGGCACACAATGAATTCAAGTCTTTTTCTTTTTTTTTTAATAGAAGGAATTCAAATCCGAATTGTCCTTTTCTTTCCAGAATTTTTTTTCCTTCGTTCGTTTTGTTAATTAGTAGGTGAACGAATGGGCTAGTTAATCTGTTAATGTACTCTTCTTCTTTTTTCATTTCTTTCTTTAAATACAAGAGATAAACTTTGGTTATAAACTTAGTTGTAGTTTAAGGTTATAACTCATGCTTAAAAAATTAACATAATTATATACTTTATGTTTTTAATACACAAGTAAAATTTCATGCCAATTGGATTTTATTTATTATTCGATCTATAAACTTATTTTTATGCATACTTTTAGACAACAAAAAATTGAAATTTGAACATTTGATTGATGACATAGTTATTAATCTTTTATCTTCTATAAATTTTGTAAACATGAAGGATATAAAAAAAAAATGTAATCTAACGGTAAATTTGTCAAAATTCATATTCAATAAAAATATATTAAGTAAAGTTGTAACCTTAGGTTACAATCAAATTTATTACCAAATTTTTTCCTTATATCAAGTAGTTTAACGAGTAAGTCTCAACTTCATTTCAAATACTTAATCACGCCTTCATTCAAATGACGAGCATATACTATTAATATGAGTGGTCCATTAAAAAATGCCTTGGTTGGAGTCAACGTCTAGAATTCAAGTCCTCTTGACATAAAATTGATTCTCATGATGCCTACCAACCAATGCTATCAAGACTCTATTGAGACCAAAGATCTACTTTAGGAAGTATTTATGATTTTGCGTTCTAAATTTTCAGACATTAATTTTCTCTAATAGATTGGTATAATTATGATCACGTTTAGGTAGAATTTTCCAAGAGCTAGTTGTTTTTATCTTTTTTTATTTATTTAACAAAAAAAAAAGTGGAGAGTTTTTATAAATAGGTGATAATTATTTTCCTATAATAACTCAAATTTATATATAGACAAGTGCATAAGGTCACCTACTTCTATTTACAAGTGCATAACATTTTTTCCTTTTTTTTATTAATTTATATTTATTGATGTGTGAACTGTGAAGTGTTTGTGAATAGAAGACAAAAATAGCTTGATCCCCATTTAAAAAAAAGAAAAAAGAAAAAGAAAAAGAAGCTTGATCTGGCCCACCTTTATAACACAAAAGTGGTCATAAATCCCAAGATGTTGACTTATCCACCTGTGGTCACCCATTTTGATGGCCCTGGTTGTAAACACATCAACCAATCCAAAACCATCACCATCCGTTTAAATCCTTTATTGACTACTCCCTCTCCTACGCAATCAAATCTCCTTTACCATTTCCCTCAAATCGCACCGTCCAATTAATAACACCCACTCTTATCATGAGCTATTATTAGCCTTTTGTAACATATGTGCACTATATATATATATATATATATATAAGTAAAATTGAAAGAAAATCTCACTAGATTTTAAATTGGATTCTAATTATTGTTTAATTTTGCGACATGTCTCCTATCTATATATTTTTTTAATTTATAAGTGAGTTAATGTAAATTATTTATCTTTAGAGAGAGTTTTATTTCATAATTTTAGAATTAAATATGAGACTACATTATAAATATTCATCCAAGTGAGTTATTGAATACAAAAACTAAAGAGTTTAGAATAAATGAATCATAAAAAAAAGTGCTTCACAATAACAAAAATTAAGAAGTAATAAAAATAAATAAATAAAAATAGACATGGATAGTTTACATTTTATATCTAATAATATTTTTACAATACTTTTTAAAGAGTTAACAAAATATAAGAATGACTATCAATAATATTTAAATTATATATATAGGAATAATAATATGCATCATATTCATGCATATGCATTGAGTTACAAGCTAGTGTTGTCATTATTGTGTAAAAAACGAAAAATCTAATATAAATAAACCATAAATAACTTAATAAAAAAAAGAGAGTAAACTCATGTGAATTTAAAAAAACAAAAAAAGAGTAAAATTTATCTATATATTTATGGCTTGAAAAATATGTAACTCTTACACTAGATATAATTTGAACTCACGTATGTGTATAATTGTAATTGTTTTTAATTATACTATGCATATGCACGGATTATACCCTTTATATATATATATATATATATATATATATATATATATATACACATTAAAAGCCAAAACTAAGATAAAATCTAATTAAATTTCAATTGGATTCTTAATTTTGCGCCATATGTTCCATTTAAGTTTTAATTTTTGTACAAAATGAATTATTGAGTATAAAAATAAAAGAATCCAAATCCAATTAGATTCTAAATTGGATTTCAATTAAAGTTCAATTTTGCACAACGTGTTCATCTAATTTTTTAATTTTTGTGGCAAGTGAATTATTGAATGCAAAAAGCGAAGAGTCTAAATCAAATTAAATTCTAATTATATATATATATATATATATATATATATATATATATATATATGTGTGTGTGTGGGGGCCAGTTAGTTAGGAGGTATTATTAAGGCCGTACGAATTGGCCCTGTGACCCAATCCGAGAACATTAACTAATCTAAGAATGGCCAAACGATGATATAATGGGAATGGTATAAATAGAAAAATGAAGATAGTACGAGATAGGTCCAACATTCGTCCGAGAAGAAAAGCCATCTCGAGAACAAGGATCCGAGGTCAGTAAGAGTGTTATATTGCCCTAGACCTTCTTCAAAGTTGCATCACCACTAGGAGTTGGACGTTGGACAAGGGGTAGGTACAGGGAGACAGCAAATATCTTCAACAGCAGTTACCTTCATATTAAATGCCTCTCAACTAACTCTCTGGCCACATTAATGTGGAGGTGATACCTGAACAGTGATTAAGCAGCCTTACAGCTACTGGTTGATGGTTCTGAGAGATGTTGGATGGGACATGAAGAAGTTCCTAGAATCCAAGCTCCACGTGTGTGATAGGGATGATACCAAGATTATGATATATAGCATAGGAAGGTGGCCTAAAAAAAGGGGGATCGCAAAAATAGTCAATAAATCTTGGTAATAATTCTGTGAACTCTTGTAACTTTGTGAAGGAAGAAGGCATTATAATATAAACTCCTCAGGTCATGCCAAGGATAGATTTTCTGACTTTTCGTGTTTAACGATCTTGAATCAGCAGTCTTTATTGTCTTTCTTCTGGAGTAGAACTAGTTCTTTCACCCACGCTCTACAAATTTATTGTTTGGGCTTGTTGGCCTAAAACCCAATCCTATATTGGGGCCAAATTCAAATCCAGTCCTTACAATATATAAAGACAAAACTCAGAGAAAACCCAATTATATTCTCAATTTTGTGCCACATGTCTCATCTAATTTTAAATTTTTGTGTCAAGTGAATTATTGAATGTAAAATTTGAATAGTCTAAATCCAATTAGATTCAAATTTGGTTTTCAATTGAAGTCTAATTTAGTGCCACGTGTTCATCTAATTTTTAAATTTTCATGACAAGTGAATTATTGGATGAAAAAACTGAAATGTCTAAATCCAATTAAATTCTAAATCATAATATATATGTGTGTGTGTGTATATATATATACATAAATATCATATATTATATAATAAAAGTTGGCCTTAGAAGCTGTGGTTACGCCAAGTGACTACTTTCACTAATTAGTAAATTAATTTTTATATTATTTGTTAGGATATATTTCCTCAAATTAATGGATAATATTTAACAACGGTTTAGTTTAGGCAAAACTTTTTCATTTAAATTTCAACAAATTTAAATTCTATTAAAACTAAAAGTCTATTATAAAAAAATTCTAAACTTAAATCCCAAACAATAGCCCACGTTTTGACTTCTACTTCAACTAAAAATCTATTATCAATATTTTAAGAAAAACTAATTAGTAAATAATTTTGTACATTTAAACTTCAACAAATTTAAATTATATTCAAACTAAAAGTCTATTATTAAAATTTTTTTAACTTAAATATTAAAAAAAATTTAAATTATATTCAACAAAAAGTTTATTATAAAAAAATTTTAAACTTAAATTCTAGACAGCAGCCCATATTTTCTTTCTTAAAAAAAAACAACAACCTTTTGACTTCTACTCCAACTAAAAGTTTATTATCAGCATTTTTAGAACAACTAATTAGTAAATTAATTTTATATTATTTGTTATGATATATTTTCTCAAATTAAGGAATAACATTTAACAATTGTTTAATATACATAAAACTAAAAGTATATCATCAAAATTTTCTAAACTTAAATCCAACACAACTCACTTTTTTCCCCCCAAGATGTAACTTATGCTTACGTTTTAATCTAATAAATTCAACTTACTTATTCTTCTTTACTTCTGAATTTGCAAGCAGGATATTATGCCAGGGGAGTTTTATTGTAAATAAGCAAAATAGTAGACACCCATTTAAGTTCTTGGTTCTCTTATGTAAGTTTTTAATTTTTTTTTTTAATTCTCAATGTTTGAACTCTTTTGTGTATGTTTTGATTTTGGGTTTTGGTTATTGTATTTAATTTGTGAGTGTGTTGAAATTTTTAGTTAGACAATCATTAGGAAAAATTGGTATTGAGGAACTCTTTTGTTTATTATTGTTTGTACTGACTAAGACATATATTAAACATAACTCTAATATGAATGATCAAACTCATACTACATCTCATATTAAGAAATTAACATAAAGTACAAAGATAATTTTAATATATAAAAATATATAAACACGGATAAACTCTAAACTCTAACCTCTAAAAATTTAGAACTTAAAGTAATTTTTTATTAAAATTATTTACTTATTTTATAATTTATTATTACTGTAAGGGCGGTTTTTGGGGCCCAGGCCCAGCAAGCCAGCGATCTTGGCCCAAAAGACCCTCGACAATGAATTTGTAGAGAGTGGGACTTAGAGCTAGGTCTTGACAGAGTGGACGTGATTAATGGTGAACCATGCAACAAATAGGACGTGAGATTGTTTTGTTCAGTTTTCTCAGATGACTATCCCTGAGGCTGCTTTAGTGTTCCACTTTTTCTCCCCCCTCCCTTGTGGAGACTTTCTGCTCTTATATATCCTCCTTTAATTGATAATGACCTTACACTTGTTCGCCATCTAGGCCTCTACTCGAGTGCCTGTCCTAAAGGACATCCCCCTTCTTTTTCTGTGAGTTGCAATGGCCAAGATAATACTATTTTCTGTCCAATCCTCATTAATGCGGCTGGAAAAGTAGTTTCCCTGCATTTAATGCGGCAGTAGTGGTTGTTCCCTGTCCGTTTAGCACTTCCTTCTTTTAGGAGGGTTCCTCACCATGGACAGGATACGTATTTGACGTCTATTAAGTGCGTCCGAGGAGGCACTACTCCTCGAACTATCCTTAAATAGAACCGGCCCGGCCCAGTTGGATTGGGCTAAATGTCTCCCGACCCTGCTTTCGCTTCCCACCATGGCTGGGCTTCATCCTGGTCCTAAGGCCCACTGTTGGCTGACAATGCTTGCCCCCCACAATAGCCCCTCAAAATTCCGGCTCTTTCTTCTTGATCCGAGGAGGAAAGACGGGATTTTGATAATTGCTGGACAGCCCATCGTGGTTCTCTACTTTATCCGGGCGAGCGTGTGTCATCACGTGCCTCATTAATGCTGAAGGCATTTAATGCCCCGGGGGGAGTTAACTGCAGCTTTTGGAGCATTACGCCTTTTCAATCCAACGGTTGGAGACCAGATCAACGGCGAACAACGTTTTGTTTATTCTAGGCGGGAGTGCGTCTGTCCAACTTCCTCTGGGTATATAAGGTCTTGAAGGAGTTTTTTCCCCATTTTCTACGAAAGCGCCAGTGTTCAGAAGACCTTAGCGCATTCTCCTTCAGTACGCTCTTATCTTCGCCACCATTTTATTGAAGACTGCGTCAAGTTTCTTACCCGTAAGTGCGCGTTTCTTCTTCGTTACTCTTCTTTAGGCGAACTTCCTTCGTGTAACCTAGGATTAGGGGGAAATGGGTAGGCTTTCAAAAATGGTAGACTCTCCGGCCGGTATGGCGGGCTTCAGGGCGAAGTATCGTATTCCACCGGAGGTAGGTTTAGAGTACTGCCACGAAGAGGAAATTTTCTTCAAAAGGAAGTCAGGGCAGGTCGTGATTCCAATGATAGCCTTCGTGGAGGGAGGAATGACGATTCCCATGGGGAGAATAACTAGGGACTACCTGCGTGGTCATAGATTGACCCCCTATCAGTGCACCGCAAACCTGCTCCGGATCTTGGGGTGCACCGACGTATTAAACGACCAGATGAACCTCGGCCTAACCTGGCGTGACGTGGTTCATCTCTATGAATGCCACAGACTCGATGACTCATACTACCTAAAGTCCAGGTCTGATGAAGTGAGGTTGATATCCTGCCTCCCCAAGTCCAGCAAAGGCTTGAAGGACGACCATTTGATCGTCTCCGGACCATGGCATGACGGCATTCACTGTCCGACCAGGGCAGGAAAGCCAGGTGGGGTGCCATAACATTAGGTTCCGCGGAGAGGACCCTAGTTTGAGTTTTCCCCCTTTGTTTTGCTTTATTTGTGTTGCGTTTCCTTTGTTATAGCTGCATGTCTCCTCGGACTAACATATCTCACTTAACAATCTTCGCAGACAAAGAGTACACAACCCCTCGGCTGAGCCTGGTCAACGTTCCTGCTCTAAATTACCTCTTGAGATCTGAGATTTTCGTGAGCGAAGACGGACAGTTGCGGTCGGCTCCGTTGATTTTGGATTTTGTTCCTCTTTCTCGGTCCTTGGTGGAAGCTGGTCAAGCTATTAGGGCTGGAAGTCCGAGATTGGCACGTATAAACGTTTCCATACCCGGGTTTCTCGCTTCGTCAGATTTGCCTCCTGCTCGATTGCCTGATCACCGCCCCATTCCTGCAGAGATTATTCCAGAGGAGGAGGCTGGTTCTTCGCATTCTTCCCTAGAGGAACAGATAGATCGGTTCCAATTTGCCGTGGAAGGGGAGGTGTCGGCTAGAGTTGTAGAACTCTCGGACTCTGACTCAGACTCAGACCGTGCTTCAGCAGCCCCTGCCCTCGGTCTAGTCGTCGCGCAAGTTGATACTAGCCAAGAGGTTGAGGAAGAAGGGATGGACTTGAAGCCCAGGGCTGGCCTCCGGGGCCTTCTATCTAACAGGAACAAGGGGCAGTCCTCTAAGGACGCCCCCAAGGAGCAGCCTCCAGCTAAGCTTCCCCCTCCTCCTCCTCCATCCACCGACCCCCCACTTCAGCCTATGCCCAATTTGAGGCGGAAGAGGCCAGTGGAAGAACTGGAGGAGGGTGAGGTTGGCCCTCAGCAACCGAAGCAGCAAAAGAAAGGAAAGGAGCCCAAGGATAAGCGGGCCAAGTCCACTGACAGCCGAGATGAGGCGGCACTGAGGAGGGCGCAACGTACTTGGAGCCCACGGCTGGAACTGGACGGTGCTCCCATTCCCTGGGATGCCACAATTTGGGAGTGTCCACGGGGGCAGGCGACCAACCTTGCCGAGGCCCTGCAGCAACCCCTGCTCTTGCCCCGCGACATGGATGGGCTCAGGAAAACGGGGCAACCAGACCTCTTCAAGTCTTTGAAGAGGGATCTCGCTATGGTGAGCAACAAGCCTTGGCCAGATTGGACGCTGTGCTCCACCTTCAGCTAGCATTATTTTCGTTCTAACGACACTTTTATTAACTTTATGCAGATCACCCAGCAAGTTTACATCGCCGAAGAGCGCGCGAAAAGTGCACGGGAAGAGGTTAATGGCGAGGTCCAATCCCGCGTAGCCGCGGAGAAAACTGCTGCTGTCCTGAAGCTGGAAAAGGAGAGCCTAAAAGAAAAACTTAAGGAGGCTGTGAGGGAACGGGACAGCGCCAATGCGGGCCTTGAGAGCACAATGAAGCAGGCCGAGGACATGCGCCAACAGCTTCACTTGTCCGAGATAAACCTTGCGACCGAGAAGCAATTGGTCCAGGATCTTAAGGCGCAGCTGGTACAAGTAAAGGAAGGGGCCAGATTGGCCAGGGAGGCCGCCGAGGCTGCGGTGGCGGCCTCTTATGAACGGGGAGTGGCGGATACTGAAACTAGGCTGGCCGAAGAGGTAGCTGTGGTCTGCAGGGACTACGTTACTGAGGCCTGGGGAGTCGCCATGGACCGAGCAGCAGTCCCTGTGGATTCCGACCTTAGGAGGCTCGAGAGTATCTTCTTCCCACTAGATATTCGCGAGATCCCTGGCTCGGATTCCCTAGGGGATCTCGCCTCTGCACAAACCGTCCCTCCCGGCGCCGACATCCCAGGGGGCAAGGATGGAAACGAGGAGGGGCAGACGTCAGCCAGGGGCAAATCGCCAGAAGACGCCCTTACTATAAGGGACGTCGTTGCGCAGGCTAAAGAAGTTGGGCCTAAACCAACGGCTGAGGAGGAAAACCCCGTGGCCGCTGTCCCCGAGAAGCGCTTGGCCCAGGACCCAGTTTAAAGCATTAGTGTAGGGATTAACTTGTAATAGGTTTTGCTTTCTGCTTTTTGTTTGCTTTTGGCTTCGCAAGTATGTGTAAAACGAACCATTTTGGCATTTGATGAATGATATAACTCCGTTTCGTTTTGTTTCGTTGCTTCTACTTTGCCTTTGTTATGAACGAATTTTGACTATATCAGTAGAATTCCGAGGTTGAGCCATTAGTCGTAATTTAAACAATACGATTAAGTATGAGCTAATCAAGTAGTAGTTATTTTCACCGAGGCTGAGGTCCGAGGTGAAGAAGGAAGCCTTGGGTCCCTTCCGTGACTTGGATACATGCGGTTAATTTCCCCCAAGTCTGTGGTCCGAAGAGCCGAGCAGAACTCAGGTTCTGTTTAACGCTTATTGTTATCGTAGCTAGTTTCCCCATAGGCTTGAGTCCAAGGACCATGCAAAACCTTGGTTCTGTCTAGTACTTAAATGAATGTGACTAATTTCCCCCAAGTCTGTGGTCCGAGGAGCCAGGCAGGACTTAGGTTCTGTTTAGCGCTTATTAGGAACAGTTTAGCAGTTAATTTCCCCCAAGTCTGTGGTCCGAGGAGCCAGGCAGGACTTAGGTTCTGTTTAACGCTTATTGTTAACGTAGCTAGTTTCCCCATAGGCTTGAGTCCAAGGACCATGCAAAACCTTGGTTCTGTCTAGTACTTAAATGAATGTGACTAATTTCCCCCAAGTCTGTGGTCCGAGGAGCCAGGCAGGACTTAGGTTCTGTTTAGCGCTTATTAGGAACAGTTTAGCAGTTAATTTCCCCCAGTCTGTGGTCCGAGGAGCCAGGCAGGACTTAGGTTCTGTTTAACGCTTATTAGGAACAGTTTAGCAGTTAATTTCCCCCAGTCTGTGGTCCGAGGAGCCAGGCAGGACTTAGGTTCTGTTTAACGCTTATTGTTAACGTAGCTAGTTTCCCCATAGGCTTGAGTCCAAGGACCATGCAAAACCTTGGTTCTGTCTAGTACTTAAAGGAAAGAAAAAAAGAAAAAAGAAAATAGGGTACAAGGCAAAAATCACAAGGAAACCAGAACTCAAGTGAAAAAGATACTTTTATTAATAGTGATACCTTTTGAGGTTATTTACATTCCAAGGGCGTGGCACTACATGTTCGTCCAAGTCTTCCAAGAAGTAGGCTCCTATGCCGGCTACGGAAGTGATACGGTACGGTCCTTCCCAGTTCGGTCCGAGCTTTCCCCACGCAGGGTTCTTTGCGGTGCCCAAGACCTTTCTCAATACTAGGTCTCCAGGCGCCAGCGGTCTGGGCTTTATCTTGGTGTCGTAACCTTGCTTGAGCTTCTGCTGGTAGTGTGCTAGATGGACCGAAGCGCTTTCCCTTCTTTCATCGATGAGGTCCAAGCTTTTCTCCAGAAGTTTGTCATTGGCAGTGGGGCAGAAAGCGGCAGTTCGCTGGGTGGGGAAGTTTATTCCAGTGGGATGACAGCCTCGGCTCCGTAGGTCATAGAAAAAGGGGTTTCCCCGGTAGACCTACGGGGTGTGGTGCGGTATGTCCATAAGACGTGGGCTAGCTCCTCGGCCCACCTTCCCTTTGCGTCATCCAATCTCTTTTTAAGTCCGTTCAGTATTGTTTTGTTGACAGCTTCTGCTTGTCCGTTACCCTGTGGGTAAGCTGGCGTGGAATACCGGTTAATAATTCCTAGCTCACTGCAGTATCTTCTGAAGGCTTTGCTGTCGAATTGGAGTCCATTGTCGGACACCAGGGTGTGTGGGGTGCCGAACCTGGTGACAATGTTCTTCCAAAGAAATTTCTTGACATCGACGTCCCTAATGTTCGCCAGAGCTTCGGCTTCCACCCATTTGGTGAAGTAGTCAGTGCCGACGAGAAGGAATCTCCTGTTCCCTGTTGCCTTGGGAAACGGACCGAGTATGTCTAGGCCCCACTGTGCGAATGGCCAGGGACTGGATAGCGGGTTCAACTCTCCGCCAGGCTGGTGTATATTTGGGGCGAACCTCTGACATTGATCACACTTCTTCACGTACTCCAGGGCTTCCTTGTGCATGCTCGGCCACCAGTAACCGAGTGTTAGGGCCCGGTGGGATAAAGACCTACCCCCTGTATGACTTCCGCAAATTCCCTCATGTAACTCCTCCAGGATGAGTTCAGTGGCCTCTGGGTGCACACACAGCAAGTAGGGCCCCGAAAACGAGCGTCTATAAAGCTTGGAATCTTCGGACAACCAGAATCGAGCAGCCTTTCTCCTGATTTTGTCGGCTTCCATCTTATCGTCCGGCAGGGTATTGTGTTGTAAGTACAGCACTAGAGGATCCATCCAGCTCGGACCTGTCCTGACGGTATGTACTCGAACTCCGCTGGCCTTCCATGCTAAGGGCTGGATGAGGTCTTCTACCAAGATGACCCGAGGAAGGGGCTGGGCCGATGAGGTAGCCAACGTCGCAAGGGAGTCAGCATGTGCGTTTCCATTTCTGGGCACGTGCGTCAGGCGGAAATGATGGAAGTGGTCTTGCAGGCGTCTAACCCGATCCAAATAATCTTGCATCCTGTCGTCCTTGGCTTCCAAATCTCCGTTTACTTGCCCCACAATGAGCCTCGAATCCGAGAGTATGTCCACGGACTTCCCCCCCATTTTCAGAATCATCGACATTCCCTCGAGTAGCGCCTCATACTCGGCTTCATTGTTCGTGGCTGGGAATCCGAGTCTCAATGATTTCTCTATGGTTAGACCTTCCGGGGAGAGCAGAACGATTCCTACTCCTGAGCCCCTTTGATTTGCCGCGCCATCGACGTGTGCCCTCCAACAAGTGCATTCGTGTCGAGAGACTGTGCTGATCATTTTTTCATCAGCCCCTAGCATGACTTCTAGCGTGGGTTCCGCAAACTCTGCCACGAGGTCGGCGAGGACCTGGCCCTTTATAGCAGTGCGAGGCATGTATCTGATATCGAAAGCACCCAGGATTGTTCCCCACTTTGCGATTCGGCTGGTGTAGTCCGCGCTGCGTAGAATGGCCTTTAAGGGGAGTTGTGTTAGCACCACTACAGTGTGTGCTTGAAAGTAGTGGGGAAGCTTTCGCGTGGCTTGTACGACGGCCAAAACCGCTTTTTCGAGGGGGAGATAGCGGGTTTCTGCCTCCTGCAGTGATTTGCTCACGTAATAGACTGGTCGCTGCGCGCCGTTGTCTTCTCGAATCAACACCAGGCTGACAGCATGGGGGGCGACGGCGATGTAGGCGAATAAGACCTCGTCGGCATCGGGGCTGGACATAATAGGCGGTCGGGCGAGGTATTCTTTTAGCTGCTGGAAAGCTGTAACGCACTCCTCATTCCACTCAAATCCCTTCCACTTGTGTAATAGGAGAAAGAATGGCCTGCATCTGTCTGCTGAGCGCGAGATGAAACGGTTTAAAGCAGCTATCATACCAGTAAGCTTTTGGACCTCTTTAGGATTCCGAGGAGGCTGCAAGCTATGGATGGCTCTTATCTGGTCAGGGTTAACCTCTATGCCTCTGTGAGTGACCATATAACCCAGGAATTTCCCAGATCCCACCCCAAATGAACACTTAGTTGCATTGAGCCGTAGCTTGTACTTTCTCAGAATTTGGAAAACGTCGCCGAGGTCTCCAATATGGTCGGGCACTAACTTGCTTTTAACCACCATGTCGTCTATGTATACTTCAACGCTCTTACCCATCTGCTGTTCGAACATCCTGGTCATCATCCTTTGATAAGTTGAGCCGGCATTCTTCAGGCCAAAAGGCATAACCTTATAATGATAATTCCCAACCGGCGTGACGAAAGCAGTCTTCTCCTGGTCTTCAGCGGCCAAGGGTATTTGGTGATAGCCCTGGAAGGCATCTAGAAAACTCATTCTGGGGTGTCCGACAGTCGAATCTACCAACCGGTCTATCCGGGGCATAGGGAAGGGATCTTTTGGGCAGGCCTTGTTTAGGTCTGTGAAGTCTACGCAGACCCGCCATTTCCCGCTCTTCTTTCTTACCACGACCGTGTTGGCCAGCCACTCGGGATAGAAGACCTCTTTGATAGCCCCTGCCCTCTTCAGTTTTGCGACCTCTTCTCTTACATCGTCGGTATGTTCTTTCGACGGTCGCCGAGGAGGCTGCCTTTTAGGTGTTATAGCCGGATTCACATTCAGGTGATGGCAGATGAAACCTGGGTCGACCCCGGGGGCTTCATAGGGGTCCCACGCAAACACATCTACATTCTGTCGGAGAAAAGCAATCAGTGCTGACCTCTCTTGGGGCGGTAGTTCTGAACCAATTTGAAAGAACCTCTCTGGGTCTGATCCGACGAGTACTTTCTCCAGATCCTCACAACTTACCTCCGGGGCTGGTCTTTTCTCACCCTCGGCTGGGGCCGAGTTCATTAATTGCTATAATCCCTTCTTGGCTGATGTGGAAGGCTCACCACTTTGCCGTCGCGAAATTGCCGACACCATGCATTGCCTGGCCATGCCCTGGTTCCCGATTATTTCTTTTATTTGACCTCCGGACGGGTATTTCACTTTTTGGTGCAGGGTCGATGGTACGGCCCCTAACGCATGAAGCCACGGTCGGGCAACGATAGCTGTGTAGGGGGAGTACGCATCTACTACAATGAAGTCCACTTCCACCACGTCCGAGTCTGTTTGCACAGGCAGCCTGATCATGCCTTTCGGGGTGACGAGTGCTCCTTCAAAGCTGACTAGAGGAGAATCGTATGGTAAAAGGTCTTCCTGCCTTAAATTCAGCCCCTTGTATAGGTCGGGGTACATTACTTCCACAGCGCTACCTTGATCGACTAGCACCCTTTTCACGTCATAACCTCCGATTCTGAGTGTGACGACCAGGGCATCATCATGGGGTTGAATGGTACCTCGCTTATCATCCTCCGAGAATCCGATTAAGGGAGCGGCATCCACCCTGGCCCTTTTAGGAACTCTGCTGTCCAGCTGAGCTGAGATACCGCTCACTGACATCACCCTGAAAGGGGCAGAACCTGTCCTTCCAGGTGCGGCGAGGATGACATTAATTGTTCCGAGGGGCGGCCTCAACGTATTTTGTCCGCTTTCATTGTTCGACGGTTCCTGTCCTCCTTCAGGGCGATGCAGTAGATGCCTTAGCTTCCCTTCCCGGACGAGCCGATCTAAAAGGCTCTTCAGACTTCTGCAATCGTCCGTGGTGTGACCTGGCTCCTGATGGTACGCGCAATACAGGTTCTGATTGCGCCTCGACGGATCACCAGCCATCTTGTTCGGCCACTGAAAGAAAGGTTCATACTTCACTTTCTCCAGGATTTTATGTAGCGGTTCTCGGAACACAGCATGAACCGCCTGAGCCCCAGTAGGTCCGTGATGCCCCATATAATCACCTCTCGACCTGTTACTATTGTTAAAACGATCCGACCTGAAGTCCCGCCTCTCCTGAGGGACAACCTTCGCCTTACCCTTCCCCATCTGCTGGTCTTCCTCGACCCTTTTGTACTTGTCAATCCTGTCCATAAGTTGACGCACGCTGGTGACCGGCTTCCCAGTGAGGGACTTTCTCAGGCCATGATCTGTCGGCAGGCCCCTCTTGAATGTGCTGATGGCGACATCATCATAATTCCCCTCTATCTCGTTATACATTTCCCAGTATCTATCCGAGTAGGCTTTCAACGTTTCTCCTTCTCGCATGGACAAGGACAAGAGGGAATCCAGGGGCCGAGGAACCCTACTACTGGTTATGAAGCGAGAGCCGAAGGCCTGTGTCAGCTGTTTAAAGGAGTCAACGGAGTTTGGTGGGAGGGAATCAAACCATCTCATAGCCATAGGTCCCAAGCTGGACGGAAACACCTTACACATTAGTGCCTCATCCCTGGAATGGACGGCCATCCTCTGATTAAATTGGCTTACGTGCTCTACTGGGTCGGTCCGACCATTGTACATGGCGAATGCCGGTTGAGTGAACCGCCGAGGAAGCGTTGCCCTCTCTATCCTTCGCGTGAAAGGAGATTGGGATATGCGATCCAAAGCACGGCTCATGGCATCATTGGCTGTGCCGTGGTATGATGGACTCTTGTGGCCGCGCTTGTAAGGCCGCTCTTCTTCGTAAGAGAAGGTCTCACTCGGAGGGGTTCTTGATGTTTGCTTGTATTCATTGTCCCCATCACTGCTACTGTCCGAGCGGGATAAAGGACGTTTTCGCTGCGCTCGGCGCAACTCTCTCTTTAAGGCATCAATCTCTTGCAGCAGAATCTTTCGATCGTTTTGCTCAGGGGAAGCACGACCCTTCCCCTTTGACCGGCTCACTCCTGTGGGGGAGGTGTTCACACTTCCCTCTCGCTGTTTATTTTGGTCCTTCTCCCGTTCAAGATTCAGAACATTGTCCTGTCGTTGGGAGTCTGCACGTCCTGTTTGGTGTGGACCTGATCCTTCCATTCTCGCGGTTTCACTTGTCGAGACACGAGTTCTCCCCACAGACGGCGCCAATTGTAAGGGCGGTTTTTGGGGCCCAGGCCCAGCAAGCCAGCGATCTTGGCCCAAAAGACCCTCGACAATGAATTTGTAGAGAGTGGGACTCAGAGCTAGGTCTTGACAGAGTGGACGTGATTAATGGTGAACCATGCAACAAATAGGACGTGAGATTGTTTTGTTCAGTTTTCTCAGATGACTATCCCTGAGGCTGCTTTAGTGTTCCACTTTTTCTCCCCCCTCCCTTGTGGAGACTTTCTGCTCTTATATATCCTCCTTTAATTGATAATGACCTTACACTTGTTCGCCATCTAGGCCTCTACTCGAGTGCCTGTCCTAAAGGACATCCCCCTTCTTTTTCTGTGAGTTGCAATGGCCAAGATAATACTATTTTCTGTCCAATCCTCATTAATGCGGCTGGAAAAGTAGTTTCCCTGCATTTAATGCGGCAGTAGTGGTTGTTCCCTGTCCGTTTAGCACTTCCTTCTTTTAGGAGGGTTCCTCACCATGGACAGGATACGTATTTGACGTCTATTAAGTGCGTCCGAGGAGGCACTACTCCTCGGACTATCCTTAAATAGAACCGGCCCGGCCCAGTTGGATTGGGCTAAATGTCTCCCGACCCTGCTTTCGCTTCCCACCATGGCTGGGCTTCATCCTGGTCCTAAGGCCCACTGTTGGCTGACAATGCTTGCCCCCCACAATTACTATTTATTTAATAATTTAGTTTTAATTATTTTAAAAGAAATTATTTTACATATGAATCTTCATCAAGCCGTGAGGATTTCTGTATAATTTGAACTTCTTCTAAAAAAAATGTATAATTTGAATCGTATAATTGTGATTGCTTTAAATTTGAAGTCCAATTTTGTGCATCTAATTTTTAAATTTTTGTGTCAAGTAAATTATTAGGTGCAAAAATGGAAAAGTTAAAATCTAATTAAATTCTAAATTGGATTTTAATTGGAGTTCAGTTTTGCACCGCGTATACTATGTAATTTTTTTTAATTTTTGTGGTAAATGAATTATTAGGTGCAAAAACCGATGAATCTAAATTCAATTAAATTCTAAATTATATATATATATATATATATATATATATATATATATATATATATATATATTTATAATGAGAAACTATTACATATTTTAGAAATTTATGACTTAAAAAATTTGTAAGTTGTAACTCTAACTCCAGGTATAATTTGAATTCATACTTGTGTAATTATGATTATTTTTAAATGTACTAGTATATATACATGAGATTATACACTAGTCTATATATATATAAAGTCAAACCTTAGAGAAAATTCAATTAAATTCTAAATTAGATTTCAATTGTGGGTTAACTTTGTGTCATGTGTCAACTTAAGTTTTTTAATTTTTGTGCCAAATGAATTAATGAGTGAAATCACCATACATTTCATCTTATCAACTATTAGAATAAAAATGATAATAAGTAATAATTAAACTTATGGAGGAATTTTGACATGCATCTAATTACATTTATTTTTTTTATAATAATAAAATGTGTTTATTTTTAAATGCATCAATGCATATGCATGAGTTACAAGTTATTACATATATACACATAGAAAGAAAAATTTAAATCTTAGATATCTCCATTAAAAATATAAAAAGTGACAACTTATTAAAGGAAAATTAGATATGATATTAATAATTTCTTTCTTAGCAAAAAAAAAAGAAACACTCTTATTATGTGATTATATGGGTTTGATTCTTAAGAAAAAAAAAAAAAACCAATCTATTTGCATGGGTTTTTTTTTTTTTTTGGGGGGGGGCGGGGTGGGGGAAGAAGAGGGGATACCTTATATAACGACGTATGGAGAAATGTGTGAGATTTACATTTACTATTAAAATCTCATTTCAAAAGAAACAGAGTTATGCAACATATAAGATGGATTGAATTAGCAAATACAAGTGAGCTAGGGGTTGAGTGAGCAAATGTGGCAACAAATACCAGCCAACTTTAGTTGAAACTTGAAAGAGTGATCTTCAAAGCAAATTTTATATGACAGTTATATGTGATGTTCATCTCGTACGATATGCTATGCATATTGTGCGGGGATAAAAATAAAATAAAAATTGATAGAACCACAATAAGGACTTATACTTAAAACTGTGTTTATTCAATTGGATTAATACTATTTTAATTTAAAATTTGGCTCATTTGAGTGGATAGATACTCTTGATAAGAAAAGGGAACACCTTTGTTCATACTGGGTCAACTGATGGGGTTGATCAAAGAGAGTCTGAAGGTGTTAAGTTAGTAAATTAAATTTGTTTTAAGCAAAATTCCAAAGTAACAATGAGCTATTTTTGTGCATCCCTTCACTATAGGAGGAGTGGTGATGAAGCATTTATAAGACAAGGGAAGAGTCAATTTGGTGGGAGGACTTGGATAAGGGTCTAGTTTCCAGTAATACTGGACCCATCCGGATGATGACACAACCTTACCCTTGGTGGGAAATTTTCCCTAAAATTTTATGGTAGCTTATCCTCTCAGGTTGATTAAGGGGATGTGCACCAACATCGCTTAAGGCTTTGTCTCAAACTCCACTAAAAAATTCCAAGGTAACAATGAGCCATATTTTTGTGTATTCCTTCACTATAGTAGGGGTGGTGATGAAGCATTTATAGTACAAGGGAAAAGTAAGTTTGGTGGGAGGACTTGAATGGGTCTGAGGTCCAGTAACACTATACCCATCTAGACGATGACACTAACTTTATCCTTGCTGGGAAATTGAAAGGATTCGGATCCTCTAGATTTCCTAGGGTACTCTACCAAATAAATTTTCTTAAATCTTAACCATTTTTTAATGATTTAATAGTATAGATTCTGCTATGTCAGCATTCCACTAACAATAATCTTAATTATTTTGTTTGCAACATTATTTTATTATTTTAAGAATATTGTTAGTAGAATGCTGACATGACAGAATCTTAACCATTAAATCATTAAAGAGTGTTTAGAATTTAAGGAAATCTACCGGTAGAGTATCCTAGAAAATTTAGAGAATCTGAATTCATATCACATAAGGTTTTATCTTAAACTCTATTAAAAAATCATGATAACTTTTAGAGGAAGTTAGTGTAATTGTAATAAGATATCAATTAATCATGAAAAAAAACAAAGAGCAGCAATTATTGTAAAAAATATCCCTTCTCAAAAAAAAAAAAAAAAAATCCACAGACTGTCTCTCCTACACCCGACACCATAGGCCATAATTTGCAACCGTCCACTGCTTTGTTTTCTTGGTGGGTGTCTGTATTCACAATTTCTAGTACCTTAAACAGAAGTACACACCTTCAAGAAAAACCCAGAAGAAGTCAAAGGGTGTCAATGTCTTTTTGTTCTTTCTCAGTTCCCTTATCGGAATCTTCAGTTTCCACACCCTTCTCTCTCTGTTCACGAACTCCTCTCAAAGTCCCTCCTTGTAACTTCCCGGTGAGTTTTCCAATCAGCTACGCACAAACACATGTGGATATTGTATGTATGTATGTTTTTACAAATATAGAGTAAAATGGTGTTTTTGGTTTCTGGGAAAACTGTGGGAAAGTGAAAGAAAGTTAAGATTTTGGATTTTGGGTCTTTTTTAGTAATTGGAAAATGGAAAAGAAAGTGAATTTATTACATGTCTTGTTGAAGCTATTAGCTTAAATGAGCTGAGGTGAGAGTTCAATTGTGAGAAACCCAATTGGAGAAAATAGAAGTTTTGTTACTTTGGATTTTGGCTCTCTTGGTGAGAGAAAAATTATAAAGAAAATGAGGTTGTTACATGTCTTGTTGAAGCTATTAGCTTTAGATGAGCTGAGGTGAGAGTTCAATTGTGAGAAAATATAAGTTTTGTTACTTTGGATTTTGGCTCTTTTAATGAGAGAAAAATGTTAAAGACAATGAGGTTGTTACATGTCTTGTTGAAGCTATTAGCTTTAAGATGAGCTGAGGTGAGAGTTCAATGGTGAGAAACCCAATTGGAGAAAATAGAATGAAATGGTCTAAGTTTTGTTATTTTAGATTTTGGCTCTTTTAGTGAGAAAAATGTTGAAGAAAATGAGGTTGTAACATGTCTTGTTGAAGCTATTAGCTTAAGATGGGCTGTGGTAGGAGTTCAATTGTGAGAAAACCCAAATGGAGGAAAAAGGATGAAATGGTCCAAGTTTTGTTATTTTGGATTCTGGGTCTTTTAGTAGGAGAAAAATGGAAAAAAGAGGGCGAGCTTATTACTTGTCTTGTTGAACCGATTGGCTTAGGTGAGCTGAGGTGAGAATTCAATTTTATAAGAAATCCAAAAGTCAACAAACGAATGTAATGGTCCACGTTTTGTTATTAAATGATGTCTTTTCATTAGAGGAAAATGGAACAAAAAGTGATTGTTACTTCTCTGGTTGAAGCTATTAGCTTAGTTGCGCTCAAATGAGCTAATGTGAGTGTTCAATCATGAGAAACCAAAGAAGAGAAAGAAGAATGAAATGGTCCAGATTTTGTTAATTTGGATGTTGGGTCTTTTAGTAAGAGAGATATGGAAAAGAAAGTGAACTTATTACTTGTCTCGTTGAAGGTATTAGCTTAGGTAAGCTGAAGGGAGAGTTCAATTATGAAAAAACGTAGAAGGATAAAATATAATGAAATTCTCAAAATTTTGTTTTCTTTCCTTATTT
Organism: Quercus tomentella; assembly: GCA_028535165.1. Classification (NCBI taxonomy): domain Eukaryota; kingdom Viridiplantae; phylum Streptophyta; class Magnoliopsida; order Fagales; family Fagaceae; genus Quercus; species Quercus tomentella. The sequence goes on from JAPQVY010000089.1 coordinate 2,795,610, forward strand.
TAGCAACCAAACATTTTTTCCATTCATAGGAGAGGTTTGTTGAATTTTAAAGCAGTAAAATTTAGTGCATTTTTCTATTTTTATATAAGTAAATAAGAATAAATCTTGGTGCATATTTTGGCAATGAGACTGTTCAAACTTGTGAATAAGTTATTTACATCCTTGTCTATCAGATTAAGCTTCGAGAGTAATTGGTAATTTAGTTAGATATTCAATGGGAAATTAGAAGTTTTGATTTGAATTGAACCATAAGTATATTGTCTATGTTGAATCTCCTAGGACCAAAATTCTGCTGTCCGATGTATTAAATTCAAAACCATTTCAGCCTAGTTAATTTTAAAAGCTATAAGAAGATTGGGAAAATACAATTGGAGAGGCAATCTTGGCACTTGTTAATGTTTTCCAATTCTGAGATGGAATTCAACTTTGCAAATCAAAGAAATCAGAAGGGGTTTTTTCAATTTTTTTAACTGCGAGAGAGAGAGAGAGAGAGATCATTTTGTGAATCAATCAGCTCCACTCCTTTTTGTATGTTTTGGTTCTGTTCCACCTTTTGATATTACAAATGGTTATAGGATTATTTCACAGAAATGTTTGATTGAACATAACTTATCATTTATCTTGTCGATAGCATTGACAACCCATGTTAGGCATTTCCCCCCTTCTCCCCCCCCCCCCCCCCCCCCCCCCCCAAAAAAATGTAAGGAAAAGTAAATTTTTTGTTTTGTTTGTGTTGAATGTAGGGTGCATTAAACAACATTCATTCCTTAACAGGTGGTCGCCTTGTGTGCTGTGGTGGAGGTGCCAATTTCTGCCGAAGATTTTATGGCCTAAGACTATGGATACTTGAGAGCCTAAACCTTCGGCAGAGGAATAAAAAATGTGGACCAGCACACGAGTTTAAGAGTATAAGAAGTCAAGAGAAAGATCATTTAGCAAATCATTTGGAAACAGCTTCATCATGTGAAGGACAAGTTATAAACTTGCACAATGGTTAGCCATAGCTTTATATTACTAAGTACACTTGTTATCATTACTTTTTCTATATCAGTAGAGATTAGTGTCGTATGTGATTTATTTGTTATGTTCAAATTGAGAATTATCTCAGTCCAAAACCCTTTTTTTTGGGGCATCTCAATAAAAAACTTAACGTGGGTGACACTGGCAGATTCTATTGAAACAACTTCAACTCAACCACCTGAAGAAAGTTCTGCCCAAAATTATGAACCAGATGTTTCCACGGAAGTTGTCACTTCTATTGAATCTAAAGCTTTCCAGCAAACACATTCCTCCAGTTCTTCCATTGAGGATAGTAAAGCACCATCACTCTGCATTGCTGTCATAGGAGCCACTGGTGAGCTTGCCAGGGGAAAGATTTTTCCAGCATTATTTGCTCTGTATTACAGTGGCTTTCTTCCTGAGGTAGAACAAATTATACATCGTTGTTCAGTTGGAGTTCTTTCTTTCTAAATTTAATCCATCATAATCTCAGTTCTACTTTTCCATGGCTTTAGAATGTAGGTATTTTTGGTTACTCAAGAAAGGATTTGACCGATGAAGAGCTGAGATCCATTATAGCTTCTACTTTAACTTGCCGGGTTGATCATGAGTATGATTTTCATATCACCTAAGAAATTTCATGCTTCTACTATCCATTTTTGCGTTTTATTTTTTATGATTTCTTCATTTCTTGATGTGGTGCCTTTGGTGGGAGAGAAATAACTGGCATTTTGAGGACTCAGAAAAAACAGTTTCAGACCTTAAACTCCTTTTCTTTTAGACTCTTTTGGACAGGGTTGCAGTGTTAGTTTTTTTTTGTGGTTTAATGGACTTTTGTACTTTATGCGCTTGATTGTATTTTGTCCCTGATGTATACTTCCTGTATACTTAGGTGACACGTCTTTTCTTAATTTTAATATATTTCTTAGGACAAAGTTTAGTTACAAAATTAGTTATAGCCTAAAACTACAACCTTACTCAATATTTTTTTATTGGAGGTGAATTTTGACAAATCCACCATTGTATTACATTTTTTTCTTATATCCTCCATGCTTGCAAAATTTCTAGAAAATTAAAATTCAATAGTTATGTCATCAATAAATTGTTTAAATTGCAAGTTTTTGTAGTTTAAAATTATGCATAAAATATAAGTTTATAGATCATATAGTAAATAACATCCAATTGACACAAAATTTGATATTTGTATTAAGAGCGTAAAGAATATGAAATTCAACGGCTCGATTTTTAAAATATGTATTAGTGTTTATTTAATTGAGTAGGCTACAACCAGTTTTGTACCTAAACGTTTGTCCTATTTCTTATTACTTATCAAAAAAAAAATTCTTGATCTTATACTATTTTTAGAATTTTCATATGGAATGCAAACACAATTCTGTAAGCTGCTTGATAGCTTATTGCTTGTAAAACAGCTAACAACTTGGATTGAATCCCTTAAACATGACTCTGAGGTCTTTGCATGCAAATTCTATTAGGAAGGGAGGGTGGGAGAAGCCAATCTTATGGACTATGTGAACTAACAATGTACTAATTATTGACTGAGATTTATGCTCATTTTCAAAATGGGATTTATATACTGGAACATTCAATTGATAAGCAAGAAGTACATGAACTGATTTTCATTTGTAATCAAGGGAATGCATTTCATAGTACCCAACTACCCATTGTTAGAAGGATTTCTGATTCTCAAATACAGTCAAGGCAATGCATTTATCCAAAACTTGATGTCACATTTTTGTCTTATACATGTATCTATATAATTGCATTAAAAAAATCATCTGTGAGTTATCCTGTGGTTAGTCAAGTTTCAACAATATTCAAAGTTTGCATTAATCATCAAGATTAAAAATAATTTGCAGATCAAACTGTGGGGATAAAATGGATGCTTTTCTCAGTAGAACATATTACCTTAATGGAGGTCACGACAATAAACATGGGATGTCAAAGCTCAACGCCAGGATGGAGCAGATTGAGGTAAAGTTGAATAACACATGCACTTGCGCTAATGTATTAAGGAACACCTTTGTGCTTAATAACACATACACTTGCGCTAATGTGTTAAGGAACACTTTTGTGCTTAATATTTCAATTTTCCAATATACATACGAGATGATTCTGTACTAGCTTACTATCTCAGGGAAAATCTGAAGCTAACAGGATATTTTACCTTTCTGTGCCACAAGAAGCACTTCTAGATGTTGCATCCTGTCTTGCCAGTAATGCACAAACCCAAAAGGGGTGGAATCGTATAATCATTGAGAAACCTTTCGGCTTTGATGCATTGACTTCTCATCAGCTGACAAAGTCTCTTCTTTCTAAGTTTCAGGAGAAGCAACTATACAGGTGTCTATGCACAGCTTTTATATTTTTTAACATACACATGTGTGCACAAAAACACAATTTATTTATTTAATTTATTCTGATCCATCACTTTACAAGTTGACACAATCTTATTTCAGGATTGATCATCTTCTAGGAAGAAACCTTATTGAAAACCTCACAGTTTTGAGGTTTGCTAATCTAGTTTTTCAGCCATTGTGGAGCCGTACTTATATACGCAATGTGCAGGTACCTTTTTATAATAACATCAACATGTTCCTAATGCAATATACTGAATATTCACTGAATTGTGAAATAAATTATTGCAGGTCATTTTATCAGAAGACTTGGCCGTGCCCACAGGAAGGTAATCATAAAGGCTGTCTCTAGGGTATAACCAATAAGATATCATTTTATATTCTTCTTGACCATTTATGCAGGTATTTTGATGGTTATGGCATCATCCGTGATATAGTACACAGTCATATACTCCAGACAATAGCTTTGCTTGCCATGGAACCTCCTATAAGTCTTGATGGTGAAGATATTCGGAACGAAAAGGTACGCATGTATGTTATAGAGCATTTCAATGCATCTAGTTATATTGGTGAAAAGCTTCTTTTCAGGTCAAGGTTCTGAGATCAATTCGCAAATTGGAACCAAGCGATATAATTCTTGGCCAGTATAAAGCAAGTACTGGAGACAAGGTTGATGTATATTTAAACAGTCTGACCCCTACATATTTTGCTTCTGCATTATTCATAGACAATGCTCGGTGGGATGGTGTGCCTTTTTTGATCAAAGCTGGCTTGGGACTCATCAACCACCGGTAAGATGTATTGTAGCAATTCTATTGTATGCCAACATCACCTATATTGGTCAAATTTTTAGAGTCTGCTGCCTGATTGCACCAATTTCTAGATTCTTCTTAATGACAGAAAGTTGTATTTGGGTAGAGTAGTTGTTTTTTAGGAATTGATACTGCCTTTGTTTTTACTCCCTTTAATGTATTAAGTCTAGTGATTGTTATTTTGTCCTCAAAGTTTGATGTAAAATGGAATCATCTGAAATTTAATTTCTTTGGGAGTAGAAATTTGATAGAAAGTTGTAGAGAAATTATGTTTTGTTATATTATTCTGCTGATTCGGCAGATTTTGGAAATGTTAAAATATTTAATGATATTTCAACTTAAGTTGGAACAGGATAAATTGACAAATTACTTATAAAAAAAAAGGATAAATTGACAAATTATTGTTATTATTTTGTGATTCATTTTTTCTTTTTCTTGTATCTGGGTCATTTGTAAATACCAAGATGAAGCTTTTTGTGAACTCCCAAATTCTATGTTTAGAAACTGATCTAAGGCTGTTTATATGAATGCATGTACGCCCGAATTTCCTTACAAGTATATCGATAATTACTGGTCTATGAAGAAGAAAATTGTAATTACTCTCTATGAGCTACTAGTGTAGAATTGGTTTAAAATAAATTAGCTTAACAGTATATATTCTTACCAAGATTAGCTGTACATTGCAGAGTGGAGATTCGTATACAGTTTCATCGTGTTCCTGGAAACCTTTATCGTGAACGTGTTGGGCATAATATTGACCTTGCCACTAATGAGCTGATTCTGCGTGATGCACCCGATGAAGCCATTCTAGTCAGAGTTAACAATAAGATTCCAGGATTGGGGTTACAGTTGGACTCTCCAGAACTGAATTTGCTCTATAAGGACAAGTAAGCACTTGACTTTTACCTAAATTTGTTGCAATACAACTGATTATATCACAACACTGTCAATCTGCTTATTGTTTAATAAATGTACTTGTGTTTAACTGTAGGTATAAAGTGGAGGTGCCTGATTCATATGAGCATCTTCTTCTTGATGTCATTGATGGTGACAGTCATCTATTCATGAGAAGCGATGAGCTTGCAGCTGCATGGAATATTCTAACTCCAGTTCTGCATGAAATAGACAGGAAAAACGTAGCACCAGAACTGTATGAATTTGGGGGTAGAGGTCCAACTGGAGCATACTATCTTTGGGCTAAACATGGGGTTCCATGGGGGGAAGATTAGCAAGGCTTTCTGTGGTAAGTTCTTGTTGCATTATACACAACCAACTACACATAATATGTGATACATATGTTAATCATTTCACTATCTGGACTGCAAAATTTGTTTTGTGTCAATGTGTTTGGTATTAGAGCGGCTGATATGAAGGGCATCGGGTTGAATTTGTCGGTTTGATTGTTATTACCCCAGTTCTGCATGGTCTTTTGATGCCTCATAGTCTTGGAAGTGTCTTCTGAGCTGAATTATTTCACAATGGAATTTGACAAATCATCATCGATTCTCTGCAGTTAAATTTTCATACACAAAATCTTCTTCCGTAGATATTTTACCAGGGCAATAATGTTTGTCAGTGGGCATTTCTTTTTAAAACTGCACCATATGCTTTTATTTTCATGAGTTGATAACTAATGAGTTTGTACAGCTTTACTTTTGAGCAAAATCCAACAAGTTCAGGAAAGTTGATTCATTCATGGCCCCATCATCCATACTTAATAATGGGATATATATTCTCAGATCTATCAAAGTGATGGGAAATGGGGTTCCTGATTATTCAATCATTTTTAAAATGGGCCCTACCCTAGAATTGCGGGTCGGACATTTTATTTTTATTGGGAAAATCTGGATGATTAAGAAAAATGTTTTTGGCTGGATATGCTCTATTTTGAAAGATGGAAAATTAGACCTACAACTTGGCCTAACTGTTTTGGAATTGTAGTGAAAATCAGGTTTACCATTGACTTGGTTGACTCACCCTTGACTTACTAATTACTAGTGTGTTTGACACTAAAAACAAGTTTTTGGCTTCTTAAACTTATTTAGTGGGGTTAATACTAGAAAAAAATTTTGCCTTCTTTTTTTCTTACAGTACTTTCAACAAATAAGGAATCAGTAAAGTGCATTCAAACGTACTCACCAATTTGCTCTTTACTATAGGCTTGGTGGCTTTAAATCCTTTATGATCATACTAATCTTCTTTCAAATCCAGTGATTCCTAATCAGCAAACAGTGATGTAATGCATGTAAGATTTTAATATATATATATATATAATCAATATTCATAATCATGGCCAATATGGGCCTTGTAAGGTGCAAGATTTTAAAAAGGCTTATTTACCTTATCTTGTCTACTTGAGCCCAAGAGATAGTGTTGGCTCATTATTATTATTATTTTTTTGAGAAGTTGGCTCATTTTAAATACTATATTCTTGGAAAAGAATAAATTTCCATCAGTTCAAATCAACTAATCAAGACGTCGGCCATTAGAAAGAACATGGAGAAAAAACTTCAAAAAAAAGAAAAAGAAAAAAAAAAGAAAAAGAAAAGTTGGGATCTTTGAATGAATCTATACCCTACCAGTAAGTACTGAGTACAATTAGAGAGTCGTTGGAACTTGGAGTATCACATTTCACATGCACATCACATTTCAAAAACAGTTTCTTTTCTTACTTTTTAGGAGTATAAGAAGAAAAGGAGTGGCTGAAGCTCTCCCAAAGAAAAAAAAAAAAAAAAACAATGAAACAAAGAAAATCTCTGCACATCCCACTTCAATAATTTTGAATAAAAATGTTCCTCATCGTACTAAAGGATCACACTAGAGAAAATCAGGAAAAGATTAGGTAGCAAAATTGACTATTAATAGTCACATGATCAATCTAGATGACTTAATGAATTGTGCAAAAAGTAATGTATACTGATAGTTTGTCAAAAACAACTTTGTAACGTTTATTTAGGATTGTTTATTTTGCTGAAATTGAAATTTTTTTGCTAAAAGTACTGTAGATAAAGGTAAATGTTAGTTGAAATAGTACAGTGAAACTTATGAATAGTATCAAAAAGTGCAATAAAATTTATGAATAATAATAATAAAAATAAACTAAATAATAAAATAAATTGACAAAAAATAAACTAGTCAAACGTACGAATGATAAGTAGCATTACCTAATTTTTCTCATCAGATATTAGAATCGACTTGGAACCAGTGCTCACGTTTGAACGTTGACACATAGCGATCTTAACAGATTCAGTGTTAATGTGTAAATGGACCCAAACCAAATAACATATAATCTCATAAAAAAAAAAAAATGACTTGTCAATAGCATATTGGCCCGACAAGTGGACCCATCATCATGACAATAATTATTCCACCAATGAATCAAGTCTTTAGCAAGATGGCCACTAATTATACGTCAGGAATATTGCTCAAAAAAAAAAAAAAAATTTTTTACGTCAGGAATACGAGCGTCACAAAAAGTAGGTGCGAAGCATTATGTCATGGGCATACGCAAGCAATTATTCTTTTTTGGGTCAGCCAAAATAAGCTAATTTACCAATATGCCACATTTTGAGATTTATATTATTATGTATCTTCCAAGCAGGCTATAAAATAAGATCAAATGGACATTATTGTCAATTGAAAATTTTCTATTGATGACTTTTAGTATACAATAATGTGGTGGTGAATGGTAGTACTGTATAGTAGGGTCAACTAAACACGGTTTTAATTCAGCAAAATAGAAAAAAACCAAACACGGTTTTAGTTTTAATTCAGAAAAGGTCAAAGAACTCAACAGAACCTTCATTATTTATTATGGTTCCTTCATCTAAGAAACAAGCTAGGCAAGAGAGAACCAATACTATTCTATTGCATTTGCACCACTCTCTCTCTTTCTCTCTCTAATCAAGCACTAAGCAATAGGAAAAGACTGTAATTTGTAGTCTCTTTTCTTTTTATTTTTAAATTCTCAAAAAGGTCTATATCACTCCATCTCTTTGATATTTTAGTTGATAAAACTTAAAAGAACCAAGCATTTAGAGAGCAAAAATATGTATTGTGCTCCATTTCTTCTTCTTCTTTCTTCCTTTGCACCTCTCACTCTATTCAAGCAGTAAGCAATATGAAAAGATTGTAGTCTCTTTTCTTTCTCCTTCACCTCCTTCCTTTTTTTTCTTTTTTTGGTTCTCAAAAGGGTCTCTCTCTGTTCGATCCATTAGTTCATCAAAGAACTAAGCAGTAAAGAGCAAAAAAAAATCTATTATACACACCATTTCTTCTTATTCTTTTGTTCTCAAAAGGCTATCTCTCTCTCTCTCTCTCTGATATATTTGCTCATTAAAGACTATGCATTAGAGAGCAAGAATATCTATTATATGCTCCATTTGTTGTTGTTGTTGTCAAACACATAGACACACACTACAAAATATGGAAGGAGAAAGAAAGAAGAGGAAGATGGTGGAGGAAGAAGGAGAAGAAGAAAATGAAGAGGAGAAGATGGAAAAGTTCTTTGCTTTGATTAGAAGCACACGCGAAGTACGAGATCTTTTGATGAGGACTGGTGCTAATTCAACTGAGAAAGAAGAGAAGAAAGTTGAGAAAGATAAGGAAATCATGGTTTGGAATCCTATGTTCCAGCCCGAAGATTTCATAGAGGAGGATGAGGATAATGATATGTCTAAGAATACTCCTGGTGCAAAAAGCCAAGCAGGTCCTAATAAAGAAGAAAAAGATGAGGAAGAGGATAAAGAAGGAAGAGGTGGTGATGGTTTAGACCTAAATCTTTCTTTGTAGGAGAGTTATGGGCAAGTGCAGTGGATATCGTGCATGTGGAAGCCAAGTGGTCCTATATATGATTTTATGCATATTTACTTAATGGGTTGACCATAGTTTTTGTATTGCTTTGAGAATGCACCACTATGCTATGTAAAAAAAATTGCGGTACACATCATTTTGCATGTGCAAATGTGAATTTGTCTCTGACATTTACCTCATATTTGGCTCTCATCAGTTGTATATAATGTATAGATCATAATGCCATGTGTAGGAATCCATAACTTTCAAAGGAGAAAATTGGTCCCCCCCCAACACCGAAAATTAGAATTGAAAATGAGGAAAAGAACAAAAGTTGTTCTACTCAACTAAAGAAAAAGAGGGGAGAGTGAAAGAGAGAGGTTAACTTTTGTTCAAAATTCTGTCTTTGTACTTTGTCATGGTCTGGCTGCTAAGATGGCATAGTTGCACTCTTTTAACCAAATGGAAGATTTTGATTAGTAAGGGGGACATTGGGGCAAGAAAGTCTAACAGAGAGAGGTATAGTTAGTACCTTATTGCTTTAGCTGGCGCAAATTGGACTTGCCCCAAACTTGGTGCACTCAAACTCTAGCTTGCTTGATCATGCCAGATTTGTGCTGGGGTGTGCCAAACTTTTATAAACAGGCCTAATTTGTTCAAGGGCTAATATCTATCAGGCCCTTGTTTGCTAATATCATGCAAATATTTGAGTTTGATTTCAGCAAATTTTCTTGTGTAAAGGAAAAATTGAGCAGTGCTTGTGTTAGCAGTTTTGTGTTTGTATCAGCACCACATTTTGAAAGTTTTTAGCTTTCTATCAAGTCTTTGACATGAAACTTAGGGGATAAATATCTTCCCAAAGTATAGTCATTAGTGGCAGTCAATTGATCTGGTGTGAAGTGTCTTTACCTATGTCTTTGGGTTTGCATCTTCGTGAGCTTTTCCAAACCTATTTGGAATCTGCTATTGGAGAGGACAAAAGGAAGGCTGCTAGGATGGAAAAATTTGTATCTTTCAAAAGGAGAGACCAGTTACTTTAGTAAAAAATATTCTTTACAATCTAGAAATCTACTTTACGACTATTTTTCCAACGGTTGTAAATGTTCCCAAAGCTCAAAAGGATTAAGATTTTTTTTTTTTTGGTGTGAGAGGAAATGAAGGAAAGTACCATAAGTTGAAAGATAATTTGAACCTCCATTCAATATAGTGGATTGGGTTATGGATGTTTAATAGTTGATACTTTTAAGTAAGTCTTGTTAGAAAAATGGGTATGGAAATATGGATGTTTGATAGTTGATACTTTTAAGAAAGTTTTGTTAGGAAAATGGTATGGAGAGGAATCTTCTATGGAGAAGGGTATTAGGGAGTAAATATGAAAAGGATGAAGTGAGTGATGTTCAGTTATAGTGTGGGGAATCTATGAAGTGAGCCTTTGGAAGCATGTTAGGAGTGGTTGTAGAATTTATCTAAATACATCAGATTTAAAGTAGAAGATATCAGGTCTATCCTAGAAGATATTGTGTTCTTTGTCAATAGTGTTTCCAATGTTGAATTTTCTTTTGTACATAGAAAAGGTAATGTATCTGCTCATTTGCTCGCTCAATGGGCAGCTCTTGTAAACTGGTCTGGGCCGGTTCCCATCTCCATTCTGCTTTCTCATGTATCTCAGGCTGTTGTTAGAGATGGGTCCAGGCCCGATCTTTTTGTTTCTCCCCTGTTTCGGGTTGAGTTTTTTGAGCAATAAAGTATTTATTCAGCAAAAAAAAAAAAAAAAAAAAAACTCCCAATTCATTTTTGGGATGATTAATGGTGTGGAGAGTTGTCTTTAAACACCCTTTTTCTTGATTTATTTTGCATCCCAATTTATAGGAGAACAAGTGCAGATTATATACAAAGTATTAATGGTGCTAATTATTGGTGTCTTATGCCATCAAGGGTTTTTCACGATTGTTAGATAGAGTTGATTGACAACTTCTTTGATTTATTATGTGTTGTCCGGATTTCTACAATGGAGACAGAATATGAAGTGAGATTTGTCAAAAGGTTAGACACGTGATGTACATTCATATTATTGGGTTTCGAGAAGAGGTTTTCAGGTTGAGTTTCTATGGCATTCTATTTGAAGGGTGAAAGTTCCAGCAAACTTGACTTTCTTTGTTTGAACAATGGGTTACAATAAAATTTTAACAGTTTTGAATCTGAAAAAATTGGAGGAAGATTATAATTTATTGGTGTTGGTGTGTATGTGCAAAAACAATAGTGAATCACTTGACCATCTTGTTCTTCATTATGAGGTGGCTAGGGAGTTTAGGTTGACGGTTTTCCCTTTGATTGGGATTTTTGGATTATGCCGGAGTAGGTGGAGTGGCATGATTTGGAACTTCATCGCACTTTGTCTCATGTAGTGCACTTGGAGGGAGAGAGATGCTTGTATTTTTTGAAGTTTTTTGTTTTGTTTTTTTTTTCTTTAATTTTTGTTATCTTAGATAATAAGCATATGTTTTGCTCTTTTTTTCTTATTTTTTTCCCTCCTTGCATATCTCTTGTATAATTTCCATGTACTAGGGCCATGCCCTTCTATTTTTAAAGAAATTTATCACTTAGAGAGAGGGGGAAAAAACCTACACTTACACAGAGGTTGTAACTATTAAAATGAAAGGTTTGATATGTGATGCAATGCCATGACATCAGAAAACCACCATAATATGCATTTGAAAATGAGCATATTAGTTGGTTCACATCAAAACAACTCCACTGTACCATATTTGAAGACATCCAACCAATAAAGGTCCTACTTACACGGCAGATTCTTTTAGAAATCCTATCTTGAGTGCACAAATATATGCAATCAATGATACCGTTCAGCAATTTAAGCAAAAGAAGAAAAAGAAGGGTACCATTCAGCATCATAGCATAAGCTGGACCACCTTTGAAGTCATAATGGTTAGGTAACAAGCGTTGACTAGGAACAGGAAAGGGGAGAGGAAAAGAGGATGGTCACCTATGAGGTAGAAGACGTAAAGCAAGATGATGAAGAAAAGATCAAGTTCTTGCAAAAATAAGAAGGTTATGAGAAGCTCATAATTAAACAATGAAATTTTTTCATGAATCAGAGACTAGTAATACTACAATTAAGAAGGTGGTATATGGAATAAGAACTTAGATCCCAATGTTACCTAGAAATGCCAAATTAAATCTTATATGATTGAAAGGTAAGTATTAATCATATTATGTAATAACATGTGAGTAACATGATGAACAACTTCCTGAAATTTGAAGTGTAGGCGTAATGGAAAACTATTAATCAGAATGGGAATGCATATTTATGTAATAACATGGAATTTTAGATTCAAATTGGTAGGTGTACTGAAGTAAACAACTGTCTTTTATGTAAATTACTTCATCAATATTGTCAAGAAGATTAAAGATATAAGCAGGTTATCTAGGTTGCGGTTTAATCTTGGATTTGACTAGAAGCCAGATGATTTTCTGTCACTGTTAACATGTAATGGTATCCCATGTATCCCTTGAAATAATTAAAAAAGTGTTTAACAAGTTCCTTCCTTGAGCTTCTCAAAAAAAAAAAAGTTCCTTCCTTGAAGAAAGTATGTTTTACAAAAATGCAAAGAAGCATCACGGACTTCTACTTCTGTGTCAATTATGTTAACATGTTAAATGGTGTTTACAACTTACATGTGAAATCCATCTTTTGAGACAGAAACCTGCAAGTAGAAATCTCAAAAGCTAAGGTTGACGAGAACCAGCACAAGAATCAAATTAAAAGTTGTTTCACAAGTTTATGGTGAAAGATGTTTGACAAAAATGCACAATGGCAGACTCACTTATTTTCCTGTCAAGTGGCATTTATGCCCTTAGCACACTGTGCAAACATGAATCAACATTGCCTAGAAGCCAACGTACAAGGAATTTAAATGGGCAAAAATTAGGTACAATTCATTAGGTGTTGTACCTTAGGTTTCTCGATCAAATTCAAATACATGGCCGCATTGACCAATTAAGTATAAACAATATTATCTTTTTAAAAATAATAAATTCAAAGCAGTATTTGAATTTAATTAGACAACTTAATGTACAACACCTAAGAATTATATAGATGAAGCACCAGAATGGATACGGGTATGGCTACGGTACGGATATGATATGGAATACAGTGATACAACAATTCCTGAAAAGCTAGGATATGATATGCTGAGAATAAGTGTATTAATTAATTATAAAATATATTTTTATTCATATTTTTTTATGTATTATTAAGCATATACCAATTTTAGACCAATAATGGATAATAAAGTGAATGCATGGCTTTTAAATGATGTTTACAATACAAACCAAGATCCAAAAGAGCAAATAAAAGATAACTGGATAAGTGCTTAACATTGAAACCAATACATAAAAAATATAAATAAAAATATTCACAATTTTGGGTTATCTCTCACTATTTGGAGGTTGGGTTATGACCGTATCTCATACATATTGACAATTTTTTAAAATTAATTTTAAAAAAAGGGGATACGCATGCAGGAGTATCTTAGAGGTATCCAGTATAGATACATATCGGATAAGGATACGTGAACAAAACTGAGGTATTCGTGCTTCCTATTTGTACTTTAGTTTTACCTTTTACCGACTTAGTAGTATTCTTAAGTCTATAATTAAATTTGTCAACATATTTCAATTTAACTCAATGCTGAGTTCAGTCCAAATTCAACCAAATAATTATGATCTGGCTGTGAAAAGTGATAAGAACAACAAATTCGACAAAGTCAACTAGAAATCGAGTAACCAAAAACTGTCTTATTCATATAATATCTGGGAATTAAAGGATGTATAGAATTTGATTATGAGCATGATGAAGTGTCACACCATCCTCTCTTGTAATTTTTTTGTAATTAATTGTTTAGAAAATGTAAGATTCTCCTTTCCCGTGCATGGATCACATTTCTAGTTTGTGGTGTTTGACATAACATTTGCACGAGCAAAATTTCTATCTATTATTTTAGTTATCTATTTTTCATTAAAAGTATTTCTTTCATCCTTTGTGTATTAATATGAATTTATTTTGATATTTTGAGAAGATCCATCCCATAATGCAGGATGCACTTAAGGCTTACCCATCAGGCATGATATAGCCATTCACCATCTTTCAGCCAGAGGGGCAAAAACCATTTTATTTTTACGATGTTATTGAAGTGAGGAGACATATCATTTCCACAGTATGTGTACAGAACACTCTATTGAATACAGCACCAATCATATGTTTTAGTGGTTTAACTTTCCTTGCAATAACAGCCTAACACATATCTGACTGAGTTATAAATCTTAAACATAAAATAGGTAGGCTATTTCTCTTGGAAAAACTTAACAATCCATATAGGAGTGGGCACACTTAGACATACACACAAATGACATGAGCACAAACTTGGAAGTTGATGGCTTGAATGAAAGAGAGGTTTAACCGACATACATAAAACAAGTAACTCAGGAAAATTAGGAATTTACAGCCACTTTATACCACCATCTCTTACCATAATGGACAACAGAAAGATACTCTTTGTATCCTTGCAAGCACAAAAACATCCTTTCTTATAAGTTAACAAGAAAAGGATTTCAATATCCCTTTTTCAGTATATATTAACTAAGTTACTAGAATGGGAGAAAATATAAGTTGAAACAAGCAAATGCAAAATCCATATTGGAAAGATCACCTATTTTTGTATGATCTTCAACTCAACAGTTCCCCGCATTGCAACCACCTTTCCTTTTTTCTTGGGTCAAGTCTAACTACTTGGGACCAACTCACTTCGTAATAATGTCATGAATTTGGGTAAAAATCAAGATAGCACTGTAAAAATGACACAAGATGTTAGCAGCTTAACATAAAAATAAATATATAAACATGAAAAAATAAAAATAAAAAATAAAAAAAGAATCAGAATAAAAGGTCTTTCTTTCGAAAAATAATGTACCTAAAACTGATGATGATATTCTTCCTAGCAAAACTTGTCCTGCTGAATTTACTTGGCATGACGCAGAGTATGAGATGGAGGATCTACCACCAAAAGTGATTTGTGATGGCTTCTCCACATGGTCATACTTCAGATACAAGTTGCAAAAGTTTCTCTCTTGGACCCATCATGTCTTCATGAGCAGGCGTTTAGAATCTTGTTTTATAACAAAGAGGTGCCTTTTGGATTGTAGAGCCTGCAAGTTAGCAATTGGAGGCCATTACTATGGACATTGTAGAAAAATGTCACGTGAAAAAGTTGGACTGCTCAACCACAGGTCCCACCTAGGTCATCAATCACTCCATCTTAAAGATAATATCTGGACTATCTAAATATTTTTGCCTTCATTAGTCTCACTAGAGGATAAGCCATTATAAACATGAACTCCATGGTTGATTTGCTGAGCACATTTCAGCTAAAATTCACAATTTATTATTTTCATTGTGCCAAAAAAAAATAATAGAACACAATCTTAGCTTGCAAATTGCAATTCTCCAGCAATATCAAGACTTTGCTTGAATATCTAATATAAGACTCAGGGAAGGTAAGTATGCATGACTGATGTCTCTAAATCAGTCAGTCCTTGAATCTAGTAAGAAACATTATATGCACAATCACCAATAGTCTTTGCAAGAACACAATCCATCCTTAAAATGATGAAATCTATTAGCATCCCTCAAAATGATATCCCTCCCTGTCACTTTTGCTATTAATTTGATTGCAGAATGACAGTCCCCACAAACCCGAAGATTCTTCATCACCCGAATGGGCACCCCTTCTGGCAACTTTAGGAGTCCATATGCTACAGCCAGTTTCTCACTATGATACCCCAACATATGCACCTTCTCTTCTTCATCCACATCATGCAGCACAAAGCTACCATCAGGGCAGTACCCAGCTTCTCTTAACAATCCACTTATTCTCTCCAACATTTTCATGATCAATTCCTGCTCAGGGTGGCCCATGCTATCTCCCCCTGTAAACATATGTACTTTCTTTTCCACCTCAATCCAGCTACAGCCAGGTGACTTGCTCACACTTCTTCTTCTCATTTTTTTCCTCAAGACTGCAACATCACCCCATTTACCTTTGGATGCATAAATATTTGATAGCAAAGTGTAATGCCCAGAATTTTTGGGCTCAAGCTGTACAAGTTTCTTTGCTGCAACTTCAGCCAAATCCAGCTTCATGTGGGTTCTACATGCACCTAATAAAGCACCCCAAACAACAGCATCTGCCTCCACTGGCATACTCTCGATCAAATTCATTGCCTCATTTACCTGTCCTGCCCGTCCAAGCAGATCAACCATGCAAGCATAGTGTTCAGTTCTTTGCTCCACTTGATATTTGGAGTTCATTGACTCAAAAATTTCAAGCCCTTCTTTAACCTTACCAGTGTAGCTGCATGCTGAAAGAACTCCAATAAAGGTGACATCATCGGGCAAAATGTTCAAAGAACACATCTCATGGAAAACCTGCAAAGCTTGCTCACCTAAACCATGTTGAGCATACCCTGTAATAATAGAATTCCACATAACAATATCCTTTGGAGCAAACCTGTCAAACACCAACTTTGCCTTCACAAGGTTGCCGCATTTAACATACATTGTGATCAATACTGAGGCAACATACACATCAAGATCATATTGGGATCTCACCAACTGGCCATGAACCTGTTTACCATGATCAAGACTTGCCAGGCTGGCACAAAGACCGAGAGCACTGATCAAAGAAGGGAAGTTAGACCTAACTCCTTCTCTTTGCATTACAGCAAACAGATTAAGTGCTTCCAATTCAAATCCATTCTGTTCACAAACCTTTATCATTGCACTCCACGTCCCATCATCTTTCTCTCTCATTTGGTCAAACACCCACCTTGCTTTAGCTACCTCCC
Organism: Quercus tomentella; assembly: GCA_028535165.1. Classification (NCBI taxonomy): domain Eukaryota; kingdom Viridiplantae; phylum Streptophyta; class Magnoliopsida; order Fagales; family Fagaceae; genus Quercus; species Quercus tomentella. Next base: position 2,812,507 of record JAPQVY010000089.1, read on the forward strand.
CATTCTGGCCAAGTCCAAGGATCATCGCATTGCAAGCAACAATTGACTTCACTGGCATTGCATCAAAAAGCTCCAAAGCCTCTTCTATCCGCTCACATTGAGTGTACCCCATCAGCATCGTCGTCCATGACACCTCATTTTTCTCTGGCATCACTTCGAAAAGCTTTCTAGCAACATCAACCCGCTGGTTATGCACATACCCAGAAATCATAGTAGTCCAAGTAATCACATTCCTACGTGGCATCTCATCAAAAATCTCACGAGCTTCAGCCAACCGCCCTTCTTGACAAAACCCTCCAATCATACTAGTCCTTGCCACAACATCCTTCTCAGGCATCATATCAAAAATCCGACAAGCCTCATCAATACGACCCTCTTGCATTAGACCACCCAACATCACCGTCCACGACACAACATTCTTTTCAGGCATTTGCCAAAAGAGTGATTCAGCCTCCGAAACCATACCCTCTTTCACATATCCCCTAACCATCGCAGTCCATGAAACAACATTTCTTTCAGGCATCAAATCGAATACCTTTCTAGCTTCACTAACCATCCCATTCTTTATATACCCGGATATCAACCCATTCCAAGAAACAACACACCTCTCTGGCATTCTATCAAACAAAATCTTAGCTTCTCGGGGCTGATAATTTTGGAAATACCCAGCAATTATTGAGTTCCAAGCAACAATGCTTTTATCAGGCATTTTATCAAACACCTTTCGGGCATTCTCGATATGGCCAATGCGGGCATACCTTGCAATCTGAGAAAGGGAGGAAATTCCAACACTTGTACAATATATCCTATATGGGTTTAACCTAAAATGCATTGTTTAACTAGAATTGAATTACCCAGATGAAAAAGACACTAAATTTCAAAACTTTTATTGGAAATTTTGCAGTTTCTTTAGATACCCAGATATCAAATATGCCTAAAAATTGTAAAACAGTGATAAAGTTAGGATTTTGACTCAGAATTTTGAAGATTGAGACTGGTTTTTTTCTTTCAACTATGCAAGAGCGCGGGAAACCCTTTGGGGCCAAGTGAGGGTGACCTAACCTAATTTATACTAACTTTATGAAACTAATAAGTAGAAAGAACCGTCGTCGTTTTGGCAACCATTTATGTTTGTAAAAGCTATTAGTGACAGTGTAATGTTTTTATGGCAACGAATTTATAATAAATAAAAAAGGTTCCTCACCAAAAGAACTTTTGAAGCTTATATCAGTTTTTTCTTTATAAGCTTCAATTTCATATTATTAAAAGCCTATATTAGTTGGGGTGAAACTTATTTCCAGTGTTTTTTTAAAGTGGACACGATACGATTCAGACACGTGTTTAAAATTGGACACGTGTCTGAATCATGTCGTGTATGGTGCAAAAACGCACTGGATACAAACTGGTATCCATTAGTTGGTATATATTGCTATAATAAATCTTAAAAAACAATTGTGTTACAATTGCGTTAAGTTGTTTATTTGAGCTTTTTCTTTTTTTGCATAATTTTTTTAAGATCTACAAAGTGATAAAGATATAAGAAAAGTGTAGGTTAATGTATCAAATTTTCCTCTCCTTTTTTTTTCCTATTAGTTTTTATCTTCTACATGGAATCCCTTCCAATAATGCGACTGTGTTAAGGCTAATCCAATTGCACTAGTACGAAGCAAGGACAATAGGTATTTAAATAGAATAGTGGTAAAGTATTGAGATTGACGTAGCTGTTTGTGAATAGTAGATTAACTAAAATAATAAAAGAGAAATTTTTTAGACCAAATTTGACTAAAAGTGCAATGAGTTTTTTAGGGGTGAGGGCCCAAGATCGTATATTGGGTTTTGAGTTTTGTCCGAGGACATTGATAAGTCCAAGGATAAGCAAATAGTTATTAGATGTTCCCAGTTAAAGTCTCATAAGTAGGGAACAAATGAAAGGTTGTCCGAGGAGGAACTCCTCCTCAGATATGATGAATATAGTTCAAAGTATGTACTCCAACAATTAGAGTGATCCTTCAAGAAACTCCAATGATAGGGACATGCCTTATGAGCATACGAGAAGGAAGGAAACCCAAAAATATTTAAGGGAAAGCTGCCACCACCGCATTAAATGCACTGCAGCTACTTTTCTGGCCGTATTTATGTGGAGAAGACCTCTGAACAGTGCTACCTTGGCTACCACAACTCACAGAAAACCAGAAAGGGTGTCTGATGGGACAGGTACTCAAGTAAGGGCTCGGATGATCAACAGGTGTAGGAGAAGATAGTCCAAAGGAGGATATATAATGTGAAAGACTCTTCATGGAAGAGGGATCGGAAAAAATAGAAAGAAAAGACTGTAGCAATCTAAATTATCTTTGTATCAATTTGTGATTAATTTATACAAGGAGGACCTCCTCGGACTGAAAATATATTAAGATCAAATCTCTTATTTGTGTTTGACAGTCGTTCAAATTAAACCTATCCGTTATTCAATTCATTAGAGCTTAGTTCTTTAACTCACTCTTTACAAATTTATTGTACTGGGCTCATTGGCCCAACATCCCATACATTTTGGGCTTGGACTGTAAATCGAGACCCTACAAGTTTGATGTAAATTTTCTTATACTTTCAAAGCAAAAGTGAGAAAGAAAATTGCTAGTGTTGATCAAAAGAAAGAGTTAGTGAAATTTTAGAGTAATTCTTATCTGAAGTTTTTTGAATTTTATCTATTTATTGTGAAATGATTGTATAGAATTTTGCTATGGTTTGTTCATTTTTCAAAATTACATATGTTTTTGGTCCAACATTGTATAGATGATTTTGGTCCAACGTTGTATTGATGGGTACCAATATGCTTTGATAATGTCCTTTGACTTTCCTTCCTTAAAAGTCATACATTACTTGCCTTAACGAAGATGACTTCATTATTCTAACATGTAATGTTGTGATTTCAGTAGTTAGGAAAATACTACTGATTAGATGGAATAAATATCGATATACAACAAATTAAGGTTAACCAACTACCAGTGTAAATACAAGAGTAAAATCAAATGAAAAAGCTATCATCAATGGTTGAACTTGAACCTACATACATTTAACTGCGAATTACAATAAACAAAAGCTAATTTGATGCATTAAAGTAGTAGATAAATCACAAACTAGGACTAAACCCTATCCTAAGGATTACAAAGAGTAATGAGTAGATATGTGAGTGATTCTGCATCTATTTTTTTAAGATGCAAGCTTATCTATACTTGAGACATTGACAGTTATTCCTGATTATTTTTGCAACATAATGAACTTACATTGTTCTTATAAATTATAAAACACTTGTTACTTACTTTGTTCTTATATAACACTTGTTAGATTGTGGCAATTCTTTCCATGCTATTTGGAGCGATTTTTGAAGTGGGTGGCAAACTCCCTTTTTGAAATTCCGTGACATAAATCCTTACCAAAATCTTTAGTGATAATTTATCACTAACAGCAACATAATTAAAAAAAAAAAGAAACATTTAAACAATCCTTAAAAAATATTGTTTTGGTATCTGTTTAAATTATCGATTACATAACAAAATTCAATCAATCAATCATTTCACAATGGATGAATAAAATATTAAGAATTTCATGGTGGAATTATATTACGAACTCTTAAAAATCCTAATCTGTTAACGACAACCATAGTTTTTACTATTAATTTTGATAGCCTGTTAAATTAATTTTTCATTTGGTTTTCGTCAACTGTAAATGTAGGAATATCTCTTTCTTTAATTGTCTATGTAAAAACTAAGAACACAAATCTTTTATGATAAATGTAGTAGGAGTATCTCTTTCTTTAATTGTCTATGTAAAAACTAAGAACACTAATCTTTTATGACACGTCCATGTTTGGCTCTTTCCCATTTTTTATTTCAGAGCAAAAATATGTCTAGTTGTCTTGTCTCCTCAAATTCTTAGCCAAATGAGCAATAACTCACAAATGGTGGAAAACTTTCAGTTCCATTTTTATGCACTTCTTTATAAAAGGGCTACATAAAGGAGGTGACTCTTTCATTTCCATTGACCTTTTTGCTTGGCATGTGTACAAGTTACAAAACCTCCTCATCTTAACAATATCTTCACTTCTACAAAGATCAATGTGGTTGTGGCAGCATTACAAGAAAAGAACAACATTTATGGAATTCAAGGCTGGCATGCTAATGATCCTTAAATGGTCAGCTGCGACAAAAGAAATCGAATGTGGTACGTGGTGTAGAATAAGCTGTGGAAAGTACTTTCGAGGCTATGATGGTATTAGCGGCTTCAGTGTGATGGATCCCATCCCAGCTTATGAATTTAGATCCGTCATCACAGGCCTGAGAGCCAGGATTACCACATGTCACCTTGATATTGTAATTGTATGGAGGACCTCCAAAGCCACAGCATGCCATCAGTGGACTTGAGAAACCTAGATAAATAATTGATGATCAAAGATATGCACTAATAGAACATTGTCTAGAGAAAATATCACTCAACTAATTTGGTTCATTCACTATCAATTCAATGCAACAATTTAGTTTATGTGAACATGGATCACATTAGTGTTCGAAGAGATATAACAAAAGCAATTGGTGAAGGAGATAAAAAACTTGAGAAACAATAAGCTTACCGTATTTGGTGGCATTGGCAATGATATCATACTTGATGGAATATATATCTACATAGACAACATTAGTGTCTTTGAGTTCAGATCTCATCTCTACGCATAAATGGTGCAGTCCTTCATTGAATACTCTTGCAGCAGAATTGTAAGATGAAATACACCCATAGGGATCCAAATCCTTGTTTTGCACTAATGACAGTTTTTGAGGGAGACAACCAAATGGCCCAGTATTGTGTATCCAAAAGTTCCTACCACCTTGATTATATAAGGTCTGCATTTGGAGTAACAGAAAAATATTAGAATTGATTATGAAAACGTGCACGATTAATGTGATATATTACTAAACAGAGTATAATTTTTGCAGGAGTGTATTGAACTCACCTTAATGGCATTCTTGATTTCTGTAATGATTGATGGAATTCTTTTTACTACTTGCACATAAGTTAGATTCTTGGAAAAGGAATCAGCAAGGTCATTTTGCCCAATATCAATCATGTAAAGTGCATTCTGGAACCCCTCATCGTTGATCGAATTTCCTGAACCTATATAACATCACTTTCACTTATAAAAATGAATGTTGAAAGATGAACTACATAGATACCTTTCCAATAGTTAAAATGATATCAATCATGCAAAAATTAATTAATTAGAAAAGCTTGATGCCACACTTGACAAAAATGTGCTTAAGACCTAGCCCTACTGTTGCTATAATTATCTTATGCATTGGATATATGTATCCTCCCTCTCACAATGTGTAGGGATGCATATATCCAGATCTCTTATTCAACCACAATTGATCAAAACACCAATTAGTTTTTGGCATAGGTGGGGATTGAATTCCAGATCTCTTATTCGACCACAATTGACTTTATCAGTTGAGTTAACTAGAACCCACTTCTCTTACTAATGGTAAGCCTAGTAAAAAAATAGGTCAATACATCTTAGTCCAGGAAAGAACTTTAGACCACATAGTTTTGAATATATGAACCTAGGAACAAGACACAAACCCTTTTCAATCCTAGTTTCTCCTATGTTTAAAATAGGGGTGCCATGGTTTTCCCCAATGCCTTCTATCTAATTCACTGAATGGTTACTTGTGGTTCTTTATTTCATTTTACATCTGTATCTATGTACCTAATTTAAAAACTGAGGATGAAATGTATTGGATCAGACATGTTAGATATATTCGCAGGTTCTGGATCCAAGCCAATTATACTGTTGAAGTTATAATTGAGTTAATGGTCCTAGTCCTAGTCCTAACTGTACTAGCACAATCAATAAGGACATCAGCAATATAAAGGACATTGGGCCCTGAATCCGTGCATGTTTCTAAGAGTATTTTTAGATGAGCTTATTTTCATCAGTTTAGATTGATTGAAAAGTTTTAACTACGTAAAAGTACCACAACTTAATGACACGTGCAACTATGATTAATGAACCATTACTTTTAAATGGACCTATTATTTTTCTCATTCATTCACTGTCGCACATGTTAGGATTACGACAAAAGCTGTGTCCCTAGATTTCATCTTTATGTATAAAGCAAAAAGAGAGACAAAGTGAATGCAAAGTAAAAAGAGAAAGTACCTGCAGTAACAAGTTCAAGGGTGCGAGCCTTGTAATGAAGGAACTGCATGAGCTGGATGGTCAAAGAAAAAGGAACAAATTTAGGGAGGGTAGCGGACCCCGCTACAGCAAAGTTTGCCCCATTTGTGAACTTGGACCCACCTAAGGAGTCTAAATATGGGCTCACAAAACTTGTATTCAAACTCTGGCCTACACAAAAATAATAATAATTACTGATTACAGATCTACCACAGAATCTCAGATTTTATTTTTATTTTTTATAATATATAGTTTTTTTTTTTGGGCTAAAATATAATGTATAGTTTACAACTTTGGATCTCATGCCCCTGACACCATGTCAGTCAGCTTGATGGGTCTAATAAGTAATAATGATTTAAGAAACAAAGAAAAAAAAAATTATTAAAGAAGAAGAAGAAGAAGAAGAAGAAGATTCATATGGATACCAGGATACATGGCTATCACCGACACAAATATGGTGACTATTATATAAAAAAAAAAACTCTCTCCCATAAATATTTTTTTTCAAACTCTTGCTATATTTATATTTTTTTTCTAGATGTAAAATTTAAAAATCTAACTGTTAGATTATATGTTCTTTATACTTTTAACATATATGTCAAATTTTATTTAAATGGATGTTGTGGGGTCATGGGCCCAGATCATATAATTGGGTTTTGGGCTTAAGGCCCAAGCTGAGGATAAGGGGCCGTCCGAGGATGGGTAAGTATAGCCAAGGAAACCCATGCTAGTGGAGAAGGAAGACAATATTGAATATAATGGCCTAGGAGTTTGTGCCGAGGATGAATTTGTCCTCGGCTAGCCAAGGCCGAGGTTCATGAAGGATGCCTGCCATCTAAAGGTGCGATCCATGAAGTTCTGGAAATATGGATAAGCATTGTAGGAACAAAAGACACAGAAGAATCCCAAAATATCTTGGGAAAAGCTGCTGTCACCGCATGGAATGCACCCCAGCTAACTCCCTGACCGCATTAATGAGGAAGTGACCTTCGCACAGTATTGTTGCAGCCTTACAACCACCCCAGAAGACTTCTAGAGGGGGCTGATGAGACAAGTATCAGCATAAACTATCAACTATCCACGTGTAGGGTAGAGATGAAGGAAGATATGTAGTATAAATAAGAATAGAGACCCCAGAGATCTGGGGAGAGAGGAAGGAGAAGAGAAAGCACTGTAACAGTCTCAACAACTCCTGTAACCATTATCATCCAATATATACTAGAACAGAGCTCCTCGGATTGTGCCGAGGACAAACTTTCTTGTACAAACTTGGTTTGTTTCTGTTTGATTGTCTTGGAAACTCATTATAACTGTTATCCCATTCACTAAAGCCTAGTTCTTCTACCAACTCTCTACAAATTTATTGTACTGGGTTCACTGGGATAGTATCCCATACATTTTGGGCCTGGGCTGAAAATCGTGTCCCTACAGATGTTATTTACTATTTGATCAATAAACTTATTTTTTGTACATAATTTTATACCACAAAAACTTTTAAATTTAAATATTTGATTGGTGACATATCTATTGATCTTTGATCTTTTTGAAATTTTGCAAGCATGGATGATATAATAAGAATATGCAATCCAACGGTCAAATATTCAAAATTCACATCTATTAAAAAAAAAAAAAAATACAGGAAGAGTTTTGGAGAAAAAACTTTTTTTTCAAAATACACATACGGTGATCATAATATAAATTTGATAGACTAGATCCTCATTTTTTTTTTTACAATTATTTTATTCTTAGTATTATTAAATGCAAATCTTATTTTAATTTTTTTTTATAGGAAAATCTTATTTTAATTAAGACAAGAGTAAAACCTAAGAAACCTAAGTATAATTCATTAAATTGGAGTATCTTAAGGTATTTAACTAAATTATTTTGTGCCTCTCAAAAAATAAAACTAAATTATTTTGTTATGATATTAAAAAATGTGGCTTGTGAGACAATATAGCAAAACTATGTGATTTATTAACTTATTATGGGATTTGATTTTTTCGGCTGCAACCAAACCTTTCAGGTTCAAAGAAATGTGGCTGATTGAAAAAGGGTGCTCAGATATTGTGCAAGCTGTATGGGCCGAGCTGGATTCTACTGACCCAAGTATTAGAGTTATAAAGAAGATTGAGAAGTGTGGTGTTGAACTGAAGAAGTGGAGTATGAAGAGTTTTGGCAGCATACGGAGAGAACTAGAATTAAAGAAGAAGGAGATTGTGAAAGCTGCGAAGAATGCTATGAGGTCTGGACAAAACTTTCGGGTCAAAGAACTAATGCTTGAACTCAATAATCTCATGGATAAGGAGGCTAGGATGTGGCTGCAAAGATCAAAAGTTCAGTGGGCGAAATATGGAGATAGGAATTCGAAGTATTTTCATGCACGGGCTACTCAAAGATTTCAGCGTAACTCCATCCTTTCTCTGAAGAGAGTTGATGGCACTTGGTGCCAAAACCAGGAAGAGGTGGCCGAATCTATTGTGGCTTATTATCAGGAATTATTTACTTCGGCCAATCCTACAAACTTGGAGAATACCACCCAGTATATAAACACCATCATTAATGAAGAGATGAATGCCAAGTTGGTGGCTGACTTTGAAACTTCTGAGGTGCATGATGCAATAAAGCAAATGGCTCCCTTAAAAGTTCCCGGCCCGGATGGTATGCCCCCTATCTTCTATCAATCTTATTGGGATTTATTAGGTGGGGATGTCACCTCTTCTGTGCTTCACTTTTTAAATTCTGCATCATTGCCTGCTAATCTTAATCATACTTTTATTACTCTCATTCCAAAGGTTAAAAATCCGGAATTAGTTTCTGAATTTCGGCCTATTAGCCTTTGTAATGTTTTGTATAAAATTTTTTCAAAGGTTTTAGCAAATAGACTCAAAAAAATCCTACCAAATATAATTACTGAGAATCAGAGTGCTTTCACAAAGAGTCGTCTTATTTCAGATAATATTTTGATGGCTTTTGAGTCTTTACATAGCATGCAGAGGCATACTGGAAAGGATGATTATATGGCCATAAAACTGGATATGAGCAAAGCTTATGACAGAGTGGAGTGGGTGTATTTGGAGGCAGTGATGAGGAAAATGGGGTTTGATGAAAAATGGATTCGACTGATGATGACCTGCATTACTACTGTTTCCTATTCCATCTTAATTAATGGGGAACCAAAATGCATGATCACTCCAACCCAGGGTATCAGACAGGGGGACTCATTATGTCCTTTTTTGTTCTTGCTGTGTACTGAAGGTTTGAATGCTCTAATTGTACAAGCAGCCATCCGTGGAGATATTAAGGGCTTTGCTTTATGTAGAAGTGGACCTAGACTAACACATCTTCTTTTTGCAGATGATAGTCTACTTTTTTGCAGAGCCACAGATCAGGAATGCAGTAATATTTTGGAAATTTTGGAGGTGTATGGGAGTTGTTCCGGCCAGCAAATAAACAAAAATAAAACCACCATCGTTTTCAGTAAGCTTACTTCAGAAGAAAAAAGGGGACATATCAAACAAGTTTTGGGGGTTCCGGAGATTAAACAGTATGAGAAGTATATTGGGTTACCATCCTTTGTAGGGAGGAGGAAGAAAGCCAGCTTTGAATTCATTAAGGAAAAGGTTTGGAGGAAGTTGCAAGGGTGGGAGGAAAAATTGTTATCTCAAGCTGGGGGAGAGGTTCTGATCAAAGCAGTCGTACAAGCTATACCCACCTATACTATGAGTTGCTTCAAGCTACCCATAGGGCTATGTACTGAATTGGAGAGCCTTATTCGGAAATTTTGGTGGGGGCAACGAGGAGATCGGCGAAAAATTCATTGGGTCAAATGGGAGACACTTGTACAACCCAAGTTTGATGGTGGTATGGGCTTTAAAGATTTGGCTATCTTCAATGACGCCTTACTAGCCAAACAAGCTTGGCGTCTCCTACACAATGAAGACTCTCTTTTCCACAAAGTCTTTAAAAGTAAATTTTTCCCAGATTGTTCTTTCATGGAGGCCCCAGAGTGTGCTGGTGGTTCATATGCTTGGAGTAGTTTACTTAAGGGAAGGGAGGTGTTGTGGAGAGGGGCACGCTGGAGAGTGGGGAATGGAGATTCTATTAAGATATGGGATTACCCATGGCTGCCAAATTTGGAGCATCCTAGGGTTTTATCTCCAGTCATTGATGGCCTACATGAAGCTACAGTAGACTACCTCATCAACCCAATAAGTAGAAGCTGGGACAGGGATGTTGTGGCTAGTTTCTTTGCTCCTTTGGAAGCTGACCTCATACTGAAAATCCCACTTAGCCCCACCAATGTTGAAGACAAACTCATATGGCCCCATGTTCCTAACGGAATGTATACGGTAAAGTCGGGTTACAGGTTCCTTGCTCAAGAAAAAGCTGGTCCACGGCCTTCTCATCAGGTTCAAGCTGATTCTCCAAACATTTGGCATCGAATATGGGGGCTCTCGGTGCCGAATAAAGTAAAAAATTTCCTATGGAGGGCGTGTAAGGAAGCTTTACCAGTGAAGACCAACCTGATGCGCCGAAAAGTCTTGGCTGAAGACATTTGCTGCCACTGTAATTTGAGAGCAGAGGATGGATTCCATGCATTGTGGGACTGTGCTGCACTTTCGGCCATTTGGGAAGCTAACTCGTTATGGCTGTTTTACAAGTCAAAAAAATTCTCAAACTTCTATGAGCTGGCATGTTTCGTGTTGGAGAATGGTAGAAACCCGGAGTTTTTTGCAGCCTTGGCGTGGACAATCTGGTCTCGGCGCAACCAGCTTAGAACAAGCAACAAACCGTATCCAATCACACAAGTCATACCGGCAGCCAAATAGATGCTCCAAGACTTCAAGCAGGTACAACCAGCTGTTCCTAACCTTCAGCCACGGCCTCAAAGGCAACTGGTTAAGTGGGAGCCTCCTCCTTCACCACACCTTAAGATCAATTTTGATGGAGCGGTATTTAAGGACAAGGGAGAAGCCGGAATGGGAGTGGTTGTCCGTGACTCTCAAGGGAAAGTAATCGCCTCCTTAGCAGAAAAAATTCAGCTCCCATCCTCATCTGATGAAGTGGAAGCACTAGCAGTAGTCCGAGCCATCACACTAGCAATGGACCTCAACCTACCCTCTTTTATTGTTGAGGGAGATTCTGAGGTGGTCATCTCAGCCTTAAGAAAAGAGGAGGAATCCTTTTCTTCTTTTGGCCATTTAATTTCCTCTATTAAGCATTATTTACATTCATGCAATTTTTATTTCTTTTTCTCACACCCGTAGATCGGGTAACTCAGTAACTCACTCTTTAGCTAAATTTGCAAGACATATTGATGAGTTTTCTGGGTGGATGGAGGATGTTCCACCACATCAGTGATGTACTTTTAACCGATTTTGACTGATTTTCAGTAATTTAATTCAGATGCAGGTTTCTCAAAAAAAAAAAAAAAAAAATATAATAATAATAATAATTCCACTTCCCGCTATGTTGTTGAATCAAAGAACATCTTCTTACCCTTTGAAAAGACCAAAGTGCCCCGACCAATAATGCACATGCAGTTGATGAGAAAAGTTTAAAGCATGGACAGAAAGGAGTTTTCACACTCAAAGAGGCAAGTAGAAGAGAAGAAATGCACAACCCCAAAAAGGGCATATCTCATCAGATAAAGACGTTATAGAACCCGGACCCACACCTCTTCCAAAAAATAAAAATAAAAAATTGAGGGCCCAGAAAACATCACAAATCTCCCTCTATCACGAGATTTACATCACACACTACAAAGTGGGCCCTTCACACCAACCAGGTCCCACCAAAAATTGACCTTATAATAATCTTCACAAATCACAAACCAGTGTCGTACATTTTGACCTTAACAATCATTTCATTAGTTTCATCTTGCCTGTGAAAATTATTTTAAAAAAATTAAAGATTGAAACTTTCCTCTTTAATTTTATCTTTTTTTTTTTTTTAGAATTTTTTTTAAAAAGTATTAAATTGGAGCAACATTATTTTAAAATTTAATTGAATATACTATTAATACTATTTCACCTCTTGAAAATTTTTACTTTTATTGAAAAATTATTGTCATTAAAAGTTTTCCTTCAATTTATTTATTTTTCACTAAATTCTGTATGGACCACATCATCAATGATTGACTGTAAACCAATCACCTTCTGAAAAAAATTGTGAAAATTTTCCTAATAAAATTTGAAATTTATATCTTTTAAATTTTTTACAGATAAAATTATATATATATTTTAAAAAATTTGAGAACACAAAAAACAAAAAGCTGAACCAATATTCAAGGTTTTTTTTTTTTCACCTATAAAGTTTATATAGACGAAAATAAAATAAAATAAAACACATCAACACCAATATGGTTGATATGATGCCACATGTAAGAAAATTCTAGATATAGAAGAAGAAAAAAACAAAGGAATAAGTAAGAGTTGAGGACAGGGTAGAGGGTCCCACTTACAGAGGAGGTCGATCAAGAGCCGTCCATCTGAGAAGCGACCGGTTGATCTGTGGAAGAAGATACGGCCATTGGGAGAGTTGATGGGGAAGCCGAGTCCGGCAGCGAGTCCACCCGTGTCCGAGTTGGAGTCACCAAAGTTGAAGATAACTGGGGTTCTCTTACTGCACTGACAGTGAACTGTGTGTGGAAATGAAAGCAGCAGAAGACAGAGCAATGGAACAAGAAAGAAGAAGAAGAAGAAGTGGGAAAGGAAGTGAGAGTGCATTGTGGGAATGTGATAAGTGGGTGAGTGAAGTGAGAGTGAGAGTGAGGTTTTGGTTCACTTTTTGTTAGTTTCTTTTATGGGTTGGTCTTGTTTTTTTGGAGATTGTTGGACCCTTCTTAATGTATGTTAATACGTGGAAGGATGTTTGGTCGGTGGCTTGAGGTGAATAAAGGTGAGAGATGGGTCACAATAAAAGTTTCCATCAACTTTGGTAAAAAAATAATGTTACTTCAATTAAAAATAAGTTATGAAAAATATTATGTACTTATAATTACTCTAGAAAATTATAATTACTCTCGAAAATTGAAGTCATTTGTGTTTTATTTTATGTAAATGTTAATGTCACATACCAAGATTCATTTAAAAAGATTCATTTAAAACCTAATAATAAACTACTTAATTAGAGTCTCTCAATTGTTTATCTCTCCTAACAAATGGTATTAATCAACATGGTGATGTGCGTGTAAATAGTACAGTTTTTAGGGGTTTTTTTGAAAATGGAATGAGGATAGAGCAAGTCTTAAGGCCGGCATAAATGATCTTAAAAAAAGGCTAAACAAAGGATGAAAGGTGTATTATTTTATTATTTTCAAACGTTTGGATGATAGCAAAAGTCATTGTATTTTATTTTATGTAAATGTCAATGTCACATACCAAGACTCATTTAAAAACTAATAATGAACTACTCAATAAGAGCCTCTTAAATGTGTTATCTCCCCTAACAAGTGGTATTAATGGTGGTGTATTTAAGATAGTAAGGTGTTTAAGGTCTCTTTCGTAATTGGCATGAGGATAGAGCAAACCTAAAAACCTGCACTAATAATCTTTAAAAAAACCCAACAAAGGATGGAAGGAATATTATCTTACTATTTTCAAATGTTTGGATGATAGCAAAAGTGAGCATCATGGCAGACCAAGTTATTATTATCATCATCTTTACTTCAGCTTTGGTATTAACATCCGTCTTTGTAACCAAAAATAAGAAGTTAGGGGACAAAATCTTTCACAAATTTTGACATAACCTGTTGTGGTTGGTGTATAATAAAATAAATCAGTTTATAACTTATGCAAGTGCACAGGTGCAATTAAGAATAACCATAATTTTATATATATATAAGACATTTAAACCTACCAAGTAAGAGGTTGTAAATTATCCAAAAAGAAAAAGAAAAAAAAGTAAGAGATTATAAACCGCCATAACATTGAGATAATATTATCTTCCATTTAAATCATTCAATTCCCTTCAATTTCTAGTTAGATGTGATAAACAATACATTTATTTAATTTCATGTTATTCAAATGGATTTTATGTATCTTACAGTACTTAAATAAAAATCGGAGGAAATTAGAGAATGTAATAGGAGGGGTTCCTTTTCTGAAAGTATTACATAGAATCATGATAAATTCAAATTGATTCCTTTATAATTTCTAAGTTTAGACATTAAAGTTTGCATGTAAGTATAATTGGGACAAAAATATAGTTTAATTAGAATGGTGTTTGACATCAAATTATAGTGTACTTAGAAAGACACTTGTCACAAAATTGGAGGGTGATTAGAATTTAATTTGGATTATTGATTAAACTTGCGCTTTTGATAAATATAATCAGATTTCAACTTATAGCGTTCATTTTATAATAATTGCTTTTATTATTAAGCTAAGATTACCTCGATCAGTTTTTGATGTAAGTGGGGCATGAACCTTAAATTTCTTATTCCACTTTAATATGTTAGATATGATGTAAGTGGTGGATTTATATGAAAGTAATATTACTCCATTCATAACTTACCACCTTAGAAAGTTATGAAAAATATTGTGTTTCTGTCGATTCATTAATTATTTTATGTAATAGGCATATGCTGCACTCACATGCTAAATGTTGGCTCATCTGTGATATATAACGTATGAAAATATACTTTTCCTAATTTTTTTTTTTTTAAAAAAAAAAAGGTATGAAAATATACTTGTCACCTAACATATCACTTCCATCCGGGTCATTGTAAAAGACTTAAAGCAAATAATACTTGAAATTATAATCTGTAATTCTTTTTTTTTTTTTTTTTTTTTTTTTGGGGACAAACTATGATCTAAAGTATTTAGGAATCCTAATGCAAGCTATAAGAATACAAAATACGCATGATGTGGGATTAAATGGGATCCTATCCTACATGGGATATGTGGGGACTACGGCCCAAAGCAACAAGTTGGGCCTTAGGCCCGTCCGAGAACACCAGTCCATCCGAAGAGACAATATCGCTTAATCAATTCGTGTTAAGCCTATCACTTGAAATAAAGAAAGAGTTCCGAGGAGGAACCTCTCCTCGGACATTGAAAGTCCGGAGCAGACATACGCCCAAGCCATGGAAGCCCGTTCCCTAAACATATACAAAGGAAGGAAACACAAAATATCTAAGCAAAAGCTGCCACCATCACATTGAATGCACTACAACCACTTTCCTGGCCGCATTAATGTGGAGAAGACCCCTGAACAGTGTTACCTTGGCTACCACAACTCACAAAGGACTGAAGGAAGTGTCTGATGGGATGGGTGCTCACGTGGTACCTTGGATGATCAACAAGTGTAAAGCCCAGATGATAAGAAAGGGCCTATATAATGTATAGAAACCCTCGTAGAAAGAGGGGAGGGCATGCAAAGAAATCCTATCATACTGATCTGTATACATAAATTAAATTCTTAACCTCCTCGGACTGTGAAATTTTTAATATTACGGCTTTTGTTCTTGTTCATGTGTACTTTTATCCTCTGCAAGCCTCTGTCCAACTTATTTAAAACTTAGTTCTTTAACCCATACTCTACAAAAATTCATTGTGTTGGGATTTTTGGGTCAAGACTTCGAACGACAGGGGTCTGGGCTCCAAAAATTGTGTCCCTACAGGATATATCGCAATAGGATTAAATTGTATAAGGATTCCTAGTAAAATCTCATATTTCCACATCAATTTTTAATATTTTGAATAGAAAAAAGAACGTGTTTGGTAATTATCTTTTTCTCAATTTTTGTTGTTCATAAAAACAGTTTTTCTATTTCATACAGAAGAAAATTTGTATGGTAACCCAAAACAAATAATTTTTTTTAAAAAAATCTCAAAATACAATTATGGATCTGTTTGGATACCGCTTATTGTTAAAAACTGAAAACTGAAAATACTGTAGCAAAATAATTTTTAAATGTGTGAATAGTGTCATGAGATCCAGTTTTAAAGATTTTTTTGCTGAATTCCGTACTTGCAGGTCCCGTGAACAGTGCACGGGACCCACCATTTTTCAGCAAAACGCAGAAACGCACGTTGAATGTGCGTTCCAAACACACACTATATGTGAAACTAATTAGTTTTCAAATCTCAAAACAAAAAAAATATTTTTATTTTTATTTTTATTTAACCCTATGGTTCAACTAATAACCAATGACCCGACTTATTGATCAGGTTAGCATTGAATTTGGGTTTAATAACTATGGTTTAATATGAAAGAAATGAATGAAAAAGAAAGAGAATAAATTAGGATAAAATACAATGGAATATTAAAAAAAAATTGAGATATTTCTTTTTTGTAAATTGTTTGTGAGTATATAAAAGGACAAAAAAGCTTACAATTTTATAATTACACATTTCTTTCGTTTGTTTGCCTTTTTATTAGATGAGGGTAAAAATGTATTTAACTCTAGTTAACGAAGAGAATTATCAAATAAGTTTAGGGAGAGTATTTTTTTTGTTAAATCAAATTGTTGGCCTAGCCTTTTATTATTATTATTATTTTATTACTATTATTATTATGGTAATAAAGCAATGGGTAGGAGGGGGTGACTAGTGTAGTTTCCCTACTTTGGCGCAATCTTAGTAGCCCATAATTACTCTTGAGTCAATACCTCATTTTGATGAAGTATAAAGAGCCCCAATACGAAACTAATGGGTGGCAATTCAAACCCAAAACATTCTGCATAGTGGAATCTTTTTGATCCAAGGGCCAAGGCCACAGCCACTAGGCCACCAATTGCATTGGTGCTTTTTTATTATTGGTGCATTACAAAAGTAGTTAATTTCATTCATAATTAAATCGATGTGAAAATGATGCTAGCTAGCAAATTGTGATTAAACGTTTAATTCCTAAACATTACTCATTCTCGTTTCCACTCGCTCTCAAGCAAAAAACGTGAAGGTTGCTGTTTCATTGGCCCTTTTATCTCTTTTAAAAAGATAATTAAACGTGAAAGTGAAACTGATTATTTGATTTATTCCCCTCCATTTCATTTTCTGCTGTGCTAAACATACCGTTAAAGTTTCTATTTATTACTTATTAGTTTTCTTTTTCTTATGGGTACCGTTAAAGTTTCTATTAGAAGCAGGATATTGGGTGATGATGAAAAGAATACCAAACTTTACTACACTTTGATAACACGAGTACTAGCATGTTCCATTGGGCCAACCAGCTTAGAAGGTTCATTCACATTATTCACATTGCTGAGCTTTACTTAGTGATGATGGGCCAGGCATACAAGTTGGCCCTACTTTAACGGCTCATTTTTGTAATCACCCAGTATGTGTGCGACAGAAAGATTATTGTGATTATACTTATTCGGAAGATTAGGTAAGTGCTCTAAGAACTCTAGACATCTGCATCAAGAAAAAAGGACCAAAAAAAAAAAAAATGTTTTCAGTTGCTTACACTAGGACTGCATTGATGTGTTACCATTACTATTTTACCAATGTGTTTCAAACACAATGTTATTTAGCCAACTTTCTTGCATGGCCTATCAACTACAATTAATGTTAAATGCAAATTTTATATGATGCAGTGCTCTAATACATAAGTCTTCTGATGATTTAATGGAGTTATTATGTGTTCTCCCTCCTGTTGCTTGTTTTCTCAACTGGGGCTTAGGCCTGCTCTAATACTTTTTGTTTAGCATATGATAATGACATAATGTTTCAAAGTATACTTGAACAAGTTTGAAAAAGTTTTAGATACTCTCGTTTGTTAAAAAAAAAAAAATACTAGCCCAAAAAAACTACTGGTTAGAAGCTTGAAGACCTTTTTGGTTTTTTTCCCCTACAAAAATAACAAACAAAAAAACAAAGATAATAATAGCAGGACATGGCAGAGTCTGTGTTGCAACTGCATACTTAAACGAAAACACAAAGGTAGGTTAGCTACAAAGTGAGTTCTAGTTTAATTTGTTGGTTGGCAAGATATATTCCTTAGGGAAGGATAAGTGGCTATATACGTTTAGGAATATAATCAATTATTGTCCACTTATATATTTGAAGTAAACTTGTCTATTCCATATACATCAAGCAAGTATTCAAATCCTATAAAGGGAATTATTTCTTATACTCTAAAGTAATACTAGTTCCACTGAGAAGAGATAAATGAATATACAAATCATATATATAGAAAAGAGAATAATTTGTGTACGGATTCATCCGCTTTGCTTGAAATGGATCAATTTTATGTTTTAGGTTAAATATTACAAATCTAACAATATATGGATTGCCCGTGACGCAACCATTTGTATACTATTAGATTCAAAAAAATAAAAATCGTAATTGTGAAGTAGACTTCATTTAAAGTGTCCATTTAAGGTGAAATGGAGAAAAATTTGTTCCATTTCAATATATCCTAAAATAATACTACTTCTTTTGAGAACAAATTGATAGTGAATTACAAAAACCACTCTTAAGGTTTAAGAAATGACAAACCAACCCAAAACTTAATGGAAATGACACTCCCTTCATTTGAGATTTGAAGGAAATCAACATATTAGTTATTCTCCTTCCATTAATGATAGTAGCGGAATATTTCAAATTTTGAAAAGTTGGTGAAGTATGTGTGGGGTACTGTAAGAATTGTAGAAGGAAAAAGAGAATTATCAAAGGTAGCAAGAACAACAACAAAAAAGTTTTTTATGATTTTGATGTGGCACCAATCAAATTAATTATGTTTATAAATTTCTTGCAATAAAATTTATGGCACATTCTTTTAACACATTTTCCTTTTAAAAAAATTGAAAGTGAGTTAATATTAAAGAATTTTTGGTCCTACCTAAGTAAAGCTTTCATTAACCACCACGTATCTTTGGTATGATGGTCAAGTTCTTGTGTGGTGGGGGTGGGGGAAGGGAGGGCAAAGGTCTGGATTTAAGTCTCTAAAATGGAAATTCACACACATATACACTTAAATTAGGGACAAAATGGGCTTCTGCCCTTTTTGGGCAAATTAATTAGCTTTATACCCTCTTTCCCAAACTAAATAGGGAAATATCCCTCTTTTAAAACTTGATTTATGATAAATCGAGTTAGAAAAAAAAAATTTCTGAAGCCCTATAGTGGCGTTTTAATGAGTCTATAGTGACGTTTTTAAGATCTATAGTGACGTTTTTTTAACTCAACTTCAATAAAATCGAGTTATAGGCAATTTTTTTACCTATAACTCAATTTCATTGAGGTGGAGTTAAAAAACGTCACTATAAGTCTTAAAAACGTCACTATAGGCTCATTAAAACGCCACTATAGGGCCTAACTCGATTTATCATAAATTGAGTTTTAAAAGAGGGGCATTTTCCTATTTAGTTTGGGAAAAAGGGTATAAAGCTAATTAATTTGCTCGAAAAGGACAGAAGCCCATTTTGTCCCTTAAATTAGACTAGAATGAGATTTTTATATTTGATTAAAAAAAAGTATGTTTTCATTAAAGAATGGAGAGAAAAAGAAAAGGAGTACATCAGGGGATTAACCTCCATCTCTATCTAAAAAAAAAAATCCAAAACGGAAACTGCTCCCAAGATGTTATAAAAAAAGCGCTCATATAGCAATATTATTGGCGACAAAATTAGCTTCTCTAGACATGCGATTTACAAACCAACTAGAGAAGGATCGGAGAATAATTCTCGCTTCTTCAATTAGGTGCTTTATAGACCGATCTGGCAAAGATGAGTGGTTCCATAACGGGAGGATTACATTCATAACATCTCCTTCACAAATCAAAAAATTGTATCCCATTTTAATTGATTTTGACATTGCTATGAGCCTAGAATTGTCGCATGGGTTTCAACTCTCGAAGGGTTTCAGCTGGCTTTGTTCTTCTATCATCAGTGTCTATACAAAAATAACTTCACTTTTATGATTTCAGCCAATAGCTGAAAATGAGAGAGGTTTGAGCTGCGGAGTTTGCAATATATTATTTTATATTTTTCTAACAATCTTAAAAACAATCGTGTCGAAATTGATCTTGACAAACAGTGGATTTGGGTCTAGAACTTTGCTTCGTTGTTGCTTCATGAGTTTGTTTTTTGTCATTCATATCAGATTTTGCAAAAATAGAAGAATGTGAATTCCCCGCTTCTTCTTTTAGAATTCTTGACTTCTCTTTTGGTTCTATGACTAGCTTGATCCACCCAAAATTGGTAGAAATATTAATTCCCCTAAATCTAACCAGCTAATGAGAATAAACCCATAGGATTTTTGTAGGATAACATATTGTGGGCAGATGCTCTAGAGTGTCCTTCCTTGCATCACATAAAATACATTCCTCTTCTAAGTTAATTCTTTTTCCTATAACTGACCTTTTTTTTTTTAGAATGTTCCTATAACTGACCTTGTTCGTATGATTTCTTGAATTTTCAGCTTCCATAATTGCTTTCATTCCTTTTCTTCGATTGGGTTTCTGTTTATCATTATTTTGCGTTTCTTGGGTCATCTATATGCGAATTTTGTTAAGAACTTTCATGTTGAACTAGGAACCTAGAATACTTTATCTACCCTTAGCAGGGGATGAATTAGAAGAATTGTCCTTGCTTACCCCATTTTAAAACATCCCAAATTCCTGCAAGGATCTTACGATATTATTTCTAAGACTCAATTAAGGTTGTTTGGTCCGAAACTTTTTCAATTTTGATTTTTGATTTTTTGATTTATTTATTTTTTACAAACGAGAGTGTCTAAACCTTTTTGAATATCTAATTATTCCTTATTTTGATTTGAATTCCTTTTAAGTTAGGGACTCACGAGTCATTTCAGGTGTCATTCACTTGTTAAAATTGAATTCCACACCAAAGATACATAGAGTAGATACTTATTCTAACACAATAGTGGATTCATAAATAAAAATCTTTGAGTTATTCTAAGAGCACAATCAATTCCATTCACATTTTACAATTACCGTATGTGAAAAATTATGAATAGTTGTCTTTCATTTTTATATGAACTTATTATTTTGTCACATCTGATAATTGTGGAATTGATTGTGGTTCTAGAATTTTTTTTAATATACTCTATCTCACTTTTCCAGTTTCAATTTATAATATACCAATTATTTAGTGAAATTTTTTTATAATATACTAATTGTGGTATGCCATGTGTTTGATTTTTTCAATTTTAAACTTTATAGTTATTTTTAAGAAAAGTAAAAAAATAAAATATTTATATATACAACTTGTGGAATATGAATAATTCTAATACCACGTATCTAAAACATAAGATAATCATGGTAAAAATTGTAAAATTTTATGTGGTACTATAATTGTTTTTTTTTTTTTTTCTCATTAATCATAATCTAGGACCATATGAAATACTACAACTCACAACTGTACGGTCCTAGAATTAATTTTTGATGGAATATATATTGGAACACAGAAATTAGTGCAAAGAATTTGTATTGACAAGTGGTATAAAAAATTTATCGGTCATATATGTATTGCAAAAGATTTGCTAGAATTGATTAAAAAAAAAAAAAAAAAGATTTGCTAGAAGAGCACGAGAAAGATCTCAGCAATGAATATCAATTAATGTTAAAACTGTGGATACCGTACAAACAGCTGTTATTCAGTATGTTTTCTTTAAATTACATTACCTACTTCTCCTCCTCCTCCAAGAAGCCTTTATTTATTACTTAAAGGCGAAAAGAACAAAATCAAAAGCCTTTATGGTATATTCTACCCTTGTTCAAAATTTTCTGAAATTTGAATAAAATTTACACTATGTGTCAAGTCGATGTTCTAAAATTGTCGTTCCACCAATTACGAACCTATCGTACTTGTCTTTTCCTTGTAAAGTAAGGAAAGTATACAATGAAAAAAAATTAAACACATAACATACTATAATCGATAAAATACAAAGTGAAACACTTATAATTAGAAAGACAATTTTTGTCCTGCCTAGTCGTACTTCATATTCCAAATTAACAATTATAGAGTAGTTAACTAAAATCATTTATGCATTCGAAATATTGGTGTATCAATTTTTACTTTTTAATTAAACCAGGGCACATGTTACAAAGTTTTGCAAACATCCATAGCATGAATCTTGTTGCAGAGAGGAGCCAATCCTTTGGTCATGGCATAGAGGCTACACAAGCTATATCTGAATTGTGGGTTTTCCTGCCTTATTGAATCCAAATAGCCAGGCATTACAACTTTTCTTTACCCAACTAAATTGCACCAGTTGGTAAAAACATAAAGCTTTAACAGCTAGCTGCTATGTAAGGCCTAGAGGGGAAGGCATTGAAGACCCACCATTTTATTCAGAGGTGGGTCCCATTTCTAGCTTCTGCTGACATGGCAGGGGAAGGAATTTGCTCTTGCTTGAAAGCCTGTGATTGTGGCCAAAGGTGGGAGAAATTATAAGGTGTTTATGGTAAACAAGTGACGTAGTCTATTATTTTACTAAAAGACTTTTACATGTTTAAAATTACTGAGTTAATAATTTTTTTTAAATAGAAACTGATTACTGACTCAACAATTTTAAACAAATGAAAGTTTTTTAGTAAAATGGTAGATAAGTAACGTGGTTTACTAGATGACTGTAAAATTTCTCCCAAGTTGGCAATACCCAGCACAAAATTGAAACTGAAAGCTGCTTTATGTAGTAATTTGTGGCTTCCACTTGTTATTTCCATGCATAGGTCCAAGTGTTGAAAGAATGAGAGAGAGAAAATCAATCTTCAACGGTTTCTCCCTTTTCCATGCAATGCAAGATTCTCTATTTAGAGTTACTACTACTTTATATTGCAGCTAGCTTTGAGCGTCCTCTATAAATATATCTATTCCTTCATACATCATTTCTCATCCTCTAAACATCTCTCTCTCTCTCTCTCTCTCTCTATAAAACAACCTCTATTTCCCTCTTTGGGAAATAGTACTGAAATACTAGTACAACTACTGCAAGAAACAATGGCTGGTGGTGATCTTCTACCTTTCGTGTCCATTGTTCTTGTGCAGTTAGGCTATGCAGGGATGAACTTCACATCAATGTTTGCCATGCACTCTGGAATGCACCCTCTTGTCCTTGTGGCTTACAGGCTTCTGTTTGCAACCGTGGCAATTGCTCCCTTTGCTTATTTCATGGAGCGGTAATATAAAAACTCTCAAAAAAGAAAAAAAAAATGGTAGTTGATAAAGTATACATATTATACAGTGATCATCATAACTCTGTTTTGGTTGTTTCTTGCGTATGCATAGTTTTTGCTTGAGTCACATTTTGCTTGTTTGTGTTGTTTGTTTTAGAGTTGGTGGGGTTTGGACTTTTCTTGCTATATATGGAAATTTGTTTTGATTTCTTGTATCTGACTTGATAATTAAGTACCATGCTTTTCTTACAGTCTTTTTGTTTGATTCAGATTTTTCTCTTTCTTATGTTCATGTGGACTATCCACACGTTCACTCACATACATGATACATGTTTAGTTCCATTTGTGGAAATAGAATGACGTTGGAGCTTTTCATTGTAAATATAGGTTATCTGATATTTTTATATTGAAAATCGTGGTATATATATATTGCTTGTGTCTAGAAAATAGAATGAACTTTTTGTAGTACAGGATTCTCATTTAATTTCCATGTGAAAATGAGTTTATAACCATGAACTTTTTCTTCTTTTTTATTGGTTATACTATAACTCATCGAGAGAGAGAGGTTTCCACAACCTTATCAAAAGTTCTGAACTTGCAATTAATCAGAAGATCCTTGAAGATATTGAATGTTGAAACTGTTGAGAACTCTGTGAATGACAAAATGGATGTTGCATTTCACTAGGCTTGGCATGTTTGCCGCGTAGTTCATACAATTTGCTAGGGAGAGAGACCTATAGTAGTTAGCCGACAAGTACATATAAATAATTAAATACGCTCGGTTGTTTTTTTGCATGGCTAAAGCATGAGCTATAAATGCTCTATATGTCACTTCTTGCGTGTTCATTTTGATGACCCTTAAAGAAACTTAATTAGCTTATGTGTAGTTCTTAAAGATTTACTTATTTTAGGTGCAGCTGTATTTTTCTCAGTTCATTTTTTTAAGTCCATTAAACCAATCAAAATATATTATCCCTAATTAATGAGCACTTAATTAGTGTTAGGTGTGCTAGCTAGATGTTGATTTATGTGCCCCATCAAGATAATATGGAAGAGTGGATTTATTTTGGATTTGCAAAATATAAATTTATGATTAATATGTTCTACCTAATGCTCTCCTTCTCAGACCATACTCATCAGGCTTTTGCTAAAGTTCTTCAATTGCAGTTCCTCTTTTTTGCATGACCACAAATCTTATACTGTCATTTTGGTTTCTCTCTCTCTCATACTATTTGTTGCATGGGAAGCTTGTATATGTTTATACTTTATGGTTTGGTTCCTCATCTCTATTAAGCATTCTGTTCACAAGTAAAAGCTAGTGTATAGATTACTAAAGAGGCAGTATAGGTGCTCTTTGTCAACATTATTATTTATGGGTGAATGAAGTGCCAGGACGCCTGTAATCATCTTCTAATATATACCATATGAGATGAAGGCATGCAAGATTAATTTCCTTTCACACGAGAGGTGGAAAGAAACTATTTTGGCTATATATCAACCTGTGGTAGAGTCATAAGATTAATTTCCTTTCACATGAGAGGTGGAAAGAAACTATTTTGACTATATATCAACCTGTGGTAGAGTCATATCAATTTTGTTAAATACCAATATTATAATATGAACAATTCTATGAATGGCAATGTTTACACTAAAATGTATATTACTTTTTTCATATCTATATATATGAATGGCAATGGTTCACTTTAGAACAATATATATATATAAATATTTCATATCTTTCTGCAGGAAGACAAGACCCAGGATTACAATGTCTATTTTGTGCCAGACATTTTTATGTTCCTTAACAGGGTATGCATTTTCAAACTCGAACTTCCTAGTCCATAAGTTACTATCATGTTTGTAATTTTGTATGCATGCCAAAATGTTCTAGGCCATCATGGCCATGTTTTAGATGAAATGTTTGTTCAATCTTTTCCTTGATGAATTAAAATATTCTAGTCTTTTGTTTTCTACATGTCCAACACATGTTAATTTACATATGATCTTTGCTTCGGTTTGTGATAATTAGTATTTGATTTTTTATATATCTTTTTTACAAAGTTGTACCCTAACATGAACTCAAAAGTGCAGGGCAACTGGAAATATGGTCCTTTACTTTATAGGGTTAAAGAACTCAAGCCCAACAATCGGATGTGCATTAACTAACACACTTCCAGCATTTACTTTCATCCTTGCAGTCCTTTTCAGGTAGCTTATTTTAATATTTTTCTGTTTATTCAGGAAATAGTTCAAATGGCAGTTCACTCCTTTCTTCCAATTCAGTACAAGAATTAAAAGTTTTAAGTTGATTTTTGGTAGGCAAGAATCTCTGGGAATCAAGACCAGGCCAGGTCAGGCGAAGGTAATAGGAACAATTATATGTGTAGGTGGAGCCCTTATATTGTCATTCTACCATGGAAACATCATTAATATAGGCGAATCCAGCATTCACTGGACATATGCTGAGAATATGGAAAAGAATAGCTCCACTTCTAGTGGCCATGGGAATGTCATCTTAGGCCCCTTTCTCCTTATTCTTAGCTCTCTCTCTTGGTCAATATGGTTCATAATCCAAGTAAGTACTCAGATCCATTACACCAAAGCTTTTGATTTTGTTGGACTATTGTATTTTTCTCCAAGTTATACTTCAAATCTTTGACATATGGTATGGACCAATTACTGTTATTCACACATAAAGTGAGAATGATTTTATGCATATTGATTTGTATTACATTGCATGCATGGTTCAAGTGCAAGTTTCAGACTTTCATGATTCCTTGTAGTACTAACTGTTTTATAATTTCAGGCAAGAATGAGCAAGACGTTTTCGGCACCATACACAAGTACCACATTGATGTGTTTCATGGGCTTCATTGAGTGTGGGATCATTGCCGCAATTTCCAAACCTGTCATTTCTGCATGGTCATTGAGCAATCCAATGTGGCTTCTTGCAGCTCTCTATACAGTATGCTTCACTTCACTTGATTTGTTGAAAACAATTTGCAGGATTAGTGTTTCTATTCTTTCTTTTTTTGGGACAAGGAATACTCAATTTCCAGGCCTAGGAAATTCTCTTCAAAGAAAACCAAGTTGACAAATTAAGAATTTCAGTCACATTCGTTAGTGTCAAATATCATCAAGCTAGTGAGCTCTCCGCTCCTATGATCTAAAACACTTCTCAAAAATAAATCTTGGGATGGAGACCCCTTTAATTTGGAGCAGCAAGTTTGTATACCGGATTTCAGTTGCTGAGAGTTCTAAAAATGTTTTCATTAGCTAGCTAAATGATGTTTCAGACTTTAGAATATAAACCATAAGTTATTACTTATTAGTGACTTCTATATAATTTTAAGGCCGACCTTGACTAATCTGTTGATGATTAATAGCAGACCCCAAAAGTTTGGGACTAAGACTTGGTTGTTGTTATATATTTTAAGGTCCTAATTTGAAAATCTTAATGTTGATTTCAGGGGGTTGTGTGCTCTGCACTAGCATTTGCTGTCACTTCATGGGCTATCCAGTTGAAAGGTCCTCTCTATGTCTCAGTGTTCACTCCCTTGTTGCTTGTTATAGTGGCTATTACCAGTTGGGCCCTGCTTCGTGAGAAATTATATGTTGGAACGTATGTATACACTTTACTTACTCACAAATTTCTTATCTATTTTGGACTCATTTGGATATATGTTTTATTTTTTTCAATACATATATATGTGGCAATCTCTTTGGACCGACTAAATTCAAAAATCTTTTCTTGATTAATTTTTCTCCAAAACTTAGACCAAGTTGTAACTCAACTTAATAGTTCAAAAGAGATTGACACATACTTGTGTAAAAATGTAAAAATGTCTCCTTATTACAAGTGGTATTGAGTTTACTTGTCTAGTGTATTGTTTGCCTTTATAACAAGTTTAATCAGCATATTTCTGTTACTAAAACTATGTTGTTAATTCAGTGCTTTAGGGTCACTTTTGATTGTTATGGGGCTTTATGCTGTTCTATGGGGAAAAAATAAGGAGACAAAACTGGCAAATGCTATCGAAGAGATAGAAGCAACAAAGATAGATGATGATATGATCACAAAGGACTTGGAAATGCAGTTTGATGCAAAATCAAATGGCAATCACAATAGAGCAGAGAAACCAGAAGACATGTAATCCAATTCAAAATTGTTGAGTGCTCCATCCCATGCTGAAGTGTAACGTATGTTTCAATTTATTTCACCTCAATGTCCCAAGTTTCACAATTTCAAGTTTTTGCTCTCATACTGTATCACCTTGAAACACTAGCTTTCATGGTAGAAGGAAAGTGAAAAAAATTATCTTGTTGTACTACTTAAGTAATATGAGAAATGTCAAATGTGATGTTCAGAAGCTATTTATCAAATTGGTTAAGAAAAAAGATTATTCCTATGAGCTATGAGCCCCTAATAATTAATAAAGAATAGTTTGACATTACAAAGTTACAGTGGCATAATGTTCTACATACTTCAACAGAACAAGATGATAGGAAAATGTAGTATTCTTGATATTTATCCAGAAAGGGACACAATTTTTCGCAACATATTAAGGTGGTAAATTATTATTGGAGTTACATCTCTTTCATCTATTTTTATGCACAAATCATAATATGACATGAAAAAGTTGTGAAAAATCAAATCTAAAACCATAACTCTCAACAAAATCAATATTTACCCAAACCCAAAAATGTCATTGGCTGTATGACAAAAATAGCTTATCTGCTACATATGAGTTTTAAACAGCCTCACTCAATTCCCTTTTTATAATTTATTGGCCAAAACTTATGATTGAAGATGGGCAATTCAAAATGATTCACCTATTATTGACTACTAAGCTTTCACCTAACATATTATAAGATCCTTAAAAAAAAAAAGTTCATGAATTCTAAGCAAGATTTAATTATTCAACTCATATCATCATAGATCATCCGCATGTATCCCTGATGAAAGCACATGGATTCTGCAAGCTACATAAACCTGGTGTGATTAATAGTTGTATCCCTCATGAAATTCACATGGATTTGCAAGCTGCACAAACCTACTATGACTAATAATATGTTTTTTTATAATCATTTTCATTAATTATGATTAATAATATGCTAAAAAGCTAATTTAGTCCTCCAATTAGTAGGTGGCGAATTTTACTTTGATCTCTTATTAGTTGTGTGGGGCCCAATATTTTGTGGCCCTGGCCCATTTTTACATTGTGACCCAAGGCCCGAGCCGAGGAGGGATATAGTCAAGGATATGTAATGAAAGTCCAAGTAGTACTGAAACGTAGCCGAGGACGATTCTGTCCTCGGCATTCTCGAAGTCCTCCTGAAAGAAAGGGCAAGAACGGTATAGGCATAGTTTCGAGAAAGAAACCTAAAGTATCCATGTTGATAGAGAAAGGACCGCTGGACAGTATGGCGACCAAAGACAAAGGGAAAGCTGCCATTACTGCCATTGAATACTCTGCTCCTGACAGGACCATGCTCTTCAGCTTTTACAACTACCCCCAACCACTTTGGGTATGGGCTAATGGGACAAGTATCAGTCCTGGAAAGTCAAACCTACACGTGGACGTTGGATAAGAAATACAAACTAGTATAAAAGGAGAAGTAAGCAATCCAGGGAGGGGGCTGGGAAAAAGAGGCAAAAAACCAGAGTCTCCCAGACCGCATCGAGGGGAATGACTCCTCAAGCGAACACGACTTATTTTTGTATGAACACCACGACTAACCGCCGTACAGTGACCAAGGCCTAGCCTTTCAAACCCACGCTCTACAAATTATATTGTTTGGGCCTTTCTTGCGTGCGAGCCCATATCATTTAGGATCGCCACAATTTGAGTCCTTACAAGTTGCCTCAATGTAATCCTTACACTGTTAATTGTGTCAATTTAGCAGTACCTTAAGTTTTAGAATCAAGCGAATTGCATTGTTGGATCTGCTTCCAATTAAATTTTAACAAATTAACTCATGTGATAAATGGAACACATGTTAAAGAGGTTATTAAGAGAAATGTAAAATTTTCAAAATCAAATCAATTTCAACCATTAATTTTGTTAAAATTTAAAGGAAAAGCAAATCCAAGGATGACATTAATCTAATTTTGAAAGTTGAAAGACTTAATTGATATAATTAATATTTGAAAGACCAAATTGAACCTTCTTAATAGTAGGATTAATTTAAGGTTAACTATATAGATTTTAAGTTTTTGACATAAATAGAAAAAACAAACAAAGAATAAATTATTTATTTTATAACCTTATTAAGCCTTAAATATAAGTTTATTGATACAAAAGATTTCATAATATATTTTTCAAAATTTATTAAGATTGTAAGTTGTGAATGCTATACAATAAAAGTAGTACTTGTAATGAATTTATATGAGAATGATGTTGCACCAATCATAAACTGATGCAAAAAATGTGAAGACACTAGGATGTGGCAAAATCATACAAGTTGTGAAAAAAATTGCTACTAATATGTCAAGATCAGACAATAGGTAGACATGAGACCTACAATTTCAGTGCATAAGTGATCACCCATGGCAAAGAAGTCTTCCCCAAGTTTGTCATGGAAAATTATTAAGTGTTTTCGGAGCATAGCGACATTGTGCTTCCTCCTTTCACACATATGAATCTCACCATGAAGTTAATTAGTGGGATCCATTGTGAATGTGAGAGGAGAGCTCACTACGTCACAAAGCACCTAATAATTACTCTTAGTTTATTTTACAATTAAGAGTTTATTTTTAGGGTTTAACAATGTACAAATTTGCACATTATTTAAAATTTGAAATAAAAAACTATTTACACTTTTAAATTTTGTAAAATGGCGTAAATGCTCTTTTCGTCCTTACATTTTGGGATCATTTCTATTTTGGTCCCTACATTTCTATTTTACCACTTTTAGTCCTAAATCCAATTAACGCTTGTTATTTTAGTCTTTTCCGTTAGCCAACAGACAGAAATGGCTGACGTGGCTAACGAACTGATAAAAATATTAATAAAAATCCACCGTGGCTCTCGTCACCCATGCCACCTAGGTTTCCCGCCCCATTTTTCGCACGTGACCCTTACTACCCCCCAAATCAGTACCAGAAACCCAAAATCGGTCCACCTCCCCCCAAACCAAATCAGTCTACCTTCTCTTTCTGTGAACCCCCAAACCAAATCAGTCCACCTTCTCTCCCGATTTGAGATAGCCATCAAACCACCATCGCAGACAAACAAACCACCATCGCAGACAAACAATCCTAGAAATATATATATACCCAAACCCATTTTTCTTCGAATAGCAGAGAAAAGAAAAGCAGTGAGATCTCTATCTCTGTGAGATAGAGACCAAACACACAGGTATTAGCTCTCTCTATCTGTGTATGTCCTTATATATAGCTAGCTTTATATTATGTGTAAGGGCCACAATGTTGCTTTTGTATATTCATTGTTTGGGTTTTGACTTTATTATGTTTGTTTAGTTACTTTTGACTGTTTGTTGGTCCTTGTCTGGGTATGTGTTTCTTTGTGGCTTCCAATGTGTTTCCGCTGTGGGACAAAATGCTTATGACATTGCTGTTTAATATGTGTTTGTTTGTACTTTCCAACGTGGTCCCTCTACTACCCTGTTGAAGATAATGTGCATTACCATATTATATAATTCAAAACAGCTAAGGTGGATTGTGGAATGATGAGTGCTGAGTTGGGAAATAATTAATGTGTGATATTTTGTTAACTAATGAGTACTATTTTGAAATGTAGTCAGTATTATTTAACTAATAAGTAATGAGTGTTGTTTTGTTAACCAATGGTTTATATGTGTTTTGCATGCAGCATGAGTGAGCTATTTAGTTTGTCTGTGCATCATGGTGGGTATTTTACTGATAACCCTCGAAAATATGTGGGAGGTAAAGTGGATATAGTGGACAATTGTGACCCTGATAGGTGGTCCAAGACAAAGATTAAAGGTATATACAAGGAGTTTGGGTACACCTCTGTGACTAGGATTTGGTATAAAATGCCTGGTAATGATCTAAAGAGAGCTAATTTCCATTTGATAGTTGATGATGATGAAGCAATGTTTGTGACAGATTTAGTGATTGGTCATGAAGAAATTCATGTGTTTTTAGAGCACCCTGTGGATAATCCTATACTAGTGGATGAAGGTGAGCATGTTGGGGCAGATGTGCAGCCATTGGTAGTGGAGTAAAACCCTTTAGGATGTGGCAGTAATGATGAGGATAATAACAGTTATAATGAGAATAATAATGAGGATCACATTGAAGTAGATGCTAAACAAGCCTACTTTAGGAGAGAAAGTAACACACCAATGGTTGAGGAGGTTGATAATGATGATGTTGTTGAGGTTGATGCTGCACAAGTGTATTTTAGGAGAGCAGGTAAGGAACCTATGACTCAGCACCCATCTGAGGACAATGATGTAGTTGATAGCAGTGACAGTGGAGGAGGTGATGGAGGAGGTGATGGTGAAGGAAGTGGCCTAGAGGATGAAGATGTAGTGAATCCTAAGGAGAGGGAGTTTGTGGAGGATAGTAGTGATAGTTGGGATGGTTCTGATGAGGATGTTACTGAACCAGTACAAATGGGTGCTGGTGTAATAAACTCTGATTATGAGAGTGAGGAGCTGCACAGTCTTGAGGAATTATCATCTGATGATGATATTGGGGATGATACTGATAGCTCTGAGGATGAACTAAAAACACTTGTGGGTAAGGGAAGGGGACAAAAGAGGACCTTCCTAATGTTCAAGCCAGTTGCTAAGGCTGAACATATCAGATTTGAGAAAGATATGTTATTCACAACACCTAAACAATTTAAAGAAGCTATAACTGATTATGCAGTTCATGGTGGCTGGGGGATTAGGTTTGTAAAAAATGATTTGCAGAAGGTAAAAGCAATTTGCCAGGAAAACTGCAAGTTTGTGGCATATCTAGCAAAGGTGCCAAAAGAGAAAAGCTACCAATTGAGAACACTGAACCTGGAACACACATGCACTAGGAGTTTTAAGAATCCAAGGTGCACTTCTTCATACATTGGGAGGAAATTGATGAAGAGGGTGAGAAGACAACCTAACATGAAATTAAAAGACATCCAAAATGCTGTACATAAGAAGTTTACACTAAACATAACTCTGGGAAAAGCCAGCAGGGTTAGAGAGAAGGCAAGAGAATATGTTGATGGGGCTCACACACAACAGTACAATCAACTTTGGGAGTATTGTGAAGAGTTGAGGAGGGCTAGCCCTGGTAGTACCATACTTATGAAGGTACACACCTTCAATGAAGGTGATTTGGCTGCTGAGATGGACCTCATCTGTGGGGTTCCATATTTTGAGAGGTTGTATATATGCCTGGAGGGTTGCAAGAAAGGGTTTATGGCTGGCT
This sequence comes from Quercus tomentella, assembly GCA_028535165.1. Lineage (NCBI taxonomy): Eukaryota > Viridiplantae > Streptophyta > Magnoliopsida > Fagales > Fagaceae > Quercus > Quercus tomentella. The sequence goes on from JAPQVY010000089.1 coordinate 2,845,224, forward strand.
GCAGGCCAATAATTGGTTTGGATGCCTGCCACTTGAAGACTAAGTCAGGTGGGCAATTAATCACAGCAATTGCTAAAGACCCTAATGAAAAGTACTTCCCACTTGCGTATGCTATAGTGGAGGCTGAAACTAAAGACTCCTAGACATGATTCATAAATTTGCTACTTGCAGACATAGGTCAGAATACAAGATGGACATTTATATCAGACCAGCAGAAGGTATGTATGTTTATTACCATATCTATTGCACTTGTTGTACTTGTTTTGATCAGAGAGTTATTAACATCACAATTGCACTTGTTGTACTCATAGGGGTTGGCGCAGACCTTCATTGATAATTGGCCACAATATGAGCATAGGATCTACTGCAGACACCTCTACAATAATCTCAAGAAGAATCATCCTGGTGTTCTGATCAGAGAGTTGTTTTGGAAAGCAGTCAAAGCTACTTATAAAGCTGAGTTTGATAGGCTGATGGATGAACTGAAGGGAATTGATGAGGATGCACACAGTTGGTTGCAAGATCATTCAACCACCATATGGGCCAGATACATGTTCAGTGAGGATGGGTTGAGTGATACAGTGCTGAACAACATTTGTGAGAGTTTTAACAACAGGATTCTGAAGTTTAGATCTAAGCCTATAATTACTATGGTATGAATCTAAGCCTTTGAGTAACAGTTAGTCAGATACATTATTTGATACATTGTTTGATTAACATTTTGTGTGTGATTGCAGCTGGAGTCCACCATGTTATATCTTATGACCAGGTTTCAAGATAACAGACAAAAGATCATGAGAGTGGAATCAGAGATATGCCCTAAAGTGCTTAAGAGGTTGCATAGGGAAAAGATTGCAAGCAGCAGGTGGTTTCCTTGTTGGGCAGGTCATTCACAGTTTGAGGTTAAAAGTGAACTGCAAAGCTTCACTGTGGACATGGAAAAAAGAAATTGTAGTTGTAGGAAATTGAATACGACTGGCATACCATGTGCCCATGCAATTTCCTGTATATTCTTCAATAGGCAAGATGCTGAGCAATATGTGCATAGGTGTTTTCATGTCTCCACATATAAGACCTGTTATGAGCCAGTAATTGCACCTATCAATGGGCAGAATATGTGGAGGCCCAATGGTGTCCAACCTGTTCAGCCTCTTATCAAAAGAAGACCACCTGGCAGGCCCAAGAAGAAGAGGACAAGGGAGGCTGGTGAAGCAGCAGGTAGGAGAGTTGGTATCTCCAAACAATGTAGGACCTGTGGTAAAATAGGACACAATAAAAGAAGTTGTAAGGGTGAGGTTGGAGGAAACTCTTCCCTACCAGGCACCACAAACAAAACCAGTGCAGCCAAAAAGGTAACATTCTACCATATCTGTCAAGTAAATGTGTGAGAGTTTTTACATATTACATGTCAATAAATGTGGATTTCTTGTTTGTAGACCAACAAATGTAGAAACTATTCCAACATCAATCAGCCAACAGGATAAGCTCAAGCTCAACCAAGCTCCATTTACACCACCTCAGCCATCTGTATCATCCCAGTCCACCATGCACACCTTCACTCCTGGTGCAGCACCTCAGCCATTGCCATCATTTCAGTCCAGCATGCACACCTTCACTTCTTGTGCATTTCCTCAGCCATGGACAAGCTTTTCTAGGCCATGTGCAACATACCAAACCAGCAAGCACTTCTCATCAAGCCCAAGTGCACCATTTCAGACTAGCATACACTTCTCATCCAGCCAAAGTGCACCATTCCAGACCAGCATACACTTTTCATCCAGTCCAAGTGCACCATACCATACCAGCATGCACTTCTCATCCAGCCCAAGTGTACCATTCCAGACCAGCATGCACAGCATTGCCACACCTTTTCCACCATCCCAGTCCAGAATGCACAGCTCCAGTCCAAGTGCACACCAGACCCCCACAGGATCATCCAATCCAATTGCACCACCCAACTTAGGCAGCAGTCCAATTCCAAGACCGAGGAGGAAAAGGATGGTCACATTAGAGACCCTGAATGCTTCCAAGAATGCATCTAGATACATGGGGGCTATCAAGTTTGCTGGGAGTCAGTCATCAACGCATGCTCCAAGAAAAAAATGAATAGCTTGTCGTTTTATATCTTTTGATGAATGACTTGTATTTTGTATAATTATAGCCAAGCCCTTATTTTGTATAATTGATATTACTTAAACAATGCCTTGCTGTTTGGGTTAAGATTGGCAGTTGAACAATGCCCTTTTGTTATTTAAACATACTTTTGCCTTTTTTAATGATAACTATGTCTGGGTTAAGTTTGGCAGTATGTTATTTAAGATGTTTGGATTTCAAGATTGAGTTTGTGGTTTCCTTCTGTCTTGTTTTATATGTGTAGTATAGTGCTTTCTTGGAATATATTATCTGTTACCAGTTTTATTTGTTGCATGCACCTGGAAATCTGCTACTTGGTTCAACAGGGACATTTCCAATCCACACATCCACACATTGAATTGAATGAGAAATGTATTCATTTATTTCTCAACAGAAGGAGTACAAAATAAGCAGCAGGTGTGTGTCATTGCTAATAACTAATCCTACCAAAATAGAGCACACTGCAACCCTTTATACATAAACACTGCAACCCTACATGTACTAACAAGCACAGCAACCCACACAAGTTATTCCCACCCCCTACCTAAGCAAACATAGAACTGCAAATATCACCACTAACAATGCCACAACTACAACTAAAAACTTCTCTCTCTTCTTGCAGTCTGCAAGCTCAGCCTCAAGTTTGATGATCCTTTGCCTTTGCTATGGGATAAGCACCTTACCACGTGCACATATCTCATCATCACGCCATTGGAAGAACCTACACTTTCGCCCCATCTTAAACACAAATAATGCTCTGAAAAATGAAAAATGGAAATCCGAAACAACATACTGAAATTAACTAAGACCCACTCAAAAAATTTACTGAAATTGACATACCCAATAGTTTGGACAACCATAGAACCTTCTGCCAGGGTTGTCTTCAGTCCACGCCACAACTAGGATAGGTTTTTGATTACAGTAGCACGACATTGGTGCTCTCCTCCTCACATTGGAACTTGTTGAATAGCTTGCTTCTATTGGGCTTCGAAGATTGTTTGTTTTGATCGTGGTTTTGGGAGATGAGGATTAGCTGTGTGGGTAGAGGTCGAAGCTCGAATTTTGGGAGTTTAGGGTTTTTGGTACTGATTTGGGGGATTTTGGGTTTCTGGTACTGATTTGGGGGTAAGTGAGGGTCACGTGCGAAAAATGGGGCGGGAAACCCAGGTGGCATGGGAGACGAGAGCAACGGTGGATTTTTATTAATATTTTAATCAGTCCGTTAGCCACGTTAGCCATTTCCATCTGTTGGCTGACGGAAAGGACTTAAATAACAAGTGTTAATTGGATTTAGGACTAAAAGTGGTAAAATAGAAATGACCCCAAAATGTAGGGGCGAAAAGAGCATTTACGCCAATTATAAAATACTAGCACTAGCTTCATCACATGCGCTTCAAGTGTGTGATGAGGCTCTTAAGAGTGTCATGAGACTAGCTTAAAAAAACATGAGCAAATTGAAATGAAAGAGATCTGTAATATGAAAGATTTAAAGATGTAGTGTCTACTTTTACGAAGGTGGTGGAGCAATTAGAGAAAAAGAGACAAAGTGAAAGTCAAAGGAAAAGAGAAAACAATATAATGAAATTTATTAAAAAAAATAATATGTTCATACATAGTGATTAACTTATTTTGAAATTAGTGGAAATGTCATGGTTTTAAAAACCAGACCAAATTGGACGTTTCAAATGATTGAATTGGGAATTAGTATGGTAAAAATTCGAGAAAATCAATTGTTCAATAGGTAAAAATCGAAAACTAGACCTATTTTTGATTCTTTGATCGTTTTGGTTTTTAAAACCCTGGAGAGCGTAGGAACAGATATGCAGGATTGGATTTATTTTTTTAGAATTTGAAGAAGAAAGAGAAAAGATGATAAATATGGAGAGACATGTAGAATAAAGTAACTTCTTGTTATTATGAGTATAAAGTTGGTGGGAACATGAAAGTAAATATGTTCAAGAAAAAAAAAATTGTATGTAACTTTTTTTTAAAAGATAAATTGTTTGTTAGTGAATTGTTTTTTTGAACTTATCTAAAATTTAGGAATTTTAAAATTAGTAATTCCATATGTCTAATCCTATTATTTAAACTTTCTAAACATGTAAATTTAATTGTATTTTGGGCATAAAATGGTAGGAATCGAAACCAGGAAAAACACTTAAATAATAGTATAGATATTCATTTCAAACGGTGACAATCCTTTTTTTCATCACAAGAGAACATTTATACAAAATTTGGCAACAAATTTCACATATGTTGAAGTGACAAATAATTAGTAGTAGGTACAAAAATGATTTTACCAATGGATCTAGATAAGCATGAGTGAGAGCTTACCAACTTAACTATTGTTAAAAGAATCCGAATTTGGTAAGAAGGGGTGTAAAACCCGTGTTTTACATCATTTAATAAGTAGGGATGACAATTTTGCCCCGCCCTTCACTGCTTCGCCTCACGCAGGTTTTTTCCCCCTCCACAAAGGTGGTGGGATAGGAATGGGGCGAGATTTTAGCCCTGCACCATTAGGTAGGGTAGGGATGTGTTTAGACTTTTTAGACCCAACCCACCTTGTCCTGCCTCATCTCGCCCCGCCCCGCCTCGCATTGATAAGGGTTAAATTGTAAAATTTTCATACTCTAAAATCCTACTATTTAAACAAACATATCATCAACTTATTTTATTATACTCAATTAGGATTTCTACCTTTTTTCTCTCTCTCTCTCTCTCTCTCTCTCTCTCTCTCTCTCTCTCTCTCTCTCTCTCTCTCTCTAGCAAGGTTGGAAATAAGGTACCAATTTTAACATTTTCTTTTGTTTTTATTATAAACAAATTTATATGCTATTGAATTATTGATTTTATATTATGAGATTTTTGTTTTTGTTGTGATATTGTCTTGTTAAACACTTTAATAATATTATTCAATTTTTGCTAAAAATTAATTTCATTTGATATGGTAAATTTATTTTTAATTTCAAGTATATTTTTATTAATGAAACAGGTTTTATAAAAAACAATTGAAATAGTTGTGGGCAAATTAATAAGAAGTAGAGTTTTACAGGTGGGTGGGGTTTCACGGGGCTCCAAGGAGCAGGATGGGGCAAAAAAAATTTCCATAAAGACAAAACCATGTAGGGCGGGAGTGAAGACTCCATCCTTCAGATCCGCTTCGCCCTGTCCCATTGCCATCTCTACTAATAAAAAATTGTTACATCGATTTTTTATTTAAAATTCAATACATCATACCATATATAATAACAACTCAATCAAATTAAAAGTTTGAATTTTCAAATGTGTATTAAGGGTGTTTTAACTTTTAACCACATTCTTATGGAATTTTTTTTTTTTTTTTTTTGGGGGTAAAGGAGGATATATTATGGAATTTACTCTTTTGTTAAAGATACTGTAAAATTTGTTTGTGTTTTGCTCCAAATTCACAGCACTTTTCCCGTTCTGGCAATATTCCACACCAAACCCTAACAGACGTCACCCAAACGTTTGGCCCCCACCAAAACAAGAGACGCCGTTAAAAGAGCCGTTATCTCAACCCCTATATAAAACCATTCACAGCCATCACCACTATTTCCGTTCCCATTTCTCTCTCTCTCTCTCAGGGCAGCTTCTCTCAGATCTGCCCAAACCCACCTCACATATTCACCATGTAAGCTCTCTCTCTCTCTCTCTCTCTCTCTCTCTCTCTCTCTTTATATATATATATATATATATATATAGGATGAATCTGGATCTGAGTTTGGTTTAGATCTGAAACTGTTTATGAAGCTTTGGTTAAAGTTATGGTCTTTTTGCATTTTACATTGCAGATTTGATGTTTTTGATAGAAACCCATTTGGATGTTTGCTTTGTACAACATGTATTCCTTTTTGCTTTTGAGGTTTCTCATAGATCTGTTACATCTAGGACCTTTTTAGGTGTAATTTGTCGGAACCCATTTTGATTTTTGTTCCATAGCATTTTTTTGTTCTTAGAAAATTGATGAAACATGAATCAGTGGCTGTCTTCCATAAAAATGTCATCTTTATTATTTATAAATAATAGGTCTTTTTAAAAATGTCATATTTTTTTCATAGATCTGATTCATGGTGTAAGATGCATATGGTTATTGATGGATGCAAATATTTGTGTTTTAGATGGGTCTGGTCAATGAGAATTGTATATGATCTCATTTGTGAGATAAATTTGTTTCTTTTAGATCTTTGGTAATTTAATTCTGTGATATATGCAGACTGTTGGGCTAATTTGATGTAGGTTTCTTAGGTCAATGCTTGAAAAATCAATCATATCATAACCATGAGTTGATAAACAAGACATTTTATACCATATAGGTTGATGTAGATGTCATTATAATCATGGATTTGAATATTGTGTGTATTATACAAGCAGGAGTTATGTGATGTGTATGTAGGTAGGTATGAGTGTATTTATGTTAGATGAATTTGGTATCTGACTTGGGATTTTGGGGATTCAGCTTGAGATAAAAGATGGGGCTGTCTTTCACCAAGCTTTTCAGCCGGCTCTTTGCCAAGAAGGAGATGCGAATTCTAATGGTGGGTCTCGATGCGGCTGGTAAGACCACCATTTTGTACAAGCTCAAGCTTGGAGAGATCGTGACCACCATTCCTACAATTGGTATGCTTTTTCTATTTTTTTCAAAATTGTTTGGTTGTATTGATGTGCTGCTAGTTTGTAGTTAGAGGTAGTTGGATTTTACCACATTTTTTGTTGCTTGGCATTAGATTTTTGCAATTGATACAATCTGCATTTTACTCAGGTTTCAATGTGGAGACTGTGGAATACAAGAACATCAGCTTCACTGTCTGGGATGTCGGGGGCCAGGACAAGGTATGTGGTCTTAGTATTTAAGTTTCTTAACAACTGAAACTTTAAGCATAAATGTGAAATCAGGAAAATATTGTTGATTATATCATGTTTCTGTAATTGTTACGTGCACCTAGTTTCTTTAGTGCTTATGGACGGTCTTGTGCTGACTAGATATTGAACCATGAGCACACAACAAATTCATAAGCTACATCTACTAGCTACTTTCTGATTCAGTTTTTCCTTGTCTATTTAAGGAAAAGCTATTCAGCTTGTAGCAGACATTTCAGACAAGTATCTGATAACTTGTGTTTAGTTGCTGTTGGTTATTATGTGCATATGTCTGGCCTTGTGCTAATTAGATGCTTGTCCATTAGCACGCAACATAAAAATAATGTATGTACATTATTTTGAGCCACCTTGTCTTTCAGTTTCTTCCTTAGTTTTAAGAGGAAGTATGTTTTTGTGTTAGGCGTGTTTAGTCATTCGTGATTTATGTGCTTATTGACGGTCTTGTGCTGATTAGTTATTCCATCAGCACATAACATATTCGTAAGCTACATTGAATGCTGCATTGTATTTTCAGTTTTTCCTTATTCTATGTGAGGACAGCTATTAATGTTGTGGCGTACATAATCTATACACACAATTATATATATGAATACGTGCATACATATGCAGTTAGGCATGTGTATACTTGAATGCTTTTATGTTTGTATTATGCATTAGTTGGTTAACATAGGTACTTCACACTTTGAAAATGGCATGCTTATGGGTGATCCATTGTTATTAATGTGTTGTTGGTGATACACCAAGTTAAATTTATTGAGAGCTATACTTTCCCTTGGGCATTATTGTCTGTCCATTTTCTTAGTCTTGTATGGTGCATGTACAGATTCGACCTTTGTGGAGACATTACTTCCAAAATACTCAAGGGCTTATCTTCGTGGTTGATAGCAATGACCGTGACCGTGTGGTTGAGGCTAGGGATGAGCTGCATCGGATGTTGAATGAGGTAACTAAAGGCTCCATCTTGTTATAAACTGAGTGGAACCTGTAATGTTTTAGTTTAGTTAGATCTTGGAAAATTTTATTAATTTATTTTATGTTACTAGTCTATTAGAAACTAACACAATTAAACATAATTAACAATTCACATAATTAGTTTGATCATTTTATTATTGACATTGCTTTGTAATACTGTTAGTCTCTGCAGTATTCTAATTCAACTGTTTTGGTATTAATAACATATATCCCTTGTACATCTTACTGCCAATAGCTCATTTTACTTACCATCTCTGAGTTTTGTTTAAAATTTTCTTGTGCATAATAATATTGCTGGTTGAATGCCTAGGATGAATTGAGGGAGGCTGTGCTGCTTGTATTTGCAAACAAGCAGGATCTTCCAAATGCCATGAATGCTGCTGAAATAACTGATAAGCTTGGTCTTCATTCCCTCCGTCAACGCCACTGGTATATTAACACACACACTCCCTCTCTCTCTCTCTCTCTCTCTCTCTCTCTCTCGTTTAACCCTATGCATAGGAAATTTGGCATCCACTGATTGGGGCCATTACTATGGGTTCTATTTCAGGTATATCCAGAGCACATGTGCCACTTCAGGGGAAGGGCTGTACGAGGGACTAGACTGGCTTTCCAACAATATTGCTAACAAGGTTAGGCTCTAGTGCTGCATGCAACATAAGTGATAATCTTTGATATGGTTATGGGCTGGTTTATTAATATTTTCTATTGGTTCTTGCAGGCTTAGGAGATCCGTAAATCTTCATTTACTTTTTTGGGCTGCAATCTCTGTCAAAGGGGATTTTGTCGTTATGTGGTGTTTATGCATTTTACATTTGATATTGTCTTGAGAATGTATCTGTTTGTTTAGATCATTGTTACAATATGATAGAAATTGACATTTGCCTTGTAGATTCTAAATAATTCATGATTCACAGTTGATAGATATGATTAAACCTTGCTTATTTTGGGATACCCTTGCTTCTGGTTCTCCTTCAATGGATATGGTTGTAATAGTTTCTTCTCCCCCTAATTCTCATTTATGATTAAAAGGTCAATTCTCCTATGTGTTGAAGTTGCATGGGGACTTGAAGATCCATTGATGATAAATCTTTTACTTGTCACCGATCTTGTTGTTTGGAATGGTGGTAGTAAGTGTTACTTTAGTTTCTAGGGCTTGATTATGGGACGGTTGATTTGATCTTCTCTTCCTTTCCATCATGGGTCCTCTTTCAATGTATAAGTACATTCAAAAAGTCGTTGAAATTTTAATCTATAACCATCAGGATTTTGGTTAAATGCACGAAGATTTTGTTGTTGAAGCCTTAATAGATTAACAAGTGATTGGCTACATCTCAATAGCTAGGGGTCTTTTGAAAATTCAGATAAAAAGAATTGTATTCCAACTGTGGGGAGAGCATCTTGTATACAGCACCCACAACAATTTGTTAATATTTGCACTTGCTTTTAGTACTTGAGGCCAAGTAAATTTTGAATGCATCACATCTTGAGTTATCACTTTGCTCAACATTACATTGTTGAGCAAAGTTGTTGAATTGGTGAACCAATATGCCATACTGAAACATTGAGAAGGCCAGAAGGGTCACCCATTTAGAGTTCGGATATTTGCATCACTTGGTGTTGAAAGAGATTCATCTCGTCATTGTAGCTCATGGTATATGAATTTGACCAATATACCAGTTGAAGGCCAAGATGGTTTATTTTTGGCTGAAGGCCACGAAGTTTTGACCATCTGGTGTTGATGGCTCATATTGTTGAACTTTTTATTTTGTTTTATATACTTATTCTTTGTTCAGTGTAATATATTACTGTGAGACACTACAACTTATAATAACGCCTATACCATCATTAGTTTCTAACAATTCCACTAAACTACAAATAAGTATAACTACACTAAATAAAACACAGCTAATTTACATTTAAAACCTTGATGTCTCTTATTTAACTTATTATGGTCAAAATGTTTTATTTAAATCTTAAAATTTCAAAATATTTAGTCATAGCTAAGAGTATTGTAACTCAACTGGTTAGCATCACCTTTTTTTTTTCATGACTTGATAAAAGGTTTAAATAAAATGTTTTTAAAACTTTGATATTTAAATGAAACATTTTGGAAGTTATAAGATTTAAATGAAACACGCTCAAATCAACTAAGTTGAAATTACATTAGGACAGTATATTATATTTTCTATAAATGGTAGAATAAAGGATTTTATATTTCATATACAAATATAGTAATAATAAATGTCTATAAATTACTATATTTATTATCAAATTTCTATTTAGGCAAGAAAAAAAAAAATAGAAGAGATAAAAAATTCTATTATGTTAAATTCACTCATGTGGTTGCATTGACTGATAAGTTACCCATTTTAATTTATTTATTTGTGAAAGAAGATTACACATTTTGTATTGTATTGGTCAATGCAATTACATAGATGAATTTAATTCAAAAAGCTAAGGTATAGAATCCTAATAAATGTAAGGAAATATGCTTAAATTTTGCTCTTACAATATTATGCATTTGTTGGGGAAGTTTTGTTGTACAATGATTGATTTAAAGAAAATTTGTTAGAAATTATCAGAACTTTGTAACAAATAAATAGTTTAAAGCTGATTGAGTTTGTTTGAATGCACTTTGTTTGAATGCACTGTGATTTTTTTATATTAACAGAACACGCCATCTCACAAAATTGCTAGCGGCAGTTTTGATGCACTGTGATTAAAAGTTCTCAATTTTAGGAAAAATTAAATAGTATTAAATAATATCACATCAGTTATATCAAATTTCAATAAATGAGAGTAGTGATAGAATGTTGATATGATTAAATTTTGATACTGTTTGACACTTGATGCGGTATCTTCTCCAGCTTTAGGTGAGGCCAAGTAGATGTTGGTATAAGATGTATTAAAAATTTTCCTAAATACTTATATTTTAGGGAAATGACTTTTATTTTATTCCATTCTAAATAATTTTATATAATTTCTAAAAAAATAATTATATAGAGTATTGCAATATTTACAACATTTTCACAACAAATCTTAAAATAAGTTGTTACTTATTTTAATTTCAACCCATACCACTGAACATAGTATTTCTTTTCTAGATATATTTATATATATATATTTAGAAGATTTTAGATACTTAATTTGATTATATTATTTCAAAAACTATTAAACTGTTTTAAAATTAGAAACTCAAAGAAAAAAAAGAAAAGAAATAAGAGAAAAGAAGCCATTCTCTCTCTCTGGGGACTCTGGCAAAATAAGTAGCACACGGATTTTTAGCATGTTTTTCTAAAACGGTACTATTCAGTATTCAGCCAATTTTGCCGGGGTACACTAACACTGGTATTGCCCTCTCTCTCTCTCTCTCTCTCTCTCTCTCTCAATTTTCAAACTCATCGCTACCATCTCTGACTGCACCAAAATCCGACCCGAATTGTTAGCTGGAACCCGAATAATCTTCAGGGAAGAGAAATGGGTACGCTTCGTGCTTCCAATCCTTTCATTATTGTTCCATTTCCATTTCATGCTTTTTCTTCTTCTTCTTCTTCTTCTTCTTATTATTCTACTCTTACTACTAGTAGAGAAAACCCAAATCAGAATCAGAATCAGAATCAGTTGTTGAAATCAATGAGAGATCAGTGTAAATGTGGAAGCTTTAGGAATGTTGATGATGCCTTAGACATGTTTGATAAAATGCTTCACATGCGCCCTTTGCCTTACATTGTTGACTTTAATCGCATTTTGGGTGCCATTACAAGAATGAAGCATTACCCATTAGTCATTACTCTATTTAAACAAATGGGCTCATCAGGAATTGCTCCCAGTCTTCCTACTCTCAATACTTTGATTAATTGCTTTGGCCATTTGAACCGAGTAGATTTTGGGTTCTCTGTGTTAGCAACAATTTTGAAACTTGGTTATCACCCAGACTCTATTACTCTAACCACCCTTGTCAAGGGTCTCTGTCTTCAAGGTAACATTGTTGGAGCTGTGAAGTTGGTAGAAGATATGGAGAAGAAAGGGTATCAACCTGATGCATTTACTTGTGGAACGATACTAAATGCTCTGTGTAAGATTGGTAAGACTGATATGGCTATTAGATTGCTTAGGAAGATGGAAGAGGGGAAGTTTAAAGCTAATGTGGTGCTCTATAGCACAATCATTGACAGCTTATGTAAGGATAGGTTGGTAACTGAGGCCTTGAACCTTTTGACTGAAATGATGAGTAAAGGCATTCAGCCGGACCTTATCACTTACAATTCCTTAGTTCAAGGCCTATGCAATTTTGGCAGGTGGAGAGAGGCTACTACTTTGTTGAACGAGATGGCACAGAGGAAGATCGTGCCAAGTGTGAGGACCTTCAACATATTGGTGGACACATTTTGCAAAGAGGGGATGTTGAAAGAGGCGAAAATTATTTTTGATAAGATGATTCAAAGAGGTATTGAGCCTAACGTAGTCTCTTATAATTCTTTAATTGATGGATACTGTTTGCAAAATAAATTGAAGGATGCCATCGAAGCATTGAACATGATGGTTGAAAGGGGTTATTCACCTAATGTTGTTAGCTATAACACATTGATTAATGGATTTTGTAAAAATAAAAAAATTGACGAGGCAATGAATCTCTTTAATGAAATGTCCAACAAGGGAGTAACTCCTGATGTTGCGACTTACAACACTCTTATAGGTGGGTTTTGTCGAGTGAAGAGACACAAGCCTGCTCTAGAGCTATTTCATAATATGCAGGCTTGTGGCCAACCTCTAGATCCCCAAACCTATGCTGTCTTGTTGGATGGCCTATGTAAGAATGGACAAGTTGTTGAGGCAATAAAAGTGTTTCATGAGATGGAAGACAAAACATTGGGCAACGATATTGTGATTTACAGCATTTTAATTGATGGTTTGTGTAATGTTGGGAATCTTACAGTTGCAAGAGAACTCTTTTATAGTCTACCTGCGAAAGGATTGCAACCCAATGTTCAAACTTACACCATAATGCTCAAAGGGCTTTGCAAAGAGGGACTGATAGAAGAAGCAAGTGAGATATTTGAGAAAATGGATGGGAGCGGTTGTTCACCTAACGATCGCACATATAACACAATAATCCAAGGATTACTGCAACACAATGAGACATCAAAGGCAATGAAATATCTTGAAATAATGGTTGAAAAGGGTTTTTCACCAAATGCGACAGTTGCAAGCATGTTGGTTGACTTGCTGTCATCTAATCAAGTAGATAAGAACATTCAAGGATTGCTCCAGAAGCTTGAGTGAAGGTTTTTTAGTTTCTCAACATCAAGGACAAGTTTCATATTCACATGTCAATCTTTAAGCGATGTGTATTCATTTCAGGTAAATTTTATAGTTTCTAAAGATAATTTTTCTATTTTATTTATGTATGCATGATTCTTTGTACCTTTAACTATTCTATCTTTTGTTGCAATTTCATTGTGCACTCATGTTGTTGCTTGGAAGTTGGAACCTATTTTCCTGGATGGTTGTTTCAAAATTTTTTCTGATTTAAAGTTAATGCTAAATATTGTTGCTCTAAAATTTGGCATTTTTTGGTTATATGTCCCTTGGCCAGTGGAATTAATGATAATAAATGTTTCCTCCAATAAAATTAAGTTTTGGAGTTGCATGTATGCAAATTGAGTTCCAATCCCCTTTTCCCCTCCTATAAGCCTTGTGGTGCTATTGTGCAATGGACTCGAGTCAAATTTTGCTAGTCTAGCTTGGTTGGTTTATCAACTCAAGGAGTTAGCTGATAATTTTGTATGTGCTTCTCCTTGAATTGTCTAAAGAGAGAAGCAACTTAGGTTGTAGTGCAATACAAAATTAACTTCATGGTATAATCATTTTGACATTTAAAGTAAATGAATTGAGTTGGAAACTCCCAACTTGCGATCATATAGCTGAAGAATAGTTCATATGTTAGTGATTGATTACATTTCATGGACACAGAGCTGATTCTTTTGGAGCTTTTGTAATTTCATTTTGTTGCATGTAGATTGTGAATTCCTAGGCCAACTTAGGTTAGGTTTCTTAGTTTTAGTTAGTGATGTTATGCTTAAAGAAAACCAATCTTTTTGAAATACACAAGGTCAACTTAGTGATATCATGTTTGGTCAAGTATAAGATAGATAATCCCATAGGTCTTGTGGAATATACAACAAGGTTTATAAAAGTCGTGTTGTAGGTTACTGCACAATCATTATAATGAGATAATTATTATGTATGAGTGTTTTCTTGTTAGGTTGATTTGGTTTTTGACTTGTGATTTTGGGAATTTAGCTTGAGATAAAAGATTTCTCTTTCACCAAGCTTTTCAGTTGGCCTTTTGCCAAGGAGATATGTATTCTAATGGTGGGTCTTCATGCAGTGGGCAAGACTACCATTTTGTGCAAGCTGAAATTGGGAGAGATTGTGACCACCCTTCCTACCGTTGGTATTCTTTTGCTATATTGTTAACATTGTTCTATGATATAATGTGCTGCTTGTTTGTAGTTATAGGTAGTTGGATTTTACAAATTATTTTGTGGCTTAGAATTTTGCAGGTGACGTTGATTTTCATAATAATTAATTAATATATCCGAACATTTGAAAATATATCTATAATAATTTATGATTAAAAAATATTTTTAACTTTTCTCTAGCTAAAATAGAAAGACAAATGCTCATATTAACTTTCCTTCAAAACTTTGTTTTTGTTTGGGATTTTTAACAGAACAAGATTCTCTCAAATTATTTCAGTTGGATGAGTTTGTCATTAATCCAAGCTCAAGTCGTTGCCCTCAAGTAAATCATTCGGAACTTCATTTATGGCGAAGGTATATACTTCTAGGAATGACTTGGTTTAGGTGTCATTGGAGTTTCCAAGTAGAAGCAATTGAAGATTTGGCTCTAAAAATAAACTTAACTATCGTAGCGTACATCATGGTAGATCCTCATAAGGAATTATTGGATGAGAGAGCCACAAAGGAGAACTTTAGTCTCTATAGTTTGAAAGGAACTCAACCCAAAACTTAAACTGACTTGATGAATGAAGGCGGGATTGGAAAATTGGGTTCCTGACCAAGAGTGCTGAACAACACTTTGGTCCAGGATATCAGTGCCAAATGACACTAATGACAATTCGACACAAAAGTTTTGACCTAAAGTGCTGTGTGCCGATCAGCCTATTTTGTTCTGTTAAGCTCTGTATTCCTACAACACCTCCTTGATAGTTGCTAATATGTGTTGGCAAGTTGGGAACGCTGTTTTGATGGCTGGAATTGGGTTCTCATGTATAGGGATAATTTGGTCCATTTGGGAAGTTAGTTAGGATAAATAGTTGCATGGTTATTTAGCATATGCAAGGGATTAGTTTTTCAACATATAGAACTTGTATGAAGGCTTTTAGTCTTTCAACATCAGGTACTCGATTTCATAATTTAATGCTTTGCTAGTCAATCTATAAAGAGTTTCTTTTCATGTATATTAGTAGTGAAGATGTGGAAAACCTCAATTGGTTCTTTAAATCTGTGAGAGATCAATGCAGATCTCAAAGCTTTAGGAATCTTGGTAGTGCCTTAGGGTTGTTTGATCAATCGGTTCACATGTGCCTTTTTCCTTCCGTTTTGGATTTTAATCCCATGTTGTATACCTATTGGCATGGCAATTAAAGTCTTCTATCTAAGGAAATGAAATAGTAATATAGATATACTACTTAAACACATTGTATCACTTTATTTCACTATGAATGTTGTGCTACCAAGATACTTAAATCAACAAAGATGGTCCTCAATTCTTAGGTGGATTAATGCTACATCTAGTTGCATGCATTCACTACTAGGTTTGGATTACAAGCATTGAAGTTTTAAATTTTTTTTCACAAAAAATAGAACTCTTTGAGGACTTTTCAGGGTCACTTCTAAAACATTTGATCCATGGACAGGTGTGTGAACACTGTAGCATGATGATGGCAGTAAAGTTACTATAACAGAAGTTTTAATATAAAATATATGGGGTTTGGATGATGATTGTTAATTCTACTAGAGAATCTTTGAATGAGGACACTCATGTAGCTTTATTACTTTATGCCAATATGCCAGCTAGCTTTGGTAGTAGTTGCAATCCTACTACTCATCAACCAGACGGAAAGTGGTAACCCATTAAAGTGTAGTATGTATTCTATATACAACTCTATTGACATATATTAGAACATTTTATCTAGATCAAATTGTTTTATGTAGGATGGAAAACCCTTCATTAGAGGGACCATTTGGGTTTTTCCTCTGTTCTAAGCATTTCATTTCCTGTACTTCTTTGAGATTTTTCTAATAATATTTGCAGTTAGTTTTATTGATTCCTAAATAATTATGAATTGGATGAATATAAATCCATTTGGTATAGTCACTAAAGATGGTTTTGAGAGGTTCATTCTTTTTCTATTTGATACAATGCTTCACATGCACCCTTTCCCTTCCCTTGTGGATTTTAATCAATTTTTGGGTGCCATGGCAAGAATGAAGCGTTACTCGGTGGTCATTAATTTAGATAGAGATATGGAATCACTAGGAATTACTCCCAATATCTTTGGCTAGAACATTAGCAGATGGTAGTGATACCTTGGTTTCTAGGCTTGATTATGATGCAATTGATCTGTTCTTTCAACCATTGTGGATTAACTTTTAATGTGTAGATACATTCAAATGCTTTTCAATGTTAGTTAGCGCTCAGGTATTTTGTATACAACCGACTCTCTCTCAATGGAATCATGCTTGTGCTTTGAAGCCCATTGGGAATTTGGTGAATGCTGAGGATTTTAGTGTGCTAGTCTTAATAAAGTAGTTGGTTACATCTCTATGGTTAGGGATGTTTATGAAATTTTACATAAACAGAAGTATGTCCCAAATGTGAGGAGAGTGTGTATTATACTGCACCAACAACAATTTTGTAATACTAGCACTTGCTTTTAGTACTTGAGCCCATTGGCGGTTCTCAAATACGTCTAGCATTCATATTCGTAAATTGAAGGTTGGCATTTTTGGTTGTGTGCATTGTTATGCAAAGTTTTTGTTTTTGGTAAACAGGTAGACTTTTTTGCTATTTTGAAACATAGACAAAACTTAGATACAATTCTTTAGATATTTTACCTTATGTTTCCCAATTAAATTCACTCACATGGCTGGCTAATGGGCCACGTAGTTAAATTTATTTGTCTGCTGGAGAAGATACCAGCTTTTGTGTTGCTTGGTCAATGTAATTACATGATTGATTTTAATTGGTGAATGGTGAACCTAAGGTATCTAAGGAACAGAAGAAATTGTACTGTAAGTTTTGCTCTTAAAACATTATGCATCTATATGGGAATCTTAAGTAAATGCTGCCAAAGGTGATCACCTAGATAGAGCTAAGATGGGATAAAACTGCATCACTTTGGTCTCTTAAGGGATTGAAGACGTGAACACCTGATATTGATGGCCCACATTGTTGAAAATGTGACACTGACAGCCACTAATGGCTCACATTGTTTATCGGAGACAGCAATTATTATATACTTTGTAAGATTCTCTAATAAAGTATCTATAAATGGTTGGATTGGAGCATAATATAGCCTTGAGTCCTGACAATGGTGCAATTGTACATGGTTTGTGCACTAATTAGAGATATAATGCCAATAACATATATACCCTTGTATATCTTACTGCCAATAGCTCATTTTACTTACCATCTCTGAGTTTTGTTTAAAATTTTCTTGTGCATAATAATATTGCTGGTTGAATGCCTAGGATGAATTGAGGGAGGTTGTGCTGCTTGTATTTGCAAACAAGCAGGATCTTCCAAATGCCATGAACGCTGCTGAAATAACTGATAAACTTGGTCTTCATTCTCTCCGTCAACGCCACTGGTATATTAACACTCTCTCTCTCTCTCTCATGTTTTATCCTATGCATAGGAAATTTGGTATCCACTGATTGGGGCCATTACTTTGGGTTCTATTTCAGGTATATCCAGAGCACATGTGCCACTTCAGGGGAAGGGCTGTATGAGGGACTAGATTGGCTTTCCAACAATATGGCTAACAAGGTTAGGCTGTAGTGCTGCATGCAGCATAAGTGATAATCTTCGATATGGTTATGGGCTGGTTTATTAATATTTTCTATTTGGTTCTTGCTGGCTTAGGAGATCTGTAAATCTTCATTTACTTTTTTGGGTTGCAATCTCTGTCAAAGGGGATTTTGTTGTTGTGTGGTGTTTATGCGTTTTACATTTGATATTGTCTTGAGAATGCATCTGTTTGGTTAGATCATTGTTACAATATGGTAGAAATTGACATTTGTCTTGTAGATTTTAAATAATTCATGATTCTCAGTTGATAGATATGATTAAACCTTGCTTATTTTGGGATACCCTTGCTTTTGGATCTCCTTCAATGGATATGGTTGTAATAGTTTCTCCTCTCCCTAATTCTCATTTATGACTAAAAAGGGCAATTCTCTTATGTGGTGAAGTTGCATGGGTACTTGAAGATCCATTGATGTTAATCTTTTGCGAGTTACCAATCTCTTTGTTTGGAATAGTGGTAGTAAGTGGTACTTTAGTTTCTAGGGCTTGATTATGGGACAATTGATTTGATCTTCTCTTCCATAATGGGTCCTCTTTCAATGCATAAGTACATTAAAAAAGCTGTTGAAATTTTAATCTATAATCTTCAGGATTTTGGTTAAATGCCAAGTATTTTGGTGTTGAAGTCTTAATAGATTAACAAGTGATTGGTTACATCTCAATAGCTAGGGGTCTTTATGAAATTTTAGATAAAAAGAATTGTATTCCAACTGTGGGGAGAGCATCTTGTATGCAGCAACCAGAACAATTTGTTAATATTTGCACTTGCTTTTAGTACTTGAGGCCAAGTAAATTGCGAATGCATCACATCTTGAGTTAGAGCTCTGATATTTGCATCACTTTGCTCAACATTGCATTGTTGAGCAAAGTTGTTGAATTGGTGAACCAATATGCCATACTAAAACATTGAGAAGGTCAGATGGGTCACCCATTTAAAGTTCAGATATTTGCATCACTTGGTGTTGAAATAGATTCATCTCTCATCATTGTAGCTTATGGTATATGAATTTGACCAATATCCAAGTTGAAGGCCATGAAGTTAAGTTTTTTTTTTTTTTTTTTTTTGAAGGCCACTAAGTTTTGACCATCTGGTGTTGATGGCTGATGTTGTTGAACTTTTTATTTTGTTTCATTTACTTATTCTTTGTTTAGTGTAATATATTACTGTGAGACACTACAACTTATAATGACACCTATCCCATCTTTAGTTTCTAACAATTCCGCTAAACTACAATCAAGTATAACAACTCCACTAAATAAAACACAGCTAATTTACATTTAAAACCTTGATGTCTTTTATTTAAATTTTTATGGTCAAAATGTTTTATTTAAATCTTAAAATTTCAAAATACATTTTATTTAGCCAAGAGTATTGTAGCTCAACTAGTTAGCACTACCTTCTTTTTTTCATGACAATTTGGAAAAATGTGATAAAAGGTTTAAATAAAACGTTTTTAAAAACTTTGATATTTAAATGAAACATTTTGGAAGTTATAAAGTTTTAAATGAAACACACTCAAATCAACTAAGTTGAGATTATATATATTGGGCAATTATTGTGTAGTCTCGGAGTACAAGGTCAGCAAGTTGACCTTGTACTCCTAGCCAATAGGAGCATGCCAACACATAATAACTTGCTTACCTCAGTGGGACTGCCAGCTTAGGGTGCTCTGTTAACTTTAGGAAATTTTTAGTTTCACTTTTAATTTTAAAACAGGGGCACTCCTTCCTTCTCTCAAACTCTCACGTATGATTCCTCTCTTCCTCTCCCATGAACAGCGGCTCAAGTACCATGGGCTGTTCCTCTCTCACCTCTGTTAGCATCGTGGAAGTTCACTATGCGGCCACCTTGCCGTGATTGGTTCAGTTCATTCTCTGATGCCGTTTCGGTATTCGTTCAAAACAAAACCGATCTAGCCCAAATGAAAACAAAAGCCCTTCCGGACTCTTCTCTGTATGGTCCTTATCAAGCTCTTTCCTCTTCTAATCCATTGCTTCAAGCCTCATTCACAGGTATAGCCATCTGTAAAGGCATAAACGGTGAGTGCAATTTTTTTTTTAAAATCATCTTTTGTGGAAATTTCTTATACTGTAATTATTGATGATTTGAATCTCATATTTTGTGATAAATCTACTGTTTGGGATTTTGATTGTAATGTGATTTGGATTTGCAATTCTTACCCAATTGGGTGTTGGATTTGTAATTTTGTGAAGTAACTTGTGGCTGGTGAGTCATTATATAAAGCATGACTCATGATATGTTTTTTATTGCATATAAAGTGTTTGTTTAAATGCTTCTTAGGCCAAAACTTACCAAATCCTTGTCCAACTTTTTGAGACAGCCAAATCCTTATTTTGCAGTGCTATAAGATTTTTTTTTTTGAGTGAAGTATTTGCTGTTTTGCAGTGAATCTATTATTGATTTAGTAGTTTCCATTTATTTAAAGCCCAAGTAATTGTGCGAGTATTACTGGAATTTGCAAATAAATTTATGTAGCTTATTAGCCCTTTCAGTGTTGGTTCCAAGTGTTGGATGCTTACTTTTACTCTTATTTTTTTTTGGTTTATTACCAGAGAGGCTTTGTTGAGGCCCATGCTTCTGTACTCCAATTGGCTCATTCCTTTACTCCAATTGTTTGATAAAATTCCCCAATGAAAAGATTGTCATTTTTAAAGAATTTTGGTATAGACCTTCATGAAACTTGCTTATTACCGTTAGAAAAGCTTGATTTAATTATCATAACTCATTCTTGGACATGTTCTTGATAGTGCTTAGACATATTGGAGTTCACCTGTGATGTTTATTAATAATTGTAAATTTCACTTATGCTATTTTGTATTAATCGTGTGATGAATATATATATATATATATATATATATATATATATATATATATATATTATATTCATACATTATTTAGTTTTGATATTTAATCATTATGCAGAAGAAGTTCAGACTTTAGAAAAGCAAATGAGTAGAGGTGGAGAGAAAGGTTTCACAACCACAAAAATCTAGAAGGATATTTCAATGGATAGCTGAAAAGTAAGTTTGATGATGCTTTCATTTGTGGAAACAATTATACTTTCTACATTCAAGCCTTGCTGCCTAGCTTTCTTTTAGGAATCCTTTGTTTTTACTTTTTGGTTTTCATCTAGCAAAGTGAATTTGTACTTATAGATTCACTCAAATTTGACTTGGAGCCCATGTAAAGTTATGTACTAATTTTATATGCTTAGTTTCTTGTTCTCAAGGATTACTTAATTTATACATTTTATTTATTTATTTTTCTTTAAATTAGATTGTCAACCACATAAAAAAGTTACAAAAGTAAGACATGGGCAATGGCCACTATGAACTAAGTAAGGGAGTTCATAAGGTATTTTTTGTTATAGTTGAAGACAAGCAAAACTTATTATTACAGTTGTTCTCTACTTTGAAACCGGAATTGCAATGGTGCCCATAAAAAAATTGTCACAAGAACACTTATTCTTGTAATGTATATGATTTTTGAGCTAAAAGAATGTCTCGTCTTATTTTAGTTTCTTGTAACTTTTGGAAGCATTTGGAGGAAGTGCATATTATGGTAACACTTTTTTGATGTGGAATTGTCCAATTCTAATGTAATAACCTTCAAATTCATTTAGAATATTTGTTGAATTCCATGATTTTTTTCTCCAATATGGTATAGAAAGTAAATGTGGGAATTGTGTTATTATGGTTAATGGTCTTGCTTCATAGTCATGACCAAGGGAATTACCCTGTAATTAACCTGATAACCAAATCCAAGAATTCTTAAAAATAAAGTCAATAGTAGTCAGCAATGAAGATACAAACTCACATTACATTAAGTATTTTGAAATTACAAGAATTTACAAATTCACATTGCATATGTATTTTGAAGTCACAAGAATTTGTACTAGACCTGGAGGGGAGAATTTTGGAAATAATCTAAATGCTTATTTATTCAATCTCATCCGTAAAAGCAATGTTTGTTACAAGCTAATTATCATCTGCATCACAATGACATCAAGGAACCACTCCAACTAGGTTATCCAGGTTTTGCTATTCATCTGCATCTTCTGCTACAAAATATTCATGCTGCAATGTCTGCTGCAAAATATTCATGCCACAAAGATAAGCAGCACTTCACAACATTATATAACAAAGGAGGCATAAAACTCAATCCAAATAGGAATGACAAAAATAAAAGTGAAATAATGTAATTTTAATTGACATAAGGACAATAAATAGTCTCATTATAATGATGGTGGCCGGTGAACATGTGTTGGCTGATGACTTGCTATCTGCAAATCCAGTAGATAAAGCACTTCAAGAATTACTTATTAAGACTTTGCCAGTCAATCTATAAGGTGTATGTATATTTGTTGGAAGTGGTTATTTACTTTTTATGAAATGGTGTTTCTTTTCATATCATTGATGCTTTTGCCCTTTCAAATTTTTTTGTCTTTTTTAATTTATTTTTTATTTTTTATTTTAAAATTTGTAATTAAATAGGTTTTATTTGAAGTGAAGATTTGGTTGACCCTCACAAGGAGTTATTGGATGGGAGGAGAACTTTACTCTCTATGGAGTTGTGATAGATATAGAATAGGTCTTGGGAACCATATCACACATGAACAATACGACCTTCTCTCCTAAAATTAGAAGTGCTATGTCAACAACATTTTCACAACAAATCATAAGTGATAACTTATTATTGGGTTTTAATTTGAATTTACCACTTAAATTACTTATTTGCTCACTAGTAACAACCAATAACAACTTGCCACTTAAGATTTGTTGTGAAAGTATTGTGGACATAGCTTTTCTCCTCCTAAAATAGCCATAAAAGTTGTAGCATGAAAGGAGTAAACTTCGATTTGATTCTATTCCAATCATTTATATATTCTATTGTTTTATAAACTTCAATTTGAATTGTCCAACATGGGAGTGGCTCCCATTTTTGTCACTTACTGCAATCTTATAGGTGGGTTTTGTCGAGTGAAGCGACCCTAGGCTGCACTAGAGCTATTCCATAAAATGCAGGCTTGTGGCCATGTTGGTTGACTTGCTGTCATCTAATTAAGTAGATAAGAAACATTTAAGAATTGCTTCATAAGTTTGTGTGAAGGTTTTTTAACTTCTCCAGGTCAAGGACAAGCTTCATATTTGTACCCATTGCTTGTCAATCTGTAAGCAACATGTATTTTTTATTTTAATTTTTTGGAGTAAATTTTATATTTTTTACAAGATGAACTTTCTCTTCATTTATAATTGGAAGATTGATCGTTCTTTTAATTGTTCTATCTTTTGATGATATTTCATTGTGCACACATGTTGTTGCTTTCGACCTATTTTCATGGATAGTTATTTCAAATTTTGTCTAATGTAAGTTAATGCGAAATATATTAGTTCTAAAGTTTGACCTTCTCTGTGGTCATACATCCATATTAGGTAGTGAAATAAACGTTAATACATGTATATTATGCTTAAATTAAGTGTTGGAGTTGCGTGTCGAATGTTACAATAAAAATATATATTACGCTTAAATGTAAGGTGTAGTGAATACCTTACTTCTATTTCTATGCTGAATTTGTCTTAGTTTCACATGCTTTCCTGAACTGTATTGACACTAGACTTGGGAATTGGAACCAATTTAGATTAGTGTAGTTTGAAACACTTTTGAACTTAATGAAGTAGCTTTTTTGTCCACTGACTTGAAGATTTGCAACTTAATGTGGAGACTGTGGGATACAAGAACATCAGCTTCACTGTCTGGGATGTTGGGGGCCAGGACAAGGTATGTGATCTTAATATTTAAGTTTCATAACAGCTAAAACTTTAAGCTTAAATGTGAAATCAGGAAAATATTGTTAATTATATCATGTTTCTATGATTGTTATGTGCACCTAGTTTCTTTAGTGCGTATGGACGGTCTTGTGCTGACTAGTTATTGAACCATTAGCACACAACAAATTCATAAGCTACATCTACTAGCTACTTTCTGATTCAGTTTTTCCTGGTCTATTTAAGGAAAAGCTATTCAGCTTGTGGCAGACATTTCAGACAAGTATCTGATAACTTGTGTTTTGTTGCTGTTGGTTATTATGTGCATGTGTCTATCCTTGTGCTAATTAGATGCTTGTCCATTAACATAAAGATAATGTATGTACATTATTTTGAGCCACCTTGTCTTTCAGTTTCTTCCGTAGTTTTAAGAGGAAGTATGTTTTTGTGTTAGTCATTTGTGATTTATGTGCTTATTGACGGTCTTGTGCTGATTAGTTATTCCATCAGCACATAACATATTCATAAGCTACATTGAATGCCACATTGTATTTTCAGTTTTTCCTTATTCTATGTGAGGACAGCTATTCATGTTTTGGCGTACATAATCTATACACACAATTATATATATATATGTATACGTACATACATATGCAATTAGGCATGTGTATACTTGAATGCTTGTATGTTTGTATTATGCATTAGTTGGTTAACATAGGTACTTCACACTTTGTTATTAATGTGTTGTTGGTGATACACCAAGTTAAATTTATTGAGAGCTATTCTTTCCCTTAGGCATTATTGACTGTTCATTTTCTAAGTCTTGTATTGTGCATGTACAAATTCGACCTTTGTGGAGACATTACTTCCAAAACACTCAAGGGCTTATCTTCGTGGTTGATAGCAATGACTGTGACCATGTGGTTGAGGCTAGGGATGAGCTGCATCGGATGTTGAATGAGGTAACTAAAGGCTCCATCTTGTTATAAACTGAATGGAACTTGTAATGTTTTAGTTTAGTTAGATCTTGGAAAAGGGTATTGATTTTTTTATGTTACTAGCCTATTAGAAACTAACACAATTAAACATAATTGATAATTCACATAATTAGTTGGATCATTTTATTATTGACATTGCTTTGTAATACTGTTAGTCTCTGCAGTATTCTAATTCAACTGTTTTGGTATTAATAACATATATACCCCGTGTACATCTTACTGCCAATAGCTCATTTTACTTACCATCTCTCAGTTTTGTTTAAGATTTTCTTGTGCATAATAATATTGCTGGTTGAATGCCTAGGATGAATTGAGGGAGGCTATGCTGCTTGTATTTGCAAACAAGCAGGATCTTCCAAATGCCATGAATGCTGCTGAAATAACTGAAAAGCTTGGTCTTCATTCCCTCTGTCAACGCCACTAGTATATTAACACTCTCTCTCTCTCTCTCTCATGTTTTACTCTATGCATAGGAAATTTGGTATCCACTGATTGGGGCCATTGCTTTGGGTTCTATTTCAAGTATATCCAGAGCACATCTGCCACTTCAGGGGAAGGGCCATACGAGGGACTAGACTGGCTTTCCAACAATATTGCTAACAAGGTTAGGCTCTATTGCTGCATGCAACATAAGTGATAATCTTCAATATGGTTATGGGCTGGTATATTAATATTTTCTATTTGGTTCTTGCAGGCTTAGGAGATCCGTAAATCTTCATTTACTTTTTTGGGCTGTAATCTCTGTCAAACGGGATTTTGTCGTTATGTGGTGTTTATGCATTTTACATTTGATATTGTCTTGAGAATGTATCTGTTTGTTTAGATCATTGTTACAATATGATGGAAATTGACATTTGCCTTGTAGATTCTAAATAATTCATGATTCACAGTTCATAAATATGATTAAACCTTGCTAATTTTGAGATGCCCTTGCTTTTGGTTCTCCTTCAGTGGATATGGCTGTAATAGTTTCTCCTCCCCCTAATTCTCATTTATGATTAAAAGGTCAATTCTCCTGGTGAAGTTGCATGGGTACTCAAAGATCCATTGACGATAATCTTTTACGTGTCACCAATCTCTTTGTTTGGAATAGTGGTAGTAAGTGGTACTTTAGTTTCTAGGGCTTGAATATGGGACCGTGGATTTGATCTTCTTGTCCATCATGGGTCCTCTTTCAATGCATAAAGTACATTAAAAAAGTCGTTGAAATTTTAATCTATAACCATCAGGTTTTTGGTTAAATGCACAAAGATTTTGTTCTTGAAGCCTTAATAGATTAACAAGTGATTGGTTACATCTCAATAGCTAGGGGTCTTGATGAAATTTCAGATAAAAAGAATTGTATTCCAACTGTGGGGAGAGCATCTTGTATACAGCAACCACAACAATTTGTTAATATTTGCACCTGCTTTTAGTACTTGAGACCAAGGATATTTTGAACGCATCACATCTTGAGTTAGGGCTTTGATAATTGAACCACTTTGCTCAACAATACCACAACAATTTGTTAATATTTGCACCTGCTTTTATTACTTGAGACCAAGGATATTTTGAACGCATCACATCTTGAGTTAGGGCTTTGATAATTGAACCACTTTGCTCAACATTGCATTGTTGAGCAAAGTTGTTGAATTAGTGAACCAATATGCCATACTGAAACATTGAGAAGGTCAGAAGGGTCACCCAGTTAAAGTTCAGATATTTGCATCACTTGGTGTTGAAATAGATTAATCTCTCATCACTGTAGCTTATGGTACACGAATTTGACCAATATCCAAGTTGAAGGTCACGAAGTTAGGGTTTTTTTTTTTTTTTTTTTTTTTAATTTATTTTTTTTGTGCTGAAGGCCACGAAGTTTTGACCGTCTGGTGTTGATGGCTCATATTGTTGAACTTTTTATTTTGTTTCATTTACTTATTCTTTGTTTAGTGTAATATATTACTGTGAGACACTACAACTTATAATGACGCCTATCCCATCTTTAGTTTCTAACAATTCCGCTAAACTACAATCAAGTATAACAACTCCACTAAATAAAACACAGCTAATTTACATTTAAAACCTTGATGTCTTTTATTTAAATTTTTATGGTCAAAATGTTTTATATAAATCTTAAAATTTCAAAACACATTTTATTTAGTCAAGAGCATTGTAACTCAACTAGTTAGCACTACCTTATTTTTTTATGACAATTAGGGAAAACCGAAAACGTGATAAAAGGTTTAAATAAAACGTTTTTAAAAACTTTGATATTTAAATGAAACATTTTGGAAGTTATAAGATTTAAATGAAACACGCTCAAATCAACTAAGTTGAAATAATATTAAGATCTTAGTATATTATTTTTTTCTATAAATAGTAGAATAATGGATTTCCGAATTTCATATACACATATAGTAATAATAAATGTCAATAAATAACTATAATTATTATCAAATTTCTATTTAGACACGAAAAAATAGAAGAGATAAAAATTCTATTATGTTAAATTCACTCACATGGTTGCATTGACCGATAAGTTACGCATTTTAATTTATTTATTCATGAAAGAAGATAACACATTTTGTATGGTATTGGCCAATGCAATTACATTAATGAATTTAATTCAAGAACCTAAGGTATAGAATCGTTATAAATGTGAGGAATTATGTGTAATTTTGCTCCTAAAATGTTATGCATTTGTTGGGGAAGTTTTGTTGTAAAATGATTGATTTAAAGAAAATGATATTGAATGAAAAAACATAGTTTTATTAGTTTGGCAGAAGAAAGTAATTTTGTTTTATTTATTAAATTTTTGTGAGAAAGAATAAAAGATAGAATGTTGCATCTCTAGTTTAGTTTGTGTTGTATACATAGGAATATATAAGATTTGTTGTAATATATATGCCAAATGATATCTATTGAAAGGTCATAATCCTTCAAATTTGATATATCAAAAGGTGTTTATTGAAAGGTCATAACCCTTCATATTAGACATTCCAAAAGATTTCTATTGATAAAAAAAGTGCTTATTAAATGAAAATGTACATATTAACCAAAAAAGTGCCTATTGAATGAAATAGTTCCTATTGAAAAATAAAAAGACAACTGTTTGGTATCGAAACACAAACAAACAAACAAAAAAATAAAGTCTCATATTTACAATGACAATTCAAATATATTAGGAATTGAATTTTTATAGAATTACACTAATCTTTTAATTAAGGAATTGAATTTTTGCTATTGAGTATAAAGGTTGATTGGTACTGGTTACTAAGCAATTAATATTGAAAAGGGTTCTTGTCCAGCTATAACAAAAATATCCTATTCCTTGCTAATGAATATAAGATAACCAAAAAATTAAATAAAAACTTATTCTTCACCATGACACCAAACCCCCTAGCCCCAATCATAGTTCTCGCAATTTAAATCCCATTGTCCATGACAAAGTATCCCCATTACTCACTCACCTATATTAGTGCGTCCATATTCTCTTCATTAATAACTTACAACTGCTCCATGTTGCCTTAACAGGTGAACTTCAAAGTTCAAAGAAATGATAACTTCAACATGTGGCATTTTGCTAGGCCACACATTTATCTAGTTGCAGTTATTAATCAATACAAAGGCAAGGAAATGAACAATTTTATGGTACAAACAGCTTTGCAACACAGCCTGAGTCCTCAAACAAAGCATATAATATTGATAGACATTATAATGAATAGAAACTGCACTTGATGTGGCTCATTGCATAAGTAACAACATATTAACGCCTGTCCAAATCAAGCTTCAATGATGTTTCTTTAGCTTGCTTAAACTGAAAAACATATCCATTTGCAATAAGTTAGTCTTAGAGCATAAAAACTTGGTAGAAAGTCAATAAATAAAAAGAATCCTCCACTGCTCTGGAGTTTCAATCTTGTCTCTTCCACTGCAGATCATATCAAATCCTCCCTAATAAAAAGAAAAGGCGAGCAAATTATTTTTAAAAAAAAAAAACTTGAAATAGAACTTACATTTATAATGACATATATAAAGAAACAAATTGATGAGCAGAATATTATAAAATAGCTCAGGTGGTGTGGTACATAGGAGGTAAAAGCAATGGTATTTTCTTTCAGATTTGGTAATGTAGCAAACAGGAGAACTTTCTAGCAGATTCGTTCTAATTTCTGCCCCACTAGAACTACATAGTAATGTCACTATGACCTTTTCAAGAAAAAAAAAAAGTCGCTATGACAAGAAAGAGACATTATAATGAGAAGTTCAAACAGATGCACCTAAAACATATGCATAATTAAGAAATATATATGCGGTATGTATAATTGAAATGAAAGAAATAAAAGTGTAAAGATAGTCTTCATTGAAAAGCAAACCATGGAAAACTAATAAAAACCTTGAGTTGTTGTTTCGAATTGTTTTGGCATTGTTAAAGGCCTCAAGAACTGGGTTGGACTGTGATATTAAAGGTCAATGTGGACATAAACCTTGATTTTTACTTAATTCTTCCGATAATATGCCAAGCATATACTCATAGGAAAATTTGAAATCCAACTGTATGTCCTTCTACTCCAGATTGCCCGCCTAAGCGTGCAAGATATCTCATGAGCATCTTTGTTGTCTCAATTTTACTAGCATCTCTATCTCTACTAACCAAAATTGAATTGTATTTTCCTTCATTAATCATTGCCTTATTTTCTTAAACAACACATAAAATAAGCAACTACCACATAAGTAAACAAAAAAAACTGTCACATCCAGGAAGTAATATGAATTGCAAAAAAGTTGTATAAATCCTTAGTGGCAGGTTGTTAGTTGTTACTGGTTATTATTGGTATGCAAAAAAGTAATTTTAGTTGTGGGTTCCAATCAAAACGAGTAACAACTTAATGCCTAAGATTTGTTGTGAAAATGTTGTGAATGTAGCACTTCTAAAAAAAAATAAAAAGAGCAATACACAAAAATTTTCTTTACATTTTTCACAACAATTGAGTTGATAAACTTTTACTAGTTATTATCTAGGTCCATTACTAACATTATCTTTTTTTTCTTACCAATTACCACTGTCAATTTGCCACACATCATGTGTGAAAAAGATTTGACAAATTTTATGTGTCTATAGACTTTCTCAACCAAAAAAAAAAAAAAAAAAAAAAAAAATTCTACATGGTTTGTTTTAATTAGTAATTTTTCATCTAAAACAAGATAATACAGTTTAAGTAAGATTTAAATTTATATATATATATATATATATATATATATATATATATATATATAAAATCATAGTTAAATATATAAAAAAAAAAACCCCAATTCATTTTTTGCCTTAAGACTCTAAACGCATCAAGCCACCCTTATATACAGATCCCCTATCTCACACTTAGTAGTTTTGAACTCATGATCTCATATATATCATGAAACTTTAAGAACTGCTTAGCCAACTCTTGGGGTTGATAGTTACAGTTTAAAATTTATATGGTTTGTTTTGAACTTTGAAATACTAGGAGGTCTAACTCAAAACTATAAATAAACTTTTTAGTAAAAAACTAATCCAAACGAACTACTAAACTTTGAATGGTGTCTCGTCATAATTAGTTGAATGAAATTCCTAATAAGATTAGTCAAAGAATTTTGTAATTCAATGGTATTTTTCTCTGTTCCTTATGAGAAGAATTATGGTTAGAATTCTCCCTCCATTACTATTGTAAATATTAAATTATCAAAAAATTAAAAATAATGTAAGATGTAGAGTTGAACATTAATATCCAACAACACCAATAAACAACACAAAATGAGCTATTTGGCTTCAGCATGCTCTTTCCCCTTGTGAAGTCAGGCAATTTGCAAACACATTTTTACATAACATTACTAGCAACAGGAAACAGAATATTTTTAAAGTAGTAAATATTAAAGATATTGCGTGCTAGCATTTATTCTGACAATGATATTAGAAAAAGAGATAATGAATGATCCTACTTCAAGATGCTTCATTAATTGTCAAAGTTGCAATCAATTTTTTAAATTATAGCCCAAACACATCAGTGTATAAGGGCGAGTCCAAATCTTCTGTACCACTCTCCCTGCTCCACTCTATGCTCCACAAATAAAAATTTGACACATGTCCACCTATTTAATTAAATGCTAATTTTTTGCCTTTTTATATTCCAAATTTTCAGTTTCCTAAAAAAAATTTAAAACAAAAAACCAACACATGTTCACCGGTCCAACCAGCAGAGCGAGAATAGTAATAAGGAAATCAATCAATTCCTTGCCTGCTTCAGCGAAGAGCACTTGGTGTCTCTTTTTGTCAATCAGGCTTACATTAGTGGCTGCCATGTTTTGTATGCTGCTTAGAGCATTTACCTTAGTGGCTACCTTAGGTCCACACCTCAGCCGCCAGGTCCACACCAACACATGGTTTTGTTGTGTTTATTCTGTTGTGTGGCACGGTGCTTCGTGGCTTTCTATTCTTGAAAGTTTTTAGTTTCTGTGTGTTGATTGATTGATTGTGGTAATCAAAGTACGTACAAAAGGTTACGCACTAACTTATACCAATTTGGGGTTGAGTATCTGGTAAATTTTTGATGGATTGTTTGTTGGTGGTGACCGGTACGTGAAGATGTGTTGGTGTTTTTTTTTTTGGTTAACTGGCCAGCCGGCTGAGGTGTGGACCTGGCGGTAGTAGTGGATGGCCGATGACAATGTTTGAGATCTCTTTTTAGTGGAGCCGGCGAAGTTGGTGGTGGACCGATGATGGTGGCCGGTGAACATGTGTTGGTTTTTTGTTCTAATTTTTTAGGAAACTGAATTTTTGGAATATAAAAAAGGCAAAAAATTAGCATCTAATTAAATAGGTGGACATGTGTCAAATTTTTATTTGTGGAGTATAGAGTGGAGCAGAGAGAGTGGTACAGAAGATTTGGACTTCATAAGGGCAATCAGAGTTGGAACATAGAGGTGTACATGACAGTGATAACAATTTTTTGCTCTATGTTTTCATATTACTGTCACATTTCATGGCTTCAAACCAAACCTACAAACATGACACACTTATGTGATAGTGTATTTGCTAAAAGCTTTAGAAGAAAGATTTTTCTTTAATGGGTATGAATCATATGAAGCACACTCAATCGAAATCAAGAGAAACAGAAAACACGTATATGTAAGCTTCTGAACACATATAGCTACAACAGCAGATTCCCTAAAGTTACAAAAGCACTCATAACTAGTTGCACCCAAATTAGCATTTCTTTCCTAATCTCTGAAATTGTGCATAAGTACAAGAAATTTAACTTTTAATCCAAATGCTTTTGTTGAAATTTAGAAGTGACTAGTCATTGTTTATTTAAATTAAAAAAAAAAATATATATATATATATATAAATATATATATATTTGCATTATTTTAAGCATGCAATAATAATATTCATAGTGCTGAAACAAAGGAAAAAGGTTTATGAGTAAAAACATAATGCATAGACAGCAATCATGACAAGCAAGGCACCTGATATATCCACATATTGATTTGTTGATGTACTTCCTCTACTACTGGTCCACGTAGAACAGTCAAAGCAATCTAAAACTTTTAACATCTTTAAATTGAGATTATCATGATTAGTAGTTCTCCATGGAGAATAAATATCAAAAGGCATCACGCACCTGTTCTTGATGCTTCATGGGAAATTTGCCATTTGGATGGAAGACATATGCCATAGAAATCTGAAAAATAACTCGGAAAGAATAATTCAACAACTCTTTCAACTTTTAAGTCATGCAATTTCAGAACATAAATAAAAGAGAGGTTGAGAGAGATATGTAACACAAGATAAGTGTACTTGAGGATTTGTCACTTCCATTATATCCAAAGCAATAACTGTAAGATTGTTCAACTGATTCCTCAACCTTCAAAGGTCATGACTAAGTGCACTGGCTATAGAATCATTCATTTTCCTGCTTTCTTTTTGTTTTTTGTGTTTTTTTTTTTTGTATATATTTTCTTTTGGGGATGGGGAGGGTAGAAGGGGTAAGCAAAATGAACTTATTATAAAATGTAGCAACAAGAAAAACATTAATTTCACTTTTGATCATAGTTAAGAAAACAAAATTTTGAAAAAAATTCAAGGAGATAGAAAATATAAGCATAAATTTCAAGTAACAAGTGACTATAGAACTTTTAGGCGCATTACATACCAAGTTTCTGCTAATAACAAAACTAGCTGTGAACCCGCGCATTGTGCGTGATTAGGGTGGTCTCATTAAATTTATATTTTACAATTTGGACTAATTTAATAGAGAATAATATATTTCATTACCATATTTTTATTTATTATAGGAAAATTCATAAATGTAATATAGGAACAATCAGAAATCATAAATATAAATTTGAAAAATCATATTTTTATTTATTATAAAAACAGTCATAAATCATAAATATAAAATTTGTTGTACCAAAATGAAAACAATACAATTTTTCTCAAAAATTCAAAAGGTAAGTTAACGAAAATATTCATTTTTAATAAATTTTATTTATAACATTTTGTGAATCATTAAAAAGAATATAAAATTTATTAATTATTCTTTTAGTTTTAAACAAATTTTCTCAAACCCTATTTTTTCTACCCTACAATGCAAAACACCAAAAAAACGTAACTAAAAAACTAATAAAACTTAACAATGATTAGATGGACCAATTAGGAAAAGAATTTGTTGTTGATAATGTATTAAGGTTATTTTCATTGTAGAAATTGCAATTTCCTCCACCCAAAACATATTATCAAATAAACAATTATTAGCAAAATCTAAGAATTAAATTTCTCTAAATGCATTGTTATAAAATAATTATAATAATTAAAATACAATTGCAAAAGCTAAAGTATGTCACCCATTCAATTATTTTCGTTTGACTAACTTTTGTTTTTTTTTTGAATAAATGACATTATAGAGTATTTCTAATACAACTATTAAAAGTACTTTATCCACCTCAAAGGATAAAAAAAATAGTAAAGTCTCATAGTTTAACATCTAAATTGATAACTATCGAAAATCAAATTCTAACTTGCAAAACAACTAATTATTAACTCAAATCATATCAATAAAGAAAAAAAATTATTTGTAATTCGCAATTGGAATACCAAACTACCTAAAGATGCAAAAAAAGTTGATATAAATTTACCAAAAAGATAAACAAATACGATGTGACAATTAAATCAATAATAACAAAAAGAACCATTAGTAGAAAGAAAAAGTGATTGAAACAATAAAAAAAAAAAAAAAAAATCACCAAAAGAGAAGCAAAATTGGAGAAAGAGAGAGACTATTAACCTTTTTATCATGAACGACTTGGAAGGAATAGAGGAGAGAGGTGGAAATGAGTAAGTAGAAATTTATATGAAAATTATGATGGAAGAGGAAGGGTGGAAGTAGATGAAAGGTTGAACAAAATGAAACTATAGAATTATTGAAGGGAATGAAAGATTGAAATAATAAGACAATGGCTGAAGAAGATGAAAAGTTGAGCTAAGTAAGAATTGCCAAAAAAAAAAAAAAAAAAAAAGAAAAGAAAAGATGCTAAAGATGTAGTGTATAAAGAGCTTTAAAATATTTATTACAAAACTTCCATTATTATATATGGTATGAATATGTATAGACATTGTTTCTGTTTTTGGTTTTTTAGTTACACAAATTTCATTATTTAGATATAAACATCTAAATTAAAGTAGATGAATATGCAAAGGCAAAATTATATGTAATGTTAAAATCACCTAAGATGAATGTGTAAAGCCAATAATCTATTTATATATATATATATATATATATATATATATATATATTTTTTAAAAGAATAAAAAATAATTTCTAAATTAAAGTAGATTAATAGGTAAAGAGAAAATTATATGTAATGTTAAAACCGCTCAAAATGAATGTGTAAAATTAATAATCCAATTACAATTAAAAAAAGAAGAATAAAGAATAAATAAGAAAAATAATAATTATGTTGTCAGAATGAAGTGGCGCAACAAGAGTTCAGCAGTAATAAATGCTATGATTCAACTTTTCCAAGCAAATATATTAATTATTATAACTAATTTTTAAATGATCTAAAATCACGCAAAATCATCATTTACATAAGTAAATTGCCCCGCCATTTGTATCTACTTTGAAAGGTTTTGAAGGTGTGATAGAATATTAAATTGCAATGTTTTATTTATTTATTTGCTATTTGAGATACAATATCAGGACAAAATTCATGCCCACCATATGTAAAATAGACAATTTATTGTAAATCTTAAACCTTTTATAAACATCACAAACGTTTATAAAATTTATATTATCTCTATGTTATTTCTAAACTTACAACATATTCAACAGATTTGCTAAATCATGCAGGATGATAAATGACCTTCCTGTACAATTTTTTGGAGCAATGTACAATTCTACACAAAAAAAAAAAAAAATAATAAGAAAATTGCAAAAAAAAGAAAAAAGAAAAAGAAAAAGAAAAAAAGGACCAAAAAAAAAAAAAAACAAAAATAATGCAACATATAAATAAATAAACAAAATACTTCATAATAAAAACATGATAAAATATTCTATCACACCTCCAAAAACCTTCAAAGTAGATGTATTTGTATTTAAATTGAATATAAATAGTTATATAAAAACGCCCATGATACCTAATAATTTCTGTGCATAAAAAAAAAATCACCATAAAGTGATAATTGTGCTCAATTCGTTAGTAAAAGTATATACTAAAAACTGAAATATTAAGTGTAATGATAATATCACTACGCACCCTTGGCGCGATGATCACTTAATAAGTATAAGTGTTTATGGGGTGTGGGGGGAGGGGGCAAGGGTCGAAGTTTGTAGTCTCCAAGAGGGAGCTTTACACACATATACATTTTAATTAAGCTAGAGTGGAATTTTATCTATCCCAAAAAAAAAATGATATTAAAAAAGGAAATATATTATTAAAATTGAAAAACACTATCCATATTCAGCTGCAATACAACCAAAACATCACAATTTCATAAAAAAATGTTATAAAAAACCATGCAAACCATATATATATATATATATATATATATATATATTGGATAAAGAAGCAATACAAAGCTTGATTAACCTATAAATAAAATAAATAAATTAAAGCTTGATTAACCCAAAATCTTACCCCAAATTTTGGACCTTTGTGTATTCCAACACATTTTTCAATGCAACTTGTAATTAAAATAAATATATAATTAATTTGCAAACTTTAAAAATTAGATTTTTTTTGGTAACAATTTTGCAGAGTAGAATAAATATATCAATAATATTCAAAATATCTTTATTTTGAAATAAAGAGAAGTTTTTATAGTATCAGATTTTAGTGAGATTTAAAACATTACATTATGAAGTTCCCACATGGTCATTGGCATCATGTTAGTAAAATGGCTCAATCTAGCAATATTATGTGCAAGGCAGCTACGGTAATGATATAGAAGGCGGATGGCAAACTTCTCCGAATCAGCATGACACAGCACAACATCTTCTTTCTGCGGTCTAGAAAAATATAATCCTATTAGATTTGGCAGCATCTCTAGATAGAGCTCTTCTTTTTTACTGTTTCCTGCCCATTAGATTCATCAAATTCAATAAAATCTAAGTTAGATATTACATCAAACATTTGGAGTTACCTTTAATTTTTTGGGTAAATAATTCTAAGAAAATAAATGATTGCCGTAGCTAATGGCAAAACAATGGGTGACATATAATTAGAACCTCACCAGCTCATTGCTTATTTCCTTAATATTTATGAAAAACTAAAGAATGGAACACCTCAAGAATTTTCAGATTTGTGAGTAGCTTGGGATAAAAACAAAATAAAGATATAATTAAAACCTCACCAGGACGTTGCTTATTTGGGTTGCGCCCCTAACATTGTCGATAGGTTGGTTTTGCCCCTTATCGTTGGATTATCTTAACCCTTGATTAATTATAGTCCCACTCCCACCTCGATGCCATCTCTAGCATATGCAAATTTGAACTCAACAATACAAAACAAATTGAACAAAATCTAATGAAATTGTAGAAACTATGCATACAAATAATATCATCATCATCAATTGTGCCTATCTCTAAATTCTTAATAGTGTTTTTTGAGGAGAGAAACTTAGGGGAGAAGACCTGAGAGTGAGTTATTTAAAGGGGGAGGTGGAAGGTAAAACGTGGGAGAGAGAGAGAGAGAGGGAGAGACAGCTAACGTATTTGGAGAAGTG
This sequence comes from Quercus tomentella, assembly GCA_028535165.1. Taxonomy (NCBI): domain Eukaryota; kingdom Viridiplantae; phylum Streptophyta; class Magnoliopsida; order Fagales; family Fagaceae; genus Quercus; species Quercus tomentella. The sequence continues at coordinate 2,882,376 of JAPQVY010000089.1, forward strand.
AAACAATTAAGCTCTTTTTTTCTTTTTGGGTTTGGTAATGTTTTGTTTTGTATTGTTTATTACTACATCTAGATTCCATAGATAGAAAATATAGAGTCTATTGTTTTAATGGTTCCGTTTTGTTTTTTTGTTTTTTTGTTTTTTTTGTTTTAAATCTTTGGCAAACTAACCTTTCTCCTAGCCCCCTCCATAATAAAAATCATTTAATGCGTTGATGTTAATGTTATGATATCTATTCATCAATATCAGCCCAATTGAAGGAGCTATCTTAACGGACCAGCAAATAAAGAGTTTTTTTTTTTTTTTTTTTAAGAGGAGGCAAATAAAGAAGTTAATAATTGATTAAGGTAAGGGAGTCATTAATTAACACATGGATAATGATGTGGCTAATGTCGTGGCGATGAGGTGGTGCAACAGGAGCTCAGCAGCAATAAATGCTGCACTTTAGTTTTTTTTTTTTTTTTTAATACAAGATAGAATTCTACTCTAGCTTAATCTAAGGGTATATGTGTGTGAAGCTCCCTACTGGAGACTTGAATCCCGACCCTTGCCCCCCACACTCCATAAGCACTTATACTTGTGGAGTGACCTTCACACCAAGAGTGTGCAGTGGTCTACACTTCAGTTTTTAGATATATATAAATATAGACTAGCATTTAACCCGCGCAATGCGCGGAAACATTTTACATATTTGAAATACTATCAACTTGACATAACAATACAATACATATTTAATATACCATCCACTTGACATAAAAATACAATAAAATACTCATCTAGGTTTTCTCAAAAAAAAAAAAAAAAAATCATCCAAGTAATGTAGTATATCCATTTTGTTTTATAGAACAACTAAAATTGTGTATCTCAATTATAGTTATACTATCTAAAGAACAATTATTCTTACAACATTTATTTATTCATATTTAAAATACTATGAACTTGACATAACAATACAATACAGATTTAACATATCATCAATTTGACATAACAATACAATAAATACTCATCCAGGTTTTTTCAAAAAGAAAAGAAAAAAAAAAAAAAAAAACTCATCCAAGAAGTTATACTATCTAAAGAACAATAATATTTACAACATTTATTTATTTATTTACAATATAACGAAGGACAGTATAAAGGAAAAAACTAAGTTTAAAAGTAAATAAAATTTTAAATTAAAAAGAATCTTCTAAAACAACACAAACAATGTTCTGACTTGTGGAAAAGGGGTATTTAGTCCAAACCTAATCTACAGTGTATATTGTGAGTTCTTGGATAGATAGTATTGGCATGCAAATCTACAAAATCACCTCTACAAAAATGGAAAATGAGAGTATTCAAAATAAATGATTATGTAATAATCATAATTATTCAGTTTAGATCGAGAAGAATTTTAAATGCAGTTAACATCCTTCTTTAAGTCTATAAAAATTACAAACTCATAAGACTCACCAAGAAGTGGAGAATAATGGTAAACCCAATGGAAAACACTACAATAATCACCATATACTATAACAACATAAGAATTTTCTTTTTCTCAAATTTTGGAGGGCTTGCTTGAGTTGATCATTTTGATTTATTGAGAAATTAATCAATCCCTTTAGGCAATAAAAATTTGTCATAAGTAGCAGAATTGGTCTAGAATACTTCAAGATAGATTGGTAAACAACCTATTGGGAAGATTTTAGGGACAACCACTCAAGTAGCACCATAACTGATGACTCTATGGAACAATAATAGAGAATTAGAACCAATAATAATAGAAAGTCATTTTTCAAGAAAAAAAAATGAATTTATTTTGTTTACTAAAAAAAAACTTACAGTAACAACATCCTTTATTGCTTGGAAATTTCTAGAACCATGTCTCTAACCTACTCAATTGTTTTGCCTTGAAACAATGCATAGTTATAATCATTCCCTCCAATTTCTCCAACCATTAACATGGTTGTTTCAAGCTTTTCATCAAAATTTATCAAACATTAAAAGAAACCCCCAAAAAAAAACATAGATAATAAATTTAACTTTGTGTTATATGCTTAATTCAAATGACTTGTAGGGGTAAAATTCCCAAAGTCAACAGTGGGTCTTGGGCCCCGCACGGAGCCCAACCATGACCCAAAGGGAAAAGGGGGACCAAAAGACTTCTGGCCCAATCCTGTTGAGCCCAGTTTATTTTAAAAGACGTCCGAGGAGGAATGTCTCCTCGGACACACAAATATGGGCCTAATATGCGCCCCCTCCACAGTGAAGAACCATCCCAGACAAATGTGGGTAGTAGGATGAGTCTCACACAGCAGGAAAGCGGGAAATGTAAGACGTCCAGGAAGAAGCCACAACTGCCGCATTAAATGCAAGGAAGCTACTTTTTCAGCCGCATTAATGTGGAGAAGACAGGCGAACAGTGTTACATTGGCAAGTGCAACTCACAGAAAGATAAGGTGGATGTCCGATGGGATAGGCACTCAAGTGAAGGTCCTGATGGTTAACAAGTGTAAGGTCCTTATCAATTTAAGGAGGCTATATAAGAGAAGGAAATCCCCATAAAGAGGGGATCAGAAGATTGAGAGAAAAAGAGAGAGAGAGGTTGAAGAATTCTGTAGTCTTTAACCAGAGCAAGAGCAAGAGGTGCACTTATACGTCTCCTCGGACCGGTATCCTGTAAACTTAAAGTGAATATTCTCACGTTCAGATTGTTGCATGGCATACAACTAACTAACAATTCACTTCGTCCAGCCCTAGTTCTGTAACCCGCTCTCTACAAATTCATTGTTTAGGGACTTTTGGGCCAGAACCACTTACTTGTTGGGCCTGGGCCCCAAAAACCGCCCCTATAATTGGCGCCATCTGTGGGAAGAACTTGTGTCTCAACAAGTGAATCTGTAAGAAATGGAAGGATCAGGTCCGCGCCAAACCGGACGTGCAGATTCCCAACGGCAGGACAATTTTTTGAACCTCGAACGAGAGAAGGACCAAGATAAGCAACGAGAGGGCAGTGTGAACACCTCTCGCACGAGTAGAAGCCGCTCAAAAGGGAAAGGTCATGCATCCCATAAGCAAAACGATCGAAAGGCTCTACAGCAAAAGATTGATGATTTGAAGAAGAAGCTGCGCCGAGCGCAGCGAAAACGTCCTTCACCCGGCTCGGACACTAGTAGTGATGAGAATAATGAATACAGGCGAAGATCAAGAACCCCTCCGAGCGAGACTTTTTCCTATGAGGAAGAGCGGCCTCGCAAATGCGGCCACAAAAGCCCATCTTACCAAGGCCTGGCCAACGATGCCATGAGCACGATGCCATGAGCAAGGCCCTGGATCGCATCTCCCAGTCGCCGTTCACGCGTAGAATAGAGAGGGCAGTGCTTCCTCAGCGGTTCCATCAACCAACGTTTGCCATCTACAATGGTCGGACTGACCCAGTAGAGCATGTAAGCCAATTTAATCAGAGGATGGCCGTCCACTCCAGGGACGAGGCGTTAATGTGTAAGGTGTTTCCGTCCAGCTTGGGACCTATGGGGATGAGATGGTTTGATGCCCTCCAACCGAATTCCATAGATTCCTTTAAACAGCTGAACAGGCTTTTGGTTCCCGCTTCATCACCAGCAGTAGAGTCCCTCGGCCCCTCGATTCCCTCCTATCCTTGTCCATACGGGAAGGAGAGACGTTGAAGGCCTACTCAGACAGGTACTGGGAAATGTATAATGAGATAGAAGGAAATTACGATGACGTCGCCATTAGTACGTTCAAAAGGGGCCTGCCGACAGAGCATGGCTTAAGAAAGTCCCTCACTGGGAAGCCAGTCACCAGCGTGCGCCAACTCATGGACAGAATTGACAAGTACAAAAGGGTCGAGGAGGACCAGCAGATGGGGAAGGGTAAAGCAAAGGTTGTCCCTCAGGAGAGGAGGGACTTCAGGTCGGACCGCTTTAACAGTAGTAACAGGCCGAGAAGGGACTACGCGGAACATTCCGGATCTACTAGGGCTCAAGCAGTCCATGCTATGTTCCGAGAAGCATTACACAAGATCCTAGAGAAGGTGAAGTGCGAACCTTTCTTTCAGTGGCCGAACAGGATGGCAGGCGACCCCTCAAAACGTAATCAGAATCTGTACTGCGCGTACCACCAGGAGCCAGGTCACACCACCGATGATTGCAGGAATCTGAAAAACCATTTGGATCGGCTTGTCCGAGAAGGGAAGTTGAGGCATCTGTTGCATCGCCATGAAGGATGGCAGGAACAGTCAAATATCGAAACCAGACAAAGCACATTGAGGCCACCCATTGGCACAATAAATGTCATTCTTGCCGCACCTGGAAGGACCGGTTCCAGCCCTTTCAGAGTAATGTCAGTGGGCAGGTTCCCGACTAAGCCGGACGACAGGGAATCCAAGAGAGCCAGAGTGAGTGCCACGCCTTTAATCGGGTTCTCGGAGGAGGACAAGCAAGGAACCCTTCAACCCCACGATGATGCCCTAGTCGTCACGCTCAGAATTGGAGGTTATGACATGAAAAGGGTGTTAGTTGATCAAGGTAGCACCGTGGAGGTAATGTACCCTGATTTGTATAAGGGGTTGAACTTGAAGCCAAAAGACTTGTCGCCATACGATTCCCCTCTGGTCAGCTTTGAAGGAAAAACCGTCACCCCGAAAGGCATGATTAGGCTGCCTGTGCAAACAGACTCAGACGTGGTAGAGGTGAACTTCATTGTCGTAGATGCGTACTCCCCCTATACAGCTATCGTGGCCCGACCGTGGCTTCATGCACTAGGGGCTGTGCCATCAACCTTGCACCAAAAAGTGAAGTATCCGTCAGGAGGTCAAGTCAAAGAAATAATAGGGAACCAAGGAATGGCTAGGCAATGCATGGTGTCGGCAATCTCACGACGACCAAATAGTGAACCTTCCACTTCAGCCGAGAACGGCTTATAGCAATTAATGATCCCGGTCCCAACTGCGGGTGGTGGAGGACCAGCCACGGAGGTGAGCTGTGAGGAGCTGGAGAAAGTACTCGTCGGATAAGACCCTGAGAGGTTTTTTCAGATCGGCTCAGAATTACCACCACAGGAGAAGTCAACACTAATTGATTTTCTCCGACGGAATGTGGACGTATTCGCCTGGGATCCCTATGAGGCCCCCGGGGTTGACTCAGATCTCATATGCCATCGCCTTAATGTTAACCCGGCTATAACACCTAAGAAGCAACCTCCTCGACGACCGTCAAAAGAACATGCAGACGCTGTGAGAGAAGAGGTCGCAAAATTGAAGAAAGCTGGGGCTATCAAAGAAGTATTCTACCCCGAATGGTTAGCCAACACAGTCGTGGTAAAGAAGAAGAGCGGGAAATGGCGGGTCTGCGTAGACTTCACGGACTTAAACAAGGCCTGCCCGAAGGATCCTTTCCCAATGCCACGGATAGACCGATTGGTAGATGCGACTGTCGGACACCCCCGAATGAGTTTTTTGGACGCCTTCTAGGGCTACCATCAGATATCCCTAGCTGCCGAAGACCAAGAAAAAACTGCTTTTGTCACCCCAGTTGGAAACTATCATTATAAGGTGATGCCCTTCGGCTTGAAGAATGCCGGGTCGACCTATCAAAGGATGATGACTAGGATGTTTGAACAGCAGATGGGTAAGAGCGTTGAAGTGTATATAGATGACATGGTGGTAAAAAGCAAATTGGTGGCCGACCACATCAGAGACCTCGGTGAAGTCTTTCAAATTCTGAGAAAGTACAAGCTACGACTGAACGCATCCAAATGTTCATTTGGGGTGGGATTAGGAAAATTCTTAGGCTATATGGTGACCCACAGAGGAATAGAAGTTAACCCCGACCAAATAAGAGCCATTCATAGCCTGCAGCCGAAGACCAAGAAAAAACTGCTTTTGTCACCCCAGTTGGAAACTATCATTATAAGGTGATGCCCTTCGGCTTGAAGAATGCCGGGTCGACCTATCAAAGGATGATGACTAGGATGTTTGAACAGCAGATGGGTAAGAGCGTTGAAGTGTATATAGATGACATGGTGGTAAAAAGCAAATTGGTGGCCGACCACATCAGAGACCTCGGCGAAGTCTTTCAAATTCTGAGAAAGTACAAGTTACGACTGAACGCATCCAAATGTTCATTTGGGGTGGGATCAGGAAAATTCTTAGGCTATATGGTGACCCACAGAGGAATAGAAGTTAACCCCGACCAAATAAGAGCCATTCATAGCCTACAGCCTCCTCGGAATCCCAAAGAAATCCAAAAGTTCACCAGCATGATAGCTGCTTTAAACCGTTTCATCTCCCGCTCAGCGGACAGATGCAGGCCTTTCTTCCTCCTATTGCACAAGTGGAAGGGTTTCGAGTGGACTGAGGAGTGTGCTTTAGCTTTCCAACAGCTCAAGGAATACCTCGCCCGACCACCGATTATGTCCAGTCCCGATGCCGACGAGGTGTTGTTTGCCTACATCGCGGTAGCCTCTCATGCGGTGAGTTTAGTGCTAATCCGAGAAGACAACGGCACGCAGTGACCCGTCTATTACGTGAGCAAATCGCTGCAGGAGGCAGAGACCCGGTATCTCCCCTTCGAAAAAGCTATCTTGGCCGTCGTATAAGCCACGCGGAAGCTCCCCCACTATTTTCAGGCGCATACAGTAGTTGTGCTAACTCAACTTCCGTTGAAATCCGTCCTCCGCAGCGCCGACTACACAGGTAGAATTACAAAATGGGGAACGATCCTGGGCGCCTTCGACATTAGATACATGCCCCGCACCACTGTAAAAGGTCAGGTCCTCGCCGATCTAGTAGCTGAATTTGCGGAGCCCACCCTAGAAGGAATGGAAGTGTCGGGATCACCAAGTGCTGGTGAGAAACTAATCAGCACAGTCTCTCAGCATGATCACAATTGGTGGAAAGCACACATCGACGGTGCAGCGAACCAAAGGGGCTCAGGGGTGGGGCTCGTTCTAGTCTCTCCCGAAGGGATAACCATAGAAAAGTCGTTGAGGCTCGGATTCTCAGCCACGAATAACGAAGCCGAGTATGAGGCGCTATTGGAGGGAATGTCAATGATCCGGAAATTGGGTGGAAAATTCGTAAACATGTTCTCGGATTCGAGACTCATCGTGGGACAAGTAAACGGGGAGTTGGAGGCGAAGGATGAAAGAATGCAAGAGTACCTGGCCCGAGCTAGGCACCTGCAGACCCATTTCTATCACTTCCGTTTAACGCATGTACCCAGGAGTGGGAACACCCATGCTGATTCTCTCGCAACGCTGGCCACCTCCTCGGCCCAGCCCCTTCCGCGGGTTATTTTAGTTGAAGATCTTTACCGCCTAACAACAGAGAAGGCCAACGGAATTTGGGTACACAACGTCAGGGCAGGACCTAGCTGGATGGACCCTCTGGTGCTGTTCTTAAAGCACGACACCTTGCCAGACGATAAGGTTGAGGCCGACAAAATCAGGAGGAAAGCTTCTCGATTCTGGCTGTCCGAGGACTCCAAACTTTACCGACGCTCATTCTCGGGGCCATACCTGCTATGTGTGCACCCAGAGGCTACTGAACTCATCCTGGAGGAGTTACATGAAGGAATTTGCAAAAGTCATACGGGGGGTAGGTCCCTATCCCACAGGGCCATAACGTTGGGTTACTGGTGGCCGAGCATGCATAAAGAGGCTCTGGAATATGTGAAGAAGTGCGACCAGTGCCAAAGGTTCGCCCCGAACATTCACCAGCCAGGCGGAGAACTTAACCCGCTGTCCAGCCCTTGGCCATTCGCACAATGGGGCCTAGACATACTAGGACCATTCCCCAAAGTGGCGGGGAACAAGAAATTTCTTCTCGACGGCACCGATTACTTCACAAAGTGGGTCGAAGCTGAGGCACTGGCAAACATTAGGGACGTCGATGTCAAGAAGTTTGTTTGGAAGAATATTATCACTAGGTTCGGGACCCTGCACACCCTGATCTCGGACAACGGCCTCCAGTTTGACAGCAAAGCCTTCAGAAAATACTGTAATGAGCTGGGAATTATCAATCGATACTCCACACCGGCCTACCCACAGGGTAATGGACAGGCGGAAGCCATTAATAAAACCATAGTGAATGGGCTGAAAAAGAGGTTGGATGATGCGAAAGGGAGGTGGGTTGAAGAATTAGCCCACGTCTTGTGGACATACCGCACCACACCTCGCAGGTCCACGGGAGAAACCCCCTTTTCAATGACCTACGGAGCCGAGGCTGTCATCCCACTGGAGATAAACTTCCCAACACAGAGGACTACTGCCTTCAGCCCCATTGCTAATAACAAACTTCTGGAAAGAAGCTTGGACCTCCTCGAAGAAAAAAGGGAAAGTGCAATGGTCCACCTAGCATACTATCAGCAAAAGCTCAAACAGGGTTACGACGCCAAGGTGAAGTCAAGGCCATTGGCACTCGGGGATCTAGTACTGAGGAAGGTCCTGGGCACCGCGAGGAACCCTGCATGGGGAAAACTTGGACCAAACTAGGAAGGCCCATACCGTATCACTTCCGTAGCCGGCATAGGAGCCTACTTTTTGGAAGATTTGGATGAACATGTAGTGCCACGCCTTTGGAATGTAAATAACCTGAAAAGGTACTGTTATTAATGAAAGACATCATTCTTGACGCCGTATTACTGTACAACTACTTGGACTAAGTGTTAAACAGAACCCAAGTCCTGCCTGGCTCATCGGACCACAGACTTGGGGGAAATTAACCTCGCAGCTATTTTCACTACGTGTTAAACAGAACCCAAGTCCTGCCTGGTTCCTCGGACCACAGACTTGGGGGAAATTAACCTCACAGCCATTTTGTCTAATTATCGACTATCATTTTTCCACATATTCATTCACTTATGCTTGGTTTTCAACAGTTAATGACAGAATAGACATCCATTCATAATGAAAACAGAAGAGAAAGTAAAACAACAAGATTTAAAGGAAAACAACTCTTCTCATTAAAATCCAAAAGCGGTCCTTCTACAAACATTAACAAAACAGAATATGAAGGGTAAAACAAATAAAATCCTACACTACTTTCTTAAGTCTGAACCCTGAGTAGGCCCGGGTTGATCGTCTGCTGCCTGGGGTCCCGGAACAGCCTCTTTAGCCTGTGCAACAACCTCCCTGATTGAAAGACTGTCCTCGGGCAACTTGTCCTTCACGGCCGGCTGCGCGTCCTCAGCTTCAGGCATGGGGGGTCCGAGGCCAAGGCCTTCGTTGGGAGAGGCTTTTCATGGGCAACCACGTCGGGAATCTCACGAATGTCCTCCGGAAAAAAGATATTCTCAGCTTTCCTGAGATCGGAATCCGCTGGGACTGCTGCCCGATCCAAGGCTACACCCCAAGACAGGGTGATGTATTCCCTGCATACAGCGGCCACCTCCTCGGTCAGCCTGACCTCAGTGTCCCTGACTCCACGATCATAAAAGGCTGCCACTGCTTTCTCGGCCGCCTCCCTGGCCAGACGGGCCTCCCCTTTGACGTTCACAAGTTCGGCCTTAAGATCCGAAACTGCCTGCTTCTCTGTCACGAGATTTTCCTCGGACTGGCGGAGCTGTTGGCGCAAATCCTCAGCCTGCTTAGTGGCGTTTTTAAGGCCGGCTTCCGCGCTCGCACGGCCCTTCTTTGCCTCCTTTACTTCATTGCTCAGGCGATCATTTTCCTGCCTGAGGTCGCCAGCAGTCCTCTCGGCAGCACAGCGGGACTGAGCCTCACTATAAAGGTCCTCACGTGCCTTTTTGGCCCATTCCTCAACAATAAAGATTTGCTGAGTGACCTGCGCCAGAAAAGTAAAGGCCTAATTGAAAGAGAATGATGAATAAATAAATACGTAATAAGAGAACGAGATAGTAGAAGTTTTCACTTACCATAGCCATGTCCCTCTTCAGCAACATGAAGAGGTCTGGTTGTCGAGTATCCTGGAGCCCCTTCATATCGCGAGGCAAAAGAAGAGGCTGTTGCAGGGCCTCAGGCAAGAATGACGCCTGCCCTCGCTGGGATTCCCACAGGGTCGCATCCCAGGAAATCGGAGCGCCGTCCAGTTCGAGCCGTGGCGACCATATTCGCTGTTCCCTCCGAATAGCCGCCTCGTCTCGGCTATCAATGGACCTGGTCCTTTTCTCTTTAGGCTCTTTGGTCTCTTTGCCTTTCTTCTGAGGCTTGGCTTTTTCTTGACCAACCTCGCCCTCCTCCAATTCCTCCACAGGCCTTTTTTCGCCTCAAATTGGGCATAGGCTGCAGTGCCGCATCTGATGTGGGAGGAAGAGGAGGAGGAGCCTTGGAGGTCGGTTGTTCCTTCGGAACATCCTTGGAGGACTGTCCTTTGTTCCTGTTGGAAAGGAGGCCTCTGAGACCAGACCTTTGTTTCAGATCCATTCCTTCTTCTTCAAGCTCTTGGCTGGTATCAATTTGTGCGATTACTAAACCAAGATCAGGGGCTGCCGAGGTGCGGTCTAAATCTGAATCAAAATCCGAGAGCTCTACTGGCCTGGCCGACACTTCTCCCTCATCGGCGAAATGGAACTGGTTTATCTGATCTTCCAAAGACGAGTGCGAGGAATCGGCTTCTTCCACTGGGGCAACTACTGCGAGAAAGGCACGCTGAGCAGGCAGCTGGACGGGAGGTAAATCTCTCGAAGTGAGAAAACTTGGTACGGAGACGTCGATTCGTGCTAATCGCGGACTGCCAGCCCTGATTGCTTGACCGGCCTCCACTAAAGCACGAGTAAGGGGCTCATATTCCAAAATCAGAGGTGTAGCCCGCAATTGCCCGTCTGCACTCACGTAAATCTCAGACCTTAGAAGGAAATTGAGTGCTTGGACGTTGACCAAACTTAGCCGAGGAGTCGTATGCGCCTTGTCTGCAAAGCCCAAAGAAAGGGTTATGTTAGTTCGAGGAGGCAAACAAGCGAAGTCAAAATTGAAACGAAGAAAAAGAAAGATCAAAACTAAGATCCCTTCCAAGGGATCTAACTCTATGGTGTCCCACTTGGTTTTCCTGCCCTGATCGGGCAGTGAATACCGTCGTGCCATTATCCGGAGACGATCAAAAGGTCGTCCTTCAAGCCTTTGTTGGACTTGGGAAGGCAGGATATCAACCTCACCTCATCGGACCTGGACTTCAAGTAATATGAGTCACCGAGGCTGTGCAATTCATACAGATGAACCACGTCATGCCATGAAAGGCCGAGGTTCATCTGATTGTTCAAGACGTCTACGCACCCCAGAATCCAGAACATATTCGCGACGCATTGGTGAGGGGCCAACCTATGACCACGCAAATAATCCCTAGTTATCCTCCCCATAGGGATGGTCATTCCTCCTTCCACAAAGGCTATCACTGGAATGGCTACCTGCCCTGTTCTTCTCTTGATTAAGACTTCCTCCAGAGAACAATACTCTAGACCTACCTCCGGCGGAATACGGTATTTAGCCCTGAAGCCTTCCATACCGGCCGGGGAATCTACCATTTTCTCAAGCTTACCCATCCCCCTAATCCTAGGTGACGCAAAGACGATTTACTTAAGGAATAACGCCGGAAAAGGCAACGGAAAAGGAATGTGCACTTACGGGTGAGGAACTTGCAGGAAATCTTCAAGGGGACGACTGCGAAGGCTTGAACACTTTGAAAGGGAAAGTACTGGAGTGCTCTGAGTGCTTGAGTGCTTGTCCAAAAATGAGAAGGAAACGCCTTTGAAAAATCTTATATATCCGGGAGAAGCTGGACAGACATACTCCCGCCTAGAGAAATGGAAATAATTCCAATCGTTGATCTAGCATCCAACCTTCGGATTGAAAAGATGTAAAACCGCTAAAAGTAATAATTAGCGCCTCATGATTCATTAAACACCTCCGTCATTAATGAGGCACGTGAGAAGCATACCTCCGCACGGGTGAAGCAGGAATCCACAATAAATAATCCTATGAATGTCAAAATCCCGCCTTTCCTCCTCGGACAAAAAAGAAGGAGCCGGAATTTTGAGGGGCTATTGTAGGGGTAAAATTCCCAAAGTCAACAGTGGGCCTTGGGCCCCGCACGGAGCCCAACCATGACCCAAAGGGAAAAGGGGGACCAAAAGACTTCTGGCCCAATCCTGTTGAGCCCAGTTTATTTTAAAAGACGTCCGAGGAGGAATGTCTCCTCGGACACACAAATATGGGCCCAATATGCGCCCCCTCCACAATGAAGAACCATCCCAGACAAATGTGGGTAGTAGGATGAGTCTCACACAGCAGGAAAGCGGGAAATGTAAGATGTCCAGGGAGAAGCCACAACTGCCGCATTAAATGCAAGGAAGCTACTTTTTCAGCCGCATTAATGTGGAGAAGACAGGCGAACAGTGTTACATTGGCCAGTGCAACTCACAAAAAGATAAGGTGGATGTCCGATGGGACAGGCACTCAAGTGAAGGTCCTGATGGTTAACAAGTGTAAGGTCCTTATCAATTTAAGGAGGCTATATAAGAGAAGGAAATCCCCATAAAGAGGGTATCGGAAGATTGAGAGAAAAAGAGAGAGAGGTTGAAGAATTCTGTAGTCTTTAACCAGAGCAAGAGCAAGAGGTGCACTTATACGTCTCCTCGGACCGGTATCCTGTAAACTTAAAGGGAATATTCTCACGTTCAGATTGTTGCATGACATACAACTAACTAACAATTCACTTCGTCCAGCCCTAGTTTTGTAACCCGCTCTTTACAAATTCATTGTCTAGGGACTTTTGGGCCAGAACCACTTACTTGTTGGGCCTGGGCCCCAAAAACCTCCCCTACAACTTGCCCCTGAAAAATTCTTCCTAAGTCCACCAAAAACCAATGCGGCTTGATCCAAGTGGGGGGAGAAAAGGAACTCTTCTGCTAGAGCTGTGAAATTATAGAACATAACAAAAAACTTTCATTATAATATAACTTTGTCAATAATATTGGTTAATAAGGTGGGTCAGAGGATCTGAATTATAATATATGAAATCAAGTCAAACAAAGAAACTAATTTAACTTGCATTGTGTACATAACTAATAAAAAATTTGTCTCTTCCCAAAATAAAAAAACTAATAAAAAATTCAAACAGAACAACAAATCATGCATAGTCCTAAAACACAGAACAAAGGATAAGGGTTTTTCTAGACTCAAACTTGCATGTGATATAAACTTATGGCTTGTTTGGAAGTTTAAAAAATGAGGGGGAGTAGAGTAGAGGGAGGGAGAGTAATTCAATTACCTTGTTTGAAAGTTTTTTAAGGAAGGAGAGGAAGGAGTTTGGAGGGGTTTCAACCACCTCTAACCCCTTATTTTTAATTCCCCCAAATTAGAGAGATTTGGAGGGAGAGTAAAGTAGATAAATTATTGACTAGATAAATTTCCCAATTTACCCTTTCTAAATTAATAATAGACCAATGTTGCAAGTTCATTTTCAAATAGGGGTAAATTTGTCTACTTCAATCATTTCTTCTCCTCTCCATCCTAATTTTTAAAACATCCAAATAAGGGGAATGACTAATTACTCCCTTCCCTCTTACTAATTTAAAAAAAATCCAAACAAGGTGAAGGGAAACCATTCCCCTCTACTCTCCTCCCTCTCTAAACTTCTAAACCGGCCATTAAAGTAAGCAATCAGCAGAGAAGAAGCATCACAATTTAACTCCCCACTCCACTCATATTTTATATGATAATGATATAAATCATACAATAGATACATTCAAAATAGGATTGGTAGGGTAAAAATTCATCAGTTATAAATGTTTCATTCAAACATGGATTTTTCATGTGGGCTTAGTAGCAACTAAAGAAGGAAACCATTTAGGCAATAAACATAAAGATAAAAGAAGTTAAAAAAAAAAAAATTAGGAAAACTATGGACATTAATCTTATGAGCTATTCCTTTCTGCAGACAGCAAGGTACTATAACCTAATATACACTATACAAATCACATGCATGAACTAATTGAAATATCCTTGTCCGTCCGTAGCAAAGATAGAAAAAACCATGGGACTGTAGTATCATTCTTAATGAACAAAACATGCAACCCACATCATTTAAAAAAAAAAAAAAAATATTGTGGTGAGAATTTATAAAGAATAAAATATTTTAGCCACGCGAGTTCTTCAACACCACATTAACTTAAAAGTGAAGTTTAAGCAACTATTTGATTCTAACCAAAGGACTTTAGTTCAAACGGATTCTAACCCAAATTCTAGACTTTCTAAAGCCAAATTTGTTATTTTTCTTAAAAAGCTTTACCTGCCGATGGGTGGGAATACTCTGTTTTCTCTTTCTTATTGTCCGTCTCTTCATCTCTGTGTGTGACTTATAATTATCGACTTTCTCTTAGTGTTGATTCTAAATGTTTTGGTGTCTTTATATGTAAATAGCAAAAGGTTGTCAGTCATAAGGTTTAAGCAAAAACAATCAAACTAAAATAATCAAAATACCTTAATGTCAGCCAAATACATATAGCAAGTGCAATCCTAAGCCTAAATAATAGTTAACGCCAATTTCTTTCTCTAAAAGTAGAAAATGTTTTAAAAAAAATCAAAACTTACTGATAGCAAGTAAGCGAGAGACCTGACGATCGTGGAAGGATAGAATGGCGGTAATGGCAATCCTCAAATGTTTCTCTCTCTGCCTTATGATCTCTCTATCAATCGTTGTTTTTTGTAAAATAGGAAGTGAAATGGTATTTTAAATAGCTAGTTAGTTTTTGTTACAAACACTGAGTAAAACGATGGGTTAAGTGGTGTGTTTTAAACCATTTCTTTAAGAATTACTAATTGCATTGTTGTTTTGGACGATTGATTGTGTTGTATAGTATGACTCTTCACAATTAAACTCTACACGTGGCAGAATTTTAAATGGGTTTTTTTCCAACATGTCGGAAGATCTTTAATGGCAGAGAAGGATTCTGCTTTTATAGTATCTAATATAAATAGATTATGTTACTTTAAAACAGAACTGATGAGCAGCTTAGTGGTGGGGAAAGTTTATTTTGGTCAACTGATCTAAAGTTCGAACCTTCGCTTGGCTGTTTTGCTACTTACATTTTTAAAACCCTAGGAGCATGAGATAAATACCACATGTCGCAATGTTTTTTATGCTCTCTCACCAATCAGTAGCTTAGTTCAAGTAAACTGCCCTCAAAACCGATTCTATATTTCTATCTCTCTCTCGCGCTTTCTCAATTCTCAAACTCTATCGTTTCGTTCTGATTTCGGCTGCCGAATTGTTTGCTGGATCTTCAGGAAAATGGGTACGCTTCTTCGCACTTCCCACTCTTCTTTTCGTTCTTATTATTATTCTACTCTTACTGCTGCTAGTATTGCTAGTGCTAGGAAAAACCCGAATCACAATCACAATCTGAACCAAAATCAATTCTTGAAATCTGTTAGAGATGAGTGCCAATCTAGAAGCTTTAGGAATGTTGATGATGCCTTAGACATGTTTGATAAAATGCTTCAAATGCGCCCTTCGCCTTACCTTGTTGACTTTAATCGCATTTTGGGTGCCATTACAAGAATGAAGCATTACCCATTAGTCATTTCTCTAATTAAACGAATTGAATCATTTGGTATCTCTCCTGATGTTTATACTCTTACTATTTTGATTAACTGCTTCTGCCATTTGTACCGTCTAGATTTTGGGTTTTCTGTCTTGGCCACAATTTTGAAACTTGGTTATCACCCAAACTCTGTTACTCTAAACACCCTTGTCAAGGGGCTCTGTCTTCAAGGTAACATTGCTGGAGCTCTGAGGTTGGTAGAAGACATGGAGAAGAATGGATATAAGCCTGATGCAATTACTTGTGGAACAATACTGAATGCTCTGTGTAAGATTGGACAGACTAGTATGGCTATTAGGTTGCTTAGGAAGATGGAAGAAGAGAATTTTGAGCTTGATCTGCCAGCGTATAGCACAATCATTGATAGTTTATGTAAGGATAGATTGGTAATTGAGGCTTTGAACCTTTTATCTGAAATGATGAGTAAAGGCATTCAGCCAAACCTTGCCACTTACAACTCCTTGATTCAAGGCCTATGCAATTTTGGCCGGTGGAGAGAGGCTGCTACTTTGTTGAATGAGATGACGCAAAGGAAGATCATGCCAAATGTGTATACCTTCAATATATTGGTGGACACATATTGCAAAGAGGGGATGTTGATAGAGGCGAAAAAAGTTTTTGGTATGATGATTCAAAGAGGAATCATGCCTGACACAATCACTTACAATTCTCTAATTGATGGTTACTGTTTGCAAAGCAAAATGGATGATGCAATCAAAACATTTAATACGATGGATGAGAGGGGTTGTTCACCTGATGTGTTTAGCTATAACATATTAATCAATGGATTTTGCAAAAATAAAAGAATTGATGAAGCAAGGAGTCTCTTTGATGAAATGTCCAACAAGAGAGTGGCTCCTGATGTTGTGACTTATAACACTCTTATAGGTGGGTTTTGTCGAGTGAAGAGACCCCAAGTTGCACTAGACCTATTTCATAAGATGCAGGCATGTGGCCAACTTCTAGATCCCCAAACCCATGCTATCTTGTTGAATGGCTTGTGTAAGAATGGACAAGTTGTTGAGGCTATGAAAGAGTTTGATGGGATGGAAGACAAAATGTTGGGCAACAATATTGTGATTTACAGCATTTTGATTGACGGTTTGTGTAATGTCGGGAATCTTACATTTGCAAGAGAACTCTTTTATAGTCTACCTGCGAAAGGATTGCAACCCAATGTTCGAACTTACACCATAATGCTGAAAGGGCTTTGCAAAGAGGGACTGCTAGAAGAAGCAAGTGAGATATTTGAGAAAATGGATGGGAGCGGTTGTTCACCTGACGATCGCACATATAACACAATAATACAAGGGTTACTGCAACATAATGGGACATCAAAGGCAATGAAATATCTTGAAATAATGGATGACAAGGGTTTTTCAGCAAATGCAACCACTGCATCCATGTTGGTTGACTTGCTATCTGCAAATCCAGCAGATAAAGCACTTCAAGAATTACTTATTAAGACTTTGCCAGTCAATCTATAAGGCGTATGTATATTTGTTGGAAGTGGTTATTTACTTTTTATGAAATGATGTTTCTTTTCATATCATTGATGCTTTTGCCCTTTCAATTTTTTTTTTTTGTCTTATTTATTTATTTATTATTTTAAAATTTGTAATTAAATAGGTTTTATTTGAAGTGAAGATCTGGTTGACCCTCACAAGGAGTTATTGGATGGGAGGAGAACTTTACTCTCTATGGAGTTGTGATAGATATAGAATAGGTCTTGGGAACCATATCACACATGAACAATATGACCTTCTCTCCTAAAATTAGAAGTGGTATGTCAACAACATTTTCACAACAAATCATAAGTGATAACTTATTATTGGGTTTTAATTTGAATTTACCACTTAAATTACTTATTTGCTCACTAGTAACAACTAATAACAACTTGCCACTCAAGATTTGTTGTGAAAGTATTATGGACATAGCTTTTCTCCTCCTAAAATAGCCATAAAAGTTGTAGCATGAAAGGAGTAAACTTCAATTTGATTCTATTCCAATCATTTATATATTCTATTGTTTTATAAACTTCAATTTGAATTGTCCAACATGGGAGTGGCTCCCATTTTTGTCACTTTCTGCAATCTTATAGGTGGGTTTTGTCGAGTGAAGAGACCCTAGGCTGCACTAGAGCTATTCCATAAAATGCAGTAAGAATTGCTTCATAAGTTTGTGTGAAGGTTTTTTAACTTCTCCAGGTCAAGGACAAGCTTCATATTTGTACCCACTGCTTGTCAATTTGTAAGCAACATGTATTTTTTATTTTAATTTTTTGGAGTAAATTTTATATATTTTACAAGATGAACTTTCTCTTCATTTATAATTGGAAGATTGATCGTTCTTTTAATTGTTCTATATTTTGATGATATTTCATTGTGCACTCATGTTGTTTCTTTCGACCTATTTTCATGAATAGTTATTTCAAATTTTGTCTAATGTAAGTTAATGCGAAATATATTTGTTCTAAAGTTTGACCTTCTCTGTGGTCATACATCCATATTAGGTAGTGAAATAAACGTTAATACATGTATATTATGCGTAAATTAAGTGTTGGAGTTACATGTTGAATGTTACAATAAAAATATATATTACGCTTAAATGTAAGGTGTAGTGAATACCTTAATTCTATTTCTATGCTGAATTTGTCTTAGTTTCACATGCTTTCCTGAACTGTATTGACACTAGACTTGGGAATTGGAACCAATTTAGATTAGTGTAGTTTGAAACACTTTTGAACTTAATGAAGTAGCTTTTTTGTCCACTGACTTGAAGATTTGCAACTTAATGTGGAGACTGTGGGATACAAGAACATCAGCTTCATTGTCTGGGATGTCGGGGGCCAGGACAAGGTATGTGATCTTAATATTTAAGTTTAATAACAACTAAAACTTTAAGCTTAAATGTGAAATCAGGAAAATATTGTTAATTATATCATGTTTCTATGATTGTTATGTGCACCTAGTTTCTTTAGTGCTTATGGACGGTCTTGTGCTGACTAGTTATTGAACCATTAGCACACAACAAATTCATAAGCTACATCTACTAGCTACTTTCTGATTCAGTTTTTCCTGGTCTATTTAAGGAAAAGCTATTCAGCTTGTGGCAGACATTTCAGACAAGTATCTGATAACTTGTGTTTAGTTGCTGTTGGTTATTATGTGCATGTGTCTGTCCTTGTGCGAATTAGATGCTTGTCCATTAACATAAAGATAATGTATGTACATTATTTTGAGCCACCTTGTCTTTCAGTTTCTTCCGTAGTTTTAAGAGGAAGTATGTTTTTGTGTTAGTCATTTGTGATTTATGTGCTTATTGACGGTCTTGTGCTGATTAGTTATTCCATCAGCACATAACATATTCATAAGCTACATTGAATGCCACATTGTATTTTCAGTTTTTCCTTATTCTATGTGAGGACAGCTATTCACTTTTTGGCGTACATAATCTATACACACAATTATATATATGTATACATACATACACAAGCAATTAGACATGTGTATACTTGAATGCTTTTATGTTTGTATTATGCATTAGTTGGTTAACATAGGTACTTCACACTTTGTTATTAATGTGTTGTTGGTGATACACCAAGTTAAATTTATTTAGAGCTATACTTTCCTTAGGCATTATCGACTGTTCATTTTCTAAGTCTTGTATTGTGCATGTACAAATTCGACCTTTGTGGAGACATTACTTCCAAAACACTGAAGTGCTTATCTTCGTGGTTGATAGCAATGACCGTGACCATGTGGTTGAGGCTAGGGATGAGCTGCATCGGATGTTGAATGAGGTAACTAAAGGCTCCATCTTGTTATAAACTGAATGGAACTTGTGATGTTTTAGTTTAGTTAGATCTTGGAAAAGGGTATTGATTTTTTTATGTTACTAGCCTATTAGAAACTAACACAATTAAACATAATTAACAATTCACATAATTAGTTGGATCATTTTATTATTGACATTGCTTTGTAATACTGTTAGTCTCTGCAGTATTCTAATTCAACTGTTTTGGTATTAATAACATATATACCCCGTGTACATCTTACTGCCAATAGCTCATTTTACTTACCATCTCTCAGTTTTGTTTAAGATTTTCTTGTGCATAATAATATTGCTGGTTGAATGCCTAGGATGAATTGAGGGAGGCTATGCTGCTTGTATTTGCCAACAAGCAGGATCTTCCAAATGCCATGAATGCTGCTGAAATAACTGATAAGCTTGGTCTTCATTCCCTCCGTCAATGCCACTAGTATATTAACACACTCTCTCTCTCTCTCTCATGTTTTACTCTATGCATAGGAAATTTGGTATCCACTGATTGGGGCCATTGCTTTGGGTTCTATTTCAAGTATATCCAGAGCACATGTGCCACTTCAGGGGAAGGGCTGTACGAGGGACTAGACTGGCTTTCCAACAATATTGCTAACAAGGTTAGGCTCTATTGCTGCATGCAACATAAGTGATAATCTTCAATATGGTTATGGGCTGGTATATTAATATTTTCTATTTGGTTCTTGCAGGCTTAGGAGATCTGTAAATCTTCATTTACTTTTTTGGGCTATAATCTCTGTCAAACGGGATTTTGTTGTTATGTGGTGTTTATGCATTTTACATTTGATATTGTCTTGAGAATGTATCTGTTTGTTTAGATCATTGTTACAATATGATAGAAATTGACATTTGCCTTGTAGATTCTAAATAATTCATGATTCACAGTTCATAAATATGATTAAACTTTGCTAATTTTGAGATACCCTTGCTTTTGGTTCTCCTTCAATGGATATGGTTGTAATAGTTTCTCCTCCCCCTAATTCTCATTTATGATTGAAAGGTCAATTCTCCTATGTGGTGAAGTTGCATGGGTACTCAAAGATCCATTGACGATAATCTTTTACGTGTCACCAATCTCTTTGTTTGGAATAGTGGTAGTAAGTGGTACTTTAGTTTCTAGGGCTTGAATATGGGACCGTGGATTTGATCTTCTTGTCCATCATGGGTCCTCTTTCAATGCATAAAGTACATTAAAAAATTCGTTGAAATTTTAATCTATAACCATCAGGATTTTAGTTAAATGCACAAAGATTTTGTTGTTGAAGCCTTAATAGATTAACAAGTGATTGGTTACATCTCAATGGCTAGGGGTCTTTATGAAATTTCAGATAAAAAGAATTGTATTCCAACTGTGGGGAGCATCTTGTATACAGCAACCACAACAATTTATTTAATATTTGCACTTGCTTTTAGTAATTGAATCCAAGGATATTTTGAACGCATCACATCTTGAGTTAGGGCTTTGATATTTGCACCACTTTGCTCAACGTTGCATTGTTGAGCAAAGTTGTTGAATTGGTGAACCAATATGCCATACTGAAACATTGAGACGGCCAAAAGGGTCACCCATTTAAAGTTCAGATATTTGCCTCACTTGGTGTTGAAAGAGATTCATCTCTCATCATTGTAGCTTATGGTACATTAATTTGACCAATATCCAAGTTGAAGGTCACGATTTTTTATTTTTTTATTTTGTGCTTAAGGCCACGAAGTTTTGACCATCTGGTGTTGATGGCTCATATTGTTGAACTTTTTTATTTTGTTTTATATACTTATTCTTTGTTCAGTGTAATATTTTACTGTGAGATACTACAACTTATAATGACACCTATCCCATCTTTAGTTTCTAACAATTCTGCTAAACTACAATCAAGTATAACAACTCCTCTAAATAAAACATAGCTAATTTACATTTAAAACCTTGATGTTTTTTATTTAAATTTTTATGGTCAAAATGTTTGATATAAATCTTAAAATTTCAAAACACATTTTATTTAGTTTCATGACAATTAGGGAAAACCGAAAACGTGATAAAAGGTTTAAATAAAACGTTTTTAAAAACTTTGATATTTAAATGAAACATTTTGGAAGTTATAAGATTTAAATGAAACACGCTCAAATCAATTAAGTTGAAATAATATTAAGATCTTAGTATATTATTTTTTTCTATAAATAGTAGAATAATGGATTTCCGAATTTCATATACACATATAGTAATAATAAATGTCTATAAATAACTATAATTATTATCAAATTTCTATTTAGACACGAAAAAATAGGAGAGATAAAAATTCTATTATGTTAAATTCACTCACATGGTTGCATTGACCGATAAGTTACGCATTTTAATTTATTTATTCTTGAAAGAAGGTAACACATTTTGTATGGTATTGGCCAATGCAATTACGTAGATGAATTTAATTCAAGAACCTAAGGTATAGAATCGTTATAAATGTGGGGAATTATGTGTAATTTTGCTCCTAAAATATTATGCATTTGTTGGGGAAGTTTTGTTGTAAAATGATTGATTTAAAGAAAATGATATTGAATGAAAAAAAAAAGTTTTATTAGTTTGGCAGAAGAAAGTAATTTTGTTTTATTTATTAAATTTTTGTGAGAAAGAATAAAAGATAGAATGTTGCATCTCTAGTTTAGTTTGTGTTGTATACATAGGAATATATAAGATTTGTTGTAATATATATGCCAAATGATATCTATTGAAATGTCATAATCCTTCAAATTTGATATATCAAAAGGTGTTTATTGAAAGGTCATAACCCTTCGTATTAGACATTCCAAAAGATGTCTATTGATAAAAAAAAGTGCCTATTAAATTAAAATGTACATAATGACCAAAAAAGTGCCTATTGAATGAAAGTTCCTATTGAAAAATAAAAAGACACAACTGTTTGGTATCGAAACATCAAAAAAAAAAAAAAAGTCTCATATTTACAATGACAATTCAAATATATTAGGAATTGAATTTTTATAGAATTACACTAATCTTTTAATTAAGGAATTGAATTTTTGCTATTGAGTATAAAGCTTGATTGGTATTGGTTATTGAGCAATTAATATTGAAAAGGGTTCTCGTCCAACTATAACGAAAATATCCTATTCCTTGCTAATGAATATAAGATAACCAAAAAATTAAATAAAAACTTATTCTTCACCATGACACCAAACCCCCTAGCCCCAATCATAGTTCTCGCAATTTAAATCCCATTGTCCATGACAAAGTATCCCCATTACTCACTCACCTATATTAGTGCGTCCATATTCTCTTCATTAATAACTTACAACCGCTCCATGTTGCCTTGGCAGGTGAACTTTAAAGTTCAAAGAAATGATAACTTCAACATGTGGCATTTTGCTAGGCCACACATTTATCTAGTTGCTGTTATTAATCAATACAAAGGCAAGGAAATGAACAATTTTATGGTACAAACAGCTTTGCAACACAGCCTGAGTCCTCAAACAAAGAATACAATATTGATAGACATTATAATGAATAGAAACTGCACTTGATGTGGCTCATTGCATAAGTAACAACATATTAATGCTTGTCTAAATCAAGCTTCAATGATGTTTCTTCTGCTTGCTTAAACTGAAAAACATATCCATTTGCAATAAGTTAGTCTTAGCGCATAAAAACTTGGTAGAAATTCAATAAATAAGCAAGACAAAATAAAAAAATAAAAAAAATTCTTAACTGCTCTGGAGTTTCAATCTTGTCTCTTCCACTGCAGATCATATCAAATCCTCCCTAATAAAAAGAAAAGGCAAGCAAATTATTTAAAAAAAAAAACTTGAAATAGAACTTACATTTAAAATGACATATATAAAGAAACAAATTGATGAGTAGAATATTATAAAATAGCTCAGGTGGTGTGGTACATAGGAGGTAAAAGCAATGGTATTTTCTTTTAGATTTGGTAATCTAGCAAACAGGAGAACTTTCTAGCAGATTCGTTCTAATTTCTACCCCACTAGAACTACATAGTAATGTCACTATGACCTTTTCAAGAAAAAAAAATGTCACTATGACATGAAAGAGACATTATAATGAGAAGTTCAAACAGATGCACCTAAAACATATGCATAATTAAGAAATATATATGCGGTATGTATAATTGAAATGAAAGAAATAAAAGCGTAAAGATAGGCTTCATTGGAAAGCAAACCATGGAAAACTAATAAAAACCTTGAGTTGTTGTTTTGAATTGTTTTGGCATTGTTAAAGGCCTCAAGAACTGGGTTGGATTGTGATATTAAAGGTCAATGTGGACATAAACCTTGATTTTTACTTAATTCTTCCGATAATATGCCAAGCATATACTCATAGGAAAATTTGAAATCCAACTGTACGTCCTTCTACTCCAAATTGCCCGCCTAAGTGTGCAAGATATCTCATGAGCATCTTTGTTGTCTCAATTTTACTAGCACCTCTATCTCTACTAACCAAAATTGAATTGTCTTTTCCTTCATTAATCATTGCCCTATTTTCTTAAACAACACATAAAATAAGAAACTACCACATAAGTAAACAAAAAAAATTGTCACATCCAAGAAGTGATATGAATTGCATACATTTTTTTTTGATAAATTAATATGAATTGCATACATTTGAAATGTAATTAACTTGACTTAGATATTTAGGAAAGATGCAGGCCATTAATAGTAGTATGAGGTCTAAGAATGGCTACATATAATTAGATGTAATTTTTTGTTTCACTTTACCACAATTAATTTATAAAACATGCCTATCTAGATGATCTCAATCAAATTTAAAGCTGTAGCTGTTTAGTTATGTACATATATTAATAAAGAAGGTATACTCCAGAATTCATTCCTGTTTAAGAAGATTATTAAATTTTCTAATGTTGCAACTTGGGTTTTGATGATGGAAAGTTCTAGTGTACAGACTATAGAGTACTAAATTGCCACTTATGTTGATGGCATAGTATGCCTAAATGCATATTAGAAAAAATGCAATGACCAAGAACAAGTACAAACCTTGGAGCGGATATAAACTAATGCAAGAGTAAGTAAGACATTTTGTCAAACACATGGTGTGAACAAAATTTCAACATTAGAATGTACCATAAAACCGATAATGAACAATCCTAAGTGTGGGATGAGTACATCAAATAGTTCAAACAATCAAAGCCATGTCAGAAATCCACATCTCATGTATCAATGTCTAAGATATAGGATTTTTTTTCTTCTTCTGAATAATGTCTAAGATATTAACGATTGTTATTATAAATAAAAGAAATTAATAGTTTAAAACAGAAATATACAACTTATTTACACATTAAATAGTTCCTGTAACACAACAAACAACAACAATAACATAACAAACAGACAGAACAAACAAATTGAAGAGTATCAAATATATGAAACTACATAACTAATTAAATTATTCCATGAACAGTGTAAAGCCAAAAACCCAACTCTTCCATGGCTTTTATATCATAAGAAAGCACATGATATTTGTCTTAATGGATGTTAAACCTTCCAATTCGCAAAATAAAATATAGAAGTATAGAACCCAGAATTCAAAATCATATTGTTGGTTTTTTGGGACAGTGAGAAACCAACCAGCAAGTGGAAAAATAAGATTAATAAGAAAGAAGCAAAATTATGAAGAAGCCGCACACTATGTGTTCAATTGGGTTTGGTTTACTGCAAATGCATATTATATAACAACAATCAAATGAAAATAGTGTTTGAAAAAATCAAAAAAGAGAAGAACGAACAATCTATAGAAGAGTATAGAAGAGAAGAAAAAGAATCTGTCCAATACCAGAACAATCTCATAGACAAAACATTTGACTCCATGCTTCATCCGGTTGTGAGATCAGATCGGCAATTGATGCAGCAATCTCTTCATCAGTATCAGAGGGGATTGGTCTGACAGTAGTGAAGGGCCTCCTATAGATCTTTCTCTCCAACCCTCTCTGCACAAGACATTCATTAAAGAAAAAATGAAATCAAAATTAAATTGCTGAAAACTATAACAGAACAAAAGGGCCCAATACAAAATTGGAACAGAAAATTAATAATTCTGTTGATTCAGTGATTACCCAAAACTGTAACCATTTTTTTTTTTTTTAATTTCGTAATTACTAACTCTGTTGATTCAATGAATATATTGAGCTGATAAGGCTTATTATACATTAAATTAAGTAGACAAACATTTCGAGAGAAAACCAAAAGCCCAAAACATAACTGAATCTACACAAATACCTAAACCTAAACAAATCCATCAAAAATACCCAAAACTGAGTTGCACTTAATACCCAAATATTAAAAAGTTTTTCTCTCTGTGTTTGCCTACGGCCCCAGCAGTCTAAGGCTGGTGTTGGAGTGAAAACTGATGGTCATGGTGGCCCTTCAATATTTCTTCCAAACTGTCTCTCAGTTTCTCTATTCGCACCTTTCAAATTGTCTCTTATCTGAATTCATTTGTGTGTTTTTTTAAACCATATACATTTATTAAGAAACCTTTAAACGGCTTTGAAATTTAAACAGTGTATTAGCATTCCCAGAACCGGTGTAGCCTTTCGCTTTTAAAATGTACATGTGTGTGATTGAAGAGCGTATAAAGAGAAAGAAACGGTGTAATATTTGTAACTACCGAATGAACCCCAAATCAAAATCAAGCCAATTGAAATACTGAAAGCCTAAATCATTTTTAACTGGCAAGTAAAAAAAACAAAAAAAAAAAAACAAAATTGGAAACTTTACCGGTAAAGCTTTTGGACAAAGACCGGTCCGATCACAGTAAACATGTTGTTGACGGTAGCAGGACGCTATACAATGGAAGAAAAAAAAAGGGTTTGCTTAAGCAGTCCTAACGACCAGATATAGATATTGATTATGTGACTCCGAGTAAGGACTGGTCAGTAGCTTAGCGGTGCCGTAAGTGTGTTTTGGCCAACTCATCTAAAGTTCGAACCCGCGTCTTCTTTAGTGAAACGGTGCGTTGCGCCTATATTTAAAAACCTCAACGGTCCTCGCGCCTACTGTGCAATTCAACCATGACTCTGTGTAAATCAACCATTGGCAATCTTCTTTAACTTCTCTGAATTATAACATCTCAAAGACGTCTTTAGCCCAATATTTTACTGCACAAACCCCATACATATATTTTCATAACCAGCAATCAAATAACAACCTTCGGAACAGAAATTACAAACACAAAACCATACTTTTATTTTCATACCCAACAATCAAATAACATACTTCCGAATAGAAATTACAAAGTTTAATTTTAGCTTCACCTAGACTTGATTTGTTGGTTTTTGGATAGGGAAGAGTAGAGAGGAAAGCTGCCATAATGTCTTCAAACCTTTGGAAATTCAAGGTACAAAAAAAGCATGTATAAATCTGAAATATAAACACAAACTTTTATTTTAGCCCGATACATATATAAAACATCACCCGCGGCCCCTTCCCCATTTTTTTAACATGAAACATAAAACAACCCTAGAGACTAGATTCAAAAATTGAAACCATTACCATCACCAAAAATAGTATTGGTGACTGAGCCCTTGACTGCACCAAGGGTCACCACTTCAACCCCGGCCACCACAAGGCCAGGAATGACACGTTGCTGTGGCTGCTGCACTGGTGCAGCCGGAGCAGTGTATGGCAAATGTGGACCATATCCAGGTGCAGGAACGTAAGCTCCACCATAAGCTAGTGCAGGCGGGTACCCACCACCATAAGCCAGAGCAGGCGGGTATCCGCCCCATAAGCAGGTACAGGTGGTGGGTACCCGCCATAAGCAGGTGTAGGTGGGTGTTGATATACATCCACAACCCCATGACTGCCCTCATCGTTTTGTTCTGATTTCGGCTGCCGAATTGTTTGCTGGATCTTCAGGAAAATGGGTACGCTGCTTCGTACTTCCCACTCTTCTTTTCATTCTTGTTCTTGTTGTTATTCTACTCTTACTGCTGCTGCTACTACTAGTATTGCTAAAAAAAACCCGAATCACAATCACAATCTGAATCAAAATCAATTCTTGAAATCTGTTAGAGATCAGTGCAAATCTAGAAGCATTAGGAATGTTAATCATGCCTTAGACCTGTTTGATACAATGCTTCACATGTGCCCTTTGCCTTCCATTCTGGATTTTACTCTATTGTTGAATGCCATTGCTAGAATGAAGCAGTACTCTCTAGTCATTTCTCTAATTAAACAAATAGAATCATTTGGTATCTCTCCTAATCTTTATACTCTTTCTATTTTGATTAACTGCTTCTGCCATTTGAATCGTCTAGATTTTGGGTTTTCTGTCTTGACAACAATTTTGAAACTTGGTTATCACCCAGACTCTGTTAATCTAAACACCCTTGTCAAGGGGCTCTATCTTCAAGGTAACATTGCTGGAGCTGTGAGGTTGGTAGAAGATATGGAGAAGAATGGGTATAAGCCTAATGCAATTACTTGTGGAACGATACTAAATGGTCTGTGTAAGATTGGACAGACTACTATGGCTGTTAGGTTGCTCAGGAAATTGGAAGAAGGGAATTTTGAGCTTGATCTGACAGCGTATGGCACAATCATTGATAGTTTATGTAAGGATAGATTGGTAATTGAGGCTTTGAACTTTTTATCTGAAATGATTAGTAAAGGCATTCAGCCAGACCTTGCCACTTACAATTCCTTGATTCAAGGCCTATGCAATTTTGGCCGGTGGATAGAGGCTGCTACTCTATTGAATGAGATGACGCGAAGGAAGATTCGTGCAAAATGTGTATACCTTCAATAGATTGGTGGACACATTGCAAAGAGGGGATGTTGATCGAGGTGAAAATAGTTTTTGATATAATGATTCAAAGAGGTATTGAGCCTGACGTAGTCTCTTATAATACTTTGATTGATGGATACTGTTTGCAAAATAAATTGAAGGATGCCATCAAAGCATTGAACATGATGGTTGAGAGGGGTTGTTCACCTAATATTGTTAGCTATAACACATTGATTAATGGATTTTGTAAAGAGAAAAGAATTGATGAGGCAATGAATCTCTTTCATGAAATGTCCAACAAGGGAGTAACTCCAGATTTTGTGACTTATAGCACTCTTATAGGTGGGTTATGTCGAGTGGGGAGACGCAAGGTTGCTCTAGAGCTATTCCATAAGATGCAGGCTTGTGGCCAACCTCCAAATCTCCAAACTTATGCTGTCTTGTTGGACGGCTTGTGTAAGAATGGACAAGTTGTTGAGGCAATAAAAGTGTTTCTTGAGATGGAAGACAAAATGTTGTGCAACAATATTGTGATTTACGACATTTTGATTGACGGTTTTTGTAACGTCGGGAATCTTAAAGTTGCAAGAGAACTCTTTTATAGTCTACCTGCGAAAGGATTGCAACCCAATGTTCGAACTTACACCATAATGCTGAAGGGGCTTTGCAAAGAGGGACTAATAGATGAAGCGAGTGAGCTGCTTGAGAAAATGGATGGGAACAGTTGTACCCCTAACGATTGCACATATAACACAATCATCCAAGGGTTATTGCAATGGAATGAGACATCAAAGACAATGAAATATCTCAAAATAATGGTCGACAAGGGTTTTTCAACGAATGCAACGGTTGCAACCATGTTGGTTGACTTGCTGTCATCTAATCAAGTAGAAAAGAACATTCAAGAATTGCTTCATAAGTTTGTGTGAAGGTTTTTTAACTTCTCCATATCATGGACAAGCTTCATATTCTTACCATCGCTTGTCAATCTGTAAGCAACATGTATTTTTTATTTTAATTTTTTGGAGTAAATTTTATATTTTTTACAAGATGAACTTTCTCTTCATTCCTATATAGAAGATTGATTATTTTTTTAATTGTTATATCTTTTGTTGAGATTTCATTGTGCACTTATGTTGTTGCTTTCGACCTATTTTCATGGATGGTTATTTCAAATTTTATCTAATGTAAAGATAATGCGAAATATGTTTGTTCTAAAGTTTGACCTTCTTTGTGGTCATAAATCCATTAGGCAGTGGAATAAACGTTAATAAATGTATATTATGCTTAAATTAAGTGTTGGAGTTGTGTGTTGAATGTTACATTAAAAATATATATTACGCTTAAATGTAAGGTTTAGTGAATACCTTACTTCTATTTCTATGCTGAATTTGTCTTAGTTTCGTATGCTTTCCTGAACTGTATTGACACTAGACTTGGGAATTGGAACCAATTTAGATTAGTGTAGTTTGAAACACTATTGAACTTAACGAAGTAGCATTTTTGTCCTCTGACTTGAAGATTTGCAACTTTGGTTGCATTATGGTACAAAAGTAACGTGATGATTTGGTGATCACAAAGTCCAATGTTTTTGTGTAAGTTGTGGATGCTTAAACAAGTGTATAAAAGAAGAAAACTCATTTCTATCTTGTCATAAAATAGGCTGACATAGGTGCTTGACTAGTGGTAGATCATAATGGTTTCTACACTGTTGGCTAAAAAAATATCAGTGTCATCCCATAAGGATTCACAGAAAACAATCTGTCCTTGTACTTTGTAAGAATTCATGGAACCATTTCTGAAATATTTTGAATTATCCAGGTTAGCACCTGCAGAATAGTTTGCAGCATCCCCTGCCTAAATCAAGGGAAATGATTTTTCGTTGAAGTTGAATCTATCAATGGAGAGGTCCTTCTTATATACCTTGTAAGAATCTTAATGTTTAATAAAGTATCTATATGATCTGATGCCCCTGCTGTCCTTGGCACTTGGCCCTGCCTTCAATCAGCCAATTAAGAATTTTCATTTGTACTGTTAAAACTCTCTCTCTCTCTCTCTCTCTGAGCTGAAATGCAAACAGTGAGTGATCGATCTGTGTGGTCCAACATGGTGACAAGAGATCAAACATACTGGCACAAATGTAGATGAAAACTCTTGTGATGAAGCCGGGACCAGTTTTGTGCTCTTATAGTACACAATAATAAAGCACGCTTAAGAGTTTTCTCAACATGTGGGGATGGGATAACCAGTCGCACGTACATTTGTGAACAATCTGACTGCTTGAATGAAGTGAGAAAAATTGTTCCTTTTTTTTCCCTCTTCTTTTCTTTACTTTTGCTAATCAGGAAATGAAATGTTCATGCGTGTGTTTCTGTTAACCCTTACACCTCTTATGGTCATGTGCTGAGACTGTTAAATTCAAGGACTAGAGAAAAACATTGATTCTCTCACACCTCTTATTGTACCTTGTATATCTATTCTACGTGTGTTAAATGCTAATATTGATAACAATAATTTAAAAAAAAATGAATATCTTACATAAAGTTTTGAACATGAACATTATGTGTCAGAATATATCAACAAGTGTGACGTATAGTTAAAAAGAGAAGGCATTATATCATTGTCTAATTAAATTTATGAAATAATTCATGTGTAAATGATTAAGTGGCTGAGTATTATATCACATGTAAAAACAAAAGGAAAAAAAAAATTGGTGCTGTAGTTTCGATTAATACTATTCACATTCAAATGAAAATAAACAAGATTCTATAACATAGTGAAAAGTGTGCCCTAATATTCTAATTGCAAGATCATTTGCTCAACTTTTTGGATTCACTGGGAGAGCTAGCTGGACCATTTTATGGGGATTGAATATTTGTTTTACCATGGAAATTTGACTTACAGGACACTTTCAAAACTAAAAGATAGAGCATAGTCGATAACAGTGTGGAGAGCAGAGGGAGTTCTGTCCTTACTCGCACAAACAACCCAACAGAAGGGCATGTTTTCATAAATGATTAACAATAATGTTATTATCTTTAGCTGTACATCAGATAAGCCCTTCCAAGTGCATCTCTAGGGCAAAGATTAAAGGGAATAAAAAAAAATGATAATTGGGCTCCATTAGAGGCGCCACACTACAAAGGATCACATATATGATTTAAAAGGCCATGGGTTCACTTTTTGATAAGATGCAGCATCTTAATATATTGTAAATGCTTGGGAACTTAGAGAGAGCTGGAATAATACAATTCTTGCGAAACTTACAAATCAGAGTGGCTTGGGGTACAAGGTATATTTGAAATTAGGATCTTCAAATTTTTTAACACCATAATGAGGAAATTAGGAGAGGATGATATGTTTAAGAGTTAAATGGATGACAGGGGCTTCACATAAGCTAGAAAAATTAAGAAAGCAACCACACCCTCTACAGGAATATATAAAGATACATAAGCCTTTAGAAATGCTCGATATGATGTCTAGTCATAAGCTTTGTAAGATAAATTATGTAGATATTTTTGAACTTAGGATCTTCAAATTTTTTAACACCGTAATGAGGAAATTGGAAGAGGATTATATGTTAAAGAGTTAATGGATGACAGGGGCTTCACATAAGCTAGAACAATTAAGAAGGCAACCACACCCTCTACAGGAATATATAAATACATACACATAAGCCTTTAGAAATGCTCAGTATAATGTCTAGTCATAATCTTTGTAAGATAAAGTAGGCAGATGTATGAAATAGGTATTTTGTTGTTGTTAATGCTAGCCACAGCCACTTTTTGTTTATATACTTCACTCAAGCAGTCAGATTGTTCACAAATGTACGTACGTGTGACTGGTTATCCCATCCCCACATGTTGAGAAAACTCTTTGGTTGGATTGGAGCATAATATAGCCTTGAGTCCTGACAATGGTGCAATTGTACATGGTTTGTGGACTTAGAGATAAAATGCCTTTGTGCTCTCATAACATTAGCTAACCAATAAATTAACCAATAAAGTTTTTTTCTTTTCATTATAATCTATTAATTAAGCTCAAATATTAATCAATAAATAAAATAATATTTTTTTTTAATCAAATGAAAAACAAGAAAAGAGGGAGAAAGAGAAATGTTATGGTTCCAAAATTTTTTACAACATTTTACAATAAATCCTTAGTAGCAGGTTGTTAGTTGTTACTGGTTATTATTGGTATATAAAAAAGTAATTTTAGTTGTGGGTTCCAATCAAAACGAGTAACAACTTAACCCCTAAGATTTGTTGTAAAAATGTTATGAATGTAGCATTTTTAAAAAAATAATAAAAAGAGTAATACACAAAAATTTTCTTTACATTTTTCACAACAATTGAGTTGATAAACTTTTACTAATTCCTATCTGGGTCCATTACTAACATTATCATTTTACTTACCAGTTACCATTGTCAATTTGCCACACATCAACATGTGTGAAAAAAATTTGACAAATTTTATGTGTCTATAGACTTTCTCAACCAAAAAAAAAATTGACATAGTTTATTTTAAATAGTAATTTTCCGTCAAAAACAAGATAATACAGTTTAAGTAAGATTTAAATTTTTATATAAAAAAATCATAGTTAAAATATAAAATATATAAAAAAAAAACCCAATTCATTTTTGCCTTAAGCCTTTAAACGCATCAACCCACCCTCACACTTAGTAGTTTTGAACTCATGATCTCATATATATCATGAGACTTTAAGAATTACTTAGCCAACTCTTGGGGTTGATAGTTACAGTTTAAAATCTATATGGTTTGTTTTGAACTTTGAAATGCTGCTAGGAGGTCTAAGTCAAAACCATAGCCTAGACTCTAGAATCCTTTTGTATAATTTTTATATTTTAGCTTATTAACTTATTTTATTAACTCAATTGGAACATTTTGATATTTCCAATTAAAATGTCAAGGTTCAAATCTTCCTCCCCACTATCAAATTAAAAAAAAAAAAAAAAGTATGATGATACATTATAAATTTTTTTTTGTATTTTTTCAACTCTAAGCAAATAAATAAATAAAATTTTTAGTAAAAAGTAATCCAAACGAACTACTAAACTTTGAATAGGTGCAGACTTGAATTCTATAAATAACCAAATATTTTTGAGATAAATATCTATGGTGTCTCGTCATAATTAGTTGAATGAAATTTAAAATAAGATTAGTCAAAGAGTTTTGTAATTCAATGGTATTTTTCTCCGTTCCTTATGAGAAGAATTATGGTTAGAATTCCCCCTCCATTACTATTGTAAATATTAAATTATCAAAAAATTAAAAATAATGTAAGATGCAGAGTTGAAGATTAATATCCAACAACACCAATAAACAACAAAAAATGAGCTATCTGGCTTCAGCATGCTCTTTCCCCTTGTGAAGTCTGGCAATATACAAACACATTTTTACATAACATTACTAGCAATAGGAAACCGAATATTTTTAAAGTAGTAAATATAAAAGATATTGGGTGCTAGCATTTATTCTAACAATGATATTAGAAAAAGAGATAATGAATGATCCTACTTCAAGATGCTTCATTAATGGTCAAAGTTGCAATCAATTTTTTAGGTTATAGCCTAACCACATTAGTGCATAAGGGCAATCAGAGCTGGAACATAGAGGTGTACATGTCAATAATAACAATTTTTTGCTCTATGTTTTCATATAACTATCACATTTCATGGTTTCAAACCAAGCCTACAAACATGACACACTTATGTGATAGTGTGTTTGCTAAAAGCTTCTGAAGAAAGGTTTTTCTTTAATGGGTATGAATCATATGAAGCACACTCAATCGAAATCAAGAGAAACAAAAAACATGTATATGTAAGCTTCTGAACACATATAACTACAACAGTAGATTCCTTGAAGTTACAAAAGCACTCAACCCAAATTAGCATTTCTTTCCTAATCTTTGAAACTGTGCATAAGTACAAGAAATTTAACTTTTAATCCAAATGCTTTTGTTGAAATTTAGAAGTGACTACTCATTGTTTATTAAAAATTTATATATTTGCATTATCTTCAGCATGCAATAATAACGTTCAGAGTGCTGAAACAAAGGAAAAAGGTTTATGAGGAAAAACATAATGCATAGACAGCAATCATGACAAGCAAGGCACCTGATATATCCATAGATTGATTTGTTGATGTACTTCCTCTACTACTGGTCCACGCAGAATGGTCAAAGCAACTTGAAACTTTTAACAGCTTTAAATTGAGATTACCATGATTAGTAGTTCTCCATGGAGAATAAATATCAAAAGGCATCACGCACCTGTTCTTCATGCTTCATGGGAAATTTGCCATTTGGATGGAAGACATATGCCCCAGAAATCTGAAAAATAACTTGAAAAGGATAATTCAACAACTCTTTCAACGTTTAAGTCATGCAATTTTAGAACATAAATAAAAGAGAGGTTGAGAGAGATATGTAACACAAGATGAACTTAAGTGTACCTGAGGATTTGTCACTTCCATTATATCCAGAGTAATAACTGTAAGATTGTTCAACTGATTCCTCAACCTTCAAAGGTTATGACTGAGTGCATTGGCAGAATCCTTCATTTTCTAGGTTTTTTTTTTTTTTTTTTTTGGTATATATTTTCTTTTGGGGATGGAGAGGGCAAAAGGGGTAAGCAAAATGAACTTATTATAAAATGCAGCAACAAGAAAAACATTAATTTCACTTTTGATCATAGTTAAGAAAACAAAAATTTGAAAAAAAATTTATGGAGATAGAAAATGTAAGCATAAATTTCAAGTAACAAGTGACTATAGAACTTTCAGGCGCATTGCATACCAAGCTTTTGCTATTAACAAAACTAGCCGCGGACCTGCGCATTGCACGTGATTAGGGTGGTCTCATTAAATTTATATTTTAGTACAATTTGGACTAATTTAGTAGAGAATAATATATTTCATTATCATATTTTTATTTATTATAGGAAAAATAAAAAATGTAATATAGGAACAATCATAAATCATAAATATAAATTGAAAAATCATATTTTCATTTATTATAGGAACAGTCATAAATCAAAAATATAAAATTTGTTATACCAAAATGAAAACAATACAGTTTTTCTCAAAAATTCAAAAGGTAAGTTAACGAAAATATTTATTTTTTAATAAAATTTATTTATAACATTTTGTGAATCTTTAAAAAGAATATAAAATTTAGTAATTATTCTTTTAGTTTTAAACAAATTTTCTCAAACCCTGTTTTTTCTACCCTACAATGCAAAACACCAAAAAACGTAACTAAAAAACTAATAAAACTTAACAATGATTAGATGGACCAATTAGGAAAACAATTTGTTGTTGATAATCTATTAAGGTTATTTTCATTGTAGAAATTGCAATTTCCTCCACCCAAAACATATTATTAAATAAACAATTATTAGCAAAATCTAAGAATTAAATTTCTCTATATGTATTGTTATAATATAATAATAATTAAAATACAATTGAAAAAGCTAAAGTATGTTATCCATTCAATTATTTTCGTTTGACTAACTTTTGTTTTTTTGTTTTTGTCTGAATAAATGATATTACAGAGTACTTCTAATACGACTATTAAAAGTATTTTATCCACCTCAAAGGATAAAAAAAATTAGTAAAGTCTCATAGTTTAACATTTAAATTGATAACTATAGAAAATCAAATTCTAACTTGCAAAACAACTAATTATTAACCCAAATCATATCAATAAAGAAAAAAAAATTACTTGTAATTGGAAATTGGAATACCAAACTACCTAAATACGCAAAAAAAAGTCGATATAAATTTACCAAAAAGATAAACAAATATGATGTGACAATTAAATCAACAATAACAAAAAGAACCATTAGTAGAAAAAAAAGTGATTGAAACAAAAAAAAAAAAAAAATTCACCAAAAGAGAAGCAAAATTGGAGAAAGAGAGAGACTGTTAACCTTTTTATTGTGAACAACTTGGAAGGAATAGAGGAGAAAGGTGGAAATGAGTAAGTAGAAATTTATATGAAAATTATGATGTAAGATGAAGGGTGGAAGTAGATGAAAGGTTGAACAATTTGAAACTATAGAATTTAAGAAGATATGAAGGAAATTTTTTTTAAAAATCTAAAAGGAATCAAATGAAAATGAAAAAATAAAAATAATATTTGGAGGGAATGAAAGATTGAACTAATAAGACAATGGTTGAAGAAGATGAAAAGTTGGGCTAAGTAAGAATTGCCAAAAAAAAAAAAAAAAAAAAAAGATGCTAAAGATGTAGTGCATAAAGAGCTTTAAAAAATTTATTACAAAACTTCCATTATTATATTTGGTATGAATATGTATAGACATTGTTTTTGTTTTTGGTTTTTTAGTTACAAAAATTTCATTATTTAGATTTAAACATCTAAATTAAAGTAGATGAATATGTAAAGGCAAAATTATATGTAATGTTAAAACCACCTAAGATGAATGTGTCAAGTCTATAATCTATTTATATATAAATTTTTTTTTTAAAAATAATAAAAAATAATTTCTAAATTAAAGTAGATGAATATGTAAAGAGAAAATTATATGTAATGTTAAAACCGCTCAAAATGAATTCGTAAAGTTAATAATCTAATTACAATTTTAAAAAAAGGAATAAAGAATAAATAAGAAAAATAATAATTATGTTGTCAATGACGTAGTGATGAAGTGGTGCAATAGAAGCTCGGCAGTAATAATTGCTATGGTTTAGCTTTTCCAAACAAGTATATTAATTATTATAACTGATTTTTAAATGATCTAAAATCACACAAAATCATCATTTACATAAGTAAATTCCCCCGCCATTTGTATCTACTTTGAAAGGTTTTGAAGGTGTGATAAAATATTAAATTGCAATGTTTTATTTATTTATTTGCTATTTGAGAAACAATATCAGGTGAAAATTCATGCCCACCATATATAAAACAGACAATTTATTGTAAATCTTAAACCTTTTATAAACATCACAAACGTTTATAAAAATTATATTATCTCCATATTATTTCTAAACTTACAACATATTCAACACATTTGCTAAATCATGCAGGATGATAAATGACCTTCCTGTATAATTTTTTGGAGCAATATACAATTCTGCACAGAAAAAAAAAAGAATAAGAAAATTGCCAAAAAAAAATGAAAAAAAGGACTAAAAATAAACAAAAATAGTGCAACATATAAATAAATAAACAAAATATTTTATAATGAAAACATGATAAAATATTCTATCACACCTCCAAAAACCTTCAAAGTAGATGTATTTGTATTTAAGTTGAATATAAATAGTTGTATATAAACCCCCATGATACCTAATAATTTTAATGCATAAAAAAAATCACCATAAAGTGATAATTGTGCCCAAACATGGTTTTTTCATGTGGGCTTAGTAGCCACTAAAGAAGGAAACCATTTAGGCAATAAACATAAAGATAAAACCAAACTGATATATATAAAATTATGTAATACCACGACATTTCTGATCAGTAGCTTAGTGGTGTGGTAAGTGTGTTTTTGTCAACTGATCTCAAGTTCGAGCCTTCACTTGGCCCTTTGCTACTTACATTTTTAAAATTAAAACCCCAATTTTTTTAGCATGAGATAAATACCACATTTCAGCCGCCCCCTTCCCCAATTATTTTTATGCTCTCTCACCGATCAGTAGCTTAGTTCAAGTAAACTGCCCTCAAAACCGAACCGATTCTCTATTTCTATCTCTTTCTTTCTCAATTCTCAAACTCTATCGTTTCGTTCTGATTTCCGCTGCCGAATTGTTTGCTGGATCTTCACGAAAATGGGTACGCTTCTTCGTTCTTCCCACATTTGTTTTCGTTCTTATTGTTATTCTACTCTTACTGCTGCTGCTACTGGTATTGCTAGTGCTAAAAAAAACCCGAATCAAAATCAATTCTTGAAACCTGTTAGAGATCAGTGCAAATCTAGAAGCTTTAGGAATGTTGATCATGCCTTAGACCTGTTTGATAAAATGCTTCACACGCGCCCTTTGCCTTCCATTTACGATTTTAATCACGTGTTAAGTGGCATTGCAAGAATGAAGCATTACCCAGAAGTCATTTCTCTAATTAAACGAATTGAATCATTCGGTATCTCTCCTAATGTTTGTACTCTTACTATTTTGATTAACTGCTTCTGCCATTTAAACTGTCTAGATTTTGGGTTCTC
This sequence comes from Quercus tomentella, assembly GCA_028535165.1. Lineage (NCBI taxonomy): Eukaryota > Viridiplantae > Streptophyta > Magnoliopsida > Fagales > Fagaceae > Quercus > Quercus tomentella. The sequence goes on from JAPQVY010000089.1 coordinate 2,920,739, forward strand.
TGTCTTTGCAACAATTTTGAAACTTGGTTATCACCCAAACTCTATTCCTCTAAACACCCTTGTCAAGGGTCTCTGTCTTCAAGGTAACATTGCTGGAGCTGTGAAGTTGGTAGAAGATATGGAGAAGAAAGGGTATCAACCTGATGCATTTACTTGTGGAACGATACTAAATGCTGTGTGTAAGATTGGTAAGACTGATATGGCTATTGGGTTGCTCAGGAAATTGGAAGGAGATTTTGAGCTTGATCTGACAGCGTATAACACAATCATTGATAGTTTATGTAAGGATAGGTTGGTCACTGAGGCCTTGAACTTTTTGACTGAAATGATGAGTAAAGGCATTCAGCCGGACCTTATCACTTACAATTCCTTAATTCAAGGCCTATGCAATTGCGGCAGGTGGAGAGAGGCTAATACTTTGTTGAACGAGATGGCACAGAGGAAGATCGTGCCAGGTGTGTGGACCTTCAACATATTGGTGGACGCATTTTGCAAAGAGGGGATGTTGATAGAGGCAAAAAAAGTTTTTGATAAGATGATGCAAAGAGGTATTGAGCCTGATGTAGTCTCTTATAATTCTTTAATTGATGGATACTGTTTGCAAAATAAATTGAAGGATGCCATCGATGCATTGAACATGATGGTTGAGAGGGGTTGTTCACCTAATGTTGTTAGCTATAGCACATTGATTAATGGATTTTGTAAAAATAAAAGAATTGGTGAGGCAATGAATCTCTTTAATGAAATGTCCAACAAGGGAGTAACTCCTAATGTTGTGACTTACAACACTCTTATAGGTGGGTTTTGTCGAGTGGAGAGACACAAGGCTGCTCTAGAGCTATTCCATAAGATGCAAGCTTGTGGCCAACTTCCAAATCCTCAAACTTATGCTGTCTTGTTGGACGGCCTGTGTAAGAATGGACAAGTTGTTGAGGCAATAAAAGTGTTTCTTGAGATGGAAGACAAAACGTTGGGCAACAATATTGTGATTTACAGCATTTTGATTGATGGTTTGTGTAATGTCGGGAATCTTACAGTTGCAAGAGAACTCTTTTATAGTCTACCTGCGAAAGGATTGCAACCCAATGTTCAAACTTACACCATAATGCTCAAAGGGCTTTGCAAAGAGGGATTGCTAGAAGAAGCAAGTGAGATATTTGAGAAAATGGATGGGAGCGGTTGTTCGCCTGACGATCGCACCTATAACACAATAATCCAAGGGTTACTGCAACATAATGGGACATCAAAGGCAATGAAATATCTTGAAATAATGGATGACAAGGGTTTTTCAGCAAATGCAACCACTGCATCCATGTTGGTTGACTTGCTATCTGCAAATCCAGCAGATAAAGCACTTCAAGAATTACTTATTAAGACTTTGCCGGTCAATCTATAAGGTGTATGTATATTTGTCGAAAGTGGTTATTTACTTTTTATTTTTTATTTTTTATTTTTTATGAAGTGATGTTCCTTTTCATATCATTGATGTTTTTTCCATTTCAAAGTTTCTAGCAAAAGAATACCAATGGTAGGAAAGGTGCTTAACATGTTAATTAAGCATTATGATCCCTATTTGTATGTTACTGTTCTTTGAAATCTTCTTGTTGGAGTTGAAGTGTATTGGAAGCTTAACTTGATCACATTTGAGTAAAATTTTGTCTAAAGGTTTCAAGTAATTGTTTTTGATTGCCGCAATGATGATGATGATGATGATGTTTTTGGGGAATCAATAATTGGGTTGAACTCAAATTTCTTAGGATGGGAGAGGGTTTAATTTCACTTTTGGTACTCTGTCTCTCTCTCTACACGCACAAACATACCCCTTGAGGAATGTTTTATGTGTGTATGTGAAGTTATGTGTGACAATGATCTCCGCTATGGAGGCTGGGATATCTGTACCTGATTATATTTTCAAATCTAATTATGAAGGGAAAAATGAATTTTTGTGTGGTGATTGCTGATGAGAAAAGAGAACTGTTGTATTTTAATTAAGGCTTGATTTGCAGCTTTGAGATATGTTTTCTTTGCAATCTAGAGAGTTTAATTGGACACTACCTATTTATTTGTTTAGATCTAAAATATCTTGTTCAATAACAGGTCTACAATATCTTGTTCATATCTTTATTCAAGATATCGCACTCTTTCACTCTCACACACACAGAAGTGAATTCACTATCACCACATTGGATCCAAACAAGAGAAAATGTTGACAAAGTAACACAAAGATATAAAGCGAGTGGAACCAGAACAAAGCCAAGCTTGAAGAGCAAAATCCATCTTGCATTAACTCTCACACATTAGTACTGCATCACTTGTACTTGGTCGTGAAGCTATCTCGGTGGGCTTAGCCGAGTACAAGGGACACAGAAATAATGTCAATTCTATCAGCTACTGCATCTTTGCCAGGATGTTTGCCAAGGAACATCCAAATGACCTGCAAGCTTTCAACACTTCAATTTTTGCACTAGGAACTCCACCTCCTGCAGTTTCTTCATACAAATAAATCTTGCTTTGATTTTAAAATTCCTGTCAGTCGCTAAATGTGATTAAAGCTTAATAGATGAATGCTATTGACACGGTTTTATGTATGTATCTCAAGTTATGTAATAGTTACCAATGTCTGTTGTCCCAAAAGTTTGTAAGACAATCACTTATGATTCTGAGTAGTATGGAAAAATTTTCGAAATATATTGACTCATCTTTATTTTGTGTCAATTTGGATTGAATCCTTTTTTAGTTGTTGGTTCTCTCCCATTAATACAACTCCACAACAGTATCTCTGGTTAACAATTTTTGCTGTTGACAGTTGGTAACATGACCAATTTTATTTTTACTTTGAAATTTTCTGTCTCATTAGTTCTAATTCATGTAATGACTAATGGTGTTTCGACCCATGACAATGCTGACATAAGTATTGGGTAGAAAGTGAGTTCACTTGTTGCTGGTGATTTCAAATTGGTGCCTTGGCATTTACCCTTCCATTTTACTAGGTGGAGAGCTGAGCCCTTCATCATTGAAGCTATCAGATGCTTGCCCGAATACTGCACCACAACAGATGTGAAAAAACTTCAAATTATAGCATTTGCTTTCTGCAACAAATTTATATTGCTTTTAGCACACAAACAGTACTAAAACTCCATTCTTGCCACCTGTTTGACTGACACTCACCTGAGAACTTTGCAACTTCTTCACTTAGCCGCACATCCTATTTAAGCTCTTCCCATAAACTATAGATTAGCAACTCTTTGGCCATTGAAGCACTACAATTTGGAGTAGGCACATGCTTGAGATAATTCAAAAGGTAAAGCCTGTTATGGCAAGGGCTTTTTATCTTTGGATTGAACTATCTTGGGAAAACTCCAATTGAGACCTTAATATAACATATATGGGCATCACTTACAGCCAAGTGTTAATCCTCCATGTGATTATATAACTATAAAAACTAAAACCATGATGCACGGGGACCACTTAGTTTTAGAATGTTTTTGGATTGTTTATTTGCCACGGTAGTATTTAGGGAAACCATAATAAAGAGGCCTCCATTTATAGATTACTACTTGATTGACTTTCATAATAGTTAAAGGATTTAGTTAACGTGTGTGCTTGTACACTCATTAAAAAAAAATGTAAATGTGTCCTACCTACATGCATTTAGTGGTGGAGCGAAGAATGATTTTTGGGGCCAAACTAACTATAGTAATGTTCTTTAAAAAAAGAAGAAGCTATAACTCCACAAAATTGTGCTCTACATTCTTTCTTGATATTAAAAGGATTTTGAACTCTAGCTTTTTTTGTTTACACAGTTAAACCATCACTCAAAAATTCATTGTTTACAGTCCCAACTTCTATATTGAGTAGTAACATCTAAATTTTAAGCAATTTTTCTCTTAAAATATACAACAATTGTGAATAGTTTCCTCACGAACTAGTCACACATTAAGAATCTAAATTTAAATTTTATAATTTAGTTATATATATTCGTTGAAGAAAATGTAAACAATAAACTGTAAAATGTATACCGTCAAAAAAAAAAAAAAAAAACCCCAAGCAATTTATAAAAATACCTCCATGTAATAAGTAATTAAGTATCCGTTTGGATCCGCAAATGCAGATCCACGTTTGCGTTTCTTTCCTTTTTTTTTTTTTCCCAGCCGCATGTTTTGACTTTTCAGCAGTGAACAGTGCACCCGTGCACTATTCATGGATCCCACAAACTTCACTTTTCAACAAATTTTTCATTAAAAATTGGTCTCACAGCATTATTCACATATTTAAAAATTATTTTGCTACAGTGTTTTCAGTTTTCAGTTTTCAATTTTAGCAAAATAAGTTCTATCCAAACGGACCTTAAGTATAAAAGCCAATCACTAATGTCAAAATTGAATATATAGAAAAAAAGAAAAGAATAACTTAATATAAAATAAAATAGTAGAAGCTAATGATTACTATTGTAACGAAAAAGTTTAGAACCACAAAATTTTTCACAATTTCTTGTCATAATTGTGATGTAGCAGAGTGGTGATGAAAAAATAGTGGGACTATATTTAATTGATAGTTAACCATTCATATATAGTTTATTACGTCAAAATTAACCAAAAAATTGTGAAATAATTTGTGGCAGTGAAACTACTCATATTCTCACTAATGTCACTGAATTTTAATCTTGTTTCCAGCACTCACTGCACACTTACCAACATTTCTATCCTATAAATACCAGCATCTCCGAGTTGCCGCTTCACTACTAAACTATTACCTCACAAAAAAACCAGCCATGGCTAAGCCTATCCTGCTCTATACTTCTCTGTGCTTTCTTGTGCTCTTCATCAACGGATGCCTAGCTCATAGACAGTGGCAGCAACAAGAAGAGTTCAAACAGTGCCAACTGGACAGTCTTGATGCCCTTGAACCCAACAACAGCATCGAGGCGGAAGCCGGTGTGATCGAGTCTTGGGACCCCAACGACGAGCAGTTCCAGTGCGACGGAGTGGCGGTCGTTCGCGATGCCATTGAGCCTTATGGCCTTCTCTTGCCTCAGTATACCAATGCTTGGTCAATGTAATTACATGATTGATTTTAACTGGTGAACGGTGAACCTAAGGTATCTAAGGGCTTGAAGACTTGAACACCTGATATTGATGGCCCACATTGTTGAAAATGTGACACTAACGGCCACTAATGGTTTACATTGTTTATTAGATAGCAATTATTATAAACTTTGTAAGATTCTCAATGTTTAATAAAGTATCTATAAATGGTTGGAACGGAGCATAATATAGCCCTGAGTCATGGCAATGGTGCAATTGTAAATGGTTTGTATAGATAAAATGCCCTTGTGCTCTCTTAACATTAGCCAACCAAAAAATTAACGAATAAAGTTTTTTTTTTCTTTTCATTATAATAGTATTAATCAATAAATAAAGTAGTACTTTTTAATCAAATGAAAAACAAGAAAAGAGAGAGAAAGAGAAATGTTATGAATTTTTTACAACATTTTTACAACAAATCCTAAATGGCAGGTTGTTAGTTGTTACTGGTTATTATTGGTATACAAAAAAGTAATTTTAGTTGTGGGTTCAAGTCAAAACAAGTAAGAACTTAATTCCTAAAATTTGTTGTGAAAATGTTGTAAATATAGCACTTCTAAAAAAAATTAATAAAAAGAGCAATACACAAAAAATTTCTTAACATATTTCATAAAAATTGAGTTGATAAACTCTTACTAGTACTTATCTAGGTTCATTACTAAGATTACCTTTTTACTTACCAATTACCACTGTCAATTTACCACCATCAACGTGTGAAAAAGATTTGACAAATATTTTGTGTCTATAGACTTTCTCAACCAAAAAAATAAAAATAAACTCTACATGGTTTATTTTAATTAGTAATTTTTCATCTAAAACAAGATAATAGAGTTTAAGTAAGATTTAAATTTTTATATATAAAAAAAAAATCATAGTTAAATACTATATAAAAAAACCCCAATTCATTTTTTACTTTAAGCCTCTAAATGCGTCAAGCCACCCTTATATACAGTCCCCCTGTCTCACACTTAGTAGTTTTGAACTCATGATCTCATATATATCATGAGACTTTAAGAACCACTTAGCCAACTTTTGGGGTTGATAGTTACAGTTTGAAATCTATATGGATTGTTTTGAACTTTGAAATACTAGGAGGTCTGAGTCAAAACTATAGCCTAGACTCTGGAATCCTTTTGTATAATTTTTATATTTTAGCTTATTAACTTATTTTATTAACTCAATTGGAACATTTGATATTTCCAATTAAAATATCAAGGTTCAAATCTTCCTCCCCACTATCAAATTAAAAAAAAAAAATGATTTTTTTTATTTAAAGTACGATGATACATTATAAAGTTTTTTGTATTTTATCAACTCAATCTAAGCAAATAAATAAACTTTTTAGTAAAAAACTAATCCAAACAAACTACTAAACTTTGAATAGGTGCAGACTTGAATTCTATAAACAACCAAATATTATTGAGATAAATATCTATGGGGTCTCGTCATAATTAGTTGAATGAAATTTAAAATAAGATTAGTCAAGAGTTTTGTAATTCAATGGTATTTTTCTCTTTTCCTTATGAGAAGAATTATGGTTAAAATTCTCCCTCCATTACTATTGTAAATATTAAATTATCAAAAAATTAAAAATAATGTAAGATGTAGAGCTGAACATTAATATCCAACAACACCAATAAACAACACAAAATGAGCTATCTGGCTTCAGCATGCTCTTTCCCCTTGTGAAGTCTAGTAGTCTACAAACACATTTTTACATAAAATTACTAGCAACAGGGAAATGGTATATTTTTAAAGTAGTAAATATTAAAGATATTGCGTGCTAGCATTTATTCTAACAATGATATTAGAAAAAGAGATAATGAATGATCCTACTTCAAACTGCTTCATTAATTGTCAAAGTTGCAATCAATTTTTTAAGTTATAGCCTAACCACATTAGTGCATGAGGGCAATCAGAGCTGGAACATAGAGGTGTACATGACAATGATAACAATTTTTTTCTCTGTGTTTTCATGTTGCTATCACATTTCATGGCTTCAAACCAAAACTACAAACATGACACACTTATGTGATAGTGTATTTGCTAAAAGCTTCAGAAGAAAGATTTTTGTTTAAAGGGTATGAATCATACACACTCAATCAAAATCAATAGAAACAGAAAAATACGTATATGTAATATCTAAGCCTTTAAACACATATAACTACAACAACAGATTCCCTGAAGTTACAAAAGCACTCATAACTAGTTGCACCCAAATTAGCATTTCTTTCCAAATCTCTGAAACTGTGCATAAGTACAAGAAATCTAATTTTTAATCCAAATGCTTTAGTTGAAATTTAGAAGTGACTGCTCATTGTTAATTAAAAAATATATATTTGCATTATCTTTAGCGTGCAATAATAGTGTTCACAGTGTTGAAACAAAGGAAAAAGGTTTATGAGGAAAAACATAATGCATAGACAGCAATCATGACAAGCAAGGCACCTAATATATCCACAGATTGATTTGTTGATGTACTTCCTCTACTGCTGGTCCACGCAGAATAGTCGAAGCAACTTGAAACTTTTAACAGCTTTAAATTGAGATTACCGTGATTATTAGTTCTCCATATAAATATTAGAAGCATGGTTGTCAAAATTGCGATCTGCATGGCTCGTAGGATCGCACGATTTTACGATCTCACCTCACAAAAATGTTTAGGATATATCGCACTAGGATCGTAAAAATGGTAGGATCTTATGTAGGATCATATAGGATCGTAGGATCGTATGAGATCCTACCGATCCTAGCAAAAACATAAATTTTTGGTTGTTTTTTTTTATGGGATAAATTTTTTGTTTTGATGAAACTTTAAGGGTTTTAATTTTTTCATGTTGTGATGGTATGACTTTTTATTTTATTTTTATAAAATTATGTTAACCTATGCAAATGTTTTTTAGTTTCTAGTTTACTTGTAATCAAAATGAAGGAATGCTTCATCATTTCTAAATAAAGAATTTGATGTTGGCTTTGTTGCCTTTTAAACTATAATGTTGTTAAATTTGTTTGATCAATATACTAATTTGTGTTCTAATATTACTAAAATATTTTTTTATATATAATTTTATCAGCTATGCTTGTATTTGTATATTGATTGATTGATTTTTTTGAGCATGCTCTTTAATTGTTGTTGAGTGGTATAACTTCAATAGTTGAGTATGAAATTGTATCTTTCTTTTACAGCTCTAGTATGCAAATATATAATGTCTACATAGATGATGAAATGGATGATGATGATTAGGAATTTAGGACGTTGGTTATAAGAACCTTAGAATGAGAATAATTAAATGTTCACTTCACTTTAATATTCATCTTACTTTTGGATTTCATATTGTAGTTAGCTAGTTTCTATTTGCTAACTTATTTTGAATTTAAAACTTGGAATTTAGAACTTGGAAAATATTTTCCATGTGTTTTGATAAATATTTTGGTATTTGGATGCTAATTAAACATTTATTGAACTTTTTAAATACATTGGGTCAAAATTTAAGTATAGTTGTTTCGTTAGTATAGACTTAGCGATGTATAACATGCAAATTACATCATATGATGCAAATCTTAGTTTTTTTATGAATGAATTTATAATTTTCGTGATTATTTAACATACAAAGTCATCATCAATGTGTTTTTTACTTTAAATTTGAAAATATGTAAGACCTTATGATTCACGATCCGATCCTATGATTTACGATCCCACTTACCTTTAATGATCCTATGTAAGATCCCAATTTTGACAACCTTGATCAGAAGGCATCACACACTTGTTCTTCATGCTTCATGGGAAATTTGCCATTTGGACGGAAGACATATGCCCTAGAAAACTGAAAAATAACTCGGAAAGGGATAATTCAACAACTCTTTCAACTTTTAAGTCATGCAATTTTAGAACATAAATAAAAGAGAGGTTGAGAGAGATATGTAACACAAGATGAACTTAAGTGTACCTCAGGATATGTCACTTCCATTATATCCAGAGTAATAACTGTAAGATTGTTCAACTGATTCCTTAACCTTCAAAGGTTATGACTAAGGGTCCGTTTGAATACCGCTAAAAACTGAAAACACTGTAGTAAAATAATTTTTAAATGTGTGAATAGTACCGCGAGACTCATTTGAAAAAGTTGTTGAATAAAGAGGTTTGTGAGTCCCGTGAACAGTGCAAGGGACACACTGGAAATTCATAATAGCCACAGAAACGCCCTTTCAAAAAAAAAAAAAAAAAAAGTGAAAAAGCAGACGTGAACGCGCCAAACTCAGTATCCAAACGGATACTAAGTGCATTAGCTATAGAATCATTCATTTTCCTTTCTTTTTTTTTTTTTTTGTTTTTGTTTTTTTTGTATATATTTTCTTTTGGGGATGGGGAGGGCCAAAGGGGTAAGCAAAATGAACTTATTATAAAATGCAGCAACAAGAAAAAACATTAATTTCACTTTTGATCATAGTTAAGAAAACAAAAATTTGAAAAAAATTCATGGAGATAGAAAATGTAAGCATAAATTTCAAGTAACAAGTGATAATAGAACTTTCAAGCGCATTGCATACCAAGCTTCTGCTATTAACAAAATTTATCATCTTTCCTTTAGTGGTGGAAAAAGTAAGCTTTAAGTTTCCTTCACCAACTTCAATGGTAAATTTTTTACTACTCTGAAACTTGTGTACAGATGATCTGGTTGAACCCGTACCTACAACTGAAAGGCAAAACAAGTCAAAAACTTATATCACTACCTTGAAGAAGAATGGATTTCATGTTTTTCCACTTCGTAAAATAAATTAAAAAATGTATATCTATTGCAATAATAAGAGCAGACTTGGCTTTTTGGCACTTGAAATAGTGCATTTGCTGAAACCAAGTGGTGGTAAAGACACTGAAAATGCAAGCAAATACTTGGGTGTCTCAATTGGACTTTGACCTAAGTACGCCCTAAAATAGTAGTTCCTTGTCCACATAGGCACTGGCAGGCAGAAGGAGTTGCGATAAAAGTCATGAACATTGACATTTTCATTGATAAGTAAAAGAAAGTTAGATCTTGTAAATAGGAATAAAAGTTATGCCAACCTAATTACATTGGAACATGTTTGATAATGATGAAGCAATGGGATTGCCAAAGAGCCAAAGTATAAATACTCTCAGACCTGTCAGAAAATACACAGGATGTATTCACACACACATACACCTCAAAGAACTACTGTTGTCATGGAATACTCTTAAAGAGGCCTCTCATTTTACCTTTAAAAATAAAGAATTCTTCCCCAAAGAGAGAGAGAGAGAGAGAGAGAGAGAGAGAGAGAGAGAGAGAGAGAGAGAGAGAGAGAGAATTCATATTTTTTAGATCTACATCCTCCACGATTTTAGGATATTGATGAAGTCATCAATTACTAACCTTACATTCAACTGGTCCTGGTCCACATTGAAAGTGTTTCATACATATACAAGTGGGCATTCACACATACAATGCTTAGGCTTAAAAATGTCATTTTAATCACACTACTATATTACCTAAACTAATACAAGTTTATCGTGCTTTGCATCATTCAACAAATCTATGCAAATGTTTTTGGTTCTCTCCATGTAGTAAACCTGCCGACATAACAAATCATTTAACTTCTCATATTGTTCTTTAATGTATAATTTCTGACTCTCAAAAATGAACATGTTCATCTAGTGCATCCCAATTGTTGGTATGAAGGAGCATGTAAGCAAATGGCTTGTTGACTAGAATGAAGATCCAATACTTGTAAGTAGCCTAACTTCTTCAATACATACTGCATGACTAGTCCACACATTTAGATCATTGAAAGAAATGAAGACCATAATGCGGCCTTGAATTTCAAAAATGTAAGACACTGTTGTAAGAATGGAAGTACTCACAGGAATTTGAATTACATCACTCCTCTTCCATCCAAGAGAATTGTAGACCACAACTACCTACAAAGATAAGAAGAAACCAAAAAGTGGTATTTATCTAAATGGAATAGAAACAATCATAATTTTTGCAAGGAAAAATATTTTCCTTACCAAATTATTTCCTTGAGACAGATCAACTTCTGATCCAGGACAAGAACTTATATTCAGAAGTGGGCACTAGAAAAAGAAAAGAAAAATAAGAAGATAATAAAAGGATAGAAGAGTGCAAACACAATTCATATGTCAAAACCATTTTTAGCTTGATTTTCAAAGTTTATTTATTTATATATACATTTTTAAAAATGTTTCCTGCAAAACTATTCTTTGACAAGAATGTCAATAATTAAATCATTAAATGCTTTAAAGATGTTAGCATTATGTAACATAGCCAAAAATGAAAGAACAAAAAGCAAATATATAAATATTAGAACAAAAAGTTTCAAAAAAAAAAACTTAATTTTCAGTTTAAAATTTAAAATTTAATAGAATTTTTTAACTGCAGAGGGCATTTTGCCCATTATCAATCAATCAGGAGGGACATTGCTCATTTTTTGGGTTAGCATGGAGGTTGAAGTGGACCCTATAGTTTAGGGGGGCACATTGGAATTAACCCATAATAATACAAAGATAAACTACCCCTCTAAACATTACCGCCTCTTAGTCATTAAAAAAAATGCAAGGATAACAGATTGTAGCTAAAAAGTACCATATTAACAAGAGAACTAAAAATGTGCTCAAAAGTCAAAAACAAGATCCATCATCAAAGCTATACGAATGCCACAACAAAATGAGCCCTTTAAGCAATGAATTAAAATAGCTCAGTAGCTGAAGCTCATAATACTTTATTGGTTGAAACTTCCCACATCCAGTATTTGACGTAGATTAAGCCAAGCAAGAAAGTGAAGATGCAAATAATACCTTAGCCTACACATAAATTTTGAAGAAATGGATGACGCTTGAGAGAGAGAGAGAGACTTTGATAAAAATCATATGGTTGAATTGATAAGCCAAACTCACACCTCTGTGTACCCTATCAAAACGTTTTGCATAATCATTAGCCACATGTAGGTTTTTTGTACCAATAAGTCCATTATGATGTTGAGCAATTGCTAAAGCATCTGCTAGTGATTCTGTATTGGGCTAAGAACTATTCCCTCCTTTGAAAAACTCTAGTTGCCTTATGACCAATTATTCATTAGAGATAAATAAATCTCAAACTCTAAAACTGTCATTAGACTGTTCCAATTAAATCCATCATACATACTGAAACAGTCACATAAATGATACCAAATAATAGCCACTCATTATTCTGACATAGCGCTTCGAGGCTGGTCTACTGGTAAAGTATCCTATCCAGTATGCATTTGCACTATCTGCATAACTGGCATGGTGCATGCTTCAAACTTTAAGAAAAAGGTTGAAATGGGAAACAACAAGGATATGGGTTATATAACATCCAAACGTTAAACTTACGGGAAAAAGTAATCAGTCTTGGTTGGCCAGGATTCATCTGTAGCATACTTTGCATCAGTATTTATGGATGGGGTAGAGTATAGAGCATTGACACACCCATCCTGGAAAGCCAATTAATTAGAACCAAAAAAAAAAAAAAAAAAAATCAGAAAATAAAAGAAGGATGTGAAACGATGAGGAAAAATTTACTGACACAAGAAAAATTCAACATTAAAGAGAGGCAGAGAGAGAGAGAGAAGAAGAAGAAGGAAGACATATTTATGAACTAAAACTTAAATGGCATGTATTAATGAGATGGAACTATTAACCCATTTAGCAGGACTATAGCAAGCTTGATTAATGTTAAACTCTTATGGCCAAACATGAATAATTATGTGTAAAGAAATGGGACATATAAAATGAAAATTCTGGCACAGCTTTTAAGATTAATCCTACATATTTTATCAATCCTAATAAGTCTTAAAGCTGACATAATGCAGGCCAAATTTAAGTGCAATGGCATATCCCGAACGCTATAATTCTATATTTTAATGTGAATATAAGCAGTATAAAGTATTTCAACTAGGTAGAATCTCCGTACCTCTGCCATTTATTCTTAAGATTCAACGTAAATCATGTTTGAATTTTCCAACCAGGAAACAAATTCATTGCTTCCTCAATTCTTACTTTTAGAATTATGGCTAAGTGATTAAACTTATAATTTCTTAAAAGTTTAAAATTTTGGGAGAATTGATAATTTCACATGGTATTAGAGTAGGAAATCTTGAGTTTGATTTCTGTTTTTACTCTACCTCCCATTTAAAATGTTAAAAATCCCACATGTTGGACCCTCACTTATTAAGGGGAACTTTAGGCCCACATGTGAGGGGGAGGATTAGAATTATGGTTAAGTGATTAAATTCACCATTTCCATTCTTACTGTTAGAATTATAGCTAAGTGATTAAATTTACCATTTCTTAAAAGTTTAAACTTTTGGAAGAATTAGTAATTTAACATGGTATTTAAGTAGGAAATCTCGAGCTTGATCCCTATTTTTACTCTACCTCCTATTTAAAATGTTAAAAATCCTATGTGTTGGGCCCCACTTATTAAGGGAAACTTTAGGCCCACACGTGAGGGGGAGGTTTAGCATTATGGTTAAGTGATTAAATTCACAATTTCCTTAAGTTTTTGGAAGAATTAGTAATTTGACACTCACCTTATAGTAGATTACCAACATTATTCCATAAATAATTACTAGCAGCCTATATTAGAAATACTATACATCTTAGTTCAAATGAGTATCTTATCATCTAATTTGCCTTTCTTTAATAAACATGAGACATGCATATTTAATCACAGATTATAACTTAAACAATATTCTGTCAAACAATCCTCAACTTAAGGAATTCGTAGAGACTTGAAAGGCATAAGATTATGATGATGATGGAGAAACCATCTGAAACCATCTTTGTAGTTTTAACAATTGGTCACCTTGTTGAAGGTTCCAACCATGGACAAAATACAAAAATTGACCAAGTTCAACCAATTTTTAGCATTTAGTTCTGGACTTTTAGATTCTGTTAGGTTCTAAATGTTTAGAACAATTGGCAAATCATGAACATAAACTTGTCTAGATATAGATCTTAGAGTCTATAAGTTTTATTAGACAATGCTCAATATGATTCAAGTCAAGATTCAAGAACATACAAGCTGCAGGAAGAAGACTTCATATTCTGCCTGGTTCGATCGATCGAAAGACAGGCTCGACCGATCGAAAATTGTATTTGCAGAATTTTAATTAAGCCCAAACAGCAGTTCAAGCCCATTTAGGATTAGGGTTTCTAATCTACTCCTCCCAGTATATAAAGGAAACCCTAAGCACGTTTTTATGTGGCTTTTCAGAGAGAAAAGAGTGTGCCTCTTTTGTATTTAGGGTTTTGTTCCTAAAAAGTCTCTTATGTCTTCTACCGGTGCTATTCCTTGAAGAATCTCAAGATCCGGTATTGTAGAAGTTGCTACCTTCTCTTGTCATCAAAGGTGTTGATGATCTAAACCTTCAAGGGTGGTCTTGGAGTCACAAACAGGAGAGTTTGTGTTGCTAAACCTTTGAGTGGGATCTCAAAGTCACAAATGGGGGTGTTTGTGTTTTGCAAAAGCCAAAGAAAGAAGGAGTCCGTGGATTCGGAGCTTGCACGTGGTCGTGTCAGTTAGTTCTACTGGTTGGTAGCAATAAGAAGTCAAGCGTGGGGGCTTGTAAGTCTTATTGTATGAACTTCGATTCTTTCTAGTGGATTTGCTTTTTACCTTGAGGATAGCTAGGTTAAATCCTCCCCAGGTTTTTTACCGGTTTGGTTTTCCTGGGTGATCATATCATTGTCTTATTTATTTTCCGCTGCTATGCATGATATGATTGTTTGATTGTGATAACCTAGACTTGGAATTTGGACTAAGTAACAACTTGGCTAATTACCTAGGTTAAATCTATTGTTTTAAGGGGTCTAAAAATTGTCAGATTCTTAATGACAACCTAGACATTTGATGTAACGCGGTCCTTGAAATTTCAAGACACTGTGATTAATGAACTGCAACATTACAGTTTAATTGCAAGAACAGCAAAGAGGGCATTAGTGAGACTGAGATGGGGCATAATTCAAAGGCAATAAAAATTGTTAAAAAAAAAAAACTTTCACTGTCCCAAATTCCAATTCTCCTATTCCTAATCCTATGTGCAAATCGAGCATAGTCCCATGCATTTTTCACAGTCTCTCCACGAACCAAGTCATGATACTTTGTTTGTTTACTAGGACTATGTAGAAAAAGAAAAAGAAAAAGAAATAGCAATTTTAAATCTTCGATTATCCATCAAATAAGTAAATAAAGCCTACATAATTACTTAGTGTGAGGATTTTCAATTTTCATCAATTAAACCAGTAAAGGTTAAAAGTTTAGTTTCCTTCTCTTTTCCAATGTTTCTGCATCTACCAAACTCAGTACAATAATATATTATAATTTTAAAATGAGAAATATCAATTGGACCAAAAAAATTGCCTGTTCAACATAGATAAACCTTCGATTCTGGTCAGCCAATGTGCAGGCACTAGAGAATCCAATACATTTTGCACACAAGCCCCTTACACAGCCAAAAACAACATGTTTAAGTTTCATCTTCAACCAAATTCATAACAGAGAGAGAGAGAGAGACGTGGATGGAAATGTTGGGGCCAACGTAGTAATGATCAACTGTCTTCAACTAGCCAACATCATCGTTGGTGTGACTGTGAGGAACCATATGGGCATTCACCCATTTAGAGTTTGTAAAGGTCACCAATAGTCCCAACAAGAGCAAAAACTATCTCTAAAATGATGGAACCTGCTTGGATCCCTGACCATTCCCTTGCGACAATCTTTGAGATCACCTTGATTGCAGTATGGCAGTTTGTGCAAGCTCTTAGATTCTTCAGCACCAGTATAGGTGACCTTTCTGGTGTACTGATCAGAGCATATGCAATTGCTAACCGTTTGCTGTGATATTTAAGAGACTCTGCTTTGATCTCCTCATCTACATTGTGAAGGACAAAACTTGTGTCTGGCTTGTATCCTTCCTTTTCCATTTGCTTCGCCAGCTTATCAATCTTTCTTATGATATCCCCCATTTGCGGGAGGGATTTGTCATTTGTTGAGAAGACATGATTCTTATGTTCAATTTCAACCTAGCTATAAGCAGGGACCTTTTTAACTCCTTTATCCCTCATTGCCTTCTTTACCTTCCCAACATTGTCCCACTGGCCTATTGCTGCATAAATATTGGACATATTGACAAATGGAGCAGCATCCCTAAGCTCTTCCATATTGAAAAGTTGGTCTGCTACTTTCTTAGTCAATTCTTGATTTTTATGAAGTCTACATGAATTTAGAACCGATGACCACATAACCTCATCAGGTTCAAATGGCGTCTGAGCCATTAACTTCTCCACTTCATCAAACCGTCCACTCCGACACAACACATCAACCAATGAAGCATAGTGTTCTCTTTTGGGAACAAGTTTATAAACTTGAGTCAAGGAGTTGAAGTATTGCAATGCTTTGTCAATGTGCCCACAGTGGCTGCAAGCAGTTAAGACACTGAGAAAGCTAATTGAATCTAGTTGAAAACCTGATTGGACCATTTGTTCAAAAGACATAAGAGTGCCAACACCATCTCCATTCTGTGCATAAGCTGAGATTAGGGCATTCCAAGGGACTAGGTTCCTTTCAGGCATTTCTTGAAAACTTTGAAGTGCATCTTTTAAGGACCCACATTTTGCATACATATCTACGAGTGCACTTCCAGAAAATACATTTGACATAAATCCTGATCTGCTTACAAATGAATGTAACTGTTTCCCTAGTGAGAGGGAGGCTAAATTTGTAGAAGCCCTCAAGAAGCTAGCAAAAGTTTCCTAGTCAGCACTTACATTGGTTCTACGCATCTCATTGAACAGTTTAGGCTTTCTTCATGGAGGCCCTTCTGAACATAACCCGAGATCATTGCAATCCACAGAACTGTACTTTTGTGGGCTAAATTTGCAAATATCTTTTTCTCTTCCTCAAATCTGCCACAGTTGGCTTACACGTCAACCAAAGAATTTTCAACCAGAATTTCTGAATCAGTTGTTGACACAATAGCTTGGGAATGAATTTGTTGACCCATTTCCAAGTCCAATGTATTGGCTGCAATGCTCAACAAGGTTGCAAGAGGGAGTTGCCTAGTGCCTACGATCAAATCTGGTATACTGTAATTCCCGGAAAAGATCAAGAGACTCTTTGATTTGCCCATCCCAAGCATAACCTGAGATGATTACATTGTACGTTATGCCATCCAACTCTGGCATTTCATCAAAAAATTTCCTTGCTTTAAGCACACAACTGTGCTTTAAGTAGAAATCGAGCAAAGCATTCCCCATAAACACATTCCAAACAAAGTTGGTCTTCACTACAAAAGAATGAATTTGCTGCCCAAATACTATGTCATCTAATCCAATCCCAGCACATAGAGCCACGGCAAAAGTAAACTCTGAAGGCTTCAAACCAAAATGCTGCATTTGCATAAAGAGCTTTATTGCATCTTCATTCATCCCATCTCTTGAGAACCCTATTATCTTCGCATTCAAAGTGACGCAATCTCTTTCAAGCATTTCCTGAAAAAGCTGACAAGCTAAATCTAGGCAACGTGTTTTGGAGTAACATCAACTAAGGAATTGCAAACCATGAGAGTTGAATCAAATCCCAATTTAACAATATGGGCATGGACTTGAACAACTTCATTCGCCGTCTCTGAGTCAGTACATCCAGAAAAGAGAATCGTAAAGGTTATATAATCCGATTCTGTCCCCCACCTACACATCGCAGCAAAAAGCTTAAAAGCTTCTCCAAATTGATTAGATTGCGAATACCCACCTATCAAATTGTCCAAGTAACTGATGTACGTTCAACCGTGGTGTCAAACAACTCTCTAGCATAAGAAAGATTGCCCGATTTCACATAACGGGAAATCATCATGTTTATCAAGATTGTATTCTTCTGAGGCATTTGATCAAACAGTTGACGTGCATGGGACAATTCACCTCTTTGGAGAAAATCATTGACCCAAAAGTTAAAACGGCATGTTTCTCGATTGAAGCCTGTTTTGATGACGGGCGTCGGTAAAATGATGGACATTATGGAGAGGTGGCCTTGGAGATTGAAAGGCTCTTAAAGAAGCAAAGTTTTGAAGCGTATTTGGGATTTTTTTTCAAAATAACACTAAAACTCAAACAATTTCGTTAGTTAGCATGTTTTCAAAACTATTTAGCAAACTAACATCTCGAGTGCAGGGAACTCGATTTTGTTGCGCTAAATCGAGCATTACTGACTCAAGTTCTATGCGTGGAAATTGAGCATTATAGACTCGATTTCCATAAAGAGATCAAACTCAGAAGAAACCCAAGCCCAGAAGGAAGAAACCCAGAAACCCATACCAAACAAAGAAGAAAAACAAACCAGAAGAAACACGAAGAAGAAGCCCAAATAAGAAACACGAAGAAACAACAAACCATGAAGCTCCAGGAGGAGGCAGTGGCGGCAACGAAGCTCCATGCCAAAGTTTTCTCTGGGTCTTTGGGTTTGAAGATGTTTCGCTGAGTCTGGGTCTTTGGTTGGATGATGTTCCGGTGGGTATCTCAAGGAATTCGAGTCTTGAAGACTCGAGTTCCATGGAACTCAAGTTCATCACACTCGATTTAGCACAACAAAATCGAACCCCTTGCACTCAAGATGTTAGTTTGCTAAATTGTTTTGAAAACATGCTAACTAACGAAATTGTTTGAGATTCATTGTTATTTTGAAAAAAAAATCCGTGCATTTGCTCTTTGTAAAGGTTTCATAGGAAACAATGTAACATAGAAATTAGTTACCTAAGAGCACTAGATAGAAAATGTGTTGGGTTTATCATATTTTTGCTCAAAAACTGTTGTATATATAGGTATAAACATGGATAAGTTGTAATAATGATATTTGAGTTTGGACAATATTATTTCATAAAGTGAAAATTCAAGTTTTGGAATTTTCTAAGTGAAAATTTGAAATTCAGTATTTTCGATCAGTAGAAGTTTTTGCTCGATCGATTAAAATGGTAAGGAAATATACCTTGGAGTCTCTGCTTATTTTGATCGATGCTCGATTCTTGTGCGATTGATTGAAAAGGGCATTTGATCGATCAAAAGGAACTCTTGACCGATTGAAACTCAAGAAATTGAATTTTCTGCAAAGTTTTCTAGTGACTGTTTTGAAAGTTTGAAAAGGCTTCAAGCCTTTTGAATAGTTTTATGAAATATTTTGACTCTCCATACGTGTCTTTTGATAAAATATAACCCTATGGGTATAAATAGAGGCTTATATTTACTTGAAAAATAATAGTAAGTTAGAGAGAAACACAAGAAATCCTGTGGTTATTCTTGGAAAAAATTGGAAAATAACACCAAGTTGAAAACAATTTTGTTAATTAGCAACGTTTCCTAACTATTTAGGAAACTAACATCTCGATTGCCTGAGACTCGATTTCACTGTAGCAACTTGACTCTTTTAGACTCGAGTTCTTGCTCTTTGTTTTCAACTTTACCTAAGCTTCATGTCCAATGCTTCTTTCTTCTAATCTTAGAACCTTTGGATCCGACCAAATCCCCATGGCTCAACCTCGGCAGATTTCTTTTAATCTCAGAACCTTTGGATAGCCAAATCTCCATGGCTCAACCTTTGCCTTTGCCTCTTCTCTCTAACTCTCAAAACCTTAAACGCAATTCCGGAGACTACAAACCTAGAAAATAGAAAACAAGCAACAATAGCACTGGGGACAACATACCTAGAAAATAACAAACCCAAGTCAATCCGGTGCCGAGATTGTGATTTTTGGGTTTGGGTTTTTCAGAAATGGGTTAAAGGTGAAGAAGATGGAGAAGAAAGTTGGTGTGATAAAGATAGAGAAATGGGATTTTGGGGCTTGGAGCGTGGGATGGTAGGAAAGAAAGAAAAGAAAAGGAATCGTGTCTTTTAGGTTGGAGTTCTCAAAATCGAGTTTCTTAGACTCAAGGTGTTAGTTTTCTAAATAGTTTAGAAACGTTGCTAACTAACGAAATTGTTTGTAACTCGGTGTTATTTTCCAATTTCCCCATGTTATTTTCTATAATTGCAATCTGTAAAATCCAACAACTTGGTTATATCCTAGGGACAAATTTGCGATAATCCTTTAGCAACAAGAGTGTGGGGGCAAAAATTGTCTAAGGATTACAATTTTGTGCTTCCAGTTATCTATTTCTGTTTGTCTTTTGTGTTATCGTTGTTCTTCCTTTATTACTTTGTGTATTATTCCCAACAAAAACTACTCACCTTAGTCTTTCTATAACATCGTTCATATGCAAAATTGCTACAGCAATATATGCATAGTCACTATTCATGTGTAAATGATTTTTTAATTCTTTTTTTCACTCTCCCCTTCATCTTACTCTTCTCCTGTGTCTTCTTCTCACAACAAAACCACAAAACCACGTCTGCCCAGCCTCAACCACCGATCAAGGTGTTACCACCCAAATACAAAAGCCTAAAAACTAAAATTAGCAATAACCAATCATATAATCGGCAAGAACCAGATGAAATCAAACCAAAAAACTAACCAAAACCCAGATGAATTAAGTCAAGTAAATGCAACCACTGCAACCATGTTTATCAACTTCTTGTTATCTGATCAAGCAAATGATAACATTCAAGAATTGCTTAAGAAGTCTACATGACAGCTTTTAAGTGGCTCAATGTCAAGGACATTTTTTCATATTTTAACACATCACAAGTCAATCTGTAAGCAATTGAATGGGTTGACACAATTGAATTGAAATGATATATATAGTATGATTGATCACCTAATTAATATCTATCAAGCAAATGGTTAGATTGGAGCATAATATAGTCCTGACAATGGTGCAATTATAAATGGTTTGTGGACATAGAGATAAAATATGCCCTTGTGTTCTCTTAGCATTAGCTAATCTGTGCATCCTCATTAGATTAATATAATAATATATCAGCCTATGCTTTACATGCATTACCAGTGCCAAGATGCCGTTTTCATTTCCATTCAAAATTTAATTACTTTTCTTGAATATCGTAAGAAATTTCTTTTTTATTTTTGGGTATCGGTGATTAATTTGAAGAGAATTTGTATAGAAATTTATTTACTCTGTTGATCTGATGTAGTAACAAACTTTGGGTCATCTTCTACACTTATTAGTGTTGATGGTAACGAGCAGTTGAAGCCAAAATCAGTAATGGAAAAGTCAATTATAATGGTTTCTACAATGTTGGGTAAAAAAGTTAACAGTGTCATCCCATAAGGTTTCACAGAAAACAATCTGTCCTTGTACTTTGTAAGAATTCATGGAACCATTTCTGAAATATTTTTGAGTTATCTAGGTCAGCACTTGCAGAGTAGAGTAGTTTGCAGCATCTCCAGCCTAAATCTAGGGAAATGATGTTTCATCGAAGTTTAAGCTATTAATGGAGAAGCCCTTCTTAGATCATTCAACAAAATTAGTATGGTATTAATAAAGAATACTGTTGTATTGAAATGCTATTTTGTTCATGGAATAACTTCAATCAAAAGCTCACAGTGTACACTTGTCCTTTGCCAAGCAAACTAGAGCAACATATTTCCTGTCAATGGTGCTGGCGGCAACAGCTAATATCCAAGGTGCATACTTGGAGAGGCTTAATGGCTGAGCCCCTTAGTTTCCAGTCAAACTTGAAGTCAAGATGCCTTTTCTCATGGCCTGGAAAGAAGCAGAGTGGCTGGTAGATACCAAGGGACATAGAAATAATGTCAATTCTATCAGCTACCGCATCTTTGCCAAGGAACATCCAAATGACCTGCAAGCTTTCAACACTTCAATTTTTGCACCAGGAACGCCACCTTCCACAATTCCTTCATCCAAATAATCTTGCTTTGATTTTAAAATTCCTGTGAGTAGCTAAATGTGATTAAAGCTTAAAAGATGAATGCTATTGACACAGTTTTATGTATGTATCTCAAGTTATGTAATAGTTACCAATGTCTGTTGTCCCAAAAGTTTGTAAGACAATCACTTATGATTCTGAGTCCAAGTATGGAAAAATTTTCAAAATATATTGACTCATCTTTATTTTGTGTCAATTTGGATTGCATCCTTTTTTATTTGTTGGTTGAGGTTCTCTCCCATGAATACAACTCCACAACAGTATCTCTGGTTAACAATTTTTGCTGTTGACAATTGGTCACTAACATGACCAATTTTATTTTTACTTTGAAATTTTCTCAATCTCATTTGTTCTTATTCATGTAATGACTAATGGTGTTTCGACCCGTGACAATGCTGACATAAGTATTGGGTAGAAAGTGAGTTCACTTGTTGCTGGTGATTTCAAATTGGTGCCTTGGCATTTACCCTTCCATTTTACTAGGTGGAGAGCTGAGCCCTTCATCATTGAAGGTATTAGATTCTTGCCCGAATACTGCAACACAAGATGTGAAAAACAAAAAACTTCAAATTATAGCATTTGCTTGGTTATTTCTGCAACACATTTCGATTGCTTTTAGCACACAAACAGTACTAAAACTCCATTCTTTGCCACCTGTTTGACTGACACTCACCTGAGAACTTTGCAACTTCTTCATTTAGCCGCACATCCTATTTAAGCTCTTCCCATAAACTATAGATTAGCAACTCTTTGGCCATTGAAGTACTACAATTTGGAATAGGCAAATGCTTGAGATAATTCAAAAGGTAAAGCCTGTTATGGCAAGGGCTTTTTATTTTTGGATTGAACTATTTTGGGAAAACTCCAATTGAGACCTTAATATAACATATATGGGCATCAGCCAAGTGTTAATCCTCCATGTGATTATATAACTATAAAAACTAAAACCATGATGCACGGGGACCACTTAGTTTTAGAATGTTTTTGGATTGTTTATTTGCCATGGCAATATTTAGGGAAACCATAATAAAGAGGCCTCCATTTATAGATTACTACTTAACTGACTTTCATAATAGTTAAAGGATTTTTTGTTAACGCGTGTGCTTGTACGCTCTTTTTTTATTATTATTTTTTTTTATATACAAGATAGAATTTTTACTCTAACTTAATCTAAGTGTATATGTGTCAAGCTCTCTCCTGGAGACTTGAACCCTGACCCTTACCCCCCACACCCCACAAGCACTTATACTTATGAAATGACCATCACACCAAGGGTGTGCGGTGATGTGCTTGTACACTTATTAAAAAAAAAGTGTAAATGTGTCCTACCTACATGCATTTAGTGGTGGAGCCAAAAATGTTTTCCGGGCCGGGCCAAACTAAATGTAATAAAGTTCTTAAAAAAAAAAAAAAAAGCTCTAACTCCACAAAATTGTGCTCTACATTCTTTCTTGATACTAAAAGGATTTTGAACTCTTTTTTTGTTTACATAGTTAAACCATCACTCAAAAATTTATTGTTTATAGTCCTAACTTCTATATTGAGTAGTAACATCTAAATCTTAAACAAATTTTCTCTTAAAATATACAACAGTTGTGAATAGTTTCCTCACGAATTAGTCACACATTAAGAATCTAAATTTAAATTTTATAATTTAGTTATATCTATTCTTTGAAGAAAATGTAAACAATAAACTGTATAATGTATACTGTCAAAAAAAAAAAAAAAAAACCAAGCAATTTATAAAAATACCTCCATGTAATAAGTATACAAGCCAATCACTAATGTCAAAATTGAATATATAGAAAAAAAAAAAAAGAATAACTTAATATGAAATAAAATAGTAGAAGCTAATGATTACTATTGTAACAAAAAAGTCTAGAACCACAAAAATTTTCACAATTTCTTATCACAACGTAGCATAATAGTGATGAAAAAATAGTGGTACTAATTTGTGAAATAATAGTTAACCATTCATATATAGTCTATTACATCAAAATTAACCAAAAAATTATGAAATAATTGGTGGTACTAAAACTACTCATATTCTCACTAATGTCACTGAATATTAATTTTGTTTCCAGCACTCACTGCACAGTCGCAGAGAGAGAACTAGTGTTTGTCTCTTTCTCTGAGGCAGCCAGAGACACCTGCCCTAACAAGCATATTGAGGTGTAAAACAGTAGGGGTTGATAAGCCATGCAAAGTGAAGAATGGCATTGCATATTTGCATGTCATACATACGTGTCTGTCCCTTGCCAACATTTCTCTCCTATAAATACCAGCATCTTCGAGTTGCCGCTTCACTACTAAACTACTACCTCACAAAAAACCAACCATGGCTAAGCCTATCTTGCACTATACTTCTCTGTGCTTTCTTGTGCTCTTCATCAACGGATGCCTAGCTCATAGACAGTGGCAGCAACAACAAGAGTTCAACCAGTGCCAACTGGACAGTCTGGATGCCCTTGAACCCAACAACCGCATCGAGGCGGAAGCCGGTGTGATCGAGTCTTGGGACCCCAACGACAAGCAGTTCCGGTGCGTCGGAGTGGCCGTCGTTCGCCGTACCATTGAGCCTAATGGCCTTCTCTTGCCTCAGTATACCAATGCTCCTCAACTCATGTACATTCAGAGAGGTATATATACATACATAAGAGAGCTCATGCAATTTCTGACGTAATAACCTTTTTTTTTTTTATATTCATATTTCAAAACATTCTAGTATGAATTACCTATTTTATACTATATTTAATTAAAATATTAATTTTTTTACTTATTTTTTTTTTATACACAATAATCATCCTACTTTATATCATCAGTAGAAAGGATTAGAAAGATTAAAAAACTACCTGCAAAACATTATTGTAAGTCTAAATTACACTAGAAACCATTTATTTTTATATAACTTTGCATAGATCGGTGTGGGTAAATTTTAGGTTTTGTGGCTAAAATATATTACTTTTTTCTATTAATACAAACACTGAGTGCTCTAAATAGTTATATTCAAAAAGAAAGAAAGAAAAAAAAAAAAAGGCTAAGCAACACTGAATTTAAATTAAAAATGGTTCTGTGCACATGCATGTGCATGTGCAAACTATAAATTAATTTGTGTAATGTAAAACAGGTTATGGTATCTTTGGTGCTGTATTTCCCGGCTGCCCCAACACATACCAAGAATCTCAAGAACAGCAGCAAGGACAGGATAGTAGGTCCCAGGATCGAGACCAGCACCAGAAGATCCGAAACTTCCGACAGGGTGACATCATAGCATTCCCAGCCGGAGTAACCCATTGGCTGTACAATGATGGCGAGTCCGAGGTTGTCGCACTCTCTCTCCTTGACATTCACAACCAAGCCAACCAGCTTGATCAGAATCCTAGAGTAAGAACAAATTAGAAATCCAAATAATAATTCCAATTAATAATAACAATCCAACTGTATAAAACTGACTATGCATATCATGGTTGGCTTTGTGTATATATACATATGTAGCACTTCTACCTTGCCGGAAACCCAGAAGATGAATTTCAGCAACAAGGTCGAAGCCCGCGAGGATCGCAACGTCGCGAGGGTGGCAGGCATGGTCAGCAACAGGGACAGGGCAACAATCTCTTCAGTGGCTTCCGTGCTAAGGATTTGGCTGAAGTTTTCAACGTGAATGAGGACACCATTAGAAACCTTCAAGGCTTAAAAGAAGACAGGAGCAACATAGTGAGAGTGAAGGGTAGGCTTCAAGTGGCCAGGCCACCAAGGTCACGTGAGGAGCGCGAGCGATTGGAAAGACAAGAGAGAGAGCAGGAGAGAGAAGATGAGAGGGAACAACGTGAGAGCCGCCGAGGTGGACATGGACGTGGACGCGAGGAGAGTGAGCAAGAGAGAGAAGAAGAAGAGCGAGAGCAAGAGAGGGAACGACGTGAAAGCCTACGAGTTGGACGTGGATGTGCAGGTTACAATGGCATTGAGGAGACCCTATGCACCTTGAGGCTCAGGGAGAACATCCATGACCCTTCACGAGCCGATATTTACAACCCCCAAGCCGGTCGAATCAGTACCCTTAACAGCCACAATCTCCCGGTCCTCCGTTGGCTCCAACTCAGTGCTGAGTTTGGAATGCTTCAGAAGGTAAGAGCATTATCACCGGTTGTTTAAAAAAAAAAAAAAATTTATTTTATCTATTTAAACACACTAACTTACAAAATATATCTTACGTCACATCTTCTATTCTTTTACTATTTTATTTAAACAGTATTTCGTTATTCATTTTAATTCTTATTTTATTCTTACTTTTTTTTTATTTTTTTTCCAATGATAAAAAAAAAAGAGAAAAAGTTTGCATAGTCCCTAATTTCATAGAAGAGAGAGAAATTTTGAATAAAAAAATGCACAAATATTTATAGCATATCTCATAGTACCCTTTATATTTTAAACATTTCTATATTTAGAACATCACTTTATGTCTGGTGTATTAAATTTTAAATATTTAGCATTTAACACACTTAATGCTAGTGTTTTAATGCTTGCCAATGCTATGATTAACTTAACAAATATATTTTCCTTTTTTGATATTAAGATTTAATTAATTTAGAGCAATATGAGTACTACTTCACTACGAACAAAATGAAATTGAAAAAAGAAATTAACAAATATATATGCAGGATGCTATTTATGCTCCACATTGGAACCGGAATGCACATAGCGTGATCTATGTATTAAGGGGTCGTGCCCAGGTTCAAGTGGTTGATGACTTTGGTCAAACTGTGTTTGATGATGAGCTTCAACAAGAACAAATCTTAACCGTGCCACAAAACTTTGCTGTGGTGAAACGGGCTAGTAGTGAGGGCTTCGAGTGGGTGGCCTTCAAGACAAACGACAGGGCCCAGATTTCTCCTCTTGCAGGACGAACCTCTGTCCTCAGGGCCATTCCAGCGGACGTACTAGCCAACGCTTTCCAACTCCGCCAAGAAGATGCTTCAGAGCTGAAAGTTAATATGGAGCAACAAGGGAACACTCTACTAAGACCCTCTAGATCTTCTTCTCAGTAGAGGGCTATAGCTTAGATGAAAAATCTAATGTGTAACTGTGTCGAAACTGTATCATGCGGCACTTAGTTCTATAGCTTTTTGTAAGGTTGCAAGACTCCTCTCATAAATAATCAATGCTAAGGAGAGTGTCTGCTTAAATAAATCACAGTTATGTGTATCTTTGTGAGCTTATAATAAGTTAATAAAATCCTATTATGGTTCGTTCGGCTAAATTTTGTTTATAGATTTATTATTTTTTCCTTAATATTTTTATGGTCTTCTTTTGACTAATCAATGTTGAGGAAAAGTTTCTATCCAAGTAAATAACTACTGGATATGTACCTTTATGGGAGTTATAATAGGCTAATATAATGCTATATATAGCTTGTTTGGCTAAATTATGTTAATACATTTTTTATATTCCCTATTTATTTAGTAAATTTTGTTTATATACGATTCAACTCCTTCTTTGAACCCATATACTCAATTTTAGTGGATGCCTCTCTTCATTGGATGCCTTTCTCAAGTCATTTCTTCTTATTAGAAATGACTTGAATTTTCTATCTGTTTCTTATTTATTTAATAATTTTTTTATATACGGTTAAACTCCTTACTCATTCAAATTCTTTTGGTAACTAAACTCCACATTCTCTTTGAATTCATGTACTCGGCTTAAAATTTACTGAAGTGTGTTTTTGGTGGATGCCTCTCTTTGTTGGACAGGTTAATTGGTTCCTCTATCTAGAAATGACTTGTCTTTATGCATTTTTGAAAGGTTCTAGAGGGTATTGTTTGTGAATGCCGTTATTAATTTAACAATTACAATTTCCTTCCTTAATTTTTAGTTTTAACTAGTTGCAGACTCATGCAATGCATGAAAATAAATAATTATTTTGTTTAGTATTATAATGTATAATTTTTTTCTCTAAAATTTTTTGAAAATAATTTGTTCTCCCTAAAAATTAAACAATTTATATTCATTCTAGTTAGGTCTACTTCAGTCCCATTTGGTCTATTTTGGTCCTATTTGGTCCACTCGGTCCAATTCGGTCAATTTCAGTCCCCTTCAGTCTATTTTATACTAATTGGGCCTTAAATTGATTCTTCTTCTTTTTCTTTTTCTTTTTTTTGTCAGTTGCATTTTCAATTAAAGCTCAAAAATTCTTTTTTTTCCTTAATTTTTGGGTTGAAAGTATAAATTTTATTATATTTGAGTTGGAAATAGTTTTCAACTAGCAATAGTCGTGTCTCGGTTAGAACCTCACGGACTGCGTTATTGCCCCAAGTGCAAAGATTATTATATTTGAGCTAAAATATTTAATTTTGAGTTAAAAAATACAAAGAATATAGGCGTTAGAAATTAGAAATATGAGCCCTAAAAATGATAAATATTCAAAAGTCTTATTCAGTCCATTCTATCCTCTTTGGTTCAATTTGGTCCATACGATCCTTTTCGGTCCATTCGGTCTTATTCATTCCACTTTAATCCTATTTAGTCTTTATTGGTCATATTCTGTCAACTTCAGACCTTTTTGTCCACTTTGGTCCTATTCAGTCCATATTGGTTTTATTTGATCCATTCTGTTCACTTTGATCCTATTCAGTCCATTCTGTTCACTTTGGTTCAATTTGGTCCTATTCGGTCCATTCTGTCCACTTCAGTCTACTTTAGTCCCATTTGGGCCATTTGGTCTGTTTTGTGCACTTTGGTTCTATTTGGTCCATTTTGTCCACTTCAGTCATGTTCCATATTGGTCCTTTTATGTCCACTTTGGTCCAATTGCATCCCCTACAGTCCTATTCTGTCTATAATGTTCATATTCGGTTCATTCGGTCTTATTCTGTTCTTTCGGTCCATTTTGTTCTATTTAGTCCAATTACATAGTTGGAGAAAATATGTTTAGGTTGAAAAACACCTATTCTAATCCAAATTTATTAAGAAAAATATATAAATCTCAAACTCGTAATATCTAAAAGTTTAAGCATAACATTTATTATTGCTACACTTTTGTTGAGCCACATTAACATAGCATTTTAGTCCACTTTGGTACTGTTAAATTTAATTTAAAGTCTTTCTAAATATAAAAATTATGACTATACAAATGTAATTTTTATAGCAGTTATTCATTTGTTTTAATATCGTTACTTTTAAATGAATTGCATAAAGTTTTTTTTTTTTGATAAAGTTGATTATACATTTAAGCAATATATATATATATATTGATAGGATTCAAAAAGTTAGTTATTGTCTTTTTTTTTTTTTTCAAAAATACCCCTAATTTAATTAACTTATTCTTTTTCCTAAAACATAAAAATGAGGTTAAAATCGAAAATTGATTAAAAAAAATTTAAAAAAAACCTACCCATGTTTATAAAACTACCCTATGTTCTATAAAACTTCCCACTACCCTATGTACACAACCAAAACTACCCCCATGTTTTTTTTTTTTTTTTGGATAAAAAAAACTACCTTCCTATAAAAAAATTTAAAAAAAAAAAAAAAAAAAAAAACCCATGTTCTAAAAAAACTACCCTAAGTTCCTAAAAAAAATAAAAACTACAAAAAAGAAGTCTCATTGCAGGCGCAAAGTGCGTGGGATGAGGCTGATATATATTAAGAGAATGAATCATTATTAAAAAAAAATTTAATTAACTTATCCTTATTCCTAAAACATTAAAATGAGGTTAAAATCATAAATTGTTAAAAAAAAAAAAAAAAATTTAAAAACCTACCCATGTTTATACAACTACCTCATGTTCTATAAAACTTCCCACTACCCTGTGTACACAATCAAAACTACCCCATGTTTTTTTTTTTTTTTTTTTTAAATAAAAAAGGCTAAAATACTATTTTCATCCTTATATTTTCACCAAATTCCCACTTTTGTCCCTAATTTTTTATTTTACCACTTTTAATTCCTAAAATGAAGAACACGTTTTATTTTAGTCCCTAACGTCATCTCACTAACGGAAATTGTCTACGTGGCAGACAGAGTGTACTGTTAGCACGCTAAATACAGACATGGCCATTAAAATAATAATAAAATTTTTATTTGGTATTAAAAAAAATACCACGTTAGCATCTAAATTTAAAAAATTAATTTATCAATTTTAACTAAATAAAAATATTAAAAACAAAAAATTACCTAAATTAAGATATAAATATATCTTGAACAAAAATAACAAGAACACCAACCTAGATTTAAGTACAAGAAAAACATTTTCCTTTATTTTCTTTTTCTTTTTGCTTAGAAAACAAACACAAAATTAGGCACACACAAATCCAAAAAATAAAATTAAAATTAAACCCACACAATCCCATCCTCTCTCACATAGCCCAATCCCAACCATCCTCTTTTCCTCTCTCACTCTCGTTGAGTCAATCCTAGCCATGGCCGAAAGTCATTCAACTTCTCTACCTCGTCGGCTAAGAGAGGAGGTGGTTCTGTTGTCAGGTCTAAGGTTGATTTCGTTTGGGTTTGATAGTTTCGAGGAGGTGGTTTGGTTTTGGATCTGAGGTTTTTGTTTGGTTTCTTAAAAAGTATAAGAAAATTTAGGTTTTGAGTTTTGTGTTTGGGGGCTGAAAATCTGGGTTTGAATTTAGTGTTTGGGGGGCTAAAAATCTGGGTTTGATTTTTGTGTTTGATGCTTTGGTGGTGTGGGGGTATGATTTTTTGGATTTTTTCATGTTTAATTTCGTGTTGATTTGGATCTGATGTTAATTTTTTGGGTTTTAAATTTTCTCTATTTTAACAAGAAGATGATGTAGACCTTTTGTGAACACTAGATAAGCGATTGTATTCATAACTAGGTCTTTGTTGTATGAACTCTATGGTTGGTGGTTGAAATTCAACTTGGGTTCGCCTATGAGATGAACCATTGAATGATTCTGCTACATTTAACAAATGGTAGCTACGGTTTGAGTTTTCTGAGTGGCTTCTATTATATTTGTTGTGAGGCTTCAACTTCTTGATGGCTTGGAGAAGAAATGGAATTAAACCTTCCATGATTTCATCTTCTTGATGGCTGGGTTCAATTTCTTGTTCAAATTTTCTAGGTTTTAAATTTTGTGTTCATGTTTAATCTGATGTGGATTTGAAGTTTAATTTTGTGTTCTTATTTTCTGGGTTTGTGATTTTTTATTTTTTATTTTGTGTTCTTAAATCTGGGTTGGAGTTCTTGTTGTTCTTGTTTAAGATATACTTAGATCTTAATTCATGTAGTTTTTTGTTTTTAATTTTTTTATTTAGTTAAAATTGATAAATTAATTTTTTAAATTTAGATGCTTACGTGGCATTTTTTAATGCCAAATAAAAAATTTTATTATTATTTTAATGATCACGTCAGCATTTGGTATGTTAACAGTACACTTCATCTACCACGTAGACAATTTTTGTTAGTGAGATGATGGTAGGGACCAAAGTATAAATGAGGTAAAAATGTAGGGAAGAAAATAGTATTTCCATAAAAAAAAAAAAAAAAAATACCCCTATATTCTAAATAAAACTACCCTAAGTTCCTAAAAAAAAAAAAAAAAAATCCTACAAAAAAAAGTCTCACGGGGAGGCTGATATATACTAAGAGAATGAATTATTTGAACAATTTATTTAAATAAAAATTATACATAAATGTACACATAAATTATTCAAATGATTCAGGAGTGTTTAGTAATATTGTTCTAGTAATGTTGTTTGTATTTTTTAAAATACATATAAATGAAAAAATGTGTGAAAATACGTGTAATGTTGTTTAAAAACTGAAAATTGTTACTCAAAATCACGTACCAAACGACCCTCATTCCTTAAAAGAGATTATCATAATAATCAAAAATCATATACACATATATGTATAATTAATTCGCTGCATTTTATATAATTATGTCAAGAATTTCATATAACTATGTTTCATTTATCAGAAGAAAAAACCTTAAAAATTAGTATAAAGTAAGAAAAAAAAGAAAAGAAAACCCACCGTTTATGGAACAGTGTAATCTGCCACTGCATCCCTCTCTCTCTCTCACCTCTACGATCTACCACTGCTTCTCCATTGAAGCTCATAAGCTCCACCGAAACCGGACCCGAATTTTTAGCTGGATCTACCACCACAAAACGTAATATCTGTCAAATTTGCTTCTTCTTTTTCTTCATCTTCAGGAAATGGGTTTTTCTGCTAAATCAACTAGCTCTCTTCTTTTTATATGCAATCGCTTGAAAATTACGGTACGCCTTCCATTTCATTCTTGTTATTATAATTCTACTCTTACTAGTAGAGAAAATGTGGAAAGCCCAAATGGGTTGTTGGAATATGTGAGAGTTGTGTGCAAATCTGGAAGCTTTAGGAATCTTGATCATGCCTTAGACCTGTTTGATAAAATGCTTCACTTAAGCCCTTTGCCTTCCATTGTGGATTTCACTCAGTTTTTGGGTGCCATTGCAAGAATGAAGCATTACTCAGTAGTCATTAATCTAATTGGACAAATGGAATCGTTAGGAATTGCTCCCAATGTTTATACTCTCACTGTTTTGATTAACTGCTTTTGCCACTTGAACCGAGTAGATTTTGGGTTCTCCATCTTGGCAAGACTTTTGAAACTTGGTTATCAACCAAACCATATAACTCTAAGCACTCTTGTCAAGGGCCTCTGTCTCCAAGGTAACATTGCTGGAGCTGTGAGGTTGGTAGATGAAATGGAGAAGAAAGGCTATGAACCTAATGAAATTACTTGTGGAACAATAGTACATAGTTCGTGTAAGATTGGTGAGACTGATATGGCTATTAGATTGCTTAGGAAGATGGAGGAAGGGAAGTTTAAACCTAATGTGGTGCTCTATAGCACAATCATTGACAATTTATGTAAGGAAAAATTGGTAACTGAAGCTTTGAATCTTCTATTTGAAATGAAGAGTAAAGGCATTCAACCAAACATTATCACTTACACGTGCTTATTTCAAGGCCTATGCAATTTTGGCCGGTGGAAGGAGGCTACTACTTTATTGGATGAGATGGTGCAAAGGAAGATCATGCCAAATGCACATACCTTCAGCATATTGGTGGACACACTTTGCAAAAAGGGGAAGTTGACAGAGGCGAAAGAAGTTTTTGATGTGATGATTCAAAGAGGCATTGAGCCTGACACTGTCACTTACAATTCTTTGATTGATGGATACTGTTTGCAAAACAAAATGGATGACGCAGTCAAAGCATTTAATGTGATGGTTGAGTGGGGTTGTTCACCTAATGTGTATAGTTATAGCATATTGATCAATGGATATTGCAAGAATAAAAGAATTGATGAAGCAAGGAGTCTGTTTCATGAAATGTCCAACAAAGGAGTGACTCCCAATGTTGTGACTTACAACACTCTTATAAGTGGTTTTTGCCGAGTGGGGAGACTCCAGGCTGCACTAGATTTATTCCATAAGATGCAGGCTTGTGGCCAACCTCCAAATCCCCAAACCTATGCTATATTGATGGATGGCCTTTGTAAGAATAAACAAATTGTTGAGGCAATAAAATTGTTTCAGGGGATGGAAGGCAAAACGTTGGGCAACGATATTGTGATTTACAACATATTGATTGACGGTTTGTGTAATGCTGAGAAACTTACAGCTGCAAGAGAACTCTTTTATAGTCTACCTGCGAAAGGATTGCAACCCAATGTTCGAACTTACACCATAATGCTCAATGGGCTTTGCAAAGAGGGACTAATAGATGAAGCGAGTGAGCTGCTTGAGAAAATGGATGGGAACAGTTATACACCTAATGATCGCACATATAACACAATCATCCAAGGGTTATTGCAACACAATGAGACATCAAAGGAATGAAATATCTCAAAATAATGGTCGACAAGGGTTTCTTAGCAAATGCGACCATTGCAACCATGTTGGTTGACTTGTTGTCATCTAATCAAGTGGATAAGAACATTCAAGAATTGCTTCACAAGTTTGTGTGAAGGTTTTTTAGCTTCTCCAGATCAAGGGCAAGCTTCATATTTTTACCCATCACTTGTCAATCTATAAGTGACGTGTATTTTCTTTTAGTAAACTTTATATTTTTTATAAGATGAACTTTTTCTTCATATATATGCGCAAGATTGTTTGTTCTATCTTTTGATGAGATTTAATTGTGCACTTATGTTGCTGCTTTCAACCTATTTTCATAGATAGTTATTTCAATTTTGTCAAATGTAAAGTTAATGCTAAATATATTTGTTCTAAAGTTTGGCCTTCTTTGTGGTCATACATCCATTAGCAAGTGAAATTATCATTAATAAATGTTTCCTCAAATAAAATTAAGTGTTGGAGTTGCATGTTAAATGTTATTCAATAAAAATATATATTACACTTAAATGCAAGGTGTAGCGAATACTTGACTTCTATTTCTAGGCTGAATTTGTCTTAGTTTCACATGCTTTCTTGAAATTTATTGACACTAGACTCAGGAGTTGGAACCAATTTAGACTTGTGTAGTTCGAAACGCTTTTGAACTTAATGAAGAAGATTTGCAACTTTGGTTGCATTATGGTGCAAAAATAACTTGATGATTTGGTGATCATAAAATCCAATGTTTGATGTTGTGGATGCTCAAACAAGTGTATGAAAGAAGAAATTCAATTTTATTTTTGGCATAAAATGGTCTGACATATGAGCTTGACTAGTGGTAGATCATATTTACGAATTTTAGTTTGTTTTTTTGTGGAACTAATGAGACATTTGTAATTATTTAAGGAATACTTCTTGCTTAGTTATTTGTGCAATCCATTTGTTCATGACTTTTTTTCCCCAAAATTCTTCACTAATGAATTCTATTTGTGCATTTGGGTACTTTGTCCCAGACTTGGGGTTTGTACATTGTGAAGTTCTTTAGGAAGCTAGAGGAATTTATTATGAATGTATTTTCTTATGTACTTATAAAAGAAAATAGTGTCTTCTTATGTAGATGATTTGTTTGGTGATTAATTTGCTTGTGATCCTTTCTTTTTGGTTTCTGGGTTATGTAGAATTGGTGGTACCGATTTAAGGGTTTTGGGTTTTTGAAGTTTATAAGGGTATCTTAATTAGGATATATAAAATAATTATGATTTTTTATTTTGATTCATGATTGAAGGCAATGTCAAATTACCCATCATCTAAGTCACATTTTTGTAGTTTTAATGCCTCCGTGATTATATAGGAACCTATTTCAATGTCCTTTTGCAATTATGTGTTTAAAGAATTTTTAATTTTATTTTCCAAAAAAAGGGGAAAAAGAAGCATCATTGAGGACCTGTGATCCCTCAACCCATCTGAAGATCTCTCTTTGAGATCTGATTTTCTGCCAAGCTTCAGGTCCTCCACAAGTCCTTTTTTCTTCTGCCTTACTAAGGTATTGGAACTGACCATCTGCTACCCTCTTTGCCTTTGGGCTCTAGCTCAATTGAATTTCATGAAAATTCCTTCGAATCCAAGTCCATAGCAAGTAAATCTCTTTCACTACTTATCCAAAAAAAACAAACACAGTATGAAACTAAAGCAAATGCTTCAAGCAGGATTAAAATGAAAGAATCAATGGTATTTTTTTTTTCTTTTGGTTAAATCTTATATATATGGAGCTTTGTTACTTTTAAAACTTGATTAGTTTCTCCATGATGGCAGTTCAAATGTGCAAAACCTTTTTTTGTTAAAAAAAATCTTCTTCAAGAGCATGTAAAGCTGCTGGAGTTTGTACACTTGTATTGGAAGGACATAGTGATGGAGTTGCTTCTGTTGGTGTCATCAAATGAAAAAAGGTATAATATATTGGGTTTAATCATCTCTTAAAATGATTCTTCCTTACTAGAAACTCCCATATTAAATGTTGTACCAAGTCGAACCTCTCTGGCCTCAATTGTTCTATAAAATTCTAGTGTCTGAAGTGGTGTAGTAATAACATTATACTCTCTTCTTTTTCTATCCTACTTGGTGTCTGAGGCGGCATGCACTATTTGATTGTTGGTTGATGCTTCTTTCCAATGGTCAATGTTTCAGTAGTCACTTCTTTGTGCTATCAATTTTTATGTTGTTCTATATGTACAGGTGCTAAAGTTTAATGTGACTACTGCTTCAAAATATCACACGGTGAGGCTAAGGAAGGCAATTGGAAAAGGTGGAAAAAGAAAAAGCTACAGTTGGTAGTTAGATTAATTTCCTGACTAAATAATAGTCAACTTTTGTGGAGACCTTTTACTCAAGGTGGAGCAATGACCATGACAATGGTTGAGGCCAGGCATAATCTGCACCGGATGTTGAATGAGGTAATTAAAGGTTCCATCCTGATATCAGCTCAATGAACAATGAACGTATAATATGTTAATTTAGTTATGCAGCCTTAAAAGGAAATAAAAATTTAATCTTTGAAAAGTTGATTGTGTTCTTACATTACTCTTCTACTAGAAACCTAGGGTGTACGGACATGGGTATGGGTATTATACGATAACATGAGCAATTTTTTAAAAATTATAACATGATACGGTAGATAGGACACTAGTATGAGACAGGTACAACACGGATACGACATTGGTACGGGACTCCAAATGAAGTGCCCATGCTTCATAAAAACTAATACTATATAAATATAATCAACAATTCTCATATTGAATGAAGTTGGATAATTTTTTGTTCTTGTAAACATTGCTATTGTAATACTGTTACTTTATGCATTATTCCGATTTAAGTGTTTTGTTGGAATTAATGACATGTGTACCCCTTCATCTTATAGAGTAAAAAGGACCCAAAATTGTCTGTTTCCATTCCTAACTGTAAGCAAGTAGCACATTTAGTTAACCACTATGTCCAAATTTTGTTGTGTATAATATAATTCTTGTTGAATGCCTAGGCTGCATTGAGGGATGCATTGCTGCTCGTATTTCCAAACAAGAAGGATCTTCCAAATGCTGTGGATGCCACCGATAAACTTGTTCTTCAATCCCGGACAATGCCACCACTGGTATATTGATTGACATTCTCTCTCGCTCTCATATTTTATCCTATGCATGGGAAATTCAATAATATCCACCGATTGGGGCCATTTCTGTGGGTTCTATTATAGGTATATCCAGAGAACATGTGCCACTTCTAGGGAATGGCTGTACGAGGGCCTAGACTGGCTTTCCCACAATATTTCTTTTAAGGGTAGGCTCTAGTGTTGTATTCAAATTCATTCCTGATAACCTGATGTATAATTATGGACTTATTATTTGAATTTGTCTCTATCTTTTTGGTTCTTGCAGGCTTAGGAGATCAGTAAATATTCAGTAACATTTTTGGGCTACAGTCTCTGTCAAATGGGATGTTAGTGTTGTTATGTGGTGTTCATGCATTTTACATTTGATATTGTCTTAATAATGTATCTGTTTGTTTAGATCATTGTTACCATATGAAAGAAATTGACACTTGCCTTGTAGATTCTAAAAAATTAATGATTCACAGTTCATAGATATAAACCTTTTTATTTTGGGATACCCTTGTT
Organism: Quercus tomentella; assembly: GCA_028535165.1. Lineage (NCBI taxonomy): Eukaryota > Viridiplantae > Streptophyta > Magnoliopsida > Fagales > Fagaceae > Quercus > Quercus tomentella. The sequence goes on from JAPQVY010000089.1 coordinate 2,958,218, forward strand.
TTTGGCTCCCCTTTAATGGATATGGTTGAAATATCTTGTCTGCTCCCCTAATTTCCATTCATGATTAAAAGGTTAATTCTCCTATTCCTATATGGTGAATGCTATGGGTACTGGAAGATCCATTTATGATTATCTTTTGTGAGTCACCAATCTCTTTAGCTAAAATGGGAGTAGTGGTACCTTGGTTTCTAGGGTCTTGATTATGGTGTAATTGATCTGATCTTCTTTTCCATATGGATCCTCTTCAATGCATAAATATATTGAAAATGTGGTTGAAATTCAATGCATAACCATCAGGATTTTGGTTAAAACACCATAGGTGTTTGATTGCCGGCCTTAATGGATTAACAAGTGGTTGGGTACATCTCAATGGTATGGGGTTTTTCTAAAAATAAAATTTCATATAAAAACTAAAAAGAACTATATCCCAAATGTAAGAAGAGCATGTGTTATATGGCACCCACAACAAAATACACTGCACTTTCTTTTAGTAATTGAGCGTAGGCGCATTTTCATCCATCATATCTAGATGCATTGCAACAGATACATTAGCTGTAGGTTGGTCCATTTCCTATGTGAATCATTGTTGAGCAAAGGTTCTGTTGAATAGGTGAATCATTATGCCGTTGTGAAATCCTAAAGAAGGGTGATCACCCATTTAGAGCTCACATAATTCTATTACCATGGTATTGAAATAATTTCTTTCCTCTTTATTGTAGCTCATGGTTAGTACATGACTTTGACCAATATTTAAGTTTAGTATTGATGATTCACATTTTGGAAAATGGGTTAAAACACATCTATTTCTTCAACTTTTGGCTTAGTTATTGTTCTGTGTTTTTTCTTTTTTTGGAAACCCTTGTTCATTGTTTTCTAAGGTAACAAGAAAATGCAATTCATTCACCATTTTGAGTTCCCTAATTTATAAATTCAAGTCATTTCAACTAAATGACACCTAACATATCTGCTTTTTTAACAAATTCACTCAATAATTACAGTAATATACTTGAGAAATTCCATATAACTATATAAATCTAAACGATATCAATATATTATAAACTTGGTTTTCTTGAATTATAGTAATCCCTTTGTGTTCCAAAAACTAATTCCAAATTGTCTTGAGTTTGCAACCTTCATTCTCTCAAAGGCAAACATAATAAAAGGGGAAGTGCCTATCAAGCAAATATTACTTTCCATTAAAGGTATGTTCCAATTATTCAAGTTATGTAATAAAGTAAACAAATCATTTATAAAACCAATTTAAACCTAATCCATAACCCAAAAACTAGATATGATTAATGAAATATTATCATACCAACTCAATTACAAAGGCTTTACACAATAAAAACTCTAAAAGCTCAGCAAGCGATTCTGTGTGTTCAGATTAGATTTTAATAATTTGTTTAAAATAGATAAAAGCACTGTCATACTTACAATGAGGTTATACAAATTTATTGGACTTGTTACTTGTTAGTACAAGTAACTCCCCATGTATAAAGTGTGTTTGTGCATGAGGTCCAAGGGGGAGGGTCAAGTTGTAGGGCATTTAAAAAAAAACTGTACATAAGTAAATAACTTAATTACATTATTAAAAAAAAAATTAATTAAAAAAAAAAAAAAAAAAAAAAAAAAAAAAAAAAGCTAAACCGAAGGCACACAATACATGCATGACTTAAAGATAGATCTTTGTCAAATTAGTTTAATGATTTTAGGGCCATGAAGCTCAAATTTTCCTTTTGTCTAAGTAGATAAAAGTTATTCAAAAAAATCCAGTCTACAATGTACAATGGAGAGAATTTTTCTCCAAAATGAGTTGGAGAATATTATGCGATAACTCAAATAGCAAACATATATACTTTTAGTCATTTTCCCTATTTAATAGTTGTATACATTTTTTAAAAAAATGATTTTATAAATCATATAATCTACATGTGAATAATCCAATGAACTTTCATATAAATATAGTGAATTCGATAAAATTTATGTTTGAGAAAATATTATCAGTACTTTGAGAATAATGTTGACTTCTTTTCATATCAATATTAGTATAATTCACCATTACCTTTTTTTTTTAAAGAAAACCAAACTGTTTACATAAATATTAGCATACTGAAAAATTAGCAAAAATCACAGAATTTAAATCTGGTAGAACAGACTCCATCTAGACAAGTAAAGGAAAAGATAATCTTACTCTCTAAACTAAGGCATGTGTGACCGCATTTCCATACCTTACATTATGAGAGAAAGAAAAGCTATGTAAGGGACTAACAAAGAATATAGTATCCCTAACTAAATGACCAAAGGAGGAGAACATGTTTCCTTTCTGCAGCACCTTTATTCCAATCTTGGAATCGTCTTCAAAATGGGATTGCTGTAAGCCTACCTCTTGGGGCATGCCTCGCAGCCAGCATCTCTAAGGTTACCACTGACAAAGGATTTAATTCACTATTACCTGGTATGAGGAATGAATATTCTTTTTCATTTAGTAAATAATTAGTCATCAGTTTGGAGTCTTGAAAGAAAACTTTGGTCTATGGCCAGTTAATTGGATGATTCACTTTTGGGTCTACTTATATAATCCCCAAAAAGAAAAGTAAAAAAAAAAAAAAACTCTCCCTACTTATTACATTAATTTTTGCAAACATAATTTTGCCTTAACAAGGATGTTTTTTCACACTTTCATAATGTACTTATCATCGATTATATTTACTTTATAACCGACTTTTTAAAATAAAAGTTCGAAGCATTTAAAAAAAAAAAAAAAAAAAACCCACCTTATGTTAGTATGCGGTTTGCCACTCCATATCATTTTCTCTCACTAGTCACTACTGCTTCTATCTGCTACGGCTTTCTGCATTGAAGCTCCGGAGCTCCACTGAAATCCGACCCGAATCGGAAGAGCTGTCAGAACTGCTTCTTCTTCTTCTTCTTCTTCTTCTTCAGGGAAATGGGTAGGTGTGGTTTTTCTGCTAAATCAACAAGCTCTCTTCTTTTTATATGCAATCGTTTGAGAATTAGAGTAAGCCTTCCATTTCATTCTTATTATAATTATTCTACTCTTACCAGTAGTAAAAATGGGGAAAGCCCAAATGGGTTGTTGGAATATGTGAGAAATGAGTGCAAATCTGGAAGCTTTAGGAATCTTGATCATGCCTTAGACCTGTTTGATAAAATGCTTCACTTAAGCCCTTTGCCTTCCATTGTGGATTTCACTCAGTTGTTGGGTGCCATTGCGAGAATGAAGCATTACTCTCAAGTCATTACTCTAATTAAACAAATCGAATCATATGGTATCTCTCCTGATCTTTATTCTCTTACTATTTTGATTAACTGCTTCTGCCATTTAAACCGTCTAGATTTTGGGTTCTCTGTCTTAGCAACGATTTTCAAACTTGGTTATCAGCCAAACCATATAACTCTAAACACTCTTGTCAAAGGGCTCTGTCTTCAAGGTAAAATTGCTGGAGCTGTGAGGTTGGTAGAAGAAATGGAGAAGAATGGGCATGAACCGGATGTAGTTACTTGTGGAACGATACTAAATGCTCTGTGTAAGATTGGTAAGACTGATATGGCTATTAGATTGCTTAGGAAGATGGAAGAGGGGAAGTTTAAAGCTAATGTGGTGCTCTATAGCACAATTATTGACAATTTATGTAAGGACAAATTGGTAAATGAAGCTTTGAATCTTTTATCTGAAATGAGGAGTAAAGGCATTCAACCAAACATTATCACTTACACGTGCTTATTTCAAGGCCTATGCAATTTTGGCCGGTGGAAGGAGGCTACTACTTTATTGAATGAGATGGTGCAAAGGAAGATCATGCCAAATGCACATACCTTCAACATTTTGGTGGACACACTTTGCAAAGAGGGGAAGCTGACAGAGGCAAAAGAAGTTTTTGATGTGATGATTCAAAGAGGCATTGAGCCTAACACTATCACTTACAGTTCTTTGATTGATGGATACTGTTTGCAAAACAAAATGGATGATGCAGTCAAAGCACTTAATGTGATGGTTGAGAGGGGTTGTTCACCTAATGTGTATAGCTATAGCATATTGATCAATGGATATTGCAAGAATAAAAGAATTGATGAAGCAAGGAGTCTGTTTCATGAAATGTCCAACAAAGGAGTGACTCCTAATATTGTGACTTACAACACTCTTATAAGTGGTTTTTTCCGAGTAGGGAGACCCCAGGCTGCACTAGATCTATTCCATAAGATGCAGGCTTATGGCCAACCTCCAGATCCCCAAACCTATGCTATATTGATGGATGGCCTTTGTAAGAATAAACAAATTGTTGAGGCAATAAAATTGTTTCAGGGGATGGAAGGCAAAATGTTGGGCAACGATGTTGTGATTTACAGCATATTGATTGACGGTTTGTGTAATGCCGAGAAACTTACAGCCGCAAGAGAACTCTTTTATAGTCTACTTGCAAAAGGATTGCAACCCAATGTTCGAACTTACACCATAATGCTTAAAGGGCTTTGCAAAGAGGGACTACTAGATGAAGCGAGTGAGTTGCTTGAGAAAATGGATGGGAACAGTTGTTCACCTAACGATCATACATATAACACAATCATACAAGGGTTATTGCAACACAATGAGACATCAAAGGCAATGAAATATCTCAAAATAATGGTTGACAAGGGTTTTTCGGCAAATGCAACGGTTGCAACCATGTTGGTTGACTTGTTGTCATCTAATCAAGTAGATAAGAACATTCAAGAATTGCTTCACAAGTTTGTGTGAAGGGGTTTTAGTTTCTCAAGATCGAGGACAAGTTTCATATTTTTACCCGTCACATGTCAATCTGTAAGTGACATGTATTTGTTTTGAGTAAATTTTATATTTTTTATAAGATGATATTTCCCATCATTTATATGCGCAAGATTGATATTTCTCATCATTTGTATGCGCAAGATTGATTGTTCCTTTAATTGATCTATCTTTTGTTGAGATTTCATTGTGCACTAATGTTGTTTCTTTTGACCTATTTTCATGGATAGTTATTTCAAATTTTGTCTAATGTAAAGTTAATGCGAAAAATAGTTGTTATAAAGTTTGGCCTTCTTTGTGGTCATACATCCATTTGCTAGTGGAATTAGCTTTAATAAATGTTCCCTCCAGTAAAATTAAGTGCTGGAGTTGTGTGTTGAATGTTACTATAAAAATATATATTATGCTTAAATTTAAGGTGTAGTGAATACCTTCTATTTGTCTTAGTTTCACATGCTTTCCTGAACCGTATTGACACTAGACTCGGGAGTTGACTAGTGGTAGAACATATTTACTAATTTTAGTTTGTTATTTTGTGGAACGAATGAGACATTTGTAATTATTTAAGGAATACTTGTTGCTTAGTTATTTGTGCAATCCATTTGTGCATTTGGGTATTTTGTTCTAGACTTGGGGTTTGTACATTGTGAAGTTCTTTAGGAAGCTAGAGGAATTTCTTATAAATGTGTTTTCTTAAGTACTTATAAAAGAAAATAATTTTTCTTATGTAGACGATTTGATTGGTGCTTAATTTGCTTGTGATTTTTTTCTTTTTGGTTTCTGGGTTATGTAGAATTGGTGGTATAGATTTAAGGGTTTTGGTTTTTTTGAAGTTTATAAGGGTATCTTAATTAAGATATAGAAAATTGTTCTGATTTTTTGTTTGATTCATGATTGAAGGGAATGTCAGATTACCAATCATCTAAGTCACATTTTTGTCGTTTTAATGCCTAGTAATTTTAGAGGAACCTATTTCGATGTCCTTTGGCAATTATCTGTTCAAAGAATTTTTATTTTTATTTTCCAAAAAAAGGGGAAAAAGAAGCATCGTTGAGGACTTGTGATCCCTCAACCCATCTGAAGATATCTCTTCCAGATCAGATTTTCTGCCAAGCTTGAAGTCCCCCATAAGTCCTTTTTTCTTCTGCCTTACCAAGGTATTGGAACCAACCAGCTGCTACCCTCTTTGCTTTTGGGCTCCAGCTCAATTGAATTTCATGAAAATTCCTTCGAATCCCAGTCCATAGCAAGTAAACCTCTTTCACTACTTATCCAAAAAAAAAAAAAAAAAAAATCACGGTATGAAAGAAAAGTGAATGCTTCAAGCAGAATTAAAATGAAAGAATCAATGGTATTTTTTTTTCTTTTGGTTAAATCTTATTTATATGGAGCTTTGTTACTTTTAAAACTTGATTAGTTTACCCATTAAGGCAGTTCAAATGTGCAAAACTATTTTTTGGTTAAAAAAAATCTTTTTTAAGAGTATGTAAAGCTGCTGGAGTGTGTACATGTATTGGAAGGATATTGTGATGGAGTTGCTTCTGTTGGTGTCATCAAATAAAAAGGAATAATATATAGGGATTGATCATCTCTTCAAATGATTCTTTCTTACCAGAAACTCCTATATTAAATGTTGTACCAAGTCGAACCTCTCTGGCCCCAGTTTTTCTATAAAATTCTAGTACCTGAAGTGATGTAGTAATAACATTATACTCTCTTCTTTTTCCATCCTACTTGGTGTCTGAGGTGGCATGCACTATTTCTTTGTTGGTTGATGCTTTTTTCCAGTGGTCAATGTTTCAGTGGTCACTTCCTTGTGCTATCAATTTTTATGTTGTTCTACATGTACAGGTAAGGTGCTAAAGCGTTACTGTGAGTCTGTGACTGCTGCATCAAAAAGGGGGAAAAAAAAAAAAACTACATTTGGTAGTTAGATTAATTTCCTGACTAATTTATAGTCAACCTTTGGGGAGACATTTTACTCAAGGTGGAGAAATTACTACCAAAACATGCCTTTCATGGTTGATAGCAATGACCATGACAATGGTTGCGGCCAGGCATAATCTGTGCTGGATGTTGGGTTCTGGTACTACATATGACCTCCATAGGTAACTATTTATTGTTCTCCTTTTTTATTATTAGGTGCCTTTCTGTTAGTTTTTCATATTATTTAAGAAGTGGAAGTGTGGAACACTATAATTCTGTAATTATCATTACGAATTTGTATATTACTACTATAAAAATTGCTCAACATCATTTTACTGTGGTTATCTGAGTTTAAAATCTTAGTAAACCAGTTGCAATTCCACCGAAACACAGTTTATATAGGTGCAACATCTTGGCAAGGCAATTCATACACAGTGCAAGTTGTAAATTCTTGATTTAACAAAGCTTGATAGCTTCTAATGTATAAATCTCATACAAACATAAGTTTAACTTGTTCAATTACAATAGATCTTAAAAAAACACAACAAAATTACATAGCATCATTGATTACTTAAATGATCGGCACGTTAGTTACAAGAAGGATTGTTGACTGTATACAACGTCTCCATCCTCCACAGGAACAATAAAAAATTTACCTACACTGAAAGTTTAACCGTGCTATAAAATATGCAAACAAGGAAGCAAAAACAAGGGGGAAGGCAATGAGAACAATCGCCACAAGAGGTAATTGATCATGGTGAAACCCAAAGTAATCTTTTAAGAAGGCCACAACAGTTTTGGTTTCTCCAAATACCATGATGTCTTTATTTATATCTCCATACTGTGAAGTAAGCAATCCATTTAGCGACCAAGATGTAGGAGTCAGATAATACAACCAGATCCACCATTTTGGAATTTGCTGCAAGAGTAGTACAACATAATCGGTTCAACTATATATTCATAAGTTTTCACAATCACACATACACTATGGCTTGAATGGAGACAGAGTTTGGCAACCTTACCGGTTCAGGAATCAAAAAACCAGCAAAAAGGTTGAATGTTGTGTAGAATCCCGAAGACAAAATTGTAGCTACCATGTAGTTTGGTGTGAATGAAACAAGTAGCATTCCAAGATAATTGTAGTACAACAAGGAACAAAATGTGACATAGAAGTACCAGGAAACCTTATAAGCTGACCCATAATATCCAATCATTGGATATATGATCATCACGAATATGACAGTTTCAATGAAGAGATAGGGAACTTCCACTATCACCTACAAAATTATTATCCATCACTTTATAAGCTGAAAAAAAGGAAAAACAAGTGGCCCTATCAATATCTTAACTCTCTCTCTCTCTCTCTCTCTCTCTCTCTCCCCTTCCTTTTTTGGATCAATGGTGATAGTATCCTACACAAGTGGCATTAACCAGTAGAACATATACAGCAAAGAGGTAATAAATTTCTCATGAACATGTTTGTTTAACAGCCCCATATTCCACTGGGTATTCATGTTGTCACTGTCAAAGATCTAGCAAGATTCATCACACATAAAATTGACTTCATTTTAGTTTACAAATAATATCTTGAAATCAAATCTACACTAAATTCAATCAGTTTCAAAAAAATTATACCTGTGCAAGTGAATAAGCCCATGAAGAGTACATCCCTGCAAATTTTTCCCGATACATAACAGTTCGCTCTGTAGCAACATATGGTAGGACTTTTGTGCAGTTACTTATGCCCAAGAAGATCACAGCTGAGTACATTGCCCCAAATATATTGAATACATTCTGCTGGTTATTTCTGTAAGTAAAATAATAGTCAAGTCTTTTATCATGTAGAGAAATTTATATATCTTACAGATGAAATTTATATATCTTACAGATGTAATTTATCTTAAGCAAAGTGAAGATCTACGATTGTAAGAATCACGTTTAACAAACTTCATAAGTGGCACTCTCATTGTAGTCTCACACTACAAATTCGATTTGTCCAAAGTCACTATTACTTGTAGTTATCTCATGCTGTAAACATTTTTCTAAAGAGAGTGGATAACTTAAACATATTAAAACTTACATTTTTTTTCCTTGGTTCCAATATAGTACCCCAAAAATTAAAGCTGATATAAGTGCAAATACGATACGCATCAAGTTGTATGCAGGACTCCTCCAATAAGCCAAATGCTGTTTCCATAGGCAAGATTTGAATTGTCCCCAACCATTTTGTGAAAAGAGGGTAGGAAAATACAGATCTCTTGAACCAGGAGGTGGACTACTCAACTGCCTTACAAGCTCCTTGTTTTTTCTGCAAATGGGATACTAGTAGGAGTCACATTCGAAGTTTTAAAAATGCCAATACATGTCAAATGTAGATCATTCATCTTAAGGACACTATTTTACTCCACACTGACACAATAGATGGCTTTAAGAGAGATTAGCACAATCTTGATACCTTCTAACCTACATCCAGACACATACACATAAACAGAGAGAGAGAGAGAGAGAGAGAGAGAGAGAGAGAGAGAGAGAGAGAGAGAGAGAGAGAGAGAGAGAGAGAGAGAGCTTTCTAAGCTCCATTACAATTGAACACTAATTAAGTGAATGAATAAGTTGAGTTTGAAATGCTCTGCATGGCCAGAGTAGAAGGTTGTAAATCAAATAAAGATTTTTTACTGATATCTCACACACATTGATTTGGCTCAAAATAATCAAACCAAGGAAAAGTTTCTACTTGGAATTCAGCAAAAAGCTTGTTAGGAATAATTTACACTAAATTCACCTGCAATCTGGTCATCATATGGCTACAACTCTGACATAGAAAAACCACCATAACAGATTGCATATTCTAATAACTCGAGATTTTGGAAAGAGAGAGATCCGTGTAATGCAAATACAACATGTTTGTTCTAAACCTTGATCTGTCTCACAACAGATTGTTATATTTTCTATTTTATGCCATATACTTTTAGATCCCAATAATTGAGTTTGTTCCCATTGAGGTTGCATAAGGAAGGAAAAATATAATACCGGGCCACCCAATGCTTTTCAGAATAGATGCCAAGCAAATTGTTTGCTTCTTTTGATCTTATTTTCCAACATTAGGAATAAGTATGATAGAATTCAGCATCATCAAAGTTACTTTTGAAATAGAAACACATTATTTGACATTATGTGACATCAAAACCAATGACATTCGTAATTGAACTCAGCAACTCACTCGTATAAAGCAGATTCTCTGTACTTCAGAGCAAAATCTATGCCAAGTTTTGCTTCTGCAGATGTAGAAGTGACGTCTAACATCCATGCTGCCGGATTGTAATTATTTCTAATCTTTGGAACTTGAGGAATACTCTGTCAGAATATAAGTTGATTAACAAGAAGATTTATCCACTTAACTAGTTGAAGAAAATAGTATTACTAAAAGAAGATGAAAGAGGAAAATGCAGAGGATAAATATATTGTTACAGGAAACAGACCTCAAAATATTCTATAACGCTACTTGAATGCTCTCCTAGTTGTCCAGAGTAAATCAAGTGTCCACCAGTTTTTAGAAGAATTAACTGCAAAAGCAAGAGAAGCATCGGATAAGTAACTCTTCAAGATACAATACTATCTGACACTAGGTCTCATATTCTCTTTTTGGGTAGCAGGTTGGAATGGAGCTTATATAATTATAATCTGGTTGCTCCACAATGGAGTGCATTATTTTCTCCATTGTAGCCAAAAGTAAAACCTCTTAGGCCTTTATTTAGCTCTCAAGTACTTATGCATTTATTCCTAAGATTAATAGCACTCCTAGAAGCAATAGAGCACCGCTTCTTGTTTTCAAAAGTAAATTCTATTTACAATTTTAATTTTAAAATGTTCAAAAAATAGTATTTTTTTTACCTCATCAAATGCTTCAAATATGTCAATACTTGGTTGGTGGATGGTACAAACAATTGTTCTTCCTGTATCAGCTGCATTCTTCACAGCTCGCATGACAATTGCAGCTGCTCTTGCATCCAATCCAGTTGTTGGTTCATCCATGAAGATAATAGAGGGGTTTGCAACAAGCTCCACAGCTATTGTAAGCCGTTTGCGCTGCTCATTTGATAGACCAGTAACGCCAGGTATGCCTACTAGAGCATCCTTTATTCCATCAAGCTCAATGGTCTCCAGGACTTCATTTACAAATTCCTACACGACATACCACAGCAAATCTGACAAATTATTATCTCAATGATGAATATAAAACAAAATCTTTGATTAATGTCAGTGCCTGGAGAACTTACAGCTTTAGTTTTTGCGTCTATCTGAGGAGACAGTCGTAGCCAAGCAGAAAATATCACTGATTCTTCAACTGTGATTTGAGGAGAATGTATATCTGTTTGTTCACAATAACCTGACACCCTAGCAAATGTTTCTTGGACCTTGGGATACCCTCCAATCTTTATTTGCCCTTCAATATAGCCACTGGTCTTTCTTCCTGCTAGGACATCCAGAAGAGTTGTTTTCCCAGCTCCACTGACACCCATCAATGCTGTAAGAACGCCAGGCCTCAATGCACCCATAATATCAGAAAGAATTTGGAGTTTTTTGTTGGTGAATCCATTTTCTCTCATTTCCTGGGAGCCAAAAATAAAAGATAAAGACAGGAATTAACATTATAGTGCACAGCTATCATTATAGCAACCACCAGAAACTTATACGAAGTTAATTGTGATACCAAGGGGGTGTCAACATAGTACTGCACATCTTGAAATGCTACTGTTAAGGGTGTAAAAGGTAAGACCATCCTACCTGTTAATTAAGACAGGAAACTCATTAAAACACTGGAGAAATATTGCCAAACCTTAATTTGGTTCAATACTAGTCTGTGGAGAGGTATGATCTGAAGAATAAGCAGAAGAACAATAAAATTGATAAAACCTTTCTTTGGTTCAATGCTAGTCAGTGGAGGAGAATTTCTAGACTTTTTGTCCTGATGGGTACCATCATGTGAATCTTCACTTCCTCGTATTTCAGAAAGCTTTTCATGTGAGATAATAGCACGAGATGATCCAGGAGCTGAATGTTTATTAAATGAGGATGAATCAACATCTAGCTATTGTTTCACTGCTGTTTAAGTTAAAATATAATAAAAATTAAGACAAACTTACACTTCAAGAAGCTTAAGGCCAAGATGTATCCAATGTTGAATACTATTGTGAATCCAAATAGGGCACCCAGTGATATCCAATAAAGATATCCGTCAAAGTTTAACCCTCGGCTTTTAAGTATTTCTTGCCCTATCGTAGTGTTTGTGGAAAGCATCTACAGGCAAGAAAGGAAATTAAACTTAGTAGGTAAGACCATCTATTTACTCAGGATGTTAATGTCAAAGTTAATTATAGAAATGGCAGACAATTAGAAGGTTTATAGCAGGATTATTGGTGCACATGCCTCACATCTGAAATTAGTGGCATACTAGCTAGTATAAGCACATAATTTGTAGTCTGCAAGGTTTGGTTGTAATTGAAGTATTCACTACTTTAGTTGCTAGTGTACAAGGCCAGCTAAGATTTGTTACAATTAATAAGTGATATTACAAGAAAATCTATTGAACTTTCAATGCTTTAGAAGTAATGAAGCCCCAATACAACATTATGACTTACTGGCTAATATTCTAAAAGAAGGCAAAAGTGGGTGGAAGTAATTAGTGAAGAAGTATTTTTGAATTTGCATAAGCTAACAAAAAATTGGCTAAGATTAGAAAAGGCAGAAGTGGGTGGATGGAGATAGTGAAGAAGGATTTGAACTTCCACACTCCAAGAAAGGTTTGGCCCATCAACTTTATATGTTGTAACAGGAAATAAGATTTATATAGTTGGGACAAAAGTTTGAGATTCAAATTAAAATAACATACGTAAATAAAGACACCTATAATTAGTGAGGACATTTGAGAATTTATCTGATTGGATTTCATTGTTGATCTCTTTGGAAGAGTCATAAAATTACTAGGTCTGCCCCTTGCTCTTGAGCAGTTGTATCAGCATAAAATAGACTGGATTTTTTGGTATGCAATGAGAGACTCACCTTTTGCCATCGTGGGGCAAGAAATTCATTCAAAGAAAGGCCTATTTCTCCATATGTCAGGGGAGAAACCCAGAAACCCCACTTCAACCAAACAGGCATAGAAGCTGAAACAAGAAGCTGAAACAAAAATCACAGCTGATCCTCTCAACTGGTTATATTAGAATGAGATTGGAGAAGAGGTATGATAACCTTACGTTGAGTGATAATGAAGCCACCAAATACAAACTGTAAAAATACTGCCAAACTACCAGCAGTCATGGCAGAAGTATGAGTCCGGAAGACTGCAGCCACGAAACGAAACATCGATAATGAAGATAAGTGCACCGCGAAAAGAAGAATGAACTGGCAGAAGAACCTGAAAACAAAGAAAATTATTAGAGTCATAACAAAAAGAAACTGAGTCTGCTTCTGCACTTACATTCCAAATTTTGGACAGCTATATAAATTAAAGGCTAACTTCATTTATTTTTACTAGACAAGAAAGATAAAGTAAACATTGATTTCTATAAAAAAAAAAAAGAGATAAAAATATTTAAAAGAAGAACACTAATTGATGAACCAAAAATACGGGGAAATGCACAAGTAAATTTACAAATTTTCATGTCAAGTTCACCTTTTGGCCTCAGGACTATATCCAATTACATAATAAGTAAGAGATGTCCAAACTAGAGATTCCACAAATGAAAGTGGAACCTTTAAAACACTTGCTGGGATTGCATATGCCCAAGCTGGGTAAAAACAGAATTCTTTTTGTTTGTAGAATACTTCAAGCCTTTGAAGAGTCATGGCCAACTCTGGAAGTCCATCAACAAGAAGTATGTTAAGAGAATAAAACAGGGCACCCATATAGTAATTTGCATGAAGAACATCAATATCCATCTGAGTCTGTAAAAATACAGTCATTGTGATACATGCAATGACAAAAAGCTGCAGATAGAAGAGACCAAAGCGAGTTTCAGATTTGCAGGGCCTTTGACAAAGGAAATAAAGAACATGACTGCAATGGGAAGAATGAGAATCGGTTTTAATACAAAAGTACATTTCCTAACCTGAGTTGTTTTGAAGATATATATGAAAGAATTCCTTTTCATGAGAAGAAGCTCCCTTGATGCACATGCTCTAAAAAGTTCCCATTTAGAAAGAGAATACACACTAAAGGAAAGAGCGTCCTTATGGCTTTGGGATTTATCATATGGCTCCGAGAGCTCCTCATCTAGCTTCTTTCCGTAAGGAGATTCCTTGAACTTCCTAGAGAACATATCAACTGAAACATAACTGTAAGGTACTTCCATGTGATACCAGTACTGTGCTTGATCTTTTCTAGAGATAACCTGCATAAAGATAGGACAAAGTTGTACTTTTAAAGAAACAAAAGCTTTAAAAAAAAAAAAAAACAAATATAAGGCTTTTATGCACTTACCTCTTGGACAAAATCAGCAATCCCTTTCCTCTCAGGACACCTAAAACCCCAATCCTCAAAATATTCTAGAACATGATCACGTGGACCATGATACACAATCTTCCCTTCTGACATTAAAATAAGGTCATCAAAAAGATCAAAGGTTTCTGGTGCTGGCTGAAGAAGTGAAACCAGTACAGTAGCATCTGTGATATGTGCCATCTGCTGAAGACAAGTAACAATTTGAAATGCAGTGGAACTGTCTAAACCATTCGTTATTTCATCCATAAACAGGGCTTTTGTAGGACCTACAATCATCTCCCCTGCCAAATTTTAATTTAATTCCTTGTGGTCAAAATTGTAAGCTGAAATTGGGATTTAGCTATCTCAGTAACACTAGTAAATAACAGAACAACTATCATTCTATTATTCAAACTACCTGTAGTCAATCTTTTTTTCTGACCACCAGAGATACCTCTCTTCATGGCATTTCCAACTAGAGTGTCAGCACAGATATCGAATGCAAGAATCTGAGAAGCCAAGGCAGCAATAGACAAACTGGTAAGGCATTCATCCGTATAGGAATTACAAGATACAAGCTTTTCTTTCAGCTTAGTTAAAAGAGAGTGACCTTTAATATGTAATCTGTTTGAAGGGTTCCTTTTAGTCCTTTGACAGAAATTGCCTGTCAGAGAAAATGGTAAGATTAATATAGCAAAATATAACTTATGAATACCATCAAGAGGTAGGAACAAAAGAATATCATAGAATGACATGACTGTGGTGCACAATGCTTTAAATAAACTCGCATAATAATTATTGTACCTAAAGATATTAGAGTTTTGTAACTTCAATCAATAGCTGCACTAACTTTACTATGCCACATTGCTTTACTTTGACTTGCATGATAATGCACACGTAGAACCTAGGATTGCAATGTTACATGTTCTAATAAAGGAACATGTTCAATTACATTGTGTGCACTATCAAATTTGCAAACAAGGAGTATGTTGAAACAAAGAGACACAGAAATTACAGAATAAAACTATTCTGAAAGAATCTGCATATTCTCTGTATTTCTGTATATATTGGTACTGTTCAAGGAAGCATATATATAAATATGCTGAAGTACCTTTGAGGATCTCTTGATTGGACTAAAATTAAGGACAAGTAATGTTCCTAAATTTTAGTTACAATCAAGGGCTAACATGTGCCAAATAAGATACGCCAATAATATGTGCTAAATGTGATAATATGATATATGAGTCTATACACTAACATCTCGCCCCATACTTGAGGTGGTTTGAAGGAAGCCGTCTTTAGTTTGAAGATGTGAATTGGATGATCAAACTCTTACACATTGCTATGTCTTTTGCTATGGCTATGATTGTTTCCATGTACAGCAGAGAATTTCCTCAGAGTAAGGGGATTCAGCCTCAAGGATTCCATCAATACTTTTTGACATTATCAATTTCACAAAATATTTATCTAATGGATTTGGGTGGGATTTGATTCCATTTTTTTCCCTTTTGCTAATTTTATAGTTGGGTGAGGAGGGATTTGAACCTTGGATGTCTTTGTTGGAGACACTAGGAAGTGCCAATTGAGCTACTAGGCCCGTGACCATGTTTGTTGATCAAAACAAAGGGATGTATTTTGACCTTATTAATTTCTCACATAGCCAAAGCACTCGGCATGTCCCCTTCATACATATAAAGAACAGTATTTGAATGATGCTATAGCAGTACAGATAAGTTCACAGACATGAAGGAAAAGAAGACTAGAGATGCAATAGTTACCTTCATGTAAGTGTCTATGTCTGGATCTGGAACAACTCCAGCTTCCTTCTCCCTTTCACTGACCTCCACCATAACCTCTTCATTAGGCCAAAAAAAGTATTATTATTATTATCATCATCATTGTTATGAATTGATAGGGAATCTATAACTGAATCATCTTCAAGGAGAATCTCTAAGGAAAAGTTACCTGCTCGGCTTCCAACACCTTGACAACGTGCTGAAAAATCCAGTATTTCCCTCACAGTCATCTCATGAATGTGCAGGTCATTTTGGCTAATATAGGATGAAGTCTTTTGGGGAACAAACTCTTCTAGCTTGTATCCATTGTAAGAAATTTCCCCAGTAATCTATTAGAGAAAAGGAGACAGAGGCATAATACAACACTTACATTACACACTGAAGTATTTGTCTCACATATTTTAATTGTTAACACAAGGACATAGGTATAATTTAAAAGTTCTTCTATGGCCACAACAAAATCTTACAATATTTTCACAAGCAGCTAAGGGGTCAGTTCGCTATAAGTCGGTATAGCATATAGACTCTGATATTTCAGTTTTATATGTTAGCATATATTAGGAAATTACCATAATATTTTTATCTCTCACTCTCAATCCCAACAACTTTAAAATGGTATAATAGCTAGAATTTTGAGAATTCCTCTATATTTTAGAATTCCTTCTAGGAAGTATTTTTGACCAGAGCATATCAAAAATTAGCCGAAAACCCTTCTCACACTCTGCTAGAAAGTTCTTCCAACCAAGCCAATGGCCTATGCCTGCGCTCACTTGAACATGTTGGCAACTCCAGGCCACTGGTGTAGCCATCCTCTGAACATAATAGTTGTCCTCTGGTCTTCATGGACATGATTTCCTTCATGAGCGTATATTCCAAATTCAAGTTGTCTTCAAGTTTACACTTGATTTTGATGGGGATGTTAGAATAAATTACCATAAATACATAAGCCATGATGTATAACACCATAGGCTATTGTGATTTTGTAATGCATTGGATTATTGTGGTTTAGGCTTACTATACTAAGTCTAATCTATTTTTATATATACCCTATATTAAATATTGTAACATATAGTTCAATATAGCAAAGATGTGACTCATTGTCCTTCCGCCGTAGACATAGGCCATCAAGCCGAACTATGTTAATAGATTCTCTTATTTCTACTTTCTCTTTTTATGTGTTTTATTTAATTCTTTCTATTTTAACATTATAAATTTAAAATGTTAGGATCTACATAGGTATTTCTTTGAGCTTTTCTTGATCTTTTCTGTAGTGATCATTCTGTAATTTGCATTGCAATTATTGTGAGTGTGAAACCTTGAGAGATTGGTTTAGATTCCCTGATAGAGCCTTTAAAAGGGTGGTCTTCCCACAACCCGGGGGACCAAGCAGTAGAGTTATCCTGCAAGAAAGGTAAGGCCATGTAAACACATTTCTAGCCTCATTAAAGCACATTTTTCAGTTCTCTCTATTGTTAAAAAAAAAAAAAATCATTGAAGCTAGGAACACAACAAAAATTGTAGTGAAATTGTAGAATTCTAGTATAATTTGGGAATGTTGTAAAATTATAGTGAATTTTTAATGTGCCCTTAAACAGAATAAAAATAAAATAAAAATAAAAATCTTCCGAGTGTATAGTATGAAAATGTATTACAAATTCTAGTAAGTATTTCAATGTGAAGGGACAATATTCCCCACTCCAAAGCGTTATAAATTTATGTATAGAGGTATTGTATCAATGAAGATTTCATAAAAATGGGATAGCACTAGGTGAAAAGAAATCACAATAAAATATCTTTTCCAACTGAAAAGTCTGTGCTAAATAAGCACCTCCAATGAATAAAGCATGACTACCCAATTACATGTCCCTCACATATCTAAAAAATATACTACAAGTCCTCAAATTTCCTTAATACACCAATCTAAATCATACAAAGGTTTTTTTTTTTCTTAATAAAATTTCTGTATATGATACCACTTAGAAGTATCCTGCAAGAAAGATGCCATTTAAAGAAGATATAAAGACAGACCAACAAAGTGAGGAACTCCATTTCAAATATTTTTGTATATAGGCTATAGCTTACCTTCCTGGTTTTATGATACCACTAACGTCATTGATGATGCTTATCTTGGTTTGACTTGACTTTGAACCTAGCAGCTTAGTGAATACCTGTTAAGAAAGAAAGAAGACAACCTTGATTTTCTAATATTCATACATGTTATATAATAAGCTGAAAATTGTAGCATATTTTTATTTTAGATAAAATAAATAAACTATTCATAAACTGTAGGTTATACAATTCAGCAAGATTCAGAAAACCCAGTTTACTTCTTGGTTATTGATGCAGAATGAAAAGTGTAAAGGTGTTCGATATCGTTCTAGTTAGATGTAAACCGTTAAATCTATAAGGAACTTCTTGTAGTCTCAAGAAAAAAACTCTAGTATCGATCAGAAATAAAGAGCCATATTTTTTATATTAAATTATTGAAAATAAATTGTTATTTTTGTTTTACAAATTGTTAGCCTATATAAAGGCTCCTAAAAACTTTATTTTTAAGTAAAAATATTTCAAAATAGACATGACTCTAATTTGATAAGGAAAACCTTAAAATCACCTAAAATCAAGAAAATAGAATCCTAAAATTATGAAAATTACATAAAAGTATGAAAATATAACAAATGACAAAAATTAATCCCATTTTCTTTGCTCTAAGATGGTCATACCGAGACACAAACATGCATGTGTATATGCATATTTATACCCCATGATGCCTTTTATTTTTATTTTTTGTTTTTTAAAACTTCTATGTAAAAGCTAAAAATCCATAAATCCAACTCTGAATTACTCTCCAAAAATGAAAATACTTACAGAGAGTACGCTTTTAAGAGAATTCCATAGTGTTGGAAGGGGCTTGCCGTGAACCACCTCACATTCAGCCTCCACACGCAAATTTTTGTATCTCACCTCCACAGTGGGCAATTTTACACCAACACTGTAAAAACAATTCATTTTTTGGTAAGCTTCAAAAAAAAATTCAGACAAATGAACTGTTCATTATGCATGGAAAAAAACACTAACTCGTAGAGCAATGAAAAAGATAGCAAGAGCAACGAACAGCAACATGGTATGTGAATTCAATTCTAGCATGCAAGCTTTTGCTTCTCTATGTATGACTTAGTTGCTATGACATCAATTCCATTCAAATTGATTCTACATACATATGTTGCTTGTATATACTTAGGCATGATTTTTACAAGAAAAAAATGTGAGTAAAAAAATTACTTGTCTATCCTGTTTTTTATTTTTCTCAACAAGTGAAGGTTGTCATGCTCAATGTGCTTAATGAGCTTCTCCATGAAGAGATGGCGTTCTTGAGCTCCAAGCTTGGTAACATCTATCACCCTTTTTCCTTTATTATCAGTACCACCAACATCACCATTATTGTCAAATAAGGATGATCTCAGCCGCTCAAATGTGGGCAATCTCTCAATTGCAGCCCACTGCAAGTCATATTCAGCCATCACCCTTTTTAGAACTCAATCCTTAACTTCTTTGGAAACTCGAGGTATGACGCTGGAAAGATGATCTAATACTTCTTCGTAATTCTGCCAACTTAATTCTCAGTATCTATATATCTCATCTGTACCTGTTACGAATACACGTCAGTAAAAGTCCCACATAGAAAATACTAAAGAAGTTAAGGGATTAATATAACATAATTGGGTCCAGACTTATGTTTTTGGGTTAAATGATATTTTTATATTTCATATTAAGGTTTCAATTGGAATCTCTCCAAGGTGCTATCTTCATGCAATTTGGCTACTCTATTTGCATATCTTATAACGTGTGATAAGCAACCTTGGAAGCTGGTGTTGGCGTGTTGCTATCAATGAGAGGTCAGTTTTTATAATCGCAACTAGATGAGTGATTCATGTTTGCAGTGGAAGTCAAATGTAAAAGGAACCTATGTGGCTATGAATGCCAGAACGAACCATCACGATTGCTTTGGATAATTGGATCATCTTTTCTGGCTTTCCACGTCTTCATGTGAATGTTTCTAGTGAATTATGATGGAAAGATGCAAAGAGTCAGACCAGAAAAGAAACAGAGATCACACAAACCAGAAAAGAAAGGAAAACTAGGAACAGAGCACCTCACGTACCTCTAGTTAGTGTTCAGCTTGGGTGATTTTTTTTTTTTTTTTTTTTTTTCCTGTGAATATGGTGGAGGAGAAAGAGAGAGAAACGTAAATGAGAGAGAGAGAGTCAGAAGTCAAATTTTTTTTGGGTTTAGAGATAGGTTTAGAAGGTAATAAATGAAGGTAATTAATTAGATTTTAATCAGAATATTTGTAATAATTATAATTTTTTTTTAACCGTTAGATCCACTTAAATCCAATAATTTAACCTATCTCATATATATATATATATATATATATATATATCTACAGTTTAATTTAGTAGGTAAATCATGGTTATTGTAGAGATTGTTGTAATTATAAACTTAAAAGACATAATGGTTTTTAACTATGGATCATGTTAACGGGTACTTTTAGGAGAATGGTTAACAATTCATTTTAGGAAAGTTTTGACACAACTTTTATAAAAAATGGAAAAAATTGTCAAAATATTAATTGTTTTTTTTTTTTCCTTTTCCAAAAAAAACTTTCTTTAAATGTAATGTTAACCATTCCCCTAAGGACATCTATTAGCATTTCCTTTTAACTAATAAGGTCGAATTGACTTCAAACATCTTGTATAACTTGTTTTCAGGATCCTATCATGAAGGACCCAAAAAGAAAACTACAGTACAAAATAAAAAAGGTTCATTACTTTGTAAGAACGGTGGAATGTCATTATTCTTGTTGGTGGGTTGAAGAGAAAGGGTAAGTGTGAATTGATGTGTATCTCGTGGTGGATCATAGACTAGAGTTGGACCTCAAGCTTTTGAGACAGTGGATATCTCGAGACAACCCTATCGGGATTTACAAATATAAGAATTTATACATGAAATTAATTATAAGAGTCCGGTCAAGGAGTGTATAACGAGAGCATTTATTAGGGGATCATTTAAAAAAAGTTTTAATACTTAAATTATAATAATATATTTTTTCCATTTTGGGATTACCTTACAAATTTTATACCGGACTAAACATTAATTTGTTTTTTCTAGCTTTATGGATGCCCAATCCGAAGATTGAACAAGTAAAGCTATCTCATCACTAAAAGCACAACTTCATGAACTACTCTTTGCTCTCTTTTTTTTCTTTTTTTTTTTAATATATAACTTAATGAACTACTCGTAAAAACCAAGTAGCACACTTCGTATATCAAACAAAGCTTTTTCTTTCGGTTTTTTATGGGGTTGATCTCATTTCCCTTTTTAAAAGTATCCTTTATCACCAAAAGTAAGCTCTCTCTTAACAAAAGCATAGATAAGCAAGAATGCCTCAAATAATTAAGTAGGGACGTTTCTTTTTTTTTTTTTCTTTTTTTTTTTCTTTTTGATAGGAAGTGGGGACGTTTCTTAATTAGCCAATTAAAAAGTTAGACATTGTTTTCTCAAAAAAAGAAAAAAGAAAAAAGTTAGACATTGACAGTGAGACAAAAGCCATTATAATAATGCAACGTTAAGCATCAAACTTGGTCCCATGCATTAACTAAAGTCATATTTTCCAACGATTTGATAGAATTTCCATGTAAATAGATGTGTTTGAATGTGGATAAAGATTAAAAAAAACATATACACACAAATAGAACGGAGAAGAAATTTAGACTCTGAACTGAAGTTAGGAAATTTTGTACACCTAAGAGGACTGTTTTCTTGCCAAAATCTATACGAAAAAGAAGAAGAAGAAGAAAAGTTGTACCTTATATTTGGTTTCATGCACCTTTGTCAACTCTTTCAGTCTCCTGTGTAATCATATCAAACTTTCATTTCCAAGTATGGCTCGGGCTTTAGTTTCTTTCTACTATATCATGGATCAGCTTGGTTCAATCATTTCTTCAGAGTTCACGATGTTTGCAGATGTTGAGGAGGAAATCCAAAAGCTTGAAAGCAAATTCCATAGTATTCAGACAGTGCTCAACGATGAAGAGAAAAGGTTTGTGAAGGAGGAAGCGGTTTGGTTCAAAAGACGTATCCTATGAGATTCACGACATGTTGGATGAGTCAAAGAGTACTACTAGCTAGCAACTGATAAAGAAGAGGAACCTATGGGCCCTCACCAACTTTAATTTCTCAAATCCTAATCATTTTCAGCATTGTGGTATTGCTATTTGTTCGTACAAAAGAGTTAATAAATGAAAGATTTAGTAATCATCCCACAGGAGAAGAAAGAAGCCCTTGTGTCATCTCTTTGCTAGGTATTGGAAAAATGACTCTTACGGAACCAGCCACAATGATCTTGAGGTAAAGGCGCACTTTGGAAAAAAATATTAATGGGTTTATGTTTTAGAACCTTTTCTATAAGAGTATTAGCATTGGAGGTGTAAAAACCCCCTAGTTGCTATTTTATCAACCAAGACACTAAAATATAGTGTTACCCGGGAATGGATATGTAAATTTTTTTAGCATTTGGGAACAGTAAAGTTGTACATATACAAGTATACAATCCTATTGTTCATGGGTTGTAAAAATAAAAACTAATATTTTAATGGAGTGAGAGAGGAAGAGAGGAAAAGAGGGAGAGAGATGGGAGAGAAGAGAGAGAATTGATTTGTTTATATTGTTTTTTGGTATAGTTTATATTATTTTAATGAGTTGTATGTAAAAATAGAAACTTGGATTTTGGGTGAGTTGTAAAATAAGATGGTAAAATAGATAAAGTATGTTTTGAGGATGTATAATAGACACTTTTTTTAGATCATCGGATGATAAGTGTAGGGTTGCCAAAGCCAAACATCGAAGTTTTTGAAGGTGGGGACCCCAACATTAATTCCTAAAGTGCAAAGGCTATTGGAAAAATAAATGTGGATTGATTTCGGACATTTTTTTTAAAAAAAATTTAATGTATATGTTAGTGTATGGTTGTGACGAGTAATCACACCATCATATGATGCACTTTCGTGCATGCAATAATTCTCTTTAGTCAATAGTGTTATTTCACAAATTATTTCACAAACATAGTATTGTTTGCAACTTTTTTTTTAATTTATTTTTTGAGGTTAAACGGCAGAAAGGAAGATGCGACCTTTTGGATTTGTTATATATGTTCATGGAGAAGCCACTAAACTTGGAGGGCCACAATTAAGAAATTTAGTAAGTTCATTAATTAACATGGGATTGAAGGGAACTTAGGAATATATAATTAAGACCGAGGAAAGGGATGTAGAATATAAGAATCAATGACGCAAAGAAATTAATGTGATTCAGCCAGTAAAATTTACATTCACACCACAAAAAGTCGAAACGTGTCATTTTTCATTCATTTGATTGATGATCACACAGAATAAAGGAATGAATGTTTATAAGGAGACTAAGACGTAAAGTCTTGTTTAATTTAAATCGGTAAAACCTATTGCACACACATCCATATACAATTGAAATCATGAATTGGAGGCATGACTTTTCCAATTGTTTTCACCTACGTACAGACATGTGTGCAAGTTGGAATGTGTAATTAACACCATCCAATTTAAATCATTTGAGACTTCATTTAATTATGGGGGTGTATGTTGTTTTAACCAACAATGGCTTTTAAGTTTCTTTAGAATAGCTTGGATTCTTGAGGATATTAAGTTTATTTATGATCGTTTTGATTTCCTTTGATAACATATATTTACAATGTAATTGTGTTGCTCTAACTCTTGTAAGTATTGCAAAAAGAATGAGGAGGTTAATATGCAATGTGGTGTGCAAAAGAAATCGCTTGGATTCTTGAGGATATTAAGTTTATTTGTGATATTTTTGTTTTGTTTTGTATGTATTTGTGTTACTTTTTTTTTTTTGTTACATATGTTTTTTTTTTTTGAAACTTATTGTCATATTTTCATGATTATTAATAGTAAAATTGGCCATGATATTTTGAAAATATTCCATTCCAAAACCCTCCGAACTGCACCTTGTATATCACAATGCACTACATATGCGACTGCAAAACTGAGGTGTGGTGTGATGATGGTTTTAGCCAAATTATACCGTAAAGCTCTAATTATTCATATTCCCATATAATAAGCATTATAGTTTACTAAAACTTGCTCTAGACTATAAAGCTCTGGAATCTTGATCAATTGACTTCTATTTGACTGTATTTTAATAATTTATTTTTGTGTTAATAATTATCTTTCATTTCTCAAAAAAAAAAAAAAAAAGACACCCCTACTTGTGTGACTCAAAACTCAGAAAGTGTGAAGCACAGACACAGTGGCTGCATACTCTTGTTCACTCTATCGTGTCTCTCTCTAAAACTCAACGCTTCTTCGATCCGATCTCTCATCTCTTATCCCCTCTACACCGAAACCCATCTACATCTGCTGCTGCTTCTTTTTCTGCAGAGAATGAGTACGTGTGTTACTAATAAATCATGAAACCCACTTGTTTTTGTTACTATTAGAGTAAGGCAGCTAATACCATTTCACGCTCTTTATTCTGCTCTAACTCCTTCTACTACAAGTGGTAGTAGTAGTGGTAGAGAATACTTGGAAAACCCATATCAGAATCGCAATCAGTTGTTGAAATCTGTGAGAGATTACTGCAAATCTCAAACCTTTAGGAATCTTGATCATGCCTTAGTCCTGTTTGATAAAATGCTTCAGTTAAGCCCTTTGCCTTCCATTGTGGATTTCACTCAATTTTTTGGTGCCATTGCAAGAATGAAGCATTACTCGGTAGTCATTACTCTAATTGGACAGATGGGATCATTAGGAACTGCTCCCAATGATTATACTCTCTCTGTTTTGATTAACTGCTTTTGCCAATTGAACCGAGTAGATTTTGGGTTCTCTGTCTTGGCAACAATTTTGAAACTTGGTTATCACCCGAACCGTATAACTCTAAACACTCTTGTCAAGGGGCTCTGTCTTCAAGGTAACATTGCTGGAGCTGTTAGGTTGGTAGAAGATATGGAGAAGAATGGTTATCAACCTAATGCATTTACCTGTGGAACGATACTAAATGGTCTGTGTAAGATTGGTGAGACTGATAAGGCTATTAGGTTGCTTAGGAAGATGGAAGAAGGGAATTTTGAGCTTGATTTGACTGCGTATAGCACAATCATTGATGGTTTATGCAAGGACAAATCGGTATCTGAGGCATTGAACTTTTTGTTTGAGATGACGAGGAAAGGCATTAATCCAAACCTTATCGTTTATAATTCCTTAATTCACGGCCTATGTAATTTTGGCCGGTGGAGGGAGGCTACTACCTTGTTGAATGAGATGGCGCAAAAGAAGATCTTGCCAGGTGTCCAAACCTTTAACATATTGGTGGACGCACTTTGCAAATAGGGGAAGCTGATCGAGGCAAAAGAAGTTTTTGATGCAATGATTCAAAGAGGCATTCAGCCTAACACAGTCACTTATAGCTCTTTGATTGATGGTTACTGTTTGCAAAACAAAATGGATAATGCTATCAAAACATTTAATTTGATGGTTGAGAAAGGTTGGTCGCCTAATGTGTATAGTTATACCATATTGATCAATGGATATTGCGAAAACAAAAGGATTGATGAGGCAATGCATCTCTTCCATGAAATGTCCAACGAGGGTTTGATTCCTAATGTTGTGACTTATAGCACTCTTATAGGTGGCTTTTTCCGAGTGCAGAGACCTCAAGCTACACTAGAGCTATTCCATAAGATGAAAGCTTGTGGCCAAGACCCAGATCCCCAAACTTATGCCATCTTGTTAGATGGCCTTTGTAAGAACAAACAAATTGATGAGGCAATGGCAGTGTTTCAAGAGATGGAATCCAAAAGGATGGACCATAATATTGTGATTTATAACATTTTAATTGACGGTTTGTTTAATGTTGGGAAACTTAAGAATGCAAGAGAAATATTTTGTAGTCTTCCTACCAAAGCATTGGGGCCTAATGTTTGGACTTACACTATAATGATCAAAGGGTTTTTCAAAGATGGACTAATAGATGAAGTGGTTGAGTTGCTTGAGAAAATGGATGGGAATGGTTGTTTGCCTAATGATCGCACATATAACACAATCATCCAAGGGTTACTGCAACATAATGAGACATCGAGGGCAATGAAATATCTCCACATAATGGTTGAGAAGCGTTTCTCAGCAAATGCAACCACTGCAACCATGTTTATTGACTTGTTGTCAACTAAGCAAGTAGATAAAAACATTCAAGAATTGCTTAAGAAGCCTAAATGAAGTGTACATATTTTAAATTCATCACAAGTCAATCTGTAAGCGACGTGTTTCTTTTGAGTAAATTTATACTCCTTGAAAGATTCTATTTCTTTTGAATTTTATGCACAAGATTGTTAGTTGAACCATTTGATATTTCTTTGCCATTTCTATGCGTTAATGTTGCTGCTTTGAACCTATTTTCGAGAATATTTATTTCAAAGTTTGGCATATGCAAAGTTAATGTTAAATATTGTTTTCATAAACTTTGGCAGTTTCATGAATACTTATTTCAAAATTTTGAAAAAGTCAGTTCATAGTAAAATAGACATTTGGATATGTTTTTGCACTGTCCTTTTTGTATGTATTATGAGTATTTATTAATGCTGCATGTCTTATGTTTGATAAACATTTCTTTTAGACATGATATGTAATATTGTAATTCAAAATTATTTTTTTTCCTGTTCCTGTTATAGATTTGCATCTCCTTTGTTGGATTCTTGCATTTCACTAGCGTTGAGTTTCTTGATTAGGTTTTAATTGTATTTTATTGATCATGAAATTGGTTGATTGTTGAGAATTCTATGGAAGTAATGACTGGATAAAGCTTTGTTATGAAGTAAGGAAAAAATATCTGGATGAATATTTTTTATGTATTTATTGATTAAACTGAGCCAACAAAAGATTTGCCTAACTGGGTAAATATATTAAAATCATACAGTGAAAAGGCTTAGCGAATAGCTAATTGAATCAAAGGAATTGAAATCTTTCATATGTTTCTCTCCTAATTCTCATCCCACATGACTTCAATTAATTGTTTGTTAAAGAAAGTTGGACGGGAAGGAATGTCATAAAGCAATTTTTCACTTCATAACAATTCTTTTGATGATTTAGAAGAAGATCATGTTTACCGTTGCAAGAATTCAGTTCTTACCAAAGTGGAGAAGGACAAGAATTTGAGACATTCAGCAAGAAGAAGTGTAATGAGGATGTGTTGACATAAGGATATCAGCTTGGATAAAGATGAAGATGGAAAAGAAGATGTTGAATACCTCAAAGTCCCAAGTAATAATATTACACCCTTATTTTGCTAAAAGATATGTTCCATGTTTTTTTTTCCTTGTTTTTTATTGCTTTTTGTGAGGTAAAATGCTAACACTTCAAACACCAACTCTTACTTATCAGTGAACTGGAAATGTGTTTTCCTATTTCTGAATGCCCTTACCAACCTATTTCTTCTTGTCTGGTGGATTCTCCTTTATACTATCATTTCACTGTCAACATATGAATTGGAGTTGGCTCCTGAGGGGTCTAAGGAAACTGCCACGCAGCATCCAAGAGCAGCAATTGTGATTTATAGGAAGCCTTTTTTTGGCAAACAGTGTTAGTTGTGGGGGAAATAAATGGCCTACAAGTCCAAACAATATAATAACTGAAACTGTGACTGAGATGTTGGGACCAGTTTTTGCTGCAGTATAGGATGCAACCCAGGCTATTTCCTCAAACATTCAATGCCTCACTATTTCAGCATCAGCAACTCCATGGAACTTTTCAAGTGAGGAAACTCCATAGACCTTGTCTGGCCAGACAATTCCATAAGCTTATTCAGCCACAACAGTTCCACACACACTCTGCCCATGTTGCTTCTGAAGAGGAAAGCAAATAAGGGATAAGGGTCTTTCAGTGACAGAGTATTTGATGCATAAACTTGAGCTTGGGGAAGATGAGAGAGTGCTTTCTCAAGTGATATCTGAGGCAATGAGTCCAAAGAGAACTTCTAGTGATTTAAATGTAAGGTGTGTTTGGATACTGTTTATTTTGCTGAAAACTGAAAACAATAAAAAAAATAATTTCTGGATTACTGATCACACCCAAAGCATTGTGCAATAGGCTGTGAGATAGGCGCTGGTTAAAAAAAAAAAAAAAAAAACGCAAGAAATGCAAAACGTCAGTTCATCCAAACGCTCACATAGTGGGGAAAGTGACAGGCTGTGATTTCTTTGCTCCGGCAAGAGGAAGTGTCCAAATGCCCAGCTCTGAATTATGCTAAAACCACATTGTGCATTCCAATTTCCATGACCATCACATGAAGGATCTTTTTTTGGTTTTTTTCCTTTTTTTTGTCCATTATTTTCTGTCAAATTTGATCCTGAATGTATATGGGAACAGATTAATGTGCTTTAATTAGTAATGCTAAATCATGGTCAAGTGTGGGTGTTGGGATCTTATATGAACCTAGATATGCATGACATGATATTTACCAATTATTTTTTTGTACACTATGTGCTAAACATGGGATGATATATGATAAGAAATCACATGGTCAAATGCATATCCCTGATTAGTTATTAGAACAAGGTCCCGAGTCCCAATCCTGCTATGAGGAAGAAACCTTAAAAGAATCCTCCTAGTTAATTGAGAGAGGATAGTTCCTCTAAACTCATCAGCAATGAATTTTGGAAGAGCTTTAAGTTCATCTCTAAGTGGAACTTAACTATCATTTGGTGCCATTGAAGCTAAGTTCGATGTTTTTGTCAATTGCAATTTGTAGATGTTCCCTCTTTAGTTTCCATTTCCATTAAAAACTGGAAATCCTTCAACTTCATAAAACTTTTAAACTTACAAGGATTGTAAACAAATCCAGAAATTGTGAAGGCTTTTTTGATAGCCAAGCAGTCTTGTAACTTCCTAAATATGAATTTACAATGCATAACCATATTTTTTTGTAAATAAATGGGATCGTACTTTAATGATTTTGTTGGCTTTATTTGTGTTTGTCAATTTGCACCAACATTGTCTCTAGCTCTTTCAACAATTCCTTTTTTTTTTTTTTTTTTTTGGTTTTAATGATAGACACAACAATTCCATATTTATCACAGGCTTCCTATGTTGGACTAGATGGCCTACTATTGCCATTTACAAAGATGAGGACCAAATGCTGGTAGTATTTTCCAACACTTCATCTCCTTTAAAATGGTATGCTTAGCCA
The DNA here is from genome assembly GCA_028535165.1 of Quercus tomentella. Classification (NCBI taxonomy): domain Eukaryota; kingdom Viridiplantae; phylum Streptophyta; class Magnoliopsida; order Fagales; family Fagaceae; genus Quercus; species Quercus tomentella. Next base: position 2,987,499 of record JAPQVY010000089.1, read on the forward strand.
GTGGACTGGGACAATGGGAAATATGTACAAGCAGCTGCTGCAGACCCCATGGCCAGTAGAAATGCAAGTTAGTTTCAGTAGGCCTCAATAGCTCGAGTGGATATTCATGGTTAGTAAAAGCAAGAAACAAAGCTCAAGATAGCCTATGGCTCAGTGCTGTGGGAATGGATGGCAGATGTGTGATTTCCCTTGGTTTGGCAGCAAAAGTGGCCATTGATCATTCTGTAGCTTCAGATTTTCATGATGGTGATTTTGACTTGGCTACAAAAATGGGAAAGTGATTGTACAAACGAGGCTGAAAAAGATTAGCCATAATAAAGTTTTGGTTCAAATGGTGACTGAACAAGTCATGTTGGTAACCTCTTGTGTGAATCTAATGATGGCAGGTTAAGAAATATTGATGGGGAAGTTTTAGGAATGAAGTACATATTTTATTGCTCTATTATTGAGATTGTAATTTTTGTTACATTTTTCAGTCAATTTCTTTTATAGTGCCACATCACATTTTATGCCATGGTGTGGGAAACAAGTTTGAGAATGCCACAATTACTTCTGATCTTAATCTTGTGTTGGAGTGCTTCTTGTTGTTGCGGTTTTATTACAAGAACAAGCCATATAGCTCAACAAGAAACCAATCTTACTGAATTTGTCATTGAGGTGGATGATATTTATTGGCTTGGTAATTTCTAAAGTCGAGCAAAACTTTTTGTTTGTTTACTACAATCAACTAAATTTTATAAGATAATTGTTATCTAAATTATTTTATTTATATTTGTTTGGAAGACATTATCATTGTAGTGAGTAGTCTTAGGGCCTTGTAGTTAAATTAACATTTCTAATGCATAAAGTACTTGGAGGTTAGGGGAGTAAAGGCACGAGTTACATGATTAGTAGTATATTGTAACTGTCACCAAAAAAAAAAAAAAAAAAAGTCTAAACACACATTTTCCGCGACAACAAATATCTCAAAGGGTAGTGCCTCTAATCTATGTCATCATGTCGTTTTTAAGGGTAATGCATTAGTCGGGTGTTAATTTTTTTGTGTCTATATAATACATGTGTGAAAGTATACGAAGATACTGTTCTTATAGTAAGGCCCAAAATGATGTTGTCCAAGCATTTCGTGAAATGCATGTATAAGTTGTCGTTTGTCATTAAATAAAACGATGTTGTTTTGACAAACAGTGTCAATGTTGTGATTACAAAGTACTGGAATGTTGCACACAATCTGTCATGTCGTTTTTAAGGGTAATGCATTAGCCAGGCATTAATTTTTTTTTGTGTCTATATGATACATGTGTGAAAGTATACGAAGATATTGTTCTTATAGTAGGGCCGAAAACAATGTCGTCCAAGCATTTCATGAAATGCATGTCTAAGTTCTCAAAAAAAAAAAAAAAGTTGTCATTTGTCATTAAATAAAACGTTTTGATAAACAGTGTCAGTGTTGTGATTACAGAGTACTGGAATGTTGCACACAATCTGCAATTGCGTGATGATGCCCTCTTTTTGGGCTTGTCTGGTCGGGCCTGAACCAACCAGACCATATTTGGGTTTGGATTTGCTTTTACGCGGGTTATATTTGTAGGATTAGGACTAGGAAGTTGGAACCGTTGAAATGATCTACAACTGCCACTGCCACTTGCTCAGTCTCAGTCTCAGTCTCAGTCTCAGTCTTAGACTCAGACTCTGAGTCTCACAGCTTTGGAGCTCCAATGAAACCAAAAAATCCAACCCGAATGGTTAGCTGAAACCAAATTTGGTCTTCTTCTTGAAATGGGTATGGCTTCTACTATATCATCAAGCTCTCTTGTTTCTATATTCAACCATTTCAGTATTAGAATAAGCAGGGTTCCATTTCATGCTCTTAGTCTAGCTCAGTCTCAAACTAATTGTAGTGCTATTGTAAATGTGGAGACCCATGAGGAGACCCATGATTATAATCACAGTCAGTTGTTGAAATCCATGAGAGATAAGTGTAAAGGTGGAAGCTTTAGGAATGTTGATGATGCCTTAGACCTGTTTGATAAAATGCTTCACTTAAGCCCTCTGCCTTCCATTGTGGATTTTACTTTATTGTTGGGTGCCATTGCAAGAATGAAGCATTACTCACTAGTGATTAGTCTAATTAGAGACATGGAGTCACTGAAAATCTCTCCTGATTTTTATACTCTGAATACTTTGATTAATTGCTTGTGCCATTTGAACTGCATAGATTTCGGGTTCTCTGTCTTGGCTAGACTTTTCAAACTTGGTTATCAACCGGACCGTATAACTCTAAACACTCTTGTCAAGGGGCTATGTCTTTGAGATAACATTGTTGGAGCTGTGAGGTTGGTAGATGAAATGGAGAAGAAAGGGTATGAACCTAATGCAGTTACTTGTGGAACCATAGTAAACGGTTTGTGTAAGATTGGTGAGATTGATACAGCTATTAGGTTGCTCAGGAAGTTGGGAAAAGGGAATTTTGAACTTGATGTGGTGGTCTATAGCACAATCATTGACAGTTTATGTAAGTATAAGTTGGTAACTGAAGTTTTGAATTTTTTATCTGAAATGAAAGGTAAAGGCATTCAGCCAGATCTTGTAACTTACAATTCCTTAATTCAAGGCCTATTTAATTTTGGCCGGTGGAGGGAGGCTACTGCTTTGCTGAATGAGATGACATAAAGGAAGATTGTGCCAGATGTGAAAACCTTCAACATATTGGTGGACACTCTTTGCAAAGAGGGGATGTTGACAGAGGCAAAAGAAGTTTTTGATGTGATGATTCAAAGAGCCATTGAGCCTGACACAATCATTTATAATTCTTTGATCGATGGTTATTGTTTACAAAGCAAAATGGATGGTGCACTCAAAGCATTTAATATGATGGTTGAGAGGGGTTGTTCACCTGATGTGTTTAGTTATAACCTAGAAAGCACGGACGCGGCTGGGAGGGTGCCGCACTAGAGTCCGACGCAAGACACGGCGTCCAACGCGGTTGCCTGTGTGTCGGTGTCGCGTCTGAATTTTTTTTTTCTCAGATTCGCGCCGAATCGGCTTCGATTCCCACCGAACCGGGCTGATTCGGCCAAAATCGGGCCGTATCGGCCATATCGAGTCATATCGACCGGCAACCGATATGGTTGATACGGCCGAAACAGGTCAGAAACGGCTGAAATCGGCCTCGAAACTCGCTAGAATAGCCGAAATTCTGACCTCAGAGGCATAGTAATGTGTTTCTTGCCTTCTTCTTTCTTTGTTTTGTGAATCAAGGCATAGTAATGTGTTTTTTAAGAATATTTTAATAGTAAAAATATATAGAAAATATAAATAAAAATATTTTTAATAATTTTTTAATCGTCGAGTCCCGCTGCACCCGCACCCGCACCCTACTTTTTCAAAAATTGCTGAGTCCCGCACCTGCACCCACACCCGCACCCGAGTCCCGAAACGCACCCGTGCTTCATAGTTTATAACATATTGATGAATGGTTATTGCAAAAATAAAAGAATTAATGAGGCAATGCACCTCTTTCATAAAATGTCCAACAAGGGAGTGACCACTGATGTTGTGACTTACAACACTCTTATAGGTGGTTTTTGTCGAGTGGAGAGACCACAAGGTGCACTGAAGCTATTCCGTATGATGAGAGCTCGTGGCCAACATCCAGATGTCCAACCCTACACCATCTTGTTAGATGGTTTATTTAAGAACAAAATTTTTGTTAAGGCAATGGCATTGTTTCAAGAGATGGAAGACAACAAGCTCCACCACAATACTGTGATTTACAACATCTTGATTGATGGTTTGCGTAATGCCGAAGAAATTACAATTGCAAGAAAAATCTTCTATTGTCTTCCCACCAAAGGGTTGCAACATGATGTTTGGACTCATAATATAATGATCAAAGGGCTTTGCAAAGAGGGGCTGATAGATGAAGCGAGTGGGCTGCTAAAGAAAATGGATGGGCATGTTTGTCCACCTAATGAGTGCACATATAACACAATAATCCAAGGGTTACTAAGACATAATGAGACGTCAAGGGCAATGAAATATCTCCATATAATGGTTGAGAAGGGTTTCTCAGCAAATGCTACCACTGCAGCCATGTTTATTGACTTGTTGTCAACTAATCAGGCATATAAAAACATTCATGAGTTGCTTCAAAAGTCTAGATGAGGGCTTTTAAGTTTCTCAACATCAAGAACAATTTTCATATTGTAACCCATCACAAGTCTATCTGTAAGTGATGTATATATTCTTTGAGTAAATTTTATACTTTTTACAAAATGATATTTCTTTTCATTTATGTGTGCAAGATTGTTTGTTCTTGTAACTGTTTTGAAAAATATTCATTCCTTTAGCTGTTTGATCTTTAGTTGCATTTTCTTCATGCACTTATATTGCTGCTTTGTGGCTGTATTTCATAATATTTTGTTTCTAAATTTGGCTGATGTGAAGTTCATATTATATGTTGTTCTCATAAAGTGCGCCATTTTTTGTGGTTGTATCCATCGGCTGGCCAAAATGATGTTTTTCATGGTTCCCTCCAAAAGAAGTTTTTAATGTTTGTCTGTTAATAAAATCATTTAATTAGAAAAAGCTATGTTTGACTTCTAATAAGCCTGTAATATTCTTTCTTGGAAGATCCCCCCGCCCCCCATATCTTCACTTCAACCCCATATCCATGGATCACCCCCATACCTTCCTCTTTTTTATAATCAGGGACGAAGTGAAGACATGGGGGGGGTTATTTTAAAATTTCCTATAGATCAAGTTGATATTAGGATTTTTTTTTTTTTTTTTTTTAAAGAAGAAGAATATCGGGTATTCATTGTGAAACGTCACCCTCTGTACCGTATAATGGTTTTTTTTTTTTTTTTTAAAATAATGAATTTCAGGTTAGTTGATTTTAAAGAAGAAATTCCAAGCCTGTTCAATGAAAGTAATCTACTAATATTACATTATACGGTACATGATGAAGTTACTAAATATAATGAGCAGAAATAGCTTTGTGACAGTAACTAAGACCCATTCCGTGCCCTCTGTGTTGAAGTTTGATTAATCATGGGTCATGGGTGATTTTTATGGGTTGGACAATTTTATGACTTTATAGAAGACTAAAAACATCATATTTTGGTTCCAAAAATAAAATTAAAAAATCATAGTTAATAATTATTTATAAGTGTTGATTATGATGAAGATTATAGGCACGTATCTTGAAGTAAACCCATTAAGAAACATGATGTTGATTACCACCAATTTTGTCAGGTTAAAAAGAAAAAGGAACAGATGTTGATGTTGATGTTTTTCAGTATATATTCAAGTGCTTCCCAGCAACATGAATGATTCCAAAACTGAAAGTTAAAAACTTGGAGTCATTCATCATAATGTTATCATTCCCAGTTGCACCAATTTCATCTTCAGCATATGCTGAAGATCTTGTGATGGGCTCATTTCCCTGCAGTCAAGAAAAAATTTCATTCAGTGATTTCTTAAAAAGGCTTATACAGCACATCCTCACTAATTGGCATTGATCTGCTTCATGTTATGAAACATCTGTTTTATTGAACTCTATAAGCTCAAATTACCATTGACTTTAAAAGCTACATAAGAAAAAATTTCCAGAAAAAAGGTTAAAATACTCCACTGTCTCTGCTGATGCATATACTGCACAAAAATGCCAAACAAAAATAGTAATAATAAGGGTACTTTTTAGTGGATCCTATCATTTTTTGATTCTCACTTCCTCATCACTTATGTTATGCAAGTGATTCTTTCCAGGATAGTAGAAACTTCTATCAATTGTTACGCTGCTATTCCTCATGCAAGATGGACAGGCATAGGATGTCACTAACCAAAGAACAATAACATGATGCTAAAAAGTCCACAAGCTTCTAGCCTTCAAGATCTCAAATCATTAACTAGCTATTTACCAGACTATGATTTTTAGGAGACGAACTTTTATCTGATTTTTTAAATTTTACTTCCTCACGAAGGCCTCTCAAAGAAGACCCAGGTTAACAATGTAGAGATTGATGTTTTTACCCATATTCTTGAGCCTTGATGTGTCAGCTCCATTGCATTTTCTTGAAGTTTGACAGTAAAGTGTTCATTATTTATGTATTAATCACTTTTTTCTGTTAAATTATTCATCAAAAGACCCCCAATATATATATATATATATATATTTTTTGATGACATAGGAAAACTTTACTTAGATTAGTTACACGTCACAGATCATACTGTACAACAATCTTCATTGTTAATCATCAAACTCTTATGAGCAACTGATCACACTCGCCAGAACTAGTCACTGGGTAATATAGGGACTTTTCACTCTTAACGGGCTAAACAATTTATCCCTTTATGACTAAGAGCCCAAAAGACCCCAATAAATTGTCAAATTGAATTAGATCATCAACCATTTCAGTATCACCTTGTGGCAGTCAGAATATCATGATTAAATTGAGTGTTGTGGATGTGATTATCTATATGTCAACAAACTACCAAAAACTTAAACCACATAGTTATTTATATCCTCACCATTGAATATTAATTTACCAATTAATTGGGGAAAACAGCAGTTCCTATTATGATCAAGTCCACATTTTATCCATTAGATCCTTTCATGTCTGTCACTACGCCTCCTTCCATCGTTTTCTTGCTTTCAGGATTTCTTAAGGAAATTCCATAATAATAATATTAATATTAATAATAAAAGGACTTCTTAAGGAAATGATGACAGACAGGTTGATTTGTGGCAATCACCCTGGTATGTAGATTATGTGTGCTGCAATCCTAGTGGCACACTGGATCTTGCAATGCCAGACATGGTACTCACTTACTCAAGAAAATTGGTATCACTAGAGTAGCTTATATACTATTGAACTTTATTTCATTTCTGAACCAAACTAATTTCTAACAAACTAATTTTCCCTATTCATATTGTCAATTTTTCAGAACAGAATAACCAAGCAAACTACACTGATAAAAATTGCTTTCCTGGTCTACTTATTAAGAGAGTGGGGTGGGGGATTAGTTTGCAAACATGCATATGCTACACTATTTGATAGATAGTGATACGATGTGTTGAACATTATATCTATAATACGATCCATTAACATTAAATATACCCTTTCAAGAAAAATTAAACAGACAATTCATAAATTTTATTTCATCCAAAAGAAAATTTTAATTTGAAATGCCAAAAGGCATACAAGAGTCCCAAACTCTATAATTTACAAAAACAATACCTTGTGACAACTTTTCAGCTGTCAAGTTTTTAAAAAGATATTAAAAGATATAAAAAGATAAAAACAAAAACAAAGTGTACAAGGTAATTGGAAAGGAAGAAAAAAAAAACCTTCAATGACATGAAAAGAAACACCAATTCATAAAAAGTAAATCACAGCTTCCAACAAATATACATACTCTTTATGGCTTGTCTAGCAAAGCAATAAATGATGAAAGTTGTTCTTGATGTTGTAAAATTAAAAGCCTTCACACAAGTTATTTAAGTAATTCTTGAAGTGCTTTATCTCCTGGATTTGCAGATAACAAGTCAACCACCATGGATGCAGTGGTTGCATTTGCTGAAAAACCTTTGTCAACCATTATCTTAATAAGTTCCAGAGCCTTTGCTGTCTCATTTTGTTGCAGCAACCCTTGGATGATTGTGTTATATGTGCGATCATTAGGAGAGAAATGGTTCCCATCCATTTTCTCTAGCAGCTCACTCGCTTCATCAATTAACCCCTCTTTGCAAAACCCTTTGATCATTATATTGTAAGTCCTAAAATTTGGTTGCAATCCTTTTGCAAGAAGACTATTAAAGATTTCTCTTGCAATTTTAAGTTCCCCGGCATTGCACATACTGTCAATCAAGATGTTGTAAAACACAATATTGTGGTCCAACTCTTTGTCTTCCATCTCTTGAAACAATGCCAACGCCTCCCCAATTTTTTTGTTCTTACAAAGGCCATCCAACAAGATAGCATAGGTTTGGGGATCTGGAAGTTGGCCACATGCCTGCATCTTATGAAATAGGTCTAGTGCAGCCCGGGGTCTCTCCACTAGACAAAACCCACCTATAAGAGTGCTGTAAGTCACAACGTTGGGAGCCACTCCCTTGTTGGACATTTCATCAAAGAGACTCCTTGCTTCATCAATTCTTTTATTTTTGCAATATCCATTGATTAATATGTTGTAGCTAAACACATTAGGTGAACAACCTCTCTCAACCATCATATTAAATGTTTTGATAGCATCATCCATTTTGTTTTGTAAACAATAACCATCAATCAAAGAGCTATATGTGACTGTGTCAGGCTCAATGCCTCTTTGAATCATCACAGTAAAAACTTCGTTTGCCTCGATCAACATCCCTTCCTTGCAGAGTGTGTCCACCAATATGGTAAAGGTTTGCAAATCTGGCATTATCTTCCTTTGTGTCATCTCATTCAACAAAGTAGTAGCCTCCCTCCATCGGCTGAAATTACACAGGCCTTGAATTAAGCACGTGTAAGTGACAACATTCGGTTGAATACTTTTGCTCCTCATTTCAGACAAAAGGTTCAAAGCCTCAGTTACCAATCTATCTTTGCATAAACTGTCAATAATTGTGTTATAGAACACTACATTGGGTTCAAAATACGTTTTCTCTATCTTCCTGAGCAACCTAATAGCCATATCAGTCTCACCAATCTTACACAGACAATTTAGTATCGTCCCACAAGTAATTTCATTAGGTTGATACCCGTTCTTCTCCATATCTTCAACCAACCTCATAGCTCCAGCAATGTTACCTTGAAGACACAGCCCCCTGACAAGAGTGGTTAGAATAACAGAGTCTGGGTTATAACCAAGTTTCAAAATCGTTGCCAAGACAGAGAACCCGAAATCCACCCGGTTCAAATGGCAGAAGCAGTTAATCAAAATACTGAGAGTATAAACATTGGGCGAGATTCCGAATGATTCCATTCGTTTAATTAGAGAAATGGGTAGAGAGTAATGCTTCATTCTTGCAACCGCACCCAACAATAGAGTAAAATCTCCAATGAAAGGCAAAGGGTGCATGTGAAGCATTGTATCAAACAGGTCTAAGGCATGATCAACATTCCTTAAGCTTCCAGACTTGCACTCATCTCTAACAGATTGCAAGAATTGATTTTGATTCTGTTTCTGATGTGGGTTTTTTCTTCTAGTAATAGTAGTAGTAAGAGTAGAATAATAGCAATAAAAAGAAGAAGAAGTGTTGGATATGAAAAGAAGAGAGTTTGTTAATTTAGAAGCACGAAGCAGCGTACCCATTTTCCTGAAGATCCAGCAAACAAATCGGGTTGAGTTTCGGGGCAGAGATCAGAGAAGGAAGCGATGAGACTGTTTCATACACTCTTCTTCTTCGGCCACTCTCCTCGTTCATACATTGTACCTAAGCTAGCTTCTGTGACATGGGAAACTGGTTTTACATACTAATTTTGCTGAATACCATAATTTCTATTCTACTAACTATATAAAAAGAGGGAATGGCTCCTTCTACGGTACCAGTTTGGTTTAGTCTATTTGGTGAGTTTTTCAAAACTCACCGTTTTGCATATTACTTGAGCTGGTTTTTTTTTTTTTTCGTCAGTACACCATTTCCGTTTCTTATTTTTTTTTTCTTTTTTTTTTTGTCTTTTTTTTTTTAAATGTTTAGAGATATGATACATTCACAATCTTTTTACAACAAATTTTAGATAAATAGGTTGTTATCTGTATATATTAAGAAAATTCAGAAAGTTAGTTATTGTTTTTTTTCCTATCAAAAATACCTCTAAATTAATTAACTAACAACTTAAAAATGAGGTTAAAATAGTAAATTAGAAAAAGAAAGTTAGTTATTACTTTTTTTTAATAGTAATAGTAAATTAAAATTTGCATTACACCCTTAGTTTTTTTTTTTTCTTTTTTTCTTTTTTTTGTGATTGGAAAAAGTAGAAATCTCAAATTATAATAAATGCAAATTATTAATTTTTACCCAAAAAATAGAAAAGCCTCTGAGCACGCGAGCGCGTGCTCAAAGACTAGTTTACTATTATGGATTTGCAAAAAAGTAATTTAACTTATTGATTTAAATTAGAATTGTGGGGGCCAATTAATTAGGAGGTATTATTAAGGCCATTCTAGTTGGGCCCAAAAGCCCAATCCGAGGATGTTAGACTATCCGAGGAGGCCCAAATAAGACTGTGAAGAGAACAAAGCTAAGGGAAGATTAAAGACAACATGAGATGAGTCCAATAAGTATCCGAGGATAAAAGCGTTCTCGGTAGCCTATAGCCGAGGTGAATTTGAGTGTCATACCATCACCAACTTACTTCAAAGTTGCACCACAGCAAAGGAAGGGATATTGGACCAGGGGAAAGACAGGGGAGGCAAACAAATATCTGTAAAGCTGTTGCCTCCACATTAAATGCCTTCCAACCAACTCCCTGGCCGCATTAATGTGGAGGTGATGCCTGAACAGTGATAAAGCAGCCTTACAGCTGCTGGTTGAGGTTTCTAGGAAGTGTTGGATGGGACAGGAAGGGATACCCCAAATTCAACCTACACGTGTGTGGCGAAGATGAGACGGAGATAGCAGTATATAACATGGAAGAATGCATTGAGAAAAGGATCGGAACTTCTAAACAAGGAGGACTAAGAAGAAAACCTCGTAAAAACTAAGAACGGAAAACTTATTTTTAAGAAAAAATTGATTGTTATATTAGTGCGAAGATCCAGAACCTCGCCCAGTGAGACATTTACCTATGAAGAGGAGTACCACCGTCAACGTAAGCACAAAAGTCCGCCGAGTAGGGGCTTGGGGAATAACGCCATGAACAAAGCTCTGAGCCAAGTTTCCAAGTCACCCTTCACAAGGAATATTGAGGATGCGAATCTTCCTCGGCGATTTCATCAACCTACATTCACCCCATATAATGGCCGGACTGACCCGGTAGAACACGTTAGCCATTTCAGCCAAAAGATGGCTATCTATTCCAGAGATGAAGCTTTGATGTGTAAGGTTTTTCCACCAAATTTGGGCCTGGTGGCGATGAGGTGGTTTAACGGTTTAAGGGCTAATTCTATAGATTCCTTCAAGAAACTTACCCGGGCTTTTGGCGCACGCTTTATTGCCTCAGCAGGGTTCCTCGGCCTTTGGGATCTTTGCTGTCTATGTCCATGCGAGAGGGTAAGACTCTTAAATCTTATTCGGACAGATACTGGGAGATGTTTAATGAGATAGAGGGATAGCATGACGATGTGGCTATAAGTACTTTCAAGGCTGGTCTTCCAGCCGAGCATGATTTGAGGAAATCTTTGACTGGTAAACCTGTCACCAGTGTGCACCAACTGATGGATAGGATTGACAAGTACAGAAGAGTTGAAGAAGACCAACTGCAGGGGAAAGGAAAGGCTAAGGTAATCCCTCAAGAGAAGAAGGATTTCAGGTCGGACCGATACAACAATAACAGGCCGCGAAGGGACTTTGTTGGGCAGTCAGGTTCTGCCAACATCCAGGAAGTTCATGCGGTGTTTCGGGAACCTGTGCAGCAGGTATTGGAGAAGATCAGGAATGAACCGTTTTTTAAGTGGCCCAATAAGATGGCAGGAGATCCTGCGAGATGTAACCAGAATCTCTATTGCCACTACCACCGAGACCACGGACACACAACTGAAAACTGTAAGAATTTATGGGACCATCTGGAGCAATTAGTCCGAGAGGGAAAGTTAAAACATCTACTGCACAACTCCAGTGGCCGAGCTGGCCAGGCAGGTTCGGAGATGCGGGGCGATGTTTCCTCGAGGCTCCCCCTTGAAACAATCGATGTCATTTTTGCTGCCCCGGGGAGGACTGGGTCATGCCCTTCTAGGATACTATCAGTATCCCAATCTCCAACTGGAGAGTGTAGCTTAATGTCTAAAAGAGCCAATACGGACACTCCATTAGTGTTAGGCTTTTCAGATGAGGACAAGGTGGGAACCATCTAGCCACATGACGATGCTCTGGTGGTTACATTGAGAATAGGCAGGTACGATGTGAGAAGGGTAATGGTTGACCAGGGTAGTGCTGCTAATGTAATGTACTCTGACTTATACAACGGGTTGGGTTTGAAACCTGAACACTTGACGACTTATAGTTCGCCTCTGATGAGCTTTGAGGGGAGAATGGTCGTCCCAAAGGGTCAGATAAGGCTACCTGTGCAGGCCGGAACGGATGTGGTGGAGGTGGATTTCATTGTTGTAGACGTCTTCTCGCCATACACGGCTATTTTGGGCCGACCTTGGCTCCATACCCTGGATGCGGTCTCCTCTACCCTGCACCAGAAGGTAAAGTACCCATCCAGGGGTCGAGTTTTGGAGATAGTAGGAAGCCAGGTTACAGCTCGGCAATGCCTAGTAGCGGCTATCCAGCATCGGCCGGAGGCAGAGACCTCGGCTGCTGCCAGTACTGGTTTATAGCAGTTAACAGCCCCAGCATTACCTTTAAATGGACTGGCCGACGAGGCAAAGTGTGAAGATTTGGAGAGGGTAATTGTTTCTGATGATCCGGATAAATTTTTCCAACTGAGGGCTAAATTGCCTTCTCAAGAGAAGGAGCAGCTGGTCAAGTTCCTCAGAGAGAATATCGACGTGTTTGCTTGGAGTCCATATGAAGCACCAAGTATAGATCTGAGCTTCATCTGTCATCACCTCAACGTGAATCCTACCATTGTTCCGAAGAGACAACCTCATCGGTGACTATTAAAGGAGCACGCCGAAGCTGTCAGAAGTGAAGTGGCCAAGCTAAAGCAGGACGGTGCTATAAAAGAAGTGTTTTACCCTCAATAGCTAGCTAATACAGTGGTGGTGAAAAAGAAGACGGGGAAATGGCGAGTGTGCGTGGACTTCACAGACCTTAATAAGGCTTGTCCTAAGGATCCTTTTCCTATGCCAAAGATAGACCAGTTGGTAGATGCGACGGTCGGCCATCCTCGGATGAGTTTTTTGGACGCATTCCAAGGATATCATCAGATACCGTTAGTAGTGGACGACTAAGAAAAGACAGCTTTCATCACACCCATCGGAAACTATCATTATAAAGTGATGCCCTTTGGATTGAAAAATGCGGGGTCTACTTACCAACGGATGATGACTAAAATGTTCGAACCACAGCTAGGTAGGAACATTGAAGTCTATATTGATGATATGGTGGTAAAGAGCAAGGTGGTGTCCGGGCATGTGGAAGATCTTACAACTATTTTTGAAATCTTAAGAAAGCATAAACTACGCCTGAATGCCTCAAAATGTTCCTTTGGTGTGAGTTCTGGAAAATTCTTGGGGTATATGGTAACTCACAAGGGAATCGAGGTGAACCCAGATCAAATAAAGGCCATTCACGATTTACAAGCACCTCGGAATCCGAAGGAAATGCAGAAACTAACAAAAATGACTGCCGCTTTAAACAGATTTATCTCCAGGTCAGCTGATAGGTGCAGACCTTTCTTTCGCTTATTGCACAAATGGAAGGGATTTGAGTGGACTGTGGAATGCGCTGTAGCATTTCAGCAGTTGAAAGAGTATCTATCTCGGCCGTCTATTATGTCCAGCCCTGAGATGGACGAGGTCCTGTTTGCCTACTTGGCGGTGGCCCCTCATGCTGTGAGTTTTGTTCTGATACGAGAGGACAGCGGCGTTCAAAGGCCAGTTTACTATGTAAGCAAGTCACTTCATGAGGCCGAGGTGAGATACCTATCGTTAGAAAAGGCCATCTTGGCAATAGTGCATGCAACTCGCAAGCTCCCGCATTAATTTCAGGCGCACACCATAGTGGTCCTAACTCAGCTACCACTTAAATCCATACTCAGAAGCGCAGACTACACGGGGAAGATTGCTAAGTGGGGCACGATCCTAGGAGCTTTCGACATCAAGTATATGCCCCGCACTTCCGTGAAAGGCCAGGTCCTCGCCGATTTAGTAGCGGAGTTCGCCGAGCTCCCAAAAGAAGTTGAGATGAAGCAATGTGACATGGATGAAAAATCGGTTGGCCTGATTTCCACACGGGGCGATCCATCCTGGAAAGTGTATGTGGATGGTGCAGTAAATCAACGGGGAGCAGGAGTAGGTCTAGTCCTGGTATCCCCTGAAAAGATCATCATTGAGAAATCCTTGAGACTGGGATTCTCGACCACAAATAACGAAGCAGAATATGAAGCTCTGTTGATAGGGATGAGTATGGTCCAGAAAATGGGAGGAAAAGTGGTGGAAATGTTCTCGGATTCAAGATTGATAGTCGGCCAGGTGAGAGGGGAATTGGAAGCCCGAGATGCAAGAATGCAAGAATATTTAAGCCAAGTTGAGCGCGTACAAGCGAAATTTCAATCTTTTGATTTGTCGTATATTCCCAGGGGTGAAAATACCCACGCTGATTCCTTGGCAACCCTCGCCACCTCTTCGGCACAGAATTTTCCTAGGGCGATAATCGTTGAGGATTTGTGCACTCCCACGCCTGCAGAGAAGGACTTACTTCAGGTACATCAAGTCAACCTAGCGTCGAGCCGGATGGACCCCGTAATGAAATTCCTCGAGAGTGATACCTTGCCTGAAGAGAAAATAGAAGCCGAAAAAATACGGAGGAAAGCTCCTCGATTTTGGTTATCTGAGGACAAAAAGTTGTATAAATGTTCTTTTTCTGGGCCGTATCTGCTTTGTATACACCCCAAGATGTCAGAGTCACTTTTAGAGGAGCTGCATGAAGGAATTTGTGGTAGCCACACGGGGGGAAGATCCCTGTCTCACAGGGCCTTAACTCAGGGATACTGGTGGCCGAATATGCAGAAGGAAGCGCAAGATTATGTTAGAAAGTATGACCAATGTCAAAGATTTGCTCCTAGCATCCACCAGCTGGGAGGAACTCTTAATCCCCTCCCTAGCCCTTGGCTATTTGCTCAGTGGGGCTTAGATATTGTAGGTCCTTTTCCTAAAGCATTAGGAAACAAAAGGTATCTACTGGTCGGCACAGATTATTTCACTAAGTGGGTCAAGGCTGAGCCTTTGGCTAACATCAGAGACGTTGATGTTAAGAGGTTTATTTGGAAAAATATCGTGATGCGGTTTGAAACTCCTCATACTCTCCTCGGACTCGACCAAATACTTGAACTTACCCATTTTTCTAAAAGGCTTCAAAGAAAAGTTAACGATTTTAAATAAAAGCTAAAGGATTTAAGAAGACTTACAGGTTTAGAAAGTATCGTCGAACAAATTTCTAATATTTGTAGATGTATAGAGAGAGGAAAGATAGAGAGTCAAGTTCGATGTACGAGCTCTAGAATTATGAGATTGCAAAAAGTAAGCAAGAGAGAGATGATTTGAAAAGCTATTTATAGTGATCCATAAATTGCAGGCGGGAAAACTCCCGCTCGTGAAACGAGGGAAACCCTCCACCGTTCAATTCACATCGTACCGTTGAACGTGGGGGATAGGGGGGTTGCCAAAATTTAATACTGGCACGCTCAGGACGTCTAAGCGTTAGGAACGTGTCTTGGGCAAGTGAAGAGACATATGAGAGGTTAGAAATAGAGTAGAGTACCAAAAAAAATCAGCCGAGGATATCAAAATCATCCTTCCTCCCGAGGAGTCGAAAGGTAAGATTTTGAGGGGCTATAGTGGGAGCCAATTAATTAGGAGATACTATTAAGGCCATGCCAGTTGGGCCCAAAAGCCCAGTCTGAGGATGTTAGACTATCCGAGGAGACCCAAATAAGACTGTGAAGAGAACAAAGCTAAGGGAAGATTAAAGACAACATGAGATGAGTCCAGTAAGTGTCCGAGGATAAAAGCGTTCTTAGTAGCCTATAGCCAAGGTGAATTTGAGTGTCATACCATTACCAACTTACTTCAAAGTTGCACTACAGCAAAGAAAGGGATATTGGACCAGGGGAAAGACAGGGGAGGCAATCAAATATCTGCAAAGCTGTTGCCTCCACATTAAATGCCTTCCAACCAACTCCCTGACCGCATTAATGTGGAGGTGATACCTGAACAGTGATAAAGCAGCCTTACAGCTGCTGGTTGAGGTTTCCAGGAAGTGTTGGATGGGACAGGAAGGGATATCCCAAATTCAACCTACACGTGTGTGGCGAAGATGAGATGGAGATAACAGTATATAACATGGAAGAATGTATTGAGAAAAGGATCGGAACTTCTAAACAAGGAGGACTAAGAAGAAAACCTTGTAAAAACTAAGAACGGAAAACTTATTTTTAAGAAGAAATTGATTGTTATATTAGTGCGAATACATCTATAAGTGTTGAATTGGATCGTTTTTCCTTTAAGGTTAATCTAGTTCTTTGACATCTACGTTCTACAAATTTATTGTTTGGGCCTTTAACGTCTGAATCCATTTATGGATTTGGGGTCGTTACAAATCGAGTCCTTACAAGAACCTATAATAACTTATCATCTATGATTTGTTGTGAAAATATTGTAGATATAACACTTTACAAATATTTATATGCGTTTACACAGCATTATTATAGTGGAACAACAAATTTTCACAATATTTATTTTTATAATTATTAAGGTGTCAATTTTTTATAAGGCAAAAAAAAAAAAAAAAAAAATTGGGACTAACCACAATTGAAAATAAATTTATTGTAAGGGTAATTCTACAGTACCCCATCTTTTTTTTTTTTGGTACGACACCCACTAATAGGTAACCTGCTATATCAGATTACCAAAACATCACATTTGATCGTACTATTCTCACATTGTGTAGTACTAACATCACATGTAATTGTACTTTTGTCACATTCGGTGGTTCCCTTATTTTTTTTTTCACATTTGATGGTACCATCCTCACATTGTGCAGTACCAATATCACATGTGACTGTACTTTTATCTCATTCGGTGGTTCCTTTATTTTTTTTCTCACATTTGATGATACCATTCTCACATTGTGTAATACTAACATCACATATGATTGTACTTTTGTTACATTCGGTGATTCTTTTTTTTTTCTCACATTTGATGGTATCTTCCTCACATTGTGTGGTATTAACATTACATGTGACTGTACTTTTATCACATTCGATGGTTCCTTTATTTTTTTTCACATTTGATGGTATCATTCTCGTATTGTATAGTACTAACATTACATGTGATTGTACTTTTGTCACATTCGGTGGTTTCCTTATTTTTGCTCACATTTGATAGTACCATCTTCATATTGCGCAATAACAACATCACATGTGACTGTACTTTTGTCACATTTGGTAGTTCCTTTATTTTTTTCTCACATTTTATGGTACTATTCTCACATTGTGCAGTACCAACATCATATGTGACTATATTTGTCACATTTGGTGGTTCCTTTATTTTTTTTCTCTCACATTTGATGGTACCATCCTTACATTGCGCAGTACCAACATCACATGTGACTGTATTTTTGTCACATTTGGTAGTTCCCTTATTTTTTCACATTTTATGGTATTATCCTCATATTGCGCAGTACCAACATCACATGTGACTGTACTTTTGTCACATTCGATGGTTTCTTTATTTTTTTTCTCATATTTTATGGTACCAGTCTCACAAAGCACAGTACTAACATCACATGTGATTGTACTTTTGTCACATTCGGTAATTCTCTTATTTTTTTCCTCACATTTTATGGTACTAGCCTCACATTGCGCAATACCAACGTCACATGTAAATGTACTTTTGTCATATTCGGTGGTTCCTTTATTTTTTTTCCCTCACATTTTATGGTACCATCCTCACATTGCGCAGTACCAACATCACATGTGACTATACTTTTGTCATATTCGGTAGTTCTTTTATTTTTTTTCTCATATTTGATGGTACCATCGTCATATTGCACAATACCAATATCACATGTGACTATATTTTTGTCACATTCTATGGTTCCCTTACTTTTTTCTCACATTTGACGGTTTCATCCTCACATTGTGCAATTCTAACATCACATTTGACAGTTATTTTCTCATATTTGGTGGTTCCCTTATTTTTTTCTCATATTTGACGGTTCCATTATCACATTGTGCAGTTCCAATATCACATTTGACAGTTCTTTTGTCACATATAGTGGTTCCTTTATTTTTTTTTCTCAAATTTGATAGTTCTATTATCATATTAAGTAGTACCAACATCGCATCTGCTCTATTTTTGTCACATGTGACAGTTCTTTTGTCATATTGGATGGTTCCCTTACTTTTTTCTCACATTTGACGGTTTTATTCTTACATTGTACAGTTCAAACATCACATTTGATATTTTTTTTGTTACATTTAGTAGTTCCTTTATTTGTTTCTCAAATTTCATGGTTCCATTATCACATTGTGTAGTTCTAGTATCAAATTTAATAGTTCTTTTGTCACATATAGTGGTTCCTTTATTTTTTCTCATATTTGATGGTTCCATTGTCACATTAAGCAGTTCCAACATCACATGTGATAATTCTTTTCTCACATTTGACAGTTCCATCCTCACATTGTGCAGTTCTAACATCACATTTGACAGTTATTTTGTTACATTTAGTGGTTTCTTTATTTGTTTCTCAAATTTGATGGTTCCATTATCATATTGTGTAGTTCCAATATCAAATTTGACAATTCTTTTGTCATATATAGTGGTTCATTTATATTTTTCTCAAATTTGATGGTTCCATTGTCATATTAAGCAGTACCAACATCACATGTGACTGTATTTTTATCACATTTGGTGGTCCCCTTCTCTTTTTCTTACATTCGATGATTCCATTGTCATATTAGGCAATACCAACATCACATTAGACCGTAGATTTCTCACATTTGGTGATACTTTTGTCACATTTGATGGTTCTTTTTTTTTTTTCTCACCAATTACCATACCTCTAAAACCTAAAAAATTACTGAAATATCCTTAGAACCTAAAAAAAATGATAGAATCACCCTAAAACTTAAAAAAATTAATATTTACCAAAAAATTAATATAAAACCCAAAAAATGACTAAAATAACCAAGAAACTTAAAAATGACCAAAATACCCTTTAAAAAAAATTTGACCAAATGACCCTAAAACTTAAAAAAAGACCAAAATTACCATAAAACCTAAAAAATGACCAAAATAACAATGAAGCCTAGCAAATGACCAAGATACCCCTAGGACAAAACAAAATGACCACATGACCTTGAAACTTATAAATTGACCGAAATGACCTTGAAACCTAAAAAATGACTAAAATGACCTTGTAACCTAAAAAGTGACAGAAAACTAATGGGGACTAACATGACTAACAATATGGTAAAAAAAATTATTAATGAGTAGCTTAAGATGCTATGTGACCTCTCCAAGTAACTCTTTGGAATAGGTGGTTCAAATTGTTGTTGTTCTTCAATTTTAGTAAAACTCATGATAGTGATCTCCTATGAGTTTCAAATATCAAGAATGACTAAAATAGCCTCATTAACATATAGAAATAACTAAAATTACCCACAAAATATTGAAAAGTACCTAAATATCCATGAAACCTCAAAATAACTGAAATATCTATAAAACATTAAAATTTGAAAATGACTAAAATAGATTTTTAAACTTCCAAAATTAATATATAGAAGCACTTTAAAATGAAAAAAAATAGCTTTAAAACACCACAAATGACTTATACATCCTTGACACTTTCAAAATGATTAAAACACTTACAAACTTTGAAAATTACCATAATGCATCAAAATCAATAAATTTGGTTATGTTAGACTGATATTTTGCTTGTTTGTTTGTTTTTTATTTTTTAAATGATTGCAAGGATAGCATCATATTTTTCAATGAAACAAATTGTTCCTTAGGGTGCGTTTGTTTCAGCAGTAAACGGAATCCGAAAAATATTTTACACCACGGGGCGTGTTTGGATTGGCCGGAAAATTAAGTTAAACGGAAAATGATTTTCGTTGATTGTAAAATACCCAGCTGTGACCCGTAAATCATTTTACACTTTTATTTTACCTTCAAACCATTTCCACTCTCTTCAGAAAATTTCTCTCCTCACTCACTCTCATTACTCACGCCAAGCCCAAGCTGAAGGACGGAGAGAGCTATCGTCGGTGAAGCCCAAATCCAGTCCCCGACCCACGGCCCCGCCAGTCTGATCGTGTCGCTCAAACCCATCGCCAATCTGATCGCATCGCCTGAGCTCCTCCGTTTTGATCAAACCTATCTCTGATGAACCCAACTAAACCCACCCTGATTTCACCCATCCCAGTCCTCAACCCACGGCCTCGCCGGTCTAATCGCGCAACTCAAACCCATTGCTGATCTGATCGTGCCGCCTCAGCTCCTTCATTTTGATCAAACCCATCTCTGATGAACCCAGCTAAACCCACCTCGATTTCACCACATCCCAGTCCCAAACCCATGGCCCCGCTAGTCTGATCGTGCTGCTCAAACCCATCGCCAATCTGATCGCATTGCCTCAGCTCCTCCGTCGTGCTCAAACCCATCTTTGATGAACCTAGCTAAACCCACAATTGGTCTTGTGACTTTTGATTTTGATTGTGTTAAATGTTTTTATTTTGATTTTTGGTTGTGTTAAGTGTATATTTTGAAATTTTTTGTAATAAAATTTGTTTGGATGCTGAGAAAATGTGAAAAATTTGTAGAAAAATAGCATTTTTAGAATGTTACCAAACATCGGAAATCGATTTTCGGACTATTTTCCATTGTAGAACCAAACACCCAAAATCCATTTTCTTTACGGGAATTCACTTTCCCCTGCATTCATTTTACACTCGGAATTCGATTTACATTGAACCAAACGCAGCCTTAGTCACATTGGTATCATGAAGACGTCATATTGGATGATAACAACGTTCCAAATAAAAATACCATTGTCCAGTAAGCAAGTGTGTTTATAATTTGATAGTCTTAGACAAAATTTCCCCTAGTCCTACCTTTTTTTAATTAATGCTTACTAAGGAATTTATCATCTTAACGTCCCCTAGTATTCCCATGCTATAGAATTTATCATCTTAACTTCCTAAGGATAGTAAATCCCATGATTTAAATGTCATTTATGCATGCATCGTTTAGATGTGTAAACTAATATATTTAGGCCAATTACATAATTTAGATACATAATATAGCTAAGATTGCATACATCATATGTCCGTTTGGTTTTCCATAGTTTCCGGTAGCTTATTATGTGTGTATATATATCTTTTTCTTTCTTTTTTAATCAAAAGACATAGTTCTGATAGATTATATTAAATATGCAAATCAATTGGAAGCTACTACCCCCACCCACAGACCGGAGTGAGAGAAAGATAGATAGAGAATCAAACAAAGAAGATATCAACTTGGGAGAAGAAAAAATAACAACTTTTTAAAGCATTGATTTAAAGTATTTCTACTTACTAAAAAGTGATGCTATGAACTTATTTATTATTAAACAAATAGATTAAAAAATCTATTAGCCTGAAGGATGCTAAATTGCAATAGTACTTACAATATTCATCATATAAAAGAAAGTTTCCATCCCAGATTTAATCAAGGTTTGCACAAGCTGTTATTTCAAAGAAGGGGGGGTTGGAGCATTCCCTTCTTGCAATTTTATCAATTATAAGTCTTTCATCATTTGCAACTCCTCTCTCTAGACCCAATATGACCACAAGCACTGCTTATCTTCTTGTCAGCAATATGACAAAGTCGAGTCCTTTAGCACCACTTCAATGCATTAACTCCCAATGGATTGTCCTTGCTCTATTTCATAGAATGGTATTATCAAATCAGAACTGAAGGGGGAAAATATCAAGGAGGTGATAACAACATTATGAATCATTATAAAATAGTTCAATTATAATTACTAAAAGGAAAGTTCTAGCGTTAAGATCACAGATGGGGATTCTCATAGACAAGTAAGATTAGAGAAGTTTAGCATTACAACCTGCAGACCAAATAAGAGAAAGGACAGGTATTTCAGCACTATAAAGTGAAGGAAACCATCTTAATGGAAACTTCTCTCTTGCCACTCTTTGAAGTTTGAACTTTGATGCCAAAGGAAAAACTAATATTTGTTTAATGTATTAGTTTCAAACACCTTCATATAATTTTTAAAATTTATATTCAAATCTTATCAATATATGCTCTATTTCTTAAAAAAAACTGTACTTCAAAGCTGCACCAACTAATGCTTACTAAAAAAAAAAAAAAAAAAAACCATAGTGGAGTTCATCATCTCTCTATTAATTACAAAGATAATTGATACAAGCCCATAAATCTATAATATTCCATCTTCATTGGGGTTGGAGACTTTGGCATAAAATATACATGATATCATTGTTAAAACTCTCTTATCAAAATTTAGAACTATAAATCAGATTCTTCATAACTACATAAGAGAAACAAAGGATGACACCTATAAATTATAAGGAAATGAGCATGTGATGGAAACTAAGTACTTTCTCCAAGCTTAACTTGTGCCAAATTGCTTACAATCCGACAATTTCATGCACACTGCTCTTTTTACTAGGAATAAAATTACAAAAAAAAAATGTTGTAATGGAAATATAAACCTGAAATCAATGAAATACTAAAAAGACTTCCCTTTGGTACAGAACATAATCAACTCAGTATTTTTTCAAGCTCTCACCTCCAATTTCTCCTTCAATCTCATCTCATCATCTAATTTCACCGTTCCCAAATCTTACTGATGCAAAGTAATAAGGTTCCCAATACCTAAAAACAATTCAATTTTTCGGAAAACAGCAAAAAAAAAAAAAAAAAAAAGATAAATAAAATTTCAATTACAGAGAGTCAGACTAACTAAGTTTTGGCACTTCTGACTTTTGTGAAAGAGAGGTCAAGCTACATGTTATGAATCACCAATTGACAACTATATAATGTATCCACCTAAAGAGAGCAACCCTTTAGCATTGTAATTCTCGTAACAAATAAAGAGGACCTGTATTGTTTAAATATAGCAATATGAGCTATCTAATACAGAGGACCTGAGAGGTCCATCCTGTATTGTTTAAATAGAAATATGAGCTATCTAATACATACCTTTAGTCATAGGTGCTTAGCTAAAAAGAGTAGGAACTAAATTAGCCAAGATTACTCTTACAATACACTTCATAAAATTCTGTTAAACAAGATGGAGTGCAATGTTCAACATAGACTGTTTATAGCCATAAACTTTAATGCAGTATGCTACGCAAAACTTACTGTCAAATAAGCACATGGAGAAGTTCCACATGTCAAAAAGAGTGTGTTTTTGAATGCCATAGGACATGCTACTGAAAAAGGCAAGCAAAAACATTATAATACATCCCTCACAAAAAAATTCAAAAACTAATACATCCCTCTGCTGAATTGGATCCTTATTTTTTGTGAGTAGGAAGTGAAGGGAATTAGCCAATTTAGAGAGCAGCCTGGTGCATTTCTCAATCTAACAAATTACCCTCAAGACTGCACAACATGCATAAAAAATAGCTTAACGTCACTTCAAAGTTTGTAATAGACAATTTCACAAATCTCTCCTATGCATTCCCAAAATTAGTATTAAAATAAAATATATTTATGTATCTAATGTATATAGATCAATGCTAAGATTATACGCACACAAAAGTTAAACTAAAATCAGGAATTGAGAGCTTCGCAACAAGTGCACAAAATTCTACAAAACAATGTTACTTTGCTTTTACAAATAATTTTTTTGAAAACTCAACAATACAAATTTAAATAAAAGGAATGTACAGAGCTAATAATCAACATGTCCACTAGCAGGTTAAAAAATAATTAATAGTATAATTACATGAATGACTTAATGAAATAATCAAGTAGCTTCTGGGCATAAAACAAAGCCAAATGATAATTTTGTAAAAAACAAAAACAAAAGAGAATCCCTTACTAGTTAAGAAAAAAAAATTTGTAAGAAAAACTTACTAGTTAAGAATTGCACCTAATTTTCCTGTAAATTTTCTTTTTCATTCTTGGTTATCTTGCCTAATTAAAATTAAAATACAAATCATCCATCTGGTGCTTTGACCTTAGAGTACTAAATGAAAAGAAAAGAAAATTTAGTATGTATCTTTCAAGTTCTATAATTTATTTGTGTATCAACTCTAAGCACAAAACATAACTAATGGCATTAGAAATGTTCTCAACAGCATTTGCCTGGGGATCCTGCTCTCTTTATTTCATATGAACAAATTTTCAAGAAATTTTTTTTTTGATAAATAACATAAGAATATTATTAATAATAAAAAAATTGCCAAACCGAGTATATTGGGGATGTACTATGGGGGCACAAGTCAAGAAACAAAAGAACAACAGTCAAGAAACAAAGAAAAGGAAGAACAAGAAAAATGAGAAAAAACCACACTCCATTCAAAGAGAGTGTGTAGGAAAAAAGACTTAAGCTCCAGTAAAGAGCGTTCACAACCCTCAAAACTTCTATCATTCCTTTCACTCCAAATGCACCAAATCAAGCAATGAGGCACCATTCTCCAAACATCAATGTGGCGATGTCGCACAAACTTTCCTTGCCAAGCCTCAAACAACTCAAGAACAGTATGAGACATAACCCATTGAATACCAAACAAGCAGAAAACCATGGACCACAACTCCCAGGCTATGGAGCAATGAAGTAGAAGATGATCCACCGACTCCCCACTCCTCTTACACATATAGCACCAGTCAAGCACCATCACTCGTCTTTTACGAAGGTTATCTGTTGTTAAGATCTTACCCAAGGAAGCAGACCAAGAAAAGAACGCCACCCTTGGGGGAACCTTTGATTGCCATATCATTCTCCATGGAAAAGAAACAAAAGTAGGAGGGTAGAATGAATTATAATAACCTCTAACCTCAAAACCTCTATTCCTTGCAGGTTTCCAACAAACCTTATCAGGACCAAACCCCCGCACCGTCGAAGAATAGACCAATTCCATAAACCGGTCAAAGGCTTCTTCTTCCCAATCTTGTGGTGGACGACGAAATTGCACATTCCAGTGAAACCTCCCAGCAGACCAACCCATAACTTCAGCCACCGAGGAATCCTTTGACCTACTAAGACGATAAAGCTCTGGAAATGCCTCTTGGAGAGTACCATCCCCACACCACAAGTGCTTCCAAAATTTCACTCGAGTACCATCCCCCACATCATAAACAAGGAATTTAGAGAAGTTCAACCAGCCACTTCTAATGTATCTCCACAGGCTGACTCCATAAGGACTTGTCACCTTTTTCGTACACCAACCACCCCAAATATTCCCATATTTTGCCTCTACAACCCTCCTCCATAAAGCATCAGTCTCCATGCCATACCTCCACAACCATTTACCTAGCAATGCAGAATTAAAGTTCCCCAACCGTCGTATACCCAACCCCCCCTCCTGCAAAGGCCTACAAACCTTGGCCCAATTAACTAAATGTATTTTAGGTTCACCACCAATCCCATTCCACAGAAAGTCTCTCTGTAATAAAATAAGCATCTGTTGATATGAAGATATGAATATGATACAACTCAATTTACCTAGCAAGACAGTCACAAAGAAAACCTTGCCATTAAGTAAGCACTAGCATCAAAAGTAGCAGTCCATTTTACCCTAGTTAGCCATCCGAAAATGCTATTGACTGATTCAATATGTCAATATAAAATTACAGGATGTTTAAAAAAATTACGTTATTTTCATTTACAATCTCTTTAAAAAAAATTTGATAAATCAGAAAATTTTATTAGCATAGACACCAGAAACAACCTGAGACACTATTCTCAAAACAAGACAAATAGCAAGCAAAAGTACAAAAAACCAAATTCTGTACTAGCCAAAATGCAACACAAAATCTCTCAAACTTTAAAACTAGAAAACACTCAAAATTTAATTCCAAAATGCTGCAACAGCTACAAAATTACAGCTTAGATGTACATCACATAGAAAGAAATGAAATAGAAACAAAGAAATAGCAACTCTATAACCGTGTCCTCCCTAGGACATAAAAGAAAAAAATGATTTCTTTATAAAAACCCTTCCACCTTGAATACACAGGTGCTGCCTTTTTCCTCTACTAACCCATAAAAAAAAAAAAAAAAAAAAAATTTCAACACCACACTAACAAGAACCCACACCCCCCCAATGAGCAGAACACACACAGAGCCACAACAAGAAGTTTTGGAAAAACTGAATCCCTAAGAAGCATTTCAACAAATACTTTCTGTGCCACTAATAAGAAAGAACAAAATTGGTACCTCACCAGCGCAGAAGTGTGCCAACGTTACAGTGAAATGAAATTTAAGAGCGAAATTCCAAAATTCTTTCAACAATTTAAAATAACACTAATTAATAGTTTAGATTTGGATGGGTACCGTACCCACTAACAAATATAAGGGGTACAGTAGAATGACCCGTTTTTTAACGCCTTCGTAATGTATGTACTTATCGTCTCTAATATTTAACTTATAATTGAGTATTTTTTTAAAAAAATTTCGAAGCATTTATCAAAAAAAAAAAAACCCACCTTATGTTTTTTCTCTAACTAGTCACTCCTCCTTCGATCTGCCACGGTTTCTCCATTGAAGCTCCGGAGCTCCACCGAAATCCGACCGAATCGGAATAGCTGTCAGAACTACTGCTTCTCCTTCTTCTTCTTGGAAATGGGTAGGGGTGGTTTTTCTGCTCAATCAACAAACTCTCTTCTTTTTATATGCAATCGTTTGAGAATTAGAGTAAGCCTTCCATTTCATTCTTGTTATTATTATTCTACTCTTACCAGTAGTAAAAATGCGGAAAGCCCGAACGGGTTGTTGAAATATGTGAGAAATGAGTGCAAATTTGGAAGCTTTAGGAATGTTGATCATGCCTTAGACCTGTTTGATAAAATGCTTCACTTAAGCCCTTTGCCTTCCATTGTGAATTTCACTCGGTTGTTGGGTGCCATTGCAAGTATGAAGCATTACTCTCAAGTCATTACTCTAATTAAACAAATCGAATCATTTGGTATCTCTCCTGATCTTTATACTCTTTACTATTTTGATTAACTGCTTCTGCCATTTAAACCGTCTAGATTTTGGGTTCTCTGTCTTAGCAACAATTTTCAAACTTGGTTATCAACCAAACCGTACAACTCTAAACACTCTTGTCAAAGGGTTCTGTCTTCAAGGTAACATTGCTGGAGCTGTGAGGTTGGTAGAAGAAATGAAGAAGAATGGGCATGAACTGGATGCAATTTCTTGTGGAAAGATACTACATGCTCTGTATAAGATTGGTAAGGCTGATATGGCTATTAGATTGCTTAGGAGGATGGAAGAGGGGAAGTTTAAAGCTAATTTGGTGCTCTATACCACAATCATTGACAATTTATGTAAGAACAAATTGGTAACTGAAGCTTTGAACCTTTTATCTGAAATGAGGAGTAAAGGTATTCAACCAAACGTTATCACTTACACGTGCTTATTTCAAGGCCTATGCAATTTTGGCCGGTGGAGGGAGGCTACTACTTTGTTGAGTGAGATGGTGCAAAGGAAGGTCATGCCAAATTTGCATACCTTCAACATATTGGTGGACACGCTTTGCAAAGAAGGGAAGCTGACAGAGGCAAAAGAAGTTTTTGATGTGATGATTCAAAGAGACATTGAGCCTGACACTGTCACTTACAATTCTTTGATTGATGGATACTGTTTGCAAAACAAAATGGATGATGCAGTCAAAGCATTTAATGTGATGGTTGAGAGGGGTTGTTCACTTAATGCGTATAGCTATAACATATTGATCAATGGATATTGCAAGAATAAAAGAATTGATGAAGCAAGGAGTCTGTTTCACGAAATGTCCAACAAAGGAGTGACTCCCAATGTTGTGACTTATACCATAATGCTCAAAGGGCTTTGCAAAGAGGGACTAATAGATGAAGCGAGTGAGCTGCTTGAGAAAATGGTTGAGAGTGGTTGTTCACCTAATGTGTATAGCTATAGCATATTGATCAATGGATATTGCAAGAATAAAAGAATTGATGAAGCAAGGAGTCTGTTTCATGAAATGTCCAACAAAGGAGTGACTCCCAATGTTGTGACTTACACCATAATGCTCAAAGGGCTTTGCAAAGAGGGACTAATAGATGAAGCGAGTGAGCTGCTTGAGAAAATGGATGGGAATAGTTGTTCACCTAACGATCATACATATAACACAATCATACAAGGGTTATTGAAACACAATGAGACATCAAAGGCAATGAAATATCTCAAAATAATGGGTGACAAGGGTTTTTCAACAAATGTAACGGTTGCAACCATGTTGGTTGACTTGCTGTCATCTAATCAAGTAGATAAGAACATTCAAGAATTGCTTCACAAGTTTGTGAAGGGGTTTTAGCTTCTCAAGATCGAGGACAAGTTTCATATTTTTACCCATCACATGTCATCTGTAAGTGACATGTATTTGTTTTACGTAAATTTTATATTTTTTATAAGATGATATTTCTCATCATTTATTATTGCAAGATTGATATTTTTCATCATTTATATGCTCAAGATTGATTGTTCTTTTAATTGATCTATCTTTTGTTGAGATTTCATTGTGCACTCATGTTGTTGCTTTCGATCTATTTTCATGGATAGTTATTTCAAATTTTTTCTAATGTAAAGTTAATGCGAAAAATGGCTGTTCTAAAGTTTGGCCTTCTTTGTGGTCATACATCCATTAGCTAGTGCAAAATAAATGTTCCCTCCAATAAAATTAAGTGTTGAAGTTGCGTGTTGAATATTACAATAAAAATATATATTATGCGTAAATTTGAGGTGTAGTGAATACCTTACTTCTATTTCTATGCTGAATTTGTCTTAGTTTCGCATGCTTTCCTGAACTGTATTGACACTAGACTTGAGAGTTGACTAGTGGTAGATCATATTTACTAATTTTAGTTTGTTATTTTTTGGAACGAATGAGACAATTGTAATTATTTAAGGAATACTTGTTGCTTAGTTATTTGTGCAATCCATTTGTTTATGGCTTTTTTGCCCAAAATTCTTCATTTATGAATTCTATTTGTGTTTTTCAGTATTTTGTTCCAGACTTAGGGTTTCTCATAAATGTGTTTTCTTATCTACTTAGAGCACTCCCATCAGGTGTGCCAAATGTGCCAAATGCCAAATATTTGGCACATTTGACACACCAAACACAAAAACAAGCCCTCATCAACCGTTCTAAATCTCAAAAAATTTGGAACATGTCTACAGTACCGTCTCAAATATGAGACGGTACGGACAACAATGCCATTACTGTTTGGCTTTATTTAATTCGTTTTTTCTCTCTCCTCCATCGTTTGTCTCTCTCCAGCTCTCCGTCTGCAACCCATCTCTCTCTCTCTCACACTGGCTCTTTCTCTCAGACCCAACCACCATCATCATCACTACCCGATCGGTGAACAGACCCAACCATCATCATTATCATCACTCGATCACTCCACACCCAGCCACCATCATCACTCACCCTGATTAGCGAACAGACCCATTCAAGCCGAAACCCACTCAATCCGCGCACCCAACCACCATCATCACTCACCCTGATCGGCAAACAGACCCATTCAAGTCGAAACCCACTCAATCCGAGCACCCAGCCACCATCATCACCCACCCCGATCGGCGAATAGACCCATTGAAGTTGTCGAGACCGTCGCCTCGTCACTTCAGGGCCATGGAGACGTGGGTTCTGCGAAGCCAGCGGCGTCGGTGATGAGGACGGTGAGGCCGGAGTCGGAGCGACGGTGAGCCGAGCGAGTGACGTGGCGCTCCCAGTCGGAGCCGCCATAGGAGCCGAGAGATCGGTGAGGGTTGGAGCCAGAAGGAGAAGAGAGAAGGAAAAAGTACACCAAAAAAAAAGAGAAGGAAAAAGAAGCAGAGACCAGATAGAGAAAAAAAGACAAAAACGGAGAGAAAAAAAGACATTTACGGGTTGTGTTTTTTTTTTTTTTTTTGAGGTGGCAGTGGTGGCCGTCGGTGTTTGTGCCGGTGGTGGTCGTTGGTGATGATGATGATGATGATGATAGTGATAGGAATAGGGAGGAGGAGGTAATATATTATTTTAATGTGTAGTGAATATTATTTTAATATATAGAATTGAAGTATAGAACATCTGATAAATGATATGTTGTAAAATGATGTGCTAAAATGATAAAGTGAGTTTTTGATGTGTCAAAATGACATTTTTTTTGAGAGAGCTGATGAGAATGCTCTAACAGAAAATAATTTTCTCATTTAGATGATTTGTTTGGTGCTTAATTTGCTTGTGATTCTTTCTTTTTGGTTTCTAGGTTATGTAGAATTGGTGGTATAGATTTAAGGGTTTTGGTTTTTTTTGGAAGTTTATAAGGGTATCATAATTATGATATAGAAAATTGTTCTGATTTTTTATTTGATTCATGATTGAATGCAATGTCAGATTACCCATCATCTAAGTCACATTTTTGTAGTTTTAATGCCTAGAGATTTTAGAGGAACCTATTTCGATGTCCTTTGGCAATTATGTGTTCTAAGAATTTTTATTTTTATTCTCCAAAAAAAGGGGAAAAAGAAGCATCATTGAGGACCTGTGATCCCTCAACCCATCCGAAGATATCTCTTCCTGATCAGATTTTCTGCCAAGCTTCAAGTCCTACATAAGTCCTTTTTTCTTCTGCCTTACTAAGGTATTGGAACCAACCAGCTGCTACCTTCTTTGCTTTTGGGCTCCAGCTCAAATGAATTTCTTGAAAATTCCTTCAAATCCCAGTCCATAGCAAGTAAGCCTCTTTCACTACTTATCAAAAAAAAAAAAAAAAAAAAAAAATCACAGTATGAAAGAAAAGTGAATGCTTCAAGCAGAATTAAAATGAAAGAATCAATGGTATTTTTTTTTTTCTTTCGGTTAAATCTTATTTATATGGAGCTTTGTTACTTTTAAAACTTGATTAGTTTCCCCATTAAGGCAGTTCAAACGTGCAAAACTATTTTTTGGTTTTAAAAAAATCTTCTTTAAGAGTATGTAAAGCTGCTGGAGTGTGTACATGTATTGGAAGGATATCGAGATGGAGTTGCTTCTGTTGGTGTCATCAAATAAGGTATAATATATAGGGATTGAACATCTCTTAAAATGATTCTTTCTTACCAAAAACTCCTATATTAAATGTTGTACCAAGTCGAACCTCTCTGGCCTCATTTTTTCTATAAATTTCTAGTATCTGCAGTGACGTAGTAATAACATTATACTCTCTTCTTTTTTCATCCTACTTGGTGTCTGAGGTGGCATGCACTATTTCTTTGTTGGTTGAGGTTTTTTTCCAGTGGTCAATATTTCAGAGGTCACTTCCTTGTGCTATCAATTTTTATGTTATTCTATATGTACAGGTAAGGTGCTAAAGTGTTACTGTGACTGCTGCATCAAAATATCACACTGTGAGGCTGTAGAAGGCAATTGGAAAAGGGTGAAAAAGAAAAACTACATTTGGTAGTTAGATTAATTTCTTGACTAATTTATAGTCGACCTTTGTGGAGACATTTTACTCAAGGTGGAGAAATTACTACCAAAACACGCCTTTCATGATTGATAGCAATGACTGTGACAATGGTTGAGGCCAGGCATAATCTGTGCCGGATGTTGGGTTCCGGTACTACATATGACCTCCATAGGTAACTATGTTCTCCTTTTTTATTTTCTTTTTATTTATTTATTTATTTTTTTAAGGTGCTTTTCTGTTTGTTTTCATATTATCTAAGAAGTGGAAGTGTGGAACGGGATAATTCTATAATTATCATTACGAATTTTTATATTACTAATATAAAAATTTCTCAACATCATTTTAGTGTGGTTATCTGAGTTTAAAATTAGCAAACAAGTTGCAATTCCACTGAAACAGAGTTTGTATAGGTGCAACATCTTGGCAAGGTAATTCATAGACAGTGCAAGTTGTAAATTTTTTATATAACAAAGCTTGATAGCTTCTAATTTATAAATCTCATACAAACATAAGTTTAACTTGTTCAATTACTATAGATTTTACAAAAACACAACAAATTTACATAGCATCATTGATTACTTAAATGATTGGCACATTAGTTACAAGAAGGGTTGTTGACTGTACAACATCTCCATCCTCCATGGGAACAATAAAAAATTTACCTACGCTGAAAGTTTAACCGTGCTATAAAATATGCAAACAAGGAAGCAAAAACAAGGGGGAGGGCAATGAGAACAATTGCCACAAGAGTTAATTGATCATGGTGAAACCCAAAGTAATCTTTTAAGAAGGCCACAACAGTTTTGGTTTCTCCAAATACCATGATGTCCTTATTTATATCTCCATACTGCAAAGTAAGCATCCATTTAGCGACCAAGATGTAGGAGTCAGATAACACAACCGGATTCACCATTTTGGAATTGGCTGCAAGAGTAGTACAACATAATCGGTTCAACTATATATTCATAAGTTTTCACAATCACACATACACTATGGCCTGTATGGAGACAGAGTTTGGCAACCTTACCAGTTTAGGAATCAAAAAACCAGCAAAAAGGTTGAATGTTGTGTAGAATCCCAAGGACAAAATTGTAGCTACCATGTAGTTTGGTGTGAATGAAACAAGTAGCATTTCAAGATAATTGTAGTACAGCAAGGAACAAAATGTGACATAGAAGTACCAGGAAACCTTATAAGCTGACCCATAATATCTGATCATTGGATATATGATCGTCACGAATATGACAGTTTCAATGAAGAGATTGGGAACCTCCACCATCACCTACAAATTAGCATCCATCACTTTATAAACTGAAAAAAAGGAAAAACAAGTGGCACTATCAATATCTTAACTCTCTCTCTCTCTCCTTCCTTTTTTGGATCAATGGTGAATAGTATGCTACACAAGTGGCACTAACAAGTAGAACATATACAGCAAAGAGGTCATAAATTTCTTGTGAACATGTTTGTTAAACTGCCCCATATTCCACTAGGTATTCATGTTGTCACTGTCAAAGATCTAGCAAGATTCATCACACATAAAATTGACTTCATTTTAGTTTACAAATAATATCTTGAAATAAAATCTATACTAAATTCAATCAGTTTCAAAGAAAATTATACCTGTGCAAGTGAATAAGCCCATGAAGAGTACATCCCTGCAAATTTTTCCCGATACATAATAGTTCGCTCTATGGCAACATATGGTAGGACTTTTAAGCAGTTACTTATGCCCAAGAAGATCACAGTTGAGTACATTGCCCCAAATATATTGAATACATTCTGCTGGTTATTTCTGTAAGTAAAATAATAGTCAAGTCTTTTATCATGTAGAGAAGTTTATATATCTTACAGATGTAATCTATCTTAAGCAAAGTGAAGATCTACAATTGTAAGAATCACGTTTAACATACTTCATAAGTGGCACTCTCATTGTAGTCTCACACTACAAATTCGATTTGTCCAAGGTCAGTATTACTAGTAGTTATCTCATGCTGTTTTTCTAAAGAGAGTGGAAAACTTAAACATATTAAAACTTATATTTTTTTTCCTTGGTTCCAGTATAGTACCCCAAAAATTAAAGCTGATATAAGTGCAAATATGATACGCATCAAGTTGTGTGCAGGACTCCTCTAATAAGCCAAATGCTGTTTCCGTAGGCAAGATTTGAATTGTCCCCAACCATTTTGTGAAAAGGGGGTAGGAAAATACTGATCTCTTGAACCAGGTGGTGGACTACTCAACTGCCTTACAAGCTCCTTGTGTTTTCTGCAAATGAGATAATAGTAGGAGTCACATTCAAAGTTTTAAAAATGTCAATACATGTCAAATGTAGATCATTCATCTTAAGGACACTATTTTAGTCCACACCTACACAATAGATGGCTTTAAGAGAGATTAGCACAATCTTGATACCTTCTAACCTACATCCAGACACATACACATAAACAGAGAGAGAGAGAGAGAGAGAGAGAGAGCTTTCTAAGCTCTGTTACAATTGAACGCTAATTAAGTGAATGAATAAGTTGAGTTTGAAATGCTCAGCATGGCCAAAGTAGAAGGTTGTAAAACAAATAAAGATTTTTTACTGATATCTCACACACATTGATTGGCTCAAAATAAGCAAACCAAGGCAAAGTTTCAACCTGGAATTCAGCAAAAAGCTTGTTAGGAATAGTTTACACTAAATTCACCTGCAATCTGGTCATCATATGGCTACAACTCTGACATATAAAAACCACCATAACAGAGATTTTGGAAAGAGAGAGATCTGCATAGTACAAATACAACGTGTCCGTTCTAAACCCTGATCTGTCTCACAACAGATTGTTATATTTTCTACTTTATGCCATATACTTTTAGATCCCAATAATTGAGTTTGTTCCCGTTGAGGTCGCATAAGGAAAAATATAACACTGGGCCACCCAATGCTTTTCAGAACAGATGCCAAGCAAATTGTTTGCTTCTTTTGATCTTATTGTCTGACATTAGGAATAAGTATGATAGAATTCAGCACCATCAAAGTTACTTTTGAAATAGAAACACATTATTTGACATTATGTGACTTCAAAACCAATGACAATCGTAATTGAACTCAGCAACTCACTCGTATAAAGCAGATTCCCTGTACTTCAGAGCAAAATCTATGCCAAGTTTTGCTTCTGCAGATGTAGAAGTGACATCTAACATCCATGCTGCCGGATTGTAATTATTTCTAATCTTTGGAACTCCAGGAATACTCCGTCAGAATATAAGTGAGTAACAAGAAGATTTATCCACTTAACTAGTTGAAGAAAATAGTATTACTAAAAGAAGATGAAAGAGGAAATGCAGAGGGTAAATATATTGTTACAGGAAACAGACCTCAAAATATTCTATAACGCTACTTGAATGCTCTCCTAGTTGTCCAGAGTAAATCAAGTGTCCACCAGTTTTTTGAAGAATTAACTGCAAAAGCAAGAGAAGCATGGGATAAGTAACTCTTCAAGATACAATACTATCCAACACTAGGTCTCATATTCTCTTTTTGGGTAGCAGGTTGGAATGGAGCTTATATAATTATAATCTGGTTGCTCCACAATGGAGTGCATTATTTTCTCCATTGTAGCCAAAAGTAAAACCTCTTAGGCCTTTATTTAGCTCTCCAGTACTTATGCATTTATTCCTAAGATTAATAGCACTCCTAGAAGCAATGGAGCACCTCTTCTTGTTTTCAAAAGTAAATTATATTCACAATTTTAATTTTAAAATGTTCAAAAAATAGTATTTTTTTTTCCTCATCAAATGCTTCAAATATGTCAATACTTGGTTGGTGGATGGTTCAAACAATTGTTCTTCCTGTATCAGCTGCATTCTTCACGGCTCGCATGACAATCGAAGCTGCTCTTGCATCCAATCCAGTTGTTGGTTCATCCATGAAGATAATAGAGGGGTTTGCAACAAGCTCCACAGCTATTGTAAGCCGCTTGCGCTGCTCGTTTGATAGACCAGTAACGCCAGGTATTCCTACTAAAGCATCCTTTATTCCATCAAGCTCAATGGTCTCCAAGACTTCATTTACAAATTCCTGCATGACATGCCACAGCAGATCTGACAAATTATTATCTCAATGATGAATATAAAACCAAATCTTTGATTGATGTCAGTGCCTGGAGAACTTACAGCTTTAGTTTTTGCGTCTATCTGAGGAGACAGTCGTAGCCAAGCAGAAAATATCACTGATTCTTCAACTGTGATTTGAGGAGAATGTATATCTGTTTGTTCACAATAACCTGACACCCTAGCAAATGTTTCTTGGACCTTGGGATACCCTCCAATCTTTATTTGCCCTTCAATATAGCCACTGGTATTTCTTCCTGCTAGGACATCCAGGAGAGTGGTTTTCCCAGCTCCACTGACACCCATCAATGCTGTAAGAACACCAGGCCTCAATGCACCCATAATATCAGAAAGAATTTGGAGTTTTTTGTTGGTGAATCCATTTTCTCTCATTTCCTGGAAGCCAAAAAGAAAAGATAAAGACAGGAATTAACATAATAGATCACAGCTATCATTCTAGCAACCACCAGAAACTTATATGAAGTTAAATGTGATACCAAAGGGGGTGTCAACGACTCAACATAGTACTGCACATCTTTAAACGCTACTGTTAAGGGTGTAAAAGGTAAGACCATCCTACCTGTTAATTAAGACAAGAAACTCATTAAAACACTGGAGAAATATTGCCAAACCTTTATTTGGTTCAATACTAGTCTGTGGAGAGGTAATGATCTGAAGAATAAGCAGAAGAACAATAAAATTGATCAAACCTTTCTTTGGTTCAATACTAGTCAGTGGAGGAGAATTTCTAGACTTTTGTCCCGATGGTTACCATCATGTGAATCTTCACTTCCTCGTATTTCGGAGAGCTTTTCATGTGAGATAATAGCACGAGATGATCCAGGAGCTGAATGTTTATTAAATGAGGATGAATAAACATCTAGCTATTGTTTCGTTGCTGTTTAAGTTAAAATATAATAAAAATTAAGACAAACTTACACTTCAAGAAGCTTAAGGCCAAGATGTATCCAATGTTGAATACTATTGTGAATCCAAATAGGGCACCCAGTGATATCCAATGAAGATATCTGTCAAAGTATAGCCCTCGGCTTTTAAGTATTTCTTGCCCTATTGTAGCGTTTGTGGAAAGCATCTATAGACAAGAAAGGAAAGTAAACTTAGTAGGTAAGACATCTATTTACTCAGGATGTTAATGTCAAAGTTAATTATAGAAATGGCAGACAATTAGAAGGTTTATATCAGGAGTATTGGTGCACATGCCTCGCATCTAAAATTAGTGCCGTACTAGCTAGTATAATCACATAATCTGTAGTCTACAAGGTTTGGTTGTAATTGAAATATGCACTACTTTAGTTTCTAGTGTATAAGGCTAGATAAGATTTGTTAAGGAAGAATTATTGGTCAAGAATAAAATAAAAAAAATTGATCTGAGATGACTATTACAATTAATAAGTGATATTACAAGAAAATCTATTGAAGTTTCAGTGCTTTAGAAGTAATGAAGCCCCGATACAACATTATGACTTACTGGCTAATATTCTAAAAGAAGGCAAAAGTGGGTGGAAGTAGTTAGTGAAAAATTATTTTTGAATTTGCATAAGCTAAGAAAAAATTGGCTAAGATTAGAAAAGGCAGAAGTGGGTGGATGGAGATATGGAAGAAGGATTTGAACTTCCACACTCCAAGAAAGGTTTGGCTCATCAACTTTATATGTTGTAACAGGAAATAAGATTTATATTGTTGGGACACAAGTTTGAGATTCAAATTAAAATAACACACATAAATGAAGACAAATAACTAGTGAGGACATTGTTGAGAATTTATCTGATTGGATTTCATTGTTGATCTCTTTGGAGGAGCCATAAAATCACTAGGTCTGCCCCTTGCTCATGAGCAGTTGTATCAGCATAAAATAGACAGGATTTTTTGGTAAGCAATGAGAGACTCACCTTTTGCCATCGTGGGGCAAGAAATTCATTCAAAGAAAGGCCTAATTCTCCATATGTTAGGGGAGAAACCCAGAAACCCCACTTCAACCAAACTGGCATAGAAGCTGCAACAAAAAGCACAGGTTTGCTGATCCTCTCAACTGGTTATCTTAGAATGAGATTGGAGAAGAGGTATGATAACCTTACGTTGAGTGATAATGAAGCCACCAAATACAAACTGTAAAAATACTGCCAAACTACCAGCAATCATGGCAAAAGTATGAGTCCGGAAGACTGAAGCCAGGAAACGAAACATGGATAATGAAGATAAGTGCACTGCGAAAAGAAGAATGAACTGGCAGAAGAACCTGAAAACACAGAAAATTATTAGAGTCATAACAAAAAGAAACTGAGACTGCTTCTGCACTTACATTCCAAATTTTGGACAGCTATATAAATTAATGGCTAACTTCATTTATTTTTACTAGACAAGAAAGATAAAGTAAACATTGATTTCTATAAAAAAGATAAAAAAAATCTTTATAACAAGAACACTAATTGATGAACCAAAAATTGGGGGAAATGCACAAGTAAATTTACAAATTTTCATGTCAAGTGCACCTTTTGGCCTCAGGACTATATCCAATTACATAATAAGTAAGAGATGTCCAAACTAGAGATTCCACAAATGAAAGTGGAACCTTTAAAACACTTGCTGGGATTGCATATGCCCAAGCTGGATAAAAACAGAATTCTTTTTGTTTGTAGAATACTTCAAGCCTTTGAAGAGTCATGGCCAACTCTGGAAGTCCGTCGACAAGAAGGATGTTAAGAGAATAAAACAGGGCACCCATATAGTAATTTGCATGAAGAACGTCAATATCCATCTGAGTCTGTAAAAATACAGTCATTGTGATACATGCAATGACAAAAAGCTGCAGATAGAAGAGACCAAAGCGAGTTTCAGATTTGCAGGGCCTCTGACAAAGGAAATAAAGAACATGACTGCAATGGGAAGAATGAGAATCGGTTTTAATACAAAAGTACATTTCCTAACCTGAGTTGTTTTGAAGATATATATGAACGAATTCCTTTTCATGAGAAGAAGCTCCCTTGATGCACATGCTCTAAAAAGTTCCCATTTAGAAAGAGAATACACACTAAAGGAAAGAGCGTCCTTATGGCTTTGGGATTTATCATATGGCTCCGAGATCTCCTCATCTAGCTTCTTTCCATAAGGAGATTCCTTGAACTTCCTAGAGAACATATCAACTGAAACATAACTGTAAGGTACTTCCATGTGATACCAGTACTGTGCTTGATCTTTTCTAGAGATAACCTGCATAAAGATAGGACAAAGTTGTTCTTTTAAAGAAACAAAAGCTTAAAAAAAAAGAAAAAAAAAGAAATACAAGGCTTTTATGCACTTACCTCTTGGACAAAATCAGCAATCCCTTTCCTCTCAGGACACCTAAAACCCCAATCCTCAAATTATTCTAGAACATGATCACGTGGACCATGATACACAATCTTCCCTTCTGACATTAAAATAAGGTCATCAAAAAGATCAAAGGTTTCTGGTGCTGGCTGAAGAAGTGAAACCAGTACAGTAGCATCTGTGATATGCGCCAACTGCTGAAGACAAGTAACAATTTGAAATGCAGTGGAACTGTCTAAACCATTTGTTATTTCATCCATAAACAGGGCTTTTGTAGGACCTACAATCATCTCCCCTGCCAAATTTTAATTTAAT
Organism: Quercus tomentella; assembly: GCA_028535165.1. Classification (NCBI taxonomy): domain Eukaryota; kingdom Viridiplantae; phylum Streptophyta; class Magnoliopsida; order Fagales; family Fagaceae; genus Quercus; species Quercus tomentella. The sequence continues at coordinate 3,026,703 of JAPQVY010000089.1, forward strand.
TCCTCGTGGTCAAAATTGTAAGCTGAAATTGGGATTTAGCTATCTCAGTAACACTAGTAAATAACAGAACAACTATCATTCTATTATTTAAGCTACCTGTAGTCAATCTTTTTTTCTGACCACCGGAGATACCTCTCCTCATGGCATTTCCAACTAGAGTGTCAGCACAGATATCAAGTGCAAGAATCTGAGAAGCCAAGGCAGCATTACACATAAACTGGTTAGGCATTCATCCGTATAGGAATTACAAGGTACAAGCTTTTCTTTCAGCTAAGTTAAAAGAGAGTGACCTTTAATATGTAATCTGTTTGAAGGGTTCCTTTTAGTCCTTTGACAGAAATTGCCTGTCAGAGAAAATGGTAAGATTAATATAGCAAAATATAACTTATGAATACCATCAAGAGGTAGGAACAAAAGAATATCATAGAATGACAAGACCGTGGTGCACAATGCTTTAAATGATCTCGCATAATAATTATTGTACCTAAAGATATTAGAGTTTTGTAACTTCAATCAATAGCTGCACTAACTTTACCATGCTGCACATTGCTTTACTTTGACTTGCGTGATAATGCACATGTAGAACCTAGGATTGCAATGTTACATCTTCTAATAAAGGAACACGTTCAAATACGTTGTGTGCACCATCAAATTTGCAAACAAGGAGTATGTTGAAACAAAGAGACAGAGAAATTAAAGAATAGAACTATCGTGAAAGAATCTGCATATTCTCTGTATTTCTGTATATATTGGTACTGTTCAAGGAAGCATATATATAAATATGCTAAAGTTTGACTTTGAGGATCTCTTGATTGGACTAAAATTAAGGACAAGTAACGTTCCTAAATTTTAGTTACAATCAAGGGCTAACATGTGATAAATAAGATACGCCAATAACATGTGCTAAATGTGATAATATGATAAATGAGTCTATACACTAACATCTCCTTCCATACTCGAGGTGGTTTGAAGGAAGCCATCTTTAGTTTGAAGATGCGAATTGGATGATCAAACTCTTACACATTGCTATGTCTTTTGGTATGGCTATGATTGTTTCCATGTACAGCAGAGAATTTCCTCAGTGTAAGGGGATTCAGCCTCAAGGATTCCATCAATACTTTTTGACATTATCATTTTTCTTTTCTTTTTTTCCATTTTCACAAAATATTTATCTAATGGATTTGGGTGGGATTTGATTCCATTTTTTTTCCCTTTTGCTAATTTTATAGTTGGGGGAGGAGGGATTTGAATCTTGGATGTCTTTGTTGAAAACACTAGGAAGTGCCAATTGAGCTAGAAGGCCTGTGACCTTGTTTGTTGATCAAAACCAAGGGATGTACTTTGACCTTCGTTATTAATTTCTCACATAGCCAAACCACTCGGCATGTCCCCTTCATACATATAAAGAACAGTATTTGAATGATGCTATAGCAGTACAGATAAGTTCACAGACATGAAGGAAAAGAAGACTAGAGATGCAATAGTTACCTTCATGTAAGTGTCTATGTCTGGATCTGGAACAACTCCAGCTTCCTTCTCCCTTTCACTGACTTCCACCATAAACTCTTCATTAGGTCAAAAACAAGTAGTATTATTATTATCATCATCATTGTTATGAATTGATAGGGAATCTATAACTGAATCATCTTTAAGGAGAATCTCTAAGGAAAAGTTACCTGCTCGGCTTCCAACACCTTTACAACGTGCTGAAAAATCCAGTATTTCCCTCACAATCATCTCATGAATGTGCAGGTCATTTTGGCTAATATAGGATGAAGTCTTTTGGGGAACAAACTCTTCTAGCTTGTATCCATTGTAAGAAATTTCCCCAGTAATCTATTAGAGAAAAGGAGACACAAGCATAATACAACACTTACATTACACACTAAAGTATTTGTTTCACATATTTTAATTGTTAACACAAGGACATAGGTATAATTTAAGAGTTACTCTACAGCCACAACAAAATCTTACAATATTTTCACAAGCAGCTAAGAATTCAGTTCGCTATATTCGGTGTAGCATATAGACTCTGATCTTTCAGTTTTATACGTTAGTAGATATTAGGAAATTACCATAGTATTTTTTTTATCTCTCACTCTCAATCCCAACAACTCTAAAATGGTATAATAGCTAGAATTTTGAGAATTCCTATATATTTTAGAATTCCTTCTAGGTATTTTCAACCACCTGGGCATACCAAAAATCAGCCGAAAACCCTTCTCACACTCTGGTAGAAAGTTCTTCCAACAAAGCCAATGGACTACGCCTTCGCTCACTTAAACATGTTGGCAACCTCCAGGCCATTGGTGTAGCCATCCTCTGAACATAATAGTTGTCCTCTGGTCTTCATGGACATGATTTCCTTAACAAGCGTATATTCCAAATTCAAGTTGTCTTCAAGTTTACACTTGATTTTGATGGGGATGTTAGAATAGATTACCATAAATACATTAGCCATGATGTATAACACCATAGGTTATCGTGGTTTTGTAATGCATTGGACTATTGTGGTTTAGGCTTACTATACTAAGCCTAATCTATTTTTATATATACACTACATTAAATATTGTAACATATAGTTCAATATAGCAAAGATGTGACTACTTGTCTTTCCGCCATAGACATAGGCCATCAAGCCGAACTATGTTAATAGATTCTCTTATTTTTACTTTCTCTTTTTACATGTTTTATTTAATTCTTTCTATTTTAACATTATAAATTTAAAATGTTAGGATTTACATAGGTGTTGCTTTGAGCTTTTCTTGATCTTTTCTGTAGTGATCATTCTGTAATTTGCATTGCAATTATTGTGAGTGTGAAACCTTGAGAGAATGGTTTAGATTCCCTGATAGAGCCTTTAAAATGGTGGTCTTCCCATAACCCGGGGGGCCAAGCAGTAGAGTTATCCTGCAAGAAAGGTATGGCCATGTAAACACATTTCTAGCCTCATTAAAGCACATTTTTCAGTTCTCTTTATTGTTAAAAAAAATCATTGAAGCTAGGGACACAACAAAAATTGTAGTGAAATTGTAGAATTCTAGCATAATTTGGGAATGTTGTAAAATTATAGTGAATTTTTATTGTGCCCTTAAACAGACTATAAAAAATAAATAAAAAAAACTTCTGAGTGTATGGTATGAAAATGTATTGCAGATTCTAGAAAGTATTTCAAAGCGAAGGGACAATATTCCCCGCTCCAAAGCATTATAAATTTATGTATAGAGGTAGTGTATCAATGAAGATTTCATAAAAATGGGATAGCACCAGGTGATAAGAAATCACGGTATAATCTCTTTCCCAAGTGAAAATTCTGCTCTAAATAAGAACCTCTGATGAACAAAGCATGACAAGCCAATCACATGTCCCTCACATATCTAAACAATATACTACCAGTCCTCAAGGTTTCCTTAATACCCCAATCTAAATCAGACAAAGGTTCTTTACTTAATAAAATTTCTGTATATGATACCACTTAGAAGTATCCTGCAAGAAAGATACTATTTAAAGAAGATATATAGACAGACCAACAAAGTGAGGAACTCAATTTCAATTATTTCTGTATATAGGCTATAGCTTACCTTCCTGGCTTTATGATACCACTAATGTCATTGATGATGCTTATCTTTGTTTGACTTGACTTTGAACCTGGCAGCTTAGTGAATACCTGTTAAGGAAGAAAGAAGACAACCTTGATTTTCCAATATTCATACATGTTATATACTAAGCTGATAGCTGCAATATATTTTTATTGTAAATTAAAAAAAATAAAAAATAAAAGTATTCATTAATTGTAGGTTTTGCAATTCAGCAAGATTCAAAAAACTCAGGTTACTTCTTGGTTATTGATGCAGAATGAAAAGTGTAAAGGTGTTAGATATCGTTCTAGTTAGATGTAAACCATTAAATCTATAAGGAACTTATTGTAGTCTCAAGAAAAAACTCTAGTATCCATCAAAAATAAAGAGCCATATATTTTTTTTTATTAAATTATTGAAATCAAATTTTAAGCCTTAAAGGCCCCTAAAAACTTTATTTTTAAGTAAAAATATTTCAAAATAGACAAGACTCTAATTTGATAAGGAAAACCTTAAAATCACCTAAAATCAAGAAAATGGAATCCTAAAATTATGAAAATCACATGGAAGTATGAAAACATAACAAATGACAAAAATTAATCCCATTTTCTTTGCTCTAAGATGGTCATACTGAGACACACAAACATGCGTGTGTATATGCATATTTATACCCCATGATGCCTTTTATTTTTATTTTTTGTTTTTTAAAACTTCCATGTCAAAGCTAAAAATCCATAAATCAAACTCTGAATTACTCTCCAAAAATAAAAATACTTATAGAGAGTACGCTTTTAAGCGAATTCCATAGTGTTGGAAGGGGCTTGCCGTGAACCACCTCACATTCAGCCTCCGCACGCAAATTTTTGTATCTCACCTCCACAGTGGGCAATTTTACACCGACACTGCAAAAACAATTCATTTTTTGGTAAGCTTCAAAAACAATTCAGACAAATGATCTGTTCATTGGTACATGCATGGAAAAAAACACTAACTCGTTGAGCAATGAAAAAGATAGCAAGAGCAATGAGCAGAAACATGGTATGTGAATTCAATTCTAGCATGCAAGTTTTTGCTTCTCTATGTATGACTTAGTTGCTATGACATCAATTCCCTTCAAATTGATTCTACATATATATGTTGCTTGTATATACTTAGGCATGATTTTTACAAGAAAAAAAAGTGAGTAGAAGGATTACTTGTCTATCCTGTTTTTTATTTTTCTCAACAAGTGAAGGTTGTCATGCTCAATGTGCTTAATGAGCTTCTCTATGAAGAGATGGCGTTCTTGAGCCCCAAGCTTGGTAACATCAATCACCCTTTTTCCTTTATAATCAGTACCACCAATTGCAGCCCACTGCAAGTCATATTCAGCCATCAACCTTTTTAGAGCTCAATCCTCAACTTCTTTGGAAACTCGAGTATGATGCCGAAAAGATGATCTACTACTTCTTCCAAGTTCTGCCAACTTAATTCTCAGTATCTATATATCTCATGTCGGTAAAAGTCCCACATAGAAAATACTAAAGTTAAGGGATTAATATAACACAATTGGGTCCAGACTTATGTTTTTGGATTAAATGGTATTTTTATATTTTCTATTAAGGTTTCAATTGGAATCTCTCCAAGGTGCTATCTTTCCAACAATAACAACAATTTGAGCCATTTTAGTTGAACTTAGAGAGCTTCAATTTGCAAGAAAAAGGTGGAGAAAGATGGTTTTAAACTCTCTTTATCATCATTACTTCAACAATCTTCATTGTCTGAGCCTAAGCATAGTGTTGCATGCATGTCTCTCTCTCTCTCTCTATATATATATATATATATACACACACATATACAAATGTTTCTATTGTTGATTAATTTAATCTTAGATTCTTAATCTACACAAATCCTTATCACATTCAAAATCTTACCTATTTAATTTACAACTGAGGTTTGAATTTTCACTTAACTAGCTTTTTTCTATTTGTATTATTGGTTTAAGTGTTGTTAGTGATACTGATAGCTTTTACTAAATAAATCTTATAAGTTGATGTGCCACTAATAATCATAAAATGGTAATTAGGACATTTACTTATTATTTTATTGAGGTAGCATGGGCACAAATCACATTCATTACCATGTTAGTTTGTCTTTTGTAAATCGATAGTAACTTTGGCATTTTTCATATTAGTTTTATAAAATTCATCATTGAATAAGGTATATAACAAAATTGAAGAACCAGCATGCATAAGTTTCTTATAGTTTTATAAAATTCATCATTGAATAAGGTATATAACAAAATTCAAGAACTCGCATGCATAAGTTTCTTATAGTTATGATAGATACGATAGAATATTAACCTATAGTGTCCATTTCAAAATAATTGCTTTTTATCATCATGCTAAGATACCAATTGGTTTTTGGTGTATGCAGAGCTTGAATCTCAAATTTCTTACACAACGACAAGAGACTTTACTTGAGCTAGTTGGAACCCCACTTCGTTATAGTTCTAATAATTATGGCTGTGTTTGCCCATGAGATGTTTGAAGTAAGATTGTCCTTTTCTCTTTTTTTTTCTTTTTTTTAAAATACAAGATAAAAATTTTATTCTAACTTAATTTAAGTGTATATGTGTGTGAAGTTTCCTCCCGGAGATTTGAACCCCGACCCTTACCCCCCATACTCCACAAGCACTTATACTTGTAAAGTGACCATCGATATCGCACCAAAGGTATGTGGTGTTAGAGCAAGATTATTGTCTTAAAAGTTACAACTTAGGACTGATCAAATCTTACAATTTGCTTCTATTTCCTTTTTCAAAAATAAATCTTATAAGTTTTGCATGCACCCTTTAATGTATTATCCTATAAGTACGCAGATCTAGGCTAATCCTATAAGAGCATCTCTAATAGATTATTTGAATTTTTGTACTGTTTGGACAATGAACAGTAACATTTATCTTTTATCTACTTACTTTTTCAAATACACTTTCCAACAAATTCTCTATCTTTTTCTCCATCTCATTTAAATATTATTTCTTCATTCATTCTTTATTCTTTCTTTTATCATCATTTATTCTTCCTATATTCCTTCCCAACAATTATATTTTTCAATGAAAAGTGTTATATCCACAACATTTTTTGCAATACTTTCACAAGAATCACATCAAAATCTTCTGTGGAAAGTTGTTACTAGTTCTAATTTGAACCCACCGTTGAAATTATTTTTTTACTCACCAATATTAGCTAATAACAATCTATTACTTAAGATTTATTGTGAAAATATTGTGATAGCGTTTCTTAATTGCCATTTCTTATTTTTTATATTATTTTTCCTTTCTTAATTTCATCCATACGTTTCTTTCTTTCTTTCTTTTTTGGTTTTTTCTCCACCACACACACGTATCCCACTCCTATCTCTATCTACCCTTCTTTTTCTTTTTCTAGTTCATTCCGGATCATTTCTTCAGCTCTCTCTCTCTCTCTCTCTCTCTCTCTCTCTCTCTCTCTCTCTCTCTCTCTCTCTCTCTTTACTATTTCTATTTCTACTTGATTCTAGAACACTCTCTCCCTCTATCTCACACAAACAAATTCTCTCTCATACACACATAGATCATCGGCGGAGATGTGGAGATCGACGTACACAGATCGGTCAAGAGAGAGTCATTTCAGCTTTTTTAGACTTTGAGCAAGGGACGACGAGAAGAGACTAATCAATCTCAGGCATCCATGTGCGTGTAAAACTGTGAGATAGCTAGAGATCGGCGTTCTACATTTTTTTTTTTTTTTTTTGGTTCTGGTTTGATTAGTTTGATTTTATTGTTCAAATTTCATTAGGCTTATGAGAAAGATTTTTTTTTGTGTTTCAAATCTTTCAATTGGGTTTTATGTTTTTGTTTTTAATATTCTTGGTTATTTTTCTAAGTATTAAACAGAACCTTGGCCATGCTTGGCTCCTCGGACTACATGCCTTAGGTAAATTAATACTTCACATTATTTCTAAGTGCTAAACAGAACCTTGGACATGCCTGACTCCTCAGACCACATGCCTTGGGTAAATTAACACTCCCCAATATTTCCCTGAATATTAAACAGATCATTGGTTATGTCGGCTCCTCGGACCACATATCTTGGGTAAATCAATATTCTTGGTTATTTCTCTAAGTATTAAACAGAACATTGGCCATGTTTGGCTCCTCGGACCACATGTCTTGGGTAAATTAATATTTCACATTATTGCTCTAAGTGTTAAACAGAACTTTGGCCATGTCCGGCTCCTCAGACCACATGCCTTGGGTAAATTAACACTCCTCATTATTTCTAAGTGTTAAATAGAATATTGGCCATGCCTAGCTCCTCAGACCACATGCCTTGGGTAAATTAACACTCCCCAGTATTTTCCTGAATATTAAACAGAACCTTGGTTATACCTGACTCCTCGGACCACATACCTTGGGTAAATCAATATTCTTGATTATGTCTCTAAGTATTAAATAGAACCTTGGCCATGCCTAGCTCCTTGGACCATATACCTTGGGTAAATTAATACTTCATATTATTGCCCTAAGTGTTAAACAGAACATTGGCCATGTCCAGCTCCTCGGACCACATGCCTTGGGTAAATTAACACTCTCCATTATTTCTCTAAGTATTAAACAAAGGGTAAATTAATACTTTACATTATATCTCTAAGCGTTCTGTTTCTCTTTAAAGAATTAGACCTCCTTGTTGATTACACAATTTTCAATACCAGCACATAGTCATTTTTCTCACTGCTTATGCGCATTTGATTTATTTGAATTAGCAACAATCCATTATTGTTAGCTTTTGTTAAAGTAAATCAACAATCTCAAGTCTCATCAAAGGGAAAAATGATAACTACAGCCAACCAAGGATAAATATTACGAGGAAATAGAAAGGTTCATAAAGTAAAAATTGAAGTCTTTTCATTAAATAAAAAAAAAAAAAAAGGTACATTATAAACAATGGCGAACTGCCACCACAAAAGAAAGAGTACAAAAGGAAAACTACAAAAGAGGAACTAAAAAGGAAAAGAGGAATAAAATCCTAAAACTAAGCCTTGGCCTTGGGAGGAGGGTCTTCCTTGCTGCCCGGCTGAGATGTAGGATGGTCGGCGGCCTTGGGGTCAGCCTCCTTAAGTTTGGCCTCAGCCTCCTTCGCCTTGGAAGCAACACCCTTGACCTTGGGGTCCGCCACCTTGGGTTTGGTCTCAGCCTCCTTGGCCTTGGTCTCTGACAGGGGCTTGACCTCCTTGCCTTTCCCTTATCCTTGGCCACCTTAACCCCCTGACCTTGGTCATCAGCTTGGCCAAGCCCTTTGGAGACCTTAGGAGGGGGAAGAGAGGCCTGAGTGATAAGGAGCTGCTCAGAAGAGATTGATGCAAGGGCAGCAGGAGGTGGGAACCAAGCTGGGACTTCACGAATGTCCGTAGGGTAGTAGACATTCCCAACTTGCCTCCACTCCGAGGTAGTAGGGACTCCTGCAAGGTTGAGAGCCTCCATCCACACTTTCTTACAGTAGTCCCTATAGACCTCGGCCAGCTCCACCGCTAGACGAACCTCGGTTTCTTGCACCCCGAGGTAGTAGGATGCTTGCTTCGAGGCCTCTACGGCTTCCTTAACTATCCAAGTAGCGGCCTTGGCTTTCTTTAATTAGCTCTGCCTTTAGCTCCCGAACGTGCTGCTTCGCTGTGGCTAGCTCTATCTCAGTGTGATAGAGCTTCTTACGTTGGTCCTCAGCCTTATCCTGGGCATTCTTCAAGTCAACCTCGGCACTCTTTCGTGCCCTCTCCTCGGCGGTCAGCTTGGTAATGAGCTTATGATTCTTCTACTCAGCTATGCCCAAGGCCTTATCGGTCTTAGCACGGAGGTTGGCCTCAACCTTAACCTCATTTCTCGCATCCTTGACCCACTCCTCGGCCACAAAAACCTCCTGGATGGCCTACATAGAAACAACAGAAGAGCACGTTATTAAAAAAAAAAAAAAAAAAGGGCAAACAAACAAAACAAAAGCAAAACAAAACAAAGAAAACGCCCTTAGTGAGGCATGTCTAGGAATTTATCAAAGCAAGGTCCCTCTTCAGGGATAAGAAGAGGTCTGGCTGCCGCACATGCTTCAACGCATCCATATCCCTAGGCAGTATGAGGGGCTGCTCTAGAGCTTCAGCTAGATAGTGGGCATGCCCTTTCTAGAACTCCCTGATGCTGGAGTTCTAGGGTATGGCAGACCCATCTAGCTCTACCTGAGGGTCTCAGGCGGGGTTTTGAAGGTGCACCTCGGCCATGGTCTGATCCTCCCTACTCTCAACCGAGGAGGCCCTTCCCTTACCCTTGGTCACCTTTTGCTGCTTGGGGGGAGGGACCTCGTCCTTTTGAGGGACTAACTCCCCCTCCTCAATCCCTTCCTTCTCCTTTCTCTTCTTCAGGCCAGCAGGGGCAAAAATGTTGACTAGAGGAGGAGGAGGAGGGGGAAAGGTAGTAGGGGGCTGGGACCCTGAGGCATCCTTGGGGCCTGACCCCCTAGCCTTGAGGAGGTTGGGCAATTCTTTCTTTTTATTGTCTAGCGGCATCTCGTCCTCCTCTGCGAAGCTGCTGTCTACGTGCGCAACGATTAGCTTGGGGGAGTGGACAACGGAAGATCTATCTAGCTCGCCTTCCGAGTCTGAGACCTAGATTATGGGTCCTCCTTGTTCCTCAAAGCAGAATTAGTCTATCTCCTCCTCAAGTGATAAGTGAAAGGACGCTGTTTCCTCTTTCAGGATCGCAACCTCGTGGGGAGCACGGTAGGAGGGCAGTTCCATGTGAACGACATCTTCTTTGGCAAGGAACTCGGGCGCGGTGACGCCTAACCAAGCCAAGCGAGGGTCACCGACTCTGATTGCGTGGCCTACATCCTGAAATATGTCAGATATGGACTCAAAGCGGAGGATGAGGTGCATGGCTCTCAACTGCCTGTCCTCGCTCACGAATACCTTGGACCTAAGCACTTTGTTGAGGTTTTCAACATTGACGAGGTTAAGGCTGGCCGCTACGTGCCTTTTATCTGCAAAAACAGCTGAGAAGCAAAATTACGGTTAGAAAGATGAACCCTTAGTCAGAGGCAAACAAAGCGAAAGAAAGAAAGAAAAGAGAGAACCACAAAACTAAGTCCCGTGCTAAGGGACCTAAACCTAAGGCACCACACTTGGCTCTCCCTCCCGAGTTAGGTAGTGAAGACCGTCGTGCCATTCACCAGAGGCGATTAGATAGTCGTCCTTCATGCCCTTGTTGGACTTGGGAAGACACGAGATAAGCCTAACAATTGAGGACCTAGACTTGAGGTAATACCCAGAGTCAGCAAGCGAATGACACTCGTACATCCACACGACGTCGTGCTAGATGAGTCTTAACCCCATGTGCTCGTTGAGAGCATTAACGCTACCTAAGACTCTAAATAGATTGGGCACACATTAGTGGGGGCACAGTCTATGGGTGATTAAATAGTCCCTAGTTACGCTACCTATGGGGAGTGTCATTCCCCCTTCTATGAAGGCGATCATGGGAATGACAACTTCCCTTTCATTCCTATGGGTAATCCACTGACCCGAAGCACAGTACCTCGAGGAATCCCCCTAGGGATTGTGGTATTTGGCCTTAAAACCTTCCATAACGGCGGGAGAATCTACTAAGTGGGCGAACCTACCCATTGGAACTGACTAAAAAGGAGTGAAGAAGGTATTTGTGAAAAAGAAGTAAAGAGTAGAAAGGTTGAAAAGAACGACCGAGGAGAAAATAGCCTAAGAACAAAGGAACTTACGAAAATAAGGGCAACGTCACTTCAGAAGCTTCTCAAGGGCTTGAAGATTTAGGAGATCTTGAGAGTTTGGAGACTTAGGAAATCTGGAGAGTTCAAAGATTGGTAAAGTGAGGGAAATGAATCCCCTAGGTGCTTTATATAGGAGGCGGAATTGGGTGGGAGTTATCCCGCTTAAAATTTGAGGAGAAATGCTAGCCATAGGATCTCCATCCCACCATAAGATGTGGGGAACAAAGTGCCGCCTGGAGCATTTAATGAGACGTTGTGGACTCTGCAGTGTCAGAACAGTTACGGGACACGTGAAGCGACATTCCCACATATGAGAGTCAGAGAAACATGTGGAACTAAATATCCAGGGTCAAAACCCCATTTTTCTCCTCGGATAAAAGGAGAAAACCAGAGTTTTGAAGGGCTATTGTGGGGTACAGGAGTTTGAGAAGAGTAATTGTGCCATGTGTCATACCCATGGTCGAGAGGGGCCATTATCATGTCGAGTAGGTTACACCCTCGGACAGTAAGACCACGACAATGGCACGTCCCCAAAGGAGGCCATACTGTAGAGATGGAGCTTCGGGAGAGGGGTTAGTCCTGACATGACTGAAGGGACGGTGGTTGCCACCACATTTAATGCATCCCACCAAATCTCCTAACTGCATTTATGTGGAGAAGACCCCTAAATAGTGCTACCTTGACTGCCACAACTCACAAAGAGTTTGAGAAGGTGTCTGATAGGATAAGTACTCAAGTAATGGCCTAGATGATCAATAAATGGAGGGTCAAGATCATCTGAAGGGACCTATATAATGTAAGAGACCCTCTGGGGACAAAGGGGGGAGAAAAATCTGAAGGGAAAACACCATAGCATTAAGAATAGCAACTGTAATCAGATCTAGGAGAAATATATTCAAGAACTGCTCTCCTCAGACATTGCAAAGGAAGAATTTCTGTGTACTTCATTTAACTATTCATTATTTTTCCTTGCTCTCTTACCATCTTTGGCCCATTAAGGGCGTCGTCACTTCATTAAAACCTAGCTTTTTAGCCCATTCTCTACAAATTTATTGTTTGGGTTCTTTGGACCTTAGTCTGTTCATCTTTTGGACCTAAGCACCAAAGCCCACACTTACATATATATATAGATTAGTAGCTTCACGTTTTAAAGGAAAAACTATGCGGTTTTATTTAATCAACAATTTACGATTAATAATTCACGAATTGCATAGGAAAACTATGTAGCTTTATTTATTGGACAATTAACAATTAATTCATGAATTGCCTATTTATATCTTGTACTTAATTTTTTTTCACATTTGGTTTGCTAGCCTTGATAGACTAAGAGCATTTGCAGCAGTGGAGGTATAATGCTATAATGCTAAATTTTAGCTCCACAAACATTAAAATGATGCTCCAGCAGTGGAGCTAAATCTATTTTTTTTAGCTCCACTGCTACAGTGCACATCTATAGATAGATGTGCACTGTTCATGAGAGCTAAACAGCCGGGACTTAAAATAATAAAAAGTCTCTCTCTCTTTCTCTCTCTCTCTCTCTCTGTCACCGGCCCAACGTCACCGGCCTCAGTCACTCCATCACCGGCCCAACATCACTGGCCTTCGACCCACGCCTCCGCCGACCTCAACGTCACCGGCCCAAGCCTCCGCCAACACATGATCCACGTCTCCGATCCACCGGCCCACGCCTCCCAAGCTTCCGATCCACCGCTGCCGCCCATCTTTCTATTCTTTTTGCTGTGATTGAGTTTTTTTTTTTTTTTTTTTTTTCATATGGGTTTGGTGGCTGTGGTGGTGGTGGTTGATTTTGGCTATAGTGGTGGTGGATGATTTTGACAGTGGGTTTGTGGATTTTGGTTGTGGTGGTGGTGGATGATTTTGGCTTTGGCAGTGGGTTTTGTGGATTTTGGCTATAAGTTTTTTGTGGTTTATGGTTGTGGTTGTGGTTGTGGCAGTGGCAATAGGTTGTGGTTGTGGTGGTGGTGGTGGGTTTTGTTTTTTTTTTTTTCTATGTTGTGTTGTGGTTGCCAAAATAGAGTGGTGGTTGTGGCCGGTGGTGGTGGTGGTGGTGGTGGTTGTGGGTGTGATTGTGGTGGTTGTGGGTGTGGCTGATGGTAGAGGTGGTTGTGGTTGGTGTTGTGGGTGTTTTTTGGTTAGCGGGATATATTATTTTATTGTAAAGGATATATTATTTTATTGTGATGTTTATATTATTTTATTGTGTTGAAAGTTAAAATAAATCCACTGCTGCAGCATATGTATAGGTAAAATAGATAAAGTAACTTTTGGTGGAGCTAAAAAGCTAAATTTTTAGCTCCACTGCTGTGAATGCTCTAAGTAGTAGTTGTTTTACATGTCAAGGCAGGTGGCCCTTTATGCCATTTTGAAACATGAAGAAAATTTATGTACAATTCTTTAGATGTGTTTTAGGTTACTCAATTAAATTCACCAATGCGGATATATTGACCAATGAGCTACGTAGTTGAATTTATTTATCTTTGAGAGTAGATAACACCTTTTACTTGCAATCACATGTTTGAATTTAATTAAAGATCCTAAAGAATAAAACCCTAATAACTGTAAGGAATTGTGTTTAAATTTTTCTCTTAAAACATGATGCCTCTATTGGGAAAGCTTTGTTGTATCAATAATTGATTTAAAGAAAATTTGTTAGATTTTTTTTTTTTTTTTTTGAGAAACAATTTGTTAAAAATGATTAGTTATTTGAAACAAATTTATTTTAAAGCTGACTAGGTTTGTTTGCAAAGTGGATGCGGGTACAACTGTACGTACAAGGTTTTATTAAAAATTTCCCTAAATACCTATATTTTATTCTATTCTAAGTTTCTTTAGAATAGAATAAATAACTTCTATTTTATTCTATTCTAATTATTATATATATATATATATATATATATATATATTTATATATTTAATTTGATTATATTATTTTTTTAAAAATTCTTAAACGTGTTTTGAAATTAGAAACCATGGTTTTATTATGGCCTCTATTTCTAAGTTTCTTGACTGGTATTTTAAAAAGAAAAGAAAAAGAGAAAAGAAGGCAGCTAGCTTAGGTGGAATTTATGAAAGACGCTAGATTCTCAACCAAAAAAAAAAAAAAAAAAAAAAAAATCACAAACTTCTTTTAAGCCCAATTTAAGTTCGATGGTTTGATTAGTCAGCTTTAGACAGACATTAGATCAACATTGATAAGGCCCAACTTAAACTAAAGTGGACACAAGGGAGAAATTTGGTTGTAAAAAATAGTAAAAGTGGAGGGCTAATGCTATTAATTTAGGCTTTATTAGATGTTTAATTGTTAAGCACATTGCAAGTAATGAAGTCACCAAGCTGGCCATTCTAGAGCAAATGATTCCATTTTACAACTTTTTTTATTTATGTATTTATTTATTTTTTAAGCTTATAAAGCTATCCCTCCCAAGAACAAAATGGGTAAGAGGAACAACCAATTGTGACAAGTATAATCATAGTAATTTAACTTATAAGGACCCATGAGGAACCCAAGTGGGGATTCATATACGCCCCCTCATGTAAGATTTGTAAATTAAACTATAGCCCAACTTCAATCCCATCCAAAGAAGTTAGAGACAACAATAATAATATTAAACCAAGCCAGTGATACATATTTGCTTACTAAATTTGAGCACAATGCCTATTTTACACCAAGACTCTAACCATTAAAGTACAAATTTGGATAGAGTTTTATTAAGCTTCATGTAATCAATCGTGTTTAATCATCTCCAAAATTGAGATCATATTATGTAAAAATATATTCTTAGTGACAACAAAAAATTATTAGACAAAACCAATGTTTCATTATTGCTTTCAAAAATCTGAGAATAACGCGCACCTACTTCACACCAAGTCCCTAGCCATTGACTAAAAATTCGGATAGTGTTTTACTAAGCTTCACATAATCATATTTAATCATCTTCAAATTGAGATTATATTGTGTGAAGATATATTTCTAGTAATAAAAATAATATTAAACCAAACTAATGTTTACAAATTAGTTCACACTCTGATTCTTGAAAATAAAAAATAATAATAATTAAAAAAAAAAGTTGACACTACTCTATCACTCATTGATCTCATTTTTGGACCCATCATAACACAAAGAAAAGGCAAGGGTGCGAAAACATATATACCTTTCTCTCATCTTTTTTTACTTTATTGATCTTTGAATCTGCCTTCATCATGTTTATGAATATGATGTTGATTTCATTGTTATCCAAGTCAAACGGCAAAAGTCCAATGTCCAAATTAATTTAGTAAAATGCAGTAATATGATACACGTAAAAAGTGGCATAAATATGAACTTTAACACACCTCATAGACGAAAACAAACTCCCACACGTGCTAGCTTAACATAAATTGATCTGTTCTTATAACAAGTACGGGAAAAGGATTTTATCACCAAAAAAAGTATGGGAGAGGGATTTTGCTGAATATATGTATAAGATGTGCTATCTATATATTCAAATACCTCGTAGGAACCGATTACACACGTGCAAGCTTGCTGGATTTTTTCTTACTTGCTTTAAGAACTCCTTCACACAACCTCTATAATTCTTAAGAGTGTCATTAATTAGAGATGCCACTAGAGTCTCTTATGAGATTCTCATGCTTCGAAATTTAGGATATGTTTGATGATGTCCTTAGAGAAAGAAGACTTGCTTTGAAAAGCTCTCAGAAATTGTATGTTTGTTACAGATTGAGTATTTTTATTTTTATTTTTATTTTTATTAAAAAAAGTGCATTCACTTAGTGGGGGGAAAAGATCAAGCTAGGTTGATGATTTTGAGTATTGGTTGATGGAAATTTTGTTTTTGGACTAAAATTGAAAGATTCTTCTCTGGAAATTTTGTGCTCTTTTTTGGGTCTTTTTGTGAGAAGAAGACTTCAAATATAAAGTTTTGGTAGGGAGGGTCATGGGTGAAGGTTTTTATTTATTTATTTATTATTATTATTTTTTAATGATTCTCCTATTTATAGAACTTTATTTTCATATCTCACTAAAGGTTTTGAAAACATCCCACAACAAAAGTGGGCAAAATAAAAAATTTGGGAGGTATCGGGCAGATAACTGATCAATACTTTGACAAAAGATTTTCCATTTTTTACTTCTTATTTTTTTTCAATTTTGTTCCAAACTTTTTCTATTTTTAAGAGATAAATCTATGTTTTTTTTTAATTTTTTTTTAATTTTTTTTATAAACTCTTATTTTTGGTAGGTTGATAATTGATTAGCCTTTCCAAACTAATGAAAAAGTAAAATAATTTCTAAATTCTACATTTATCTTGTAAAGTTATCCTATACCTTGCACATAACCATAATTGCCTTCCATTTTAATCCATAAGAATTAAGATTTTAATTGAACTTTATTGACTTTATTCCCTGACCCTAATCACTTTAATTAGGCTACAACCTTAATACGGTACATATGGGTGCTTTCACACATGCGTTTGATAAAAAAAAATTAAAAAAAAAAAATCTTTTTACTTTTTAAATGTATTTTGACCAATTAGTTACACACTTACAATTAAAAATCTCTTTTTGTTTTAATAGTACTTTAAGCAAATAAGCACTTCAACAAGACTCATCCTAATGCACCACATATATGCTCTTCCCAAATTACAGTAAAGGTTTAAAATATATGTGAGTGACAATTGAGCTAGCAATACCAAGATTAACATATACTTTTCAAAAAGGAAAAACATATATTATCTAATGATTCCCATCTAATTTGTTGACTTCATTGATTATTGAATCTGCCTTCTCCATGTTTATGATGTTGATTAATTTCAATGTTATCCTATTCAAATGGTAACAAACTAATAATCATCCAACTATCATTGACTTCTGCAATCTCTTTTGTCTTTTGAAAAATAAAAGGTTAACATCATTTAGCTAGCTTACAATCTTTTTTTTATAATTATTTATTTTTATCTTTTAATCAAAGGAACATGATATTAGCATCTAGCATACAATCATGACTCTTACAATCTAGTCAAATATCATCAGCAAAATATATTTATATATAAACTTTCCTCTCTTTTTTTTAATTTTTTTTTTAATTTTATAATTCCACATCAATTAGAGAAAATAAAATAAAATCCACGCATGATTGACATATCGTTTTTTTTTCTCTTCCATTAATGTCAATATTTTAGAACTCAAACTTAACATTGACAGGTAGAGAAATACAGTGGATCATAACATGACCATTTTTACAATTAGCTGAAAGGATAAGCTATTATGGTAAAGGAATATAAACCCATAATTATATTTAGCTTTTCAATGTTTTCATCTATCAACAACCATATATGACTTACCACTGGAGTAGCTCATGAAAATTTGTATGAAGTAGCTAGCACCTAAAAAATTGGTTCTAGCCTTATTTCCTGGGCTGGCTCCGCGCGCTGACATGGAGGACACCTAACCCCACAAGCCTGCCTCATTGCCGACCATCTCTAGTGGGGTAGGCCATCCTTATCCCATATTTGGCCTACACTCCACCGACACACCAATCAATTGGGCCCCATGGGAATTAATTGGCATCATCTTAAAGCTAATTTCTTCAACTCTATAAAACACAAAAAAAAAAAAAAAAAAAAAAAAGAAAAGAAAAAAGTCTAGGATCATGTGCATGTGCAAGAGTTTGATGGCGTAGAAGAACTGATAAAATCCATTAACCCAACAAACCGACACGCTTCATAGTTCACTCATCACCCTAACACCTTACATTACTAATAATTTACTACTTGCTTTTGAAAACCAGAGAATTAAAATAATAATAGTAATAAAAAATAGATTGGTTGAGATATTGCCTGTGGCTTAATGCTGATCATATTCCTTTTGTGTTTTAGTTCCGAAGCTTGGCCTCTTAATCAGAAATCAACTAGTGGATAATTGATATCTAGGACTAGGAGCTTTTTTTTTTTTTTTTTTTTTTTCATTTTGGTTTCTATATATATTTTGTTAATTAAAAGCATTGAAGTTAAAGTTAAATCCTAGTTATATTTGGAGAACATACGGGGACAAAATATAGGTTCTTCCCATTACGGAGTCTTAATAATGGTTAACTTTGACATAATAAACCAATGGTTGATTGATACATAGGAACTCATTGTTTTCTGAGTATTTTAATTAAGAAATGAGCCCATCTCAATAATTAATTTGTTCCTCAATAGCCAAAGTTCCAAGCATACAGTGGGAAGGAAAAAGAAAGCAAAAGGGTAGTAATTTTTTAATATACATTGAATATTTTTATGGTTTGAATAAAGAACTATCCAAACCGTAAGCAATTTGATTGGGTTACAGGGTGCTTTGGCATACATCCACTTCTATAGGGATGTGCCTGGATTACAGAGTGATGAGTGATTACAGGGTGCGTTTGGCAAACCTAAAAAAATTAGTATTTTGGAATTTTTGAGCTGATTTTAATAGGTTCCAAATTTAAAAAATAATTAATATAGATGAGGGTTCATCCAAATGCATTCTAAATATATGCTCTTCCAAATTATAATCAATGTTATATATATATATATATATGTGTGTGTGTGTGTGTGACAATAAACCATTAAACGTATACCTTTCAACAATGTTTGTCTGATGGAACTCCATTCGAGCTTATTATAAACATATATATGGTCGATTTTGATTGCTATGCTGCAAAGTTTACTTTTCAAAGAAGTCATGAAATGGACTATTTCTAGACCGGAGATATGATGTTGTCACTTGCTTAGCTACAATTTCAGAGGCATATGGACATTTGTCTTTGAACAACTATATATTTTGGATTAGAGGACCATATGTCACATGTCGTATGTGACATATGTCATTATGTATTGGCTCTCTGATATTGCCCTTTGGTGTACTATCAAAGGCATCGAATCTATTTACGGAATATTTATTTAGTATATAAAAGTAGATACATTTTTTTTATGAGAATATAAAAATAGATACATGAGAATTTATGTTTTATAGTGAAGATGAGATTACATAGATATATAAGTTAGACTTAAGCCAAAAAAAATTATAAAACAAAGTTGAAAACGCTGTAGCGAAACGAAATAGTAAAGAAGCTACGTACTGAACCCAGTTGACAGAATACTTCCTTCCGTGACATCATTTTCACCGTTACCTACTTTTCTCCTACCTACCACCATCTCTCTCTCTCTCTCTCTCTCTCTCTCTCTCTCTCTCTCTCTCTCTCTCTCTCTCTCTCTCTCTCTCTCTCTCTCTCTCTCTATATATATATATATATATATACATATCTTTTGTTAAAATTTTAATAACAAAAATATTTAGGAATTAAATAGACTTAATTTTAAAATTTGAGTGACTAAATTGACATAATTAGTAGATAGAGTACTAAATTGAATTTTACAAAATAATTTGAGGTTCAAATTAGTAATTTAACCTATATTTTACAATATTTTAATAATATGGCTAGTTGTATGAATAATAGGTATTGCACTGGATGCAATTAACCCATTTTTTTCACTAATTTTTTTTTACTACACTCACTTAATTTTAATTTTTTCTTTCTTCTAAAAAAAAGCTTTCAACACCAACGCTAGGGGCTAGGAGTAATAGGACCACGTATCGTTCTCGAAATTGGAAATATGGGATATGTACTGCAACTTATATAAGTATAATACAATGTCAATAAATTCATGCTTCCTTATACGAAAAAAGAAACCAAAAAAAGTCAAGCGGTCCAATTTGAAGTTTTTTATTTTTTTTAATGAATTTTTTTGAGCATTTTGTTTATTCGAAGTTTGAAATAGAAACTTTAATTCATGTTTTTCCTTATTTTTTGTGAGTGAGTGTATATTGCTTGTGTGACTATATATATATATATATATATATGTGTGTGTGTGTTAGGTTTTAAATCCCTGTAAACTAGATTGTTTAACCTAATTAATTAACCAATTGAATACTTAGGTTTATTATTCAGATCTAGGTTAAAACAAAACAATCATATCATGCAAAACAGCGAAAAATAAAGAACACAATGATATGATCACCCAGGAAAACCAAACCAGTAAAAAACCTGAAGATGATTTAACCTAACTATCCTCAAGGTAAAAATCAAATCCACTATAGAGAATCAAAGTTTACAATAAGATTTAGACCACTAACATTTTATTGCTACCACATGTAAAATTTACTGACATGATCACGTGCAAGTTCCGAATCCACGGACTCCTTCTCTATTAGGCCTTTGCAACACAAATACCCACACTTGTGATAAAAAAAACATAAACTCTCCTGTTTGTGGCTCCAAGACCGCCTTTAAAGGTTTAGATCATCAGCATCTTTGATAACTAGAGAAGACAACAACTTCTACAACACCAGATCTTGAGATTCTTCAAGGAATAACACCAGTATAAGACATTAGAGAACTTTTGAGTACAAAACCCTAGATCTACAAAAGAGGCACAAGATGCACTCTAATATCTTTGAAAAGCCCTTATAAAAACGTGTTTAGGGTTTCCTTTATATACTAGAAGAAGTAGATCTAAAACCCTAATCCTTAATGGGTTTGACTTGCTGTTTGGGCTTAATTAAAATTCTGCAGATATGACTCTCGATCAATCGAGCTTGTTCCTTGATCGATTGAACCTGTTCTTCGATCGATCGAACCAGGCAAATTTCGAATTCTCTTTTCTGTAGCTTGCTTGTTCTTGAATCTTAACTTAAATCACCTTGAGCATTGTCTAATAATACCTATAGACTCTAAGATCTATATCTAGACAAGTTTGTGTTCATGATTTGTCAATTGTTCTGAACTTTTAGAACTTAACAATCTTCCCCTTTAGAAATTCGTGACAAAACTTACATACAAAATGAAATGCTCAAATACAAGAACAACTCAATACAATAAAATGCCCAAATGCATCACAAATCCCAATCTAAGACTCCTAACTTAGAAGTTGCAATAAGAGGTAGAAGTTCTTGATCATAATGTACCTGTCTTTCCTAAAAACACATCACCGCATGTGTGGAAAGAAAGACATATAAACAAAATGAAGCACAATATAAAAAAAAAAGAGTAAATTCTAACTCTCCCCCTAAGTTAGATTCATCAAAAAGTTTTTATATTCTCCCCCTAAACAAAACATTTTAAAAGCCTTTTTAAACAGGATTCCAACATTTCATCTATTTCTCCCCCTTTTTGTCATGTATTGACAAAAACAACTCATACAAAGAGTAATCAGACAACATACGCAACAAAAGTCAAGAAAAAATAGAGAATCAAGGAAACAAATGTGATGCGAACCTCAATCGACACACTTTGAGACCCAACAAATAATATTGGAATAATTGCTCAAGAAAGCTAAAATTCAGATTTTGATAGAACCCTGACCCAACGTTTATAAGTGAAACGCGAACCAAAAGTATAAGTAACAGACCTTAACCCAATGATTATAATTGAACCACGAACCGAAGGTATAAAGTTTGAACGCCACAAGGAAGAATCCCTGATAAGTTCAAAGTTCTTGAAGAACCAAAAGAAGAGCAAAGCCTCACCTTTTCTGATTTTTATTCAATAATCTCTATTACAACGAGTGCATGATATTTATATGTCATGACTGAAAATATAAAAAAAAACGTACTACAAAATAAAACCCTAAATAAAAGTTGATTTGGTCTGAAATTAGCAGATCCAAAATAGGAAAATAGCTAAAAAACGTTTTAAATAATAAAAGCCTAAAATTAAGGTAGATTTGGTCTGAAATTAGAAGCTCTAGAATAGGAAAAATGTCTATTAACTGATATGGAGGCTGAAAGTCAATCAACCATTGATCCACGTCATAAATCACACCCAATCAAGCTAGATCAGCCCTCAATAGCTTGGATTAAATTTATTACACCTTCATCTTCCTTTGGGCCAAGCTTGGAATGTCCTGCATTAGAATCAGCCTAAATCTCTTGAATCAGCCCATTAAGTGCTTCTTTGATCTTCTTGGATCTTGCTTTAGTAATAGGCCCAACTGGAACATGCAATGGATCCTTGAATGCTTGTTGATTCTCATCAAAATGAATCCAGCTCTTTAGAGGCAACTCCCCCTAGGAAGAGCAACAACTCCCTCTAAGAACACAAAGGTTAAAAAAAATAATTTCTCCCCCTATTAAAATAGGAAAAACAAAACATGTTTTGGGAAAAATAGTTTTGGGGAAAATTTAGGAGGTGGGGAAAACTAAAAAGACACAAACCTAACCAAAACAAATTGAGGTTACACATAAACACAAATATTCTCTCTTTCAATAAATGCAAACTTGACACTATGGGACCCATAAATTGATGGTGTTTGAACTCAAATCAAGTAGAGAAAATATTTGCACATTATTATCCATTATATCTCTTTAGAAAAATATTTTCTACAATTCACATATAAAAATAACATATACTAAACTGTACAAAACTCAAAAATTAATCAATCAATTTTTAAATCAAGTTGAGTACCCAATTTAGCAAAGTGTATGCATGTTACGTGTGAAAGCAATGAGAGATATAACTGCAAAACCGCAAGATGGATACAGAAAACAATGCAATGCATGTGAATCCTAAACATAAATGATGCATGAAAAAAAACTTGGTCAAAAACTTAGAAACTGAAAATTTTTTAATTTCGATTGGTCGAGCATCGATCGAACATCAATCAAGTCAGGCAGAAGCAAGCTTCAAAAACCTGGAAATTTTCGATTGATCGAAAAACAAGTTCGATCAATCAAGCCTTTAAAAATTAGAATTTTTGAAAAACCAGAAATTTTTCTGCAGAATCAATTTTCAAAAGATTTTTCATGACATGTAATGCATGAGAATGATTCCAAAAAAATTTCAAAACACATTATCTTCAACTTGAGTTTTCAAACCAAAGTTTTTTATTTTTCTTCTCAAAATTTAAACCAACCCTCAAAGAATTTTGCATCAAACATCACAAAGTGTATAATCTTGGATGGCCACACTAGTTTACACACAATCTCATATACAAAGCTTAGCAAAGAATTACTTGTGATGTGTGTGCAACTAGTAAGAGCATGAGATACATATAAGGTGATATGTAGATAGTAATCAACCAAAATTTAAAAGTGACTATCATCTAAAGAGTTACATCATATAACTCCCACATCTCTTAGAAAACAAGCTTGCAATCATGTATTTTTTTTATTTTTGCCTTATACATTTTATGCAGATTTTTCTTTTTCTTTTTCTTTTCTTTTAAGGCAACACCTTACTTTTCTTGTTGTGTTTGTGCTACACTTTCTCAAGCACTAAATCTTATGATATGCACAAGGTGTTCATGATTGGCTAGTAAACAGTGGTGAGATGGTTATTTATGCATTTCTCTTAAGATTTTTTAGTCTTTACAATCAAATGAATGTGACTTCAAAATCAAGATCATTTGAACAACCACTATAAACACTCACACAAATAGGCACTACATAGCACAAACTAGCAAAATGCATAAAAATAAGCTCATCCAAGCTAAACAAGATACATAGTCATGAAATGCACATTTCATATATAGGCCAACCTCAACTACACATATATGATGTGTAATACAAAAAAAATCCTTTTGGTTTTTCAAAAAATATTTTATGACCAAAAATAAAAGGCACACATTATGCTTAATGAATATAATGCAAAAACAATGCATGACAATGCTAAACTAAGCTATAGAGGGTACATAAACAAGAAATATCAATTTCTTAATTAACCCATGAGTAATGTACAAACTAGTACATACTCATACAAAATCATATTTATCTCAAAATAATCATGCACTTAGTTGAGCAATACATACTATTCAAGTTTATCCACAATGTCAAGCATGTTCTAAATTAAGAGAGAGATATTATAATTTATGTAATCCTCAAGAAAAATAAAACTAGACACAAAATAAAATATTTTTGTCTTTTTGAAAATTTTCAATGTTTTTGGATTTTTTTTTAATAAAAAAAACCTAAAAAACAAAACAACCAAAAACAGAAACAAAACATATCCATAAACAATTGAAAGAATTAAATCAGGGACAGGTAAACAACACTCACTTTAGCAAGTCTTTTCTCACCCATATGGCACGAGTCTTCGACTTTGTTGGTGAAAATCCATTGAGAGTAGAGTGTATTTGAGAGATTACACCAATCTTCTAGAAAAAAATGAAATCCTGCAAATTCCTTTCACAAGCCTCAAAAAGATCAACTGAAACAATAGTTTCCTTTTTATTCAAAACATCACAATAAAAAACAGTAAGACACTTAAAATTATCTATGATAACAGGGATCAAGGATCAACTCTAGGTATAATGGATCAACTCTAGGTATAATAACCTAAATCAAGAGCTAACCCGCTCTGATATCACTTGTTAGGTTCTAAAAGTTTAGAACAGTTGGCAAATCGTGAATACAAACTTGTCTAGATATAGACAATGCTCAAGGTGATTCAAGTCAAGATTCAAGAAGAAGTAAGCTGCAGAAAAGAGAATTCGAAATTTTCCTGGTTCGATCGATCGAAGAACAGGCTCGATCGATCAAGAGTTGTATCTGCAGAATTTTAATTAAGCTCAAACAGCAGTTCAAGCTCATTAAGGATTAGGGTTTCAGATCTACTTCTTCTAATATATAAAGGAAACCCTAAGTACATTTTTATAAGGGCTTTTCAGAGAGATTAGAGTGCATTTTGTACCTCTTTTGTAGATCTAGGGTTTTGTATCCAAAAGCTCGCTAATGTCTTCTACTAGTGTTATTCCTTGAAGAATCTCAAGATTCGGTGTTGTAGAAGTTGCTGCATTCTCTAGTCATCAAAGGTGCTGATGATCTAAATCTTCAAGGGTGGTCTTGGAGTCACAAACAGGAGAGTTTGTTTTTTTTATCATAAGTGTGGGTGCTTGTGTTGCAAAGGCCTAATAGAGAAGGAGTCCGTAGATTTGGAATTTGCACGTGGTCGTATCAGTAAGTTCTACATGTGGTAGCAATAAGATGTTAGTGGTCTAAGTCTTATTGTAAACTTCGATTCTCTATAGTGGATTCGCTTTTTACCTTGAGGATAGCTAGATTAAATTCTCCCCAAGTTTTTTACCGGTTTGGTTTTCCTGGGTGATCATATCATTGTGCTTTGCATGATATGCTTGTTTTGTTTTAACCTAGATCTGAATAATAAACCTAAGTATTCACTTGGTTAATTAATTAGGTTAAACAATCTAGTTTACAGAGATCTAAAACCTAACAATATATATATATATATATATATATATATATATATATTTAAAAGTGGGTTTGACTGTGTTCAGGGGCGGAGCTACACTTAGCAATGGGGGAGAGGGGGGCATGGCCCCCCCAAAATTTTTTAAAAACTTCATAATAATGTATGCATAGTTTGCAATTGTTTAAAATATTAGACCTTAAAATCAATATTGGGCCCCTCCAAAAAATAAAAGCTGCCCCTACAAAAAAGAATTGAGCAACTAATTGTTGGGTTCCAAAAAATAGTTGATAAGAACAACAAACCATCCACCTTGTAACAAAAATAGTTGTTAATTTCAAATTTTTAGTTTTTTCCTCTCTTAATTGGTAGTTTTGGTTGCTGAGTTCAAAAGGTAAGTTTTTAATAAAATAAATTCTCTTAGAGTTATCTTATTTTATTTGGGACTAAGTCTTTTTGTTGTTTTTGTTAAGTTTGAAATTGTTTGTCAATACTTAATTAGTTAGTCACAAAACATTAAATGAAAAAAAAAAAAAAAAAAAAAAAAAAAAACTACACTGAGGATATGTGACGTTAGGGAGCGACAATACTTAAAAGTCAATTTTCTCTGGTTAAGTTTCCAATTGTTTTTCAGTGCTTTATTTAGACTAAAAATGTTGAATGAAAAAAAAAAAATAAAAAGGATAATTTTATGTTAGGGAGTAAAAATGTAGCTGTGCAAATGTATTTATATATGAATATGTAATTCGTCTCCCCTAAACTAAAATTCCTGGCTACATCCCTGACTGCGTTAGTGGTGCTGACTGCTTACTTGACGCTCCTTATGCTCTTCACACCGAGAAATTTTCATCAAAACGCGTAAATCAGGTTGATTAATTACAGAAAAGCAAATACTTTGTATTTTTTTTTTTAGCAAACTTTTGGTGTATGTACAAGAACAATCTTGCATGAGATGAGAGCGTCAACAGGTGTGAAAAGATAATATCATGCAGAAGCAAGAGAGAACGTAAAAGGTGGTAGGTGCTTGAACTGCTTGTCTGGTTCTTCGAATAATTACGTTAAGAAAAAGGTGAATCTGTAAAATCTCTGAAAAATATTAAAATAGATCCTTAGCATGAAGTTTCATTAAAGAGTAGTCCTTTAATTATCACAATCTTTCTTTCTTTCTTTCCCTATTCTCTCTCTCTCTCTCTCTTCTTCACCGATCATCTGATCTCTCTCATCCTCGTTTACGTACCCAACCCAACCTTATCTTTATTCTTTAGGTCTCTTTTACCAAACCTTATCTTCAGATTTCATCCCTAAACGACAAGATAGTATACTAAAACAAAAATTGACCGCTCGGCAGAATTGAGCTTGATGCTACAGTAATAAGATTCTCTCCATTAAATATTACTTTAACAGCTTCTTTGTTAAGGAAAGGTCATGGCTCGTACGGGGGGGACATTTATTAGGTTGCGTCTATATGTATGATCATTTTGATTTGGATTTAATTAGATTTTTAAATTAATTGATTTAAAATGGCTTGATTTTATATTTATTTATTTTAATATTCTTTGCTTGTGTTCATTTGATATGTTGAAGATTTGAAATTCCGATTTTAAGATCTCTTGTTGGGATATATACTTAAATTTGGATCAATAGAATGGTTTTTTTTTTTTTTTTCAAACCATTTGCATTTGACCTAATTGATATCTGGTACTATTTGTTATACCACAGACAAGATGATGGTTGCATATTTTCCAACACAGCATAATAATTAAAAAGCTGATTGGGGGCCCAACCCTAAAAGAAACACCAAATCGATGGAAGGAGAGAGAGAATGGTAATTGCGTCCGACTATGGCTTATCATGTATATAATATATTTGAGGTAGCCCACGATGAGTAGCATTTTGAAATTCAGAGTTCAGCCAAAAACTTTTCTAGATAATGATCAATGTTCTAGCCTTGGTCAATAAAATTATTTTACAGTATAATCATGTACCTCTCTAATAATCGAACTTCCAATATTTGGATGAACTTATTTAAATCTATTTATTTTTATCCACCAATAACACACTACATAAAAAATAAAAAGACCTATTTCAACCCATTTTTTGAAGAATTCACTAAAATTTGTCCAAATAAACACTAAAATGTGATGCTCCGTAACTATTAACAGACCACCTTTTTTTTTTCTTTTTTTTCTTTTTTTTTTTTGAGAAAAAACTATTACAAGACTTAATTAAGGACTTTCGAAATAAATAACATAGCCCTTAATATATATATATATATATATATATATATATATATATATATATATATATATATATATATTTGGTTTATATGCTCATTTATATTCGATCTACATATATCCTCTTTCCAAATTACAAAACCGGTTATAAAAAACAAATTACAATGACTGTTTAATATATATATTAGTTTCCATAGCCCCACACCCCGCCACCGCTCATCTAACCGTCATTGTCTTCTTTGTTAAGTACATATTATACAATCTTGTCAAATCACTAGCTTTCCTTCTTTTCTTTTCTTGACAATTCCACATTAAAGGGGACTGAAAGCACAGAAATTCGACCACAAACAGCATAGCAACAGGAAGAAAAAGCAAAGACAGGTGTAGTCGAATTCAAGCTGGAGATGTTAACACTTCAGTTCGAGATGAACCAAGATCTTAACTTTTATTGATAAGACGCCAATCTCATTATCTATGGGCCCTAAAACTTTTATTATTTATCTTCTTATTTGACAATGTGAACAATGTAGCCTATATAAACAGAAAAAATATAGATCACACACTTTTTTGTGATCATAAAAAAAAATTAAAAAGTGATACTCTTTTATCCTCTTATCTTATATCGTTTATAAACCCTTTTAATCATTATAAAAAAGGTTCATATTAATTTGTTAATATGCACACCCCTCGCATTGACGCCCTCTCTTTAAAAGAGCAAATGACAAGTGCAAAGTATATTTTGCAATCTTTTTTTATTTTTTATCTGAGTATATTGCAAAATCTTTTTACAATATGGTTGGTGGCAGTTGGCAAGTTGATTTGAAAGGAATTTGAGTTCAATGAATCGTCGTCATCATATCACAATACAATTCACCTAATCACCTATTCAACAATTAAGGCCAAGAGCACAATTAATGCAAGATTAACAACAAATTGAATATTGAATCATTGATGCACATCTTCTGGAAATGGCCAGCCATTACGGTGGTTGAAACTTGAAAAAGAAAAACTAGAACAACAAAATCAAAGATGCGAACTTCGATTCTCAAAAAGCGATTCAGTGTGGTCCGGTCTGGTCCCACTGGTCCATCAACGTAATTAGAAATTTTGAATATTTCCTTGTCTTATTAATTTCAAACTCGCTTTACATATACTCTTAACAAGTCCCAATTTTTCTCAAAAAATAAGAGTCCCAAGTCACAACCCACAGGCAGTGAAAAATGAATAGGCATTCACAGCCACAACTTCTCAAGTTCTTAGTTCCACTAGCACCGTTCTTGGTTTCACTGTTTTTCAATATCCATACCTCATATGCTGATGTTGGCACTGCAGCCCTCTATTCTCCACCATATTTACCAACAGCATGTTATGGAAGCGATGAATCTCAGTTCCCATCAAGCAACTTGTTCGCAGCGGCCGGTGATGCAATATGGGCCAATGGTACAGCATGTGGGAGGCTGATTTTGGTTAAGTGCATCACTACTACTTCAACACCATATGCTTGTAATCAAAACCAGACAATTCAGATCAAGATTGTTGATCATCATCATATAATGGGTCAAGAAGCTTCTGTTCTGTCAGCTTATAACACCACCTTGTTTTTGTCTCCGACTGCTTTTGGGACTATTGCAAATTCATCTACTTCTTCTTCCAATATCAATATAGAGTTTGAACGGTAAGTCTTTCAATACCCTTTTTTATATTTTCATTTCCTAAATCAAAATATATGCTCTAACACAAATATTAGTGCAGTCCTTTGCTTTGTTACTAATCCTGTTTGGCTGTTTATTCAAAATCTCTTAAAGGCAATTCCTAGAAAGGTTTTCTTTTTTCTTCACTTTTTATGTTGTATAGCTTGTTGCAAACTCTGGATATTCTATCCCCTTAAAGAATATTGCTAGCCAAATCAAAGTAAGTAGCATTTAAATGAATATTGCTAACAATGCTTTTTTTGGTTACAGACATTTTTTTCCCTTTGTTTTTGAAAATGAAAATTGAAGTGTTTACAATTTGTTAAAGTAGGTTCCAAAAATTGAAGTGTTTATAATTTCTTGAAGTAGATTCCCAAAAATTTTGACACAAGCAGTGACATGTAATCGAGTTTTTCTTTTTCAATATATACTTTGTTTTAATTTGATTGTTTCACTGGGTTTAATTGCAATTGATTTGTTGGGTCTCACTGTGTTTCTCTCTTTTCTTTTCTTTTTTGGATAACTCTAGGATTGAAAATTTTGAGATTAAAAAAAAGGTATTCTTTGGATTTTGGGTACAATTCTGTTTATCCAAAGGATTCTGATAACTCTCTGTTTGGCACTAGCTAGCTTTATACTAATATTGATTTTGCTGATGATCAAAAAGGGTTCATGGTGATGAAGATGTTCCACTTGATAGAGGTCCGGTTCCACCCTCGGCTCCTAGCCCAACCACCCTTGATGCCAGTGGCCACCCATGATCATGAGATGATGAGTAGTCGAGTTGATGCATAGAACTTCTTGGTGCATGTAATGCCGTTTCTCTGGCTCTGCCCAATGCTTTTGATTTAAATAAAAAAACCTATAAACATATATTCTAGTCTTTGTTTGTGCAAATTGTGCTTAATGAAATTGGTACTAATAAAAAGAGAAAACGGTTCGTATTATGTTCTAGAAGAAAAATGTTACAGTAGTATATGGCTGCCACGTACGCACGCAGTAAGCATTGGCTGCTTGACCATGGCAAACCTTATTGAGATTAATAGCTGTCTAATGCTGGCAACAGGAAATTAATAATTAACCATAAACCATATATGGAACCAAATTTTAGTGCATCCACTTTCAACTATATTAATATATATTATCCACCTTACCGACCAAAGTCGTGTTGTACATAGTATGTAACTGTTGCTAACCCTAGTAATAATATTGTGCCATTTTCACAATAATTCATATGGTATGACAGCCTTTACTTTTTTTTTTTTTATCCTTTCACCGTTTTTGCCTCAGCATTACGCTATCAAGCCAAAATTTTCAATCCGTTGAACAAGACATCATCATCACGCCATAACAGACAAGTCCCCAGGTTCGACATTTCTGATAGAAGGCAAAATGGACCACTTTATAAGAAAAAGAAATTCTACTCCTTGTTAATTAGTAGAGAGTAGCTAGGTTTCTTACTTTCTTTCATTAAAAAAAAAGTTTCTTACTTCCTACTCCAAATTTCGGATAGAAATAGGAGAAGTAATATTGGGATTGGTTATAAAAACAACGATAAATTACCAAAAAAAAAAAAATCTTCTTTAATATTTGAAAGAATGATTATTGAAAGTTTTTTAGTTAAATATTGTTTCTTATCATCACACGTGCAAAAGAAAGGTTCTATATCATTTCATTAGTGCCCAAGTTACTACGAAATTAGTGTAAAAAAGAAAGAGAGGTTTTCTTTGTTATATTGTTTGTATATACGCGTTTTTGAACTAGTAAACATATTAATTAAGGCATGTCACAAAGCTTATAATTGCTAAATGATTAAGTTTACCCACTATCGGTGCATTTTAGGCAAGGTGACTAGGCCTCCTTGTTCCTGCCAAGTTCAAGTCCGACCTCCCTCCCAATTCCTTTGTAAAAGTGTATTGTTAATTATGTTTCATTTTTATTTATATTTTGGAAATTTCGGTTTGATTTTTTTTTTTTTTAATGTTAAGTGCAAAATATGAAATAACCATTAAAATACATCATTTATATAACGTCAAGTGTCACCAAAGTACTAATAGAAATGAACATGACCAATATAAAAACAAAATCAAGCATAAATGACCAAAATGCAAATTTTAAAACTTAGATTGTCAAAATGAAACAATCTCAAACTTTAAGTTAAAAAAAAATCTTGGTTTTTATTTTAAGATAAATTTAGATAAATTTTCTTATTTAGTTTTTAATTTAATTGTCTATGAGGTTTTTAAAATCTCCCCTTTTATTAATATAAATATACTTTTGTCAATCTTAACAATTAACTAATTATATTTTCACACATAAAAATAATAAATATAAGCCAATTGCTTTTTTATTTTTAAAAGAAAGACATCAATTTCATTCAATGAAAGGGTCTAAACTCCAAATTCGCCTGAACAACATAAAGAATCTTTGTTGGTACATCTTCCATGTTGACAAATAAATTGGTCAAAGTAATTGCCCTTGTAGCAAGAGAATGTATTATAGTCCAAAAGTCATTCCTTTGGAGAAAAAAAAAAAAAAATCAATCAAAGTCACTCAAAGTTTTGAGCTTGCAAAGATAATTACAGTTCAAAATACAAACATAAACCCCAATGTTTGCCCCGGCGCATTAACCGAAAGTTGTTACTAACTTGTAGATAATCGACTCATCAACGAAAAATAAAACCTTCTAGTTCTAGATGGTTGGACTTGCACATTAAAGTCACATGCTAAATCCATGGTAAGTGTTAATTGTTAATTATGTTACATTTTTATTTTGTACTTTGGAGATTTGGGCTTGATTTTTTTTTTTTTTTTTAAACAAGGAGCTCTTCGATCATGTACCCCAACAACGAAAAAGGAACAACGGGGTTATTGGATTTGGTAAAGCCTTTAAGGGTATTTGGGTATTTCACGTTTAAGACAATGGAATTCATGTACTTGGGTTGGATTGTGAGGATTTTTTAGACGTAAATTAACTCTAAAAGTAAAAGGGATGTTAATCTTGAAAACTTCCCCAAATCAATAGACAAGTTAGTATATACAAAATTATGAGAATACTAATCGCAAACTCGTGCAATGCATGAGAAAACTATTGATAATAAGATCTAATGAAATTCAAAAACAGAAAATTGAGTAAATAATAAGCATTTTATAGACATTTTGCATAATAGCATTTAAAAAAAAATTAACAATCATAATAATATAAAAACGAGAAGAAACATTTAACTTCTATGCTTTTCCATGATTTAGAAGTGCATGTTGTCTAACATTGAACGCTATGAGATTGCTAGAAGAGATTTTTATAAACTGTTAATACCAGACATATGTGTTTATGTTGTCAATAACTCACTACAAGTGCATAGTTAACGAAACCTACGCAAAGTAATTCACAATTCTTTAATTAATAAAGCAAGACTCTCAAAAGTTATATACACACACTTAGAACTAATACCATTTGAATACATACATATTGTACAACCAAGTCTTAATTTTTCAATCAATAACCTTTGAAAATATAGTCTGCAAAGTCAAACAAAGACCATGACATGAGGACACACCAAGCTTTAACTTTGAGCAGTAATATAACTTTCCCAATAAATATGACTTTTCCAATCTTGCATAGTTGTAGTAATAATAATATAGATAATTCAAGATATAGTTGTAGTAATAATAATATAGACAATTCAAGATATAGTTGTAGTAATAATAATATAGACAATTCAAGACATAGAACAACATTAAAACACTTCAAGAATTACTTCAATAACTTGTATGAAGGGTTTTGGTTTTCCAACATCAAGAACTACATTCATAATTTAACGTCTTGGTAGTCAATTTGTAAGGAGTGTGTATATTTGCTGAAACTTGTTATATGATTTCTTTTTGTGTACATGAATTGGGTCGTTTTTAATTAATAAAGTTATTTACTTAAAAAAAGTTATATGATTTTTAAAAATTGATGTTTCTTTCCATGTCATTAATTAGATTTTTATTTTTTCGTTTTAAACTTTGTTACCTTCCTTTGCAATTACATTTTACACTTTGTTTTTGCTTTGATCTTAATTTTGTGAAATGTTCTTTTTGAAAAATTGACTGCTTAAAAGTTATTGCAATGTATTTTTATTGTAAATTGTAGAGTTTTGGGTTTATAAAAACACACACACATATATATCCAAATTAGAATCAATAGCAACTTACCATATTAGATTTACTATGAAATTATTGTAAATTTAGTAGCACTACGTACTCTTATTTTTGTTAACCAAATTTTTGTAATTCTCAAGTCAGAGTATTCAAAATTTGTATTTGGATAATCACAATAGATTAATTTAGCATTTAATATTTTTTTGACAAATGTATATATACATTTTTTTTGCAAGTCAGGTTGGTTCTCTG
This sequence comes from Quercus tomentella, assembly GCA_028535165.1. Taxonomy (NCBI): domain Eukaryota; kingdom Viridiplantae; phylum Streptophyta; class Magnoliopsida; order Fagales; family Fagaceae; genus Quercus; species Quercus tomentella. The sequence goes on from JAPQVY010000089.1 coordinate 3,060,649, forward strand.
TGACCACCCTGGCTTGCATGTAGAGCCGTCACTGATACAAGGGTCTAAAATTTTACAATATATATATATATATATATACCTATTGGTATGTCAAATTAAAGCTTTCTATCCGATGAAGTAAAAATTATGAGATGAATAATATTCATTGTTATGGAATAGTAATATAGACGTAATGTTCAAACACATGTACATTAAATTGTATCATTATGTATTATATAGTGCAGCAAGTTATTTATGCATGTATGCAAACTGATTTTTTTTTTCTTTTCCCCCTTATTGTGGTGCTATTGTGCCATGGACTAAATTCAAATTTTATTAGTTTAGCTAGCTTGGTTGGTTTATCAACTCAAAGAATTAGCTGATAATCTTGTATGTGCTTCTCTTTGAATTATCTAAGAGAGAGGTAACTTAGGTTGTAGTGCAATATAAAATAAACTTCATAGTTTAATCATTTTGACGTTTACTATTTAAAGTAAATGGAATAATTAAGTTGGGAAACTCCAAACTTATATAGTTAAAGAATAGTTCATTTGTTAGTGATTAATTACATTTCATGGACTTTTCAAATCTAACATGGACACAAAGAGCTGATTCTTTTGGATCTTTTGTAATTTCATTTTGTGGTACGCAGATTGTGAATTCCTAGGCTAACTTGGGTTAGGTTTCTTGGGTCAATTTAGTGATATTATGCTTAAAGAAAATGAAGCTTTTTGAAATACACGAGGTTAACTTAGTGATGTCATCTTTGGTCAAGTATAAGATAGATAATGAAGACCTACTATCCCATAGCCATGGGTCTTGTGAAATATATATACAACAAGGTTTATAAATTAATTAAAGTCGTGTTATAGGTTACTGCAAAAATCATTATAATGAGATAATTATTTAGTTGTATTGGTTCTGTTGCTGGCTGTGTTTCTTAGCTTCTTGTCACTCTGCAATTTTGTTTTTCTGAACTCCTGCTTGTTGTATACAGGGTTTAATTCCAGTATATATTTTCACTAGTGGAGCCGTAAAGTTGGAGTTATTATGTAATTAGTCGCTTCAAGTTTTAAAGGAAAAACTATGCAGCTTTATTTAATTGACCATTTACGATTAATAATTCATGAAATGCATATGTATATTTTGTACTGAATTTTGTTTCATTTTTTAAGATGTTATCATAAATTGTACGTTTGTATAGACTTCATTAGTTTCAGTGGGTCATCCTTAATCCTTCCAAGTATAACACAGATTTCGTTGAGAGTTAGAATGTGATTGGTTTTTAATAAAGAAGTTGAGAGAGAGAGAGAGGAGCTTAAGTTTTGGTAATTATGACTACCACATAAATATCTTTCCATCGAAAGGAATCAGTTGAATCATGCTTGGGCCAATACATAATGACATATGGTCCTCTAAATAGTTGTTCAAAGACAAAGGTCCATATGCCTCTGAAATTGTAGCTAAGCTTTATTTTTTCTTTTTTTTTTAGAACAATCAAAAGCTTGAATTGGACGATGTAATCTTTCTTTACTTTGGATTAGAGGACCAGTGGGATTACAAATTTTTCAAGAGTTACTCAAGTGGTAGGTCATGGGTATAGATGAAAACATTGAAAAGCTAAAGATAATTGTAAAAAGGGTCATGTTATCATATATCCACTGTATTTGTCTACCTGTTAATGTAAGCTTGAGTTCTAAAATAGACAGTAATGGAAGAAGGAAAAAGAGGTGATATGTCAAATATATATATATATATATATATATATATATATATATATATATATTGCTGATGATATTAATTTGACCAAATTGTATGAGTCATGATTATATCCTAGATGCTAATATCATGTTCCTTTGATTTACTCAGAAAAATAAAAAGAAAAAAGAATGTAATAAGCTAGATGATGTTAACCTTCTTTAAAAAAAAAAACAAAAGAGATTGCAGAAGTCAATAATAGTTGGATAATGGTTAGTCAATGATGTAATTTGGAAAGAGCATATATGTGGAGTGCATTAGTATGAGTCTTGTTGAAGTGCTTATTTGCTTAAAGTACTATTAAAACAAAAAGAGATTTTTAATTGCAAGTGTGTAACTAATTGGTCAAAATAAATTTAAAAAGTTAAAAAGATTTTTTTTTTTTATATTAAACGCATGTGTGAAAGTGCCCACATGTACCATATATTAAGGTTGTAGCCTAATTAAAGTGATTAGGGTCAGGGGATAAAGTCAATAAAGTTTTGATATTCACTGTCCAAACCAAACAAAAAAGAAAAAGGGAATCAATGTATATGATTTTAATTAGTCCTTAAAAAGATTAGGAAAATTCAATTAAAATCTTAATTCTAATGGATTAAAATGGAAGGCAATTATGGTTACGTGCAAGGTATAGGATAACTTTACAAGATAAATGTAGAATTTAGAAATTATTTTATTTTTTCATTAGTTTGGAAAGGCTAATCAATTATCAACCTACCAAAAATAAGTGTTTATCATAATAAAAAGTTAAAAAAAAAAAAAAAAAAAAAAAAAAAAAAAAAAAACTATAGATTTATATCTTAAAAATAGAAAAAGTAAATTTGAAAAAAATAAGAAGTAAAAAATGGAAAATCTTTTGTCAAAGTATTGATCAGCTGTCTGCCCTGTACCTCCCAATTTTTTTTTTTTTTTTGCCAATTTTTATTGTGGGATGCTTTCAAAACCTTTAGTGAGATATGAAAATAAAGTTCTATAAATAGGAGAATAATTAAAATAATAATAATAATAAATAAATAAATAAAAACCTTCACCCATGACCCTCCCTACCAAAACTTTATATTTGAAGTCTTCTTCTCACAAAGAGACCCAAAAAAGAGCACAAAATTTCCAAAGAAGAATCTTTCAATTTTAGTCCAAAAACAAAACTTCCATCAACCAATACTCAAAATCATCAACCTAGCTTGATCTTTTCCCCCCACTAAGTGAATGCACTTTTTTTAATAAAAATAAAAATACTCAATCTGTAACAAACATACAGTTTCTGAGAGCTTTTCAAAGCAAGTCTTCTTTCTCTAGGGACATCATCAAACATATCCTAAATTTCGAAGCATGAGAATCTCATAAGAGACTCTAGTGGCATCTCTAATTAATGACACTCTTAAGAATTATAGAGGTTGTGTGAAGGAGTTCTTAAAGCAAGTAAGAAAAAATCCAGCAATTAAGTGGGTAATCGGTTCCTACGAGGTATTTGAATATATAGATAGCACATCTTATACATATATTCAACAAAAGCCCTCTCCCATACTTTTTTTGGTGATAAAATCCTTTTCCCGTACTTGTTATAAGAACAGATCAATTTATGTTAAGCTAGCACGTGTGGGAGTTTGTTTTCGTCTATGAGGTGTGTTAAAGTTCATATTTATGCCACTTTTTACGTGTATCATATTACTGCATTTTACTAAATTAATTTGGACATTGGACTTTTGCCGTTTGACTTGGATAACAATGAAATCAACATCATATTCATAAACATGGTGAAGGCAGATTCAAAGATCAATAAAGTAAAAAAGATGAGAGAAAGGTATATATGTTTTCGCACCCTGCCTTTTCTTTGTGTTATGATGGGTTCAAAAATGAGATCAATGAGCGATAGAGAAGTGTCAACTTTTTTTTTTAATTATTATTATTATTTATTTTCGAGAATCAAAGTGTGAACTAATTTGTAAACATTAGTTTGGTTTAATATTATTTTTATTCCTAGAAATATATCTTCACATAATATAATCTCAATTTTGGGAGATGATTAAATATGATTACATGAAGCTTAATAAAATACTATCCAAATTTTTAGTCAATGGTTAGGGACTTGGTGTGAAGTAGGCATTATTTTCAGATTCTCGAAAGCAATAATGAAACATTGGTTTTGTCTAATAATTTTTTGTTGTCACTAGGAATATATTTTTACATAATATTATCTCAATTTTGGAGAAAATTAAACACAATTGATTACATGAAGCTTAATAAAATACTATCCAAATTTGTAGTTTAATGGTTAGAGTCTTGATGTAAAATAGGCATTGTGCTCAAATTGAATAAGCAACTATGCATCACTAGTTTGGTTTAATATTATTATTATTATTGTTGTCTCTAACTTCTTGGGTGGGAGCATATATGAATCCCCACTCGGGTTCCTCATGGGTCCTTATAAGTTAAATTACTATGGTTATACTTGTCACAATTGGTTCTTCCTCTTACCCATTTTGTTCTTGGGGGATAGCTTTATAAGCTTAAAAAAAAATTAAAAAAAAAAAGAAAAAAAGAAAAAGAAAAGGGTTGTAAAATGTAATCATTTGCTCTAGAATGGCCAGCTTGCTGACTTCATTACTTGCACACGATCCTAGACTTTTTTTTTTTTTTTTTTTTTGGGGGTGTGTGTTTTATAGAGTTGAAGAAATTAGCTTTAAGATGATGCCAATTAATTCCCATGGGGCCCAATTGATTTGTGTGTCGGTGGAGTGTAGGCCGAATATGGGATAAGGATGGCCCAACCCAAAGGAGATGGTCGGCAATGGGGCAGGCTTGTGGGGTTAAGTGTCCTCCATGTCAGCGGAGCTAGCCCAGGAAAGAATCTAGACCCAATTTTTGAGGTGCTATCTAGTTCAAACAAATTTTCATAAGTTACTCAAGTGGTAAGGCATGGTTGTTGATAGATGAAAACATTGGAAAGCTAGAGATAATTATGGGTTTATATTCCTTTACCATCATAGCTTATCCTTTCAGCTAATTGTAAAAAAGGTCCTGTTATGATCCGCTGTATTTGTCAACCTGTCAATGTTAAGTTTGAGTTCTTTTTTTTTTATACAAAGTTTGAGTTCTAAATTATTGACATTAATGGAAGAGAAAAAGAACTGATACGTCAATCATATACAATTTCCTTCATCCTTTTTATATGATAATGAATGACCATAATTGATTATCAAAAAAGAATGAACATAATTGATGTGGAATTATAAAAAAAGAGGAGAGTTTATGTATAAATATATTTTGCTGATGATATTTGACTAGATTGTTATAGTCATGATTGTATGCTAGATGCTAATATCATGTTCCTTTGATTAAAAGGAAAAGAAAAAAAGAAAAAAAAAAAGATTGTAAGCTAGCTAAAGGATGTTAACCTTTTATTTTTCAAAAAGCAAAAGAGATTGCAGAAGAGTCAATGTAGTTGGATGATTATTCGTTTGTTACCATTTGAATAGGATAACATTGAAATCATATACAATTTCCTTCGTCCTTCTAATATGATAATGAATAACCATGCGTGGGAAAGTCATGATTGTATGCTAGATGCTAATAACATGTTCCTTTGATTAAAAGAAAAAAAAAAAGATTGTAAGCTAGCTAAATGATGTTAACCTTTTATTTTTCAAAAAGCAAAAGAGATTGCAGAAGTCAATGATAGTTGAATGATTATTAGTTTGTTACCATTTGAATATAGGATAACATTGAAATTAATCAACATCATAAACATGGGGAAGGCAGATTCAATAATCAATGAAGTAACAAATGAGATGAGAATCATTAGATAATATATGTTTTTCCTTTTTGAAAAGTACACGTTAATCCTGGTGCTCAATTGTCACACATAATTTTAAACCTTTACTGTAGTTTGGGAAGAGCATATATGTGAAGTGTATTAGGATGAGTCTTGTTGAAGTGCTTATATGCTTAAAGTACCATTAAAACAAAAAGGGATTTTAAAAAAAAATTATTTTTAATTATAAGTGTGTAACTAATTGGTCAAAATAAATTTAAAAAGTAAAAAGAAAAATGTTTTTTTTTTTTTTTATCAAACGCATAAACACAGCAAATGTGTGAAAGCCCCCACTTACATGTACTGTATTAAGGTTGTAGCCTAATTAAAGAGATTATTGTCAGGGAATAAAGTCAATAAAGTTTGGATATTCTCTATTCAAACCAAAAAAATGAATCAATGTATATAAAGTATAAACAAATTTCTGAAGACTTCATCATAAAAAAGAAAAAAGAATCAATGTATATGATTTTAATTGGACCTTAAAAAGATTAGGAAGTTATGGATTAAAATGGAAGGCAATTGTGGTTATGTGCAAGGTATAGGATAACTTTACAAGATAAATGTAGAATTTAGAAATTAATTTTTTTTTCATTACTTTGGGGTTTGGAAAGGCTAATCAACCTACCAAATATAAGAGTTTATCATAATAAAAAGTAAAAAACCATAGATTTATCTCTCTCTTTTTTTATAAGAGTCAAGCTAAATCCTATGATCATTAGAGTGAAACTAGAGTTTGGAATGTTTGGAATGTTTAACTTCAGGAGGGAGATTGCAACAAAATATTTCACTTTGACTAATTGACTTGAAAAACTTAGTTAATTAGTCTATAGCTAGAAGAATAATGGACGTATATAACAAGATAATAAATATGGTTTTTATTTGATTTATAGATGATGGGAGAATCAGCAAATATTTGACTTTTGCAACTAAGAATATTGTCAAGAGTAAGCTTCACAGTAAAATGTAAGATGATTTTTTTTTTTTTTTTTGATGGGATAAGATGATTTTTTAACAAGCTCTTTGATTTTGTATATTAAGAGGGAGATTGCTATAAAATCAGCCATAAATAATTTTTGGGATTCAATTTAGCTCTAATTTTCATTTTAATAGGTGATTGGATTGAAATATATATTTATTGTTTCATTTGAATATTAGTATATTTCTTGTTTTTTTTATTTTTTATTTTTTTTTATTTTTTGGGGGATTCAAATGCCGATCGACCTAACTTTTACACTGAGCATACCATGCATTGGGACCTGGGTTCATAGATTCGCCCTTTGTCATGGAAAATGAACTCATATTCCTTTCAAATCCACCTGCCACTTGCCAGTTTTCACCACCAACCATATTGAAAAAAGATTATCAAATATACTCAGATAAAAAAAGTAAAAATAAATTATAAAATATACCGTGTTCTTGTCAATTGCTCTTTTACAGAGAGGGCTCAATGTGTGGGGTGTGTATATTAACAAATTAATATGATTTTTTTTTCCCCTTTTTTTTGTAATGATTAAAATAGATTATAGCCGACAGAAATTGTATTGATAATAGAATAAAACAGTATCACTTTTTTTTTTAAAGGATAATGCATTAAGAAATTATTTAGCCATAAGCCTATAAGAGTGCATATATATCAGAAGCATCATTCTCTCAAAGCTTAGCAAATTAGAAAGTTCAAAGGAGGAGGAATCATCATAGATAGAAAATTCACAGTATAGTAAAACAGTATTACTATTATAGGTACTTAAAGGAGCTCCTCCATTTTAACTAATGTGGAATTGTTAGACAAAGAAAAGAAGGAAAGGTAGTCATGATTTGACAAGATTGTATATAAACTTAACATGGATAACAATGACGGTTAGGACAGCATGATGAATTTCCCTAGCCCCTTCTTTTCTCGGATTAGGACAGCATGATGAACAGTAACATATATAATAAGTTGCGCTGTTGCACACTACAAAAAAAAGGTTCTATGGCCACATTTTTAAAACGCGGCTATATGTCAAAAAAAATGGCTATAGCCTATAGCCGCGTTTTTTTAGGCCGCGCTTTCTAATGTGGCCTAAAACCTGTGACTATAGGACTGACGGCCCTATGACCGCACTTTTCAACCGCGGCCCAAGACCAGGTCCTATAGCCCCGTTTAAAACGCAGCCTAAGGGTCTCGTCTTAGGCCGCGTTTTACCAATTTGATGTTACCAATTTCGAGAACGATATGTGGTCACGCTAGCATGATGTGACCAGCAAGGCTCATGGGTTTCAGGGAGATAGGAGATCAAAAGATGTTTTGAAAGTTTTTTCACCAATCTTTTTGATACGCCTAATCCCTCAATCCCAAATAACATGGGAAACTTGATAAGCCCAAGCTTATCTGAAGATGATATAGAGATGCTATCAAAAATTCCTACACCAGAGGAGATTAAAGGTGTTGTATTCAGCATGGAATCAAATTAGCCTCCAGGTCCTAATGGAATGTCAGCCCATTTCTTCAAGTTTTATTGGAATATAATAGGAGGTGAAGTCATTGAAGCTATTACCACCTTTTTTCAAAGGGGGTACATGTTGAGAAAAATAAATCATTCCTTCATTGTCCTCATCCCTAAAGGGAATAATGCAACAATGGTTTCCCAATTCAGGCCAATAAGTTTATGTAATGTTATATATAAGATCATTTCCAAGCTACTAGCCAACAAATTAAAGCAAGTTCTCTCTAAGCTAATTTCTCCATGGCAAACAGCTTTCATTCCAGGGAGGAAAATTCAAGAGAACACCTTTTTGACTCAAGAAATTATCCATGACATGAAGAAGAAAAGAGGGAAAAAAGGTTGGATGGGTTTAAAAATAGATATGGAGAAAGCTTACGATCAGTTGGAGTGGTGCTTCCTAGAGAAAGTCCTCCATGGTTTTGGTTTTCCAAATATTTGGATCCAGTGGGTGATGCAATGTGTAATTACAACCTCATTTTCAATCTTAATTAATGGCAGCCCTTATAGCTTCTTCAAGCCCAAGAGAGGGTTAAGACAAGGTGATCCTCTCTCTCCCTTTCTATTTATCTTTGCAACTGAAGTTCTTGCTAAACTTATAGAGAGATAAGCAGTAAATAACAAAGCATGTTTAGACACTTTCTCTGATTGGTCTGGCCAAAAGGTGAATTTCTTGAAATCAATGATAATTTTCAGCAAAAATGTGAACAAAGGTGGGCTAGGCATCAAGAAAATAGAAGATATGAACAAAGCCTTGGTGGCTAAAATGACTTGGGAGGTTGCAAGCAATGTTGATAAGATGTGGGTCAGAGTGTTCAAAAAGAAATATGTGAGAAGCAAAAAGTTTATGAGAATGTCTATGCCAAAAGCAGCATCATGGTCTTGTCAAAGTATATTTGGTGGTAGAGAAGTGATAAAAAAAGGATTATGCCATAGGATAGGCAATGGATTGAACACTTGGATATGGGAAGACCCACGGATTCCAAATGAGCCTAATCTAATCCCTCAAGTTAGAAGTGGAGCTGCCTGTGAAGCACATTTAGTGGCTGACTTGATTGATCAGGACTCAAGACAATGGGATAAAGGTTTACTTTCATATCTTTTTGAGCCAACTACAGTCAATAAAATCCTTAGCATTCACCTCTCTCAACAATCTATCAATGATCAAGTTTTTTGGTGCTTGAATCCCTTAGGTGAATTTTCAATGAAATCGGCTTACAATGCTATTAGAACTCCCACTTCAAACTCTCACCCTGTGATGCAAAGCAAGGATTGGAAGGAGTTATGGAAGATGAAAATACATGCTAGGCTCAAAAACCTGTTGTGGAAATTGGCTTGGGAAATCCTCCCTACAGCTTCTATTCTAAATAGAAGGTTTACCCTCCTATCAAATGAGTGCCACTTATGCAGCAAGGCTCCAGAAACTTTGGAGCATTTATTTTTGCAATGTGACTAGGCAACTTAAGTTTGGCTCCTAGCCCCATGGCCTTTGAGGATGAACACTTTGGATTTTATATCCATAGGAGATTGGGTGAAGATGATTATCAACCCAAAACCCTTTCTGGGCCTAGACAATGAAGCTATAAAAGAGTTCCAATCATTTGCTGCAATCATGTGTGACCAAGTCTGGATGAGTAGAAACAAAGCTCAAGTGGAAGGAATCAAAATAACTCTGGTTGAACTTGCAAGGCAAGTGAATAAAGCCTTTGAGGAACACAAGAAAGCTTGGAAGATTCAAAGTAAAAATTCCTCCAAGGACAAAATATGGATCCAACCTCCACCAAGTTGGATAAAATTGAATTTTGATGCTGCAATAAGAGAAGGAAAAACATTTGTGGCAGTAGTAGGAAGAGACCAAGAAGGTAAACTTGTAGCTGCATTGGCAGAGCAGCTGAGCCCATGTAGCCCTTTATTTGGTGAGGCAAATGCAGCCTTGTTGGCCATTCAAAGAGTAGCAGATGCAGGTTTTAAGAATGTTGTGATTAAAGGAGATGCATGGAATGTTATTGAGCCCTTGAGAAATCAAGAGCCAACGCCTCATTGGAGTATTAAGCCTGTGGTGGAGGACATTTTGTATTTTGTTAAAGATTTTGATAATGTAAAATTTTCTTTTGTTTTTAGAAAAGGTAATGAAGCAACTCATCTTTTAGCTAGATGGGCCGCCCTTTTGAACTGGAATGGGCCAGTACCCATCTCTAATCTGGATTGTCACAGGCCCAATCTGGATTGTATCTCTTTGTTTTGCAACAAATAAAGTATTTATTCAGCAAAAAAAAAAAAAAAAAAAAAAAAAAAGAGAAAAAGAGGTTGCTTGCACTAGGTGCAATTCTTACTATTCATATTCATTCTATCACAACTAGCCATATTATTAAAACATTGTAAAATATCTTATCAAAAAAAAAATGTAAAATATAGGTTAAAGTGCTAATTTGTTCCTCAAATTATTTTGTAAAATTTAATTTAGTATCCTAAATACTAATTATGTCAATTTAGTCACCCAAATTTTAAAATCAAGTCTATTTAATCCTTAAATATTTTTGTTATTAAAATTTTAACAAAACTAATAATACGCTTTTTAAAATAGCATTTTAATATATATTTTATTTGTCACATCAATTAAGAAATTGCATCCAATAATAACATTGACTATATTTCTTAAACTGTTGAATTCTTAGTGAGTGTTTGGTTTGCCGTGATGTGCCCTTCATGTGATGTATATTACCTTTTTTTTTATACAAAATAGAAATTCTACTTTGATCTAATTTGAGTGCATATATGTGTGAAGCTCCCTTATAGAAACTTGAACCTCGGCCCTTGCTCCTTACACCCCACACCCCACAAGCACTTATACTTGTAGAGTGACTATCACGCTAAAGATGTGTGGTGGTAGGGGCGGAGCCAAGAATTTTTGTTTGGGGGGGGCCAAGTTGCGGTACTAATATATTTATCAAGACAACCCTCATATACATACATACATACATATATATATATATATATATATATATATATATATAGACATGTTTTATTATTATATATACACACATATATACACACTTTTTTATTTGATAAATTATATATATACACTCACTCAACCAAAAAAAAAAGAACTTAGTATTTTCAATCAAAGTTATGTTTGATGACGATCTTTATAAAATAAAATTCATTTTTTCCATTTTCATAGTGAAATTCTTAAAAAGTTCATTTTAAATACAAATTATCAAATTTTATACTAAAGTAAAAAATCTTTCAATTGAACTAATGAAAATTTCAAAAACATGCAACTAAAGACATTAAAATAAGTTAGGCTCCAAACATATTTAAAGTTATCTTGCTCTAACCTATTATGTGTCAACTAAAGACATATTTCATGTGTAATTTTAGTGACAAGATTTTTTTAATGAGTCAATGACTTATTAATCGCCACATAACAGGTTAAAAAAGATAAATTCAAACATGTTTGATGCCAAACTTTATCAAATATCTAATAGATGTAAGAGCACATTTTACAATAAAAAATAAAATTGCGAAAAATAAAATTATATTTCTATAAATATTAGACCAATTATTTTTTTTAAGAGCATCATTAGACTAATTCAAATATTTGGAGGGGCCAACTCTTATTTTTATAGACTAAACTTTGAAAATATTAAAATAATTATATATATAATTTAAAAATTTTCAAAATTTTGGGGGGCCATGGCCCCCCCAACCTTCAACACAGCTCCGCCCCTGTGTGGTGGTGTGATGAACGTTACCTTAACGTCACATTAAAGTGTTTGGTTTATTTAATTTTTTTTCTAATAAACCATAATTTTTTTCTATGTATAAATTCTCATTAAAAAATGTATCTACTTTTATATGACTAAATAAATACTCGTAGATAGATTCGATGCCTTTGGTAGTCCACCAAAGGGCCAATACATAATGACATATGGTCCTCTAAATAGTTGTTCAAAGACAAAGGTCCATATGCCTCTGAAATTGTAGCTAAGCTTGATTTTTTTTTTTTTTTTTTTTTTTTTTTTTTGAGAACAATCAAAAGCTTGAATTGGACGGTGTAATCTTTCTTTACTTTGGATTAGAGGACCAGTGGGATTACAAATTTTTCAAGAGTTACTCCAGTGGTAGGTCATGGGTATAGATGAAAACATTGAAAAGCTAAAGATAATTGTAAAAAGGATCATGTTATATATCCACTGTATTTGTCTACCTGTTAATGTAAGCTTGAGTTCTAAAATATAGACATTAATGGAAGAAGAGAAAAAGAAGTGATATGTCAAATATAAATAAAATATATATATATATATATATATATATATATTTCTGATGATATTAATTTGACCAAATTGTAAGAGTCATGATTATATGCTAGATACTAATATCATATTCCTTTGATTTACTCAGAAAAAGAAAAAAGAAAAAAGAATCTAATTAAGCTAGATGATGTTAACCTTCTTTTGAAAAAAAAAAAACAAAAACAAAAGAGATTGCAGATGTCAATGATAGTTGGATAATTGTTAATGAATTGTAAACAGATGAGATCGATGAGAATCATGAGATAATATATGTTTTCCCTTTTCGAAAGGTATATGTTAATCTTAGTATTGCTTGCTCTCTCTCTCATATATATATATATATATATATATATATATATATATATATATATATATATATAAAAATGTTAAACCTTTACTGTAATTTGGAAAGAGAACATATGTGGAGTGCATTAGGATGAATCTTGTTGAAGTGCTTATTTGCTTGAAGTACTATTAAAACAAAAAGAGATTTTTAATTGTAAGTGTGTAACTAATTGGTCAAAATAAATTTAAAAAGTAAAAAGAAACTTTTTTTTTTTTTATCAAATGCATGTGTGAAAGCGCCCACATGTACCGTATTAAGGTTGTAGCCTAATCAACCGTATTAAGGTTGAAACTCCCTCCTGAAAACTTGAACCCCGACTCTTGCCCCCCACATCCCACAAGCATTTATACTTGTGGAGTGACCACTGCACCAAGTCTCCAGGAGGAAGCTTCACACACATATACACTTAGATTAGGTTAGAGTAGAATTTCTATCTTGTATTAAAAAAAAAATAAAAATAAAAATAAAAGTCTTCTTCTCACAAAAAGACCCAAAAAAGAGCACAAAATTTCCAAATAAGTATCTTTCAATTTTAGTCCAAAAACAAAACTTCCATCAACCAATACTCAAAGTCATCAACCTAGCTTGATCTTTTCCCCCCCGGAGAAAATGGGCAAATGCCCCTTTCAAAAAAAAAATCTAGCATTTTGCCCTCTTTCCCAAACTAATTAGGGAAATGCTCCTTTTTTGAAACTCGATTTTCTCAAAATCGAGTTATAAAAAAAAAAAAAAATTCTGGAGCCCTATAGTGGCGTTTTAAGGAGCTTATAGTGACGTTTTAAGGGCCTATAGTGACGTTTTGTAATCCGATCTCCATGAAGTTGAGTTACATGCAATTTTTTTTCTTTTTTTTACCTATAACTCGACTTCATGGAGATCGGATTACAAAACGCCACTATAAGTCCTTAAAACGTCACTATAGGCTCCTTAAAAACGTCACTATAGGGCTTAACTCGTTTTTGAGAAAATCTAGTTTCAAAAGAGGGGCATTTCCCTAATTAATTTGAGAAAGAGGGCAAAATGCTGGATTGTTTTTTTGAAAGGGGCAAAAGCCAATTTTTTCCCTTTCCCCCCCCCCCCCCCCCACTAAATGAATGCACTTTAAAAAAAAAATTAAAATTAAAATACTCAATTTGTACGTAACAAACATACAATTTCTGAGAGCTTTTCAAAGCAAGACTTCTTTCTCTAGGGACATCATCAAACGTATCCTAAATTTCGAAGCATGAGAATCTCATAAGAGACTCTAGTAGCATCTCTAATGACACTCTAAGAATTATAGAGATTGTGTGAAGGAGCAGTGGCGGCGCCACGCTATGCTCAGGGTGTTCCTAGGAACACCCTGAGCTGGAAATTTTTTTTTTTTTATATATATTAATTAAAATTTTTTTATTTGTTTATCCTTAAAAAAAAAATTAGGAACACCCTTAATAATAAAAAAATATATATTTGTTCTACTTTCAAGCCCAGGAAAAAAAAAATGGTAACAGAACAAGAGGCAAACCCACGGATTCTCAAAAAAAAAAAAAAAAAAAAAAAAAAAAAAAAAAAAACCCTAACCTAATATATTAAAATCAGATCCGGCCTCAAAACAGAACCCAAATTAAAAACTCTCTCTCTGTCTCTATCTCTAAAAAAAAGTCTGAAACTTTTCTAAAATCCTAATTGAAAAAGAAAGAAGCAAAAGGGTCTCTCTCTGTGTGTCACACTCACTTGGGAGTAGGAGCGGTGCTGAAGAGGCTGGCATTTTGGAGCTCGATTTCGGTGAGTTGTTGGTCGCGGTCCATCTCAATGATGAGTGGCACAGCCAGGATCAGGAAGGTGGTGCTGGCGATCCACACCGCCTTGCCAGTGCTACGAGGAGCTTCTTGGACACGACAGCGGCTTTGGAGGCGGCGTGCTTGGCGTGGATGACGATGGACGACTGGGATACGTTGCGGCTGGCCCTGGATATGAGGGAATGTTTGCTTTCCTTGCCTTGGGTCATTCGCTTTTTCCCTTGGGTCACTCCTTTCTCTGATCTGTCGGAGGAGGAGTTTGAAGAGTTGTACACAGGTGTGACTCTCTCTCTCTCTCTCTCTCTCTCTCTCTCTCTCTCTCTCTCTAAGTCTTTGAACCGTGAATCTGTGATTGTCATTTGTCTGTTGTGTTGCCTTTTGCTTAGTTTTAGTTTACTTTATAAATTTTTATTAATATTTGCCCTGTTTTTGGAGTTATCCGTTGGTCAGTGTTGGTGTTGGTGTTGTTGGTGTGGTGTTGGTGAGATAAATTAATTGTCTTTTAGTGTTGGTGTTGTGTTTTTGGTGAGATACAATTAATTGGCTTTATTTGATTGGCTCTGGTCTTGTGATTGGGGGGCTTTGGGACATTGGAATTGGGGGTGGATGGGGGCACGGGGCCGGGGTAAATGCACATGGGTGTGTGGTTGTGTGTTAATTTATAAAAGACAAACAAATTAATGAAACAATTAAATAACAAATAATTGGGGGAAGCAACTAATAAACAATAATTAATAATTTAATTAACCAATACATTATAAAAGACAAACAAATTAAATTACGTTACTATATTAGGTTAAATAACAATTAATAATTTTATAATTAATGAAACAACAATATAACAAATTATAGTTTATAAAAGACAAACAAATTAATGAAACAACTAAACAACAATAATTAATAATTTTATTAATATTTCAAATGACCTTATAGTTTATTGTTTATTCTTTTGCTAGAATTATGGACAAGTATTTGATAAGAAAACTACGTACTCAAGATTCATCTCCTGTGCAAAATACATCTTCATCTTCTAAGCAAATTCGCGTTGACTTTAACTTAGAAATTCTTGAGGAACACCTTGGAAAAAATTCTTGGAGTCGCCACTGTGAAGGAGTTATTAACGCAAGTAAGGAAAGATCCGGCAAGTGGGTAATCTCAACATCATATTCATAAACATGGTGAAGGCAGATTCAAAGATCAATAAAGTAAAAAAAGATGAGAGAAAGGTATATATGTTTTCACACCCTTGCCTTTTCTTTGTGTTATGATAGGTCCAAAAAAGAGATCAATGGATGATAGAGTAGTGTCAACTTTTTTTTTAAAATTATTATTATTTTTTATTTTCGAGAATCAGAGTGTGAACTAATTTGTAAACATTAGTTTCGTTTAATATTATTTTTATCACTAGAAATATATCTTCACATAATATAATCTCAATTTTGAAGATGATTAAATATGATTATGTGAAGCTTAATAAAACACTATCCAAATTTTTAGTCAATGGTCAGGGTCTTGGTGTGAAGTAGGCATTGTTTTCATATTCTTGAAAGCAATAATGAAACATTGGTTTTGTCCAATAATTTTTTGTTGTCACTGAGAATATATTTTCACATAATATTATCTCAATTTTGGGATCATTAAACACCATTACATGAAGCTTGATAAAACACTATCCAAATTTGTAGTTTAATGGTTAGAGTCTAGGTGTAAAATAAGCATTGTGCTAAAATTTAGTAAGCAACTATGCATCACTGGTTTGGTTTAATATTATTATTGTTCTCTAACTTCTTGGGTGGGATTGAAGTTAGGCTATAGTTTAACTTACAAATCTTACATAAGGGAGCATATATGAATCCCCACTTGGGTTCCTCATGGGTCCTTATATGTTAAATTACTATAGTTATACTTGTCACAATTGGTTCTTCCTCTTACCCATTTTGTTCTTGGGGGATATCTTTATAAGCTTTAAAAAAAAAAGTTGTAAAATGGAATCATTTGCTCTAGAATGGCCAGCTTGCTGACTTCATTACTTGCAATGTGCTTAACAATTAAACATCTAATGAGGCCTAAATTATTAGAATTAGCCCTCCACTTTTACTATTTTTAACAACCAAATTTCTCTTTTGTCCATTTGGCATTTGGTTTTGTAATTGCGAGTCAGTGTGTGTGATTTTTCTCACCTCTCAACTTAGCACATGCAAAATGCAGTTCTTCAAAATTTTAGAATTGGGCTTGGCAAGGTTCGGCTGTCCACTTTTGTTTAAGTTGGGCCTTATCAATGTTGATCTAATGTCTGTCCCAAGGATAAATAAATTCAACTACGTAGCTCATTGGTTAATGTAGCCACATAGGTGAATTTAATTGGGTAACCTAAAACACATTTAAAGAATTGTACAAAAAATTTCTCCATGTTTCAAAATGGCCACTCGCCTTAACTAGCAAACCAAAAATCTTGATGAGTTTTAAAGCACAAGCATGATGTCAATACAAGTGTTCGATTTATAATAACATATTAAAATGAGAAACAAAATTCAGTACAAGATATAAATAGGTAATTCATGAATTGTTAATTGTAAATTGTCCAATAAATAAAGCTACATAGTTTTCTTATGCAATTCATGAATTATTAATAGTAAATTGTCGATTAAATAAAGCCGCAAGGTTTTTCCTTTAAAACTTGAAGCTACTTATAATTATAAAATAACTATTGTGATACATTAACAATATCATCTTGTCAAAGTGCACCACTCAAACAAGGCAATCTAGTTTGTAAACCAGTATTATAGCATTTACATTGCATTGCAGGTGAATCCTTTTTTCAATTTAATTAATAATTTATTTACTTAACCAAATAATAATTGTTCTTGACATAAATTATTAATAATGTTTTGTTCCTTCTATTACAAAAAGGTAATGCCAAGACAGAAGAAAGAACAGCCTTGTGGGGGGATAAAGATTATATAGTAGTACTACACTACTACTCATTGCTCATTTGAACAAAAGAGGAAACTTTTGCTTCTTCCAATTTTTCCTGCTTTATTCCAATAAAATTTAAATTACATGAAACCGTGGAAAAGAGAGTTGTAAATCTCAATACTCACTCACACTACAGCATCAGGTATAGATAAGAATTAACAGGAAGAATATACAGAAGGGAGCAATGCCAAGTGTGCATTTTGCAGTAGAACTCAAGCAATTGGCTTCAACACAAACATTTTGCAACTGTGAGGCTCCACATTGGCTGTCAAGTTTCCAACAAATCTTGTCTCTAGTGTCTTGTGCTGCAAGAAACACATATGCACACATATATTTGAAGGTATCTCACAAATACAAATGCAAAACTAAAATGCCTCATGACCTTAAGAGGCATGAGAAATGAAAGCCTAATCAAAATTACCTCCCAAACATCTCTTGCTTCAATGACACTGTTTTCAGGGATTCCAATATCGTCCCAATTGCCTGTAATTGAATGAGGCACAGTGGCTCGGTTGAGCAGAACTAGAGCTACCCTATTGCCTGAAAGAGGCCCTGCCCAAATCTATTGCAATTTAACATAAAAATTCATGTTTTGCTCATATGAAGTGAGACAAAAGTACACACTACGCATCATAAGATATTTTAGGCAAACTTTATTACCTCACTATTACCCTCCATCCTAACCTTTTTAGCTTGTATGCCGAGTGAATCTGTTATAGATGATGATCAGGTCAATTTTCATAACCATTGCTACAGAGTAGTTCACATGATGGGAGGAAAATTGCACCATCAGTTACAAAATTGATGCACTTACCTTGATTAACTGCAATAACCTCTTGATTGGAAATGATATTAAATGTCTCTTTTGTCAGGTTCCTCACATCGCAACCAAGGAGAAGGGGAGCCTACAATACCATTTTCTGTTTAAGCAAACAGATAGCCAAAACACAAAAAATATGCATTCATTCAAATCATGAGCATCTAGTTCCAGATAGTACTGCCTGAAATACCTTGGAAATAGCCCATAAACTAAAGTGGGCTATATATTCATTATTTTTCATCCCTCCATTTCCCACCTCAAGCATGTCAGGATCTGAAAAAAGTCAAGCAGATAATATGAAATAGATTTCATAGAAAAAAGTGGACCAAAAGCTTTTTTATTTTATTTTTTAATTATGTTAGTGTGACTTAAACTATTGTAGGAGAATACTAACCATTCCAACCACCGGGCCTTGCAAGATCAGCATATACTTCATTCAAGTCTATTATAGAGAGCATACTGTGGGAGAACAGACCAAAAGAAATGACTCTGGGCTAAGAATTTGTATAATCAATTATGAACTTAACAGAAACATGAAATTAATCTACCTGTTCCAATTATCAGAAATGTCATTAGTAGTTCTCCAGCTATTTCCAACCTTAAAACCCCATAGAGCAGGGTGTAAGTCACCCCTATTAAGGGAAAGAAATACAAATCAAACAAAATAATCATTAATGGAGTGACTTTCACCACATAGATTTAAAAGTTAGAGATATAGGATTACCATTCACAAAGTGAGAAAAAGATTGGACGACCTGCTTTTGTTAGTGCCCTAGTCATTACAGGGTATCTAACAGAAGAAAAAAAAAAGGATCATTATACTCTCATATCTCAAAGTTTGAACATACATTGCTAAACAAAACAAAAAACAAAAAAAAAAACAAAAAAAAAAAAAAAAAAAAAAAAAAAGATCCATATTTCGCCATTTACTTGTGAGGTTAATGTCAAGATGACTATATTACCTAACAGTTGGCTTTGTTCCATCATTGTAACAGTTATCATACTTCAAATAATCAATACCCTGCATACAAATTTCACTATTGCATGATTTGGTATTTGCAAGTAGTGTCAATAGCAAAAATGGACAAAGTAAAACCTATACAGAAAATAAAAACTAGATTTCCTACCCATGAAGCAAAAGTTTTGGCATCTTGCTCCTCGTGACCAAGTGAACCGGGCATGGTTTTGCTACAAGTAAATTGCCTGCAAAGTGGAGGTGAAAGCATTTGTTTTCCTAGTTGTTTCAGTAACAAGGGAATATCGATTTGAACAATAAAGAATGTAGCATAAAGTTGTGTTAGGGTGTAGTACAGTCATGTTACCCTGCATCTGAGTAGATTCCTAACTTAAGGCCCTTGCTGTGAACGTAATCTGCAAGGGCTTTAATGCCCGATGGAAATGTTGAATTCTTAGGCAATAGATTACCCTGAAAAAGTAAAATCAAATGTTTAGTGCAACTACAAGTTCAAAACACTAAAATTGTAAGAGAAACCAACTTAGCAAAAATTGTAAGAGAAACCAAACCTTGGCATCACGATGCATTTCAGCCCAGCAATCATCTGGGAAAGTAAGAAATAGAAGTTCTGGCTCAGTTTCTTGTGCCCACTTTGCTAAAAGAAAAATAAGATTAATGATAAAAAAGAGAAACCACGTAAATCTATTGCCACATACCTATATTAACGTAGATATATCCAAGCTTGGCAAGACCAGTGGAGACCAGAGCATCAGCTGTCAAACCAAGAAAACAAAGAACTCTTTTAAGTCGATCTCTCTCCCACCTCAACAGATGCAGTTTACCATTTTTCTATGTGAACTTTGACAGCACTTTTTGATATATATATATATATATATATATATATATATATATATATTTAAGGATTTTTTTTTTTTTTTTTTTTTTTTTTTTTGAAAAAAGATAGAACTTGGTTAACGTTTGAAAGAGAATATTGCATTTGAGTAGTAATTAGTAAACCTACCAGATTCTTTGATGACTTTCTCATCCACTTTGCAGTTGAAGTGATTCCAACTATTCCACCTACATAAGTAGAAAACACCTCAATAATTACGAGGGTGCTAAAGCCTACCACTTAAGAAGCATGGACAAGGACCTATATGAGTACAACAAGGTGATACGAGTAAGTTTTGAAAAAATTATAACATAAAATGGCTGCCATGACACACGTATAACATGGGTACACGACACGAATACTGCAAAACGCAATCATTAATTACTTTTTACTTTAATAATAATCACTGCAATCCAGATTCCAGATGAGGAGGACCCTGATCTAATGAGCGCTATTGGGTTTGTATATACATACACCACACCAAACAAACAGTGCTTATGATGATCTGATCCAAACGGCACAAACTGGTCGTCCATAAATAAATAAATAAGAAAGACTTAAATAAATAAATAAAATAAAATAAGAAGAAGAAGAAGAAGAAGAAGAAGGAGAATGATAAAGCTCATTAGCAATGCAGTAGTAGTTATATATATTACCCCATTTGAGGAGTCAAGCCAAGCCCATTGGCAAGCAGATTTCCTCTGAGTTCCTCGTTGCTATTCTCAGCCTCAGGCATTGACATAGAAGAAGCAGTGCTCACCATCATTGAGCATAACATCAACACCGCTACAACTACACAAACATCCTTAGATCTCTCCATCTTCGTAGATGTGCCCTTTCACCCACACCCACTATCTCTCAAGTCTCTTAACCAGAGGCGAGGTCTATATATATATATAATACTTGTTTAAGGATAATCCTATTTATATGTGCGTATGATAGAGATATATAGAATAGTTTGTGGCTCTAGTAGTAATACTATAGAAATATAATATTCTTAATTAAGGATAATGTCTATTTATATGTATATATCTATATATATCTAAAAGTTAAAGCATAGCATTTATTGTTGCTACGCCAAATGAGCCATATCATCGATATATAATGTCACCCTTTTTTTTCCTTCATTTTTTAAACAATATTAATATATAAATAAATAGTGCAACTTTACACATTCTCTAACTTATTAAATCCAACTCACTATGAACAACCTTACACATTCTTTAACTCATTAAATCCAACTCACCATTAATTTAGCCATTTTCCAATTCTCAACTCTTCATTTTCCCCTTCAAAACCGTTTTGTTCTTTTGAAGTTCAAACTCTTCAATTACCACTTCTATGATTAACTATGTTATTTTTAACACTATAAATTTCCAGTTGCTCTCTCTACCTCCACAAAAGTTGCTAAAGTGGCATCAGATTTGGAAAGTCCCTTTGAGGTATGTTCTTTCCCTTTTTATATTTTCTTTTCCCCCAATTTCGGTTTTTCCATTGGATTTCTAAAGTTTGTGGATGATATGTGTTGAGGGCCATTTGTGAGAATCCAGGTAGAAAGAAGAAAAGCCCAATAACAAGGGCAGCAAAGAATTGGCAAACAGATAGCAAAAACTATTAGGCTCAAGCGACAGGAATAATGAATCACAGACTCATGAAATAAACAAATGGGTCTCGAAGAGGCAAGTGAGCTTAAAGAAGCCCGAAAAGAGAAAAATAGCATCCCATGGGCAGTATATGATGTAGAAAAGTGAGAAAGGGTCGCCGCAGGCCCAAAGTAATACAAACAAAGAAAGTAAGGGGTTTATGGCAGGTCCATGAACCCCAAGGATGAGAATAAGGTAATTGGGCCAGGGAAGCCCAATGAAGTTAGTAAAAACCCATGGGAAAGCAGAGTTAGTAAAAGGGCCAAGAAAGTCCAAAGAAAGCAAGTGGGCCAAGGATGCCTAAGAGAAAGACAAAAGGGACATAGGAGCCCATGAGTAGGAAAAACCAGTGGCCATACCAAGCCACTGGGGGAAAGAATAAACGGCTGGCCTAAAAGAGGCCCAGCAGGATTGAATCATTACAGCAGGAATAACAGAACAATATGGCAGGAAATGAGAGAAATCAAGAAGTGGGCCAAGGAAATATAAGGTCTATCATCAAATAAGGCCCAGCTCCTGAGAGTAACGGGAAATCAAAAAGCAGCCCACATAAAAGGTCAAAGAAAACGGACGGCAAACAAGCCTTCAGACCACGGCAGATGAATGAGTAGCAAGCAGATTTTGGATACATATGGAAGGAAGGCACGTGCAAGGCCCAGGCACCACCAGCCTATACCCAGCCAATACAGAGCATAGTGAGGTCGGGGGTCAGAGATTCAAAGGGCATGGTTTGGTGGTGCGGAGGGGAAAAATCTATTTTTGAGGTTTTGGCTCAAGTTCTTTTGGGGAAGTGTCCTGCTGGGATGACTTACTACCCAAAAGAAGCAAGCTGAGTTGGAACCACTAGGTGCATGCCATGAGGAATAGGGAGAGAGAAAGAACCCAGACCGCAGCAGGAATGGGTGCCACGGCAGAAAAACAAACAAAATACCCTTCTTTCTCTGGTGATGGGGTGTCACACAGACGAACCAGTGGTGGTCGGCTAGTACACCCAGACCAAATAAATGAGGTTAAGGGCTAAAACAGTAAAATCCGGTCACGGCAGGCATTATAAAAAGAGAATCTTGCCGTGAACAAAAAACGGGTAACAATGGGGACCATAACTAAGAAATAGGAATTTGAAAAAGAGATAGAAAAGAAACGAGTGAAAACAACCAGAAAGAAAATAAAGGAAGAATTAGAACGGCAGGCATGCACCGGTAGATGGATTCCCTCTCTCTCTCGCAAAATCCTGCTCTCTATTAAAACCACAAGGAGCCTCTGTGCATAAACCACTCAAGTCCATTTCCCTCAGGGCAGTTAACCTCCACAGCAGGACTTTTCCTGAGAGGTTAATTGCGTTGAGAAGGAACGTTCTTTCCTCTCTGGCTTTGCTCCTGCGGACCAGACTTTAGTTGATTTCCTAACATTTTGATTGACCCATACATATTAATACTTGTTCATTTTTGCTCTGTTCTTTTCCTTCTGTAAAAGTGATTATCATTGTTGTAGTTGTGTTTTGGGGCTGTTCGGTCATTTCCCACTGAGTGGCCAGATATTTTATTTATTTTTTTATTATTATGTCTGTTTGCCACAACTTGTCTGAAACAGCTCTGCCTGCCGCAAGCACGTTCCTGGCAAACCTGGCCTAGTTTGCGCACAAGCCGGACCAACTTGACTTGTAGCTGGACCAGTTCCAACTCCCTTATCCAGAAAACTTGGGCCTAGTGCCGCAGGAAGCAGTCCAATACCGCTAGCACAACCCACCACTTTACAATATGCTTTTTTTTATGGGTTGTAGACAATGTGATCACTTTAGGGCTGTAGATGGCTAGGATTGGTTTGTTGGTTATGAGAAGGGTTTTCAAGAATTAGAAATCTCTGCAACTTCTTACTTCATATTCATGTTGTACAATTTTTATTTTATATTTGTGTTTAATCCGTTCAATTTGTTTATTTTTGACATTTTAGTTTTCTTACATTTGACATTTGTTTAACTCTATTTATAAAATAAAAAAAATAAAAAAATAAAAAACCAAGGTTTAATGTCTTTACCTCTGATAGTTTTGAAACAATAATAGAATATACGTTGAATTATACTCCAATTAATGCTTTCATATTTTTTTCACTCAATGGTTCTTTTTTGTTGTGGGACCTTTCTCAATTTCTATTTGGCTTCGACAAATATTATGTTTAGCAAACTTTTTCTTATTATGTGCAACACATAATAATTTGATCTTACAATCCAATAGACAATAAAAATCTACCTCAAAAGTTTGGTCACGAGGAAATAGAAAATCTCAAAACATTAAGGGTTTAATTTTTATATGATTTTGATAATGCTAAATGTGGAATTTGGTTCTTGCAGGGTTTAGGATCATTGAATTATATGTTCTATATGTTCTTAACATTCATGCCAATTTTTATGTCAATTGGATGTTATTTACCATTTAATTCATAAAATCATCTTTTATGCTTATTTTAAACTACAAAAACTTGAATTTAAACAATTGATTAATAACCATGTCATCAATCTAATGGTGGATTTGTCTAAATTCACATTCAATTAAAAAATATTAAGTGGTGTAACATTACTTAAAATTACATCAAGTGTAACTTAAACCTAACCCATATATATATATATATATATATATATATATATATATATATATATATATATTCTGCTATTTGAAAAGTCATGACATAAAATTCCAAAGTCTGGTAAAAATTTCCATTTTGCTACTTTTCTTGTACAAAGAGAAGTAAACAAAGTAAAGGAAAAAATATATAAGAATAATTCAAAGAAATTTTTTTCTTTTATTTTTTGGATCATCCAAACATCACTTGTTAGTGGGAAAAAATATTAATTCTTTCTTTAAGGGGAAAAAATTAAAATGAAAAATGGCCAATGAGAGAGCTTTTGTGCATTAATTGTTCAATAGCCCTTTCTTCTCAATCTCCTACGACTCCATTGATCATGACCTAAACCTTGGTCCATAAACCCTATCTTAAGCCACATAGTTAGGGTGTTGATGCTAGAATGAATGTGTCGGATTGATGATATTAGTGTAAAAATTGGTGTGGGTGTTTTTGTGTTAGTACTTGATAGTCTAACTTTAATGGAAATCAGTTGAAGTCTGTGCGTTGCACAATTTTGATCCTAAACCTATATAATATATGATTTATTTGAGAAACAATAAATAAATGAATAGTTATTACTGCATAATTTTTTAATTCTCATCTAAAATATCGACTTTCTCATAATGACATTTGTAATTGTTTGTAACAAGGCGTTTGCATTTGAATTGTAAGAGAAACATTGTGTAAATTTGGGAAAAAATAAAAAGTAAAAATCGCAAAGCTCTATGCACACCATGGGCGGGTACCTTTTTTGTAATATATATTAATTAGTTTCAGTAATCATAATGATGTGATTAAATCTACAATTAGGCTATATAGTGAAAACGTACGTATAGCATATTATCATAATAAAAGTAAAGAAATTGAAGTATTACTTCCACTATATAAAAGAGAAAAGTTCTGATTGTATACTGTTTGTAAACAATTCATCATGTTTAGAGTTAGAAAGTCTAAAAATTAATTCAAAAAACACCATTCATAAATTCCTGTAAGATATATCATACATAGTAGTGAAACTTATACTTTAAAGCAATATAAAGTATAAACTCCCATGATTTGCGGTATGCAAAGAATACTTTCTTGGGTGGTTCTGATTCACGAATATTGCTTCCTCCAATTATGTTGGAAACCATTTTTGCTTCTTTAGGTTGGAGCACTATGCTATGCTCTTGTATCTGTAAACTAGGATGCACGGACACTTCATTTAAGGTGTCGTACCTGTGTCGTATTTATGTTGTACCCATGTCGTAATGGTGTCCAATATGCCTAGTCTGTAAATAAAGGAAGCTTTGGCTTGTTCCTCAATCTTTTTCACATAGAGCAACTACGAATGAGCTCTGGCTTCCTCAATTTATCTTTTTCACATATAGCAAATATGAATTATGGGTGTCTTTAATCTCATTCAATAATTTTTCTGTGGTGGCCAAAATCAAACATGGTGTAAAAACAAAAACAAAAACAAAAAAACCAAAAAAAAAAGTATAGTAGAATGAATCCTAAGAAATCTCATTCAAAGATTTTGTGAACTATTGTTAGTTAAAAAGAAAAAAAATTGCGTTTGTACCCAAAAAATAAACTAAACCCTGTGGTTCAACAAATTTGAATCTTTAATGTTACTCAAACTTGAATCTTTATGTGTGTGTGTGTTCTGAAAATGTAGATGTATATATATGTTGAAGTATAAGCTTTTTGATAGAAGATGCTGCAAGGCTCCAAGCCAACACCAAATCCACCACACTTGTTTAGTACTAACTGAATTTTATTGTTTTATCAAACAACCACACTGTCAATACCTAATTGCATATACTTGGCCTTTGCAAACAAATACACCTTAATTGCTTCTATATTTTAGCGTGTTCTGCAGTTAGGCTCTTATTCCAATAGTCTTTGCACCTGTAAGAACTTTTTAGGGTCAATAATGATGAAATTTTCTCATAGAAAGAACACAGGCGTACAATTCTTTACCTTAGTTTCAAGAGCATATCCAATTCAAACATGTGCACTGCTTTTGCATTTACTCCAACATGCACCAGAGCATACCAAAAAATAGATTAAGTTAATGACTTAAATAACAATTAAAAATTAGTAGGTTAACAGCAGAGCAACCATATTTTTAGAAGCTATGTTGCTTAGAGAGAGCAAGCTACGTGAACAATATATGTAGAGCAAAGTGAAAGGATAAGTGCTCTAGATAAGTTTTAACTTAGATGAGTTATACTTAATTTAAATCTTTTCTAATTATTGTTAGTTGGACTAATAGGTTGATATGAACAAAACTTATTTGATGAGAACAAATAAGTTGTTTTTATCTTAAAACTTTCTGAAATTTGATGCAGCCACTTGGCTTAATTATGGTTTCTAGGTCCTAAAAACTTGATAAAATTTAGTGTAACCACTTGTCACAATTATTTGTAGTAAATTCATAATAATTTTTAATAGGTCTACCAACAAAATAGCTTAGGTTCATGGTGATAGGGAAGTGATAGCCCAGTGGCAATAATATTCTTTGTGATAGTATTTTATATCTGTGATTTGAACCTCACCTTCAATATTATCTACCTATTAAAAATTATAATTAAATTAATAACTAATTTAAAAATTTTAAGAAAAGAATTTTATGAGTTACAAAGGGCGAGATGCCTCTTTATATAAACTAGTTGCTGAATCATGTGATGCATCGAATAGATAGCAAGAGTTAAATATCTTCTTCTTTTTTTGGTGAAAAGGGTTAAATGTCTTCACTTTGTTCAATGCTACAATGAGTTAAAAAAAAAAATGAAAATCAATAATTCTAGTTCCAAAGGACCAAAGTGGACCGAATAGAACTGAAGTGGACAAAATGGACCGCAGTGGACTGAATAGGACCAAATTGGACCGAATAAGACCAAAGTAGACAAAATGAACCGAATATGACTGAAGTAGAGACATGGACAGAATAGAACCAATGTGGACTGAAAAGGACCAAATTGGACTGAATAGAATTAAAGTGGACCGAATGGACTAAATAGGACCAAATCAGACGGAATGGACCAAATAAACCAAAGTGAACCAACTAGGACTGAAATAGACAAAATGAACCGAATAGGACCAAAGTAGACTGAATAGACCAAATAGAACCAAAGCAGATATAATGGACCGAATAGAGCCAAAGTGGACCGAATAGGACCAAAGTAGATAGAATAAGACCAAATGTACCAAATAGGACCAACGTGGACAAATTGGACCGAATAGAGCCAAAAGGGACTGAAGTAGACAAAATGGACCAATGTGGACTGAATAGGACTATACAAACTGAATAGGACCGAATATAAGAGAAACACGTTCGTAGTGGTGAAATTTGGTTTAAAAATCAAATAAATAAAATAATGACGTTATAAAGCCTTCAAAGTGAGGTAGCAAATATAGATATAAAATATATATATATATATATATATATATATATATATATATAATATTAAGTTTTATTTATAAATTCTTATTTAAACATGCAATTCATGCACCATAAATATATTTGCATCATAAATAAATATAGGGCATTCAATGTTTGGCACCTTGTTATAATATGGGTTTTGATGTATTTGGCATCATAAAAAATGGTGCACACAGTTGTTATTATAGTTGAATTTATGATTTGATTACATGGGCTCAACGCATATTGGCATGTGAAAATTGGATGATCTTCCTATACTTGGTCATGGTGCGTTTCTTCTTTTATGTCTCACTGATGTTTTCACAGCGGATTTTTCCCATGACTTGAAAGTTGAAACTACAACTAAATATAGTGAAAGTTTTAATAGTTTTTTTTTTTTTTTTAATTAAAGCTCATATTATTTAATGCATCATCACCTACGAGATGCAAATATTGGAGGGGTTAAGGGACCATTAAATATACAAATTATAATTATAAAAGTATCATTAAGCTATAAGGAAATTTATATGAGACTTTGCTAATGCTACAAAACTGAAATATACGCAAATTGATAAGCCTTGAACCTGCAACCTTTAGCTCTACTACTATAATCTCAATGTTCATCTAGTTAAGATCTAGTCTAAATTTTTCCAACAGATATGCCAACAGGATAGCTCATGTCCTTGCTAAATGAATTAAAGGACCATTAAATACACAATTGTGAATAATAATAATGATAAGGCCGGGAATATAGTATTGAACTGTCGGCCAACCTCCTTAAACCATTTTGAGAAATGGACTTCACACACTCTTCATTTTCATGGCTTAAAACAAATATGGAAATATGGCTCCCAGGATCAACCCAATGAAGACCTTGAAATGCAACACAACAGTCTTGATGTCTGCCCTGCTCACGTAGGAACCAAACAAAGCAAAGGAAACTAGAGCATTAGGACACATGTCATCATGATCATTATTCTCTGCATTGAAAATAAACCTTACTTGTTACTTTCCCCAATTTGTTTATCGATATAGGATTTTAGACAGCTCTAGGCAAACACATTCCTCAGGATTGAATTTTGCATTTAGTTTTCGTGATTCATTTACTCTATTTCAATTGATATTCTAACAGTTGACAAAAAGTTTGTCAAAATTAGCAAGTATCTGGTATAATATAATTGGAGTTACTCCCTCAGGTTGCAGCTAAGGCCCAATTTTACTAATCCATAGCAAGGTCATGCCAATCTCATACAGATTTTTAACTAATTATGTATACTAACATCTTCAATTTGTGACAAAGTGCTAGATATGAAATACTGCTCCAACTTAATCAAAAGTAGAACTGAAAAAATATCAGCTTTCCAATGACAACAGTAGTGATTCCAGCAGCATCCAAGGCATCTGTTCTTTCACAAATCTCATGGCTTGTATCAGCCATTTCTGCAATGTTTTTCCATTTTCAAACTGGGGAAGAGGTCACAGCTAGAAACACTACCCCACTTAGACATTTGTGACCTCCGAGACAAAAGAACTATTGTACAGCAAGCTATATGATCACAGGTTTGGAGAATAGCTCATCTGATTCTACTTTGATTTTCAATTACTATTTTGTAACTTAAAACAGTAAACGTCAAAATGATAAACTTGTGATGTTATTTGTATTGTACTGCAACCTAAGTTGCCTCTCTCTCAAACAATGCAAGAAGAAGCATGCAACTATCAGCTGCCTCCTTGAGCAAGCATGCAACTATCAGCTACTCTAGTAAAATTGCTTTCCCAGTCCACTGTAAATATATCCCCACAAAGCTTATAAGGAAAAAAAAATCTGCTTACAAATACGCATAAAGCATTTGCAGCACTATAGAATAGGCAGTGATACAATGTGTCTAAGCAGTGAACCATTACTCTAATTTTGTTTCCATATTACTATTCCATAACATTGAACATACATCCCATGAATTTTGTCTCCCAGGATAGAAAACTTTAATTTGCCATGCCAAAATAGGTATACAACATGTGATTAAAATCCAAAACGATAAGTAAAGGGTGCATGTGAACCACTCAATCAAAAAACCTAAGGCATTGTTAAGATTCGTTAATCTTCTAGAATTGCATTGATCTCTAACAGATTTAAAGAACTAATTTGGGGTTTCCACATTTTCTCTAGCACTACTATATCGACTACTAGAGGTAGTAAGAGTATGCGTAGAATAAGTTAGAGCATCAAATGGAACCATTACTCTAATGAAATGATTGAATATAAAATCAAGAGAGATTGTTGATTTAGCAGCCTCACCCATTTCCTGAAGCAGTAAATCTGGTTTCATATTGACTGAAAGCTATTCCATCTTGTAATTACAAGCTAACAATTCAGGTCATGTTTGATCGAGGGATAGAGTGGCAGATCTTGAGGATGATGGAAGAAAGGGACAAGAAGAGAGATCAGAGATTGATCGGTGAGAGAGAGAGAGGGAGATGCTCATCTGTTCCTTTATGACACAAGATTTTTTTTTTTCACTCATAAAAAGTAAATAACCACTTCCAACAAATATACATACAACTTATAGATTGACTGGCAAAGTCTTAATAATGAAATATACTTTTTTTCTATCTTCCTGAGCAACCCAATAGCCATATCAGTCTTACCAATCTTACACACAGCATTTAGTATCGTTCCACAAGTAATTGCATCCGGTTTATACCCATTCTTCTCCATATCTTCTACCAACCTCACAGCTCCAGCAATGTTACCTTGAAGACAGAGGCCCTTGACAAGAGTGGTTAGAGTTATATGGTTTGGTTGAAAACCAAGTTTCAAAATTGTTGCTAAGACAAAGAACCCGAAATCTACACGGTTCAAATGGCAGAAGCAGTTAATCAAAATAGTAAGAGTATAAAGATCAGGAGAGATACCAAATGATTCTATTTGTTTAATTAGAGTAATGACTAGAGAGTACTGCTTCATTCTTGCAATGGCATTCAACAATAGAGTAAAATCCAGAATGGAAGGCAAAGGGCGCATGTGAAGCATTGTATCAAACAGGTCTAAGGCATGATCAACATTCCTAAAGCTTCCAGCTATGCACGCATCTCTCACAAATTTCAAGAACTGATTCTGATTTGGGTTTTTTCTACTAGTAGTATTAAGAGTAGAATAACAATAATAAGAAGAACAACAACAACAAGAAAGAGCATGAAATGGAAATAGAAATGGAAGGGTTTTACGTGTAATAGCAATACTGAGAGAAGGATTGGATTTGGATATTAAAAGAAGAGAGTTGGTTAATTTAGAAGCACGAAGCAGCGTACCCATTTTCCTGAAGATTGTTAAGACTCAAGAGAATGAAGCGAGTGTCTTTGAGAAACAGAGAGAGAGAAGGAAACTAGGCAGCTACTATGTCTGTGTCTGTGTCTGTATCTGGATTAAAAAATTAAAATACACCATCCCCTGATTTTAAACTCATTTACTTTTTTTTGAGAATGCAAACTGAAGATGCCGAAAAAATCACCAGTGAGCTATACGGTTCCAACATAAACACAGAAAAAGTCCTTACAGAGAGTATCGGTGTGGTACCGGCCAAATACCCTCCGAAGGTTAAGTCAGAAGAGAGCTCCAACAATGTTATAGAGTATGAGCTTTAGAGAAATTGTGCGTACCTTTTTCTTGAGGGTCTTTGGGTTTTTATAGTCGCGTAGGGCCAGACTCCTCTGCTTGCGGAACAAGTCTTTTCCTTATAGGGAAGATACTCATTAATGCGTGTATATTCTAGAATTTTACTCATGTTGGGATTCTACAAACCAGGGCTAATCGTGTGTTGCAAGTATTTTCTATTTAAGGTTCCTTGGAGACCACATAATAATGGATTGGATGCCACCTGGCCGTTCGGTCTGTACATGCCACGTCTGTCCGTGCCACCTCCGTCCAGATAGCTCCGTCATGCATAATTTTTCCTCTTCACAAACTCATTTACTTAAACTTTGCTGTTATAGGACTTTGGGGATAGTTTGCATTGTTGGTGTGTGTTTGTGGGATAGTAAACTAACCGGGCGCTGAGTCGAGTATAGTGGAGTATTAAAAGTTGATTCAATTTTGTTTTCAACACTAGTTGAGTTCAATTTCATTGCCAAATAAGATTATATGTTCAAACTTAAGTCACTTTCTTATTGAGCTTGTTTACGAGTTACTTGATTAATTTATTCTTTTCTTATATATATAGTAAAATCATTAATAAAAGATTTTATTCCTAAACAAATTTATCAATTTGTACTACAAATTGACGGTTAATATTATCAATAAACTACAAATAATAGTTTAATATCCAATGAATTTATTTACAAACTTATACAAATATATTTTTGAATATGTTTATATATAAAAGTATAATATTATATATATATATATATATATATATATATATATATAATTAAATCAAGTCTTTGTGTTCACAAGCTTATTCATGAACATGTTATTATATTGAGCTTTGCTTGTTTAATAATCTAGCTTAAACTCCGGCTTATGCTTGGTTTGTTTGCTAAAACAAACGAATAAAAAAATGTTTTTTCCCAAGCCAAGCTCAAACTGTTTCACAAACAGCTTGGTTCATGAATATAAATTTCAGTACAAGATATAAATATGTATTTTGTGAATTATTAATCGTAAATTGTTGACTAAGTAAAGCCACATAGTTTTTCCTTTACAACTTGAAGCTACAAATTACATTAACAACTCCAACTTCACTGCTCCACTAGTGAAAATATATACTGGAATCAAAACTACTACATAGCAATTTGAAGATTACGGCCCCATGCATTGCAAAAAATGGACCAATCACCAAGGACTCGACTGCCATGAGCTTGATAAGAATATTGAGTAAAGGACCGGAAGAATCCTTGAGAGGATCTCCAATTGTGTCACCTATGACAGTCACCTTGTAAGCATCTGACCCTTTAGGAGAAGTGCTTTTGCATGTTCATTACCAACAGCCTGGAAGTACAATATTAATCTAAATAAATCAAAAGGTAAAACTCAAACTACACGAAGAAAGCTTCAGCACACAAGGAAGTCTGTCTTTGAAATATAGTAGGCTAGTAGAAACTAGAAAGCATTAATAAATTAAATGTTGTAAAAGCAAAGTACTGTATTTCTTTTCATTATCCCATTCGCCACCTGTGTTGGAAGCTGAGATGGCAACCTAGGAAGAAATACATAAAATATAAAGCTTGTTAAATAATATACATTTATTCAACAGAAAAGAACAACATATAGAAGGGATTATTAGTGATGAAATTGCTATCCTAACAAATTTGAGAAGTAATCAAAGTAGGAACAATTGCAAAAACTAAGGCTAAATATGAAAACACATTGATCTACAAGTGAAAGCAAGTCCTAT
Organism: Quercus tomentella; assembly: GCA_028535165.1. Classification (NCBI taxonomy): domain Eukaryota; kingdom Viridiplantae; phylum Streptophyta; class Magnoliopsida; order Fagales; family Fagaceae; genus Quercus; species Quercus tomentella. The sequence goes on from JAPQVY010000089.1 coordinate 3,093,806, forward strand.
TTCATTTTTTAAGGGTAATTTGATGGTAGGTGGATTGAGGCAATACGACATTCAAACAGGAGGATCAAGTATTGCAACATACCTGCACACCAGGAGCAAGTGAACTAGCAAATGTCTTTTCTCCAAAGAAGGTTCCAGAAATAAGTAGGGGCAAGCATAATCAAAGCACTAGGTGGGAACATTTCCCTTACTGAAGCATCAGTAGAGATTTTGACACAAGTTTCATAGGAAAGTCTTTTTTTATTGTTTTGCTTGGGCTTCAAATCTGTACGTTCTAATGTCCACGTCCCTATGTTGATGAATTGTAAATTCCTGTTCCATTTCTCTTAGCACAAAGATAACTATTCAGGTTAGAGCAATTAGCATCTATGACATGACTGAGCACCACTTGGTTTGTAGCATTAACTTTCCTTCAGCCCATCAATGGACTCTACATGTCATGAGAATGTTCTTTCATTCCTTGATTTTCAGCTAGTGAGACCCTAATGATGGTCATTTGGAGCACATATTCTAATATCTATGATACTGGCACCAGAGTAATCACTCTCAAATCTCAAAAATAGTAAGAAAGAGTCCATGCCTAATGCTCCATTCATTTTGTCTTAAAACATTTGTCATACATGACTCATCATTTCGTCTTAAATATTTCACTACTTTGTGGCTGAGGAAAAACCCATCAAATTAACCTATTGACGTAGTTAATGACCATTCCTAAAATAGGAAATCTCTAATTGTTCAATTTTAAGCCTAACATGCCATGATCTCCTACTTCTAAGTAACCAACACCCAAGCTCCATCTTTGTTAATCAAATTTATGTATAAATAAACATCAATAACCATTGACAGCCACAATTACTATGTTGCACCAGAATAAGGACCATTATAGCAAAAGTAATCCACATTAATTCTAATAGGCATTTTCACAAACATATGCAATGCGACAAAACAACAAAAAGACTATGAGAGAGCTAGCATACATAAACATGAACATACTGTGTCTAATAAGAAAACAAATAGCAAAATCCAAAATTTAAAACACAACTAATGGCAGACTTACTTGACAAAGAAAGAATACAAAATCCATAACTAACTGCAAAGCTGCAAAATCAGCCTACTATTCTATCTTGAAAACCGAACACCAAAAATTTTTAAACACAGCAGCAACACAGATTTATGCGAGTGAAAATTGTAGATTTACATTAAAACAGGATCCTCTAAATGTAGACAATAAACAAATAACATGGACAGTAAACGTCACTTAAATCTGAAGGTTATTCTTCACCAATGAGGACTTGGGGGTGAGTAAATGTGATGGTCTAAACGGTGAAGAAAAAAAAAGGTCAGTTAACTACACAGCTTGCCAAATCCAACGTGGCAATGATGCAGCAAGTCAAGTGTCCACAGATTACATCCTAATCAACCAGAGGATGTTGACCTAAAAGCAAACATACAGGTAGAAGCCTCTGATATTTTGCATATTCAGTCTCCACTCTACAGGACTTTGTCAGTTAGATAAATAGTAAAAAGAGAAAACAAGTGAATGAAGATTGGAAGCAACATTTGAGAAGTCATATTTGGTTCTGTTAGATTTTGAAAAGTCCACGAAAGTAGTATATCACCGACAAAAAGAATTTATTATTCAGCAAGCTATATGATCACAAGTTTGGAGTATAGAATCACTTCATAAAAAGTAAATAACAACTTCCAACAAATATACATAATTCTTACAGATTGACTAGCGAAGTGTTAAATTATGAAAGTTGTTCATGAAATTGAAAAACTCAAGTCTTCATACAAATTATTGAAGTAATTCTTTAAGTACTTTATCTCCTAGATCTGCAGATAACAAGTCAATCAACATGGATGCAGTAGACGCATTTGCTGAAAAACCCTTGCCAACCATTATCTTAACAAATTCCATAGCCTTTGATGTCTCATTCCGTTGCAATAAACCTTGGATGAGTGTGTTATATGTACGATCATTTGGTGAACAACCATTCCCATCCATTTTCTCAAGGAGCTCACACGCTTCATCTATTAGTCCCTCTTTGCAAAGCCCTCTGATCATTATGGTATATGTCCAAACATTAGGTCGCAATCCCTTCAATGGCAGACTATTAAAGAGTTCTCTTGCAGCTGCAAGTTTCTTAATATTACACAAACCGTCAATCAAGATGTTGTAGATCACAATATTGTGGTCCAACTTTTTGTCTTCCATCTCTTGAAACAATGTCATCGCCTCACCAATTTTTTTGTTCTTACAAAGGCCATCCAACAAGATAGCATAGGTTTGGGGACTTGGACATTCGCCACAATCTTGCATCTTATGGAATAGCTCTAGCGCAGCCTGAAGTCTCTCCGCTAGGCAAAACCCCCTTATAAGAGTGCTGTATGTCACAACATCAGGAATCATTCCCTTGTTGGACATTTCACGAAAGAGATGCATTGCCTCATCAATTCTTTTATTTTTGCAATATCCATTGATCAATATGTTATAACTAAACAGATTAGGCAAACAACCTCTCTCAACCATCATATTAAATGTTTTCACAGCATCATCCATTTTGTTTTGCAAACAGTAACCATCAATCAAACAGCTATAAGTGACAGTGTTAGGTTCAATGCCTCTTTGAATCATCACACCAAAAACTTCTTTTGCCTCCGTCAGCATCCCCTCTTTGCAAAGTGTGTCCGCCAATATGCTAAAGGTTAGGACATTTGGCATCACCTTCCTTTGCACCATCTCATTCAACAGAGTAGTAGCCTCCCTCCACCAGCCGAAATTGCATAGGCCTTGAATTAAGGAATTGTAAGTGACAAGGTTTGGCTGAATGCCTTTACTCTTCATTTTAGATAAAAGGTTCAAAGCCTTAGTTACCAATTTGTCCTTACATAAACTATCAATGATTGTGTTATATGCTGTCATATCAAGCTCAAAATTCCCTTCTTCCATATTCCTAAGCAACCTAATAGCCATATCAGTTTCACCAATCTTACACAAACCGTTCACCATGGTTCCACAAGTAAATGCATCAGGTTGATACCCTTTTCTCTCCATTTCATCTACCAATCTCACAGCTCCAGCAATGTGACCTCGAAGACACAGCCCTTTGATAAGGGTGTTTAGAGTTATATGGTTTGGTTGATAACCAAGTTTCAAAATTGTTGCTAAGACAGAGAATCCAAAATCTAGACGGTCCAAATGGCAGAAACAATTAATCAAAGTATTCAAAGTACAAACATTTGGAGAGATTCCTAATGATTCCATTTGTTTATATAGCGAAATTACTCCCGGGTAATGCTTCAATCTTGCAATGGCACCCAACATGTGATTAAAATCGTCAATGGAAGGCAAAGGGCGCATGTGAAGCATTTTATCAAACATGTCTAAGGCATGATCAACATTCCTTAAGCTTCGAGATTTGCACTGATCTCTCACAGATTTCAAGAACTGAATCTGATTCTGAGATGGGCTTTCCAAGTTTTCTCTACCAGTGTGAGTAGAATAAAGAGCGTGAAATGGTTTTAGCTGCCTTACACTAACTCTAAGTCTAAGTCTAACATGAAAGCAGCAGTAATGATTTTTGAATATACTAATAGTAAAAAAAGCAAGTGGGTTTCTTGATTTATTAGCAACAAGCGTACCCATTTTCCTGCAGAAGAAGAAGAAGAAGCAGCAGATGGAAGAGACGCTGAGTTTGAGAGAACGAGAGAGTGAGACAATGGAGTAGCAAAGACCAGAGAGAGACAGACAGTCACAGACAAGAGACCGAGAGTGTGAGAAATGACGGTTAGAGTTTGATTGAGGAAAGGTGAAAGGGTTAAAATACTATTTTTGTTCACCGAAAGTTTACCAAGAGTTTTGTTTTTTAATCTTTAAATTTTAAAAAGTTAATGAAAAGTTCGTCAATTCAACCAGTATCTTTAGGAATTTAGGGTATTTGTTAATTCGTCAATTTCACCAAGCTATAATTGTTTGTTAAACATATCAAAAAAAAAAAAATTTGTTTGTTAAAAAAAAAAATGTTCCATTCAACCAGTGTCTTTAGGGTTTTAGGACATTTGTTAGTTTATCGTTATATGAAAGTTTTAATATTACTTTTATGAAAAATATAATTAATAAAAATTGTAATAAAATCAGTTTTTTATTCATTTTCCCCTAAAATGTTTCCAAAAAAAAAACTTTTATAAAAAATTTAGTTTCCAAAAAATATAACACTAGAAACAAAATGCACGACTTTTACTACAACTCTCTCACATGGTTGATTATGAGTTGTGAAAAAAAAATGAATCCATATGAAATAACAGGCACCAATCACAATCTACTACATAAGAAAAATGTGACAAAAGTTGTGAATTTGTTTGTGATACTAAGAAGAACTTAAAAATTTTAGTTCCACCTAACATTTTTTATTAGAAAAAAGCCACATTACTGTCACCTCAGCAGGATTTAATTAGAACTAGATTTTATTATTAGGGCTAGTCCTAAAATATTTCAAAAGGGGTGCTATTTTGCTAAAAATGGCTAATCAGCCAAAATTGCCCAAGTAAGATTGGTTATATTTGATACAAAGTGGATTTTTTTTTTTTTTTCCTTTTTCCTTTTCTCTTTTCTCTTTTCTCTTTTTCATTTTTTTTTCTTAAAGAAAACTATAATTATTAACTATTGTATATTTTTTTCCCCTCTGAAAGAACTATTATAAAAACGATTATGAAAACCAGGCTTTTTAACCACGATTTCAATTTTAAAACTATTTTAAGATTTATTGAAAGAATATAATGAAAATAAATAAAAATGTAATGATTGGAATGTAGTCAAATAGAAATGAATTGGTTAAAAGCCTTGTAACTTAATTCTATAGTCATCTCTTCTATTATTGTATCCTTAAAATTATAAAAACTAAGGATAAAATAGGTATTTCTAAATATAGTGTTTCTAAAAGTAATAGATTATACTAACAAAAATAATGAATCAATTGACTTCAAAAAAAAAAAAAAAAATGAATGAATTACTTTTTTTTTTTGTACCTAAGAAACATTGAATAATGTGAGCCATCAAAATCATATGGTCAAATTTATGTCCTTTAACTTAGGTCAAATTCATGTACTAACTATGAGCTACAATGAGAAGAGGAAAGCAATTCTTAGTAACAAGGGGTTTTTTGAGAAAATAATTTTATTTGGATATTAATTATCAAAAATAACATTGTGATAAAATTATTTGGGAAAATCACCTCTTTGAAAATTCTGTTTTGAAAACATGATTTTAAGGGATCACCTCTTGGTATTTTTCATAGAGACATTTAACTTTAAATCTATCTCTCCCATTGTAACTACAAAATTATATATAAATTTTTATTTATTTAAAATCAGTGTCTCAATCACTTTCAAGTTTCAACAAGTCCACAAACCAACAATAAGTTAATCCAAATTTAGAGAGAGAAAAATACTTAGAAAGGATCAAATTTTAATGAGGAAGTAGAAAGACCAGTTAAAACTTAAAATTAATGTTTAAACCAATTTCGAGTATTAAAAGATTACAATTTCATACATATAGGTTTAGTTCAAGTTACAGTAAAACCTCTAACTTGTGAGGGAGTTCATTCTTCATTCATATCTAACAAGGTTCTTGACAGTTGACACATTCAGTTGCGTTCTTCTCTCCTTTTCTTTTTTCTTTTCTTTTTTGTTTAAATATTTTTTTTCTTTGAGAAATGAAATAATTATTAAAATTTTTGGAAAACGACTATTATGAAAACCACTCAAGAAACATAGAAATGAAGGCCTTTACTTAAACCACGGTTTTCGAATTTTAAACCATTTTTTAGAAATTTTAAATAAATAAATAGATAGAACACTATTCCTTGTAAGGATGTCCTTATTTTCTTGGAATGTGTGTGTGTAAGGATGTCTTCTACAAGACTGAAAGTCTGAAACTGAAACAAAATTCAGTACAAGATAATGAGATATACATATGTATTTCATGGTTATTAATGGTAAATTGTCTATTAAGTAAAGCCTCATAGCTTTTTCTTTACAACTTGAAGCTACTAATTACATAAATCTTCATCAACTTCACTGCTCCACAAGTGAAGGTACACCGGAATTAAACCTACTACATAGAACCTCCATTTTAAAATAGTTTGAAGAGTAAGCCCCCGTGAGCAGCAAAGAATGGAGCAAACACCAAGGACTCGACTGCCATGAGCTTGATGAGAATATTGAGTGAAGGACCAGAAGTATCCTTGAGAGGATCTCCAATTGTGTCACCAATGACAGCGGCCTTGTGAGCATCTGACCCTTTAGGACCTAGTGATTTTGCATGATCATTACCACCAGCCTGAAAGTGACATATGAAAGTGTAAAAATCAAACGGTAAACTCAAAGATTGATACAAAGAAAGCACCTCTCAAACTTGAGAAAACAATGAGGTCTTACTCTGAAATATAATAGAAAGCATTATCAAATCAAAAGTTGGAAGAGCAAAGTACTTGCCTCTATGTATTTCTTTGCATTATCCCATGCACCACCTGTGTTTGAAGCTGAGATGGCAACCTAGGAAGAAAAACATAAAATAGAAAACTTGTTATATACTAAAGATTCATTAGAGATTATTAGGGATGAATATCCTGAAAAATTTGTGAAGTAATCAAAGCAGGAGCAGTTGCACAACTATGTCTAAATATGAAAACATATTGATCAACAAGTGAAAGCAATTTTTTTTTTTTTTTTTTTTTTTTGGTTTCATTTTATAAGAATAATGGTAAGGTAGGTGGATTGAGACAAAGATGAACTCTAGCAAAAGGATCAAGTATTGCCGCATACCTGCACACCAGAAACAAGTGAACCAGCAAGAACCCCAGCAAGAGTCTCCACACCAAAGAAGGTTCCAGCAATAAGTGGTGTAAGCATGACCAAAGCACCAGGTGGGATCATTTCCCTTAGTGAAGCATCAGTAGAGATTTTGACACAGGTTGCATAGTCTGGTTTTGCTCTTCCTTCCATAAGGCCGGGAATAGTATTGAACTGTCGACGAACCTCTTCAACCATTTTGAGAGCTGCACTTCCCACACTCTTCATTGTCATGGCTGAAAACCAGTATGGAAGCATGGCTCCCACAAGCAACCCGATGAAGACCTTTGGAGTCAACACATCAACAGTGTTGATGCCTGCCCTGCTCACAAAGGCACCAAACAAAGCAAGGGAAACAAGAGCAGCTGATCCAATAGCAAAGCCCTGAAAAATGATGGCAGAACATGTCAAAATTTCATGCAAGTTGATTTAGGATCTTAAAATGGTGGCAGGTCTAATAGGAAAACTAAAGAGTCAAAGTTACAAGGCAACACTTATTTAAGCAATGGCATTAGGACATATGTCATAATGACCATCATTGTTTGCATTGGATATACAACTTACCGTTCACTTTTCCCCAATTTGTTTTTCTTTTAAAGATTTTGAACAGGTTGAACTAAATGCCAATATAATCTCATTAACTCGCTGATTATGAAAAGTATATGACTGATGGAAAGATACAAGGGTTATTTTACTCAACAACTCTGCCATTGCTATTTAAGGTTTTGCAAGCTCATGATGACCTCAAACAAATTTGCTACAAGTCTAAATCAAAAAGTGTAGAACCGAAAAAAGATCACCTTGCCAATGGCAGCAGTAGTGTTTCCAGCAGCATCTAAGGCATCTGTTCTTTCACGAATCTCATGGCTCATACCAGCCATTTCTGCAATTCCACCAGCATTGTCACTTATGGGGCCATAAGCATCAATTGCAAGACCAGTGGCAATGGTGCTGAGCATTCCCAAAGCAGACACAGAAATTCCATACATAGCAGCTAAGCTAAAGCTCACATAAATGGCAATGGCAATGGCAAATATGGGAATGATGACAGATTTGTATCCCAGAGCCAATCCAAAAATAACATTTGTTGCAGCACCAGTCCTACAAGAATCTGCCACATCCTTCACTGGACTGCAATATGTGAACATGGTAATAAGCATCACAATTATAAGTTGATGGGTACAATACATGCAAATATACACAAAAGCATTTCTTCTATGAGACATTGTTGCACTTGCACAATGCACAACGAAAAATTCCTCAAATTGAAATTTCAATAGGATTGTTGAAGCCTCTTTGAGAGTTATAAATTGAAGGAACATGTCACAATGTGATGAAGTAATAACAGTCCACAAGGAATCTACATGTTATTTATTTTTTAAGAAGAAAGTTTCATTAAAAATCTAACAATTTTGGTATTTCAACATGATTCTGAGCCACTATGGGTTGGCCTCTAGCCATGTCCAATTCTAAGGACTAAATTTGGAATGATTCAATTTCAAAATTGTATCTTTTCTGGAACCAATTATAAAAGGTTCCCAGTATGAATAGTTTTGACTGGCAAGTGCAAGTATCACATGCCTGCAGCAAAGGCAGGAAGACTGATCCAATTATTACTACATGGCAATGTATCAGTACTAAGATCATTTGCAGCAGTACAGAAGACTAGAAGAAAGTCTATGCATTAGTAACCTGAAGAAGATAGCTCACCTGTAAGCACTGCTAGTATAATACTCTGTAGTGTATCCAATAGCAAGTCCAGCCCACAAGCCAATTGCAACACAGAAGAAAAGGTGCCTGCAGTCATATATCATTTAATGAATGAGACAAAAATCTCTTGAGGAATAAACCAACTCTGCCAAAAGATGGGAGAAAGGATGTCTTTAGAGGGAGAGGCATACCAGTTCTTTACAGACATCTCAGTCCCAAAATTAAAGAGAGTAAACTCTGATGGCAAAGCAAAGAAGGTGACCATGGCGATACCGGCAGTCATCAAGACAGTTGAGATAACAAGTTGTCTCTTCAAGGTTGGTTCAATCTCACTCACACGCTTAATCTCAAAAAGATCAGTTGCAAAAAGTGTTGTTATTAAGCAAACTAGAATCCCCATTGAGCTTACAATCAGAGGATAGGACATGGCTGTGAAGTCATGACTGATACCAAAGGAAGATATTGAGGCAACAAAAAGTGCTGCACAGGATGATTCAGCATAAGACCCAAAGAGGTCAGAACCCATCCCAGCAATGTCTCCAACATTGTCACCCACATTGTCCGCAATAACCTAAAAGAAATAACATAACATTTATTCAAACTGACTAATAACGACTATACCGGGTAAGGATTCTGGAAAACATATGCCTCTAGAACTTTCGAAATTATTGCTTAAGGAAAGTATCTAAAATGGAAATGAGAGGAGAAATCAAATGTGTTAGGAATCAAGAAAGAAGGCATGTTTACTCTTCACTTTTACACTAATATTTGATGAATTTGTCTGAGTTTCAAAATAAGTTTATAACCAAAAACTATGCATGTTAAAATCACATAATGCAAACCCGGTAATAAAGAGAGGAGAAAAATAGAAAATTACAGCTGGGTTACGTGGATCATCTTCAGGGATATTCCTCTCAACTTTTCCAACAAGGTCAGCACCAACATCAGCTGCTTTTGTGTAAATACCTCCCCCAACTCTTCCAAAAAGTGCCATTGAAGAACCTCCAAGTCCATAACCAGTAATAGATTCATAAAGTCCTTCCCAGTCATCCCCATAATACAGCTTAAATAAATTGATGGATACCCACAGCACCAACAGGCCATTGGCAGCAAGAAGGAAACCCATCACAGCACCAGAGCGAAAAGCTGTGATGAATGCCTTCCCAACACCCTTCCTCGCTTCTAGAGTGGTTCTAGCATTGGCATAGGTGGCAATCTTCATGCCAAGAAAACCAGAAAGGACTGATGTAAGAGCACCAAGAAAGAATGCAATGGTGGTAAACAAGGCATTTGCCAATGCTGGTTTACATATATTCCCGGTGTTGTAAGTGCAAGGTTCACTTTCGGTGCTGAAGCCTTTAACTGAACCAAGGAAGAGGAAGATGACAATGCCAAATACAGCGGTGAAGATACCAAGGTATTTATACTCAGTAAACAGAAATGAGGTTGCCCCTGGGAACAAGAGACAGATAAAAGTTAGATTAAATACCACAAGGATATAGTGACATTATCTATGCCAAGCAAAACTGAAGTCCAATTTTATACTCTTACAAGTTACAATAACATGAAATTCACTTCTCATACTTTATTCTGCATCTATCAATTATATCTGCATGTTACTTGAATGCATTAACATTAGATGGGTCCAAACTCCAGAGTAAAGCATAATGCTAAAGAGAAAATTACAATAGCGAATCAACATCTCATATCATAAAATTACAGATCTTTCATGCGCATTTTTTCTTTTAAGTTTTATTCACAGATGCCTCTCACTTGCATCTAGCTATGTGCATGGCTCTGTGCCTCTGTTATATGCATTAGTTGTGTTGTTCTGCCTACATAAGAACATTATGTCATTTGAAACCTGAATTTTAGAGAAGGAGAGAGAACCCCAAAAAATTTTAAAACTTGGGAGAAGACAAAGACACTGTACCATCATCATCTTTTGAGCACTGACATAAGAAGACAAATTAGGAAATTTCCTTTTGAAAGGAATGTCTACCATTTTTAAAAAGTTTCTGGGGCCATCTCAGATATATCATCCTAATGAAAGTGTCCTCTTGAAATCTAGTCATTCTTGGTAATATGCATTTCAAGCAAAGACAAAATAAGATTAGTTAAGCATAGTGTTGCAATAGCATTTTCAAGACCATAGGAGCTAGAGTATATCACAGGGAGAAAATATAAGGTTTTTACAGACCATTGATATGAATGGTCTATGATTATCGTCACATTAGGTGGTTAGACAACTAAAATGTGAAAAGGCCAACCATTCAGTTAGCCTAGCAAAGCACCCATAAGAGGAAGGCCATGAATTACTACATAGATTACACACAGCAATACTGGATAGTGCAAAACTTACACACAAAATCTACAGGTTCAAAATGATGGATTCAATCGCATACAACAGTGACAAATAAATCTGCCTGCTAATGGTAAACCAATCTAAAATATTGAAAAGCATTGAGTTCAACACACTTTGATTAATTTTCTAATTCAACCAAAAACAGGGAAGAAGAATTTTGAAAAAGCTGCCATTGAACAATATTTTCATAATTGGGATTTTCTTTGATAGAAGTAGCTTGATGATTATAGATCTTTAATTTTTGTTTTCAAATTTTCCTTTAAATTGTTTGTTGTGGGTTTTGACTTTTGATCTTTGCATGTAGTTGTTAAATGTTGCTTAGTCTCAATCATCAGTCCAACAAAAGTGACATATATGTGATGAAAGGGATAAAATTAGTTGATCCTAGTAGTTCTTAAAACTTGAATGAATCACTCAGTCCCAGAGGTTATTTACAGCAAGAACTCCTTTTGTGGATTAAAAAAAAAAAAAAGATCTATTTATATATAGACAATTCAAATAGTCATCTAATAAAGAGAAATAAACATATAGACATAAAACCAAGAGCAACAAAACTGCTGCAAGCAAAATAGCAAACAAAAGATGAGAGGATAAGAGAGACAGAAGGTCAGAAATTTAAAACTTAATATGTCAGTCACTAAAAGCAACAATAAAACAAAAGAAAATTGCAAATAAGTGAATAGTGACAAATTCATGAGTACAGTAAGCATTCCCAGCAGATAAACTAGACAAGAAGAGAAAAAAAATAAACAAATTAATACTTTAAAAAAATAGATGTTCACGTATGAAACTACTCATCATCCTGAATAAAATAACAAAATCACACACTAAAAAATATAACACAAGGATATCTTTGGCTCATAAGATACAACACAGAATGGAAAAGCAAATAAAAACTAGAAATCTCAATCATCAAAAGCTCCACCAAAACATCATAGAATCACACATGTACTAATAAGTGGACAAATAACAAAGCAAAACAAATTCACACACAAGAGAGAGAGAGCTCACCAACAGATATGGCATTCTGAATTTCAGCACACTTGATGGAAACCTCAAGAGTGTCAACACCTTCTTCAGTCTCTCCTTCATTAATCAACCTGTCTTTATACCCACTATAATCACCATAGCCACCTGAGACCTTGACCTTGGAGACCAAGAACCACTGAAACAAAGCAAACACAAGACCAATGAAGGCAGCCACAGGTATCAGAATCTGTGTAAGTCCCTCACTCAGCACACCCATTTTCAAAAATCAAAGCTCAAATGATTTCTTGAGTTGTCTTAGCAAAAATGGCAAAAACCAATACTGGGTTTTGAAGTACAGTCTCTGAGCAGAAACCTACAAACTTGGAAACTGCATTATCCTAAATTTTATCTCTGTTGCCCTTCCCTGCCCTTTGGAATGTATTATGTATGGCACTATATGGCTTTGAATGACAGTTGGGGACTCATGGAAAGATTCTATACAACCTTGGATTTAGTAAACTGGTTGTTTTGATTAACAGTTAGGAGTTCTGTCACCGCAATCTTTATCCACTGGGCCAATAATTTGCTACTCATAGATATAGATAGACAAGTCAGCATTAGATATATGTGATAAAGACAAAGCTAATAATTACTTCTCAACTAAGGCTTCACATGTCAACCAGAAATGCAGTCGATTTGTTGAAATAATCAAGTAGTACTTTTTATTTTTTATATCAACGAAGTTTGGAGGAAAAATCAAGCACTTTGTCATACTACATTATTCCTTCTTCTGCTAATTCATTATCTTTCATTATCAAGGCATGCCTTTCAACATTTACATTCAACTTTGTTCTTTAAATTCACGACTCATTTAATTTACTAAGGTGTCTATGTGTGAATAGCGCCAAATAATTTTTACAATACTCCCTTGCTAACTTCATTTTTTTGTGCATCAATCACATTATGTCACCTTAACAATAGTCAAGAAAGTGAAATTTTGTGTCACTATAATTGTGTTATTTAAAAGTGTTGGATGTAAATGTAGTATATCTAGGAACACAATTTAGGAAAATGGCGCGAGGCAATTTGGCTGGCGTGTGGGGGAGGCGATGTGGCGTGCACGTGGGCATGCCCAAATAACCTCCTTTGGGCATGTTAACATGCCCTTAGCGACTCCATGTATGCGTGTGTGTGTGTGTGTATATATATATATATATATATATATATATATATGTGGGAAATCTGAACCGGTGCTTGTTAAGGTCCAAAAAAGGCCAAAAAAAATGTCAAAAAAAAGTCAAAAAAGACGGCAAGTGGTACTTACAAAGCTAAAAAAAAATGAGATAAAGCTATAAAAAAATAAAAAAAAAGACAAAAAAATTGCCAAAAAAATTTCAAAAAATTATTATTAACGGGCATCGATCCTATATATTATTATTTTTTTCATTGTTATAATAATTTTAAAAAAAAAATGTCTTGCCAGTTTTTTTTTCTTGGGAAAGTATGTCATGTCAATCAACAGCCCTAACTAACACGATTTCCTTTTTCATTTTCTGATATCATATGAAAATGAAACATTTAAATTCTTTTTAATATGCAAGACTAGGACCATAGCCATTTAAGAAATTGAAACTTACCGGTTGATGTGGTGACCTCTCTAAAATTCAGAGAGCTGGCTAAAATTATCACTGCCTCTTGAGAACAATTACAAATTAAGCTACTAGTCTCTTTTTTATTCCAACTCTTTTTTTCTTTTTTTTAAATGTGGCAATGTCAGGGTTTGAGTGTTCATTACGTTTATCTCACTTTGCTTGGCCCTTAATTATGTTGCCTAGTTCAAACCCAGGCTGAGATGTGGAAATTTTTAATTGAAATTAATAAGTACACAAATTTGAATAAACTTTCCCATCTTCTTAAATTATTACTGCAAAGTTCAAAGTTTCTTTAATAATATATGCATGTGTTCAAACTTCAAAACATTTTGTCAACTAAATAGTAAATACCATTCAATTTAAAAAAAAAAAAAAAAATCGGTTTCATATTTCATCAAAATCCACTGTTGAATTCCAAACTATATGAAACTTTGAGAAGTTCATCAAGTTTAGGTATCATTAGACTAAATGATATGTCATTATATGTTTTCAATTCACATACAAATTTAGTTAGCAAATATGAAATCAAATTGCACTAAAGAAAGATCAATCAAGAAATCCCTCCCACCAACCCCACCTACCATTAAATTAATATATGTCCACATGATTTTGTTTACTTTTCTTTTTTATTTCTCTTTCTTTTTTAATTTTAGCAATGACTATTTCACACGCGCAAAGATTATTATTGTAGCTTCTACAAAGTCAAGGAAATGCAAATCATGAATAAGATTGAATGAATAAATTATCATAAATATTCCCTTCTCCTTTTGAATGTATATATGCATTATATGGTGCATGGAGCTGAGTTACAATTTGATTCATCAACTATGAGAAAACCATGCCCAGGGGCATAGCCAGAAATTTTTTTTTGGGGGGGGCCAACTTATGATACTAATTTATTAGTTTATACAAACTTTCATAAACACGCACAAACACATACATCTATACACACATATAATTCAAACTTTCATAAACACGCACAAACACATACATCTATACACACATATAATTCAGTATCTTTCATAGTGAATCCTTAAAATTTTCATTTTTAATATAAGTTACCAAATTGTCTACCAAAGTGAGTAAAAAATTTTCAATTGAACTAATGAAGTATTCAGAGATATGAAAGATCCAAGACTTTAACAGACACAAAAACACATTTTACAATAAAAAATAAATGTGAGGAAAAAAAAAATTCTCTATAACTACTAGATCAATTGGAAAACTTTTTTAAGAACATCATTGGACTAGCTCAAATATTTGGGGGGGGCCGAGTCCCATTTTTGTAGGCTAATAATTAAAATGTTAAATATTTATATATAGTATTAAAGTATTTTTAAAAATTTTGGCCCCCCCCCCCCCCCCCCACTCATACAAGTAGCTCCGCCCCTGATTCCATGCCTATTGTTACAACTTACAACAGATTATAAATGGTCTCAGATCATTTTTTTTGGGGGGGGGATCATGATAAGGGTTCCTATACATACTGTATGATAAATTACCTTTTAGTGTTATATTTTATTGATATATAGGAAATATCCAATGAATTTTCAAACCCACCACGTTTATCGCAGTTTATTCTAAGTTATCTAACTCAACTAACCACATTAAAGTCATTGCCTTTTTAAAAAAAATATATATATATTTATATATATCTTTCTTTCAAACTTTCCAAAAAACAAAAACTCTCAAAGTAATTAATGTGTAATAGATTAGCTTGACACGGCAAGCCCCATTTGCAGGCCCTTCTGAATGTACCAATTAGATAATTCCACAATAATGAATTAGACTCGTACTCTTTTTTTTCTTTTTTCTTTTTTTGAGGGGGAGAATTAGACTCGTACTTCATTAAAAAAACAAACAATTCTTTTTTTGCTGAATTGAAATGAAATTCTTTACATTTTTTTTCCACACGTAATATAGATAACTAAGAGCAAACGAGCACATAATGTAATTTCAGAAAAAAAAAATTAAATTAAATTAAATGGTATTTATCTTTAGGAAATGAGGTGATTTTATGGGAAATGAACTATGATCATTTTAATATTTTATGCTAATAGGCATATAGGTATTTTAAAATAAAAATTTATAAAATTGCCTCTAAGAAGATTATAAACATCAAATTTTTTGAATGTTGGGTTGTCTAGGTCACTATTGGTGTACCATCATTTAACAGTAATAATGTTTTGCATGGTCTCTATTAGGTAGGTGTAGCTATAAGGGCAACTATCTTCCTCCTCCCACCCCCAAAAAATAAAATAAAATAAAAATTAGGTCAAAAGTCCATTACTTTGATATGTCATAACTCATAACTTTGTATTTAATGTAAATGTGTTTTCTTTTTCCTTGAAAATGACCCTGAAAAACAAGGATATATTGTACCATTTTTAATGTATATTGTCTTCTACTTAGGAGCATTTATCACCAAAATTTGAAATCCCCCCTTTCTCTAGACGTGGCAAAATGGGCGGGGCAGGTCAGGTCAATCGGGTTTGCGTGTCAAACGGGTCACGGATCAAAATGGGTCTTTTTAAATGGGTCAATCGGGTCGCGGATTGAGTCGGGTTGCGAGTCGGGTTGAGTTGACCAGTATTTTTCAAACAATTTTTTTTTTTTTTTTAAATAGATGTAATCTGTCAATTATTTATGAGTTCCTTAACTGTGATTAGATTCTCACTAGTGATATTGTTACCAATTACCACTAAACACTTGACTTGATACCCAAATTTGGTGCAACTCTTGTTCCAGCTTTCTAAAAGCTAATCTTGGTATAATCTTCGATCTGTTTAAAGTAGGAAGAGAAAACGAAGGTGGCAAGTAAAGAATGACAAACTATAATGGAGTACATAACATATTAAGTAAAGAAAAATAAGTAAATATTTTATAAGAATTACACCTCAATCTCAATCTACTCAACATTGGTAGACGTGGCAAAATGGGCAGGTCGGGTCGGGTTTGGGTCGGGTCAATCGGGTCGCTAGTCAAAACGGGTCATTTTTAAACGAGTCGGGTCAGAAAATTCTGACCCGTTTTGCCATGTCTACCTTTCTCCTCTCCCTTTCTTATTTTGTTTAAATTTTTGACAAAATGTGGATTGAATATAGAAAAGGTTCAAATGCATTAATTTTTCAAAATGTATGCAACCAAACTCAAATTAAAAAAAAAAAAAAAAAATTAACAACACATTGAGAGAGAGGGAGATTCCAATTCAAAATTTCCTTAATAGAAGAATTAGACAATGTCACCAAGTTACAAAACTCTCAATGAATGAAGACCATAATTTGGTTTGACATAGAAGTATCATTTGTCATTCAATGATGGGTATTCAATCTTGAGTTCACATGAAATGGATTTGCGCTGAAGAAAGACTAATTTACAATCTTCCTATTCTCAAAATACTAATAATAACCATCTTCCTACCAATCTCTCACCTCCCAGAAAAAAAATAATAATAATAATGGTCAACATGATTTTGTTTGCTAACTCTTCTTTTCGTAGCAATGAAGATTTGACACGATTAAAAGGATTTTATTTACTTCTAAATTAGTCAAAGAAATGAAAAAGGAATCTCTATTAAATATTGCAACTATTAGTATATGTGTAAAATAGAGCCTAGCTAGTTCCATGCATCTAATAATGCAAAGACCATACCATTTTTCAATATACAATTTTAAATAGTCTTGGATTAAGTATTTGCAAGGATTATGGTAAGAGTATCTATGGGCTATAGTGCACTAGCTCTAAGGTAAGTTTGGCATTAGCTTTAAGTTTTTAGCTTTTATCTATAGTTTTTTAAAATATCAAATTTTTCCGCATTTTTTCACTCTTTAAATTTTTTTCAAAATACAAGTATACTTTAACACACTTTCAGTAAAAAAATTTCAACAAAAATCTAAATAAACTATTCCCAAACAAACATTTAGGATTATCTATTTGATACATAAAATGTTCAATGAATATTAAAAACCACCATGTTTACAGCATTTTAAATCTGACTCAACAAACCACATTAAAGTTCTCATCCCCTTTCTTATCTTTTTCTCAAAGAAATGAAAATGAAAAGGCATGCGACTCATACAATATATATATACTCGAGATGAGCTTGCCACAGCTTCTTTCTCATTTACACGTCAAGACAACTTCTGAAAATTTCACATGCTGAACACTCCATTTGCTTAGGTGGTGGACAATGTTTTTCGTTTTTTCTAATCTTTGGTAAATTGGTGTGATGGTTTTCCATGTTTAATGGAAAATAAATCCAATAGAAATGGAAAATGTTTGCCATTTTTGAAACATTACATTCTCCATTGTTTTTTTTTTAAGAAATTCATAAACGTACCCTTAGAGAGCAGTGGACATTTTCTAAAAGAGCAAGACTTAGGTACAGTACTTAAGTTCCCTCCTTAAGATTCTACCATGTGGATTTTTTCTCAAAAGATAGAAGTATATTTCTTAGTTAAATAGCCACATAGCTTAATCTTAAGAGAGGAACCTAATGAATAGCACCTAAAATACTGTACCTAAGTTTTGTCATTTCTGAAATGCTACATACTCAACAAACTTGTCAAACCATCACAAATAAACTCCACACAACAAGTATCTCTCCCAATATTAATCTCTTCGCTCCTCTCACTCTTCTAAGGCTAAACGTTGATCGGCATTGATAAAAAAAAATTATCTATTTTTGCTTAAATCAATTGTTTTCCCACTTAATTTTTTGAATAGATTTCAATGTGGGATCTATTTTCCAATTTGAGGCTCTTAGATGGTCGAAAAAAAAAAAAAAAAAAAAAAAATTCTATTTGGAGTTTGTATCCATGAATAGAAATTTTTGTTTATATGATTATTTGGAATTAAAAGAAATATTAATGATTTTCTGTACAAATCACATAATAGAATATGTTTTCTGACCCATTTTTAGGGTAGCAATCAAACACAAAAAAACAAGTCCGTTTTCTAGAAAATGTTTCCATCAAAACAAATTGAGTGTCAAATTATCTACATTCTTTTCCTCATAGAATCTATATAACACCTAAAAGTTAAAGTGTAGCATTTATTGTTACTACGCTCCTATTGAATCGCATTAGTGTAACATTTCGATCCACTTTAGTCTATTTTAGTTCACTCAGTCCATTTTGGTCTAGTTCATTTTGACTTACTTTGGTCCATCCAATATCAGGCCACTTTGGTGATGCTTTGGAAGCTCCTTCATTGACAGTTATGTCACATTGGGTAATCTTGGTAGATGGATTTAGGACTAATACTTATAAGTCTCACTTATTATTTCATTTTTCACCGAACAGAAAGACGAATCTTCAAATTTTTAGTACTACTAATATATAGGTGCAAGCGAGGACTTTGCTTACAACTTAAAGAACCATTGATATAAGTTAACAAATATGCGGGGAAAGACAGAGTAACTAAATACAAAACATTGACATATTGGATGAACCTGGTTTCTTACTTTCTTCTGTAATAGAAATATAACAATCTCATCTAAATGACTTTCTGTTTATCTCATTACCCTACTTAATTAGAAATCAGGTCCTCATCTTTGAAAGTATGCATGGGGCTGCAACAAGTAACATCCACCATTGAATTAACCACAAACAAGGCACCAATGATCAAATTTGATATGTGGTTAATTCCAAAAAATATGTTACTGTTAGTGGTGCAGGACAATATTGCTTTTGTCCCTGGCTACTTATAGATAGATCAATGGCCTTCCACTTTCCAAATAATTGAATGACGAAACCTTTGTCTCAGATTATGCAATTTCAACAATTCATCTGACCGATAAAGCAATCATATAACATCAAGCTGCCTCATACAATTGTCCAACTAGGCAGTCATTTAAGAAGAAAATAAGGTTAGCAATTACATAAAATAAATAATGTGACAAAACTGGGCAAAGTACATATTTAAATTCAGCATTTCCTAGTTACTTGGTAACTGAGAGCTCATGCTGCCAAAAATCAGAAAAAAGAAATAACATTTCTACAGGAAATTGATCCAACGGTTTTCTATAGACTAATTTTCATGTGAGAATAGTGAGTTTGTCATGTTGATAATTTCATATTGCATGATGATAACTTCATCTTGTACTCTTCATGCATATTAAGTCCTAAAACACTTGTCACAACTGCTAGAAAGCCATTTTAGGACAATTGATGCCTAGATGAAGATGTTCAGCATTTTTTTGTAACAGCTGAGAGAGGCATAGTGATGGCGAGGAAAACACAATGATTCCATCGAGAGAGGGATTTTGCTTGGAACATAATTTTCCCTCCAACTCACTATATGGCATTCAACTGATCATCCACACGTGATCAATTTAATAGTCAAGTTACTTGATTCGATATAGCTTAAAATGTCATGTGATTAAAGTACATGTGTTTAATCATCTAAATGCCATGTAATTGGTTGGAGGAGATTTCTTCAAATCAATTTAAAAGAAAACTGTCCTTTTACTTGGAGCCCTCATGTTTTGCTTTTAGAAACAGACCTTTGTATAGAGCACCTGAAAGTTGAAAGGGTGAGATACCAGCCCCATGAATATGAATTGGCTATACTGATGCCCGCCAGAAATCTATAGCATCATGTCCATGCACAAAATTCCAGTTTGCACCTCATAATAGCAAAAAGTCTTAATATCATATTATCTCACCAATCACCATAACATTGTGAGAATCTTCCTCAGCCCTAAAAGTCCACCAGGAAACAAAGTAGGCCCTTTTGGTATTATTGTTGCAATGCCTGGCTGGCCCATAAAGGCAGAGGTGCACAAAACGTTACTGGAAGACCAGTAACAGGGTGCTCAAACGACAAGCTCTCTGCATGAAGTTCATGCCCATCATAACTTTTCCCTTTCCACTCTTTGACACCGTCATATTTCACATCCCCTATAATAGGAATTCCAAGATACTGGCAATGCAAGCGGATTTGATGTGTTCTTCCATTCCGAGGATAAGCTCTTACCACTACCTCATCCTTCTTCACATCACCGTCTGTTACAGCTTTCTCTTCAATTACTACAGTATTTTCTTCATCTTTCCTAAATTCAGATCTCTCTTTGAAGCACCCTTGTCCATTTATTGATAATACTTCAAATGACGTTTCCATGTCTTTGACCATTGACCCACCTGGTAATACCCGGCCCACGTCTGATGCAGCATACACACGATAAGCCCCAAATTTTGACCGTCCATGACCTGATTTAATGGTTATTTTTTCCCATTTTGGAGCTGGACCAACGCAGAGGGCAATGTATGTTTTGGTAACCTTGTGATCAGTAAATTCCTTAACCATCTTAGAAGCTACTTTGTGGGACTTTGTTATTAGCATAACACCACTGGTGTCGCGATCAAGTCTATTAGCAAGATGAAGCTCTGGAGGGCTCCCTACATTGAAACAGTTTAACTCAGTTCCATATTCAAGAAAGAGCTATGACTTAATCTGTCAGAAAGCACCATTAATAGTTCCTGTTCATTAAAGAGCACATATTTAGCATTCACAAATCCAATCAAATGTATAGCTTGCTGCTTACAGAATCTAGTTATGGACATCAGATGGTGTTAGATTTCACATACTTTGTTGCAAAGTGACTTGAAATATCTATATTCATAATAATCTAGTGTAAGATGCATTTCAAATTTATTCACTAATCATCAAGCCCTGTATATGTAAAGGAGGCAATATTGAGAAGCAAATTCAAAACACATTCTGGCAATTTAAGAAACTCTTAGTCAACCAAATCTATCAAGCACTGAAATAATTTTTATTGTCAGCTTGTAGTGCTATATGGCACTGATTTGATAACGACCTCATATTAAACAGACAAAGATGTAAGAACAAAATTCCAACTCAAATCTAGCAATCAGTAAACTTCTTGTGGAATAAAATTCCTTTGAAAACCAATTTGAATTTATTAGGATGCATATTTTATAAAACTCCATTTAGCAATCAAATAAGCTTTACACAACTATCTCTAGAAGCTTAATCTGTCAGAAAGCACCACTAATAGTTCCTGTTCATTATAGAGTACATATTTAGCATTCACAAATCCAATCAACTGTATGGCTTGCAGCTTACGGAATCTAGTTAAGGGAATCAGATGCTGTTAGAATTCACATAAGTTGTTGCTGAATAACTTGAAATATCTATATTCATAAGCACCCATATAAGATGCATTTCGAGTTTATTCACTAATGAACAAGCCAGTATACGTGATGGAAGCTCATTTTATTGAGAAGCAAATTCAAATTGCAGTCCAGGAATTACAGGAACACTATAATAGTCAACTTAACTCTATCAAGAAGCAAAATATTTCCTATTATCAACTTGTATTTAATAAGATGCTGATTTGACAACAGCCATTTTATCAAACAGACAAAGATGAATGAACAAAACTACAACTCAAGTCCAGCAATCAGTTAGCTTCTTGTGGAGTACTATACCTTGAAAACCAAATTCAATTTACTTGGATGCACATTTTATAAAACTCCATCAAGCAATCAAATAAGTTTTACATGAATATACTCTAGCAGTTCATCACCCTAGTAATTCTTCACTCTTAGTTATCTAGAATATATTGTTTCATTCAATCCAACAAACTTCATTTAAGTTCAACATTTCCCAACCTCTTCCCTCCAAGTGCTCGCCAAGGAAACCACCATACGGATTATAAAACCATTCACAAATATTGAATTCATGCTCTATCTTGCTCTAGTTTAAAAGAAAACACAAATAAACTCAATAGTTCTATTAGGCTAATCAACAGCATTGCATCCAAAAAAAAAAAAATATTCTATCTTCTTTTCTTTTCCTATACTTCCTCAGCAAAGTTATCATTTTTATATAAGCATTTCAGCTTTCTCCATTGTAGCTTTGTATGAGCTAAACATAATACATATAAAACCGGCCGTCCGAGTTCTCAAATTTCACCAAATACCCACAAAATAAAAAACCGAGAACAAGCCAATGGAGACCTTCATCGAGTCTCCTGACTCAGACCGAGTCAACTCGGACCCAGTGACCGAGTCAATCTCAGCCTTCCGAGTCCTCACATTCCACCGAATACCGACAAAACAAAAGACCGAGAACAATTCAAAAACACCTTCACTGAGTCAAAAAGACTAACCTGACTCGGCCGAGTCACACTCACACAGAGCCATAGGCACCGATTCGAAGACTCGTTCACAGTACCAACCCTGAGGCTTGTTCACAACAACGAACCACTGGTCCTGGTATATGACATCAGGTTTTGGCAACCCAAAGAAGGAGTTGGACTTGGCAGACATTGCTCTGCTGAGCTCTATGTCCTTGGAGATAAGAGGAGGTCGAGGAGAGAGTGGCAATGGGTAATTCTGTAGGTTTTGAAGGTCGTTTTGGGAATTGGGATTTGTGGTTGAGTCAGCTTCGCTGCTTGAGTTTGGCACGGTGGCCATGGTGGTGGAGTAGCAGATTTGGGGTTTGGGGAACTTGGTAAAGAAGAGGGTGGTGGGTTGTTGGAGTTGGAGTCGCATTTGTGCGAACCGTCGTCGTTTTGCTATTTGCCAATTCCATAAAATACTATTTCTTCTATTTTATTTTTGTTTTTTTTAATAAATAAATTTAAACTAGATATGTAAAAAAATTCTCTCAATATAGGTGTTTTTTTTTTTTTTTTTTTTTTTTTTTTTAAGTATAGGGCAGTTAAAGGGACAATTCACGTATGTGAAATAATTTCATAAATCGCCATGAAATATGGTGGAGAAAAATTTATATACTTTTTATATGTATCTTATTTTTATTATTTTTATAACTTATTTTTTATCATTTCTAAAATACTTGTTTGCTCTCTCTTAACAATCTCACCACTACTTATCTCTTTTATCTTTTATCTTTAATTTATTTATTAACCACAAAGTTACACTATTAGAGAATAGAGATGACAAATTTATTTTAATGGCATAATTTAAGTGTAAATTGCCTAATGTCTTCTTCTTCTTCTTTTGAATTAAACTGTCTAGTGTCAATTAAAACTATATAATAGCTTTAGGATTGATTACTATTATGACCATGTGAGGCATGACTTAATTAAAATCATATTAATAATAAATAGTTGCTAACCTGTGCGATGCACGGAAAATGAATTGAGTATAATATATGATTTAATCTTAGATTATTTTACTTAAATCACATAAATGGAATTTGTAAAAAAAAAAAAAAAGTCATTATAAATTAACAAAATTTGTTAATGCACCAGGAATAATTGAAGCTATTCCTCAATATAAGCTACTCTTGAACTACAAAATAGGAATTTAATACATTAAAAAAGTTTTATATTCCTAAACTTATTGGTTAACGGGTGTCTACAGTAGCAACCTACTCGTCAATTAAACCACAAACTCCTTTATCCCACATTATCATTTGATCCAAGAGATTTGGTTACACTCTATAATTCATATCCCATAAATTATAGATTCCCATTTAAATAAAATATATTAAAAAAAATAAAAAATAAAAAGAGCATCAAAATTCTATACCCATTCACCAAAATCCACTAATTATTTAGCTAATAGGCAATCCTCTTCTATACTATCCAACAACAAAACCTTAAAATAAACCAACTTAAAATTTGGAATGGTGAATACTATTAATGAATAGCAAATATTATAAAGATTATACCTTCTGATTGCCTACGATAGCAAGCTAAATGGCTATAGTAGATTTTTGTATATAGAGAACAATCTTACTGTTTAAACTAAACTAAATGGCTAGATTGATAAAAAAATTTATCCAAGAAGAGAAAGAGGGTACAAAATAAATAAGGGTCAGCAAACCTAAACAACTTATACACACCCACCAACTAAGAACTTAATAAAAACTATCCTGTTGAACTCCCTTTTCAAGAAGACAAAACTAACAAAAGCAAGATAAGCCCAAGGTCCCAACAAGCACCAAAAGTGCAGACAAGTTTAAACAGCATCAGCAAGACCCGAGATGACCGGTTCACATAGGCGCTTAGGAACCCGGTTGTTCTCTTCCTCTGAAGCTTTAGTCACTCTCAAACGCTTTGCTCCAAACTTCAACATCTGGGCGAGAGTTTGATCAACACTAACCTTTCCTTTTGCACGGGCTACTTTTTTCAGATTGCCTTTGCCCAAAATTTGTTTTCCTTTTCCATGAGATTTGGCCTAAAAAATTACGCCAACTTGGACAGCATTGGCCGGATTCTTCATCTCTGGATTGTCTTTCTCATTTGTTTCTAAAGGGGCTTTAGTACTCGGGCTTCCTTGCGAAAAAGAGCCTTTTGGGCTTTGTGAAGCAAGGCTTTTTGGCCCATGGGAGAAAGAGTCTCTGTACTCAGTTGAAAAAACCTGCCTTAGCTGATCACGTGACATCTCACAGGAACCCAAATCACCCAAGTCCTGTCCTAATGCCACACACATCATCTGTCCTGTCACTGCACTCATCAGCTGCTCAGTTAGTCCCCTGAAGGCTTGTACGTCACCAGCACGTTGTCCATCCGCACATGTGGAGTCATCGTTTCCCCAGGTATCACTCTTCTCCAAGCTACGTTTCCTGCCCACAGGACCAGAAGCTTCAAGACATGTTGAAGCAGAACCAGTCGTCGGTCCGGTCGTTTGCTGCGCTACTAACTCACCAAAGTTCACTCGGAACGTCTCTTTGCTCGGGTTCTTTTCTTTGGCTGCCATTTTTGCGGTCCACCCCGCCCTTAACCAATCCCCATATTGATGGCAAGCAATTTGCCAGTCCCCAGTTGTTGGGCAATGTTTTTTATCATACCCAAGCTTCCCACAGATGAAGCAAACAGTAGGTAGCCTTTCATATTTGAACGTGAGCCATAGTCGTTCATCTTCAGAACTTGCAATATAAGCTCCTCTTCTTAGTGGCTTATCAATCTCCAACTCCACACGGACTCTCATGAATTTTGCCTGATCAGATTGCCACGAATGCCTATCGACTTCAATGAATTTACCTAGCTTGCTACCAATTTCTTCCCCAACATCCTGTGACATATGTTCAAAGGGGAGACCCCAAATTTGGACCCAAAAGGGAGAATGAGTGAAGGAAATATTTGTGGAAGTCAGCCCTTTTTTCCATCTACAGAGCAAGAGGAGGTTGTTGTCAAAGCTCCAAGGCCCACACCTCTCAACCCACTCCATTTGATATTTTGAGCTAAACTTGAATTGGAGTATATTGTTTCCAACTTCCACAATTCTCATGTTTGAACCCATTTTCCATGCTGATCTAAGGGTGTTCTTCAGAGCACGTTGGTTCTGTTGCTGATCAGAGAGGAGCCACCCAAAAAGACTGAGGGAACATTCTTCCAAGAGGCCAGAGCAGTTTGTGACTGAGATAGGAATAACTTCTTCTTCTTCTTTTGTGAGTTGCAGGTTCTGTAAGCTAGAGAGAATACTTGGGTCCATGACTAGAGATTATTGACTCTTGCCTAAAGAGAACAAACAGAGAACTATACAACCCAAAAAAAGAAAGATTTGGGATGGAACAGCTCGTATTCAAAACGAGAGGAAGAAAAACTCCTACTAGGGAGAGAGAAGATGGCGGACCTACCACATTCTCTAATTTTATGTATCATAGAAAAACGATTATCGAAATAACAACCAAGAAAGCTAAATAGAGAGGAAAAGTAATATGGGGTTAACAAATTTAAATTAATAAAAAAATAATGTTAATGTGGAAAATTGTAAAGCTTTAAAAGCTTATGTGGCAACCTATCATCAGGTCAACAAAAAGTCAAAGATTTCAAATTTATAATATATATATAAATGAGTGAGATATGATATTTTAACAAAGTTTTAACTAAAGTAAATTAACTATTTTAATGATTATTTAAAAATCACATGAGAGGCAACATTAATTTTAGACGTATAAATTCATGCATATATTGTGACATTTAACACAAACATGATGTGTAGTAGATAAAGTTGACTATATTAGAAGGACACAGCTTCTAAGTGCACTAGATATGATATTATGCAAACACGTGTCTCCATCGTATTGATGCATTGAATACAATACAATGCGAACATGTATCCACATCGTATTGTATTTAGTACACCAATGCATTGGGTAGAAACTTAATCTTCATTAAAATACATTGGGTGAATGAATTTTATTATATAAAAATATAAAATTGTGATATATAATCAAAATAATTCAAATAAATATTAAATTTTATTTTAAATTACTTCAAACTTTTACTAGTAAATGTACATGATATACTTGTGTATAACTAATAAAAAAAAATAGAGTTAATTTATTTAACATTTTAAGAGACTTAGTGTGCGTTTGGATATAGCTTATTTTATTGAAAACTAAAATTGAAAATAATAAAAAAATAATTTTTTTTTCTATTTATTATTGTTTGGCACTGTTCATTGGCCTAAATACATTGTTCATAGCCAATAAACAGTACATAACACGCTAGTTTAAAAAAAAAAAAAAAAAAAAAAAAAAAAAGGGTCTGAAATGCAGATGCGCAAACGCGGATACACAATACAAACAAACCTTTAACAGAGCCAAACTTTGGTTTCAGTTTTTGTTTTTCTCATCTCTAGTTTCTTTCCGGCTCTCAACCAAGCCCAGCCATGGCCGACTTCTCCTTGCACGCACACCACCACCACTAACAGTTCTTATCACTGGAATCACCCCGAATTTGTGGTAAGGAAGATTTGATATCAGCTTTTTAGGCCCACCCAAAAAAATCTGAATATTAAAAAAAAAAAAAAAAAATTATAGGATGAATATTTCAAATTTTGATATCTGATTTATGGTTTTGTTATTTCTTTTCTTGTTTTCTTTGTCAAAGAGCATCATTTTCTTTCAATCATAGCACGAAAGATTATCCCTTTCTTTGATTGAATTTTTTTTCCTTTCCTTGCTATAGATTTGTGGTAACTATAGTCGGTGTATAAGTCTCTCATCTCTTTTTTCCTTTGGGTCTCATTTTGTTTCAGTTTTGATCAATTTGAATGTGTTTTCTTGTTTAGTTTGCATTTGACATTGGTTTAAAAGTCAGTTTTTTTTTAATTATTTAACTTATTTTTTTACTATTTATAGGTCTTATTGCATTTTTTAATACTATTCATAAGTTTTGCTATGCAATTTCAGTTATTTTTTAGCTTTATCAATAATATTTTCAATAAAAAATTTTCAATTTCAACTAAATAAACCGTTTCCAAATGAACAAAGCTTATGATTTTGCTTGGTTTGAGATTTGGGGTTTATGGGTTTGGCTCGAATGTGCTGTGAGAGACAGAGACGCCATAGACAGAGTAGAGAAACGTTGGAACTAACGTTAGTTTTGATTCGTGCTCCGTTAAGTGTGTTGTTTGACGTGGGATATTTGAGGCCATAGATTTATTTTAAATCAATCTCAGCCCTTAACCGGACACTCTCCATTTCGCCATGAAATTTGTGGAGATACACGACATCGTTTTAGAGACGGTCTCCCTTAAACCCTTCAATCTGTCTTAAACCCTAACATTCCAAATTTCCAATCCAATCCAAAAAAAAAATTCGCCCTTTGTTTTTCCCAATTCATTTTACAAAATCCCCTTTACAAAAATGTTAAATTCCAAACTCAGAAAATCATGTAGAAGCTCCACAATTTCTCTCCAAAACCCTAAAATTTCTTATCTTTTCTCTTCATTTTCTCACAAATCCACAGAAACCCCATCTGGGTCTTGCCAATTCTCTCATTCAGCACCAGAAAACCCTATTTCACCATCTGGGTCTTGCTCCAATTCACTTCCAAGTATCAAAAACCCTAATGGGTTCCACCAAAATCCACTCTTTTCATCACTCTCAGAATCTAAAAACCCTATTTCAGCTTCTGGGTCTTCCGGTTCTAGGCCTAACTTTTCTGGGTTTTGCCCCAATTCACTTCCAAACACCAAAAATCCTAATGGGTTTCACCAAATTCCACTCTTTTCAACACTTTCAGCTTCTGGTTCTTGCTCCAGTTCACTCCCAAGCAGCAAAAACCGTTGTCAGTCTCACCAAAGTCCAGTCATTTGGACACAGTCTCACTATTTTAGTACTGAAGCTGTTGTGGAGCCCTCAACCACAGACGGGCTCACGGTCGAGGGGATTATGGCTAGTAATTGGACAATTCTTAATGAGAGTGAGAGTGATTGGAGGAGTCATGCTGCTGCAGTTGCTCAATCCATTCATCTAATCAAGAAGCGCTTGAAGGTATAACATGTAATGTTGTGTCTGAGTTTGGTTTTAATGCAATAAAGTCTGTTCCTTTAGCTGAAAGTTAAATCATTCTTGATCATATGCGATAGATTGAAGTCTGATACAGTCGTGTGCTGGTATAAAGTTTGTTTTAGTTTTGTCTGATCATAAGAGGTTAATCAGGCATTAATTCGGTTTATATGTCTGTTGTGTAGCAAATTTTAGGTTTGGATAGTTATTCATTAAATTTGTTTAAGCATAGTTTTGTGTACATATTGAGATTTAAGCTATCAAATATGTGTATTTGTATTTGCTGGTTTTCAGTTTTGTGTACATAGTTTTGTATAATTTCGCTTTACATTTCTGATTATAAGGGTTGAAACAAGTTTAGATTTTTGTTTTTATATAATATATGGCAATGTGATGTGTACTTTTTGTCGTGTATGGTGGCAGTGGAAGAAATTGGTGGTTAGGTTGGATATGTTATCGATGCAGCTGAATAAGCCAGATATTTGGGATGATCCTGTGCATGCCGGTAAGATAAGCCGTGAACATGGTTCGCTTATGGGTAAAATGAAAGAAGTGAGGGCATTTGAGCGAGAATTGTTGGAGCATATTGACATGATTAAGCTTGCTCATGAAGAGAATGATGTGGAGTTGGAATCGGTGGGCACTCACTTCTTTATCTAGGCATGTATCCATTCTATTTTTTAATTTATAGCTTGTTTACTATATTGAACAATGTGGCAAAATTTTTAAATTTTTTTTCTTCATTTAATATATGGTGTATAGTGTTGCCAAAACTTTGGTGAACATGCAATTCAGTGTGCAATGTCAATAATAACTGGAACCAGCCATTTATATATATATATATATATATATATATATATATATATATATATATTGACTGTGATTGTCATGTGTAGATGATGGAGCAAGATCCTGAGAAATTTTCTTTCTTTCCTAACATTTTATGGATGAGATAGCTTGCTTATTTTTTCAATAGATTTTCTTCCTAATTTAATGTTATGAAAGCAAGCTACATAAATATTCATTAGTTCTACAGATGTTGAATACTTATCCTAATATTCAGCCTTTTTCTTTTAAGTTATAAGGTAATACTTGGTTTTTTCTTTTCTTATTGCCTAGATCCCAACTTGTATACATGTTTGCTTGCCTTCTCTTTGCAGGAATCATTGAAAGCTTTGCATAGGATGAGAAAAAATTCAAAAGAGAAAGAGCTTCAAGCTATGTTAGCTGGAGAGCAGGATCCTTGCTCTTGTTACATAGAGGTTATTTTTATATATTGTTGTAAAAGACTAACAGCCTTTAAGTTCATTGCATCTTTTCCTCATTAAATGCCTTCATGTGTTTTCTGAATCTTGATAACATGAAAGTTTCCCATGTTTCATTTATATATTTCTTCCTTCTCCTTGTTCACTGGTAGCAGTGGATGTACTTATATGTATATGATATAGGTTCAAGCTGGAGCTGGGGGTACTGAGAGCATGGATTGGGCAGCAATGGTTATGCAGATGTATAAACTGTGGGCTCAGCAACGTAGATATAAAGTAACTGTGGTGGATGAAATGCCTGGTGAGATTGCCGGAATCAAGGTTCATCTTCTCACTAGTTTCTGCTTATCCTTATCTTTGATCAAACTTATTGTTTGTAATGGATTACTTGCTTATTAAAGGAAATTGGCAACAC
Source organism: Quercus tomentella (assembly GCA_028535165.1). NCBI lineage: Eukaryota > Viridiplantae > Streptophyta > Magnoliopsida > Fagales > Fagaceae > Quercus > Quercus tomentella. The sequence goes on from JAPQVY010000089.1 coordinate 3,124,274, forward strand.
TCACTCCTAGCAACCTACTTATGCTGCTATTGAACAGTGGATAGGCATTATTATTTATGCTAATAGTTTTTGGTTTTAAACCATTATGTTCTTTCAGCGGGCAACAATCAAAGTGGATGGTGAATATGCTTTTGGATATGCCAAAGCAGAGGTAGGAGTGCACAGGTTGGTACGTATCTCCCCTTTTGACAGTAACAAGCGCCGCCATACTTCATTTGCTGCTGTTGCTGTAATTCCAATCATGGGTGATGGCTCTACCCGTGTACAAATCAATGAATCTGATCTCCGTATTGAGCGATTTCGTGCTGGGGGTGCTGGTGGCCAGCATGTTAATACGACTGAGAGTGCTGTGAGGATAGTTCACATCCCTACAGGAGTTACTGCCACTTGTCAAAATGAAAGGTATGAAATGTGGTGTGTAAAAGTTAAGGAAAAAAACCATTCCTTTTTGCTTTGTTGTTTGGTTAGTTTTCTCAATTCCAAAGATACATTTATGTTGAAAACGCAGATCACAACATCAAAATAAGGCTTCAGCTATGGCTGTGCTTCAGTCTCGATTGGACCAACTTGAGATGGCTCGCCAGGCTCAGATGAATGCGCTACATACACAATCTCTCACTGACATAACTTGGGGCAGCCAGATCCGTAGTTATGTGCTCCATGTATGATCTGGGACCTTTCTTGTTTGTTAGTATTACCATGGACAATCTAAGCATCATTAACTTCCTCTAATATTTTCATTGCAGCCTTACCGCATGGTGAAAGATCTCCGAACTAGCTATGAGGTCTCAGATCCTGATTCTGTCCTTGAAGGAGATCTAGATGGCTTCATCATGAGCTATTTGTCAGCCTCCTTGGATAAAGATGTAGATGACCAATAAATTCAGTTACAAGATTGTCATGGCATGATGCATATAGCAGAGCTGAATCCATGCATGCGTGAACATCTGACTAATGATACAGGCCAATGAGCTGCAACAGCATGGAATTTTGATAGTCATCAAGAGATAAGATAGTTGAGTTTAGACATGGGTTTGCAATATTGGGTAAAGGATGGAAAGAAAAATCCTTCACATAATTATTTATTTTTGTGATAGTGATGGAATTCATTGATGCCGAGTATATTGGTCAATAATTTCTTATGCAATGAAATAATATCCTCAAGTAAATAAACTCTATATATTTTTTTTGCATTGTTTAGTGCTGGTTTTTGCACCCATTTAGATGATTTGCAATCAAGTATGTTCTTGTTTTCCTGCAATAACAGTAGGATTTGCTGCAGTTGGTATGCTTTGTCCTCACAAAATATTACATGATGTACAGTTCTAATATTATAGTTATAAAACAGGCACTAATGTGGAAAGCAGGATGAGATCCCCTCTCATTTAAATCCTCTAATTCTCTCCATGCAACATGAAGTATTATCTATTTTTATTTGGTTTACGCTGGATTTTTTTAAGATTGGATTTTCTGAATGTCAGGTATTTTATTTTTTTGAACTTTTAAGAAATACTATAAATAAATACTCCACCCCTCGTCTAGGAGAAATTCTTGTATGAGCTAGACATATAAGATACTTTCCCCTCCTCCCTCTGGGTCCATTCATCCGACCAATAACAGAAACCTAAGTGAATATATATATATATATATATATATATATATATATATAAAGAGAAAAGTGTCACCCTCACCCCACCTCAACAAAACAGTATGAGAAATTCTCAGTTTTCGTTTGCTTCTCTACAAATTTATTTTATTTTGTTTTATTAGTTTTTTCATTGAAAATGAAGCTTTAAAAACAAAAAGAATATTTTTCTTCTTTTGCAAGTAGGAAACAGTTTGAAAAGAGAGCGAGATATGGAGTGATGCTCATCAGTAGTAACACAAGAGGATGGGTTGGAATCTCTAATGAATGATGTTGAATCCACACACAAAACCATCAAATTTCCACTGATTTTTGCCAATCACAAATTCCAAAACTCCATGGTACTGACTTTGAATGAGCGTTTCCTCCAAACTCATTCCAACCTTGATGATCTTGAGTTTCACCTCCCAACACTGCCTCCTAGCTTGCCACCACTGATAATCACCACTTGTCTCGTGCCACTGCACAAACGATCCCATCTACTAGTACTACCAGCATCATTCTTGCGTGAAAGAACGAGAAAAGTAAGGGTTTAATGTGATTATCAATTTGGCAAATGTTTTATTGAATTTTTTTTTATAAAACATTTTACAAGTTTAACAGAAAGTTTTATGATTAACGGAAAAAATTGTCAAGATTGACTAAGGTCTTATAACCAAACAAATAATAGAAAATAATGAAAATATTTTTCAAAAAATATTTTACTACAAAACAAATGAAGCCCTAATTGAAAATATTTTGCAATATTTAAAAAGAAAACTTTTAGTGAATTATTGAAACATGTATCCTTCCACATTTAAAAGATAATAATTTGGAGTGAGAGACATGTACAAAGTAGTAACTACTAGTAGGCGTTACCATTCATGTTAGCGGGTCTTGTTCACGTCTTGTTGAGGTATGGGTATTCAAATACATAGCTCAACCCCAACTTAGCTCATTTAATAACCATGTCAAAAGACTCAAAACTTGTGACCTAACATAATCTATTTATTAAGCAGGTTGACACAGCACTACCTACTTAACTTGTTTAATACACAATCTAAAAAAAATACAGCAAAAAGAGAGTTTATTTATTTGTTTTGGGTAAAAGGGTTAGGAACTTTAGAGTTTCAATGCTAAATTTATCAATACAACCATTAAAATTCTTTTGATTACTCAATTATATTTATACTTCAAATGTATGTTAGAAATGAAATTTATTTATATAAATTAAATAATTTAAGGTTGATTGCAAGTTAAGCAAGTCAATATGGATTCGACTCATTTATTAATCGTGTTAAAATATGTCAACCCGCTTTGACAAGAATCCAATTATACTAAACATTAACCCGCAAAAAATGGTATTGTATTAATGTTGTGTTAAACAATACCACCCCTAAGTGTTGGTAAGTGAAAAAATGGGGAGGTTTGAACTTGTTCAATGAAGAGTGGCTTGAATTTCTCGGATTTAAAAAAAGAAAAAGAAATTATGTATATTCCCTTTCATGAATCCTCAATAAAATAGGTAAGGTATGTGAGAAGGCTATTTTTGAGAGTTAAGGAAAATGAACACCAAACAATTCAATACATACGAATTGATTAATTTACACAGATATCCTCACTCCCCCCTCCCTTTTTTTTCCTTTGATAGAGAAATAGAAGTAGGGGAGGAAGATGAGATTTGAACTCCAAACCATAAATGTGACACTATAAAGGATAGTAAAAAAATGTTAGAGATATTATAAGGATATTTTAGACTATATACAAAGATTTTTATTCTCTTAATATATAGAGAGGAAATGTAAGGCATACATGTTATAGGATGTAAATAATTCAAGTTTGTTGTAACAATAATGCTAGAGTATGGGCAGATAACAAAATTTATACTTCTTTTTCATATCTCATTTGTAGACTAGTCAGTTTCACATTAACCAATCACTGCTTTTATTATACACTAATCATAACTTATCATCTCATAAAGTGAAAACAAGTTTTAAAATTTGTTATTAATCTAAAATTTTTTTTATTTAATATATTATACACGCAGTTTAAAACACTAATATTATTATTTTTATATGTGGATATTACTGTTTACTCAAAAAAAAAATTATTACAAAAAAAGTTTGACTTCAAATATATACGAAGACATCTTTTTTTCAATACGTTATATATCTATAGGAGGGACTGTAAATATATAATTTTTGCCATATAATTTTATTTAGAAAATATCTAACAGGAGCTGATCTTTATCAACTTTTCTCTTATAAACACAAACACTACCTCTGTTTCGCTAGACACAAAATCACGAAAGAGAAACACTAACAACCCCAAAACATACACACCCGGGCCGAAACATAAACATAGAAACAGGTACGAGAATTTCTCAGTTCTCTTTTTACTTTCTCTGCAAATTTTAACACCCTTTTAGATTTTTCATTGAATGTCAAGTTTTAAAAACAAAAAGATCGATTTTTTTTTTCCCAGGAAAGAGGGGAAATGGACTCATGTTCATCAGTGATAACTCCAGAGGATGTGTTGGAATCGCTAATGAATGATGGTACAATAGACGCGCTCAGATTGAAGATCATCAACCAGCTCAAAGCCAATGTAAATTGAAAAAAAAAAAAAAAAAAAAGTCTCTTCCTTCACATTTCTCTTCTGGGTATTCTTTCTTTTTTATTTTTTCAAGTTTTTGGGGTGATTTAAATTTTCGGTTTTTTTTTTTTTTGTTTTAAATTTATTTTTTATAATTTGTAATTTGAGAGCTAATGGGGCAATGAAGGCGTTGAGTTTGATGGGTTTTGTGTTTGATTTGAGTACTAATTTGATATACATAACACTTAATGAAATCAAAGGTCCATGTATATAAGCACACATGCACATGATGGAGCTGTCTGTTACATATGAGTTTTGATAATAGAACTCTCCCAATATTTAGTGCAGAGACCTTGTTGTTTGTAACAAAAAGTTCCCTTGTTTATAAGTGTGTGCGTGTCTTTTTTATTAGTGAGGTTTTATATATACAGCTTATGTATGTATTTATGTAAATTTTGTTGATACCAGCTAGTTCTTAGTGTAAATCCTAGTGTTGGTATCACCAATTCTAATTCTTGAACCACATTGCAATTTGTGTGGTCTGCTCTCTGCAGTAAGAATTTGTGGGGATGTACTAAATTTTTTTGTGAATTGTCAACAGTACTGGTAGACTAAAGTGGGTTGCTTATCCAGATGTTTAGAAGAATCAAGTTTAGAAATTTATTGGTGAATTTTTTTAAATTTTAGGTTCATGGTGCTAGCTCCCGTTGAATTTCATTAGGCCAACTAGTTGTCCATGTTTATACAATTCTATACAATTCTTTTAGTCTTAGGGACGTGTTGTGACTTGATGAGTTTGATGCCGCCTATGTGAGTGAAATTCTTGGATTTCATAAGCAAGTTCTAGCACAAGTATTCTCTCCTTTGCTTAATTCTGTAATTAGAAAGGGAGGAATGGAAGTAGTGGAAAAAGTTAAAATCAATAGTTGTCAAAGATATCAATGCTTAAGGAAGTACTGGTTTATTTTGATTTTAATGTGAAATTTTTGTATGTCCATGCTCTTTGTTTTTGCAGGAAGAGCTTAAGAATACTACTATTAAAATGGCTGAACAGAGTAAAGTTCTTAACACCCCTGGGGCAGAGAAACAAACCAAAAGAGAGTTGTTTGATGCACTAAGGCAGGAACTTGAGTAAGTTTTAGTGTTTTTTGTCCTTTTTTCATTTGTCTTTTGAGGTAGAAATAGCCTCCCAGGTGCGCACTAAAGGCATTCACTTACTTTTTGGAAAACTCATAGCTTTTATGTGGTTGTAAAAAGGCTTTAGTCATCTGTTGGACAATTTTCATTATCAAATGTTAAATAGTGACTGAGTTTACAGTACCATGAAATTTCCTTAACTTTGTCAAAAATTAATAATATGACCAATCCAGTGTAACCAATTTTGATGATTGAGGTGGATGGATATATGAAAATAATGAATGAAACTTGAAAGTGGGTTTAGCAATTTTGGGCAGATACCCTGTATGTGGGCTGAATCCATGTGGGTAGATACCCTATATGTACATACCTTAGGTGGTTCAAAGCTTAAATCAACTCTCTGTCAAATTTTAGTAATGCACATGAGGATAGAGCTTTCTTTGTCCATTGCCACTTTTTTTACTCTGAACCTGGGATCTCTAAGTGGATATGTAAGAACATCTCACATTGCCAGCATGTGTGGTTTGTTACAATGTCATGGTTTAGAAGGGGTTTCCAATGTGTGACAATACTAATTTTTATGGCACTTGTGACTACTGAAGCTTCTGTAACTTATAATTTTGTATCGATTTCATACAGAGCTCCAGTGCTGGAGAAAGCTTCTAAATCAGTTTGGGAGCTAATTTTGGACAGTAATGGTCTGGGGAAGGAAATTAGTGAGATGGTTGAAAAGGTATTTTCTCGATTGAGTGGCCGGGAACCTCCATTGTTTCCCCTGCCAGACGGTGTGACTCATACTAATAAAGAAATTGAGAATGAAAAAGAAAAAGGAAAAGGAAAAGAATGGGCTAATGAAAACAAAGAAAAGGAGAATTCTCCCTCTTCATTAAAGAAAAGGAGTTTTAGTGAATTGAATGCAGGAGGTGCATGTGAAGCTGCAAGCATATCTGGTGATCCTCCAGCCATACTAGAAGATTCTAGTAAATCACCCAACCAAGTTTGAAGACACGAGTCACTATGTCATGCCAAGAGCCTTGTGGCTCAATGCCGTTACTGTTTTTCTCAAGAGGAGAACCTGGGTTCAAACGTCACCTCCCCCACTTGAAAGTTACAAAAAATGCCACTATGCCAGTTCCCATATCATTACTTATCAACAAGAGTAACTTTGTCAAACGAGCTATTTATAACAGATGTGGGGTGGTGCAAATCTGGTTATTTAGTCTAGATTTTGATTTGTCATCAGTTTCTCAATTCATTTTAATGGAATAAAATTAACATTATTAGGCTATCTAATTCTTTGGTTGCAATTCTTTAGGCTAACTAGTGTTTCGTATTATTAATGAGGTACTTATTTGGAATAAAATCATTTACTTATAAAAAAAAAAAAAAAAAAGTGAACTTGGCAACTGATGTCTGAAACTATGTTTGCACAACTGTTGTGCTGTATGATGTTAACTTGATTCATGCAGTTTATACCATAGCAAAGTATCGTGAATATTTCTATGAGGGATGGTTGTATCTATTGCTTGAATTAGTTAGTGCAGAATTTAGATGGACTTATTTTGTAAACAGCATACTTGCACTTGGGTATATCAGATCTCATTTAGTGATTCATTTTCACTATCACAATGAAATCTCATTTATGATTTCCACTGCTGTCCTCTGGGGTGCAAAGTTGCTGCATGAAATAATATGTAATGATATGTTTTTTCTTGGTAGATTGAAATGGATTAGATCTATCTATCTATCTATCTATCTATATATATATTTGAGCCTAAACTTATTGTACAGAAAGCTGCAGCAGTGTATGGCCATTGTATGGAGGTTTCTGATTCAAAGTAGACCAGGTTTCACATTATCCAATTTCAATCATGCAAGAATCTCCGTTGTGTGGTTGGAAAGTATTTCAGAATAAAATCAAGTCTGGATACAGGTTCTTATATGAGGCAGAGGTATGTTCTTTCCCATATTCATGGAACCTGTTCCCAATTCGTTTGTTTGACAGTAATCTGGTAAGTTGGAACATTCTTTGTAACAGGGCATGCTTTACAGTTAAAGGGTGGTAGGTCTGTCATTGTTTGGAATAGAGGGTATCACGTTTTTTTTCTTCAAGGACTTTGTTTTTTGGACACAACTATTTTTGGATACAACAAAAAAGAAAAGTTTATGTGAAGATAATAACATAAAGTTCTAACCAGCAACATAGTCATTTCAGACCCAAATATGTTCTTGAAACTATTTGAGGCAAGATTGGCAAATTGTTGGGATTCTTGCCGCACAGCTTACTTGGAATGTCTTCAACTAAGGACTCTGTTTTCCATTTGATTTGTTGCCTTTGATCATTCTTTCTATCTCCTTGCAACCATCATGTGAGTTGATGTTTAGGTGAATCGCTTTCAATAGAGCTTCCCTGATCGCCAGACACCCTACCATAAATCTTCACTGCACCAATACACTAAAACATCCAGCACAAAATTGCATTGTTAATTTCCTGATAGGTTTTTGATGGTACTCTGAAGTCACATGATCTTATTTTGTTTTATATTATATTATATTATATATATATATATATATTGAAAAAAAAAACTTTAAAAAAAGTACACCCCAAAAGAAAATCGACTCAGACCAACTTATATACAACTCTCAAAAGGACAACTAGCCAGAATACAAAAAAAAGAACTCAGAGTGGTCAAGACCAGGCAACTGGCATGAATGATTTTGATGCATGCTAAGCATGTGCATGTGCCTCTGTTAGGATGTGGCTGCCAATTCTCTTGATGCAAAAGACCTCAAACATACTGCCAAGAGTCCTAAAATCACTCTGCAGAGCTGCTAGAGTCCAATTATCCTTCCAATAAATAGCTTAGAAGCCATATTATTTCTTGTGAGCACACCAAGACTATGCTTATGCTTTCTTGTGAGCACACCAAGACTATGCTTATGCTTCTTTAGCAGTATGGCTAGAGCTTTACTCAAAGTCAAGTTCCAAAAGGGGATACATAACCAAATAACTTCAGGCAGGCTTTTCAATAACATTTTCTTTTTGGTTGCAAAAACTGAATGTTTGGCACAAGAAAAGGCTTGGCAAAAGAGATTGAAAGAGTCTGCTAATATACTTGGTTCTTATGTCCTTCAACCAACTCAAAATCCATTCCCTAATACAATGACATTGTATACAATCAGATCTAGTTGTCAATTGCAAACCAAACTAGACAGCCCTAGTGAAAGTACAAGAGATGAATGAATGATCAACTGACTTTCTTTTGGGAGGCACGGACACAGCATTTTGGGCAGCATGTCCGTATTGGACACGTCACGGAGACACAAAACGAGACACAACACAACATTTTTTGAAAAACTAGAATACAACATGTTAAGGTCACGGCAATTAATTAATTAATATTTTTTGTGTGGATATATTTTACATGTTTTTGGGCATAATTTATGTTGGATACGGCAACTACTTTATCCGTGCTTCCCAGCTGCTCATTTATAATAGATGGTGGTTGTGTATTTAGTATCCACTAAACTCTGCTCCTGTCTTAGAAACGGATATGAAAACACTAGTACACTAGGAAGCCCTTGTAAAGGGAAGCAAAAGCATAGAGATATTGTAGGTTTTATTTATAATGCGTGCTAAAAGTAATACATTCGTAACTCAAAAAAGTGAAATGAAAGTATTGTGAGTTTACATGATAAGAACGATTTGCAAAGCACATATTTCGAAGCTAGAACTGCTTCACACAACAATATGGAAATCCGAAGTTCAAGACTACCTATTTTTCTATTGAAAAAACAAAAAATCTAGTAACACAAAAAAATGTAAAACTTTTGCCACAATTCTCTGTGTGACTGACTATAATTGGTAGAGCAAAAATAGTTGGTCTATGTGAAAGTTAAAAATAATATGTATTTTGGGAGAGGGAGGGAACTTAGGGAAGAAGAATTTGTTTGTGATACTACAAGAACTCACTAAAAAAAAAAAAAAAAAAGTCGTACCCAGTACACAAATTCCGATCACTTTTAATTGAATCCTCCAATTGCCTATTTACAAAAATCTAAAAAAAAAAATAAAAGTTGGGTACAATTGCCTACTTACAAAAACCTAAAAAATAAAAGTCATACCCAATGCACACATTCTAAATAAGATGACTTCAAAATGAATCCTCTGATTGCCTTGCATTCTTAAACAAGATGTGAGACACGTGGTGTTTACCTTCAATTTTCTCTTTGAACAGGTTAATTCTTAAGCTTGAATCTGTGACTTGTATTTTTTCCACTTGCCATCGCATTGGGCCCGACCATGATGTGCTTTTATTATCATCCTTCCCTAATATTATTACTCACTTTTGAATCATGCGCTTTATTATCATCCTTCCCTCATATCATACTCACTTTTGAATCATGTCCAGTGATTGTCCCCATCAAAATTATTAGTAGTTGTGAAATCTACCATTGTTGGATCATCTGTATCAACTTTAGGATCTGGATCAAAAACTGTATCCATTGAAGTGTTGTTCCCAGGTAGATGCATCATAAAATTCACATTAGGATCTTGAGATTGAGGTAGCCAGTTAACAGACTGTGGATAGAGAGTGCTACTTGCAGGTTGCTCTTCTGTTGGCAACGCCATCAATGAACCCAAGGAGTTCACCCTTGTGACATTCCGCACATTTTTCATACCTGTGTGTTCAGCTTCACCCAACAAACAGTTTTCGAAGTTGCTTGTTGGTTTCATTTCTTTTTGCAAGTCAGGTACTAAGTTGTTCAATGACTCCACCTCTAAGTAAGGGTCATAACCAAATTGAAATTTATTGTCACTCAGCAATTGGCTTTGAATATCATCTAGGATTTGAGTGTCTGAATTAGGCCAAGCTGCTGACACATTATAGTTTTGACCAGATATGGCTGGATTTACTTGGGTTGGTATAGCCATAGAAAATGGCCCTTGCATTTGATCTCTCCCTAGAACGTTTGCAGGATTAATCATCCTTTGATACCACATTGCCATCCTTGGATCATCAACTCCTTGGTTGCTAATGGCTCCATCTGAATGTGGAGAGAAATCCATAACTATATCATCACAAAAGATTTGAAAAACCAAGTTAGAGTAAAATTGAAGCCTTAGAATAGTATGGAATTGGAATATGCACAATGCAATACCTGATATTGGTGAAGTTGAATTCGTTGTAAGAAGGTATTGTTGGTGGGCTTGTTCATATGCCTGAATTTGTTGAATAGATTTAAATGGCGAATGCATACTCGAGAATGGTAAAGGTAACTGCCCATGTCTATAAAAATCCAAAGAAAATTCTTTACGCCCATTGTAGCAATCTGTATGGAAGTAAGGAGAACTAAGACTTGGGAAAGGTCTTTGGCTCAACTTCAACAAATTGGGGTCACATTGCAGGAGCTTCTCATAGTGTTTGTCAAGGGTTCCTGGAGGAAATTCAAGATAGTGCAACCTGAGGATAGCATGCCAACAGCAAAATTCATTATAACTTGAAGTCTTGAACAGAATAAGACATTTACAACTAGAAAAATAATTCATTAATTGGCAAAAAAATCATTATAACTCCTAAAACAGAATAACACATTTACAACTAGAAAAATATGTGTTCAAAGATGTGACAAAATAACAAATGAACTAAACAAATATTGTAATGTAGAAACCAAAAGCAATGTCAACTATAAAATTTCAAAAGTAGAAAACAATACAAACCTATAAGTTTGAGCTTGATTATCAGTAAAGTCTGAACTAATCTTCCACATGGTGTGTTTGCGCGGCATTGGATTACTTTCGTCAAAGAAAGCAGGACGATTGTTAAGCTGAAAACAGTTTTAACCACATCAAATTGAGACTCAGAGGAAAATGAAACATCAAACAAAATAATGAAACTAATATTAAGAAAAAATTTAATAAAAAAAAAATGAAACTAATATTAAGAAAATAACCTCAATCTCTAGAATTCCAGGCTTATCTTCCATAATTCTAGCTCGAATTCCTATAATATCAGACCATTGTATTTCAATCTTTTTCTTCAAAGCATTCTCTAGAATTTCCCACACTAGTTTTCGCTTGGCAAAATAAATCTTTACTACTAAAGCACCTTCACGTGGAGGCTGTACCTGCACATTTTTTTTTTCATTTTTTTTTTCTCATTTAGTTATGTTATTGTAAGAATAGAGTTTAAAATTTTAAATTGTGGTAAACAATTGAGATGTTACCATCCATGAGCCTATTCTTAAGAGTGATGCACCGAAATTTGAAGCCTTCAATTTCTCAGAATCGCTAATAAACTTTGCTTCTGCTGCAGCACTTGCTTTAAACTTTGCTTCTTTTGCTGCACTTGCTTGTGCAGCAGTATCATTAACTATGTTGTATATGAAGTCCAAGCTTGACTCCGAGAGTTTCAAACCCAACCATGGTAAACTCATAAGAGTTTGATTGAGATAAAGCTGATAAAAAAAATTTAAAATATAAAATAATTGATTCTACTTAAAAAACCAATCGAAAAAACTCATTAACACGAACTCAATGATTAAAACACATCGGGAAAAATAGAAAAACACATCTGAGATAAAAACAAAACAAAACAAGACACCTTTTCGATGTTCTCAACTGTTGTTTTTGCTTCCTTCAGTCTCTTCTTTACTATTTCTGAAATCTGAATCCAATAAGATGTCTCTTTCCTACTATTCACAGAAAGAACCAGTGGCCTTTCAGATCCTCCACGTCTCTCTATTAACGTAGGAATATGACCATCGTGGCCATGCACCATGACTTTTATACTTGCTTCTGCTGGGTTTTTTTGCCGCTGTTGTTCTGGTTGCACAGAGAACTACCATTCATATATATATAGATGTTGGCTCGCTGCTATGGCTGCGGGGGAGTTGAGTAAAACGAAATTTGTGGGAGTGAAGTAAACCCAATACTGAAACAGAAAATTACACCTCTTTTATACGAAGATGAAACACCACTTTTATAGGAAGATGACTCATTTTTCACGGTTCCCTTTCTTTTAGTGCTGGGATAAAGGCCTAAAAGAACTTGAGACATATATGTCACTATTAAAAAAGAATTTACTATACGGTAAACAACCTTAATAATTATAGCAAAACAACTTTAATAATTTGTTATAATTATAATTATATTAATGAATGAGAGTACTTAGTTAGTGTAACCAACACTTTTCGGATCAATAAAAAATTATTTTGAGTGCAATTTTTCAAAAAGATTTGTAAATTTAGAGGTGAAAATATTAGTTTAAATAATTGTGAAGAGATATTTCATCGGCAAAATATTGTTTTAAACATTTGGATTTTTTTGATTTTTTTTTTCTGTTAGATTTTGAGAAAAGAAATTACAGTTTTTTTTTTTATAATTAATTTAGAGAAAATAAATTCACATTTGACACGCTCAAACAGCAAGCTCTGAAATCCCTAAGGCCTTGTTTGGTTTAAAAAAATGGTCACTCATCACTTAGTTTTCATCACCCATCACTCATCACTCAGTTTTCATCACTCATCACTTATTACTTATCACTCATCACTTAAAACACCCCACCCTGTTTGGCACCATTACTCACTTGTCATCACTCAATATTTTTCAATTATTTGTGGGTCCCATACTTGTACCTTGTGTAGCTTTTACTTTTTTTTTTTTTTTCCTTCAACCTCCAGTAGCTAAATTCACCGAACCCAATGAGAAAAAAAAAAAATTAAAAAAAAAACCAAACTCACTGAACCCAGGATAAAAAAAAAAAAAAAAAAAAAAAAGAGAAAGAGACGAAGAACTGAAGAAAGAATCAGTGAAGAGAAAAAAAAAAAAAAGGATGAACTGAAGACCAAATAGTGAAAAAAAAAAAAAGAGAGAGACGAAGAACTGAAGAAAGAATGAGTGAAAAAAAAAAAAAAAAAAAGGAGTTAAAGGTCAAAAGTTGCGGCTGTGGGTCCCTCCATGTGTGTATAATTACAAAAATGCCATTGAGTTATGAGTTATGAAAATTGAAAACAGCTAAAATGTGTTTTCAGTTTCCATAACTCATAACTCAAAAATCAGAGAATTGAGTAATGGAAACTGAGTCACGGATCATGAGTGATGGTGTCCAAACAAAAAATTTTCCGTGGGTCCCACAAATTTTGGATGAACCATAGTTTGTTTATCTAACTAAATAACTAAAACCTAATTTAATGTCCGGATAAAAACCATGTTGAATCTTACCCTTCATCTAGGTATCCTATATATGTGGCCCGAAAATAGAGAAGAAAAGAGAGAGAAATTGAATCCAAAAACAAAAATGACTCTTTTAACTAATGAGTAATGACTGAATAACTAATAAGGTTATATTTAGGCAAAAGTTGTTTTATGTGTTATCACTATTATTTCTTTTAAAAAAAAAAATGATGTTACAATTATAAAAAGTGATGCTAAGGATATATATATGGCCATTAATCTCCTCTTCTCCTCATTAATCTTTTATGTTCTAAGCTAACTTAGGCATCAAAAACACCTTTGGCGACTCTTTATGGCCACTTTCCTTTGAGTTCGTGGATGAGGTCACATTATCAATCAACTGCAACATCACTCTTAATTATCATTTTAGTTTGTATTGTGTTTACATTTTAAATATAATCTAAAATTTCAGTGTTTGAAATTTATTATTATTTTTATTTAACCCTAATATTGAAAATTTCTTTAAATTATTGGGGTTAATATGTGAGTGTATTTTAAACCATTTAAAAGTGAACATTATTTTGTTTCTCAAAAAAAGAAAAAAAGAAAAAAGTGAACATTATTTTGTGACTTTATTGACATTCATCACTATTTTTAACCAGCAATAAATTCATGATTCTTTGATAGATAAAGTCCCATGAAACTACCAGGAATCTAAAAATCACATAAATGTCGCTTTCACTTTAATTTACACATGAGTCTAAATTATAATTATATAAGAATTTCTTGTTAGTTTCTTTAGGTTTAGGGTCCAATACTTTTGCACTTGAACTATTTTACTTTTTTTTTTCTAACTTAAAATTACATTTCCTTTCCTTGAGATCCAAAATTCGTTTATTTTTTCATTTCTATGTGATTACCATTGTACTTAAACATGCTTACCAAACTATAAAAAAAAAAATGTTTTTTTTTTTTTATATTGACTATATATTTAAGAAAAATATTTTTTTTAGAATTTTTACTTATAATATCTATATATATATATTAATTTGAAATATTGGAGGTAACTAAAAGTAAATTTTGTCTAATTATTGTATGTGTCTTATTGAGATTTTTGATATAATCTTTTTTTATTTTTTTAATATTTCATTAGTTACATTATAAAAAAACCATTATTTAAAAAACCCTTGAAGTACCATATTTTGTTTTGTTTGAATTTCCATATAAAAACCCATTTTGAATCTTTCCCTTCATCTAGATATCCTATATATGTGGCCCGAAAATAGAGGAGAAAGAGAGAGTAATTGAATCCAAATACAAAAATGATTGTTTTTGACTAATAAGTAATGATTGAATTCTTAAAAAAAAAAAAAAAAGATGCTACAGTTACTATAAATTTGTCAACTTTTTTATAGTGGAAAATGACAGTAACATTAAAATTTTGGTTTTTGAGATTAAGGAATAATAAAGTATTTAGTTGTTACAATGGCTGGTTGAGGAGATAAGTTGGAAACCCTATAGATTTCCTTTCCAATTATCTTTGTACGCTTTGGGATTTTTATTAATAGAAATTTGATTTTTATTAATAGAAATTTTTTAATTGAAATTTGAGAGTGAAAATTTGTTATTTTTTTGTTTGAAATAATTTGAGTTTGTTAGATTTTTGAATGAAAAGATAATGCTTGTTTCGAATTTTTACTATCAAGAAAGTACTTGGGGCAGTTCCATTAATTAGTGCATAAACATGTGAAATTTTAATTAAACAATTTCTCCCATGTTAAAATAAAGCAATTGAATAGAAGAGTAATTCTACGGTACCCCCCAAAAAAAAGGGGGTACGGTACCCACTAGTAGGTAACTTGCAATACCAGGTTACTTTTTTCTCACATTTGATGGTTCCATCTTCACATTGTGCAGTTCCAACATCACATGTGACAGTTCTTTTCTCACATTTGATGGTTCCCTTACTTTTTTCTCACATTTGATGGTTTCATTCTCACATTGTGTAGTTCCAAGATCACATGTGATAGTTTTTTTCTCACATTGTGCGGTTCCCTTATTTTTTTTTTCTCACATTTGATGGTTCCATTCTCACATTGTGCGATTCCAACATCACATGTGATAGTTCTTTTGTCACATTGGGTGGTTCTCTTACTTTTTTCTCACACTCGACGGTTCCATCCTCACATTGTGCAGTTCCAACATCACATGTGATAGTTCTTTTTTCACATTTGGTGGTTCCCTTTTTTTTTTTCTCATATTTGACGGTTTCATCCTCACATTTTGTAGTTCCAATATCACATGTGATAGTTCTTTTCTAACATTTGGTGGTTCCTTTACTTTTTTTCTCACATTTGACGGATCCATTCTCACATTGTGCAGTTCCAATATCACATGTGACAGTTCTTTTGTCACATTTGGTGGTTTCGTTACTTTTTTTTCACATTTGACAGTTCTATCCTCACATTGTGCAGTTCTAACATCACATGTGACCGTTTTTTTGTCACATTGGGTGGTTCCCTTACTTTTTTCTCACACTTGACAGTTCCATCTTTATGTTTTGCAGTTCCAACATCACATGTGACAGTTCTTTTGTCACATTTGGTGGTTCTCTTATTTTTTTTCTCACACTTGACAGTTCCATCTTTACATTTTGCAGTTCCAACATCACATGTGACAGTTCTTTTGTCACATTTGGTGGTTCTCTTATTTTTTTTTTCTCACATTTAACGGTTTCATCCTCACATTGTGCAGTTTCAACATCACATGTGACAGTTTTTTTCTCACATTTGATGGTTCCATTGTTATATTAAGCAGTACCAACATCGCATCTGTTCTATTTTTGTCACATGCGACAGTTCTTTTCTCATATTTGGTGGTTCCTTTACTTTTTTCTCACATTTGACGGTTTCATCCTCATATTGTGCAGTTCCAACATCACATGTGACAGTTTTTTTCTCACATTTGATGGTTCCTTTACATTTTTTTCTCACATTTGACGGTTCCATCCTCACATTGTGCGGTTCCAACATCACATGTGACAGTTCTTTTGTCATATTGGGTGGTTCTCTTACTTTTTTCTCACACTTGACGATTCCATCCTCACTTTGTGCAGTTCCAACATCACATGTGACAGTTCTTTTCTCACATTTGGTGGCTCCCTTACTTTTTTCTCACATTTGACGGTTCCATCCTCACATTGTGCTATTCCAACATCACATGTGACAATTCATCCATAGTGTCATCCAAGACCAGAAAGGTCATCCAAGTGCAAGAAGGTCGTCCAGCATGGAGTCACCTGGACGACTACCAAACACTTAGAAATTTTCAGAGTAAATCTATATCCAAAAGTTTATGATTCGGACCACGTTCTACTATTCTGAAGTTGGAGCAAAATTCTTATTCATCGCTCTAAATTCCCACTAAGTTCTTAACTTCTGATGGCAGTTGTTGAAGTTAAGTTTGAACCTTCTAACTTCCATCTACGTTGAGGAAATTACTAAACAAGTAACCACTCCAAAGCTCACTATAAAAGGACTCAGCCATATGAATTCAAAGTAAGTTTTTCATCACTTATAGAGTTGGAATTCCTGAGTTCAAGAGAGAAAACTAACTTAAGTATCGGAGGGTTCTTGGCTACTTATATTTTTTAGGCATTTTCATTAGATCCACGTGTGCAGAAGTGTCAAATGACTGTGTCCGACACAGGTATAACCACCCATCTAAAGTGTCTATGAAATTTTGTTTCATAAAATTATTATTACATTTAGACTCATCTAAAACAAAATAAACATCCCAAAAAATTTCCACAATAACAAAAATTATCAATAGAAAAGCTAAAAACAATAAGCACAATTGACCGATTTTATCAAAAACAAACAACCTAGTCCTTTTAAAAAAAATTATCAAAATAATTTTGTCATTGAGAGTTTAGCATATCGATCACAATGATAAGTGTGAGCCTCATTTGAGTTAGCAGAGCCTCCATTAGCTAAGTCTGAGAAAGCCCTAATAGCAATGAAATGTTTTCATTATTGAAGACTTATCGGTGCCACAAAATACCCCGAAAACCATAAAACCATAAAAATGACTGAAATACCCTCAAAACTTAAAAAATGACCAAAAATACTCCCCTAAGACTTGAAAACAACCAAAATTACCCCCAAAACTCTCTAAAATTACCAGAATAAGTTGTACTTTTTGTATACTTGTTGAAACTTAAAAGATGATAAGTTATCTAAAAAAGCTATCTAGCATGTACGGTTTTCAATAAGTTTGGTGTGAGCTCATAATTTCAAAATAATTTTATGTAAAAGTTCAATGTTACATTGATGGTTTCCCTTTCTTCTTCTTGTTTTTTTAGGCTAAATGAAATTACTAAGATAGTTAGCTTTAAATGAAACATCAATACTAACTTTTCAATTAATTAAAAATTATCTTTCAGTTAACACTATTAATAAAAATTTTAAAATATCTAATAAAAGTTTAATTATTTTCTTCTACTATTTTTTAAAATTTTTTTTTTTCACACTACTTCTACTAACTCCATCAACAACTTTTGACACCCCTAATATTTAATGTAATAAATGAAATTTTTTTGAAGCCAACATTAAATCCCGTGTTCACAACCATTGAATTTGCCAATTTGAACTCTAATCAGACTTGCACTACACAAAAAGAAATTTCAATGTTCAAATAGATACATGTTTGTTAAGCACTAAGATTATACCATCTTAAACAAAATTGTTGGGAACAACAATTTTTCACTAGTGATGGTTTCAATGACACTTCTTTTGCATCCATATCATCTTATAAAACTAGATCAAATAACTCTGCATGTTTTGATGTACGATTTTTTTTCCATTTAACATGATTTTTGAAACAATTTTTTTAGTTGGCATGTTTTTGAAACATATTTGTAAACTAGTATTTCGAGTATGAGTCTTAAAGACTCGAGATTGCTTAAGGAACTCAAGCCTTTAAGACTCGAGTACAAGATCAAGTTCTAGTGATTCATATATATAGAACTCATTCACAATATGTTATTTGCAAAAAAGAAAAAAGAAAAAAAGAAAAAATTATACATTTTATATATTCATCAAGACAAGATTAACTACGACATAAAGATGCAACAACTTGCTCAATGATTTGATTATACAATAGCAACAATATAAGGCAAAAATAATGTCATAGTCATGACTCATGACAAGTCTATTCCATAGTCCATACTTCAACATTTTTTTTCCTAGGGCCAAACTTGATTCTTGCATTCCCTAAGGCGGCCAAGCCTGATTCTTGCATTCCCTAAGGCCAAAACTGCAATTGACCAGTTGGAATAAAAAAAGAGTTATTAATTAGACATGGTGTAGGAGGTTTTGGCAGGGCACAGTCCAAGATTTCCCTGACGTACCATTCCAAGGGTCCAATAAGAGCATAGTAAACTTTCGAGAGCTCTTGCAACCTGGTGCATTTCTCAATCTAACGAATCACCTTCAAGACTACATAACATGCATATAAAATAGCTTAACATCACTTTAAAGTTTCTAACAAATAATTTCACAAATATCTCCTATGCATTTCCAAAATCAAAACTAAAATAAAATATATTTCAAAATCTAATATGTATAGATCAATGTTAAGATTATACACACTCCAAGTTTAAACCAAGGAACATATTAACAAATCAATTTTCACATTAAGAAAATCAATTGGTTATCACCAGGAATATGATGACAAAGAAGATCCTTCACAAAGCAAAGCCCAAGTTATTAAACTTTCAATCAAAACTTCAACGACTAATGCACAATTTACTGTCAAACTACCTGCCAAAAGTTGGGGAAACTTAGACACAAAGCTTGAGAATACACACACACACACACACACACATATCTATGGGAAAACATGTCATAATTGGGATCCTAAAGTTGACAGAACTATAACGTTGCAAACTTTTTTTTTTTTTTTTTGAGAAGCCAACCTGGAAGTCCAGGAAGGAAATTTATTGAAAAATAACAGCAATAATGTGACGAAATGAAGATTGTTCAAATTTTTAGGTCCAAGAATGGTTTGGTTTTTGGAAATTAAATTCAATGAAATGGAATTTGATGACTTAAATTATATCTGTACCACAAGGGCATACATTCTTTGCCAAAATATGCATTCCTACAAAATGGAAAGTGAGTTCCTACTCCTTTGGGATGATTCTTTGAAATTGGCAGAATATACCTAATCTACTTCCCACATTACACAATTTCTACAACAAAAAATAAAATAGCCTACGCCAATGACACATAACCCTGTGCATCAAAATCAAGCACCAAGACATTTTATTCCTCAATTTGCATTCAATGGGAACAAACTTAACTAATCTCCTCTAATTTAACCATATATATACACATAGAACTACGGCAAGCATGTAGAAATCACAAGAAATTATAAATTATAACATTGAGAGGAAATAAATAAAAATAAATAAAAAATACGAACAGAGTAAACTAATAATGCAAACCTAAAAGAAAAAACAATTGGCTGGATCTGTTGCACATACAAAAGCTTGATGATTGTTTTGGCATGGAAAATTGTTTTTGGACCTATAATTAGGCCAGGTGCTAATGAATAACTAGCATTAGTAAGTTAGTACTCTCCCGAGAACTTTGTAAACATTATGTCAAAAGAGAAACAAAGCAAGTGACTTTCGGATGTAATTTAAAATAACCATAATGAGACTAAATCCTTTCTACCATACTTCCATTTGTGGATTAAGGAAGGGTGCTTGCCAATGGTAATATAGCGGATGCTGAAATGACAAGGAATGAACCAAATTTGATGGCTGGGAACTTGAACTCTGCACATTAAAGTAAAAAAAAAATTAATGTAGCCACTACATGAACAACTAACTATATAGGAAAGAGGAACGGTATTTAGGGATGGCTAAAGCAAAACCTAGTTGCCAGGAACAATATTTGGGGTAGACAACTGGTTACTTCCACCTTTTTCTTTCTTTAAACTTTTCTCATGACAACTCTTGATCTAATGTTTACCACCAGGAGCATGATCCTTTTTCTTCAGCCCATTTAAATTAGGTTGTTCAAATTATCTCCAATAATTAATTCATTGTTGCCATCTTTATCTTTAAGTACATTTTGCATCTTCAATATCCTTTGCATTGAATAAAGGAATGAAGGGTACTCATAAAGTTTCTGTTGAATCCCATACTTATAGGCCATATCCACTTCAATGGCTTGGGTAGTAGTTACTTTTCTTTGTGAGGGCAACATGTGAGCTTGTTCATGAGGTACAAGATATGATTATGCTCCTTTTTAAAAGCCCACAAAGGTAGAACTGTTGGGTGACTTTGCTTAAAAACCAAAACTTAAGTTTGACTCTCCTGGACTTCCAAAGTATTTGATTTGCGGGCTATTACATTTGTGTGTGCAGGGATAAATGTACAAACTATAAAGGTGGGCATCTTTCAAATTTGCTTAAGAGCAAGTTGAACTGTATGCTTAATTTGTAATTGTGTATGGCATGTCCAAGCTAGAGCATAGTTGTCACAGAAAGAAGCATTTAATTTTTTGATAGGTAGAAAGAACTTGATTTATATTTTAGATTTGCTTATCTCTCATAGTAGAAGCTCTTAATCTATTGAATAGAGCCCCAAGTTATTATAAAGACTCATCATTGTATGTAATTTATAACTTGAAGATTTAATATTATATAGATTACAGTACAAGATGTTGAAACCACATACATGAGAGGAAAACAAAAGATAGGATGGACAGACAAGATAACTAGCAATGGTAAAACATACCTTCAGGACGAATTTCTCACCAAGTGTGCCTTAAAAAATAAAATCAAATCCAAAATTAGAAACTTGAAACTATAATGCTTTAAGTTGATGATACTTAATATTTGGCACCGAAATACGAAACCAGTACAAGAGGAATAAGGCTAATTTGTCAAAACAATCGCCTTTCAAGTCTCTCTCCTTGAGACATGGTTTTTGGGAACAAATTTTTCAGCAAGCTCGATGAAGGAACAAGTAGTGAGGGCATACGAGGAAATTGAAAGGCGAAATACCCAAACCAAATTAATCCAAAAATTAAAAATAAACCCACAAATCTTACCCAAAACCTAGAATATGAAATACTGAATCAAATCTAACCAAAAGTAAAACCCAAATCAAATAACAAGAAACACAGTTTCTCAATTGCCCATAAAAATTCTTACCGATAGCAATGGTGGAAGGTTTGCAGTGGTGGCTGTTGTGTAGTAGTGATAGGCTGATAGCTGTGGCACATCGCCTCTCAAGGTTCTCGTTCAACAGAGCTTGAAACCTCTTCGGTTTTTTATTTTTTTTATTTTTATTTTTATTTTATACTTTAACCAGATTAGCCGGTAACTGGTATCCATACCAAAATTAATTAACGACCAGGATTAAAGGGAAGTAATATGAAAGGTTAAGATTGGAGTGGGTACCGTACCCCCCAAAAAAAAGAGGGGGTACAGTAGAATGACCCTTGAATAGAAAATCTTTAAACTAGCATGAGTTGGAATCTACTCATTTCAACTCTTTAACTTTTTCTTTTTTTTTAGAAAAAAAATCTCTCAAGTCGTTAGGGAAAAAGCTATCCATCACTGAGCTCATCAAATACTTTACATATATGGATGTCAATTGTCAATTATAAATTCAATGGTTAAGTTGAAATCTTTGATAATCTAAAGTTCTAAACTTAGAAAATCCAAAAGATTACTTATACATAAACTTTTTAAGGAATTGAGTAGGATCCTTCAATTAATAGCTTTAGTGACAAACTGGAGTTGAAATCTACTCGTTAATCTAATCCATTACAATGAACATTAAAGAAAGATTTAATCTAACAGTTGCTAGCTCGTACTTTGCACATGAATATTAACTCTTAACTCACAATTATTAATCATAAATACATATATTAACCAAGTGTATAGTAACTAGAGTTATCTTTCTATTTGAACCAATAACAACTAACCACCTATAATTTATTGTGAAAATGTTGTGGACGTAGCATCTCTCAAAACCAGTTAATTAACAAAAGTACTTCATTATTATTATAATATATAAAAAATATTTATTATCAGGATTTTTATTTTTTAGAATATTATCAAGATTCTAATTCTAAACAACTACTTATTTAAAAAAAACATATTTGGCTGTATTTTTCTTTTTTGATTTTAATTCCGAAGAAATACGTAGAATGTTGATCCAATATAGGTTCATCTTATCCAAAAAAAAAATGGTTATCTTCCTTTCTCAAAAAGAATAGTTTGTGTCAATGCTTTATTTTAAAGTATCAAATTAACTATTCAAGAAAATTAGTAGAACTACTAACACATCAAATTTGAGTTTTTTTTTTTAATTAAAAAAATTCTTCAAAATCTGTTTTAATAATGAGTGGAAGAATAGCTTACAAAGCCACCCTCTAAAGCAAGCAGCTCTACATAAAATAAAATAAAATATTTATTTCACTAGCCGCCGCAACAGCTTCACGCATGCTTGTGGGTCCATAGTCCTCGCTCACCTCAAATTGTTTAATCAGGTCCCACTGACCAAATCCATCACAAATTCCCATTTCCCAATTAGTAAAAGTTTACATCATCAATGCTTTTGTTATAATTTCTCAAAAAAAAAATAAAAAAAAATAAAAAAATCAATGCTTTTGTTATAAAGAATCAAACCATTAAAGATCTTTTCATCTTATCCACTCTTTTAAACTCAAAAACAAAACAAAACAAAAAAACTCCTCCTTTAAACCCAAATTTCCATACCAAATTTTGATCTACTTAGAGCAATTTCTCAAATAGTAAAAGTTTCTGCAAAAATCCATTATATTATAAGTTTAAAATAATACTACTTTTATTCTCTAAGTTTAAAGTCGTATCTAAATTTATTCAGCAAAAAAAAAAAAAAAAGTCATATCTAAATTTGTCCCTTAACCATTCACTTACAATTTACACAATTGAATATTATAATAGTATCAAGAGCTCATTCCACAAATATTAGTTAGAATCCTGCCCTTAACCCACACAAAAACAACCGAACAAAAAAATAAAAATAAAAACGATATTTTTAGGCTAGTAAAGGGTGAGACCATAATAGAATGGCCATATTGACATTGTTGTTAGTAGTCAAGAGTTTAGATTACAAATCTTAAAAGTAAATGTACCAATTTAGAAAGATCCCAAATTTAGAAGATGTAAATTATGTTTTAGCTAAAATATTAACCATTATATAGTATTTTTTTTTTCTCATATTCACATCTTACATTCACCACAACTGTAAACCCATCCTGCCCCTCCAAAATGATCTACTTAGTGCAATACCCAAATTCATCATTCTCAATTAGTAACAGTTTGTGCATTATTAATCCATTATTTTAAAGTATTAGCCATGAAAAAAGTTTCTCATATTCACATCTAACATTCACCAAGATGATCCATTCATGCAGTACTCTTAATATAAAAAGGTAGTTTTATCTCTTCAAACAGAAGAAATAAAAAATTGAATTTGGGCACGCGCGGTTAGGTAAACTTTGTAAAATTATATTTGTGGGTAAAATAGTAGTATATTATTATTATATAATTAGCCTAATGCTCCAATATGTTAGCACTAAATGTGTTAGAGAGGTTTCATATCAGTGGACAATTAATCAACATGAGGTTGTATAGTATGTTGGGAGCAGAACACGCATCCTGTGGTTTTTGCTACATTATGGAAATCTAAGATATGTTTATATAAGTAATGTGTGTGAACTTTTTATTCTAATCAAAATATAAGTGCTTTCATTATGCTAGTCAATAATACCTATTATTGTCTATATTAAATTATAAACTGATATCAATGGCACCAAAGAATTTTGAGGTAGGAAATAATATTTCCTTGGTGCAATTCACTCCTAATGATTGTTTGATAAAAATAAAATGATAATTTCTAGACCTATTTATTAGACAATAAAAGTATGGAAGACTTGGTGAAACTGCAACTTGGGTTGTGAATGAAAGAGAAAATTGACTTCTTTCTTTTTCTTTTTTCTCTTCTTTTGTTCATTTTGGGAGAGGTGGGGTATGAATATTTGGATCCAATTAGTGGTTCATGATGTGATATAACACTGGACTTCAGTGATTTTGATGTCATCAAAGTTTCATTGTTTAATGCTTTTGAGTCATGAGGCTAAAAAAAATTCTAGGAGACTAGCTGATCTAAGATTATGCTTTAACACATTGGCAGAGAAAAAAATAAATAAAAGCAAAAGGTCATAACGTCATTGCCAAGTGGGTATGATTAGTGGGTGAATGTTACCAACGTGGAAGTGAAAAGTGACCATTGTTATAATTGAAGCCAAGTTGACTCCAATTAGAGGTTGCTAATTCTCTAGACATTATTGTAGCATGGTGCTTTCCTATCCACATTCTTATGGGGTTTATAGAATATAGATGAGAATCACATCTGGATAAGTAGGAAACACAATCTGCTTGACAAGATGGAAAAAAATAAGGGATAATTTGCAATGTGAGTGTTTTATAAATAAATAAAAATTCCTTAGACAAACTAAGGATGTGCAGTTACCCCACTGAGATTGATTTTTCTTGAGTTAATAGGTTGGGCTAGTTATATATATTCTAAAGTTTGGACTGAATTGAATTCGGGTTGACAATTTTTTACTCCAAATAACCTGACTTGGCTTACACTATTAATAATTTTAAAGAAATTTTTCTTTGAATTTTGCATTTATAGGACTTATTTTATTTATGTTAATTTGATTTATTTTGGTATTTTAGTTTTTTTTTTTTTTTCACAACAATGATATGGTATTTTAAAACTTAGTTTTGATGATATTGAGATATTAGACCAAATATAGAATATAATATTAATTCTTTATTGAATTATGGAATGAAATAGTTAAATACAAAATAATAGTTTCTTAGGCTTAACAAAATTAATGACCACAACCTGTCAACCCTCTAGGTTGGGTTGAGCTAGGTTGAGGATTTCTCGCTTGAAGAAGTTAAGTTGGGTTGAAAAGTAGTCCAACCCAATCCAACATACCTCATGCACACTCCTAAAACAAATTGATTGTGTGCATAGATGTATTAGGGTAATGGAAAACAAACTTAAAGTACCAATTTTAACAAAATTTTCATCCAAATCAGTTTAAAGAGATTTTTCTCTAACATATTATGTGACAATTAAAATAATCTTCTACATGAACTTTTAATCACGTAACATTTTTAATGGTGTCAAGATCAATTTAGATGACTTTCACATGATCAAAAGCACATCATATCATATCATATCATATCATATATATATATATATATATATATAAGTTGGGTCTTAAAAGTTGTGGTTCAAGTCTTTAAAAATGAGTTTCACACACATATATACTTAAATTAGATTAGAGTAGATTTCTAATTAATTGTGAAATTTTAGGAAGGTTGGGGTTGGTAGCTGAACAATTAGGTAAGAGAAGAATTGAAAAATGGTTTTCATATCTTAAGTTGCAACTTAGTGCTATATAATAAAAGTTGGGTCCCAATAGTTGTAGTTGCACTAGGTGGTTATGTTTTATTTGTAACAAGTGGCTATATTCTTATTAATTATTAATAGATTTGGCACAACTCATGAACACAACACGAATATTGCAGAATTTTTTAAGATTTAGTATTTAGTGTAAATGGGTTTGTGTCAAAGCGGTCGACAAGCTTTAACATGATCAATAAATTGGTCAGTTCCTTGTTGACCTGCTTAACTCGCAATCTTCCCAAAATGACCCGATTCATATAAATAAAAATTATTTTATCTAAAATAAATTTGACTTATAAATTTAATTAATTAATAAAGAATTCTAATGTCCTAACACTTTTTACCCAAAACAAAGACCGAAAGAAAATTTCTCTTTTAGATTTAGTTTTCTTAAATTGTGCATTAAACATGTTGAAATAGGTTTTGTCGTCTTGACCCGCTTAATAAATGGGTTGTATTAGAGTTGAGGGGGATTGACACAATAATTAAATGGGTTTGACTAGGATTGAACTATGCATTCAAATACTTATACCTTGACACAACACGAATATGACCCGTTAATACGAATTGTCACATGTTTACCTCAAATTAAAACTTTATAATCAAAATATTTAGTGACTTATTAATATTAATGGTTAAGATGGTTTACTATAGGTAGAAATTTATTTCCTACATTTCAAGAAACTTAAAACTTTACTTCAATTAAAATTATAGTATTAAAAAAAGTTTACAGTAATTAAATTTTTTAAAAATATTTATTATAGTTATTTTGATTAAACGTTATAAGTTTGTGTTCTCACATGTTAAAACTTACACATTACATACTTGTGCCAAGTGGTTCAATATATGTATATACTAAATATTGTAAAATTAATACATTTTTGTCATGTGGATCATTAATTAGTAAGATAATTTTTTTAGGTGAAACTCTATGAAACTTTCGGGTAACTCATTGATGATGAAGATAGTTAATGAAATTTTTTATTTACATATAATTTTTTATTAATTTGTGCATTGCACATGCATTCTACAAGTATGGATAATTATATGAACGTTATTTGAAGAAAATTATTCTAAACTGTTTTACAACTTGTTTCATCGTTTGAGACGAGGGAAAGGAATTGAATAGAAAGAAAATGAATAAAAATAGTAATTTTAGAATAATCAATATGTTCCCTTGTTTGGGAGTTTTAATGGAGGAAATAGAAAGTTCATCCCTCTTTTCATTCATTTGTTTGAGAGTTTAGGTAAGAGAGAATTTAATGGGTAGCACCGTAAAAGGGAACACTCATTCCAATTCATTCTCTCAAAACTTCAAATTTTCATTCTCATAAAATTGGGAGGAATTGGAGGGAATGAAATTAGAGTTAATGATTTTTTTACTAGAACTCCAAAAATACTTATATATATTTAACTCTTAATTTTAAAATATAGGTCTAACAGTAATATTGTCATAAAATGATTACATTTCTTTCCATCTATGTTACTCCTAAACAAAGTTACTTACCTTCTATTCCTTTATTTTAAAACATCCAAATAAGATTACTTTAATACATTCTATTCCATTCATTTCCTTTACTTAAATACATTCATTTTCATTCCTTTATAATTATTCAATTTCATTCATTTATAAACTCTCAAACGAAAGGCTTAAGGAAAAATTGTCTCCCATCAGCTAGTATTAAAATTGCAAGATAGTTTTGGCCTTTTCTCCTCAAAATTTTATTTTGAAGAAAATTGAAAGATTATTCTAAATTTCATAAATCTACACGCTAAAATCTAAAGAAAATTCTATCTTTGATATTAATAAAGTAAGCCTTGAAAAAGATTTCCAGTCACAACAACCGACGACTCTTGGATATTTTGCTCTCAAAAGGTGAATTGTACTCTAGCTAAGTCACTTGCTCCCTAAGTAAGTTGCCAGACATCCTCTAGAGATATAGGAAATAATTAGGCAAAATTAAATTAACAATTGACAATTTTGATCGATTGTTATTTTACTCTACTAACTTTTTGTTTGTTGTTCTTCTAAAAAGATAAAAGTTTATATTTGTTGTCATTGTTAGTCTTTGTCTATTATGCTGTTAACTCAATCTAAAACGTCGTAATATTATCTCTTCTCCCATTCTTTATACTAAAAATAAAATAAAAATAGATATACCTTCTTAATGAAAAAAGAAAATTCTTTCTTTAAAATCAAAATATTACCTCTTCTCTCTCATCTCACTTTCTCTGCTATTAAGAATGGAGCCTAGAATGTCAAATGTGAGGTTGGTGGTGGTGGGTCTATTGTGGTAATGGATGGGTCTATTGTGGTGACGGACGCAATCAATGGTGGGGGATTGGATGAGAGACTTTCACATTGGAGGAAGTTTTGAAAAAGAAGCTTTTGGAGTTGGGAGGACAAAATGATAAAAATGAGTCTGATCGAAATTGTTGTGTGGGTGTGTGTATATATATATATTATTTTGGTTTCTTACAAAATGTTTTTTTTTTTTCCTGTGCTTTATCAACGAGTATTGAGAGTGTTTTTTTTTTTTTTTTTTTGAGGAAAGAGTGTTGAGAGTTGGTTAATGTAGACTTTATCTATTTATGATTTTGATTACATAATCACTTTTAATCATCAAAAATGATTATATAACTATTAAATATATGATATTACTATGTAATTAAAAGTATACATGAATATTTATTGGAGTTTAATTTAGCCTTCCACCTTACCGTAGGCATATACATTTTATAATTTTTGTAGTTGAATTAGCACATTTCCATACATAAAATACTTGGGGGTTTACAGAAGAAAAGTTCGAACTACGGAGTTAGCAATTAATTGTAATTATCTCTAAATTTTTTTCCCCATATAATCCCTTAAAATGAAGATATTTCACATTTTTAACATTAAAAAAAAAATCTTTTTAGAGATTATTTTATTAATTTAATATATAGAAGACAATTGATCAAAGTTTATAAATATTGTGAAATTATTATGAATATTTATTCTGACCCACACTTAATTGGTATATATTTTGTCATGTCCTAAGTGTTATTAATGGTCGTTCATTTTACAAGTTGATGAACCGACTCTTAAGTAGATCATTTGCTTTATCAAAATGTGGATTGTAGCCTAGCAACGTCACAAAATGAAATGTCACTTTCTCAACTATATATGTTTAACATAGATCAAGATCTTCTAGCAAATATAGGAATTGAATTAAAATAATCATTTCTCTCATCAGCCGCCGACTCTAAACCCAAGTGTAATGTAATCAAAGGGTATACATAATAAAATAATTAATACTGCTTCTACACTTTTGGAAGTCGACACATATATACATGGATAAGGTAGTTAAGCTTTATCACAATCAATCAATCATGGGTTTTGCATTTTTCTTAAGTTGCAAACCTAAGAAAAGAATGTCAAAATCTTCACCCAATCCTACGTATCAAAGCGTGTGCAATCAACTTTCTATCTTTATGAGGATTTTCTTTCTTTTTTCCTAAGACTTTCATAAATCATATACTATATAATAAAAATTGGGCTTAGATATAGTGGTTGTGCCAAGTGGCTTTACCATATTGTAGATTTTTTTTTTTTTTTTTTAGATTTTTAGATTTTAAAAAATATATATAATTTTTAAGTTGATAAAAATCTTAATTTGATTACAATCCAAATTATTTATCTTATCCATGTAATCCTTATTTTTTACGTGCAGTGTATTATTAAAAAAGCAACATGGATAAGATAAAGATGGATGATTTTTTACGTGTACTATTAGTATTTTATTACGTGTACTATTAGTAAAAAAGCAGCAATCTTAATTTGATTAGGATAGTGTACTATTAGTATTTTATTTAAATTAAAAATTATAGATATTTTAGAAAAAAATACAAGCTATATATATATATATATATATATATATATATATTTTTTAAAATAGAAACGTTTTTCAACAATATATAATTGATTAGAATTTCACATAGGATAGGTGTTTCTTTAATTCCAAACCATCTAATAATTTCTCTTATAATTTAACTTCAATATAATTTGAAATTCTATGTCTAATAGAACTCTCCCAAGTCCTAATTTCTAAGTTTTTTGGATAAACATGCATCATAAGTGATGAGTTTTACATTTTTTTTAACGTTAATTGTGATAAATTGTTTAATACGTATCTTTTTCCTAATAATTCTATTTTTTTTTTATAATTCCTAAATTAATTAGAAATCTAACATCTTCACAATTGAAAATTCTCTATATATACAGTTTTTTTAGTGTATTCTTATATATTTATATGCACAAACTTCTTCATTTACAGCTTCTTTCTTTCTCTCTTTTTTTTTTTTTTTTTTTTAAAATTTTAATTTAATCTTTTGGAGATAGAAACACTACTTATTGTTCTAATCAATTTTTTCTCTCCCCATTATTAATAATAAGTTTGTTTCTCTTTTTTTGTTTGCAGTAGAATACTTAAATAAAACCACACTATTACAGGTATGTTTCTATTCTTTGTTTTTGTTTCTATGGTTTTGCTTATGAGTCATAAATGCAATTTTAAATCCATGAAATCAAATATATGAATCTCTATAAATATTTCACCTTTATGATTTGTCAAGCATCAATTATTATTTGAGTTTGTATTGTTTGTAGTAGAATATTTTATCAAAGCCACCATCCACACTATTAAAGGTATGCTTCTTCTCTTTGTTTTTTTTTTTTGTTTTTTTTGTTTTTTTGTTTTTTTTTCTATGGTTTTGTTTATAAGTCATAAAGTCAATTTTAAATCCATGAAATTCATATATAAGCCTATATAAATATTTCACATTTATGATTTGTCCGGCCTTAGTTATTATCTGAGTTGGTTTTGTTTGTAGTAGAATGCTTTATCAAAGCCACCATCCATATTATTACAGGTATGTTTCTCTTCTTTTTTATTTTTGTGTGTGTGTCTTTTTTATTTATGGTTTTGCTTATGAATCATTAAAAGGTAATTTCAAATCCATGAAATCTACTATATAAACCTCTATAAATATTTCACCTTCATGATTTGTCCACATCAATTATTATTTGAGTTAAACTTAAAGGTATGGAGATATATCCTTCTATCGCTATAATATTCTTCCTTTTTATCCTACAAAAAAAAATTTAGTTTCTTTTGTTTGGTTTTGCATTTATGAATTATTTGAACTCATCTTTTTTTTTTCTCTCTCTCACATAGGCTTTATCTATTTATTGTTTAAGAATTATCAAATTTTGTATTTCCCACTACAACAAAGGTTCCATCATTTTCATTTCTAGGTTGTATTTGAGTTATGCTTATATGTGCATTATTAGATTAAATTAATTTTCTTGAATAGTAAAATTTTTATGTTACTATTTCTCATTTTTATTTTTTTTGTTAGTAAAATTATATGTGTGCGCTACAAAAATGTCATTATAAGACAACTGATAAGTTAGAAGAGAATTATGTTTATTTTTTTGGCAAATGAAATACCTTTGGTTAAGTTTCCATAGGTTTTTAATTATTAAATTTAATAATTTTTTCATATAAATATGTTGTGTTATTGCTTTATACTTTTAAGAACAATAATTTATATGCAATTTATATAATCTAGATTTAAGTGATTATTAATTTATTATTTTTCAATAAAATTATACTAAAAGTTTATAACTAAAACTGTGCAATGCACGGGCATAATGCTAGTGATATATATAATATACCACTCATGCAATCCATCCCATGAATCTCAATCACCTATCATTTGAGATTTTTTTTTTTTTTTTTTTAAAGGGTCATGCTATCCTTCACAAATTTTAACATATTAGCATCAACTTAATTGGAATTTTTCATGCACAAAGTTAAAAGGATTTTTATTTTTTTCTAAGGCTTTTATAAATGATACTATATAATATACCACTCGTGCAATCCATCCCATGTATCTCAACCACATATCATTTGAGATTTAAAAAAAAAAAAAAAAAAGTTCATGCTACCCTCATAAATTTTAACATATATTACAGCATCATAGTTAATTTCAAAATGTGGCTAATGGATTTTTTTTTTCTTTGCTGAGTGTGGCTAATGGTTACTTATAGATTAGGTATACAAATCTTGTTATAAAGCACTATTTTTGTAATTTACACATGGGATCTATATGATATATATATATATATATATATATATATATATATATATATATTTATATCTATATCTATATCTATTATTTATACTATATATAAGAGTATTCTCCTCTTTCAACTGGACTTTTATATGGTTCAAAAATATCCTCATTAATGAATGATAATTTTATTTAGGAATAGGGTAATAAATGTCAAATAACAAATTTCATTTTGAATTCAAAAAGAGAACTCCTAAAATTTAGGATTTTTTTTCCCTTCACATTCAAAAAAAAATTACAGTTATGGCTTATCTTTAAAGTTTATCATTTTTATTTGTTTGAAAAATTAAAATATATATTCCTAAATTATAATAGATGCAAATTATTAACTTTTATATAAAAAAAAAAAAATAGAAGAGCCTTTGAGTATGTGCGTGAGCGCGTGTTGAAAAGCTAGTATGTATATATGGTACTTGGTCTTTTTAATTTGTATATACAGATGAATTTACAAAAAAAAAATTAAAAAAAAAATTAAAAAAAAAATGAAGGATTAAGGAAATGCGGTTTAAGGGAAGGAAGAAGATTTATCTCTCTTTCTGTAATGATGTAATCCATAAACTCATTCATATCATGCTTGGTAAATTGATATTTGGTCCCTAAAATTTTTAAAATGAACAAGTTGATTCTTTCATCTAATTATTTATTAGTATTACTAGACTAATAAGGCTCCTTTTATTTATTTATTTTAGGTTTAGTGAAATAATGTTTAAAAGTGAGATAGAGATAATGTCCTAATTTTTAGAATTTTGATAAAAGTTTGAAAGCCTAAAAGTTAGAAACTCTTTTAAAAATAATAAATTACTCTTTTAACCAGTTTGTGTTTTTAAATTTAAAATTATTCAACTAACAAATAGGGGTACTTTAGAGAGTTTAAGAATTTTTGTAAGAATATTACAGTACATAAAATATTGAAAATCCAACAGAGAATTCTCTTATTAATGGTATAGATATATATATATATATATATATATATATATATATATATATATATATATATATATATGATTAACGGACACTAAGGCATCTCTTTTTTAAAATATAAATTGAATCAATCACATATTTAAGAGATTAAATTCAAACCAACCCTAGAACTAAGGAACAAAAATTGAACAATCCCATGGAGGGAAATTGTTACCTCAAATGATAAATGATAAATTATAAATTATAAATTATCATTTTGTTTTTAATTCAAAATTGAATCTATCCCAAATTTCAAAAAGTCTAAAATTATAAATTATCCTTTTGTTTTTAATTCTCAAATGATAATGAGGACAAATATATATATTATAGTACAAGATTTTACCTGGATTGTTTCTTTTCTATATTATGATGTGGATCATGTTACTTAGTCAAAAGTCTCAACTCTCACGTGGGATTTGGAGCATGCATGGGTAGGCTGCTAAAGCTGCTAAAGTGGATAATGGTAGTTAGGCGCCTACTATTTCAGAAAGTAAAAGGAAAAAGAAGTGTTACACATTGCTACTCTCATTTCACACTTTGCATTTATTTCATTGGAAAGAAAAAAAAAATAGAGAAATAAAATTATCCACTTTTGAGTACTAATTGCACGTCACCAAATCATCATTCTCTTAATTAAAGCAAACACAAGCTTAGATACTTTGATGGTGATGGCTACAAGTAAGAAAAAAAAAGGTCTTTGAATTGGACTTGCAATGACCGACATTCTCTTTCAATTTCTTGGTGGAAATATGACCCAACATGGACCCCTAATCTCTCAATCTCATTCTTCCATTGGGTGGTTCTTAATAAGTCTTTAAGGGTGTGCAATTGGATTGTCGTCATTGTGGAATTTTGAATTTTCAAGTTATTAATTACATGAAAACTCACATCGGTTTTCTCCTATAAATATTGTAAGGTAAGCCAAAGATGATATCTTTGTAGGGTCAATGAAATTTGGAAGTTAATCACTTAGTAATTTCTCTATTCTCTATTGATTATCCTTAAATATTGGTCATTCGTGAAACATAAGTAGGGTTTCTCTCTCTCTCTCTCTCTCTCTCTCTCTCTCTCTCAAGTCTCATCTTGAAGGTTCATGCATTAAATCTTAATGGGCTCCATTATAATTGGTCATTCTAGTACACCACAAAGTCTAAAAAAGATCTTGTTAGGGGCTTTTCCTTACTCTTCAAATCTTTAGTCATGGTAGGAATTCAAAAAGAGTCGCTTTTAGTAGACTAATCTTTTTTTCTTTTTTGAGAATGTTTAGTAGACTAATCTTGGTCTTTGATTGGTGACGATTAATGATTCTTTCATGATTAATATTGAATCGTATCAAAGAAAGGCCATAATTAATCATGTCACTCAATTCTTTTTATGCGATCAATCCACACGCGTGGTAGCATGATATATACAAAATGTGCTACTTTCATGTCAAGCATGGAAATTCCTGTTCATCTTTGCATGATTGGTTTTCAATGTCATTATATCATTGATTTTTGTTCGTGTGTGACATGTTCAAATTCATTTTGAGGTCAGTTTGAATGAACAAAAAGCTTTAGACTGTTTGAAAATCCATTTTAACATGCTAGAATTTGAGTTTTGCTCAAAACAGAGAGTACCAAATCACATTTCTTCTTGCACTTTAATTCGAATGAACAAATCTTCTATTTATATTATCAATTTATCATTCAGGAATTCAAAAAGAGTCTCTTTTAGCAATTTAAGGTTTTCAATTTAGTATTTTCATCTAGATTTATAGAATCTTTTCGTTAGTTTTAGTACTTTTCACTTTCTAAATGACATCATTTTGGTGGAAGTTAACGATATGGATTGGACAAATGATTAATGGAAATTACAGAACTGAAATAACAAAAAACTTAAAGTAATTAACTGAAAATTGATCAAAATAAGAGGTTACAATCTATAATTTAAACCTATCATTAACTAATACTAAAAGTTTTTTTTTTTAGTATGATTACTAAAAGGTATTGAACTCTAATATTTTCTAATTCTAATCTTTTCAAATTATGTTCTAATTTTTATACAAAACAAATTAACGCATTTTGTGGAAAGACTTTTATAAAGAATTATTAGGTTTTCTTTCAATATTCCAATAGTGGTACTCATTTAACACGTTTTGGGCATGCTCCATTATTATTATTATTATTTGTAAGCTATACAAACATCTAGTGTTTGCTCCATTATTTTCAACTTTTAGGTTTGATTCCACACACTTCATGTGCTCTTCTCCAAAATGGTCCCAATGAAAGAGGGGAGGAGAATTCGAAGTAGTGGCCTCCCCTTCACAAGGGCCTATTGTCACACACTCTTCATTTCACAATAAGGTAGAGAATAACAAATTTGGACACTTTGATAATACTGCTGCCATAAACTCTTGCATCCAAGTCCATTTAAGAAGGATAGTACTAATCTAGTATTATAACATAGAAAACCTAATTATAAGAAAATTCTTGCAGAAATACAACCTCAAATGTCTGCATATCAACATAACTAACCTTTAATAGGTCGATTGGAACATTAAGATTGTGGTTTAGGAAATTAACATTTTACTCAGATCAAGGAGGTTTAGGAAATTAACATTTTGCTCAAATCAAGAAGCTCCAACATTGCACTTGCCAAATCACTAGCATGCCCCCTTCCCAACTACCATAAAAAACAGCATATTTGAAGATTAAAACCATTTCATTATTTAGAGAGAAAGGGAGTATACTGTTGCTAACAAAATTTTTTTTTTTTTTGTTTTTTTAAAAAAGGAATTTGATTGTTATCATAATACACCATTCATGTGCTAACAAACAAATAAAAACCTAATCATACTGTCCTATAAAAGGAAGCCAGAAAACAAAATAAAACAAAATTACTTAGATTTGAGACTAATTAAGCCAACCAGCCATATATTTACCTTGTCAACCTCATCAATCTAAACAAGAGGGTTACGTGTTCCACATTTTTTAGGCATTGCATCATTTTTCCTAGCATAGCATGCGATGCCCCTGAAAATAAGTTTAGGAGTTCATATACAAAAAGCATAATTTCACTGTACACATATTTTTTTTGTGTTAGTGTAAGTAAATGTTTAATTATCTTGATTTCATCAACATCAGATAATACTCTAACAGAAAACCAAAAAAGCTTATGATTCAAGGTACGGGCAATTGAACCACCTATGCTTGTTTTGCCCACCATTGGTGGGCTAGAGAGACATTATTTTTCTAATAGAAAAATATCAATAAGGACTTTTATAAAGAATTTTTAGTTTCTTCCAATATCCCAATAGTGGTACTTATAATTGAACACATCTTTGTAAAAAACTATCAATTTGATACTTGTTTTATATAACAACTTTAGCTTCAATTGATTTTTTTTATACTAATACTACTATAACAATGCCAAAATCATGAAATACTAACCACGTTATTTGCATATTAAATACCTTTTGTGCAAAATGCGGTCACATTTCTATGATGATTTTTCATATGTGGAGTATTTTAAATATAAATAAAAAGTTTTTAAAACTTGGAAATTTTAAATGGTGTCTTTTCAATTGAATGCCTCAATTCAGTTTAAAATAACTTCTTTTCAAACATCGCTCAAATTCACGGTTCACAAAAATAATGCCTAGTCAAGGGTTGACTAGAGACATTTTGGGGCCAGAAGCAAATATAAAATATATTTTTACTTAATATTTTATAAGAGAGACATGAATTTTAAAAAATTCAACCTTTTTATATAATTTAATACAATCATTATTTTATTTTCATATATTTATAGAACATATTTTAAAACTTTTAATTCTAAAAATATTGAAAAATTTAGTATCGAAATAAATTTCATATTTTAGATGGTTAGTTTCTTTTGGCAATGTTGGACTTTCAATGATTGAACAATGTATTTCAATAATGATCTAGTTTTGAAGATATTGATATATTTTTTTTGATAGAGAGAGAAAAGAAGAGTAAAATTTTTGGATGATTAAAAATTTTTAAACTCTTAAACTACCGCAAACATAGTGAAACGTATTCATAAAATGTTGAACATTTGAAAAAAATATAATATTTGAAAAATAATTTATATTTATTAAATTTTTGGTCCTTAATTTTAAAATTTTACATGATAAGACAGGAGAACCATATAATTTCACGTAAGACAGATAGATAAGACAAACTACAAGTTAATAGAATATTTTTTCCCCCTAAGTGAGAGACCTTAATTTTATATATATATATATATATATATATATATATATATATTTTTTTTTTTTTTTGTTATACTATAAGAAAAATAGAAATAATATATTCTATTTTAGGGGGCAACCTTCCATTTTTGGGTACTAGGCCATTGCCTAAATAATCTAATGATTGAGCCGCCCTTGTTCTTATGTATTCCACACTTTTCAATCCACGTATCATTGCTTGAGCAAACAAAAGGAAATAGAGGAAAGAAGAGGATCATTAGAAGGTGCCATAACAATTGAGATGCAAACAAATATTTATGAGAGCATTGTTATTACTTTCAGTCATAGGAATTTCCTAAGTGCAGAAAATAGAATTATTACAAGTTTACAACTATAACTACAATGCAGGTTATAAAGTGAGATTATATTGTAGAGAAGCCATGACTCATTGGTGGGACACATACACACACACAAGCCACCAACATTCTCTTTCCAAAAAGAGTCAACACAAGAAGAAAGTAAACCAACCCACTTTCTAACAGGTTTCAGTGAAGGACCCAAGGATCCAAATGTGAGTGATATTAGGAAGATCTATATGAAAAAAAGGAACTTGTCAAGTGCCACTCATGGCTTATAATTATTACTCATGCAAAGCACTTTAGTCTACTAGTACAAAGATTTGGATTTTTAGCTCGTGCCATAGAAGATAGAACCATTGCAAGTCTCTCTGCTTTTCTTTTTTTAAATGATAAAAGTACTTGATTGCAAATGAAACCCCAATCTCTCTCACATGGACCTACTTGGCCATTGCTTCATGCTTTTTATCTTTCAATCCAATTGTGACAGGGATATTTTTTAGAGAGAGAGAGAGAGAGAGAGAGAGAGATTACATGATAAAGGGACAAAAGCACAAAAACTGAAAATGTTGATGGACATTATTATTATATATTTGTAGTCTTTGTATGATGATTAGCCCATAAGAATCAAATAACACGCATGGAAGTGGAAAATGAAGGCCCTGAACAATGATGAATTCTAATGGTCTATTTAGTTGGGAGAGATAGAAAAGTGAGAGGATAGAAAAGATTTAGTTTTCCCTCATATGTGTTTGGTTTAAAGGATGGATAAGTAAATGGATGAAAAACTATCTTATTTGGTTGAGAAGAAAAATGAGAGGATAAAAAATGTAATTTGTACAAAAATAAATTTACTCTCATGCCTTTATTAGATAAAAATAAAATAAAAGTAATAAATTAGAGGGAAACAAAAAAATGATGAACCAAAAAAAGGAAACCAAAACAAATGAAAAAAAAAAAGATTTTGAATGAATGAAAAGTACCTGAAAAAGACAACAACCTAAGAAGAAAAGTAGAAAATCAAAGGAAATAAAAAATAAAACAAATGAGTAAGAGAAAAGACACAAAAAACAAATCAAAACAAAACAAAGGAAAAAAAAGAAACATTGCATAGGGGCTTTCACATGGTTTGATCTATGCACGGGGGGCATTTTGGTCCGAATTTTTTGTGATGGTCTTCTCTTCAATTTTATCCTCAATTCAGGAATAAAACATTTTAGTGAGCCTAGGGAGAAAATATCTAGGTCCCACCAATTCCATCCTTCCTTTCTCTCCAACCAAATACTCATAAAATCAATTATCTCTCCACTTTTTTTTCCCATTTTTCATCCATCCTAAAATCTCCCCAATCAAAACGAACCCTAAGTTATAGGAGAGGGAGAGTGATATATATATATATATATATATATATATATATATATATATATATATATATATAAATAGTAAATGCAAAAATAAACACACAAATCTAGCCAAATCTTCATTCAAAATATTAGAGAGCCTCTCAAAAATTCTTTTGCCATAGTAATTAAGAGAGAGAGAGAGATATATATATATATATATATATATATATATATATATATATATTGTTATTAATGAGTTCCACGCATGACCACTTTGCAAAGAATGTATTAGGGCACCATAATTAGGTGTGTCAAATGCTAAATTTTTAGTATTTGACACACCAAACAGCCAAAAAAAAAAAAAAAAGGTTCATGAGGTGTTTCAAATGCTAAAAGTTTTAGCATTTTTAGCAAAATTGCTACAGTTCAATTGTATTGTAGCATGTTTTATAATTAAATAACAATTTTCTATTCTCTATTAAATAACAATTGTACTCTAGCATGAGATGTTTCAAATTAAATAACAATTTGTACTAGTAGAATTGTAATGTAAAATTGCTCCGCTACAATTTTTTTTGCTACAGTACAATAGTTGGGTTTTTTTAATTTATTTTAATGTGATGTAATGATAAAATAGATCTAATGTATAGCGTATTGTAAAATAATGTGCTAAAATTGATAAACTAAGTTTTGGTAAAATGGCATTTGGCATAGCAACTTGATGCTAGTGCTCTAAGGAAAAAAAAAAAAAAAAAAAAAAAAAAAAAAAAGGCATCCGTTTTGAGAAGCTACCTATATATAGAAAAGACCCTTTAGCTGGGCTCTAACTTTTCTGATTTCGTTCTCAGCCCTTCACCATAATGGGCCAGGCTTACCCAAAACCTTCAGAATTTCAAGGAGAAAAAGGCACACAGTAGCTCATTTGTGTTGGGGATTTCCAGGACTTAAAGACAAAAATTCTGGACAAAAGACATGAAGTACCAACAAATTTGGTCAGTGCATAGTAGAAAGCTCTTGCGAAATCATTGTTACGCAAAGAAATGTTCAGAGTGGATTAACTTGGAACAAAGAACCTCAATGAAAGAGGTCCCCCCACCAAAATAGGACTAGATAACTTGGGCTGAAGGGGTTGTATTCCCCCTAGTTCAACAATTAGGGGCAGAATAAGAGGTAATACATATTATTTTTATTCTTTGAAATACACCTACTTTAATCTCCAATTATAATTTTTATGTTCTGCCTTCTTATTCGGCTATGGGAGTGACTATCGGGACACGAAGCAATATTTGACAGTAAGAACAAAACCTGTAGCAGCTCCAATTTCAAATGGTAGACCAATAATTGTCGTTTTTTTCTTCCTGATAAAAGTTTGTTCAGACTGACAAGTACAATACTCTGCAAGACAGAGACCATTGTTTCCCTCGAAACTTGTACTGGGAAAAGTATCGAACTGACCTCCTTTAGGGATTTCCCCACACAAATGATTATAGGATACATCGAAAGTTGACACAAAGCTAAGATTTACCAGTGAACGGGGTATCTCTCCTGATAGTTTGTTGTGAGACAAATCAAGTTTCTCCAAGTCTCTCATCCCTGATAAATTATTTGGAATAGGACCTGATAGGTTATTCTCTTTCAGGTTCAAAACATGGGGCCGTTTCCAAAAATCTGGCCAGATTGGGCCTTGGAGATTGTTGTAACTCAGGTCTAAAGTTGGTCGAAAGCTTGAAATCTGTCTATAAGTTAAGGTTGGTCCACCTTGTTTAGCAAGGTGAAGTTGAAAGCTTGAGTCAGGCTCTTCTGTTGTGATATTCCCACTTAGGAGGCTTTGTAGTTCAGTCAAGCTCTTTGGTATCTCACCTTGGAGAGAGTTAATAGACAAATCCAAGTAAAAGAGAGATCAAACTTTCCGAACCATGATGGTACACTTCCAACCAAATGATTCCATGATAAATCCAAAAGCCGCAACTTGTGGCAACTACTCAACCATTGTGGGTTTGAACCTCTAAGTTTACAATTTCCAAGAATTAGGCT
This sequence comes from Quercus tomentella, assembly GCA_028535165.1. Classification (NCBI taxonomy): domain Eukaryota; kingdom Viridiplantae; phylum Streptophyta; class Magnoliopsida; order Fagales; family Fagaceae; genus Quercus; species Quercus tomentella. Next base: position 3,165,430 of record JAPQVY010000089.1, read on the forward strand.
CTCGAGGTTTTTGAATAGTAGATTCTCATCATTAGGCATTTGTTCATCATGAAAGTTCATTGAAAGGGCCAGCATACTTAAGTTCCTGCAATATTGTAGAATCTTGAGAGCTGATAATATATTACTAAGGCTAGTGTTTGACAGTGAGAGAGGTGTTAAGAGCCTTCAAAATTCTGTCAAGTTTTATCAGGAGGTAATGGATCACAAAATGATCAGAAATCCAGAGGACCCACTAGTCTCCATTCAATGATTTAAAGTAATAGTTATTTTCTTTGAATTTGATTTCAGAAAAGTTGGGAAAGCTGCAAAAATAAAAATTCATGCTTGCCATGAACATCAGATTTATGCCAAATTATATACATGAAAGAAAACAGTTAGACTAAAACTTAAAGGAGTAAACGTCCCTCCCATTTGATTAAAATGTTAAGAGACAACTAACGAAATGAATCGTTATGTAATTAAAACAACAGCAGGTATTTAACCACAGCAGGGCCTGGCAGCTGGCCCTAGGCCTAGGCCATTTAGGCCATGGCCTAAGGCCCCCTAACATAGAAAGGCCCCAAATTAAAATGAGCCCAGTAAGGTTTTTTTTTTCTTCCAATTAAAAAAAGAGTGTAACTTGCATTTTTTTTTTTTTATCACATAGGTCTTATAAATTGATATGTCAGGTCACAATAAGTAATTCAATATTTATTTATTATTTTCTTGAAATGTCATATCAGTTTGTAAGTTTTATATAGTAAAATTTGTAGTACTTTGGCATCTTCTTCACACAAAAAAAAAATTATGAATTAATAAAAATACAACACAATCACCAATTCACCATTAAGTGAATGAAAAATACTAAAACTAATCCGAATTTTATGACAAAAAACTTACAAACTGATTAAAAAATATAATAAATGAATGTTTTGAATAACTTTTCTTTATTGATGACTTGCTAGTTTGTAAAACCTGCATAGTAAATATTACTAGCTCACTTTAGATGAATTAGTCTTATTAATTAGTAAGAATTAATAATAGATTTGAAATAAAAAAGATTATAATATAAAAAATAAAATAAATATCATTTAAGTGATATTTAGATATAAAAAGGCCCCTTAAAATTTTCGTCTTAGGCCTTAAACTTTCTTGGGCTGGCACCATAGTAGAAAGAGTCACAAAGTGCAGTTTAACAGGTAAATATAAAAAAATGCATGGGAAAGGGGTATGAATACATGGTTTTTAAATCATGTATTCATAACATGTTGTTATAGGCCATCATCTCTTAATGGTAATCTCACTATTATAAAGTTTCCCCACTTTGTAATCAAAATATAAAAGTGGATAGTTGAACAAACTTTGTGATAAATCATTTCTAAGTGTTTCTGGAGATTCTGAAGTCCTACTTCTTCGCAGTAATTTTCTATCAGAACAAGAAGAGTTGCATCAGTCACTTTAGCCTAGAAATAAATTTAGATATTCTCTTTTAGTGTGGAAAAAAGGCATGAAGTAACCTATTGCAACAAAAATATTATTGCAATAACCTATTGCAACAACAAATTTGTTGCAATAGCATCAAAATAATTTGCTGCAATATGTTTCCAATGTTTAGTGTGGAAATACCTTATTGTTACAAAACAATTTATTGCAGTAACCTATTGCAAAAAATAATTTATTGCAATAAGTTTCCTGGTTTACTCCTGCCATATCAATTACAACAAACAAATTGTTGCAATAAGTTATGACAACAATAGATGAGCATGAAAACTTTGAAATCTCAAAAGCATTTTAAGGATTATTATTCATTTAGAAGTTTATAACAACTAAATTGAACTGGTAAACAAACCTATAATGTCCCCAGGGAAGAGCAGTCAACCAATCTAGATAGTTACAAGTTAAATTAAATTCACTTAAACTAGCTTGTAACAATTGTAGCTTTGTAAGCTCTTCTTCTATAACTTGCAAAACATAAGGTGGGATCTAAGGACATTCAAACCTTGCCCTAAATTTTGCTATAGCATAGTAACAAAGTGATGCCAAGTGAAAATGATGAAATAAACAATTACAAAATGGACCAACATAGCACTTCTATTTTTCCATTAAAATATTACATAGATGCTTAGTTGGATTGGTATAGCTCTTGACTCAGATAAGAATAGTTAAAATCATCTGATTAGAACGAAATACTTCCTTGATTTTCTACAAATACTTCCTACAGAACAAACCAGAAAGTGTTGTTTTGACATTTGTCTCCCACCTTGATTTATGCATCAAGACAAGTCAGGAAAATTAGAAGGTGGGCCAAGGTTCAAAGAGAGCAAAGCAAATTGATAATCTCTAAAGATGCAGCAATGTGACTACAACTAAGAACTAAGATTCACATGTGTATGTATAGACATATGATAGTAGTGCAAATTACCTGCTTTTTGGGTGGAGTCATTTCTTGAATTGCCTTCACAGTGAATTGAAGTTCTTGAATCGCCATGCTTCCAAGTTGCTTATTAAACATGTGCTAGTTCTGTGCAACTTTGTTCATTCCAAAAAATCCTTCTACCTTGTCTATTACAAGTTTCTCGGTTCACTCCCTCCATATCTATTACAACAAACAAATTGTTGCAATAAGTTATAGCAACAATATATTTCGTTGCAATAAATATTTTAAATAATAATAAAAATATTTTATCGCAAGAAATTTATTGCGACTAAACACTATTGTAATGAAATTTTTGTTGCGATAACATATTGCTACATAGCTTATTGCAATAGTGGGCAACGAAATTTTCGCGTTGCAATAGGGCATTTTTCTTGTAGTGATATTATTCATCGTGTGCTGCCACTATGCAACTCTCTTCGCTCCATCAATTGCTTTTTTAAAGGAATCAAGCGATTCAATCTTTTCCAATGTAAATAATTGCATGAGAAAATAACACAAAGTTACAAAAGCAATTTGAATGAAGCAATCTACTCTTCAAGATAAAAATATAATGTGTTGATTTCTACCTCATTGTCCACTTGTTCATCGCTCAGAACCCCATCTCTTGTTTCATCCCTTCTTGTCTGTAGCGGCATCAAGCAGACGAATCCATTCATTGACTTGGGGGAAATGGCCTCCTAATTTTTTAAAAGAATATCAAAAGTATATCTAGGTCTAATTTTAAGAACTTTAATTTTTTTAACTCATTTCATTAAAAGAAAAGACTTCGGATTGAATGATTATCAGGATCTATTTTAAGCAATACTGATCTTGCAACTGCATGAGCGATTTAAGCACTTTCTTTCATAACATCTCCAAGTTGACCTGTGAGAATGAGGTCCCCTTTCCCCTCTACTTCCTCAATTGCATTAGTCTCTACGTACAGGATAGACCCCCATGTGGTAATCCAAGCAAGACCCATAACTGCTCCAACTAAAGTCTGATCATAGAAGCGCTCAAGAGGAAAAATAGGTCCTCCAACAAAATCAACTAGGTTTGATGTGTCAACCACAACTTTCTCAATAGTCTTAGTTGCTTCACTTTCCTAGATTGTCTTGGTGTCTACCAGATCCTGGGAAGAGATTGCAAAAGGTTTGCAATGATTGAACAAAGTGAATCAAAGATGAATCTACCTTCAAAGGTATTTAACCATAGTAGAAAGAGTCATAAAGTGCAGTTTAACAGGTAAACATAAAAAAATACGTGGGACTTGCAAAACCTCCCATAGTTACTATCAAATTGTTTGGTCCTTCATATTAAACCTTTTCACATTATTCACTAGAAAAGTAAAGGTATCCTTAAAACTTTTCAGGTGTGCTAGCAGTAGGGGATTGCAAAGCTTCCATGTAATGAAACCAGATACTGACCCCAAAAAAGAAAGAATTCCATATAGTATAAAAACAGATTCAGGTTAGAACACAACTTTCTACAAACATTTTTTAAAGTTCAACCCTACCTAATTCAAAATGCAATATATCTTTTATTGATACCTAGTTCCAAAAGATCCCTACTTTCTTATATACCTTTGAATTCGAAGGTTGATTAACTGGGAAGTTAATTGGCACTACATCAACTTCTACAAAGGGTTGATTAAGAAGTTGGAGAATTATCTGGCAGTCCATAGCAAAAAGTTGTAAGTTTCAAACAATCTTTATACATTTAAGCAAACCAATAGGAATTTAAGCTGCGTCTAACATCCCATATAATTGCTCCCCACACAAAAGCAATACAAAGGGAAAGGGGGTATGAATTACGCAACTATAAACTATTATGATTAATTATATCTATATTGCTCATCCCAATTTGATATTTATAAGCAAACTAAGTAAAACATGGTTTATAAATCATGTATTCATAACATCTTGTTATGGGCCATCATCTCTTAATAGTAACCTCATTATTATAAAGTTCCCCACTTTGTAATCAAAATATAAAAGTGAGTTAAATAAATCTTGCGATAAATCTTTTCTAACTACTTCAAGAGATTCCGAACTCCTACTTCTCGGCAATAATTCTCTATCAAAACAAGAAGAGCTGCATCGGTCACTTCAACTTGCAAATAGATTATAATTTGTGAGTTACATAAACAAGTGTCTACTCCATTATTGTCAATGAAATTACATGCACGCACAACAGAGTGAGAGAGATATCAAACACCTTTTTAGGTTTAATTCCATACGTTTTACATATGTCCTTCTCCAAATAGTGTCTAGTAATGGAAATTTTCTCATCAGTCGTATAACCATCAATATCTATAACCTCCATTCTGTCCAACAGGGGTTTGGATATATTATCCATAACATTTGCTGTGTGCAAAAACAAAACCTGCAATATGAAACAAGGTAAGAAGATGCTTAGTAGTCCCAAAATCATCTAAATGATAAGTAAACTCAACATAAAATTCTTGAAGAAATACAACCTCAAATGTCAGCACATCACCACAATGACTAACCTTTGAAAAGTCAATTGGGACTTCAATATAGTGGTCTAAGAATTTAGCATTTTGCATAGGATCAAGAAGTTCCAACATAGCACCTGCAGGATCACCAAAATGCCCCTTTCCCAATTGCCATAAAACACAACAAATTTGAAGATTAAAATCATTACATTATTTATAGAGGGAGGGGAGTATACTGTTACAAAAAGATTTATTTTGAAATATGAGGAGTTGTGTTGTGCTGTGAAGGTGATCTATAGCTTGAAGAAGTAACGTACAAGGTGAAGACAGACGCTTAAACTGTAGAATCAATTGCTGCATAAACTACAGTCGTTTAGTGTAAATACTTGTAAAGTTCCTTGTAGTTTAGTTGTATTTAATTAGTTGGTTAATAGTGACAGGTGTTAATTGATGATTGGTTATGGATTGATTGTTAGTTAGTTAGAGGGTTTGTTAGCTTTTTCCCACTCTGTTAGTGTATATAAGCTCAGAGCTTAGTGTAATTATATTCATTCAAGCATTTTACATACACAATTTCTCTCTCTCTCTCTCTCTCTTAGTTATGACCTCCATAGCCAAAGCTTGAATCTTTGACATGGTATCAGAGCTAACTGGCTCAGCAAGTTAAGTTTTTCATTACTGTTATCACAGTTTCAACTCTTGCTTTCCTTTTCATCTTTCTTTTGATTCCTGATCAGAATTTTGTTTTCTTTGAGTTGAATTTGTACGAAATCTTTCTTGATTTCTCAATTAATTCAGTTTCAATACTCTTTGAGTTGAATTTGCACGAAATCTTCCTTAATTTCTCAGTCAATTCAATTTCAACCTTCTCCAGGATTCTTCAAGATTTGATTGAATTTCTTTGATTCTTCAAACTTGATTGATCACCAAGTTAGATAGCATGGTGTAAGTGTAATAGCATGGTTTTGGCTTGGTTACTCAACTCTCTTACAAAGGATATTCAAGCTAGTGTGATCTACTCTAAGTCTACTAGGGATTTACATACATATAATTTAGATATTCAAATCGATTTCCCAAGACTCGAACCTGGAACTAGTCAGACCGCATCGAAAAAAAAAATTTGTCAAGGGACGCGCATCCAAACAAGCCTAACATGGGTGCGCTGACCAAAATGGCATATCTATACTTCTCAATTCTTGGTTCAGAACCCCATTTCTTGTTTTAACTTCCATACCTTTCTCATCCTTCCTTGGTTTCACCATTCTCGAGAAAATTTCAAACACTCTACAAAAAACAAATAAGAAATCAAAATTCAGAAATTGGAAAAACAAGAGAGAGTGAGAGAGAGAAAATAGAAGGGAAGAGGATTTATGATAAAATAAATGCAATCAGCAACTTACACCCATGTCAACCTGCCTCTATTACATTGATTTGAGCTTTTTTGAGTGAGGAATGGAGTGAGAGTGAATTATGAAGAGGAGGTAAGCGAGTGTATTTTCAATGAGAATAGCTAAAAGAGGAGCAAAATTTAGAAAAATGGGGCCCACAAAAATAGTGGAGGGTGGAGAGAGAATTCGTTAAAAACTGGCTAACAACATTTGTTTATAGCAGCATCAAGCATGGATGGATCCATTAATGGACTTGGAGGCAATGGCCCCCTAATGTTTTTTAAAAAAAGATTAAAAGTATATATAGGTACTAATTTTAAGAACTTAATTTTTTTTAACTCATTTCATTCATTAAAAAAAAAATTTAATTAGATTTACATACATATAATTTAGATATTTGAATGGATTGCCTGAGACTCGAACCTGAAACTAGTTGAACCGTGTTGGGAAAAAAAATCATCAAGGGACGCGCCTACAACCGCGTCCAGTCCGCACAGCGCGTCCCAACGAGTTTTATGCTAGTGTGTTGACCAAATTGGTGCGTCCATGCTTCCCAATTCTTGGTTCAAAAACCCATTTCTTTAAGGGTGGCACTACATTCAAGGTAGGGGTTCAAATGAACCCCCTGACCTGGAAAAAAGAAAACTTTTATATATAATATATATATTTTTTAAATCTACCCCTACAATAAAAATTTGCACACCCTGACCTTAAGCCCAACTGAATTTAGCTTCTATACAAGTCCAACAGAAAATTTGTTGGTCTTAAATCTTCAGGAAAAAAAAAGAGAAAAAAAAAAAAACCATAATCAATCAAAATAAAAAATAATAATAAAAGAAAGCCAAACCAAACCTAAGAGAGTAAAACGTACTCCTGCCCCACTTCACTCTCCAAACCCAAAGATCTCAAAGACTTACAATCCAACCTAGTCTCTGCATCACCCACGATTTGCCACCACATTGCCTAATCTAACCTAGTAAGGTTGCATCACCTAATGCTTGTGTGTCCTTAATCCACCGCTGTTGTCGCTTGATCTCTCAAGCGATCTCAATTCTCATTTAATTTGGTATTTTAATTTCATCTCTCTTTCTCTCACTCTTTTACCCTGTGTGTACTTGTGTAATTAACTAGTTATAGTGTTTTGATAAAAAGCTTTTTGAGTTTTAAGTTTTTGTCTTTTTCACTTTTGAGTTTGTGGCCATCAGTTTCTATGCTTGTGTTTATTGTTTGATTGTCTAAGTGTTTTGATATAAAGTTTTTGAGTGGATCTGTCAGGGAGAGCATTAACACTAAAAGGAGAATGAAAGTATGAAACAATTACACAATTTAGTCACTTACTCAGTGGGGCCGTGGGACATAAATTAATAAATTAAATTAAAGAATTGTAAAAATATAAAAAATAATTGCTCAAAAATGTCTTGTGAATTCAATAAAAGAATTGCAAAAAGTAAAAGATATAAATTAATAAATTAAGGTATTTTAAGCAATATTAATTACTACGGTTTATTTAAAAACACTAGATGATTTTTAAGATTTAATTTTAGTAACAATAATTAGTGTGTTCATTGTATTAGGAAAAAAAATATGTTAAATGAACTTTATAGTTTATCTTCTTTTCTTTTGCTAGTACTATAGACAAATTTGTAATAACGAATGGGAGATCAATAGGATGAATGATTGTGTGGCTGTATACATTGAAAAAGACATCTAATAGGATTGATAATAAAGTTATCATGCAACGATTTCAAAATATGAAATCTCCTAAAAGGCAATTGTAAAACTTCATGTACTTGAATACTTTTTTTTTTTTTTTTTTGGTGATGTTATATTCAAGTTCTCTTTTGTTTTAGATTTTATATAGTTTATATTTCTTATTGATCCAATGACCCCTCTAAAAAAAAAAAATCCTAGAGCCACCACGTCATTTCTTGTTTCACCTTCGATACCTATCTCCTCCTTCTTGAGTTTCATCATTCTCAAGAAAATTTCAAATACTCTATAGAAAACAATAGAAAATCAAAATTCCCTCCTCAAGTCATGCTTGCATCTTTCATCGCATACGGCTTTCTTTATGTATAGATTTAACACTCGGTACGTTTCCTATAGGGGACTCCAATAAGAAAGTTGAATACTTAGTTGATCAACCTCTACTCTTATTGCATAAACATTTCAAATTTTGATGGACGATTCATGACTCATTTGATTATGAATTGTTGCATTTTTTTTTTTTTCTTTTTGAGTTTCACTCAATTCATATATTTCTATTTTTTTTTCAAGTTCAAAAAAATTATATTTTGCCCCACTTAATAATGTCATTGATCATTATAAGAGAATTGCTAATAAAGATTGTGAAATTCCCTTCATTCTAAACATTTAAGGGCAAAAACCTGGTTTGAATTGTTTGAATTATCATTTAGAGTTTACTATAAAAAAACGTACTTCATTTCTTAAACTGATCATTGTTTTTCCTTGAAGTATATTAAAGATCATATTTGATGAGTTACCAGAGTTTTCAAGATTGCTCTGATAAATCCAAGTTTAGACAAAAATTAATCTTGTGCCCAAAACCAACATGTTATTTAGGAAATTAGTTAGATTTGTCAAGAAATGCTTGTCACTATTTTTAATTGGATCTGAAAGTTCCACGTTTATTTTAACTGGTCCAATGATATATATCTCTTGATGAATTTGTCAAATTGTCTTGAAATTTTATGGAAAGTGTCCAATTTTAATTTAAGGTCCAATTTTAATTTAAGGAGCTGGAATTGCATTTTGGAATTGTATTGCGATTGGATCTACCCCACAATACAGATTTTGTTTTCACTTGGTAGGCCTCCCAGCACACACCTCTCGGCTTCAATCCCATGGTTAGGGCATTCTCTCCACCCCATAGCTTCCACACTTCGGCCCGTGAGTGGCCCAAGGGCCATCTCACAATCCAATTTGGAGCCCAAACCCTTTTGGACTTAGTTCAGCAGCCTTAAGCCCGAGCACTTCAGCTCTTAGAGCTTAGCCCAGGTCCGAAATCTACCTTTTAGGCCTAGCCCCTCGAGCCCTTCTTTAATATTTAGGCTAGCCCATCCTTTTTTAGGGAAATTAGGTTCAGCCCACCATTTTGAAATAAAATCCATCTCACTTCTTTATTAACTTTCAGCCCACTTTTAATTAAAAAGTGTCCATGCATGTTTTTCTTTAATTAATAAAAGGCCATCATATTTTCTATATTGCATTTAAATCCATACTTTCTCATATTTTCTTTGTGGCACATCATTTTCTCATATTTACATGCTATGCCATATACTTTGTCATATTTTCATTTTGACCCGAAACTTTCCCATATTCATTTTTTGAGCCTAGATTTTTCCCAAAATTTCATTTTGACCTGGAACTTTCCTATATTCATATTTTGACCCTAAATCTTTCTTAAATTTCTATAAAGCCTGTTAACTTTTCAAAAATTATGGAGAGGCCCCTCAACCCTTTTGGAAAGTTATTTGGAAGCATTCAAACAGTTTCCAAGGTCTTTTAATCATATTCAAATCCACCTTTTGCTTGTCTTTATTTAAGATAATTTCATTGCAACTTGTTTGATGTTTGAATACATGCTATGCTTGAGTGCTTTTTAGCCTTAATAAATTGTTTATGCCTTGATGCTATGTTTTGTGTATTGGGTAGGGTGTGGATCTTGTTTTTTTTTTGGGACAAGGTTCACATCCAAACACTCAATTTCAATAAAGAGTTTGGCTTAGAGCTTGTTTGGCCTTTTTACATGCTTTTGTGTTTTCCTTTTCTTAGATCCCTTATCTTGTGATGCTATGTTTGGATGTTCCATGCTTAGATTCATGTTCATCTTTAGATCCATGCTTGCCTACTTAGATCTAGCTTCTTGCATCTTTGCCTGTGACCTTCAGCTCATTAGGCAACCATTTTGGCCCAAACTTGTAAATAAAATTAGGAATAAAATTAAAATACTCCAAGGCTAGGGCTTTAAAATTTTTGTAATTTTTTTCTACTATAACTTCAATTAAGATCCGGTCTAGTTGTTTCCAATAGATTTAGTGCAGCTTATGTGCTTATTCATGTGGGATGTAACTGTTATTTCAAACCCTTTACCCCAAAAAAAAATGTTATCTTAGATCTGAATCAACATCCTCCATAATACAACCTTGTACAAGCCATCTTTCTTTCAGCCATTAAAAAAAAAAAAAAAAAAAAAAAAAAAAACAGAATTAATGGAAACAAGAGTGTGGAATATAAGTTTCAGTTTTAGTTCCAAGATACAATGTAGTGAGAACAAATTTCCTAACACTTACAGAAAAGGCAAGCCTTCCAAGACTTTTTCTGCAAAACAAAATTCATGGAAAATTAATTAAACCTGTGCACTAGAAAATTAGGTTTCACATTTTAAAATTTGTTTAGTAGTCACTAACCTCTTCTACATTAGTAGCTAGTGAATAACTTTCCTCTCCTAATAGATTCAAAGAGCAATGCAGCCCGATTACAAGTTTACAACAAATATGATATTTAGCATCAGAAAGCCTAACATGCCATGATCTCTTTTCATCCCCTAATAGATTCAAAGAGCAATGCAGCCTGATCAAATTAAACAAATGTGATAGTATTTAGCATCAGAAAGCTTGACATGCCAAGATCTCCTTAAGTATGTGAATGCAAATAACCAATACCCAATTTCCATCTACATAAATCAAATTTGTAAATGACCACCTTGGGGTATAGCTTGATGGTAAGAGTCCTCGAATTGCTTTACATGGTGAGTGGTTCAAGCAATAGCCCAAACAAGGCCCCAGTAATATACGTAGTATTACCCATTACCGTCATGTGGCGTGGGGTCGATAAGTCTACACTAGAAACTCTCATTTAGCCACCAAAAAAAAAAAAAATTCAAATTTGTAAATATAGATATAGACATCAATAATCATTGAAATCACAAATTGTCAAGACCTATTGTAGTAAACCTTGGATGATTTTGTTGTATGTGCGATCGTTAGGTGAGCAACCATTCCCATCCATTTTCTCAAACAAATGATATAAATATATAAATATATATATATATATATATATTTTTTTTTAATGAACAAAAAATGGGTAGAGAGGGGTGACCAGAGTTGGTGTCTTCCACCTGGGTGTGATCATAGTGACACTCTACCTACTGAGCCTGGGCCTACGAAAATATGGAGTAATTTCCTAGGTGCTTCCAATTGTGGAATTTGAACTTGGGACCTCCACCTCCCAACCCCTTAGAAGTGAGCCCATGACCACTAGACCAACCACTCCTGGTGGTAAGCAAATGATAATTTTGTTCCAATCATTTACTTATTTTTCATTCTCTTAATTAAGCCCATTATAATTACAAAGTTACCAAATCTTCTTACAAGCTTTTTGTAATACAATTGATAATACATTTATTTATAGTACTATTAACTTTTAATATTTTAGAAAAAAAATACCCAATTATTTGTTTATTTATAATTTATTAAAATAATAAATTTTGATTACATCGACAATAATTTTATTTCTCAACTAATGCTTCTTGGTGTTTCAATTGAGACATCTTCAAATATCCTAACCCCATTATAACTATTGAATTATACTTCATCATGTGGTAGGTAAAAAAAACAAAAACCGATAATGAATTGAAAAAGAATCCTCGTCATTCTAGACAAGACAATTCTTCTTCTTTGTTTGCAAGATTTATCACATCATATCATAGATAAAGAAACTCATGAAATTGTCTCTATTTAAAACTTACAAAATTAATTGAAATGAATAGAAATGGACTAAAATACCAAAGTGGATTGAATAGACTAAAATGGACTGGAATAGACTGAATGAGACAAAAAATAAACCGAATATCCATAAACTTATTCGTATCATGCTTGGTAAATTGATTTGGTCCACAACATTTTAAAGATGAACATGTTGTTTTTAGTATTATATGACTAATGGACACTAAGGCACCTCTTTTTTAAAAACTAAATTGAATCAATCACATATTCAAGAGATTAATTAAAATCAAACGAAACCTAAATTTAAGGGACCAAAATTGAAAAATTCCAGGAAAATTGTTACCTTTTTTAAATTTCAAGAACCAAGTTCAAACTTTTTAAATTTATAGGCTCAAAATTGAATTCATCCCAAATTTCAAAAAGCCTAAAATTATAAATTATCCTCTCTTTTTTTTTTAATTCTCAAATGATAATAAAGAAAAATACATATATTATAGTACAAGATTTTAACTGGATTGTTTATTTTCTATTTTGATGTGGATCATGTTACTTAGTCAAAAGTCTCACGTGGGATTTGGAGCATGCATGGGTTGGCTGCTAAAGCTGCTAAGTGGATAATGGTAGTTAGGCGCCTACTATTTCAGAATGTAAAGAAAAAAAAGTTACACATTGCTACTCTCATTTCACACTTTGCATTCATTTCATTGGAAAGGAAAATAAAATAGAGAAATAAAATTATCCTCTTTTGAGTACTAATTGCACGTCATCAAATCATCATTCTCTTAATTAAAGCAATCACAAGCTCAGATACTTTGATAGTGATGGCTACAAGTAAGAAAAAAAATGGTCTTTGAATTGCTTGTAATGACCGACATTCTCTTTCAATGTTCTGGTGGAAATATGACCCAACATGGCCCGCCTAATCTCTCAATCTCATTCATCTATTTGGTGGTTCTTTAAGTCTTTAAGGGTGTGCAATTGGATTGTCATTGTGGCATGTTGAATTATTCAAGTTATTAATTACATGAAAACTCACGTGGGTTTTCCCCTATAAATATTTTAAGGTAAGCCAAAGATGATATCTTTGTAGGGTCAATGAAATTTGGAAGTTAATCACTTAGTAATTTCTCAATTCTTTATTGATTATCCTTAAATATGGGCCATTCATGAAACACGAGTAGGGTTTTTTCTACAAGAAAATCTGGATGCTTCTCTCTCACACACACATCTCGAAGGTTCATGCATTAAATCTTAATGGGCTCCAATTATAATTGGTCATTCTAGTACACCACAAAGTCTTAAAAAGATCTTTCTTAGGGACTTTTCCTTACTCTTCAAATCTTTAGTCATGGTAGGAATTCAAAAAGAGTCTCTTGTAGTAGATAGTCTTGGTCTTTGATTGGTGACAATTAATGATTCTTTCATGATGAATATTGAATCATATCAATAAAAGGCCATAATTAATCATGTCACTCAATTCTTTTTATGCAATCAATCCACACGCGTGGTAGCATGACATAAACAAAATGTATTACTTTCATGTCAAGCATGGAAATTCCTGTTTATCTTTGCATGATTGGTTTTCAATGTCATTATATCATTGATTCTTGTTCATGTGTGACATATTCAAGTTCATTTTGAGGTCAGTTTGAATGAACAGAAAGCTTTAGACTGTATGAAAATCCATTTTAACATGCTAGAATTTGAGTTTTGCTCAGAACAGAGAGTACCAAATCACATTTCTTCTTGCACTTTAATTCAAATGAACAAATCTTCTATTTATATTATCAATTTATCATTCAGGAATTCAAAAAGAGTCTCTTTTAGTAATTTAAGGTTTTCAATTTAGTATTTTCATCTAGATTCATCGAATCTTTTCATTAGTTTTAGTACTTTTCACTTTCTCAATGACGTGGTTTTGGTGGAAGTTAATGATATAGATTGGACAAATGATTAATGGAAATTACAGAACTGAAATGACAAAAAACTTAAAGTAATTAATTGAAAATAGATCAAAATAAGAGGTTACAATCTATAATTTAAACCTATCATTAACTAATACTAAAAGTTTTTTTTTTTTTTGAGTATGATTACCAGAAGGTATTGAACTCTAATATTTTCAAATTCTAATCTTTTCAAATTATGTTCTAATTCTTATACAAGAACAAATTAACGTATTTTGTGGAAAGACTTTTATAAAGAATTATTAGTTTCTTCCAATATCCCAATAGTGGTACTCATTTAACACAGCTTTGGGCATGCTCCATTATTATTTGTAAGTTGCACAAACATCCAGTACTTGCTCCATTATTTTCAACTTTTAGGTTTGATTCCACCCACTTCATGTGTGCTCTTCTCCAAAATGGTCCCAATGAAAGAGGAAAGGAGAATTCGAAGTCGTGGCCTCCCCTTCACGAGGGCCTATTGTCACATGCTCTTCATTTCACAATAAGGTAGAGAATAACAAATTTGGACACTTTGATAATACTGCCTCTATAAACTCTTGCATACAAGTCCATTTAAGAAGGATAGTACCAATCTAGTATTATAACATAGAAAACCTAATTATAAAAAAATTATTGCAAAAATACAACCTCAAATGTACATCAACATAACTAACCTTTAATAGGTCGATTGGAATGTTAAGATTGCGATCTAGGAAATTAACATTTTGCTCAGATCAAGAAGCTCCGACATTGCACTTACCAAATCACCTGCATGCCCCCTTCCCAATTGCCATAAAAAACATCATATTTGAAGATTCAAACCATTTCATTTTTTAGTGAGAGAGGGAGTATTCTGTTGCTAGCAAAATTTTTTAAAGAAAAAACAAAAGGAATTTGATTGTTATCATAATACACCATTCATGTTCTAACAAACAAGTAAAAACCTAGTCATACTATCCTATAAAAGGAAGCTAGAAAACAAAATAAAACAAAATTACTTAGATTTGAGACTAAATAAGCCAACCAGCCATATATTTACCTTTTCAACCTCATCAATCAGAACAAGAGGGTTACGTGTTCCACATTTTTTAGGCATTGCATCATTTTTCCTAGCATAGCATGCGATGCCCTAAAAATAAGTTTAGGAGTTCATATACAAGAAGCATAATTTCATTGTACACAAAAATTTTTGTGTTAGTGTAAACTGTAAATAAATGTTTAATTACCCTGATTTCATCAACATCAGATAATACTCCAACAGAAATCCAAAACAACTTGTGATTCAAGGCATGGGCAATTGAACAACCTATGCTCGTTTTGCCCACCATTGGTGGGCTAGAGAGACATATTATTTTTCTAGTAGAAAAATATTAATAAGGACTTTTATAAATAATTTTTAGTTTCTTCCAATATCCCAATAGTGGTACTTATTAAACACATCTTTGTAAAAAACTATCAATTTGATACTTGTTTTTATAACAACTTTAGCTTCAATTGATTTTTTATTTATTTTTATACTAACTATAACCATGCCAAAATCATGAAATACTAACCACGTTATTTGCGTATTAAATACCTTTCATGCAAAATGCAGTCACATTTCTATGATGATTTTTTATATGTGGAGTATTTTAAATATAAATAAAAAGTTTTTAAAACTTGGAAATTTTAAATGGTGTCTTTTCAATTGAACGCCTCAATTCAGTTTAAAATAACTTCTTTTCAAACATCGCTCAAATTCACGGTTCACAAAAATAGGGCCTAGTCAAGGGTCGACTAGAGACATTTTGGGGTGAGAAGCAAATATAAAATATATTTTTACTTAATATTTTATAAGATAGATATGAATTTTAAAAAATCCAACCTTTTTATATAATTTAATACATTAATTAGTTTATTTTCATATATTTATAGAACATATTTTAAAATTTTTAATTCTAAAAATATTGAAACATTTAGTATCAAAATAAATTTCATATTTTAGATGGTTAGTTTCTTTTGGCAATGTTGGACTTCAATGATTGAACAATGTATTTCAATAATGATCCAGTCTTGAAAATATTGATATGTTTTTTTTGATAGAGAGAGAAAAG
Organism: Quercus tomentella; assembly: GCA_028535165.1. Taxonomy (NCBI): domain Eukaryota; kingdom Viridiplantae; phylum Streptophyta; class Magnoliopsida; order Fagales; family Fagaceae; genus Quercus; species Quercus tomentella. The sequence continues at coordinate 3,181,457 of JAPQVY010000089.1, forward strand.
AAGAGTAAAAATTTTGGATGATTAAAAATTTTTAAACTCTTAAACTACCGCAAACATAGTGAAACGTATTCATAAAATGTTGAAAATTTGAAAAAATTATAATATTTTAAAAAAATTTATATTTATTAAATTTTTGGTCCTTAATTTTAAAATTTTACATGATAAGATAGGAGAACCTTATAATTTCATGTAAGACAGATAGACAAGACAAACTACAAGTTAATAGAATATTTTTCCCCCCTAAGTGAGAGAACTTAATTTTTTATGTTATTATTTTTTTTTAATACTATAAGAAAAATAGAAATAATATATTCTATTTTAGGGGCAACCTTCCATTTTAGGGCATTAGGCCATTGCCTAAATGATCTAATGATTGAGCCGCTTTTGTTCTTATGTATTCCACACTATTCAATCCACGTATCATTGTTTGAGCAAACAAAAAGATATAGAGGAAAGAAGAGGATCATTAGAAGGTGCCATAACAATTGAGATGCAAATAAATATTTATGAGAGCAATATTATTACTTTCAGTCATAGGAATTTCCTAAGTGCAGAAAATAGAATTATTACAAGTTTACAACTATAACTACAATGCAGGTTATAAAGAGAGATTATATTGTAGAGAGGCCATGACTCATTAGTGGGACACATACACACACAAGCCACCAAGATTCTCTTTCCAAAAAGAGTCAACACAAAAAGAAAGTAAACCAACCCACTTTCTAACAGGTTTCAGTGAAGGACCCAAGGATCCAAATGTGAGTGATATTAGGAAGATCTATATGAAAGAAAGGAACTTGTCAAGTGCCACTCATGGCTTATAATTATTACTCATGCAAAGCACTTTAATCTACTGGTACAAAGATTTGGATTTTTAGCACGTGCCATAGAAGATTGAACCATTGCAAGTCTCTCTGCTTTTCTTTTTTTAAATGATAAAAGTACTTGATTGCAAATGAAACCCCAATCTCTCTCACATGGACCTACTTGGCCATTGCTTCATGCTTTTTCTCTTTCAATCCAATTGTGACAGGGATATTTTTTGAGAGAGAGAGAGAGAGAGATTAAATGATAAAGGGACAAAAGCACAAAAACTGAAAATGTTGATGGACATTATTATTATATATTTGTAGTCTTTGATTGATGATTAGCCCTTAAGAATCAAATAACATGCATGGAAGTGGAAAATGAAGGCCCTGAACAATGATAAATTCTAATGGTCTGTTTAGTTGGGAGAGATAGAAAAATGGGAGCATAGAAAATACTTAGTTTTCTCTCATATATGTTTGGTTTAAAGGATGGAAAAGTAAATAGATGAAAAACTATTTTATTTGGTTGAGAAGAAAAATGAGATGATAAAAAATGCAATTTGTACAAAAATAAATTTACTCTCATGCCTTTATTAGATAAAAATAAAATAAAAGTAACAAATTAGAGGGAAACAAAAAACTAATGAACCAAAAGTACCTGAAAAAGACTACAACCTAAGAAGAAAAGTAGAAAACCAAAGGAAATAAAAAAATAAAACAAATGAGTAAGAGAAAAGACAAAAAAAAAAAAAAAAAAAAAAAAACCAAAGGAAAAAAAATGAAAGAAAGAAAGAAACATTGCATTGGGGCTTTCACATGGTTTGAACTATGCAGGGGGGCTTTTTGGTCCAAATTTTTTGTAATGGTTTTCTCTTCAATTTTATCATCAATTCAAGAAGAAAATATTTTAGTGGGCCTAGGAAGAAAATACCTAGGCCCCACCAATTTCATCCTCCCCTTCTCCCCAACCAAATACTCATAAAATCAATTATCTCTCCACTTTTTTTCCCCCATTTTTATCCCTCCTAAAATCTCCCCAATCAAAACAAACCCTAAGTTATAGGAGAGAGAGAGTGATATTTAAATAGTAAATGCAAAAATAAACACACAAATCTAGCCAAATCTTCAATCAAAATATCAAAGAGCCTCTCAATAATTCTTTTTCTATAGTAATTAAGATATATATATATATATATATTTAGTTATTAATGAGTTCCACGCATGACCACTTTGCAAAGAATGTGTTAAAGCACTAAAATTAGGTGTGTCAAATGCTAAATTTTAGCATTGGATCCACCAAATGCCAAAAAAACAAGGTTCATGAGGTGTTTCAAATGCTAAAAGTTTTAGCATTTTTAGCAGAATTGCTACAATTCAATTGTATTGATAGAATTGTATTGTAGCATGTTGTATAGTTAAATAACAATTTTTTATTCTCTATTAAATAACAATTGTAATGTAGCATGAGGTGTTTCAAATTAAAAAAACAATTTGTACTAGTAGAATTGTAATGTAAAATTGCTAGGGTACAATTTTTTTATTGCTACAATACAATAGTTGGCTTATTTATTTATTTATTTTAATGTGATGTAATGATAAAATAGAAGATCTAATGTATAGCGTATTGTAAAATGATGTGCTAAAATTGATAAAGTAAGTTTTGGTAAAATGGCATTTGGCATAGCAGGCTTGATTCAAAAAATAAAAAAACCAGTGTCAATAACTTATTTCTTTTTCAGCTGCTACAGATGTCACTTTAAAATTATACTTCTTTCAAATGGGTGATTCCAATGTACACGAATGAAAAGAAGTAAATAATGGTGCATCATGTGTGTAAAGAAGAGAGATTCTTGAAGAGAGTAGAAAATCTTATTGATTACCAAAGGCTTCTGATATTAAAAAACAGTTAAAAAATAATTAGCACCTATACTATATATACACTGAAAACAGAGGCCAAGTTTCCCGCCTAAATAACTAACTAACAAACTTTCAACAATACAACCAATCAATGCTTGACACTTGTTTTCTTCAGTCAATGCTAGACCGCTGTCACTGATTTCTTCTTTCTTCTTTCACTGGCACGTGCAAGCTATTGTTCACTTCTTTAACTTTTAACACTCCCCCTTAAGTCTTGAGCTGTGAGATCAGTGACTTGAAGTGAAGCATTTCCCTTCAATTGTCTTGGCACAAATATATCTTTCAATCCCAGCTTTTCTGACAGTCTTGTGAAAGAACTAAAACCCAAAGCTTTAGTAAAAATGTCAGCTACTTGAGCATTTGTGGCCACATGAAAAGTCCATAAACTCATTCATAAACTCATTCATATCATGCTTGGTAAATTGATTTTGTCCCTAGAATTTTAAAAATGAACAAGTTGATTCTTTCATCTAATTATTTATTAGTATTACTAGACTAACAAGGCTCTTTTTTATTTTAGGTTTAGTGAAATAATGTTTAAAAGTGAGATAGAGATAATGTCATAATTTTTAGGATTTTGATAAAATTTTGAAAGCCTAAAGTTAGAAACTCTTTTAAAAATAGTAAATTATTTTTTTAACCAGTTTGTGTTTTTAAGTTTAAAATTATTCAACAAGCACTTAAAGAGTCATGAGTAGGGTCTCTCTCTCTCTCTTATCTTGAAGGTTCATGCATAAAATCTTAATGGGCTCCATTATAATTATTCATTCTAGTACACAAAGTCTTAAAAAGATCTTGTTAGGGGTTTTTCCTAACTCTTAAAATCTTTAGTCATGGTAGGAATTCAAAAAGAGTCTCTTTTAGTAGACTAATCTTGGTCTTTGGTTGGTGACGATTAATGATTCTTTCATGATTAATATTGAATCGTATCAAAGAAAGGCCATAATTAATCATGTCACTCAATTCTTTTTATGCAATCAATCCACACGCTTGGTAGCATGACATATACAAAATGTATTACTTTCATGTCAAGCATGGAAATTCCTGTTCATGTTTGCATGATTGGTTTTCAATGTCATTATATCATTGATTTTTGTTCGTGTGTGGCATGTTCAAGTCCATTTTGAGGTCAGTTTGAATGAACAAATAGCTTTAGACTGTATGAAAATCCATTTTAACATGCTAGAATTTGAGTTTTGCTCAGAACAGAGAGTACCAAATCATATTTCTTCTTGCACTTCAATTTGAATGAACAAATCTTCCCTTTATATTATCATTCATGTTAAATCATAAATTTTACCTACAAACATCAACATTTTTTCAATTTAGTAATTTAAGGTTTTCAATTTAGTATTTTTATCTAGTTTTGTCAAATCTTTTTGTTAGTTTTAGTATTTTTCACTTTCTAAATGATGTCGTTTAGGTGAAAGTTAATGATTAATGGATTGGACGAATGATTAATATATATATATATATATATATATATATATATATATATATATATATTAATAGTTAAAGTTGAGAGAAAATTCAATTAAATTCTAAATTGGAATCTAATTTTGCACCACGTAAATTATCTAATTTTTAAATTTGTGTCAAGTAAATTATTAGGTGCGAAAATCAAAGACTCTAAACTCAATTAAATTCTAAATTTAATTTTAATTAGAGTTTAATTTTTTGCCATGTGTCCCATCTAATTTTTTAATTTTTGTGGTAAGTAAATTATTGGGTGCAAAAACCAAAGAGTCTAGATCCAATTAGGTTTTAAATCATATTTGTAATTGTGATTGTTTTTAAATGTACATGTGCATATGTACAGAATTACATACTAGTTTTAATAAAAAGTAATGTAATTCACAATTATATTTTTATTTATTATTGGATCAATTATAGATGTAATATATATATATAATTGGGGAAAATACTATCTTGGTCACTAAACTTTACCAAAAGTTTGTTTTTCATCCTTAAACTTTAAAATTTTCAATTTTCGTCCCTAAACTATTGAAAAGTTCATATTTCATTCTTAAATTATTGAAAATGTTTTTTACCGAAAGTTTGTTTTTCATCCCTATTTTTGTCTCTAAACTATTGAAAAAACTTTTACAAATTTTAGGGATGAAAAAAGAACTTTTTAAAGTTTAGTGATGAAAAACAAACTTTTGGTAAGGTTTAGGAATTAAAATAGTATTTTACCCTATATAATTTTTGTTGTACCAAAATGAAAAATATACAATTTTTCTCACGAATTCAAAAGGCAAGTTAGCAAAAATATTCATTTTTTAATAAAAGTTATTTATAACATTTTGTGAATCATTAAAAAGAATATAAAATTTGGAAATTATTCTTTTAGTTTTAAACAAACTTTATCAAACCTATTTTTTCTACATTACAATCCAAAACACCAAAAAATATAACTAAAAAATTAATAAAACTTAGCAATGATTAATTGGACTAATTATAATAAAAAAAAATTATTGTTGATAATTTATTGAGGTTTATTTCTTTTCATAATTGCAATTTCATCCACCAAAAAATATTATCAAATAAACAATTATTAGCAAATCTCATAATTAAGTTTCTATATATGCATTGTTATAAAATAATAATAATAATAATGAAAATGAAATTGCAAAAGCCAAAATTTGTCACCCATCCGATTATTTTCACTTGACTAATCTTTGCTTTTCTCTAAATAAGTAGCATTATAGAATACTTATAATACAACTATTAAGAGTATTTTGCCCTACCAAAAGGATTAAAAAATAAACAAAACTTAGTAAAGTCTCATAATTTAACATCTAAATTGATCACTATAAAAAATCAAACTCTAACTTACAAAACAACTAATTGTTAACCTAAATCAAATCAAACCAAAGGGATAAAGAAGAAGAACTTATGATTAGGATCCGGAATCGGAATACCAAAATACCTAAATATGCATACAAATTTAATAAAAAGAGAATAAATGTGATGTAACAATTAAATCAACAATAACAAAAAGAACAATTAGTAGAAAAAAAAGTGGATGAAACCAAAAAAAAAAAAAAATCCACCAAAAGAGAAACAAAATTAGAGAAAGAGAGAGAGTATTGACCTTTTTTGTAGTAGACAACTTGGAAGGAATAGGGGAGAGAAGTGGAAATGAAGTTAGAAGAAATTTATATGAAAATTAAGATGGAAGAGGAAGGGTGGAAGTAGATGAAAGGTTAAATAAAGTGAAACTATAGTGTAGGGGTAAAATTCTCAAAGTCAACAGTGAGCCTTGGGCCCCGCACAGAGCCCAACCATGACCCAAAGGGAAAAGGGGGACCAAAAGACTTCTAGCCCAATCCTGTTGAGCCCAGTTTATTTTAAAAGACGTCCGAGGAGGAATGTCTCCTCGGACACACAAATATGGGCCCAATATACGCCCCCTCCACAGTGAAGAACCATCCTAGACAAATGTGGGGTAGTAGGATGAGTCTCACACAGCAGGAAAGCGGAAAGTGTAAGACGTCCAGGGAGAAGCCACAACTGCCACATTAAATGCAAGGAAGCTACTTTTTCAGCCGCATTAATGTGGAGAAGACAGGCGAACTGTGTTACATTGGCCAGTGCAACTCACAGAAAGATAAGGTGGATGTCCGATGGGACAGGCACTCAAGTGAAGGTCCTAATGGTTAACAAGTGTAAGGTCCTGATCAATTTAAGGAGGCTATATAAGAGAATAAAACCCCCAGCTGGGATCAGGAGATGGAGAGAAAAAGGGAGAGAGGTTGAAGAATTCTATAGTCTTTAACCAGAGCAAGAGCAAGAGGTGCATTTATTCGTCTCCTCGGATCGGTATCCTGTAAACTTAAGTGGAATATTCTCACGTTCAGATCGTTGCATGGCATACAACTAACTAACAATTCACTTCGTCCAGCCCTAGTTCTGTAACCCGTTCTCTACAAATTCATTGTCTAGGGGCTTTTGGGCCAGAACCACTTACTTGTTGGGCCTGGGCTCCAAAAACCGTCCCTACAATTGGCGCCGTCTGTGGGAAGAACTTGTGTCTCGACAAGTGAATCTGTAAGAAATGGAAGGATCAGGTCCGCGCCAAACTGGACGTGCAGATTCCCAACGGTAGGACAATTTTTTGAACCTCGAACGAGAGAAGGACCAAGATAAGTAACGAGAGGGCAGTGTGAACACCTCTCACACGAGTAAAAGCTGCTCAAAAGGGAAAGGTCACGCATCCCATAAGCAAAACGATCGAAAGGCTCTACAGCAAGAGATCGATGATTTGAAGAAGAAGCTGCTCAGAGCGCAGCGAAAACGTCCATCACTCGGCTCGGACACTAGCAGTGATGAGAATAACGAATACAGGCGAAGATCAAGAACCCCTCCGAGCGAGACTTTTTCCTATGAAGAAGAGCGGCCTCACAAACGCGGCCACAAAAGCCCATCTTACCAAGGCCTGGCCAACGATGCCATGAGCAAGGCCCTGGATCGCATCTCCCAGTCGCCGTTCACGCGTAGAATAGAGAGGGCAGTGCTTCCTTGGAGGTTCCATCAGCCAACGTTTGCCATCTACAATGGTCGGACTGACCCAATAGAGCATGTAAGCCAATTTAATCAGAGGATGGCCGTCCACTCCAGGGATAAGGCGTTAATGTGTAAGGTGTTTCCGTCCAGCTTGGGACCTATGGCGATGAGATGGTTTGATGCCCTCCAACCGAATTCCATAGATTCCTTTAAACAGCTGACACAGGCTTTTGGTTCCCGCTTCATCACCAGCAGTAAAGTCCCTCGGCCCCTCGATTCCCTCCTATCCTTGTCCATGCGGGAAGGAGAGACGTTGAAGGCCTACTCAGACAGGTACTGGGAGATGTATAATGAGATAGAAGGAAATTACGATGACGTTGCCATTAGTACGTTCAAAAAGGGCCTGTCGACGGAGCATGGCTTAAGAAAGTCCCTCACTGGGAAGCCAGTCACCAGCGTGCGCCAACTCATGGACAGAATTAACAAGTACAAAAGGGTCAAGGAGGACTAGCAGATGGGGAAGGGTAAAGCGAAGGTTGTCCTTCAGGAGAGGAGGGACTTCAGGTCGGACCGCTTTGACAGCAGTAACAGGCCGAGAAGGGACTAGCGGAACAGTCTGGATCTACTGGGGCTCAAGCAGTCCATGCTGTGTTCCGAGAACCATTACACAAGATCCTAGAGAGGGTGAAGTGCGAACCTTTCTTTCAGTGGCCGAACAGGATGGCAGGCGACCCCTCAAAACGTAATCAGAATCTGTACTGCGCGTACCACCAGGAGCCAGGTCATACCACCGATGATTGCAGGAGTCTGAAAAACCATTTGGATCGGCTTGTCCGAGAGGGGAAGCTGAGGCATCTGTTGCATCACCCTGACGGATGGCAGGAACAGTCAAATATCGAAACCAGACAAAGCACACTAAGGCCACCCATTGGCACAATAAATGTTATTCTTGCCGCACCTGGAAGGACCGGTTCCAGCCCTTTCAGAGTAATGTCAATGGGCAGGCTCCCGACTGAGCCGGACGACAGGGAATCCAAGAGAGCCAGAGTGAGTGTCACGCCCTTAATCGGGTTCTCGGAGGAGGACAAGCAAGGAACCCTTCAACCCCACGATGATGCCCTAGTCGTCACGCTCAGAATTGGAGTTTATGACGTGAAAAAGGGTGTTAGTTGATCAAGGCAGCGCCGTGGAGGTAATGTACCCTGATTTGTATAAGGGGTTGAACTTGAAGCCAGGAGACCTGTCGCCATACGATTCCCCTCTGGTCAGCTTTGAAGGAAAAATCGTCACCCCGAAAGGCATGATTAGGCTGCCTGTGCAAACAGACTCCGACGTGGTAGAGGTGAACTTCATTGTCGTAGATGCGTACTCCCCCTATACAGCTATCGTGGCCCGACCGTGGCTTTATGCACTAGGGGCCGTGCCATCAACCTTGCACCAAAAAGTGAAGTATCCGTCAGGCAGGAGGTCAAGTCAAAGAAATAATAGGGAACCAAGGAATGGCCAGGCAATGCATGGTGTCGGCAATCTCACGACGACCAAATAGTGAACCTTCCACTTCAGCCGAGAACGGCTTATAGCAATCAATGATCCCGGTCCCAACTGCGGGTGGTGGAGGACCAGCCACGGAGGTGAGCTGTGAGGAGCTGGAGAAAGTACTCGTCGGATCAGACCCTGAGAGGTTTTTTCAGATCGGCTCAGAATTGCCACCACAGGAGAAGTCAACACTAATTGATTTTCTCCGACGGAATGTGGACGTATTCGCCTGGGATCCCTATGAGGCCCCCGGGGTTGACTCAGATCTCATATGCCATCACCTTAATATTATCTCGGCTATAACGCCTAAGAAGCAACCTCCTCGGCGACCGTCAAAAAAACATGCAGATGCTGTGAGAGAAGAGGTCGCAAAATTAAAGAAAGCTGGGGCTATCAAAGAAGTATTCTACCCCGAATGGTTAGCCAACACAGTCGTGGTAAAGAAGAAGAGCGGGAAATGGCGGGTCTGCGTAGACTTCACGGACTTAAACAAGGCTTACCCGAAGGATCCTTTCCCAATGCCACGGATAGACTGATTGGTAGATGCGACTGTCGGACACCCTCGAATGAGTTTCTTGGACGCCTTCCAAGGCTACCATCAGATATCCTTGGCTGCCGAAGACCAAGAAAAAACTGCTTTTGTCACCCCAGTGGGAAACTATCATTATAAGGTGATGCCCTTCGGCTTGAAGAATGCCGGGTCGACCTATCAAAGGATGATGACTAGGATGTTTGAACAGCAGATGGGTAAGAGCGTTGAGGTGTATGTGGATGACATGGTGGTAACAAGCAAATTGGTGGCCGACCACATCAGAGACCTCGGCGAAGTCTTTCAAATTCTGAGAAAGTACAAGCTACGACTGAACGCATCCAAATGTTCATTTGGGGTGGGATCAGGAAAATTCTTAGGCTATATGGTGACCCACAGAGGAATAGAAGTTAACCCTGACCAAATAAGAGCCATTCATAGCCTGCAACCTCCTCGGAATCCCAAAGATGTCCAGAAGCTCACCAGCATGATAGCTGCTTTAAACCGTTTCATCTCCCGCTCAGCGGACAGATGCAGGCCTTTCTTCCTCCTATTGCACAAGTGGAAGGGCTTCGAGTGGACTGAGGAGTGTGCTTTAGCTTTCCAACAGCTCAAGGAATACCTTGCCCGACCACCGATTATGTCCAGTCCCAATGCCGACGAGGTGTTGTTCGCCTACATCGCGGTAGCCTCTCATGCGGTGAGCTTAGTGCTAATCCGAGAAGACAACGGCACGCAGCGACCCGTCTATTACGTGAGCAAATCACTGCAGGAGGCGGAGACCCGGTATCTCCCCCTCGAAAAAGCTATCTTGGCCGTCATACAAGCCACGCGGAAGCTCCCCCACTATTTTCAAGCGCATACAGTAGTTGTGCTAACTCAACTTCCGTTGAAATCCGTCCTCCGCAGCACCGACTACACAGGTAGAATTGCAAAATGGGGGACGATCCTGGGTGCCTTTGACATTAAATACATGCCCCGCACCGCCGTAAAAGGTCAGGTCCTCGCCGATCTAGTAGCTGAATTTGCGGAGCCCACCCTAGAAGGAATGGAAGTGTCGGGATCACCAAGTGCTGGTGAGAAACTGATCAGCACAGTCTCTCAGCATGATCACAATTGGTGGAAAGCACACATCGACGGTGCAGCGAACCAAAGGGGCTCAAGGGTGGGGCTCGTTCTAGTCTCTCCCGAAAGGATAACCATAGAGAAGTCGTTGAGGCTCAGATTCTTAGCCACGAATAACGAAGCCGAGTATGAGGCGCTATTGGAAGGAATGTCGATGGTCCAGAAATTGGGTGGAAAATTCGTAAACATGTTCTCGGATTCGAGACTCATCGTGGGACAAGTAAATGGGGAGTTGGAGGCGAAGGATGAAAGAATCCAAGAGTACCTGGCCCGGGCTAGGTACCTGCAGACCCATTTCCATCACTTCCGTTTAACGCATGTACCCAGGAGTGGGAACACCCATGTTGACTCTCTCGCAACGCTGGCCACCTCCTCGGCCCAGCCCCTTTCGCGGGTCATTTTAGTTGAAGATCTTTACCGCCCAACAACAAAGAAGGCCAACGGAATTCGGGTACACAACGTTAGGGCAAGACCTAGCTGGATGGACCCTCTGGTGCTGTTCTTAAAGCACGACACCTTGCCAGATGATAAGGTTGAGGCCGACAAAGTCAGGAGGAAAGCTTCTCGATTCTGGCTGTTCGAGGACTCCAAACTTTACCGACGCTCATTCTCGGGGCCATACCTGCTGTGTGTACACCCAGAGGCTACTGAACTCATCCTGAAGGAGTTACATGAAGGAATTTGCGGAAGTCATACGGGGGGTAGGTCCCTGTCCCACAGGGCCATAACGCTGGGTTACTGGTGGCCGAGCATGCATAAAGAGGCTCTGGAATATGTGAAGAAGTGTGACCAGTGCCAAAGGTTCGCCCCGAACATACACCAGCCAGGCGGAGAACTTAACCCGCTATCCAGCCCTTGGCCATTCGCACAATGGGGCCTAGACATACTAGGACCATTCCCCAAAGCGGCGGGGAACAAGAAATTTCTTCTCGTCGGCACCGATTACTTCACAAAGCGGGTCGAAGCTGAGGCACTTGCAAACATTAGGGACGTCGATGTCAAGAAGTTTGTTTGGAAGAATATTATCACTAGGTTCGGGACCCCACACACCCTGATCTCGGACAACAGCCTCCAGTTTGACAGCAAAGCCTTCAGAAAATACTGTAACGAGCTGGGAATTATCAATCGATACTCCACACCGGCCTACCCACAGGGTAACGGACAGGCGGAAGCCATCAATAAAACAATAGTGAATGGGCTGAAAAAGAGGTTGGACGATGCGAAAGGGAGGTGGGTTGAAGAGTTAGCCCACGTCTTGTGGTCATATCGCACCACGCCTCGCAGGTCCACGGGAGAAACCCCCTTTTCAATGACGTACGGAGCCGAGGCTGTCATCCCACTGGAGATAAACTTCCCAACGCAGAGGACTACTGCCTTCAGCCTCATTGCTAATAACAAGCTTCTGGAAAGAAGCTTGGACCTCCTTGAAGAAAAAAGGGAAAGTGCAATGGTCCACCTAGCATACTATCAGCAAAAGCTTAAACAGGGTTACGACGCCAAGGTGAAGTCAAGGCCATTGGCGCCCGGGGATCTAGTACTGAGGAAGGTCCTGGGCACCGCGAGGAACCCTGCATGGGGAAAACTTGGACCAAACTGGGAAGGCCCATACCGTATCACTTCCGTAGCCGGCATAGGAGCCTACTTTTTGGAAGATTTGGATAAACATGTAGTGCCACGCCCTTGGAATGTAAATAACTTGAAAAGGTACTGTTATTAATGAAAGACATCATTCTTGACGCCGTATTACTGTACAGCTACTTGGACTAAGTGTTAAACAGAACCCAAGTCTTGCCTGGCTCCTCGGACCACAGACTTGGGGGAAATTAACCTCGCAACTATTTTCATTAAGCGTTAAACAGAACCCAAGTCCTGCCTGGCTCCTCGGACCACAGACTTGGGGGAAATTAACCTCGCAACTATTTTCACTATGTGTTAAACAGAACCCAAGTCCTGCCTGGCTCCTCGGACCACAGACTTGGGGGAAATTAACCTCGTAGCAATTTTCACTAAGCGTTAAACAGAACCCAAGTCCTGCCTGGCTCCTCGGACCACAGACTTGGGGGAAATTAACCTCGTAGCAATTTTCACTAAGTGTTAAACAGAACTCAAGTCCTGCCTGGCTCCTCGGACCACAGACTTGGGGGAAATTAACCTCGCAGCAATTTTCACTACGTGTTAAATAGAACCCAAGTCCTGCCTAGCTCCTCGGACCACAGACTTGGGGAAAATTAACCTCGCAGCAATTTTCACTAAGCGTTAAACAGAACCCAAGTCCTGCTTGGCTCCTCGGACCATAGACTTAGGGGAAATTAACCTCGTAGCAATTTTCACTAAGTGTTAAACAGAACCCAAGTCCTGCCTGGCTCCTCGGACCACAGACTTGGGGGAAATTAACCTCGTAGCAATTTTCACTACGTGTTAAACAGAACCCAAGTCCTGCCTGGCTCCTCGAACCACAGACTTGGGGGAAATTAACCTCGCAACTATTTTCACTAAGCGTTAAATAGAACCCAAGTCCTGCCTGGCTCCTCGGACCACAGACTTGGGGGAAATTAACCTCGTAGCAATTTTCACTAAGCGTTAAACAGAACCCAAGTCCTGCCTAGCTCGTCGGACCACAGACTTGGGGGAAATTAACCTCGTAGCAATTTTCACTAAGTGTTAAACAGAACCCAAGTCCTGCCTGGCTCCTCGGACCACAGACTTGGGGGAAATTAACCTCGTAGCAATTTTCACTACGTGTTAAACAGAACCCAAGTCCTGCCTGGCTCATCGGACCACAGACTTGGGGGAAATTAACCTCGCAACTATTTTCACTAAGCGTTAAACAGAACCCAAGTCCTGCCTGGCTCCTCGGACCACAAACTTGGGGGAAATTAACCTCGTAGCAATTTTCACTAAGTGTTAAACAGAACCCAAGTCCTGCCTGGCTCCTCGGACCACAGACTTAGGGGAAATTAACCTCGCAGCAATTTTCACTACGTGTTAAACAGAACCTAAGTCCTGCCCAGCTCCTCAGACCTCAGACTTGGGGGAAATTAACCTCGCAACCATTTTGTCTAAATTATCGACTATCATTTTTCCACATATTCATTCACTTATGCTTGGTTTTCAACAGTTAATGACAGAATAAACATTCATTCATAATGAAAATAGAAGAGAAAGTAAAACAACAAGATTTAAAGGAAAACGACTCTTCTCATTAAAATCCAAAAGCGGTCCTTCTACAAACACTAACAAAACATAATATGAAGGGCAAAACAAACAAAACCCTACACTACTTTCCTAAGTCTGAACCCTGAGTAAGCCCGGGTTGATCGTTTGCTGCCTGGGTTCCCGGAACAGCCTCGGGCAACTTGTCCTTCACGGCCAGCTACGCGTCCTCGGCTTTAGGCACAGGGGGGTCCGAGGCCAAGGCCTTCGTTGGGAGAGGCTCTTCAGGGGCACCCATGTCGGGAATCTCACGAATGTCCTCCGGAAAAAAGATATGCTTAGCTTTCCTGAGATCAGAATCTGCTGGGACTGCTACCCGACCCAAGGCTACACCCCAAGACAGGGTGATGTATTCCCTGCATACAGCGGCCACCTCCTCGGTCAACCTGACCTCAGTGTCCTTGACTCCGCGATCATAAGAGGCTGCCACTGCTTTCTCGGCCGCCTCCCTGGCCAGACGAGCCTCCCCCTTGACCTTTGCAAGTTTGGCCTTAAGATCAGAAACCGCCTGCTTCTCTGTCATGAGATTTGCCTCGGACTGGCGGAGCTGTTGGCGCAGATCCTCAGCCTACTTAGTGGCATTTTTAAGGCCAGCTTCCGCACTCGTACGGCCTTTCTTTGCCTCCTTTACTTCATTGCTCAGGCGATCATTTTCCTGCCTAAGGTCGCCAGCAGTCCTCTCGGTAGCACAGCGGGACTGAGCCTCACTATGAAGGTCCTCACGTGCCTTTTTGGCCCATTCCTCAGCAACAAAGATTTGCTGAGTGACCTGCGCTAGAAAAGTAAAGGCCTAATTGAAAGAGAATGATGAATAAATAAGTACATAACAAGAGATCGAGATAGTAGAAGTTTTCACTTACCATAGCCATGTCCCTCTTTAGCGACATGAAGAGGTCTGGTTGCTGAGTATCCCGGAGCCCCTTCATATCGCGAGGCAGAAGAAGAGGCTGCTACAGGGCCTCAGCCAAGAATGACGCATGCCCTCGTTGGGAGCCCCACAGGGTCGCATCCCAAGAAATCGGGGCGCCGTCCAATTCGAGCCGTGGGGACCATATTCGCTGTTCCCTCCGAATAGCCGCCTCGTCTCGGCTATCAATGGACCTGGTCCTCTTCTCTTTAGGCTTTTTGGTCTCTTTGCCCTTCTTCTGAGGTTTGGCTTTTTCTTGGCCAACCTCGCCCTCCTCCAATTCCTCCACAGGCCTTTTTCGCCTCAAATTGGGCATAGGCTGCGGTACCGCATCCGATGTGGGAGGAAAAGGAGAAGGAGCCTTAGAGGTCGGCTGTTCCTTCGGAACATCCTTGGAGGACTGCCCTTTGTTCCTGTTGGAAAGGGGGCCCCTGAGACCAGACCTTTGTTTCAGATCCATTCCTTCTTCTTCAAGCTCTTGGCTGGTATCAATTTGTGCGATTACTAAACCAAGATCAGGGGCTGCCGAGGCGCAGTCTAAGTCTGAATTAGAATCCGAGAGCTCTACTATCCTGCCCGACACTTCTCCCTCCTCGACGAAATGGAATTGGTCTATCTGATCTTCCAAAGACGAGTGCGAGGAACCGGCTTCTTCCACTGGGGCAACTACTGCGGGAAAGGCACGCTGAGCAGGCAGCTGGACGGGAGGTAAATCCCTCGAAGCGAGAAAACCTGGTACGGAAACGTCGATTCGTGCTTATCGCGGACTGCCAGCCTTGATTGCTTGACCAGCCTCCACTAGAGCACGAGTAAGGGGCTCGTATTCCAAAATCAGAGGTGCAACCCGCAATTGCCGGTCCGCACTCACGTAAATCTCAGACCTTAGAAGAAAATTGAGTGCTTGGACGTTAACCAAACTTAGCCGAGGAGTCGTATGCGCCTTGTCTGCAAAGCCCAAAGAAGGGTTATGTTAGTCCGAGGAGGCAAACAACCGAAGTCAAAATTGAAACAAAGAAAAAGAAAGATCAAAACTAAGATCCCTTCCATGGGATCTAACTCTATAGTGCCCCACCTGGTTTTCCTACCCTGACCGGGCAATGAATACCGTCGTGCCATTGTCCGGAGACGATTAAAAGGTCGTCCTTCAAGCCTTTGTTGGACTTGGGAAGGTAGGATATCAACCTCACCTCATCGGACCGGGACTTCAAGTAATATGAGTCGCCGAGGCTGTGCAATTCGTACAGATGAACCACATCACGCCATGAAAGGCCGAGGTTCATCTGGTTGTTCAAGACGTCTACGCACCCCAGAATCCGAAACATATTTGCGACGCATTGGTGAGGGGCCAACCTATGACCATGCAAATAATCCCTAGTTATCCTCCCCATAGGGATGGTCATTTCTCCTTCCACAAAGGCTATCACTAGAATGGCTACCTGCCCCGTTTTTCTCTTGATTAAGACTTCCTCCAGAGAACAATACTCTAGACCTACCTCCGGCGGAATACGGTACTTAGCCCTAAAGCCTTCTATACCGGCCGGGGAATCTACCATTTTCTTAAGCTTACCCATCCCTCAAATCCTAGGCGACGCAAAGATGATTTACTTAAGGAATAATGTCGGAAAGGGCAACGGAAAAGGAAGGTGCACTTACGGGTGAGGAACTTGGAAGAAATCTTCAAGGGGACGACTGCGAAGGCTTGAACACTTTGAAGGGGAAAGTACTGGAGTGCTCTGAGTGCTTGAGTGCTTGTCCAAAAAATGAGAAGGAAAAGCCTTTAAAAATCCTATATATCCGGGAGAAGCTGGACAGACATACTCCCGCCTAGAGAAACGGAAATAATCCCAACCGTTGATCTAGCATCCAACCGTTGGATTGAAAAGATGTAAAACCGCTAAAAGCAATAATTAGCACCTCATAGGTCATTAAACACCTCCGTCATTAATGAGGCATGTGAGAAGCATACCTCCGCACGGGTGAAGCAGGAATCTACAATAAATAATCCTATGAATGTCAAAACCCCGCCTTTCCTCCTCGGACAAGAAAGAAGGAGCCGGAATTTTGAGGGGCTATTGTAGGGGTAAAATTCTCAAAGTCAACAGTGGGCCTAGGGCCCTGCACGGAGCCCAACCATGACCCAAAGGGAAAAGGAGGACCAAAAGACTTCTGGCCCAATCCTGTTGAGCCCAGTTTATTTTAAAAGACGTCCGAGGAGGAATGTCTCCTCGGACACACAAATATGGGCCCAATATACGCCCCCTCCACAGTGAAGAACCATCCTAGACAAATGTGGGTAGTAGGATGAGTCTCACACAGCAGGAAAGCGGAAAGTGTAAGACGTCCAGGGAGAAGCCACAACTGCCGCATTAAATGCAAGGAAGCTACTTTTTCAGCCGCATTAATGTGGAGAAGACAGGCGAACAGTGTTACATTGGCCAGTGTAACTCACAGAAAGATAAGGTGGATGTCCGATGGGACAGGCACTCAAGTGAAGGTCCTGATGGTTAACAAGTGTAAGGTCCTGATCAATTTAAGGAGGCTATATAAGAGAATAAAACCCCCAGCTGGGATCAGGAGATGGAGAGAAAAAGGGAGAGAGGTTGAAGAATTCTGTAGTCTTTAACCAGAGCAAGAGCAAGAGGTGCATTTATTCGTCTCCTCGGACCGGTATCCTGTAAACTTAAGTGGAATATTCTCACGTTCAGATCGATGCATGGCATACAACTAACTAACAATTCACTTCGTCCAGCCCTAGTTCTGTAACCCGCTCTCTACAAATTCATTGTCTAGGGGCTTATGGGCCAGAACCACTTACTTGTTGGGCCTGGGCTCCAAAAACCGTCCCTACATATAGAATTTAAGAATATATAAAGAAAAAAATTTTAAAACTCTAAAGGGAATCAAATGAAAAAATTTTAAAGACAATGATTGAAGAGGATGAAAGATTGAACTAAAAATACAATAGTTGAAGAAGATGAAAAGTTGAACAAAGTAAAAATTGCAAAAAGCAACAACAAAAAAAAAAAAAAAAAAAAAAAAAAAAAAAAAAAAGGAAGAAGAAGAAAAAGGAAAAAAAAAAAAAAAAAAAAGAGAGAAAGAAAGGATGCTAAAACTATGATGCAAAAAGAGTTTTGTAAATTTTATTACAAAAATCCTATTATTATATTTAGTATAGATATGTATAGACATTGTTTTTGGTTTTTTATTCTCCATTGACTTCATTATTTAGTTATAAACATCAAAGTTTTTATTATAATTAATTTTTATTACAAGATATAAATTTTACTCTAACCTTACAAGATATAAATTTTACTCTAACCTAATCCAATTGTATATGTGTGTAAAGCTCTCTCTTGGATACTTGAACCTAGCCCCCTTCCCCCACCCTCACAAGCACTTATAAAGTAGATGAATATGTAAAGGCAAAATATATGTAATGTTAAAACCGCTCAAAATGAATGTATAAAGTCAATGATCTATTTATATATATTTTTGTAAAAAAAATTAGGAATAAAAAAAATTAATAATTATGTGACAATGACGTGGCGATGAGATGGGGCAATATGAGCTTAGTAAATGTTATGCTTCAACTTTTAGCCTCATGCATATGCACGGGTACAATTAAAAATAATTATAATTATACAATTCAAATTATAAATAGTCAATTGTAATGGTGCTATTAATGTTAGCTTTAGTTATTAAACATATAGGACATTAGTTCGACCAGGACATTTAAAGGTACTAAAATATTTTTTATTTGTAATTTTCATGATATTGGTTCTGTCAAGTTTCTCACAATTACATTATGAATAATCACAATTAGATATATAAAAATTTTGGTTGAATATACACATTAGTTTCAAGTTTTTATTAGAGAATACACTCTAACCATCATGGGAAAGAAGCATATTATGTGCCTTTGTTGTTTTGATAATACATATTTTGACAATATGTTATTTCTTTCATACCAATCAAGGGAAAACTACCAACAACCATTAAAAATCTACTTTATAGGAGGAATCCCTTAACGGGTGCAATAAAAATAGAAAAATATTTATTTAAGATTGCAACTGAAACCACAATTTGTCCCAATATTATGTCCATACATATATTTAAAATAAATAAAAATAGTAAAAATAAAAACTCATTTTTGCGCACATGCCTATGCAGTATGCACCTTAGCCTCTAACGTGAAGTACCATCTCCTGATTGCCAAGGGCCCTTAATTAGTCAAAATAGCATTGGGTTGAACCCTTGAATTAACTATAGATCACAAATATCTTTTCTACACCCTACTTCACTAAAACGGATGATACAAAATTTATAAACAAAAAGAACCAAGTACAAACAAAAGCAAAAACTAAACTTTAAAGTTACATTTATTTCGATCTAATAGATGAGAAATACCATCCAATAAGAATCATAGACGCAATCATGCAAATTGCATCCAACGGCAATAAATTTGTCTTGATTAATTGAGTAGTTGATCATAGATGTATTGAGTTAAATGCTTCACCACATTTCTTGAAATCTCCCACATCACAACTCCTTAATAAGTATGGAAACTGCTTGAAAGAAGCTGTAGCAATATGATAAACATATCTTATCAACACATGGGATTAAAAAAAAAGATAAATCCAAATGATTCGCTTATCATAGAATTCAATGCATTAATCATTGGAGTACTTAATGATCATAAACCATAACTGCAGGCTAAAAACTTGGAGTTGTAAAAGTAGAAAAGAAAAAGAAATGTAGACAATATTAAAAGTAATATGTCTTACAAAAATTAATCTATTTTCACAAAAGGAATGAACTACGCACATCTAAACTAAATCTCAAATTCTCTTAAATCCAACTTTTTCCTTCAAAACCATAAAGTCATAAACCCAAGTCATTACAATAAAAGCGGTAACTCAAAACATTATGAAAATAAATAATTAAGAAAAGGAACCCACACGATGTTGGGATTGTTCTATAGTCAATTAATCGATCTGGAGTATGCCTTCTACAACATTCAACTCAGCCTTATGATGCTTTAGTGATTAATTAAATAAAACCCCAAGCCTATAACTTTTAATCCATTTACCAAATGAAGAAAAAAAAACCCTCAATTAGATAGGTCTCTTAGATTACTACTACATAAATTGTGCTCACCTGCATAGTTTGCAACCAAAAAAAAAAAAAAATTTGATATTCCACACTTCTTTGTATCTAAAGAGAAAAATATAAGCAGAACCACCTTAGATTGCTACTAATCATTCTTACTAAAATAGAGTTGACAGGGAATATAGGGTCCAGAAAGATTTTGTAGTCATCTCTAGATGTCTAATTGGAATTGAATTAGTTGGTTTGTTTTCTTCTTAATATGTTTATATAACAAACTAAGATAACATAAGGCACTACTAGAAAATTTTAAAAAGCATTCTAGCACAACACCAAAATAAAGCTATTTCAAAAGTTACTGCTATGTATCATGTTTTTTTCTTCATTTATGTTCTTATACCAATGACATAATTTCTGGCAACTTGGATTGGTTCTTGTATTTGCAAAAACCAACACCACCACTTTTTCATCACCAAAAACATAAATTTTCTTACCTCGCCAAATATAATACACAAATCCAAATGCATATTGAAGCTAGACAACAAACAAATTCAAAGAGAAAAAACTAAATCCAATTTGGAAGACAATTTTACTTCAAAAACGCTACAAAAATAGTAAAAGTGCAAGTACAATATTTTATAGTACCTATTATGTTGATAAGTTGTACTTTTGAAAACAAAATAAAAGGCAGAACTAGTATTTTCTATAGAAAAACAGGAAAAGGCAAACCTATTAGGGACGTTGATCAAAATTATGCTAGTAAACATTATTTATTTAGTCATTTATATCAATGCTTCCAATTCTTTCACATTTACACTTGCCTTCATTACTGAGTATCTCTAAATTTTACATCAAGTGAAAAAAAAAAAAAAAAAAAAAAGAAAAAAAAAAGAAAGAAAAGAAAAACAACAACAACAACAACAAAGAAAATTACACACAAATAAAGAGACAAATGAGAGGGAAGCGAAAATAATGATTATGGAAGTATACAGAGTATTACCACTGTAGAATTCGAGGACTCTCTAGGAATCGTCTTTTTTGCTCTAAGAACCCTCCGCCATGGGACTGTCTTCTCCACCCAACTCCAATTGATATCTAGAAATATTTTTAAAAAAGAAAAGCTTAATATAATCTTGAATTTAATTAAGATAGTCAAAGCTCTTTGTGATGGACCTAAATTGTGAAAATTATCTTGAATGAACAAAACAAAAAAAAGGAAGTCCCTAAAATTTCCTAAATTAACCAATCTTTAAAATCTCTAAATTCTAAAATTATCCCAACACCAAAAGAAACCCCCAATTCCCATTTGCAAACAAAACCAAAAAAAGAAAAAAAGGACTTTGGTGTGACTTACAATTGGAAACTTGGAGACAACAACACTTACTTTCCTTTAGGAGAAGTTTAACTCAGATGACTTGCAAACTAAGCCAACTTCTTAACAGGATCATTAACGTATTGGTAACATAGAAAACATCCCAAGTATGAAAGAAATATAATAGGACCATTTTCTTAGCAAGAATGTCACACAACAGAAAAATTATTAGGAGAAGAGCAAAGAGTGCCTCTCAATTATATCAAAAGGCCAATCTTAGGAGCAAAAGCACCAACATGAAGTACCACTATATATCTTTTGTTGTGGGAAAAATTAAAATAAAACCCTTCAATTTCACAAACCCTCACAAACCCAAAAATAGTTTCACATGCAAACCTCAAAAAATGGAGAAAAAAAAGACCCCGCAATTAGATATCAAATAAAGATACTAACTTGTTCTCAAGCCAAAAAAGATTTTTAAAAAAATGCTATCTTGTTATCAAATAGAAAACAAACATGCAACATTAATCATAGAAAAATAATATTAAAATTATTCAAGAACAAAAATTTCACTAAAAGAAAGGAAAAAGAATTTACTTACATTTCCTTAGGAGTATGTGCTCTCTGCTTCCTCAATCTTCATTGTACCACCTTTAGAAAAAAAAAAATCACGAGATTGCAATTATATTTAAGCTCCTTGGTGGGCTAAGAAATTACATAAAGAAATAATGAGGTGGAAACAAACCCAATCAAATTTATAAATTCTTAATTAGGAGCAGTTTAGACTCATGTAATCCAAATTGAATTTAGAAACCAACAACATTGAAACTAAAGCAATTATCAACATTAACATATCAATAAAACTAAATAAAGTTAAAACGATTCACAAATGTCTGATGCATTGAAGGTTTAAGAAACCATAATACTCCATTTCTTCATACTAAAATGGATATAGTCAAAGAATTAGCGAAAGAGCAACCTTTTTGGACGAACTCGTCGCTCTGTGTCTGGGCTAATATTGTTGCCAAGGAAGAGAACGTCTCCAATGGGAGTGTGGGTCTTGTTCCAAGGACAAAGACCTCTTTCTTTCATTTAATAGTTGTGGCTCTTTGATTTTTTAGGGATAGAGGCAATTGAACCGGGACATGAAGAATTGGAGAAAGGAAGAGTCGTGCGCCTAATCAACTTGTTCTCTCTCTACTTATCAGACTCTCGTTCTCTTTCAATTTAATGGTACTAGTAAGTTTCCAATGCAATGCACGAATAATTTTGTGATATTTTATGTAAAACGGTTTTGGATAATGTTGTATATATATTATAAAGAAAAAATAAACTAAATTAGAGTAAAGAAACATATACATTTTGAGATATTAAAAATTAGTTTAGTAACTTCACTGCATATTTATAGCCTTCTTAAAGTAAGATTATTATTATTTTTAAATCATGAAACCAAAAATAAATGCAAGAGTAACGAGACCATGAAAATCAACTAATTTGTGTTGTGTTTACATATTTCATACTATGAAATGAAAGTATGTCCAACTCTCTGACTGTCTTTTACTCATCGATAATGTGACATTAAGATATGGTGTGGGCAAGTGTGTATGCTTATATCTTATAGATGATTTAAAATTAAATCATTGTAGAATATGACTTTACATTGCATACCAACTATTCTCTCTACTTATATACCCAAAATAAAAACTAACTAACCAAATTACCTAAACCTAAATCATATTTAAGCCCCTAATTAAAAAAAAAATTACCCGTAGGGGTTTCCAATGTCTTGATGGTGGTGGGAGACTAGTATAACAGAGGTGATGACCCTTCAGATTCTTCTTTCTCTCTTTTTCAAATGTTTTATTAGTCCCAGGTCTTTTATTTTGGTAATATATACTGAAATAGTGCGTTTTATTTAAAATTCCACAATATTTTTGTATCTCTCTATCTTCCTTTAGAGTCTTATCTCGTTAGTTATTATTATTAGTCTTTACGTATTTTATTTTGTTTTTTTTAAAAAAAAAAAAAAATACTAAAACAATGGGTATGCTAAAAAATATGAAGAATAGTGAAAGGTGTAGTGTAAGCTTAGACAATTAATGATATAACAGTAAAATAAGTTAATATGAACTTTTGGGTAATAGTAAAAAAACTTAATGAAAGAGGTTAAAAAATGTTAAATGCAAAATTAAAGTGCCACTTGATAAGACCTCATGCACTCTCGCATGAGGTCTTTGTTTATATATATATATATATATATATATATATATATATATTGATTTTTGTTTTAAAACGTAAGGGTGAAGGGTTTCCCTGATTTTAACAAATAGGGAGGAAAAGGGTTATGAATCCAAATTCCTAAATTGACAGTTAAAAAAAAAAAAAAAAAAAAACAAAAGCGAATATCTACAAACATTTTGATAGAAAACCCTAAAACCCAAACAAAAACGAACAAATCTAAACCTACCCAACAAAAAAAAAACTCAATTAAAAGTAACATTTCATACCCAATTCTAAAAAAAGGAAAAAGAAAAAATTTACCAGTGTCGGTTCCGACAATTTGGGTGGTTGATATATGACCTAACGGTATCTTTTTGTGCTTGTTGTTCCGATGGTCTAAGTCTAGCCAAGGAATGGACAATGGCCAGCCTTGGATATTTCTCTCAGACCTTACGAACTCTGCCTCTGTCCCAACCTACTGATTCGACGAACAACTCTGTTCTCTCTCTTTATACTCAGAGACCATCAGACTGTTTTAACGCTATGAGAGGAAGCCCCTCCAAACGGTGCACCTTATGATTTTTTAAAGAATAAACTCTAAAGCCCCATTTGGGAGGAGGGAATGGAATGGAATGGAAAGGAATGAAAAGAATAAATTTAGAATATTCTTCCCTTCCCTTGTTTGGGAGTTTTAATAGAGGAAATAGAAAATTCATTCCCTTGTTTGGAAGCTTAAGTGGGAGAGAATGAAATGGGTAGGAGGGAACACCCATTCCTCTCTATTCCCTTAAAACCTCAAATTTTCATTCCCCTCAAAATTGGGAGAAATAGGGGGAAATGAAATTAGATTTAATGATTTTTTTACTGAAACTCTCAAAATACTGCTATATATTAAACCCTTTATTTTAAAATAGGGGTCTAATAGTAATATTGTCATAAAATAATTTCATTCTATTCCCTTCATGTTACTTCCAAACAAAATTACTTACATTTCATTCATTTTCATTCCTTTCCATTCCTTAATTTTAAAACATTCAATCAAGGTTCCTTAATTTCATTCCATTCCTTTCCCTTACTTAAATACATTCCATTCCTTTCCATTCTCTTTATGATCATTCTATTCCATTCCATTCTCTTATGAACTCCCAAACGAAGCCTAAATGTGTTAGATTTGAAAGGGGCTTTTTTCCCTAACATGCACTTCCTTAACTGCAGGAAAGACTTCTGCTGCTATATATAGGATGAGATTAGATTAGATTAGATTAGTATTAGATATATAAATAGATTATGTCACTTTAAGACATTATTGATCAGAAGCTTAGTGGTGTGGTAAGTGTGTTTTAGCCAACTGATTTCAAGTTCGAGCCTGCGCTTGGCTAAGTTTTGCTATTTACATTTTTAAAACCCTAGGAGCCTGATATAAATGCCACATTTCAGCCGCCCCCTTCACCAGCACCAATTGTTTTTATGCTCTCTCACCGTCAACTAAACTGCCCTCAAAACCGATTTTCAAACTCTATCGTTTCGTTCTCATTTCTGCTGCCGAATTGTTTGCTTGAGCTTCAGGAAAATGGGTACGCTGCTTCGTACTTCCCACTCTTCTTTTCGTTCTTATTTTTATTCTACTCTTACTGCTGCTGCTACTACTTCTACTAGCATTGCTAGTGCTAAAAAAATCCCGAATCCCGAATCACAATCAGAATCAAATTCAATTCTTGAAATCTGTTAGAGATCAGTGCATATCTAGAAACTTTAGGAATGTTGATCATGCCTTACACCTGTTTGATACAATGCTTCACATGCGCCCTTTGCCTTTCATTGACGATTTTAATCACATGTTGGGAGCCATTGCAAGATTGAAGCATTACCCAGTAGTCATTTCTCTAATTAAACGAATCGAATCATTTGGTATCTCTCCTGATGTTTATACTCTTACTATTTTGATTAATTGCTTCTGCCATTTGAATCGTCTAGATTTTGGGTTTTCTGTCTTGGCCACAATTTTGAAACTTGGTTATCACCCAAACTCTGTTACTCTAAACACTCTTGTGAAGGGGCTCTGTCTTCAAGGTAACATTGCTGGAGCCGTGAAGTTGGTAGAAGATATGGAGAAGAAAGGGTATCAACCTGATGCATTTACTTCTGGAACGATACTAAATGCTCTGTGTAAGATTGGTAAGACTGATATGGCTATTGGGTTGCTGAGGAAATTGGAAGAAGGAGATTTTGAGCTTAAATTAGGGGCGTATAACACAATCATTGATAGTTTATGTAAGGATAGGTTGGTAACTGAGGCCTTGAACCTTTTATCTGAAATGATGAGTAAAGGCATTCAGCCGGACCTTTTCACTTACAATTCCTTAATTCAAGGCCTATGCAATTTCAGCCGGTGGAGAGAGGCTATTACTTTGTTGAATGAGATGACACAGAGGAAGATCATGCCAAGTGTGAGGACCTTCACCATATTGGTGGACACATATTGCAAAGAGGGGATGTTGATAGAGGCAAAAGAAGTTTTTGATGTGATGATTGAAAGAGGAATCATGCCTAACACAATCACTTACAATTCTCTAATTGATGGTTACTGCTTGCAAAACAAAATGGATGATGCAGTCAAAACATTTAATATGATGGATGAGAGGGATTGTTCACCTGATGCGATTAGCTATAACATATTAATCAATGGATTTTGCAAAAATAAAAGAATTGATGAAGCAAGGAGGCTCTTTGATGAAATGTCCAGCAAGGGAGTGGCTCCCAGCATTGTGACTTATAACACTCTTATCGGTGGGTTTTGTCGAGTGGAGAGACCCAAGGCTGCACTAGACCTATTTCATAAGATGCAGGCATGTGGCCAACTTCCAGATCCCCTAACCTATGCTATCTTGTTGGATGGCCTTTGTAAGAACAAAAAAATTGGGGACGCAATGGCATTGTTTCAAGAGATGGAAGACAAAAAGTTGGACCATGATATTGTGTTTTACAATATCTTGATTGATGGTATGTGCAATGCTGGGGAACTTACAGCTGCAAGAGAAATCTTTAGTAGTCTTCTTGCAAAAGGATTGCAACTTGATGTTCCGACTTACAATGTAATGATCAAAGGGTTTTGCAAAGAGGGGCTAATTGATGAAGCAAGTGAGCTGCTAGAGAAAATGGATGGGAACCATTTCTCTTCTAATGATCGAACATATAACACAATCATCCAAGGGTTGCTGCAACAGAATGAGACAGCAAAGGCTATGGAACTTATTAAGATAATGGTTGACAAGAGTTTTTCAGCAAATGCAACCACTGCATCAATGTTGGTTGACTTGCTAGCTGCAAATCCAACAGATAAAGCACTTCAAGAATTACTTATTAAGACTTTGCCAGTCAATCTATAAGGTGTATGTATATGTGTTGGAAGTGGTTATTTACAGTTTATGAAGTGATGTTTCTTTTCATATCATTGATTTTTTTCCCTTTCAAATTTTTTTGTTTTTTTTTAATCCGTAATTAAATAGGTTTTATTTGAAGTGAAGATTTGGTTGACCCTCACAAGGAGTTATTGGATGGGAGAACTTTACTCTCTATGGAAATTTGATAAATACAAAATAGGTCTTGGGAACCATATCACACAAAAACAATGCGACCAGCTCTCCTAAAATTAGATGTGCTATGTCAACAACATTTTCACAATAAATCATAAGTGGTAAGTTATTATTGGTTTTAATTTGAATTTATCACTTAAATTACTTATTTACTCACTGGTAACAACCAATAATAACTTGTCACTCAAGATTTGTTATAAAAGTGTTGTGGACATAGCTTTTCTCCTCCTAAAATAGCCATAAAAGTTGTACCATGAAAGGAATAAACTTCAATTTGATTTGATTCCAATCTTTTATATATTCTATTGTTTTATAAACTTCAATTTGAATTGTCCAACAAGGGAGTGGCTCCCAAATTTTGTCACTTATTGCAATCTTATAGGTGGGTTTTGTTGAGTGAAGAGACCTCAGGCTGCACTAGAGTTATTCCATAAAAGGCAGACTTGTGGCCAACCTCTAGATCCCCAAACCAATGCTATATTGACAGATGGCCTTTGTAAGAATAAACAAATTGTTGAGGCAATAAAATTGTTTCAGGGGATGGAAGGCAAAACACTAGGCAATGATTTTGTGATTTACAGCATATTGATTGACGGTTTGTGTAATGCTGGGAAACTTATAGTTGCAAGAGAACTCTTTTATAGTGAGCGTTTGGATTCAGATTATTTGAGCTGTGTTTGCCTTTTTTTTCTTTTTTTGAACTAGCGCCTCTTGCACTATTCATGGGACATGAACAGTGTATTAAGGCAAATGCACAATACTTTCAGTGTGAATAGTAGCTTTTTTATTATTTTTTTATTGTTTTTAGTTTTCAATTTTCAGCAAAATAAGCGGTAATCAAACGCACCTATAGTCTACTTGCGAAAGGATTGCAACTCAATGTTTGAACTTACACCATGATGCTCAAAGGGCTTTGCAAAAAGGGATTAATAGATTAAGCGAGTGAGCTGCTTAAGAAAATGAATGAGAACAGTTGTTCACCTAACGATCATACATATAACACAATCATACAAGGGTTATTGCAACACAATGAGACATCAAAGGCAATGAAATATTTCAAAATAATGGTTGACAAGGGTTTTTCAACAAATGCAATAGTTGCAACCATGTTGGTTGACTTGTTGTCATCTAATCAAGTAGATAAGAACATTCAAGAATTGCTTCACAAGTTTGTGTGAAGGAGTTTTAGTTTCTCAAGATCGAGGATAGGTTTCATATTTTTACCCATCACATGTCAATCTGTAAGTGACATGTATTTGTTTTGAGTAAATTTTATATTTTTTATAAGATGATATTTCTCATCATTTATATGTGCAAGATTGATTGTTCCTTTAATTGATCTATCTTTTGTTGAGATTTCATTGTGCACTCATATTGTTGCTTTCGACCTACTTTCGCGGATAGTTATTTCAAATTTTGTCTAATGAAAAGTTAATGCGAAAAATAGTTTTTTTAAAGTTTGGCCTTCTTTGTGGTAATACATCCATTAGCTAGTGGAATTAGCTTTAATAAATGTTCCCTCCAATAAAAATAAGTGTTGGAGTTGCATGTTGAATGTTACAATAAAAATATATATTATGCTTAAATTTAAGGTGTAGTGAATACTTTACTTCTATTTCTATGCTGAATTTGTCTTAGTTTCACATGGTTTCCTGAACTGTATTAGCACTAGACTTGGGAGTTGACTAGTGATAGATCATATTTACTAATTTTAGTTTGTTATTTTGTGGAACGAATGACACATTTGTAATTATTTAAGGAATTCTTGTTGCTTAGTTATTTGTGCAATCCATTTGTTCATGACTTTTTTGGCCCAAAATTCTTCATTTATGAATTCTATTTGTGCATATGGGTATTTTGTTCCAGACTTTTGGTTTGTACATTGTGAAGTTCTTTAGGAAGCTGGAGGAATTTCTCATAAATGTGTTTTCTTATGTACTTATAAAAGAAAATAGTTTTTCTTATGTTGATGATTTGTTTGGTGCTTAATTTGCTTGTGATTCTTTCTTTTTGGTTTCTGGGTTATGTAGAATTGGTGGTATAGATTTAAGGGTTTTTGGTTTTTTTGAAGTTTATTAGGGTATCTTAATTAAGATACAGAAAAGTGTTCTGATTTTTTGTTTGATTCATGATTGAAGGCAATGTCAGATTACCCATCATCTAAGTCAGATTTTTGTAGTTTTAATGCCTAGTGATTTTAGAGGAACCTATTTCGATGTCCGTTGGCAGTTGTGTTAAAAGAATTTTTATTTTCATTTTCCTAAAAAAGGGGAAAAAGAAGCATCATTGAGGACCTGTAATCACTCAACCCATCTGAAGATATCTCTTCCAGATCAGATTTTTTGCCAAGCTTCAAATCCTCCATAAGTCCTTTTTTCTTCTGCTTACCAAGGTATTGGAACCAACCAGCTGCTACCTTCTTTGCTTTTGGGCTCCAGCTCAATTGAATTTCATGAAAATTCCTTTGAATCCCAGTCCATAGCAAGTAAACCTCTTTCACTACTTATCAAAAATAAAAAAGAAATCACAGTATGAAAGAAAAGTGAATGCTTCAAGCAGAATTAAAATGAAAGAATCAATGGTATTTTTTTTTTCGTTTGGTTAAATCTTATTTATATGGAGCTTTGTTACTTTTAAAACTTGATTAGTTTCCCCATTAAGGCAGTTCAAATGTGCAAAACTATTTTTTGGTTTAAAAAAATCTTCTTTAAGAGTATGTAAAGCTGCTGGAGAGTGTAAATGTATTGGAAGGATATTGTGATGGAGTTGCTTCTGTTGGTGTCATAAAATAAAAAGTTATAATATATAGGGATTGATCATCACTTAAAATGATTCTTTCTTACCAGAAACTTCTATATTAAATGTTGTACCAAGTCGAACCTCTCTGGCCTCAATTTTTCTATAAAATTCTAGTGCCTGAAGTGATGTAGTAATAACATTATACTCTCTTCTTTTTTCATCCTACTTGGTGTCTGAGGTGGCATGCACTATTTCTTTGTTGGTTGATGCTTTTTTCCAGTGGTCAATGTTTCAGTGGTCACTTCCTTGTGCTATAAATTTTTATGTTGTTCTATATGTACAGGTAATTGGAAAAGGGGAAAAAAAAAAACTACATTTGGTAGTTAGATTAATTTCCTGACTAATTTATAGTCGACCTTTGTGGAGACATTTTACTCAAGGTGGAGAAATTACTACCAAAACGCGCCTTTCATGGTTGATAGCAATGACTGTGACAATGGTTGCGGCCAGGCATAATCTGTGCCGGATGTTGGGTTCTGGTACTACATATGACCTCCATTGGTAACTATTTATTGTTCTTTTTTTTTATTAGGTGCTTTTCTATTAGTTTTTCATATTATCGAAGAAGTGGAAGTGTGGAACACTATAATTCTGTAATTATCATTACAAATTTGTATATTACTACTATAAAAATTGCTCAACATCATTTTACCTTGGTTATCTGAGTTTAAAATCATAGTAAACAAGTTGCAATTCCACCGAAACAGTTTGTATAGGTGCAACATCTTGGCAAGGCAATTCATACACAGTGCAAACAAGGAAGCAAAAACAAGGGGGAAGGCAATGAGAACAATCGCCACAAGAGATAATTGATCATTGTGAAACCCAAAGTAATCTTTTAAGAAGGCCACAACAGCTTTGGTTTCTCCAAATACCAGGATGTCCTTATTTATATCTCCATATTGTGAAGTAAGCAATCCATTTAGCAACCAAGATGTAGGAGTCAGACAATACAACCAAATCCACCATTTTGGAATTTGCTGCAAGAGTAGTACAACATAATCAGTTCAACTATATATTCATAAGTTTTCACAATCACACACACACTATGGCCTCAATAGAGACAGAGTCTGG
Source organism: Quercus tomentella (assembly GCA_028535165.1). Lineage (NCBI taxonomy): Eukaryota > Viridiplantae > Streptophyta > Magnoliopsida > Fagales > Fagaceae > Quercus > Quercus tomentella. The sequence continues at coordinate 3,212,106 of JAPQVY010000089.1, forward strand.
CAACCTTACCGGTTTCGGAATCAAAAATCCAGCAAAAAGGTTGAATGTTGTGTAGAATCCTGAGGACAAAATTGTAGCTACCATGTAGTTTGGTGTGAATGAAACAAGTAGCATTCCAAGATAATTGTAGTACAGCAAGGAACAAAATGTGACATAGAAGTACCAGGAAACCTTACAAGATGACCCATAATATCCAATCATTGGATATATGATCATCACGAATATGACAGTTTCAATGAAGAGATAGGGAACTTCCACTATCACCTACAAAATTAGTATCCATCACTTTATAAGCTGAAAAAAAGGAAAAACAAGTGGCCCTATCAATATCTTAACTCTCTCTCTCTCTCTCTCTCTCTCTCTCTCCTTCCTTTTTTGGATCAATGGTGATAATATACTACACAAGTGGCATTAACAAGTAGAACATATACAGCAAAGAGGTCATAAATTTCTCATGAACATGTTTGTTAAACAACCCCATATTCCACTGTGTATTCATGTTGTCACTGTCAAAGATCTAGCAAGATTCACCATACATAAAATTGACTTCATTTTAGTTTACAAATAATATCTTGAAATCAAATGTACACTAAATTCAATCAGTTTCAAAGAAAATTATACTTGTGCAAGTGAATAAGCCCATGAAGATTACATCCCTGCAAATTTTTCCCGATACATAATAGTTCGCTCTGTAGCAACATTTGGTAGGACTTTTGAGCAGTTACTTATGCCCAAGAATATCACAGCTGAGTACATTGCCCCAAATATATTGAATACATTCTGCTGGTTATTTCTATAAGTAAAATAATAGTCAAGTCTTTTATCATGTAGAGAAATTTATATATCTTACAGATATAACCTATCTTTAGCAAAGTGAAGATCTACAATTGTAAGAATCATGTTTAACATACATCATAAGTGGCACTCTCATTGTAGTTTCACACTACAAATTCGATTTGTCCAAGGTCACCATTACTAGTAGTTATCTCATGCTGTAAACATTTTTCTGAAGAGAGTGGAAAACTTAAACATATTAAAACTTACATTTTTTTTTCCTTGGTTCCAATATAGTGCCCCAAAAATTAAATCTGATATAAGTGCAAATACGATACTCATCAAGTTGTATGCAAGACTCCTCCAATAAGCCAAATGCTGTTTCCATAGGCAAGATTTGAATTGTCCCCAACCATTTTGTGAAAAGAGTGTAGGAAAAGACAGATCTCTTGAACCAGGAGGTGGACTACTCAACTGCCTTACAAGCTCCTTGTTTTTTCTGCAAATGGGATAATAGTAGGAGTCACATTCAAAGTTTAAAAATGCCAATACAAGTCAAATGTAGGTCATTCATCTTAAGGACACTATTTTACTCCACGCCTACACAATAGATGGCTTTAAGAGAGATTAGCACAATCTTGATACCTTCTAACCTACATCCAGACACATACACATAAACACAGAGAGAGAGAGAGAGAGAGAGAGAGAGAGACCTTTCTAAGCTCCGTTACAATTGAACGCTAATTAAGTGAATGAATAAGTTGAGTTTGAAATGCTCAGCATGGCCAGAGTAGAAGGTTGTAAAACAAATAAAGATTTTTTACTGATATCCCACACACATTGGTTGGCTCAAAATAAGCAAAACAAGGAAAATTTTCTACTTGGAATTCGGCAAAAAGCTTGTTAGGAATAGTTTACACTAAATTCACCTGCAATCTGGTCATCATATGGCTACAACTCTGACATATAAAAACCACCATAACAGAGATTTTGGAAAGAGAGAGATCTGCATAGTACAAATACAACATGTCCATTCTAAACCCTGATTTGTCTCACAATAGATTGTTATATTTTCTATTTTATGCCATATACTTTTAGATCCCAATAATTGAGTTTGTTCCCATTGAGGTCACATAAGAAAGGAAAAATATAATACTGGGCCACCCAATGCTTTTCAGAACAGATGCCAAGCAAATTGTTTGCTTCTTTTGATCTTATTGTCTGACATTAGGAATAAGTATGATAGAATTCAGCATCATCAAAGTTACTTTTGAAATAGAACAAATTATTTGACATTATGTGACATCAAAACCAATGACAATCGTAGTTGAACTCAGCAACTCACTCATATAAAGCAGATTCCCTGTACTTCAGAGCAAAATCTATGCCAAGTTTTGCTTCTGCAGATGTAGAAGTGACGTCTAACATCCATGCTGCCGGATTGTAATTATTTCTAGTCTTTGGAACTCCAGGAATACTCTGTCAGAATATAAGTTGAGTAACAAGAAGATTTATCCTCTTAACTAGTTGAAGAAAATAGTATTACTAAAAGAAGATGAAAGAGGAAAATGCAGAGGATAAATATATTGTTACAGGAAACACAGACCTCAAAATATTCTATAACGCTACTTGAATGCTCTCCTAGTTGTCCAGAGTAAATCAAGTGTCCACCAGTTTTTAGAAGAATTAACTGCAAAAGCAAGAGAAGCATCAGATAAGTAACTCTTCAAGATACAATACTATCCGACACTAGGTCTCATATTCTCTTTTTAGGTAGCAGGTTGGAATGGAGCTTATATAATTATAATCTGGTTGCTCCACAATGGAGTACATTATTTTCTCCATTGTAGCCAAAAGTAAAACCTCTTAGGCCTTTATTTAGCTCTTCAGTACTTATGCATTTATTCCTAAGATTAATAGCACTCCTAGAAGCAATGGAGCACCGCTTCTTGTTTTCAAAAGTAAATTCTATGTACAATTTTAATTTTAAAATGTTCAAAAATAGTATTTTGTTTTACCTCATCAAATGCTTCAAATATGTCAATACTTGGTTGGTGGATAGTACAAACAATTGTTCTTCCTGTATCAGCTGCATTCTTCACAGCTCGCATGACAATTGCAGCTGCTCTTGCAGCCAATCCAGTTGTTGGTTCATCCATGAAGATAATAGAGGGGTTTGCAACAAGCTCCACAGCTATTGTAAGCCGCTTGCGCTACTCATTTGATAGACCAGTAACGCCAGGTATGCCTACTAAAGCATCCTTTATTCCATCAAGCTTAATGGTCTCCAGGACTTCATTTACAAATTCCTGCATGACATGCCACAGCAGCTCTGACAAATTATTATCTCAATGATGAATATAAAACCAAATCTTTGATTGATGTCAGTGCCTGGAGAACTTACAGCTTTAGTTCTTGCGTCTATCTGAGGAGACAGTTGTATTCAAGCAGAAAATATCACTGATTCTTCAACTGTGATTTGAGGAGAATGTATATCTGTTTGTTCACAATAACCTGACACCCTAGCAAATGTTTCTTGGACCTTGGGATACCCCCCAATCTTTATTTGCCCTTCAATATAGCCACTGGTCTTTCTTCCTGCTAGGACATCCAGAAGAGTTGTTTTCCCAGCTCCACTGACACCCATCAATGCTGTAAGAACGCCAGGCCTCAATGCACCCATAATATCAGAAAGAATTTGGAGTCTTTTGTTGGTGAATCCATTTTCTCTCATTTCCTGTGAGCCAAAAAGAAAAGATAAAGACAGGAATTAACATAATAGTGCACAGCTATCATTATAGCAACCACCAGATACTTATACAAAGTTAAATGTGATACCAAGGGGGTGTCAACATAGTACTGCACATCTTGAAACGCTACTGTTAAGGGTGTAAAAGGTAAGACCATCCTACCTGTTAATTAAGACTGGAAACTCATTAAAACACTGGAAAAATATTGCCAAACCTTTATTTGGTTCAATACTAGTCTGTGGAGAGTTAATGATTTGAAGAATAAGCAGAAGAACAATAAAATTGATAAAACCTTTCTTTGATTCAATACTAGTCAGTGGAGGAGAATTTCTAGACTTTTTGTCCTGATGGGTACCATCATGTGAATCTTCACTTCCTCGTATTTTGGAGAGCTTTTCATGTGAGATAATAGCATGAGATGATCCAGGAGCTGAATGTTTATTAAACGAGGATGAATCAACATCTAGCTATTGTTTGATTGCTGTTTAAATTAAAATATAATAAAAATTAAGACAAACTTACACTTCAAGAAGCTTAAGGCCAAGATGTATCCAATGTTGAATACGATTGTGAATCCAAATAGGGCACCTAGTGATATCCAATAAAGATATCCGTCAAAGTTTAACCCTCGGCTTTTAAGTATTTCTTGCCCTATCGTAGTGTTTGTGGAAAGCATCTACCGCACGAAAGGAAAGTAAACTTAGTAGGTAAGAACATCTATTTACTCAGGATGTTAATGTCAAAGTTAATTATAGAAATGGCAGACATTAGAAGGTTTATAGCAGGATTGTTGGTGCACATGCCTCACATCTGAAATTAGTGGCATAGTAGCTAGTATAAGCACATAATCTGTAGTCTACAAGGTTTGGTTGTAATTGAAGTATTCACTACTTCAGTTGCTAGTGTATAAGGCCAGCTAAAATTTTTTACAATTAACAAGTGATATTATAAGAAAATCTATTGAAGTTTTAGTGCTTTAGAAGTAATGAAGCCCCAATACAACATTATGACTTACTGGCTAATATTTTAAAAGAAGCCAAAAGTGGGTGGAAGTAATTAGTGAAGAAGTATTTTTGAATTTGCATAAGCTAACAAAAAATTGGCTAAGATTAGAAAAGGCAGAAGTGGGTGGATGGAGATAGTGAAGAAGGATTTGAACTTCCACTCTACAAGAAAGGTTTGGCCCATCAACTTTATATGTTGTAACAGGAAATAAGATTTATATAGTTGGCACAAAAGTTTGAGATTCAAATTAAAATAACATACTTAAATAAAGACACTAATAATTAGTGAGGACATTTGAGAATTTATCTGATTGGATTTCATTGTTGATCTCTTTGGAAGAGCCATAAAATAACCAGGTATGCCCCTTGCTCATGTGCAGTTGTATCAGCATAAAATAGACAGGATTTTTTGGTATGCAATGAGAGACTCACCTTTTGCCATCGTGGGGCAAGAAATTCATTCAAAGAAAGGCCTATTTCTCCATATGTCAGGGGAGAAACCTAGAAACCCCACTTCAACCAAACAGGCATAGAAGCTGAAACAAAAAAGCACAGCTGATCCTCTCAACTGGTTATATTAGAATGAGATTGGAGAAGAGGTATGATAACCTTACATTGAGTGATAATGAAGCCACCAAATACAAACTGTAAAAATACTGCCAAACTACCAGCAGTCATGGCAGAAGTATGAGTCCGGAAGACTGAAGCCACGAAATGAAACATGGATAATGAAGATAAGTGCGCTGTGAAAAGAAGAATGAACTGGCAGAAGAACCTGAAAACAAAGAAAATTATTAGAGTCATAACAAAAAGAAACTGGGACTGCTTCTGCATTTACATTCCAAATTTTGGACAGCTATATAAATTAAAGGCTAACTTCATTAATTTTTACTAGACAAGAAAGATAAAGTAAACATTGATTTCTATAAAAAAAGAGATAAAAATCTTTAAAACAAGGACACTAATTGATGAACCAAAAATACAGGGAAATGCACAAGTAAATTTACAAATTTTCATGTCAAGTTCACCTTTTGGCCTCAGGACTATATCCAATTACATAATAAGTAAGAGATGTCCAAACTAGAGATTCCACAAATGAAAGTGGAACCTTTAAAACACTTGCTGGGATTGCATATGCCCAAGCTGGGTAAAAACAGAATTCTTTTTGTTTGTAGAATACTTCAAGCCTTTGAAGAGTCATGGCCAACTCTGGAAGTCCGTCAACAAGAAGTATGTCAAGAAAATAAAACAGGGCACCCATATAGTAATTTGCATGAAGAACATCAATATCCGAGTCTGTAAAAATACAGTCATTGTGATACATGCAATGACAAAAAGCTGCAGATAGAAGAGACCAAAGTGAGTTTCAGATTTGCAGGGCCTTTGACAAAGGAAATAAAGAACATGACTGAAATGGGAAGAATGAGAATCGGTTTTAATACAAAAGTACATTTCCTAACCTGAGTTGTTTTGAAGATATATATGAAAGAATTCCTTTTCATGAGAAGAAGCTCCCTTGATGCACATGCTCTAAAAAGTTCCCATTTAGAAAGAGAATACACACTAAAGGAAAGAGTGTCCTTATGGCTTTGGGATTTATCATATGGCTCCGAGAGCTCCTCATCTAGCTTCTTTCCATAAGGAGATTCCTTGAACTTCCTAGAGAACATATCAACTGAAACATAACTGTAAGGTACCTCCATGTGATACCAGTACTGTGCTTGATCTTTTCTAGAGATAACCTGCATAAGGATAGGACAAAGTTTTTCTTTTAAAGAAACAAAAGCTTAAAAAAAAAAAAAAAAAACAAAACAAAACAAATATAAGGCTTTTATGCACTTACCTCTTGGACAAAATCAGCAATCCCTTTCCTCTCAGGACACCTAAAACCCCAGTCCTCAAAATATTCTAGAACATGATCATGTGGACCATGATACACAATATTCCCTTCTGACATTAAAATAAGGTCATCAAAAAGATCAAAGGTTTCTGGTGCTGGCTGAAGAAGTGAAACCAGTACAGTAGCATCTGTGATATGCGCCATCTGCTGAAGACAAGTAACAATTTGAAATGCAGTGGAACTGTCTAAACCATTTGTTATTTCATCCATAAACAGGGCTTTTGTAGGACCTACAATCATCTCCCCTGCCAAATTTTAATTTAATTCCTTGTGGTCAAAATTGTAAGCTGAAATTGGGATTTAGCTATCTCAGTAACACTAGTAAATAACAGAACAACTATCATTCTATTATTCAAACTACCTGTAGTCAATCTTTTTTTCTGAACACCGGAGATACCTCTCCTCATGGCATTTCCAACTAGAGTGTCAGCACAGATATCAAGTGCAAGAATCTGAGAAGCCAAGGCAGCAATAGACATAAACTGATAAGGCATTCATCTGTATAGGAATTACAAGGTACAAGCTTTTCTTTCAGCTTAGTTAAAAGAGAGTGACCGTTAATATGTAATCTGTTTGAAGGGTTCCTTTTAGTCCTTTGACAGAAATTGCCTGTCAGAGAAAATGGTAAGATTAATATAGCAAAATATAACTTATGAATACCATCAAGAGGTAGGAACAAAAGAATATCATAGAATGACATGACCGTGGTGCACAATGCTTTAAATGAACTCGCATAATAATTATTGTACCTAAAGATATTAGAGTTTTGTAACTTCAATCAATAGCTGCACTAACTTTACTATGCTGCACATTGCTTTACTTTGACTTGCATGATAATGCACACGTAGAACCTAGGATTGCAATGTTACATGTTCTAATAAAGGAACATGTTCAAACACATTGTGTGCACTTTCAAATTTGCAAACAAGGAGTATGTTGAAACAAAGAGACAGAGAAATTAAAGAATAAAACTATTCTGAAAGAATCTGCATATTCTCTGTATTTCTGTATATATTGGTACTGTTCAAGGAAGCATATATATAAATATGCTAAATTTTACCTTTGATGATCTCTTGGTTGGACTAAAATTAAGGACAAGTAATGTTCCTAAATTTTAGTTACAATCAAGGGCTAACTTGTGCCAAATAAGATACGCCAATAACATGTGCTAAATGTGATATAAAAAAAAATGATAAATGAGTCTATACACTAACATCTCGCCCCATACTCGAGGTGGTTAGAAGGAAACCATCTTTAGTTTGAAGATGCGAATTGGATGATCAAACTCTTACACATTGCTATGTCTTTTGCTATGGCTATGATTGTTTCCATGTACAGCACAGAATTTCCTCAGAGTAAGGGGATTCAGCCTCAAGGATTCCATCAATACTTTTTGACATTATCAGAAGTTTTTTTTTTTTTTTTTTTTTTTTTTTTTTTTTCATTTTCAAAAAATATTTATCTAATGGATTTGGGTGGGATTTGATTCCATTTTTTTCCCTTTTGCTAATTTTATAGTTTGGGGAGGAGAGAGTTGAATCTTGGATGTCTTTGTTGGAAACACCAGGAAGTACCAATTGAGCTACAAGGTCCGTGATCATATTTGTTGATCAAAACAAAGGGATGTATTTTGACCTTTGTTATTAATTTCTCACATAGCAAAACCACTTGGCATGTCTCCTTCATACATATAAAGAACAGTATTTGAATGATGCTATAGCAGTACAGATAAGTTCACAGACATGAAGGAAAAGAAGACTAGAGATGCAATAGTTACCTTCATGTAAGTGTCTATGTCTGGATCTGGAACAACTCCAGCTTCCTTCTCCCTTTCACTGACCTCCACCATAACCTCTTCATTAGGCCAAAAACAAGTATTATTATTATTATTATTATTATTATCATCATCATTGTTATGAATTAATAGGGAATCCATAACTGAATCATCTTTAAGGAGAATCTCTAAGGAAAAGTTACCTGCTCGGCTTCCAACACCTTAACAACGTGCTGAAAAATCCATTATTTCCCTCACAGTCATCTCATGAATGTGCAGGTCATTTTGGCTAATATAGGATGAAGTCTTTTGGGGAACAAACTCTTCTAGCTTGTATCCATTGTAAGAAATTTCCCCAGTAATCTATTAGAGAAAAGGAGACAGAGGCATAATACAACACTTTCATTACACACTAAAGTATTTGTTTCACATATTTTAATTGTTAACACAAGGGCATAGGTATAATTTAAGAGTTCTTCTACGGCCACAACAAAATCTTACAATATTTTCACAAGCAGCTAAGGGATCAGTTCGCTATAGTCGGTATAGCATATAGACTCTGATATTTCAGTTTTATATGTTAGCATATATTAGGAAATTACCATAATATTTTTTTTATCTCTCACTCTCAATCCCAACAACTCTAAAATGGTATAATAGCTAGAATTTTGAGAATTCCTCTATATTTTAGAATTCCTTCTAGGTATTTTCGACCACTTGAGCATACCAAAAATCAGTAGAAAACCCTTCTCACACTCTGCTAGAAAGTTCTTCCAACCAAGCCAATGGCCTACGCCTTCGCTCACTTGAACATGTTGGCAACTCCAGGCCACTGGTGTAGCCATCCTCTGAACATAATAGTTGTCCTCTGGTCTTCATGGACATGGTTTCCTTCACAAGCATATATTCCAAATTCAAGTTGTCTTCAAGTTTACACTTGATTTTGATGGGGATGTTAGAATAGATTACCAAAAATACCTAAGCCATGATGTATAACACCATAGGCTATCGTGGTTTTGTAATGCATTAGACTATTGTGGTTTAGGCTTACTATACTAAGCCTAATCTATTTTTATATATACCCTACATTAAATATTGTAACATACAGTTCAATATAGCAAAGATGTGACTACTTGTCTTTCCGCCGTAGACATATGCCATCAAGCCGAACTATGTTAATCGATTCTCTTATTTCTACTTTCTCTTTTTACGTGTTTTATTTAATTCTTTCTATTTTAACATTATAAATTTAAAATGTTAGGATCTACATAGGTATTGCTTTGAGCTTTTCTTGATATTTTCTGTAGTGATCATTCTGTAATTTGCATTGCAATTATTGTGAGTGTGAAACCTTGAGAGATTGGTTTAGATTCCTTGATAGAGCCTTTAAAAGGGTGGTCTCCCACAACCCGGGGGACCAAGCAGTAGAGTTATCCTGCAAGAAAGGTAAGGCCATGTAAACACATTTCTAGCCTCATTAAAGCGCATTTTTCAGTTCTCTTTATTGTTAAAAAAAAAAAAAAAAATCATTGAAGCTAAGGACACAACAAAAATTGTAGTGAAATTGTAGAATTCTAGTATAATTTGGGAATGTTGTAAAATTATAGTGAATTTTTAATGTGCCCTTAAACAGACTATTAAAAAAAAAAAAAAAACCTTCTGAATGTATAGTATGAAAATGTATTACAGACTCTAGAAAGTATTTCAAAGTGAAGGGACAATATTCCCCACTCCAAAGCATTATAAATTTATGTATAGAGGTAGTGTATCAATGAAGATTTCATAAAAATGGGATAGCATCAGGTGATAAGAAATTACAGTATAATCTCTTTCCCAATTGAAAATTCTGCACAAAATAAAGCACCTTCGATGAATAAAGCATGACAAGCCAATTATATGTCTCTCACATATCTAAAAAATATACTACAAGTCCTCAAAATTTCCTTAATACACCAATCTAAATCATACAAAGGTTCTTTACTTAATAAAATTTCTGTATATGATACCACTTAGAAGTATCCTGCAAGAAAGATACCATTTAAAGAAGAGATAAAGACAGACCAACAAAGTGAGGAACTCAATTTCAATTATTTTTGTATATAGGCTATAGCTTACCTTCCTGGCTTTATGATACCACTAACGTCATTGATGATGCTTATCTTGGTTTGACTTGACTTTGAACCTGACAACTTAGTGAATACCTGTTAAGAAAGAAAGAAGACAACCTTGATTTTCCAATATTCATACATGTTATATAATAAGTTGATAACTGTAGTTTTAGATAAAATAAATAAACTATTCATAAACTGTAGGTTATACAATTCAGCAAGATTCAGAAAACCCAGGTTACTTCTTGGTTATTGATGCAGAATGAATAGCGTAAAGGTGTTAGATATCGTTCTAGTTAGATATAAACCATTAAATCTATAATTACTTCTTGTAGTCTCAAGAAAAAAAAAAAAAAAAAAACTCTAGTATCCATCATAAATAAAGAACCATATTTTTTTATTAAATTATTGAAAACAAATTCTAAGCCTATTTAAAGGCTCCTAAAAACTTTATTGAAAAGTCAAAATATATCAAAATAGACAAGACTCTAATTTGATAAGGAAAACCTTAAAATCAAGAAAATGGAATCCTAAAATTATGAAAATTACATAAAATTAAGAAAATATAATGAATGACAAAAATTAATCCCATTTTCTTTGCTCTAAGATGGTCATACTGAGACACACAAACGTGCATGTGTATATGCATATTTATACCCCATGATGCCTTTTATTTATTTATTTATTTTTTTTAAACTTCTATGTCAAAGCTAAAAATCCATAAATCAAACTCTGAATTACCCTCCAAAAATGAAAATACTTACAGAGAGTACACTTTTAAGAGAATTCCATAGTGTTGGAAGGGACTTGCCGTGAACCACCTCACATTCAGCCTCCACATGCAAATTTTTGTATCTCACCTCCACAGTGGGCAATTTTACACCAACACGGCAAAAACAATTCATTTTTTGGTAAGCTTCAAAAACAATTCAGACAAATGAACTGTTCATTGGTACATGCATGGAAAAAAACACTAACTCGTTGAGCAATGAAAAAGATAGCAAGAGCAAAGAACAGCAACATAGTATGTGAATTCAATTCTAGCATGCAAGTTTTTGCTTCTCTATCTATGACTTAGTTGGTATGACATCAAATCCATTCAAATTGATTCTACAAACATATGTTGCTTGTATATACTTAGGCATGATTTTTACAAGGAAAAAAAAAAGTGAGTAAAAGGATTACTTGTCTATCCTGTTTTTTTATTTTTCTCAACAAGAGAAGGTTGTCATGCTCAATGTGCTTAATGAGCTTCTCTATGAAGAGATGGCGTTCTTGAGCTCCAAGCTTGGTGACATCTATCACCCTTTTTCCTTTATTATCAGTACCACCAACATCGCCATTATTGTCAAATAAGGATGATCTCGGCCGCTCAAATGTAGGCAATCTCTCAATTGCAGCCCACTGCAGGTCATATTCAGCCATCACCCTTTTTAGAACTCAATCATCAGCTTCTTTGAAAACTTGAGGTATGATGCCGAAAAGATGATCTAATACTTCTTCCTAATTCTGCCAACTTAGTTCTTATTATCTATATATCTCATTTGTACCTGTTAACGAATACACGTCAGTAAAAGTCCCACATAGAAAATACTAAAGAAGTAAAGAGATTAATATAACATAATTAGGTCCAGACTTATGTTTTTGGGTTAAATGGTGTTTTTATATTTTATATTTAGGTTTCAATTGAAATCTCTCCAAAGTGCTATCTTCCCAAAAATACCAACCATTTAAGCCATTTTCATTGAACTTAGAGAGCTTCAATTTGCAAGCAAAAGGTGGAGAAAGATGTTGTAAACTCTCTTTATCATCATTACTTCATCAATCTTCATTGTCTGAGCCTAAGCATAGTGTTGCATGCATGTCTATATATACATATATAGATGTTTCTGTTGTTGATTAATTTAATCTTAAATTCTTAATCTACACAAATCCTTATCACATTCAAAATCTTAGCTATTTAATTTACAACTGAGCAGTTGCGGCTTCAGGAATTTTTTTCAAGGTGGTCATGAAGAAACTTAAATTAAAAAAAATCTAATAAAAAGATAAAGGGAAATGATAACGAGTGCCCTTAAAGCATTGGTTAATAATTCATTTTAGGAAATAATTGACATCACTTTTATGGGAAATGAAAAAAGTTGTTAAAACTTTAATTGCTTTTTTTTTTTTTTTTCTTTTCCCATAAAAACTTTCTTTAACTAGATTGTTAACCAATACCCTAAAAGCACTCATTAGCATGACGCAACCAAATAAAAAAATAAAAAAAAACCCAAATACATGAAGTCTTAAAATTTTCATCTACAATTTTTTTTTTTTTTTTTAAAATTTTGAAATCGTTGCATGATAATCATATTATCAATACTGCAAGTTACATCTTTTTCAAAATTTTAGTTAAATAAAATTTTTCTTGGATTTTTCTTTTTTGTTTCTAAGGACTCAATATATTGTTAAGAGGAACAAAGTTTACGAACAAAATTTGACTACAACTTAGTTGTAGCTTAAGACTACAACTTTCACTAAACAATTAACATAGCTACATATTTTGAAAATTTAACCATTGAATTGTATGTTCTTTATGTTCTAAAAATGCATGTCAAATTTCATGTTAATTGGATGTTATTTACTATTTCATCCATAAACTTATTTTTTACGTATAATTTTAGACTACAAAAATTCGAAATTTAAACATTTGATTGATGACATAAGCTATTGATCTTTAATCTTCTTGAAGTTTTGCAAGTATGGAGGATATAAGAAAAAGAAATGTAATCTAATTGTGGATTTGTCAAAATTTGTATCCATTAAAAAAAAAAAAAATCGAGTGGAGTTGTAGCCTTAGTCTACAACCAAGTTAATTTGTTGCTAAAATTAAGCTTAAAAAAATTTAGGGTGGTCACACAATTTTTTAAGAGTAAACAAATCATAAAATTTTAAAATTTTATATATAATAATGATTTTTTTTTCCATGTCAGGGTGGTCCCATAACCACCATGGCTCTAACGTGGAGCCACCAGTGCAACTAAGGTTTGAATTTTCACTTAACTAGCTTTTTTCGATTTGTATTATTGGTTGAGTGTTAGTGATACTGATAGCTTTTAATAAATAAATTTTATAAGTTGATGTTCCACTAATAATCATAAAAAAGGTAATTAGGACATTTTACTTATTATTATGTTATTGAGGTAGCATGGGCACGAATCACATATCACCACGTTAGTTTGTCTTCTGTAAATCGATAATAAGTTTGGCATTTTTCATATTAGTTTTATAAAATTCATGATTGAATAAGGTATATAACAAAATTCAAGACTAGCGTAGATACGATAGAATTTTAACCTATAACGTCAGGTTCATAATAATTGCTTTTCATCATTATGCTAAGATACCAATTGGTTTTTGGTTTAGGCGGGGCTTGAATCTCAAATTTCTTACTCAACGACAAAAGACTTTACCTAAGCCAGTTGGAATCCCACTTTGTTATAGTTCTGATAATTATGGCTGTGTTTGCCCATGAGATGTTTAGAGCAAGATTGTCTCTTTTTTTTTTTTTTTTTTTCTTTTACAATATAGAAATTCTATTTTACTCTAATCTAAGTGTATATGTGTGTGAAGCTCCCTCCTGGAAATTTGAACCCCGGCCCTTGCCCTCCACACTCCACAAGCATTTATACTTGTGCAGTAACCATCGCACTAAAGGTATGCGGTGGTAGAGCAAGATTGTCTTAAAAGTTACAACTTAGGACTGACCAAATCTTACAATTTGTCCAAGATTGTCTTAAGGGGTCTTTTTTCCTAATGTGGCAGCAACTCCTTAACTGCAGGAAAGGCTTCTGCTTTTATATATAGTATTAGATATAGATATAGATTACAAAACTGAAATGGCAGAAAACAAAAAAACTTAAAGTACTTAACTGAAAATAGATGAAAATAAGAGGTTACAATCTATAATTTCAACCTATCATTAACTAGAGCTAAAAGGTTTTGAACTCTAAACTTTTCTAACTCTAATCTTTCATAATTCTTGTATAATAACGAATTAACACATTTTGTGGAATAAGGATTTTTTATAAAGAATTATTAGTTACTTCTAATGTCCCAATGGCGGTATTCGATTGAACGTGTCTTTGTAAAATGCCTTCAAATTGATACTTGTTTTTATAATAATTTTAGCTTCAATTGAATTAGTTTTTTTTTTTTTTTTGGGGGGTACTAATACTACCATAATCATGTCAAAATCATGAAATATTAACCATGTTATTTACATATTAAATGTATTTCATGCAAAGAGCGGTCACATTTCTATGAAGATTTTTCATGTGTAGAGTATTTTAAATATAAAATATCAAAAAACTTGTAAATTTTAAATAGTGTCATTTTTGTTGAATACCTCAATTCAGTTTCAAATAAATTCTTTTCAAATATTGCTCAAATTCAAGATTCATAAAAATAGGGCCTAGTCAAGGGTCCACTTGACACATTTTAGGGCCAGATGCAAATATAAAAATATATTGTTACTTAATATTTTATAAGAGATATATAAATTTTAAAAAATCCAAATTTTTTATATAATTTAATACATTAATTAGGCTATTTTCATATATTTATAAAAAATATTTAATAAAATAAATTTCATATTTTAGAAGGTCATTTTCTTTTGGCAATGTTGCCCTTCAGTGATTGAACAATTTATTTCAATAATGAATTGGTTTTAAAAAATGTTAATTTTAATTTTATTTTTGATGGAGGGAGAAAAGAAGGGTAAATTTTTTGAAAAATTAAAAAAATTTAATGATTGAGCCGCCATTGTTCTTATGTAGTCCACACTGTTCAATCCACATATTATTGTTTGAGCAAACAAAAAGAAATAGGGGAAAGAAGAGGTTCATTAATTAGAAGGTGCCATAACAATTGAGATGCAAACAAATATTTATGAGAGCAATTTAATTACTTCTAGTCATAGGACTTTCCTAAGTGCAGAAAATAGAATTATTACAAGTTTACAATCATAACGACGGGAAAAATGGGCATTTGCCCCTAATTTTAAAACTATGGAGTAAAATACTCCTATTTTGAAACTATTTAGTAAAATACTCCCTTTTTTAACAAAATTGAGTTTTGTGCAAAACTCGATATCCTTAAAATCGAGTTCTGTCTATATTTTTAAGTGTAACTCGACATTAGCAATGTCAAGTTCCACTTAAATTTTTTTTTTTTTTTTTTTTTTTTTAAATCTAAGTGATTGAACTAACCTATAATTCTATTTTTAGAAAATCAAATTTCAAAATAGGGACACGGTGCTTAATAGTTTCAAAACAGAAATATTGTGCTAGATTTTTTTAAAAATAAGGGCAAAAGCCCATTTTTCCGCCTATAACCACAATGTGGGTTATAAAGTGATATTATATTGTAGAGATAGAAGCCATGACTCGTTAGTGGAACACACATACACATATACACACAAGTCCCAAGATTCTCTTTCCAAAAAGAGTCAACACCAAAAGAAAGTAAACCAACCCAAGGATCCAAATGTGAGTGATATTAAGAAGATCTATATGAAAGGAAAGGAACTTGTCATTGTTGTCAAGTGCAACTCTTTTTTTTCTTTTTTTTTGCTGAATAATTGTCAAGTGCCACTCATGGCTTATAATTAGTACTCATGCAAAGCCACTTTAGTCTACTAGTACAAAGATTTGGATTTTCAGCACGTGCCATAGAAGATAGAAACAATTGCAAGTCTCTCGGCCAAAATTGGGAATTAACCCCATTTTCCCAACTATATAGTTAGTAGGCACGGTTTTGAAACTATATTTTTTAATAACATCTCGAGTTTCTAAAACTCGATTTAGGGCTTATAAATCGAGTCTTAGAGACTCAGTTTTCATGTTTTGATCAAGCCTGACTTGGCCCTTCTCCACGTGGCGTCCACCTGGAAATCAAGTCTCTAAAACTCGATTTATAAGTCGACAATTTGAAGCTCGATTTATGGCTTAGTTTGTGACCACGTGGATTCCAGCTAGATATCAAGCCTTAGAGACTCGGTTTTTAAATGATAATCAAGTTTCTAAGACTCGATTTTCAAGCTGTGGTCCACAAGCCTCCACGTGTTTAGGGCAAGTTGTCCTTAATCCTCATAATGTACACATCCTCACTCAGCAGCTCTCTCCGTTTCCTCCTCCAAAAAACCCAGCAGCACTCTCTTCCTCTCTCACTCACTCTCACTCTCACTCTCATACAAAACTCACCCCCATTAATAAAACTTCAAATCAAACTCCCCCCTCATTTACACATTCTCATGTCAGGTAAGGTTTTTATAACACTCTCTTTAGTGACTATTTTTTTTAAGGTTTTTTTATGGGTATATCATGAATATTTTTTTTGTTTGGTTTGATATTTTTCTTTATATTTTTGATAGAATGATTTGAAGGTTTGTAATGGGGTGAGTTGTGTGTTTAGTTTTTTTTTTTGTTTGAGTATGATTAATGATTTTTTTATAGAAACAAATTATAATAATTGAGTGTGTTTGTATGTGATAGGGTGAGTATATGCAAATGTGGGGTTTGTAATATGCATATGCTTTTATGAAAAGTAAAAAATATTGTAGATATATTTGTATTGTTAGGCTTTTTATCATGACTATTTTTGTTGTTGTTTGGTTTGATATTTTCCTTTATATTTTTGTTAGAATGATTTGAAATTTTGTAATGGGGGTGAGTTTTGTCTTTAGTTTTTTTTATTTGTTTAAGTATGAAATGATAATGATTGAGTGTGTTTGTATGTAATGTGGGGTGAGTATATGCAAATGTGGGGTGACAAGTTGTAATTTTTGTACTTTGAGTAGATAGAAAAGGTTTTGCAATTGATGTTAAATGAAAGAGATAAAATATGTCACTAACATATTACACTTGACTCTAATAGGTTCACAATCTCTAAAGAATATTGATATAAATGTATACTACGGTGGACCCCTTGTCAATCCTGAAGAGATTGACAGATTCCCATTTAGAGGGTCGGGTATCGAATGCTACTACATGATGATACGTCATAAGTTGAAGACGTTGAATGATTTGAAGAGGAAAATAATGGAAGAATTGAATTTGAACCCTACTTGTTATGACATAAAGATTATTTATAGTTACCCACAAGAAGTTCTTCATGAATGGATAAATTACGGGTATATGGCGATCAAAGAAGACAAACATGTAAAGATCATATTTAATAGGATCCATAAAATGCCCCAAGTAAATGCTACTGAGTTGTACGTAAGCTCGGAGCTGCTTGCAGAAGTTGATACTGAGGAGGTGCAACAAACAACTACAACTTTACAATTTATAGCCCTAGATGATGAATGCACTACAATGGGAGGCTATACAATGGGAGGTTATACGCTCCCATCTCAAGATCATGCTGCCAATACTGGTGAAACACTCCAACCTCAAGAGACACATTTAGGGGAGCAAGATGAAGACGAAGATCATGCTGCGAATAATGGTGAAAATCTTGATGATATGGATGAGTACGAAGAGAGGATTGAGTGAGGCGACTTTGACAGGGATGTGGATGACCATGAACTTGTTTCCAATTTTGAAGAGGAAAATATGGAGTACCATGATGAAGGTGATGCAGACGATGATATTGGCATCAAGCATGATACAAATACGACCACTGCCTACACACCTCCTGCCGAGTCATTCTACGCAAATACTTGGGAAAATATAGTTGATCATTCATGTCTTCAGATACCATTTGTTTCTACTTTAGAAGATGAGATGCATTTTAGTAAAGGGTTGACTTTTGCAAATAAAGAAGCGGTGAAGCGTGCATTGATAATATTCGCAGCAAAGGATAATAGAAATTTTATAATCCGGAGGTCGACCAAAACTAAATTGTGTGCCGCATGCATTGACACCAACTGCAAGTGATACGTTGAGGCATTCATGAAGGCTAAACTTAATGGTCTGTGGATGGTCACGTCTTATATGGGTCCACACAGTTGTATACCCTTTAGCCTGCGAAGAGACAGTAAAATGATGGATTCTAATTTTGTTGCATCAGAAATTGTGGAAAAATTGCGACAAAATCACACTGCTCATATTGATGAGCTCTGGGAGATCATACATACTAAGTATAATCATGAGCTTTCTTACTATAAGGTATGAAACACAAAACAAAAGGCAATTGCTAAGATATTTGGGAATTAGGAGGAGTCTTACCAAAGGTTGCGAAAGTTGTTTTTGGCATACTTGGATTAGGATTCGAGTGCCCAGTACAACTATTACACCATACTTAGGGACATAGCCGGTACTATGTTACTGTGCTATGTATTTTGGGCATTCGCTCCATGCATTGCTGCATTCAGTTATTGCAGGCTAGTGATCAGTATTGACGGGACTCATTTGTATGGCAAATATCGAGGGGTGTTGATGATTGCAATTGCAACCGATGCTAACCAAAAGGTTTTACTTCTCGCCTTTGCTGTTGTGGACAAGGAGTTAGGGCCTAGTTGGGGCTGGTTTTTAGAGTGTCTCAGGATTTCGATAGGGCATGTGATACCTAACAAGGGCATTTGCATTATTTCTGACCGACATAAAGGTATCAAATGCGCCATTGCAGAGTGGGCTAGAGGTGATGACGAAAGCTTATGGGTATTTCATCGATATTGCCTTCGACATGTTGCTAGCAACTTCAACACACACTTTGATGACCCGACTCTAAAGGCATTGGCCTTGAAAGTTGGATATGCGACTCATGAAGCTAAATTTGAGTCCATAATGCAAACCATTAAGGATGTCAAGATTAATGCACTGAGGACTGTAGACCTTGATGATCTGCATCTTGCATGCTATATGTCATACACATATATAATAAGTGAGGATCTAGACAAATGGACCCAGTCACATGATGGTGGAAAATGTTACGGGGCAATGACAACCAATATCTCTGAGTGTTTTAATGGGGTACTTAAAGGTGCCCGTGGTTTGCCCATTGCTGCAATAGTTGAGTTCACTTGGTGTAAACTTGTTGCATATTTCCATGATCGACATAAAGAAATTACTTCTGATCTCTCTCGAGGTAAGGTGTGGAGTGATTATGTAATGGGGATCTATACTAAAAATGTGCAGAAAACTTCAAGACACACTTTGAGGGCATTTAATCATGAAACTGGTGTATATCAAACGGTTACCCTGTACAACGACCATAGAGGTAGAGGGGGAAACCATAGTCATGAAGTGCACGTATTTGCTAGAACATGTGGTTGTGGAAAGTGGCAAAACATTAAGATCCCTTGTTCACATGCAATTAAAGTTTTGCAGCAACTACATCTCGATGCGACTAGCTATATTGACCCATGTTACAGTTTGGACAACGCCATTCACACATATTCACATCAATTTGTGGTGCCAAAGTTAGAGTCATTATGGAGGGACATTCGTGGACCACGATGGGTGCCTGACCCAAGTCTGTTGCGGGCCAAAGGTCGTCCTGTGAAGTCAAGAATAAGGAATGAAATGGATGGGGTACGGCGAGAATGGGGAAGCTGGAGGGAAGATTCGGACTTGAGGGAGATTCAACCGAGGCAGTGATGTGGAGTGTGTCATGAATAGGGGCATAACCGCAGAAGATGTCCCAATTCCCATGGGGCTTCGACAAGCGATTCTCGTGGGGCTTCGACAAGCGGTAGTGCTACAAAATAGGCAAATGTTGTCGCTGTTTTTATATAATATGCTCAGAATTTCTTTTGCTTTTTGTTCTTCGCATTTGGGAACTAACGACCGTATTTTAATGTTTGTCAGGTGAGCGGAGACTCGATTTTGGAATGGCATTGTATATGGGAGTTGTGGTTATCTTCGGTATGAACAAGTGCTAGTCATGTAGACTATGCTGTATTAGTATGAACAAGTGCTAGGCGACTATATAGACTATGTTGTATCGACTCAGTTGTTATTTTGTTTATTACTGAATGTTGTTGTAATTGAACCATTCGCTTACATTAGTTGCATTGTGCAGCTTTTGCCTATAATGCCAGCAATGATATTACCTTGGCATTAGTAGCTAGTACTTTGACTGGTATCATAATATATTATATATTCTCGTATCTAGTTGTTTACAGTGCCCATGTGATGTGTTCTGGATCTGGTTTACTGCTGCAGGGGAATAAAAAAAAATTCCCCTGGTTTACTGCTGCAGGTGAGGGAAGGGGAAAAAAAAAATTCCTATGGAAGACTCAATTTCCATTTGGGTGGCATATTCGTAAATAACAAAACTGTATTTTAATAAAAAAAAGCACAAATCGAGTTTCAAAAACTTGATTTATATAAAATCGTGTTTCAAAGACTCGATTTTTACTGGGTAATTTTCTAGTGGCATTTGGCTGTAAATAATTCTGAACTCTTTGCCTGACATGCTCGCTGCTACTAAACTCGAGTACTGAATGGAAATCAAGTGTCTAATGCTCGATTTATACTAATGGAACTCGAGTATATAATACTTGAGTTCCACTAGAATTTTTTATTTCATTTTATTTTATTTTATTTTATTTTTTATTTCAGAACTCTATTTGAAAGCAAACCACCTTAAAAATAAAACCAAACTACATGAGAACTACCTAGACAGTTGGGACTTGCATTTATTTTAAACATATTTTATTAAAAATAAAACCAACCAAACTACCTAGACAACTAGGACATGCTTTTATTACCTGGCAGATCACACAAGCTTAGAAGCTAGAATAACAATTACGAATAGCGGCACATATTGTACATAAAGAAACACTGAGGCCCCAACACATGAGAACAGACACATAAGGAGAGATGTGTAAGTGTGCAATCATTAATAAAAGTCTACACAAGTTAAAAGCATTTATCTAATGGCATTGCTTTCAAGCCTTGGAAAAATGTTACACTCCAGCAAGCTCACCTCACTACACTTATGTCTTTTGCTGCAACATAATTAAATTTACAAAATTTTGATAAATAAAAAAAAGGACTCAGCTACTATAAGACTACACTGGTAAAAACTCCTTTCCTCACTTTCTGCTTACATCTCACAAAGCCAAGGCCGCTTGAAATACTCTATTGTCAATCAACCTTCGTAGCCATAACCTGATAAAAACAAAACCGAAAACAAAGGCATGTAGTTTAGTTTAGTATCTATTTTTGAACAACATAAGCAAAGGGCAGAGTTATAATTTTTAGCACTACAGAATACCACTTGTCCATGGGGTTGCCAGCAGGCATTGGCTTTTTCAAAAATAACCCTTCCCCCCCACTTCTGTCCAACCCACCCACAGGCAAAAAAGAATGCCATCAAATGTATTGGCTTTTTCAAAAATGTAATTGTCATGTGATTTTCGGCTACCATTTCAATCAAAGAACACCTAGATTTTGTAGAAATAGCATTACCCTAAATAGATGGCTAGTTCATCTTGGACTACTAGAAGTATCAATTTATCCTATATTTGTTATAAATAGCACGCTTGCCCATTTTTAGTGTTTCTTCATCAAGCAATAGTAAAGTAATGCAGCTAAAGTAATAGGACATATCAGTGCATGGTTTTTTGCAAAATATTAATCATGAAGATTAAAAAAACACTCACCTGCACACTTTCTCTGGTGTCACATATAACAGCTTGTATTTACAGTAATCAGAGCTCTCTAAGGATCTCCTGCTGTTCTGTCCATTCCATATTGGCACTTAAGTAAGCAGCAGGTATGTTTGCCTAAGTGCAACTCAAAGAGGAAAAAAAATGAATATCGTTCAATAAGCAGCACATAAATAGTCCAGATGGTATTGAAGGCTGCAGACGTCAGTGATAATGCAAACATTACCTGCAATAGATGCATTATCTGATCTTGAATAAGTGACGCGAGGGGAGAAATTACCAATGTTATAACTGGACAGATAAGAGCAGGGAGCTGCAAGGAAAAAAAAAAAAAAAACAAACAAACAAAAAATTCCAAAGTGTAAACTCCCATAATGCAAACGACAAAAAGTTAAATTTCCCAATATTAAGAAGGGAACCCTGTATACAAGTTGCTTCATCTAGAATACCACTAAAATCAAGCATATAAGAAAATGAACAGGCAAAACAGGCCAGAATTATGAATGATGTACTGAGAATGAAAATAGTAAACAGTAACCTAGCCTTTACTTTTGGCTCTTTCTTCTTGGATTCAATTCCCTTATCCCCTCTCTTTTCATCTATATATATATAAAAGCAGAAGCTGAGAGAAAATGAGTTCCTAGAATTAAGGAGATAATGACAAATAGGAAAAGTTCTTACCTAAAATTCAGACATGTGTAACTTTAAAAAGCGATACATTATATTCTTTCATAATGCTATAACACCGTTTAAAAACGATAAATTATAATTTTTCACTACGTTAAATACTGTTTGAAGCCCTCTTGGTATAAAATAAAACTAACCGGCTAAGACAAAAAAAAGAAAAGAAAGATTGCTACACGGAGAAAGGAGAAAGAGAGACCGAGAGAAAAGTGAGACAGAAAAATAGAGAGGCAGAGAACGGAGAAGGAGAGAGAGATTGAGAGATCAAAAACTGCAGTTTGCAATCAAGAATGAAAAGATGTCTCTCACTTCCTGTTAGATTTTCCGCCATCACCGTAAGCCTCCACTCGCTACCCGACCATCGGAATCACTACTGGTAAGTTCTGTTTTAAATTTAAAAATTTAGGGTTTTGGGTTTTTATTTGGAGAATCAATTGGGTGTTAATTATGATTTAGATTGGTATTTTGGGTCAGATTTGGTTTTGATTAAGGGATACGAAGATAGAGGAACCAAGCAGAGTTCGTAGCGATACAGAGAAAGGGAAGGAGACAAAAAAAAAGTTTGCGGCACAGTGGAGATTCGACTGAAACTGAAAGGTCAAGAAGGATTCCCCAATTTTCTTTTGTTGGATTTATATTTTGGGTTAGAATCCAATCCTACTTTTAATTTTGATTTTAGGTTTTTGAATGTTTTGGTAGATATTTAGATTCCAAAAACAGCGATTGATAGAGATCATAAGGCAGAGAGAGAAAGATTTGAGGACTGCCATTACTGCCATTCTGGCCTTCCACAATCATGATTCATCCGGTCTCTCGCTGACTTGCTATCAGCAAGTTTCGATTTTGTAAAACATTTTTTACTTTTTGAGAAAGAAATTGGCGTTAAATATTATTTAGGCTTGGGATTGTTTTTGCTATACGTATTTGGCTGAGATTAAGGTATTTTGATTATTTTGCTTTGATTGTTTTTGCTTAAACCTTATGACTGACAACCTTTTGCTGTTTACATATAAAGAAACCGAAACATTTAGAATCAACATTAAGAGAAAGTTCGTAACTGTAAGTCACGCACAAAGACGAAGAGATGGACAGCGAGAAAGAGGAAACAGAGTATTCCCACCCATTGGCAGGTAAAGCTTTTAAATAAAAATAACAAATTCGGCTTTAAAGTCTAGAATTTGGGTTGGAATCCGTTTGAACTAAAGTCTTTTGGTTAGAATCAAATAGTTGCTTTAAGAGATTTATTTTATTTTGGGTATTTGTGTTAGATTTAATTTTGTTTAGGGTATTTGTTTTTATAAAACATCAATTGACTCAAATTTAAACTTCGCTTTTAAGATAATGTGGTGTTGAAGAACTCGCGTGGCTAACATGTTTTATTCTTTACAAATTCTCCTCACAGTTTAAAAAAAATCATGTGGGTTGCATGTTTTGTTCATTAAGAATGATACTGCAGTCCCATGGTTTTTCCTATATTTGCTAGGGATTGACAAGCGATATTTTAATTAGTTCATGCATGTGATTTGTATAGTGTATATTAGGTTATAGTACCATGGTATCTACAGAAAGGAATAGCTCATGAGATTAATGTTCATAGTTTTCCCACTTTTTTTTTTTTTTTTTTACTTCTTTTATCTTTATGTTTATTGCCTAAATGATATCCTTTTTTTGTTGCTGGCAAACCCACATGAAGAAACCATGTTTGAATGAGACATCTATAACTGATGAATTTTCACCCTGCCAATCCTGTTTTGAATGTACCTATTATATGATTTATATCATTATCATATAAAATATGAGTGGGGTGGGGGGTTAAATTGTGCTGCTTCTTATTTGCTAAATGCTTACTATAAGTTTATACCACATGCATGTTTGAGTCTAGGAAAATCCTTATCCTTTGTTCTGTGTTTTAGGACTATGCATGATTTGTTGTTCTGTTTGAATTTTTTATTAGTTTTTTTTTTTTGAAGGGAAGAGACGAATTTTTTATTAGTTATGTACACAATGCAAGTTAATTTAATTTCTTTGTTTGACTTGATTTCATGTGTTATAATTCAAATCCTCAGACCCACCTTATTAACCAATATTATTGACAAAGTTATATTATAATGAAAGTTTTTTGTTATGTTCTATAATTTCACAGCTCTAACACAAGAGTTCCTTTTCTCCCCCAACTTGGATCAAGCCACATTGGTTTTTGCTGGACTTAGGAAGAATTTTCTTATATTAAATGGGCATTCAAAAAAATTAGGATGTATATAAAAATTTTTTTTGAACAAACTTACATTGGAGAGTTGGAGTTGACCATGAAAGGAGACCCATTTCTTGGTCTCTCTCTCTGACTCCTTAGTATATGGCATCTAGACTCACTATTTAGTCTGGTTTTTCTTCTTTTTCTTCTTCTTCTTCGTCCTTACTTCTTTGTCCCTTTTACAGTTTTTTACTTATGAATCTCTAAGTCGAAGGTTTCTTTTTTCACGTTACAATTTGCTGGATTGCTCCAACTCCACGTGTGGCTCACGTGTTCTAGCCACTAGCTATCACCCACTTCAATATATTTACTATTTTATTTGTTAATTTTACCATTTCATTAGTGTTTTTAGGACAATAACATTTCATTCGTTTTTTTTCCAGTTTCCAAAAAGTGAATTTGACACTTGATGTGGTTTCTTTGTTTGCTAGCAAAACACTTCTTGGTATTTATATCATCATTTTTTGCTCTTTACTCCACTAATTATTTTTTGGAAACAACTTATTTTTACCCCCTCCTATTACTAAAATAATTTTAATTATTGATAGATTTTGTAGCTATCTGAATTCTGGGCTGTACATGAACCACTAACAAATGGAGAATCAAGGTTTGATTAGTCGTGGTCCAAACCTTCATTTTCATATTTAAATTTTCACTGAACATTACCTTTTACAATTCAACCCATATTTTCAACGTTTTCTTAGGCTTCGTTTGCAGTATTTCTTTCATCTTTCTCTACTGCAATTTAAAATTGCTATGCTTTTTTTTTTTTTTTTTTTGAGCAATCGGAAATAATGGCTGCAATTATATGGACTGCCCTCTTTGCATTTTCACTAAAAATAGTGAACACCAGTTACAGATCACACGCATGATACAATGCACTTGAAATTCCACTAGACATGAATTGGATCTTATCTTCTATTGTAGGACTTTAAAAGTAGGAAGTAAGGCTATAGCATTTGATGCAACATGAAAAATAGTTTGCAATCTCTGTTCTAATGGTTTTGAGATGTCATTTTTTGGTTTCACATGTTGTGCAAACCAAAAACCAGCTCAGCTAGATGTTGCATAGATCACTATTATCCATAGAAACATCATGCCAAGTTAAATTAAATTATAGGGAGTAGATATATCATAGTCCAAAGAGAATAATTGCACAGATCACTATTACCCATAGAAATCCTTGGGTAAAGCATAAGTGAAAACCAGATTTCGCTTATACTTGAGCTCACTACATTTTCTATTTTAGAGCATTTTGGTTTCTTAAGTTATATTTAAACTTAATTAATCTGTGCCTTGCTACTTTGTGTTTTGTCAGTTGGGCATGAAATATAGATGTGGTTTTGATCTTTGCAATATGTGTTGAGCATGGGAGTTATATCATTTTTGTGAAATGAAAGTTATGTTTTTCTCACCTCTAAGTTTAACTATTTGATCGTCTGGGTGTTTTTTTTAAATATTATTAGATATTATTCTCATATACTTTAAATGAAAACATGACAACCCCACATACATCTTCCAAACCTCTCCTACCAATAGATCATAAAATTACAAATAGGAACAAACGTGTAGCCCTTCACATCATGACCTCGGCATTCCCAACTACTTGCTATAGCACATCAAAAATCAAATGAAAAAACAAATTATGTATATTTTTTCAGTTATAATCTCTTTATAATATCTAGTAAAGAATTATTAAAAGTAATTTTGTCTTTATATTTTGGTTCCTTCAACTTCCATGCAACATCCCCACACTTGAATTAATTCTCATAAGTATCTAAATCTCTCATACATCTCCTTACGATTTAGAGCCCAAAAGAAATGAAAAAGAAAAGTTAATTCTTTTTTCTCTCATTGCAACCTCAGGAACAATTTGAACCGCACATACATGATGATAAATATAGCAGAGGCATTCTGGCATGAATCTCAAGTTTGAAGCTTCTCCCCATATAAGGAGATAATTGTTGGGTGCACTGCACCATGTTCCAGCCCACACTTTGTCTTAGCTCATTAAATGAGCTTGTAGAAAAATTGGCAAGAAGTCAGCAAAGCAAATTGAACTTGCTGGAGGAGCTTGTCCGAAAGAGAAGAAATTGGGTTCATCTTTCCTCTATAATTATGTACAAAAGTCAGCATTAGTAATTGGGTTGGTTGGCTTAGGCGTGTCCAACATGCTAAGGAAGAAAGAAAAGAAAGAAGCAAAAGCAAGAGTCATTCTGCTATGGCAGAGCTGAAGAAAAGAGAAAAGAAACAAGCAAGGCCATTCGGCCAATGAGAGCTGAAAAAGGAGATTTTGGTTGAAGCAAAGTCAAAGTAAGTGGCTTGCATTTAATGTGACTTGATGAGAAGAGTGTGAAAGGAAGAAAATAGGAAAAGATGAAGAAATAAAGGTAGAGGCCATTCGGCCATTTGGGAAAAGGGCTGAAGAAGTGAAGTCCCAAAAGAAAAGAAGTGAAAGTCCCAAAGTGTGAGGACTAGTGCAGTATTGAAGAGCTGCGTGAGTGAGAGCAAGCAAGAGAGAAGAGAAAAATAGAGAGAGTAAGAGAAAATACACAGTGAAGAAGAGAGCAGTGAGTGAAAAGAAAAAGAGAGTTTTTTTTACTCAAGTTGTATCTCTAAGTGTTGTAATCTCTATTTTATATAGTGAAATTATTCAGAGTTTGTCCCGTGGTTTTTCCCTTCAAGGAGAAAGAGTTTCCACGTAAATCTTTGTGTTTTTGTGTGGTTGTGCTTCCGCTGTGCTTGCTAAAATTTATTCACAGTAATATAGAATTTTTCCCAACAATATAAACCCATGTATAGTAATTTCCGCTGCTGCACTTCTTGTTGAATTGTTGGTAACCTGCCAATTAAAAAAGCCATAAAGTAAGAGCAATATATCAAATCATGAGTGCCTGACCATTTAGCATCAACTAGCATGAAAGAGAATAGGAAACACACAAACAGAGAAATTAAGGTGCTTTTTAAGTACCAACTACAGCAGAAGGAAGCAGCAGTATAGCACTGTTGCACGCAACACTATAACTAACCCACTTGGCACTTCAAAACAAAACATATTTTTGAAATAAATAAAAACTAAAAAACAGGAAGCCTCACCAAAGGCTGCTTTTGTTTTGCGATCCAAATACTTGCACCACCTTTTGTAGTTTTTAAAAAGTTTCTTCATCACTTCTGTCAGAGCACGATCATCCAACTAAAGAGGCAAAAAGTAGCATATGTTATGGAAAATTAAAGATTGTCTCAGAAAGTAAAAATAAAATCCCGAGCAATCTAAGAAAAATAAGACCCTTGGGTTGCTGATCAGGCTTTGGGAATTGTCTTATGTGCACATTTGCAAGCAACAGAATCAAGTGCTCCCTTTGATTCTCAACATTATCTTTCTGTATATTAATAAATGGAAAGTAGCCTGCTGATTAAACATGAAAAACCAAGTAATTACAATAGGGAAGAAGAGTAGGAAAGGGTGTAGCTCAATTACAATAGGTAGAAGACGAGCGAATTTCAGAAGAGTGGGTCCCACAAAGATAGCGGAGAGAGACTGAAGAGAGAGAGAATTTGTTATAAACAACCTGCTGCGTTTGTCTGTAGCAGTGGCCTCCTAATTTTTTTTTTTTTTTTTTTTTTAAGAATAAAAGTATATAATATAGGGATTTATTTTTGCTAAAACGGGGATTACATATAAAGTTTTCAGATAAATACTTGGACCTCGAGAGAATAGCCAAGAAAGGGTAAGAAATAATTTAATCAGAAATATATATAAGTTATGTTGACATCATTTAGGTCATCATATAATTAAGTAAATTATTCATTTAATCTATTAAAACATACGTGATTTTATTACATAGTTAATTAAGAATGAGGAATTTTTGTGTGTGCGTGCCAAACATTAAGATTGAAAAATATGGGATGGTTTGATTTAGGCTAAAATGTAAAACTGATCTTTTAACTTTTTTTTTTCAGATTTCATTTCAGTCCTTTAACTTTACTTTCATTCATTTTAGTCCTTTAAGTTTCAGATTTATTCAATTAAGGCATTTCCATTAACTTTTGTTAAAATTTAAAAAAAAAAAAGATCTGAAAAATATTTTCAATCATTAATTGAATTTTTTTAATTTAAAAATTTTGAAGAAAAATTTATAAAATTGAAAAATTAACCACAATATATAACACAAGTTGTTGGAAAAACCTTAATTGAATAAATTTGAAAGTTAGAGGACTGAAATGAATAAAAGTAGAATTAGATGACTGAAATGAAATCTGAAGAAACTTAGAGGGTCAGTTTTGCTTTTTACCTTTTGATTTGTCAATTCTAGATAAAATTGTTTTACCTATTTTGGAAAATTGTTTTACTTATTTGGGAAAATTTACAATTGGCAATGCAATTTACAAATTGAGCTAATTCGTTAATTTATAATATAAAATTTTAAACTTTAATATGGAGTGTCATATATATATATATATATATATGTGTGTGTGCGCGCGCGCGCGTAGTTTTTGTTGTAGCCATGCATGGAATCCATGCAGTCGAATATGTTGTCACCAAAAACGCTGGGAACAGTCCTGGTGGAGTTCGATTCCACAATGAAATTGTGTCTGAATACAGTAAGCAAACTTTGATTTCTGCCACAGATTTCACATGGAGGCTGTGAGCTTGTTTATCGATGACATGGATGGAGTTGCTTATGCTAGCAACAATGAGATCCATGTTAGTGCAAGGTACATCAATGGCTATATATTTTGGCAATGTGAAAATAGAAATCACTGGTGTATGTGTTATACCATGAAAGTACACACATATGGCAGTGGAATGGTAATGGACAAAGTACTCAAAGAGGATTGATCGAAGGAATTGCTAATTATGTGAGGTTGAAGGCAGGGTATGCGCTGATCCAAGAACATCTAATAAGTTACAGTTTGTATATATGGTTGACCAAATATTAGTATGTTAAAATAAGTTACAATATAAACAGGTTTCAATTGTAAATTTGTAAAAATCAATATATTATCAATTTTCAATAGTAATATTATTATTCGATTTTTACTATACTCGAATATTTTTTGTATTAACTTGTTATAATATTTTAGGCAAATGGATAATGCAAGAAGCTAAAATTGCATGGACCCCACAAAAAAAAAAAAAAAAATTGTCTTTCACCTAGTAGGCCTGCCAGCACACAGCTCTGGGCTTCACTCTCCATTCCCTCGGTACCTGCTGTCCTTACCTCACAGACCTCACAATGTAATCATTCCTACGGTTTGGGCATTCTCTCTGCCCCATAGGCCATAGCTTCCACACTTCGGCCCTTGCAAATGATAACTTTTGTCAAGCAGATGATAATTTTGTCCCATCATTTACTTATTTTTCATTCTCTTAATTAAGCCCATTATATTTATATAGTTACCGAATCTTCTTACAAGCTTTATGTAATATAATTGATAATACGTTTTTTTTATAGTACTATTAACTTTTAATATTTTTTTAAAAAAAACACAATTATTTATTTATTTATAATTTATTAAGATGATAAATTTTGATTACATTGCCAGTAGTCTTATTTCTCAACTAATACTTCTTAGTGTTTCAATTGAGACATTTTCAAATATCCTAACCCCATTATAACTATTGAATTATACCTTATCATTTGATAGGTAAAAAACAAAAAAACAATAACCGATAATGAATTGAAAAAGAACCCTCTTCATTCTAGACAAGACAAAATTTTTTTACAAGCTTTGGGATCTAATCCATAGAAATTGACCTGGCCGATGGGTCAATTTTTACAAGACATCTTTCTTGGGTTTTAGAAAGGGGCAAAGGGGTACAAGCTTTGGGATCTAGTTGCAAAAAAAGTGGTGATAAGCAGATATGCTGTCTTTGTTGAAAAGTCAATGACAAAAGCTTTCAGAAGGGAAGAGGAATCTTAGGTAGTAGGAAGTAGTAGTGACAGCGGTAAATTAGTCATGCAGGTGGAGCTAGATGAAGTGGAGTCTTGGCTCAAAAAGGAACCTTACATTTGTGATTAAGAACATCACAATACAATATTAGATAGACCTAAACACAACAAAAGACCACCAGTCAAGTATGGTTTCGAGGATCTTGCTTCTTATTGTTTACTAATCAGTAATAGTGGTCCTTCCACATTTCATGAAGCAATTGATAGCTCTGAAAGGGACAAGTGGAAGGAAGCTATGGTGAAGGATATGTAATCCTTGAATAAGAACAAGACTTAAAGTTGTCAAAACATCGAAAGGGAAAGAAATCGATAGGTTGTAAGTAGGTGTCCAGAAAGAAAGATGATGTGTTAATTGCTGCTAAAAGCATGTGTGAGGTTGACAGACAAAAGTTTTTGCTACGCAATGAGTTTAAAATGAAACTTTAAGACATGTTAAAGGTCCTAGATGCAAGTGCTATTGGGTATTTGATGTAAGCAATGGTTTACACTAAGCTGGATTTGGCTTTTGCAGTGAGTAATATCAACAAGTACATGGTGAACCCTAATATAGAGCACTGGAATGTAGCGAAGTGGATATTCAAATACTTGAAAGGTTCTTTGAAACATGGAATCTTGTTTGCAGGGCAACAAGGTGTAAGCCGACTACAAGTTATATTCTCTTATTATCATGCGGCCTATCTGTTGGAGATCCAGATTATAATCTGTAATAGCCATGTCTATTACTGAAGCTGAATACATTGCTGCAAATGAAGTTGCAAAGGAAGCACCATGGTTGAAAGGGATAGTCAAAGAGCTTGGTTTAAACCAAGGTAGAGTTCAGTTGCATTGTGATAGTCACAATGTCATTTATTTGGCAAAACATCTGGTTTATCTTGCTATGAGGTTCCACAAGATAAGGGAGTTAATTGTTACAAAAGAAATTTTTCTTGAGAATGTACACACTTTGGAGAATGTAGGTGATATGACGATGAAGCCAGTTCCAATGGACAAGTTCAAGCATTGCTTGGACTTGATTGGTGTTTGTAGTTTGTGATAGTCTTAAGGGGCTATGGTGGTGTCGACAAAGGTGTCAACTCATGGGGCTTGACCAAGTTCGAGCGAAGGTGCAAATTTGTTAAGTCAGTAGCATGTATTTGGTCAAAGTAGGTTTGCATAGTCCTAGTAGTAATAGAACTTTACTTTGGTTGTTTATGACATACACTAGAAAACCAAGTCCTACTTGGTTTAGGATTTGTAGTAGCGGACCTATACTAGTATATATATGCATAGGTTCTCTTTTATTTAGTAAGCAGTGTAATTGTGTGAGAAAGAGTGGTACTAAAAGACTAGTGCAAATACAATAGGGTGCTCTACTATTTGTGTGAGAGAGTCAATGGTGTATTTGGGGCTTGGGACTTGTGAGAGTGCTTCTGTGCTACTATTGTAATCAGTGCCGACTGAATGCTAGATGCAGTTGATGCAGTCGCCTAAGGCCCCAAGTAAAAAAAAAGGCCCTCAAATTTTAACTAATTTGGTTATTTGTAATCAATAATATTTTTTATCAAATGAAAACAAACAAAAAAGAGAGAGAAATGCTACATCTACAATATTTTTCACAACACTTTTACAACAAATCCTAAGTAGCAGGTTGTTATAACTTGTTATTGATGTCAAAAAAATAATTGTATTGGTGGGTTCAAATAGAAAACAAGAAGCAACTTAACACCTAGTATTTGTTATGAAAAATATTGTGAATGTTGCACTTCGTAAAAATAAATAAAGAGCAATCCACAAAAAAATTCATAACATTTTTCAAAATAGTTGAGTTAGCAAACTTTTAATAGTTCTCATCTATGTCCACCATTAACATTACTCTTTTACTTACCATTATTAATTTGCCACATCAACAAGTATAAAAAGTTTTGCCAAATTTTTTATGTCTATAAAATTTCTAAAATAAGAAAAAATTTTATGTTGTTCATGTTAATTAGAAGTAATTTTGCATCTAAAACAAGATAATTAGTTTTCGATTTAGGCCCCCATATGCATCAAACCGCCCCTGATTGTAATCTTCTTGTTTTATAGTGGAATTTCCTCTATCGCTGCTTGTGGATGTAGGCTTATTGCCAAACCACGTAATTCTTTGTGTCTATTTTTCTTCTCTCTTCTTTAATATTGTGTAAATAGGTTTATTTTCACAACACTTACCTTTCCAGGTCTAGTCTCCATTAGTGTGACACATACAAACACAAGCCACCAAGATTCTCTTCCCAAAAAAGTCAATACCAAAAGAAAGTAACCAACCCACTTTCTAACAGGTTTCAGTGAAGGACCCAAGGATCCAAATGTGAGTGATACTAAGAACATCTATGTGAAAGAAAGGAACTTGTCAAGTGCCACTCATGGCTTATAATTAGTACTCATGCAAAGAAATTTAATCTACTAGTACAAAGATTTGGATTTTTAGCACGTGCCACAGAAGATAGAACCATTGCAAGTGTCTCTACCTTTATTTTTATAAATGATAAAAGTAAATGATTGCAAATGAAATGAAACCCGATCTTTCTCTCCCGTAACATGGACCTACTTGGCAATTGCTTCATGCTTTTTCTCTTTCAATCCAATTGTGACAGGGAAAATTTTTGAGATAGAGATTACATGATAAAGGGACAAAAGCACAAAAACTGATCAAAATGTTGATGGACATTACTATTATATATTTGTAGCCTTTCGATGATGATTAGCCCATAAGGATCAAATAACATGCATGGTAGAGGAAAATGAAGCCTTTGAACAATGAACTCTAAGGATCCATTTGATCGAAAAAGATGAAAAAGTGAGAGGATAGATAAAATTTAGTTTTCCTCATATATGTTTGATTAGATGAATGGAAAAGTGGAAGGATGAAAAACTGTTTTATTTAATTGAAAAGAAAAATAAGAGGATGAAAAATGTAATTTGTAAAAAAATAAATTTACTCTCATATCCTTATTAGATAAAAATAAAATTAAAGTAACAAATTAAAGGAAAAAAAAAGTATGAACCAAAAAAAAGAAAACCAAAACAAATGGAAAAAAATAAAAATAACAAGTACCTAAGAAAGAAAAACCTAAGAAGAAAAGTAGAAAGCGAAAGGGAAAAAAATGAAACAAAAAAGAAAAAAAGAAAAAGAAAAGAAACATTGCATAGGGTGGATTGAACTATGCCAAGGGGGCTTTTTTGTAATGATTTTTTCTTCAGTTTTCCCCCCAATATGGGAAGAAAACATTGTGGTAAGCTCAAGGAGAAAATACTCATAAAATCAATTTTTTCTCTATTTTTTTCTAACCCATTTTCCATCCATCCTAAAATCTCCCCAACCAAATGAACCATAAGTTATAAAAGGGGAGAGCGATATATAAATAGTAAATGCAAAAATAAACACACAAATCTAGCCAGATTATCATATGCCTCGACTAAGTTGTCTAGTTTTTTTCAAAGTTTCTCTGTGTCTAGAAGTTGGATTTTCTCTCTAATTTCTCCTACACAGTAGAATTAGGTGTCCCTTCTAAGAAGGTGCTTTAGTATCCTTGGAGTAACACTGTAATTCCTCAGCTTGTTGGGTTATTTTTTGGGGGTTTGGGAAACAGGTTAAGCGAGCGTGAGGATTGAGGATTTGGCTCAATCGTGGACTCAGCTTACTCTTTCAGATAGAGAGGGACCAGGTTGTTGTCTGCTTGATGAAGATAGAATTGAGGACTTCTCCATAGCCGTGAAGTTTTTAACTAAGTGAGTCATCAATATGGAGGTCATCGCCAAGACCTTTACCCCGCTATGGAGAGCCAGAAACGGTTTCAAGATTCAACATTTCGGAGACCATAAAATCCTTTTCACCTTTGACAATAGGGAGGATGTGGATAGGATTTTAGAAGGCGAACCATGGAGTTTTGACAAACACTTGGTGGTAATGAGTCGATATGAGAATGAGTCCCCGCTCCAAGATATAAAATTTGATAAGACAAAGCTATGGGTTCAGGTTCATGGAATTCCGATTAAATACATGACAATTGAGGCGGTGAAGAAAATTTGTAGTGTATTGGGAGAGGTCTTCACGCCGACGAATCCAAAACTATATGATGGGGGTCCCTTCATATGGGTTCAGGTATCCATCGACCTGTCCTTGCCTCTGTGCTGTGGAAGACTAATATCGGTGGGTGAAGGAAAGCAGGTGTGGATTTCCTTTAAGTACGAGAGATTGCCTAATCTGTGCTACTGGTGTGGGCGACTTACTCACGACGACAGAGACTGTGAGCTGTGGATTGACAGTGAAGGCACACTCACACTAGAACAGCATGAGTTTGGACCAAATCTGAGAGCACCTCCTTTTGTTGCTGCAAGAAAGAGTGTAATCAAGGTCCCTGGATTCTATGCCGCAAAGAAGAAGATGAGCTCAGGTACACCGGTTCATCGTGAGCCATGCCGGAAAGATGGTTCTGGAAAAAGAAAAGCACTGGAGCAATCTCAAAGTGTAACGGCTAGCAGTGATGATAGCATTGAAGCCGAAAATTTTTCCTCGTCAATGCGTACTGATGTGGGTGCAATTATTAGGGAGGATACGGTTTTCCAAAACCAAACTGATGGGGTAATCATTGAGGAAATAAAGACTCCTACTGAAACCGAAACTAATTTGAAAGCAAATAATGAGGAGATAAGCTTGGCTGAGGAGTTTGGTGCGGCTAGGTTATTGGGTTCGGGTAAGAGTACTCTCAAAAACACTAGAGCACGTGACTGCTTAAGTGACAAACCAAAACTTAATAAGTCACGTGCTCCTCATGAAGCTAGGGTTCACAGACAACAAACTACTCGTGCATCTCTAAACTGGACCCGTAGAGAGAGAAATAAGTCTATGGACAAAACGGCAGCAAGTTCTCAAACTTCAGGAAAAAAAGAATTGTAGGTGCTGAGGCAGACCATAGCGAAGTGCCAGCAAAACGGTTTCAGGCCTCTCTTAGTGAAGGAAAAACACCTTTTGTAGTGGCGGGAGCTGGTGTTCAGCCCCACCAATAGCAATAAGTTGTTTAGTATGGAACTGTCGTGGGCTTGGAAACCTACGTACAGGTAGAAAACCTGTAGATATCATACAAGCAAAAGATCTCACTGTGGTGTTTTTAGCCGAGACACTTACAAATGATGCAAGGCTAGATTTTGTTCAAAGGGGTATTGGTTTTGATCATTGTTGGGTCGCCAAGAGTGGGAAGAAGTGGTGGATTAGTTCTCTATTGGAGAGCGTCCATAAATATAGCTGTGGAAGTTTCGGAAAAAAATTAACAAAGTATACAAAGCCAAAGAGATAGAAGCTTTGGCAGCACTGAAAGCTCTATCGTTTGCGCATTGAAGTCAAAGGAGCATTCTCTGTCCCCAGTGGGACTGCTGGTAGAGGATGTGAAGGTGTTTGCAAAAAAATTTGTAAGATTGTTGTATTCTTATATTAGGAGAAACGGCAATGGTGTAGCTTATAGTCTGGTGAAACATGTTATACGCATACCAGATTTTAAAGTATGGATGGAAGATATCCCATCACATATTGTTTATATTTTACAATCGGATGTAGTTGACTTAAGTTAATAAAATCATACAAATTCGTACTCAAAAAAAAAAAAAAAAATCTCTAGCCAGATTATCATTCAAAATATCAAAGAGCCTCTCAATAATTCTTTTGCTATGGTAATTAAGTTTTTTTTTTTTTTTTTTGGTAAACTATGGTAATTAAGATTGCTTTATTATTATTAATGAGTTCCACACGTGACCACTTTGCAAAGAATGTATTAATAAGAAAAAGAAAAAGGGGAAAAAAATGCATCCAACTTGAGGAGCTACCTATGCACAACTTTTCTGATTTCGTTCTCAGCCCTTCAACTCAATGGGCCAGGCTATCCCTAAAACTTCAGAATTTGAAGGAGAAAAAGGCACTACGCATCAGAAGCACCAATGATAAAGACACTCAATATGTAACTTTAAGTACGATCATTGACGAGGTTCAAAGAAAGAATCCAAAACTAAAATAGATGTTAAAGAGATGTCAAAAAAGGAGCCAGAACAAGCCGAAATTTACATCTGCAACATTGAAACTAATCCAGATGACACAGTAGCTCATTTGTGTTGGGGGATTTCCAGGACTTAAAAAGACAAAAATTCTGGACAAAAGACAACATATACCAACAAATTTGGCAAGTATATAGTAGAAAGTTCTTGTGAAATCATTGTTACACAAAGAAATGTTCAGAGTGGATTAACTTGGAAGTTCCTAGCTTGGGTCACGAAAAGAACTCGCCCAAAATCTTGAAAAAAGGCAGTCGTAAGCTGGTGGGCATGGAAAGCTTATTTTCCTGTCTCCTGATCACCAAAAGCTATATCGAATATCTGATTGTAGTCATCTACAAAGTGAACATCAAGGCCTTCTTTCACATTTGTTGCAAGTTCATCAAAATCCCTCTTGTTAGCCGAAGGGAATATGATGGTCTTTACTCCATTCCTTCTGGCTGCTATAGTTTTCTCCTTAACCTGATTTTGTCCACAAGGAATGACAGTTTTGTGAGTTGAGATGAACCAAAATGTGCACACCATTGCAGAATGTCAACCAGTAATGGATCACAAAACGATCAGAAGTCCAGAGGACCCACTAGTCTCCATTCAATGATTTAAAGTAATAGCTATTTTCTTTGAATTTGAATTCAGAAAAGTTGGGAAAGCCACAAAAACAAAAATTCATGCTTGCCATGAACATCAGATTTATGCTAAATATATACATGAAATAAAACAACTAGACTAAAACTTCAGAATAAACATCCCTCCCATTGGGTAAAATGTTAAGAGAGCGCTAAGGAAATGAACCATTATGTAACTAAAACAACAAAAGTTTTGTGAGTAAAGAATTTATTTAGGATGGTAGAATGTTAACGACAGATGAAATAATATGCATGCAATGGTTTCTTTATCTTACCCAACCAATTGGTAGAATCTTCCCCAATAGAGTAAATTCCCCAGTGATTGCTAGATCCTTTTTGACAAGCTTCTTCATGGCAAGGGACAACAAGGATGTGATCATGGTGCAACCAGCACTAGGCTCATCCATAGGGGTGGCCCTCAAAGGAACATGAAGATAAAGCTTGGAATTTGCAAAATAACGGTTATCAGGCTCTTTCTTAAACAACATTGATCTTGCAACTATGTGAGCGAGCTGAGCACTTCCTTTCATAACATCTCCAAGTTGACCTGGAAGAGTGAGGGCCCCTTTCCCCTCTCCTTGCTCAATTTGAGTGGCCTTTATGTACAGGGTGGATCCCCCCATGGCAGTCCAAGCAAGACCCATAGCTACTCCAACTGGAGTCTGATCATAGATGTGCTCAGCATTGAAAACAGGATCTCCAACAAAATCAGCTAGGTTTGATATGTCAACGACAACTTTCTCAATAGTCCCAATTGCTTCACTTTCCTGGATTGTCTTGGAATCTGTCACATCCTGGGAAGAGATTGCAAAAGGTTTGCAAAGATTGAACAATGTGAATCAAAGATGAATCTAGCATCAAAGGTATTTAACCACAGTAGAAAGAGTCGCAAAGTGCAATTTAACAGGTAAACATAAAAAATACATCGGACTTGCAAAACCATTCACCATATAAGTTAAGATATCCTTAAAACTTTCTAGGTCTCCTAGGTAGGGGGTTTGCAAAGCTCTCTTATAATGAATTCCAGATATTGAACCAAAAACAAAAAGGAAAAAAATTATTCCATATGGGATAAAAACAGATTCAGGTCAGAACACAATTTTTTACATTAAAAAAAAAAAAAGTTAAAAGTGCAACCCTACTTTTTTACTCAATTCACCAGCACATCGCACTAGAGCTTCCCCAAGTTTGTCAGCTATTGCAGGTTCATATGACACTCCTTGTCTACCAAGTTGGAGAGCTATCTGGAAGTCCATAGAAGAAAGTTTTAAGCTTCAGGCAATCCATATACATTTAAACGAAGCAGTATGATTGCAAACATCTCATGCAAGTGCTGCCCACACAGAAGCAACAGAAGGGGAAGGGGATTTGAATTACATTGCTCATTCCAGTTTGATATTTAAAAACAAATAATTGAAACATGGTCTTTAAATCATGTGTCCTACATAGTTATGGGCCATCATCACTTAAGGGTCATCTCACTATTATAAAGTTCCCCACTTTGTAATAATAATAGAAAGCGAAGCGTTTAACAAACCTTGTGATAAATCTTTTCTATGTGCTTCTGGAGATTCTGAACTCCTGCTTCATGGCAGTATTTTTCAATCAGACAAAGAAGAGCTGCATCGGTCACTTCAACCTGGAAAAAAAAATTAGATATTCTCTTTTAATGAAAAAAATAAGAATAAAAAATAAAACAAAACAAATGTGCTCCATTGTTGTTGTTATTATTATTATTATTATTATTTGAAAGTTACACAAACATCCAGTGTCTATTCCATTTTTTCCAATGAGAATAAATGCATGCATGCAGGGCAGAGTGAAAGAGAGAGATCACACACCTCTTCGGGTTTGATTCCACATGCTTCACGTGTGCTCTTCTCCAAATAGTCTCTCGCAATGTGCATTTTCTCATCAGTAACATATCCAGCAATAGAAATGAGTTCCATTCTGTACAAGAAATCTTTGGGTATATTGTCCACCACATCTGCTGTGCACACAAACAGAACCTGCAATGTGAGACCAGGTAAGAAGATGTTCAGCGGCCCCAACATCATCTAAATGATAAGTAAACTCAAAATATACAGGTAGGTACTATGACTAACAGCACAATCTATGTTGGCTAAGAAAGGACACTCTAAAATGTATGAGATACCCTGCCAAGAACAAATGGAGTACAAGATACGTTTCAACCTATGCCTATTGTCATACACTTTGTTTTGGTTTAGTAAAATTTGGCCCCAGTGGAAGATGGAAGGGGAATTCAAAGTAGTGACCTCCCACCTCCCCTTCATGAGGTCCTCTTGTTACACAAATAACAAATTTACAACAAAGAGAAGGTCACTCCTTAACATGTCACAAATTTACAAGTTCACTAATCTACTCCTCGCTCAATTCCTTTGTTGCATGCACATTATAAATTGTATAAAGCTACGATGTTGTGCATGCTGTATAAGACACGCCCTTCATTTCACACTAAGGTAGAGAATAACAAAATCAGAAACTTCAATAATACAGCCACCACATACTCGTGTGTCCAAGTCCATGTAAGAAGGATAGTACCAATTTAGTAAAATAACAAAGAACATCTAGTTAGAAGACAAGTATTGCAGAAATACAACCTATAATGTCTCCAAATCACCACAATGACTAACCTTTGATAGGTCAATTGGAAAAAAGAAATAGTTATCTACGAATTTAGCATTTTGCTCAGGATCAAGAAGATCCAAAACTGCACTTGTTAGATCACGAGCATGCTGTCTTCCCAACTGCCATAAACAAAGAAATTTGAAGATTAAAACTATTCCATTATTTATAGAAAGGGAGCAAAAAATATATTGTTGCAAACAGATTTGCATAAAAATAAAAGAATAATTTGAATGTTATCATAATAGACCATCCATGTGCTAACAAACATGTCAAAAACTAGTCATACTGTACTATAAAAGGAAGCCCGAAAACAAAATAGCTCAGATCTGAGATTAATCAAGCCAATTAGCCATCACTTTACCTTGTCGACCCCATCAATTAAAACAAGAGGGTTAGCTGTTCCCACAGTTTTTAGGCACTGCACCATCTTTCCTGGTGTGGAACTAACATTGATTCGAAAATGCCCCTGAAAATAAGCTTAGGAATTAACAATACACAACAAGCATAATGGCACAGTACAGCCACATATTTATTTTTGTCTTAATATAAATAAAATGTTTAATTACCTTGATTTCGGCAATGTTAGTCAATCCTCCAACAGAGATCGAGTAGAACTTACGATTCAAGGCACGCGCAATTGAACGACCTATGCTCATTTTGCCTACCCCAGGTGGGCCAGAGAAACATAATATTCTTCCTATGATGCATTAGAAAAAAATATCAGTTTTGATATACTACCTTCGATTTACAGAAATATGCAACACACACTCACAACCTTAAAACGACTAAAATAAAGGAATGCTACCAGCCAATCAGTAGAATCTAGTGTAATTGATACTTAAGAAATGGAGCGGGAATGACAAAGCAATGAGCCTGATGAAAGAACATCTTATGCCTAGGAGTGACCTAACAAATCAAAACAAGGTAATTTCTTTTTTTTTTTCTTGGCTCTATACACACAATAAATCACCCTTGAACTCATGGTTTTAAAAACTGGACCTATGCAAGAACCAAAAAAGGGAGTAGTTCTCGGTTTTTTGGTCCAACCCTGGTTGGACCAGTAGTCAAACAGGTGACATCATAAATAATTTAATTAATAATTTTAAAATTATAAAAATAAGTAGTGACTCATCATATTATTTATTAAATATATCCAAACAAATATAAACAATTTCAAATGAGTTTTCATAGCTTATATAAAATGGGTAAGAAATTAATATTACAAAAATAATAACAATATGATGACATTTATTTCTTTTATCATTTTACAACGTAATTAAAATTAAATAATTTAATTGGAGTCCCCTTCAACTTAACATGATTGATATGTTTTTCTTGTAGATATTAATTCTAAAATAAAATGGTGTTAAATTAGATGCTAGTGACTAAAAAGTTAAAAGTTAATATACAAATGATTTTTTTATTTTAATAAAAATATCATATGTTTGTTTTTTTTTACCAATCAATTTAAATAAAAAGAAAAGGCCAAAACCAAAGCCAAATGGCTGCCATATGTTTAGTTCCAATTCGCATGCCCATTATTTTTTAAACTTCATTTATTTTCTCTCTCACATGTTTAATTGCCTTCAATTATTTTTATTCTCATCTGTTGGTTTGTCTCCAATTTTCTCATTTACTCTCTCACCATGGCTGTCATGCATTTAGTCCCAATTCCCATGCCAATCAGCCTTGAGAACACGTTTTTTGGTTGCCCTTAATTAGTTGCAGCTTACAAGTTCCCCCCCGCCCCCCCACCCCCCCCCCCCCAAAAAAAAAAAAAAAAAAACTTACAGCCCTCTCTTTCTTGATTCATTTGCTCTCTCTCTCTCTCTCTCTCTCAATCACAACTTACAAGGCAGTCGTCACTAAACCATGCCATTACAGAGGCTTAGGCCTTAGTTTCAAAGAGATCAAAGAAGAGATAGAAAGAGAGGACACCGATTTAATGACAAAAACGACGCAGAAAACGCCACTGTTTTGGCCAAAATGGTGTAGTGTTGATGTTTTAAGGGAGCCGGATCATAACTGGTTGAGCCATCCCGGTTTCTGGTTATTCTTGCCTTTTTATGTAATTTACCTAGCCGGATTAGCGTCTTGTTCCTGGTCGAACCGCTTAGTCCAGTCTGGTTTTTAAAACCATGCTTGAACCACAAATAAAAGACGAGAAAGTAATACCATCACTAACATTTGTATTATTTTGAAAATGACCATTACATTATGAGAAGTATGAAGTATCATATGTTTGCTAAATATATGAGGTCATAAAAAGGACACAAAAACCATTATTTGCGTGCCATTTGAGCTATATAACTCATTGGCGGCAATAGGGAGACACTTAAAACTCTTACATTAAGATCTAGAAACAATCATTTTTTAGATAGGTAAGTTCTAGAAACAATCATAAGAGAAGAAATCTATACCAACCTTGTGTGGTTCCTCTGTGTTTTCCAACAGCTATGAATTCCAATATTCTTTCCTTCACATCAGCTAAACCATAATTGTCTTCATCAAGAATTTTTTTTGCCCGAAAGACATCAAAGTTCTCATCACTGCATTTGGTAATGAAAAATAGAATTAACATTTATTCTCATATTATAATAAAATCTGTTTTAGAAGGCAATACAAAAAACGTTATGAAACTTTGAAATCTCAAAAGCATTTTAAGGATTATTATTCATTAAAAGTTAAATGACAACTAATTTTAGCAAGTCAACAAACCTATAAATTCCCCAAGGAAGAGCAGTCAACCAATCTAGATAGTTATGAGTTTCATTAAATTCAATTGAACTGGCTCCAAACTGCTGCAGCTTTGAAAGCTCTTCGTTTATAACTTGCAAAACATGAAGTGGGATCCGATCCCTGTTTCCTTCAAGCCTCTCCCTAAATTTTGCTGCTATTCAAAATGATGAAATAAACAATTACAAAATTGATCAACATAGCACTTCTCATTAAAATATCGCACAGATATAGCTCCTGATTCAGATAAGGAGTTAAAATCATCCGACTAGAACAAAGTACGACCTTCATTTTCTACAAATACTTCCTAACGGAACTAACCATGCCAAGCCTTGAATATATAGTTTTCAGTTCCCAGTGGACATTCTGTCTAAGTTAACAAATATTCCTTTTGGATTGGTAAACAAACTGCTTACTACTCCAAAGAATAGAAAAACAGAACTAACCAGAAAGTGTTGTTTTGGAATCTGTCTCCAAAACCAATTCCTGCATCAAGACAAGCCAAGAAAATTAGAAGGTGGACCAAGGTTCAAACAGAGCAAATTAATAATCTCTAAAGATGCAGCAATGTGACTATAATAAGAACTAAGATACATACACGTATATGCATAGACATATGATAGTGGGCCAAAATACCTTCTTTATGGCCTTAAATTGTTCATTCAACGATTAGCGGCGCTGCTCACCACTAATCTTTTCTTTAATTTCTTTTGCAATTGATTCTAATATACATTAGCAATTCATAAAAAAATGGAATTAAGTACCGAAATCTTGCTGATTTCCATAGATTTCTTCAATAATTCAAGCGTAAGTTTTAAACGTTTATACACCTGAATGAGCAAATAACGTAGAGTTACAAAAGCAGTTTGGATGAAGCAATCTCAAATTCAAGGATTTAAAAGCGCATGTTTTATGGATGCTAAAAAGCAAAAGGTTTTGGACGTTCACATCTTTTGCAATGTACAAACACCTGTTTGGGAATGTTTCCAA
Organism: Quercus tomentella; assembly: GCA_028535165.1. Lineage (NCBI taxonomy): Eukaryota > Viridiplantae > Streptophyta > Magnoliopsida > Fagales > Fagaceae > Quercus > Quercus tomentella. The sequence continues at coordinate 3,255,965 of JAPQVY010000089.1, forward strand.
AATATACTCCTTTTTAAGACCAGACTCTTCAAGATCAGTAACTAAAACTAAAATGTGTCAATTTCAACATACATCTAGCTCTTCAAGCACTTGCTGGCACTGTAAATTTTTCGCACCAGATATCACAGCTCCAAGATCCGCTAACCTTGGAAACTCAGAATTATCAATACACTGCAGATTTTGAAGAGAAAAGGGAGAAGTTAGGACATCCAAATTATCAAAGCAATGTGATAGAATTGAATACAAACTGCAGTGACAAATTATATCAATATGCAAAGATGTTTACATATAACAGTATCAGGCTACATCAGTCATTGTTGCAAAAATATTACTAAGACACAGCGCATTCTTGGACAAAACAAAGAAAAAGAAGGGGGGAGGGGGATCTTTCTCCGTCATACAAGTATTAGCTTTTGAAGATCTTGAAAAATGGCCCACAAACGGAGCCAATAAAATAAGAGCTTTATTTTACTTCAGTTATTCAGAAGCAATTACCAATTCAATATGGAACTGATTGAGTTAAAAGCAGAAAGCAAATCATTCAGCTTCTACAACAGATTTAAAGGCTTATTGAAACTATTGCTAACACAACCTAGCAAATATATAGACGCCTATAAACCCAATTTTAGGGATTAATCACTTTTACTCCTGACTAACAATAAGGTCCAATATAAGTCATTAACCAATTTCACAATCCATGGATGACAATAAACAATGTAAAGCAATAAAGCAATATATAGTGCGGAAAATGAAAGGTGCAACACTGAGACGTGTTATCAAAGAGGAAACTAGAGCCCCCGATTAAAAACCTCTCTGCCAACTCTACCAGTAGGAAATCCACTACTACCAGTAGGAAATCCACTATAGAACAGATGTAGTACAAGTTTGAAGTAGACCCTCCAAGCCTAAATCTCCCTATGTACTTGAGCCCTCCAAGCTCCTGCTAACATCCAACTTCACCAAGTCCTTTCTTCTAAAGAGCAATCCCAGTTGAGCAACCCACCACTAGCCACCAAGTGAAACTTGGATTTGTGGCTTGAACCTCCAAAGATTCCCAACTACCAACAACTCCCTGACACTTATATATGATAGAGGTACTAAAGGTAAGAATCTCCTCTCAAAGATGTAAACATGGTGAGAGTGAAAGAGGAGAAAAGCTACGGGTTCCCTCACTGAACAATGGGTTTTCTCTCTCTAGAAAGGATGAGCACAATAAATAAGCTCTCACAATCACTCTCAATCTTCTCTTCTAGGGTTTTTCTCTAGTTTCTGGAGATTATTGGTATAGAGTGGAAGGATGTGTGTTGGTACCAAATGAGCTGGCTACATGTAAGAATAAGGAGCTAGAATCTTGTTATCAAGTAAGTCGTGACATCAAACTAAACTCCCCCTTTCTTGAGACATGAGGCAGCTTCGCAGGCAAGCTTTGTAGCAGACAGGTTGCAAGCAGGTCGCAACCCCGCCCTCAACAACTTCAACTATCTTTGACTAGGCTCAAATACCATAACTAAAGTACACGTAATCCCCCCAGAAAATGCATCAAAATAACATAATTAAATGTAAATTCGGCACGAAATAAAGCCAATACAAATACATCAAAATAAACAACTTAACATTTATGATTTGATGGATGCTTGTATTTTGCATGGTTTAAAAACCGGACCGGACTGGCCAATTGAATCAGTTCAACCAGGCATCGAGCACCAATCCAGTCCTGTAAAAACCCCTAAAAGCAGCCAAAATCGGGAATCGGGAGCAAAAACAGTTCTTAACACACACACACACACACACACACAAAAAAATAAATAAATAAATACAGGTTGTTACATTGATAGCAAAAGCAAATATAGTCTTTTTTTCTTTTTCTTTTTTTGATAGGTCAAAAGCAAATATAATTGATACGTATAATTCTTATTATAAAGTTGCTTTGAACAAACTAGGTAGGTGGTAGGCCCCATATCTTCTTTTTAAATCCTTAAGCTCTAGCAAATGAGGATACGATTAGTCTTTAATTAACATGTTCTTTGACAGAGCATAAATGGTAGATTCTGCGGCAAAGTGGACATAATTGGTACTGTCATGCAACTCTCTCTCTCTCTCTCTCTCTCTCTCTCTCTCTCTCTATATATATATATATGAGCCCTTCACCGGAAGGGATTGAAATCTCAACCTCATCCTCCAGCTCCTTTTATGTTAGGGTAAAAGACAGTGAGAACATAATCAGCAGGTCTTAAGAAGCATAGAAATTTCAACCAAAATATCAATCAAGGAAGTGATTACTTAAAGAAGGACAACTAGCACTGTAGAATATATATTTGTTGGTTTGTGTCATTACTTATTAGCTACATTGTTATGCAAGCTGATGAAAGTAGATTGAGTGTTGTGGGTTTCAGGATTGTATACTTGAAATGCAACATTGTCAGACTGCATTGAGGAGGGAGGATGATTATATCCTCACTTGGTTAAAGTCGCTTACAGTCTCCACAAGTGCTTTTTTCTGGATGCTAAAATAGAGAAGCGCTATATGAAATAGTTTAAGCATTAAAGATTATATTAGATAGAAAAATTTTGAATTATCATATTTAATGGAGGTTACAGTTTTCAACTATTTTATCAGAGAGGGTGAGAGAGATGATCAGAGAGGGTGAGAGAGATGATTTTGTCCTTTTTATTATTTTAATCAAATCCAGGATTGTCAACGCGATTTTATCATTTTAGTAAATAAAATCATTAACCCTCCACCAAACTTACCTATACTTTACCTACATTTTCCTCTTCCATTTCTTCCTTCTTCCTTTATATGTAGACTGGCAATAGAGTTATTACAAAGGTTGGATTTGATCAAAATTTTGGAATTTATAAAGCCACTGAGGGAATAAAGCAAAAGACACCATAGCCTAGGAGCCAAAAATAGCAGCATTTGGATGGAAAAGAAGAAGAGAAGCCATGGAAGCAAAATGTAACAATACAACTGTATGGAACTATGATAAATGGTACAAACTGATAATAAATACAACCTTTCTTACAGTCATAAAAGGAAAAGATCAATGGTGAAGCTTATAAGCATACAACATAAAAAAGGACCCTTAAAGCCAAACCAGAAAATAAGGAACAAACCTTAGTACAAGTGCGTTTCAAATAGGAACGAGTATTGAGAACATCACTTAGGGTAGATTTAACCTCAAATGATGTTGCCTTTATGACATCATCATCCTTGTTATATGGTTTATCCTGCAATATAGAATATATTCCACTAAAATGAAAGATAAAAATGTGAATTAAACTTTTAACCCCTACAAATGATCATTCCATTGGGAAAAAATACATAATATAGACAGCTTGCCTTGAGATGACCAACTTTTACAGTAAGAGGTTCCTTGTCAACCTGTACAAAAGATAATATATTATTCAGTTCAGAACACATTCACATAAAAGGTCGTACATAGTACACAAGGCTCCCACTTGAGGTGATTGGTAGGCACCCTTCCCCCCCACCCCTCTCTCTTTTTTTGGAGAAGTTCAGAAAATATTCACATATTATACCAACAAAAACAAAAACAGAAAGAAAAGCTTAAGGATATAATTATATATTAAAAAAATAATAATCATATGGATGACAGGGTGACTTCATCCAAGACTTGAAATGTTTTCATGAGCTCATTAAAATTTCTGTAAAAGCGCCTGAGCCATCAACATAGAAATTTGTAGTGACTATCGTTCCTTCGTACTCACCATCTCCATGATTCGAATTCGTCCAAGTGCGACAAGGACCACTCGGTCTCCTCGGATTCCTAAAATCTGGTACATTAAAATAAATTTTAAACAGAATAATCACGGATATAGGTTTTTCTAATACATATATTTCAGGTGAATAAATCTAACCTTCTAAAAATTCCAACCAACAAGTTACCTTAGCATGTATACCAACTTCATAAAGACGATTCAATAACTCTTTTCCTTTTAAATCATATATGTTTTTCTCTGCTTTAGAACCAGATACTAAACTAGGATCAGTCCCTGGCTCATCTTTAACAAGAAAAGCCCCAACATATGGGGCATGCCGTGCATAGCTTTCTTGCAAAGCTGCTAATAATTTAGGATCCTGCATGTATGGTATTAAATGCATTAGAGAACCAACAGTTCCAACTTATAAGTCCCTTTTCTATCGAAAAATTTGATACAATTATATACAAGTCAGAGAAAACATCTATTATAAGCTTCAGATGATGTACAATCAAGTTTTATGAACATTGCAACAACAGCAGCTTAGAAAATGGACCTCACAGGAATATGAGATATACCAGGAAACTAAAACAAGGATTCAAAGAGCAACTTATTCTTAATTAAGAAGCCTGCCATACCTTAACTTGAACTGGCTTGTGGAATCCTGGAAAAAATGGTAAATGTGGAAGTGGTAAGGCCAAAACCTGCAACCAAAAAGCTTGCTTAATTCTAAAGGAGAAATTTAATCAATTTGCATAAAATCAAACTGCATAGAAACCAAAGAAAAAATCAATGATACAAAAATAAAATTTCTAATCAAACAATTTCTGCTAGAGTTGAAAATAAAGCAGAACCCTTGCTAACCCCGCAGCTCGAACCCTTTCCTCCAAGACTCCCATGCACTTTGTGCATGAGGAGATGCCAATAAAGCAGAACCCATTATTAAATTGGAGATATTAAAACAATCAGCGTGCAGGGCAGGAATACACCAGCATGCTATCAATATGTAGATTACGTTCTTTATATATATCTTCATTCTTCCAGAAAACAATATAACTCAGATCTGAGATTAATCAAACCAATTAGCCATCTATTTACCTTGTCGACACCAGCAATTTGTACAAGAGGGATAGCTGTTCCCGTAAGTTTTAGAGGGTTAGCTGTTCTGACAGTTTTTAGGCCCTGCACCATTTTTCCTGGAATAGCACTTTGGCGATGCCCCTGAAAATAAGTTTAGTAGTTAATGATACAAGAAGCATAATAGAACTGAACAGCCACATAATTATTCTTGATGTCAGCAAGGTCAGATAATTGCTCAACGGAAAACCGGAAGAACTTAAGATTCAAGGCACAGGAAATTCCGGTTTTAAGTGGAGATATGCGGTTCCAGTTTTTATTAATTTATATATACATTTTTCAGTAGGATAATGCATTCTAAACTAAGCACGGAGACCGCTCTGCAATATAAGATCAATCACCAATCATGCAATCATCTTATATAAGCTTGCCAGTGTAGGTAATTGTAAGCTTGCTAGTGTAGGTTAGCAAGATAAACATGTAACCGGCCCTCATAAAAGTGTTTTGCCTTATAATTTAAATGTGAATATATAATCAATCTTACTACAATACACTAAACAGCAGATTTTGGCTACAAATGATAAATTCTTTAGTCTCAGCCTCTGAGTTTGGGCTTAAAATTTAAGGTGAAAAAAAAAATCCATTACCTCTTCACCTTCTTCATCATCCTCTTCGAAATCCATCTTCTCCTCCGTGAGATTGTTCTTACCAGAAGCGATTGTCGAGAAAATTTTAAAGATTCTACAGAAAATAAGAATTCAAAATTCATAAATTGGACACAAAAAAAAAGAGTGAGAGTGAGAGAAGGGAAGAGGAGTTATGAGGGTTTCCTTGTGGAGGAAGAGAACACAGAGAACAATAGAATCCTTTTATAGTCTTCTATAACCCTCTCCCTACCCCACTCTATATATAAAAACGTGACACGTGTTCAATTATTTAATTAACCATAATTCTACGTCTTTTTTTTTTTATTTTTTTTTATGGTAAGTTTACGTCTTTTATTTATTTATTTTTGTTATATAAATAAAATGAATAAACCTTTCACATCCCCCACCACAGCCGGTCCACCACCACAAGCCTTTGTTGGTCCACACCTAAAGTAATACTATTTTAGTAAAGTTTAAGTTACTTTTCTGATTCTTCTCAAAAAGAAAATATATATATTTTTCTGATAATTAAAACAAAGTTAAATTACTTTATACTCGCCTTTAATATTTGTCAATTTTGTTGGGCAAAAAACTTAGTGTGAGTTGGAAAGCGCATTTTTCAGCTGATGCGTTTTTTTGGTATGTCTCCGCACTGTTTACAGGACCCGCAAGTACTTTTTTCAGAAAAAACAACTTTAAAACTGAGTTCCACGGTACTATTCACATATTTAAAAATTATTTTGATACAGTGTTTTCAGTTTTAAGTAATAAACGGTATCTAAACAGACCTTAGCTCTCTTGAAGAGTCCAGTGATAAGATCATTCACAATGGAAAATTGTATCCTATCCTATTTTACCATATCAAAAAGCTATTTTATCACTTATACCATATCATTTTACAACACATCCAACATCCCAATTTTTATTTTCCTATTCTACTCATTAAAATAATATATATTACCTACTAAAATAATATAATATATTGCAAAACAATTTGCAATTCTGGCATTTTACAAGTTTGGTTGCCAACACCTTTTTGTGCCTTGATTGTACTTTTCCCCTACATTTTCCATTTGCAATTGCCAATGGGAATGCTCAACCAATACAAGATTATCGAGATAAAGATAAGAACAGAAATCAAGAGTCCTAGCCAATCTCACCATCCATCGTGACCCAAAATAATGATAAGGATTTGAGTGACAATTGATAATGTTTAGATGTATATGAGTATATACTTTTAACAAGTGTAATATGTTTCATACACTGTTGTATAATGAGAATTCAATATCAATAGAGCTACAAACTCCTCAACATGTTCGAGGAAGTCAAATACAATTTTGCTACATTTTTCTCTCTCGCTCTCTTTAAGCCCTCTCTCTAGATAGTGTCTGTTGAGTTCCCTTTTTCCCTTGAAGATACGCAATTGCTTTGTGCAAGGAGGAATAAATTTGTTGCAAGGACAATAACACTTTTTATTATAAAAATATAAATTATTAGTTAAATTATTAAAAAAATAGCATGTAACACATGCATATATATATAGATATATTTAAAATTAAACACAATTTTTATCATAACAATATAAATAATTAGTCAAATTATTTTTTTTAAAGTAAACGTAATTAGTCACATATTAAAATTTTTACCTAAATTTAATACTACTTATGATCATTTTTTTTTCTAATTTTTAATAAGATAGAACATGTGATGATCTTTGTTGCGTTAATTGAGTATATGTGATTGGGTTTTTAAAAAAAAAAATTATAGTTCATTAATATTAGATTCTTAATATTTTGCACTCATTAACTCACTCGACACAAAAATTAAAAAACTTAAGTGGACACATGGTACAAACTTAAGTTGATAATTATGGTATAGTCCTCACATAAATTTGGACACATAGCGCAAAATTTGATTCTAATTTCAAATTATAATAGAACTTTCTCTGAGCTTTACCTATTAACATATACTAATGTGTAGCGTCGTGTATATGCACGGTATAATTAAAAATAATCACAATTATACGTAGGGTTGTAAATGAACCAAGCTGTTCATAAACAATTTGGGCTTGACTCAATAAAAAGCTCATTCATGTTTGTTTGTTTATAAATAAGCCAAGTTTAAACATTAATTTTAGGCTTGTTTAGTAAACAAGCCGAGCCCAAGCAAAAATATTTGTTCTTAAACAAGCTTGTGAGCTATAAGGCTCGATACAAAATAATCCGACTATAGACTCATTTATAGGCTTAATATGTGCTTTCTAAATAAACTCAGTATACATCTCTTAATAATAACATGTCTCATATTGGACCACTACCCTTTACCTTAATTTTTCACTTTTCTCTAAACTCATTATACATATCTTAACAATAATTTTTCACTTCTTTCTAAATAAACTAATATAGGTTTCTCATTAAATATATATATATATATATATATAATTTAGAATTTAATTGGTTTTAAACTCTTTGGTCTTTACACTTAATAATTCACTTACCACAAAAATTAAAAACTTAGATAGACATGTGGCGGAAAATTGGATTCCGAAATTGGAAACCAATTTAAAATTTAATTGGATTTGGACTCCTCGATTTTTACATTCAATAATTCATTTTATACAAAATTAATAATTAAATGGGACATGTGGCGCAAAATTAAGTATTCAATTAAAATTTAATTGGCTTTTCATTGAACTTTAACTATAAATATAAATATATATATATATATATATATATATATATATATATAATCTATATATAAAATAATAGGTGAAGCAGAGAGAGTGTGAAATTGAATTCCAAATTAGAACTCTAATTTTGTGCCATGTGTCTAGAATCTGAAATTGAAGTTGAATTTTGCATCATGTGGCTAAATGTATGTGGGCTCATTCTCATTAAAACCACTTCTATGTATCGGGTCAAGTGAGTTACTGTGCTAATTAAGTTTTTTCTTAATTTTGTAGTCAAACGTGAAAACCAAAGATATTAATATCGGTGATAAGAACTTGGTTTGGGTACATTGCATAATTTCCAAAAAGATAGCAAAGCCAGAGTTTGCATCTTTGTTATAAATTGCTTATAAAGTTTGCATCTTTACATTTGCACTGAGTTTCGGATTAAAGTGCTTTCTTCTTGGTTCTGACACTGAGTTTTGTTTACTATTCACTTACAAAGTTTGCATCTTTACATTTGTTATAAATTGCTAATATGTGATTAGATGCACATTATGCCTAAAATTCACTATCCTTATATTTGGCTTTTTGTTCAAGTTTGGCACCTATAACAATGAAGAAAGCACTGCTGTGGACCTATGGATGATACTTTTTGCAGGCTGCAAAGGAACTTAGTGATCAATGGAATCTCACGCAAATTGGAGAGGACCCGGCTGTAGATGTCTGGATGGCAGATGTGAGTCGCTATGTTTTTAAAATGTTCAGTGAAGGGAAAGGTTATGAACAATGTAAATTTTCCGAAGAGAGATTTATTATTCTATATTTACGTAAGTTTGGTTGCCTTCTTGGAGTGGATCACTCCACCATGTCTTTCTACTGGAATTTTTTATTCAGATTGTTACAATTTAATTCGAAATTTTATTTGAATTTTCCTATTGTTGTTACTATCATATATTATCATTCCAATTGTTCAATTAGAATCTGAAATTGGAGTCCAATTTTACTATACACGTGTACAATCTAATTATTTTTAATTTTGCTGTAATGTGTAGAAGCCAATGAGATGAAATTAATAACACATTAAACACTCATGCTTTGGGAATCAGTAGTACCAATCTAAATCCATTGGACTTGCTTCGTGATAATACAACTATGAAGGATGTATAAAAACACGCACAAACCCCTCTCTCTATAAAAAGAGATTGGAGGGAATTTCTTTTATTAGCCATGGAACTTCAGAGGTTTTTTCTTCACACAAATGCCCATCATGTTACAAAATGACCCATCGTAAAACTACAAAATGAGTACAACTCTGAGGGTTTTTTTTTTTTTTTTAATTTTAAATTTTTTAAGTTACGAAAATTTCAATCACCAATAGAGATTGAAGATCCAAAAGCGTGAATGGATCTTTTGGATAAACATTGTCACCAAGGTTCATCTTTCTGTGTAAAATATATATACTGCTAAGTTTTGTTAATGAAATTTTCTGGTTAATAATATGAATTTAGACATAACTGAGCCTTTTAAACATGAATAAACTCATGATTAATAATATATCCATTCCCGTGCGGTAGCACGGGGCTACATACTAGTCTATATATAAAATAATAGGTGAAGCAGAGAGAGTGTGAAATTGAATTCCAAATTAGAACTCTAATTTTGTGCCATGTGTCTAGAATCTGAAATTGAAGTTGAATTTTGCATCATGTGGCTAAATGTATGTGGGCTCATTCTCATTAAAACCACTTCTATGTATTGGGTCAAGTGAGTTATTGTGCTAATTAAGTTTTTTCTTGATTTTGTAGTCAAACGTGAAAACCAAAGAGATTAATATTGGTGATAAGAACTTGGTTTGGGTACATTGCATAATTTCCAAAAAGATAGCAAAGCCAGAGTTTGCATCTTTGTTATAAATTGCTTACAAAGTTTGCATCTTTACATTTGCACTGAGTTTCGGATTAAAGTGCTTTCTTCTTGGTTCTGACACTGAGTTTTGTTTACTATTCACTTACAAAGTTTGCATCTTTACATTTGTTATAAATTGCTAATATGTGATTAGATGCACAATATGCCTAAAATTCACTATCCTTATATTTGGCTTTTTGTTCAAGTTTGGCACCTATAACAATGAAGAAAGCACTGCTATGGACCGATGGATGATACTTTTTGCAGGCTGCAAAGGAACTTAGTGATCAATGGAATCTCACGCGAATTGGAGATGACCCGACTGTAGATGTCTGGATGGCAGATGTGAGTCACTATGTTTTTAAAATGTTCAGTGAAGGTAAAGGTTATGAACAATGTAAATTTTCCGGAGAGAGATTTATTATTCTATATTTACGCAAGTTTGGTCACCTTCTTGGAGTGGATCACTCCACCCTGTCTTTCTACTGGAATTTTTTATTTTGATTGTTACAATTTAATTTGAAATTTTATTTGAATTTTCCTATTGTTGTTACTATCATATATTATCATTCCAATTGTTCAATTAGAATCTGAAATTGGAGTCCAATTTTACTATACACGTGTACAATCTAATTATTTTTAATTTTGCTGTCGTGTGTAGAAGCCAATGAGATGAAATTAATAACACATTAAACACTCATGCTTTGGGAATCGGTAGTACCAATCTAAATCCATTGGACCTGCTTCGTGATAATACAACTATGAAGGATGTATAAAAACACGCACAAACCCCTCTCTCTATAAAAAGAGATTGGAGAGAATTTTTTTTATCAGCCATAGAACTTCAGAGGTTTTTTCTTCACACAAATGCCCATCATGTTACAAAATGACCCATCGTAAAACTACAAAATGAGTACAACTCTGAGGGTTTTTTTTTTTTTTTTTTTTAATTTAAAATTTTTTAAGTTGCGAAAATTTCAATCACCAATAGAGATTGAAGATTCAAAAGCGTGAATGGATCTTTTAGATAAACATTGTCACCAAGGTTCATCTTTCTGTGTAAAATATATATACTGCTAAGTTTTGTTAATAAAATTTTCTGGTTAATAATATGAATTTAGACTTAACTGAGCCTTTTAAACATGAATAAACTCATGATTAATAATATATCCATTCCCGTGTGGTAGCACGGGACTACATACTAGTATAATATAATAGGTGAAGCTGAGAGAAACTCAAATTAGAATTCCAAATTAGAGTTTCAATTTGCGCCATATGTCCTAAATTATTTATTCTTAAAGCGTTTTATTTCTTAATTTTAGAATCAAATGTGGGACCACATCATAAATATTCATCCAAGTGAGTTATTAAGTACAAAAACCAAAGAGTCTAAAATAAATGAATCCTAAAAATAAAAAAAAAAGTACTTCACAATAATTTAAAAAAATATATGGACAATATACATTTTATACCTAACAATATCCTTACAAATTTTTTTAAAGAGTTAACAAAATATAAAAATGACTATCAATAGCATTTAAATTATATATATATATATATATATATATATATAAATTATATTATGCATCTCATTATATATCCTTAAGTGTATCCATGCATATGTACGAGGTTACAAGCTAGTTTTGTATAAAAATTTAAAAATTTAGATTAGATGGGATACATGTCACAAAATTAAACTCTAATTGAAGTCCAATTTTTACATTGAGCATGCATTTGGGAAGCAATGAAAAATTAAAATTATTTCACTATTCAGCTTATTTTTACTACTATTCATGAGCCCACTGAACTTTTTGATATTATTCATAGGCTCCACTGTACTATTTCAACTAACTTTTACCTTTATCTACAGTATTTTCAGCAATAAGTTTTCAGTTTCAGCAAAATAAACGGTATCCAAACAGACCCTGAATTAACTCACTTGGCACAAAAATTTAAAAACTTAGATTATATACGTGGCGCAAAATTAAACTCTAATTAAATTCCAATTTGAAATCTAATTAAATTTTCTCTCAGCTTTACTTATTATTATTATATATAGAGATATATAGATTACCAGAGCATTAATTAAGTTGGAGCCAAAACAAGCTAACTAGCTAATTTCTAAACACACCAACAAGTGACTGACATCTGTACAAGCACTAACAAACTAATCACGTGCTTAAACTCTCCAACCCGTGCCGGTGTCTTGTATCTTCTTGATTTAAATAGAACAACACCGTTTCCTTTAATTTCTTCTTCTTCTTATCATTTATCAAAACGCTGTCGTTGTTCTTCTTCTTTTCTGACTTCACTTTTCTTTTGTTAAACGACACAGTCCCTTGCTCTTGGTTACCTTGAATCTTCATAGATACCTCATCCTTATCCTTGAGCAAATGAAAAAGAGGTTGCTACCTTGCTTTATCAGTGATCAACATGAGTTCCTTCAACCACGAATTCTTTAGATATACAATTTTATTATATCCAACAGAAGCAGTTATTCATTCTGGTACTTTTTGGGATGTGCATTTTTATATTTGATAGGACCAACGAACCTTCTTGCACAGACGAACCCACTAGGCATATTTGTCCATCCCGCCACGTCATAGACGAAGGAAGGTAAGCCATTAAATGGATGATTCAGTACCTCGAACAGTTACAAACTAGCTATCAAATCGTTGGAGGCTCATCAAAACCCACATAAATGAGCCCAGAGGCATTACAAAAAAGGCACTAAAGTCACAATAAAGGCCACAACGGCTAGAAGCAATAGAGCCATATATAAACGCTCCTCAAAACCAAATAAGGTACACATTCTAATATACATACACGTCGTAGCTCTGATATCTTGAGTTCTCATATTTTCCTTGAGCTTCTATATGCTGACTTTAACATCGGAGACTCCGTGGCAGGCACTAAACCGGAGACCACCCGAAGAGGATTCTTCTTAGGACAATTGCATGCACGAAGGAGGTTGCTGACTTGTCTGGACGAACCTATTCGACTGATGATTACTACATCATCAATATTCATACACAACAAAATAATTTGTTGCAATATGTTTCCAATAATTAGTGTGGCAATACCTTATTCTAACAAAACAATTTGTTGCAGTAACCTATTGCAACAAAATAATTTATTGCAATAAGTTTCCTGGTTTACTCCTACCATATCTATTACAACAAACAAATTGTTGCAATAAGTTATGGCAACAATATATGAGCATGAAAACTTTGAAATCTTAAAAGCATTTTAAGGACTATTATTCATTAAGAAGTTGATAACAACTAAATTGAACAGGTCAACAAACCTATAATGTCCCTAAGGAAGAACAATCAACCAATCTAGATAGTTACAAGTTAAATTAAATTCACTTAAACTAGCTTGTAACAGTTGCAACTTTGTAAGCTCTTCTTCCATAACTTGCAAAACATGAGGTGGGATCTAAGGCTGTTCAAACCTCGCCTTAAATTTTGCTATAGCATAGTAACAGAATGATGCCAAGTGAAATGATGAAATAAAGAATTACAAAATGGACCAACATAGCACTTCTATTTTTCCATTAAAATATTACATAGATGCTTAGTTGGATCGGTATAGCTCTTGACTCAGATAAGAACAATAAAAATCATCCGATTAGAACGAAATACAATCTTAATTTTCTACAAATACTTCCTATAGAACAAACCAGAAAGTGTTGTTTTGACATTTGTCTCCCACCTCGATTCCTGTATCAAGATAAGCCAGGAAAATTAGAAGGTGGGCCAAGGTTCAAACAAAGCAAAGCAAATTGATAATATCTAAAGATGCAACAATGTAACTACAACTAAGAACTAAGATACACATGTGTATGTATAGACATATGATAGTGGGGCAGATTACCTGCTTTTTGGGTGGAGTCATTTCTTGAATTGCCTTCACAATGAATTGAAGTTCTTGAATCACCATGCCTCCAAGCTGCTTATTAAACATGTGCTGATTTTGTGCAACTTTATTCATTCCAAAAATCCTTTTACCGTGTCTATTACAAGTTTCCCGATTTACTCCTGCCATATCTATTACAACAAACAAATTGTTGCAATAAGTTATAGTAACAATATATTTTGTTGCAATAAATATTTTAAATAATAATAAAAATATTTTATTGCAACTAAACACTATTGCAACGAAATTTTTGCTGCGATAACATATTGCTACATAGCTTATTGCAATAGTGGACAATGAAATTTTTGCTTTCCAATAGGGCTTTTTTCTTGTAGTGATATTACTCATCAAGTGCAACCTCTATGCAACTCTCTCTATTCCCTCAATTGCTTTTTTAATGGAATCAAGCGATTCAATCATTTCCAATCTAAATAACTGCATGAGCAAATAACACAGAGTTACAAAAGCAATCTGAATGAACCAATCTACTCTTCAAGATAAAAATATAATGTTTCAATTTCTACCTCATTGTCCACTTGTTCATCACTCAGAACCCCATCTCTTGTTTCATCCCTTCTAATCTGTAGCAGCATCAAGCATGGACGGATCCATTCATTGACTTGGGGGAAATGGCCTCCGAATTTTTAAAAAGAATATTAAAAGTATATCTAGGTACTAATTTTAAGAACTTTATTTTTTTTTTTAACTTATTTCATTAAAAAAAAATACCTCCAATATCTGTTGTAGTCATCTACAAAGTGAACATCAAGGCCTTCTTTCACATTTGATGGCAATTCATCGAAATCCCTCTTGTTAGCCAAAGGGAGCATTATGGTCTTTACTCCATTCCTTCTGGCTGCTATAGTCTTTGCCATAACCTGATTTATCCCACAAGGAATGAAAGTTTTATAAGTTAAGATTAACCAAAATGTGCACAACATTGCAGCATGTCAACCAATAATGGATCACAAAATGATCAGAAATCCAGAGGACCCACAAGTCTCCATTTAATGATTTAAAGTAATAATTATTTTCTTTGAATTTGATTTCAGAAAAGTTGGGAAAGCCACAAAAATAAAAATTCATGCTTGCCTTGAAAATCAGATTTATGCCAAATATATACATGAAATTAAACAACTAGACTAAAACTTAAGAATAAACATCCCTCCCATTTGGGTAAAATGTTAAGAGACTGTGAAGGAAATGCACCATTATGTAATTAAAACAATAAAAGTTTTATGAGTCAAGAATTTATTTAGGATGGCAGAAAGTTAACGACGGATGAAATGATATGTATGTAGTGGTTTCTTTATCTTACCCCACCAATTGAAAGAATCTTTCCCATTAGAGTAACTTCCCCAATTATTGCTAGATCCTCCTTGACAAGCTTCCTCATGGCAAGGGACAAAAAGGATGTGATCATGTTGCAACCAACACTAGGCCCATCCTTAGGGGTGGCCCTCGTAGGAATATGAAGATGAAGCTTGGTATTTGCAAAATAATGGTTATCAGGATCTATCTTAAGCAATACTAATCTTGCAACTGCATGAGCGATCTGAGCACTTTCTTTCATAACATCTCCAAGTTGGCTTGTGAGAATGAGGTCCCCTTTCCCCTTTACTTCCTCGATTGCATTAGTCTCTACGTACAGGATAGACCCCCCCGTGGCAATCCAAGCAAGACCCATAACTGCTCCAACTGGAGTCTGATTATAGAAGCGCTCAGGAGGAAAAATAGGTCCTCTAACAAAATTAGCTAGGTTTGATGTGTCAACCACAACTTTCTCAATAGTCTTAGTTGCTTCACTTTTCTGGATCGTCTTGGTATTTGCCAAATCCTAGGAAGAGATTGCAAAAGGTTTGCAATGATTGAACAAAGTGAATCAAAGATGAATCTACCTTCAAAGGTATTTAACTATAGTAGAAAGAGTCAAAAAGTGCAATTTAATAGGTAAACATAAAAAAATACGTGGGACTTGCAAAACCTCCCATAGTTACTATCAAATTTTTTGGTCCTTCATATTGAACCTTTTCACATTATTCACTAAAAAAGTAAAGGTATCCTTAAAACTTTCCAAGTGTGCCAGCAGTAGGGGATTGCAAAGCTTTCTTGTAATGAAAGCCAGATATTGACCCCAAAAAAGAAAGAATTCCATATAGTATAAAAACATATTCAGGTTAGAACACAACTTTCTACAAACATTTTTTTTAAAGTTCAACCCCACTAAATTCAAAATGCAATATATCTTTTATTGATACCTAGTTCCAAAAGATCCCTACTTTCTTTGATACCTTTGAATCTGAAAGTTGATCAGCTGGGAGGTCAATTGGCACTGCATTAGCTTCTACAAAGGGTTAATTAAGAAGTTGGAGAATTATCTGGCAGTCCATAGTAGAAAGTTGTGAGCTTCAAACAATCTTTATACATTTAAGCAAACCAATAGGAATTTAAGCTGCATCCAATATCTCATGCAATTGCTCCCCACACAAAAGCAATACAAAGGGAAAGGGGGTATGAATTACACAACTATAAACTATTATGATTAATTATATCTATATTGCTCGTCCCAATTTGATATTATATCTATATTACTTGTCCCAATTTGATATTTATAAACAAACTAAGTAAAACATGGTTTTTAAATTATGTATTCATAACATCTTGTTATGGGCCATCATCTCTTAATGGTAACCTTACTATTATAAAATTCCCCACTTTGTAATCAAAATATAAAAGTGAGTTCTAACTGCTTCAAGAGATTCCGAACTCCTGCTTCTCGGCAGTAATTCTCTATCAAAACAAGAAGAGCTGCATCGGTCACTTCAACCTACAAATAGATTATAATTTGTGAGTTACATAAACAAGTGCCTACTCCATTATTTTCAATGAAATTACATGCATGCACAACAGAGTGAGAGAGATATCAAACACCTTTTCAAGTTTGATTCCATATGCTTTACATATGTCCTTCTCCAAATAGTTTCTAGCAATGGAAATTTTCCCATCAGTCGTATATCCAGCAATATCTATAACCTCCATATTGTCCAACAGTGGTTTGGATATATTATCCACAACATTTGATGTGCACACAAACAAAACCTGCAATGTGAAACAAGGTAAGAAGATGCTTAGCAACCCCAAAATCATCTAAATGATAAGTAAACTCAACATAAAATTCTTGAAGAAATACAACCTCCAATGTCAGCACATCACTACAATGACTAATCTTTGATAGGTCAATTGCGACATCAATATAGTGGTCTAAGAATGACTAATCTTTGATAGGTCAATTGCGACATCAATATGGTGGTCTAAGAATTTAGCATTTTGCACAGGATCAAGAAGTTCCAACATAGCAACTGCAGGATCACCAAAATGACCCTTTCCCAATTGCCATAAAACAAAACATATTTGAAGATTAAAATCATTACATTATTTATACAGGGAGGGGAGTATACTGTTGCAAAAATATTTATGTTGAAATATGAGGAGTTGTGTTGTGCTGTGAAGGTGATCTATAGCTTGAAGAAGTAATGTACAAGGTGAAGACAGAGGCTTAAACTGCGGAATCAAGTGCTGCATAAACTATAGTCGTTTAGTGTAAATACTTGTAAAACTGCTTATAGTTTAGTTGTATTTAATTAGTTGGTTAATAGTGACAAGTGTTAACTGATGATAGGTTCCGGATTGATTGTTAGTTAGTTAGAGGGTTTGTTAGCTTTTTCCCGCTCTATGAGTGTATATAAACTCAGAGCTTAGTGTAATTATATTCATTCAAGCATTTTACAAACACAATTTCTCTCTCTCTCTCTCTCTCTCTCTCTCTCTCTCTCTCACAGTTATGACCTCCATAGCCAAAGCTTGAATCTTTGACATGGTATCAGAGCTAACTGGCTCAGCAAGTTCAGTTTTTCATTGCTGTTATCCCAGTTTCAACTCTTGATTTCATTTTCATCTTTCTTTTGATTCCTGATCAGAATTTCTTTGATTTTAGGTCAGAATTTTGTTTTCTCTAAGTTGAATTTGTATTAAATCTTTCTTGATTTCTCAGTCAATTCAGTTTCAATACTCTTTGAGTTGAATTTGCATGAAATCTTCCTTGATTTCTCAGTCAATTCAGTTTCAACCTTCTCCAGGATTCTTCAAGATTTGATTGAATTTCTTTAATTCTTCAAACTTGATTGATCACCATGAGCACTCAATCTACCTCAACTTCAACAGCAGCACTTGCTCATCCTCAACTTCAACTTTGGGAGATTTCTTCAAGCCCATACTTTCTTCCTAACAGTGATAATCTTGGTATGACTCTCGTGACTCAACCATTGACTAAAGAAAATCTTGGAGTAGGTCTATACTAGTGTCTTTGGATGCAAAATCTAAGCTTGGTTTCATTGATGGATCAATTCCAAAACCTCAGTTTGAATCTGATCCTAGTTATATAGCATGGTGTAAGTGTAATAGCATGGTTTTGGCTTGGTTACTCAACTCTCTTACAAAGGATATTCAAGCTAGTGTGATCTACTTTAAGTCTGCTAGGGATTTACATACATATAATTTAGATATTCGAATCGATTACCCAAGACTCGAACTCGGAACTAGTCGTACCACATTGAAAAAAAAAAATCGTTAGGGGACACGCGTCCAAACAAGCCTGACATGGGTACGCTGACCAAAATGGCGTACCTATGCTTCTCAATTCTTGGTTCAAAACCCCATTTCTTATTTCACCTTCCATACCTATCTCCTCCTTCCTAGGTTTCACCATAGAAAATTTCAAACACTACAAAAAACAAATAAGAAATCAAAATTCAAAAATTGGAAAAACAAGAGAGTGAGAGAGAGAAAATAGAAGGGAAGAGGATTTATGATAAAAATAAATGCAATCAGCAACTTACCCACTGCAACCCATGTCAACCTGCCTCTATTACACTGATCTGAGCTTTTTTGAGTAAGGAATAGAGTAAGAGTGAATTATGAAAAGGAGGTAAGCGAGTGTATTTTTCAATAAGAATAGCTAAAAGATGAGCAAAATTTAGAAAAATGGGGCCCACAAAAATAGTGGAGGGTAGAGAGAGAATTCGTTAAAAACTGGCTTAGCAGCATCAAGCATGGGTGGAACCATTAATGGACATGGGGGCAATGGCCCCCTAATGTTTTTTTAAAAAAGAAAAAGTATATATAGGTACTAATTTTAAGAACTTAATTTTTTTTAACTCATTTCATTCATTATTTTTTTTTTTTTTTTTTTAAATCAGATTTACATACATATAATTTAGATATTCGAATGGATTGCCTGAAACTCGAACCCGGAACTAGTCGAATCGTGTCGGGAAAAAAAAATCTTCAGGAGACGCGCCTACAACCATGTCCAGTCTGCACAGCATGTCCCAACGAGTTTTATGCTGGTGTGTTGACCAAATTGGTGTGTTCGTGCTTCCCAATTCTTGGTTCAAAAACCCATTTCTTTAAGGGTGGCACTACGTTGAAGGTAGGGGGTTCAAATGAACCCCATGACCTGGAAAAAAGAAAACTTTAATATATAATTTTTTTTTTTAAATCTACCCCTACAATAAAAATTTGCACACCCTAACCTTTAGCCCAGCTGAATTTAGCTTCTATACAAGTCCAACATAAAATTTGTTGGTCTTAAATCTTTAGGAAACAAAAAAGGAAAAAAAAAAGCCCATAATCAATCAAATTAAAAAAATCATAAAAGAAAGCCAAACCAAACCTAAGAGAGCAAAACATACTCCCACTTCACTCTCCAAACCCAAAGATCTCAAAGATTTAAAAATCCAACCTAATCTCTGCATCACCCACGATTTGCCGCCGCATCGCCTGATCTAACCTAGTAAGGTTGCATCGCCTATTGTTGGTATGTCCCTGATCCACCGCCGCTGTCGCTTGATCTCTCAAGCGATCTCAATTCTCATTTAATTTGGTATTTTAATTTCATCTCTCTTTCTTTCACTCTTTTGCCATGTGTGTACTTGTGTAATTAACTGGTTATAGTGTTTTGATAAAAAGCTTTTGAGTTTTGAGTTTTTGTCTTTTTCACTTTTGAGTTTGTGACCATCAGTTTCTATGCTTGTGTTTATTGTTTGATTGTCTAAGTGTTTTGATATAGAGTTTTTGAGTGGATCTGTCAGGGGGAGCATTAACACTAAAAAGACAATGAATGTATGAAACAATTAAACAAATTAGTCACTTACTCAGTGGGGCCATAGGACATAAATTAATAAATTAAATTAAAGAATTGTAAAAATATTAAAAATAATTGCTCAAAAATGTCTTTTGAATTCAATAAAAGAATTGCAAATAGTAAAAGATATAAATTAATAAATTAAGGTATTCTAAGCAATATTAATTAATACGGTTTATTTGGAAACACTAGATGATTTTTAAGATTTAATTTTAGTAACAATAATTAGTGTGTTCATTGTATTAGGAAAAAAATATGTTAAATGAACTTTATAGTTTATCTTTTATTCTTTTGCTAGTACTATAGACAAATTTGTAATAACGAACGTGAGATCAATAGGATGAATGATTGTGTGGCTGTGTACATTGAAAAAAATGTCTAATAGGATTGATAATAAAGTTATCATGCAACGATTTCAAAGTATGAAGTCTCCTAAAAGGCAATCGTAAAACTTCATATACTTGAATACTTTTTTTTTTTTTGTGATGTTTTATTCAAGTTCTCTTTTGTTTTAGATTTTATATAGTTTATATTTCTTATTGATCCAATGACCCCTCTAAAAAAAAATCCTAGAGCCGCCACTGCATTTCTTGTTTCACCTTTGATACCTATCTCCTCCTTCCTGAGTTTCATCATTCTCGAGAAAATTTCAAACACTCTATAGAGAACAAAAGAAAATCAAAATTCCTTCCCCAAGTCATGCTTGCATCTTTCATCTTTCATCGCACTCAGCTTTCTTTATGTATAGATTTAATGCTTGGTACGTTTCCTATAGGGGACTCCAATAAGAAAGTTGAATACTTAGTCGATCAATCTCTACTCCTATTGCATAAATATTTCAAATTTTGACGGACGATTCGTGACTCATTTGATTATGAATTGTTACATTTTTTTTTTCTTTTTGAGATTCACTCAATTCATATATTTCTTTTTTTTTTTTCAAGTTTTAAAAAATTATATTTTGCCCCACTTAATAATGTCATTGATCATTATAAGAGAATTTGCTAATAAAGATTGCGAAATTCCCTTCATTCTAAACATTTAAGGGCAAAAACCAGGTTTGAATTGTTTGAATTATCATTTAGAGTTTACTATAAAAAAAGTGTACTTTATTTCTTAAACTGACCATTGTTTTTCCTTGAAGTATATTAAAGATCATATTTGATGAGTTACCAGAGTTTTCAAGATTGCTCTGATAAATCCAAGTTTAGAAAAAAATTAATCTTGTGCCCAAAACTAACATGTTATTTAGGAAATTAGTTAGATTTGTCAAGAAATGATTGTCACTATTTTTTTTTTTTTTTTTTTTTGAGAAACAAAATTTACACCCCCGGGCAGGCGCCAAATGGCCTCGGACGGGGTAGCCCGATCTCGGGGGCCTGCCTGTACCACTGTGTGGGGAGTTACCTCACTAAGGATGCCCACCAACGAACTCCTGCGGGCAGCGGGATTCGAACCTAGGTGTGGTACACGAAACGAACGAACCTTACCCACTCAACCAAGCCCCCGTTGGCCACTATTTTTAATTGGATATGAAAGTTCCACATTTATTTTGACTTCCACATTTATTTTAACTGGTCCAATGATATATATCTCTTGATGAATTTGTCAAATTGTCTTGAAATTTTATGGAAAGTGTCCAATTTTAATTTAAGGAGCTGGAATTGCATTTTGGAATTGTATTGCCATTGGATCTACCCCACATTACAGGTTTTGTCTTTCACTTGGTAGGCCTGCCAGCACACACCTCCTGGCTTCAATCCCATGGTTTGGGCATTCTCTCTACCCCATAGCTTCCACACTTCGGCCCGTGAGTGGCCTTAGGGCCATCTCACAAGCCAATTTGGAGCCCAAACCCTTTGGGAATTAGTTCAGCAGCCTTAAGCCCGAGCCCTTCAGCTCCTAGAGGTTAGCCCAGGTCCGAAATCTACTTTTTAGGCCTAGCCCCTCGAGCCCATCTTTAATATTTAGGCTAACCCATCCTTTTTTAAGGTAATTAGGTTCATCCCACCATTTTGAAATAAAATCTATCTCAGTTCTTTATTAACTTTCAGCCCACTTTTAATTAAAAAAGGGTCCGCGCATGCTTTTCTTTAATTAATAAAAGGCTATCATATATATTGCATTTAAATCCATACTTTCTCATATTTGCTTTATGGCACATCATTTTCTCATATTTACATGCTATGCCATATACTTTTTCATATTTTCATTTTCACCCAAAACTTTCCCATATTCATGTTTTGACCCTGTATTTTTCCCAAATTTTCATTTTGACCTAGAACTTTCCTATATTCATATTTTGACCCCAATCTTCAAAAAATTTCATTTTGGCCCAAAAATTTCCAAAATTTCATTTTGACCCTAAATCTTACTTAAATTGCTATAAAGCCTTTCAACTTTTCAAAAATTATGGAGAGGCCCCTCAACCCTTTTGTAAAGTTATTTGGAAGCATTCAAACAGTTTCCAAGGTCTTTTAATCATATTCAAATCCACCTTTTGCTTGTCTTTATTTAAGATAATTTCATTGCAACTTGTTTGATGTTTAATTTCATGCTATACTTGAGTGCTTTTTAGCCTTAATAAATTGTTTATGCCTTGATGTTATGTTTTGTGTATTGGGTAGGGTGTGGATCCTTTTTTTTTTTTTTTAATTAATTAATTTATTTATTTATTCATGTTTTGGTGACAAGGTTCACGTCCAAACACCCAATTTCAAGAAAGAGTTTGGCTTAAAGTCTTATTTGCGTTTTTATGCTTGTTTGGCCTTTTTACATGCTTGTGTGTGTTCCTTTTCTTAGATTCCTTATCTTGTGATGCTATGTTTGGATGTTCCATGCTTAGATTCATGTTCATCTTTAGATCCATACTTGTCTGCTTAGATCTAGCTTCTTGCGTCTTTACCTGTGACCTTCAACTCATTAGGCAACCATTCTTGCCAAAACTTGTAAATAAAATTAAAATACTCCAAGGTCAGGGCTTTAAAATTTTTGTCGTTTTTTTCTACTATAACTCCAGTTAAGATCTAGTTGTTTTCAATCGATTTAGGGCAGCTCATGTGCTTTTTCACGGGGGATGTAACTGTTATTTCAAATCCTTTACCCAAAAAAAAATGTTATCTTAAATCTGAATCAACTTCCTCCATAATACAACCTTGTACAAGAGTGTGGAATACAAATTTCAGTTTTAGTTCCAAGATACAATGTAGTGAGAACAAATTTCCTGACACTTACAGAAAACGCAAGCCATTCAAGAATTCTTCTGCAAAACAAAATTCATGGAAAATTTAATTAAACCTGTGCACTAGAAAATTAGGTTTCACATTTTAAAATTTGTTTAGCTGTCACTAGCCTCTTCTACATTTGTAGCTAGTGAAGAACTTTCATCTCCTAATAGATTCAAAGAGAAATGCAGTCCGATCACAACAACTGTGATATTTAGCATCAGAAAGCCTGACATGCCATGATCTCTTTTCATCCCCTAATAGATTCAAAGAGCAATGCAGCCCGGTCAAAACAATTGTGATATTTAGCATCAGAAAGCTTGACATGCCAAGATCTCCTTAAGTATGTGAATGTAAATAACCAATATCCAATTTCCATCTACATAAATCAAATTTGTAAATGACCACCGCAGGGGTGTGGCTTGATGGTAGAAATTCTTGAACTCCTTTACTTGGTGAGTGGTTTAAGCAATAGCCCCAGTAAGGCCCTAGTAGTACACGTGATATTATCCATTACCATCACATGGCATAGGATCGATAAGTCCACACCAGAGACTTCCTTTTTTCATTTAGCCCAAAAAAAAAAAAATCAAATTTGTAAATATAGATATAGACATCAATAATCATTGAAATCACAAATTGTCAAGACTTGTTGTAGTAATCCTTGGGTGCTTTTGTTATATGTGCGATCGTTAGGTGAGCAACCATTCCCATCCATTTCCTCAAACAGATAATAATTTTTTTATGAACAAAAAATGGGTAGAGGGGGGCGACCTGAGTTGGCATCTTCCACCTGGACGGGATTCGAACTTAAGACCTCCACCTCCCAAACCCCTAGGAGTGAGCCCATGATCACTAGACTATCCACTCTCAGTGGTAAGCAAATGATAATTTTGTTCCAATCATTTACTTATTTTTCATTCTCTTAATTAAGCCCATAATGATTACATAGTTACCCAATCTTCTTACAAGCTTTTTGTAATACAATTGATAATACATTTTTTTTTATAGTACTATTAACTTTTAATATTTTAGAAAAAAGACACAATTATTTGTTTATTTATAATTTATTAAAATAATAAATTTTGATTACATTGACAATAATCTTATTTCTCAACTAATACTTCTTGGTGTTTCAATTGAGGCATCTTCAAATATCCTAACTCCATTGTAACTATTGAATTATACTTCATCATGTGGTAAGTAAAACAAAAAACAAAAAACAAAAAAAAAACAAAAAAACAAAAAGCAAAAACAAAAACTGATAATGAATTGAAAAAGAATCCTCTTCATTTTGGACAAGACAATTTTTTTTTTTTTTTTTTTTTTGCAAGATTCATCACATCATATCATAGATAAAGAAACTCATGAAATTGTCTCTATTTAAAACTCACAAAATGAATTGAAATGAACCGAAGTGGACAAAAATACCCCCAAAATGGACCGGAATAGACTGAAGTAGACTGAATGAGACCAAAAATGGACCGAATATCCATAAACTCATTCGTATCATGCTTCGTAAATTGATTTGGTCCACAACATTTTAAAAATGAACATGTTGTTATTAGTATTATATGACTAATGGACGCTAAGGCACCTCTTTTTTAAAAACTAAATTGAATCAATAACATATTCAAGAGATTAATTAAAATCAAACCAAACCTAAATTTAAGGGACTAAAATTGAAAAATTTCAGGAAAATTGTTACTTTTTTTAAATTTCAAGAACCAAGTTCAAACATTTTAAATTTATAGGCTCAAAATTGAATTCATCCCAAATTTCAAAAAGCCTAAAATTATAAATTATCCTTTTTTAAAAATTCTCAAATGACAATGAAGACAAATACATATATTATAGTACAAGATTTTAACCGGATTGTTCTTTTTCTATTATGATGTGGATCATGTTACTTTGTCAAAAGTCTCACGTGGGATTTGGTGCATGCATGGGTTGGCTCTAAAGCTGCTATAGTGGATAATGGTAGTTAGGCGCCACATTGCATTCATTGAGAAAAAAAATAAAATAGAGAAAGTAAAGAAGAAGAAAAAAGTTACACATTGCTACTCTCATTTCACACTTTGCATTAATTTCATTGGAAAGGAAAATAAAATAGAGAAATAAAATTATCCTCTTTTGAGTACTAATTGCACGTCATCAAATCATCATTCTCTTAATTAAAGCAATCACAAGCTTAGATACTTTGACAGTGATGGCTACAAGTAAGAAAAAAAATGGTCTTTGAATTGGACTTGCAATGACCGACATTCTCTTTCAATTTTTTGGTGGAAATATGATCCAACATGGCCCCCCTAATCTCTCAATCTCATTCATCTATTGGGTGGTTCTTTAAGTCTTTAAGGGTGTGCAATTGGATTGTCATTGTGGCATTTTGAATTATTCAAGTTATTAATTACACGAAAACTCACATGGGTTTTCCCCTATAAATATTTTAAGGTAAGCCAAAGATGATATTTTTGTAGGGTCAATGAAATTTAGAAGTTAATCACTTAGTAATTTCTCCATTCTCTATTGATCATCCTTAAATATGGGCCATTCATGAAACACGAGTAGGGTTTTTTCTCCAAGAAAATCTAGATAATTCTCTCTCACACACACATCTTGAAGGTTCATGCATTAAATCTTAATGGGCTCCAATTATAATTGGTCATTCTAATACACCACAAAGTCTTAAAAAGATCTTGTTAGGGACTTTTCCTTACTCTTCAAATCTTTAGTCATGGTAGGAATTCAAAAAGAGTCTCTTGTAGTAGACTACTCTTGGTCTTTGATTGATGACAATTAGTGATTCTTTCATGATGAATATTGAATCATATCAATGAAAGGCCATAATTAATCATGTCACTCAATTCTTTTTATGCAATCGATCCACACCCGTGGTGGCATGACATAAACAAAGTGTATTACTTTCATGTCAAGCATGGAAATTCCTGTTCAACTTTGCATGATTGGTTTTCAATGTCATTATATCATTGATTTTTGTTCATGTGTGACATGTTCAAGTCCATTTTGAGGTCAGTTTGAATGAACAAAAAGCTTTAGACTGTATGAAAATCCATTTTAACATGCTAGAATTTGAGTTTTGCTCAGAACAGAGAGTACCAAATCACATTTCTTCTTGCACTTTAATTCGAATGAACAAATCTTCTATTTATATTATCAATTTATCATTCAGGAATTCAAAAAGAGTCTCTTTTAGTAATTTAAGGTTTTCAATTTAGTATTTTCATCTAGATTCATCGAATCTTTTCGTTAGTTTTAGTACTTTTCACTTTCTAAATGATGTCGTTTTGGTGGAAGTTAATGACATGGATTGGACAAATGATTAATGGAAATTACAGAATTGAAATGACAAAAAACTAGTAATAAATTGAAAATAGATCAAAATAAGAGGTTACACTCTATAATTTAAACCTATCACTAACCAATACTAAAAGGGGTTTTTTTTTTTTTTTTTAGTATGATTACTAAAAGGTATTGAACTGTAATATTTTATAATTCTAATCTTTTCAAATTATGTTCTAATTCTTATACAAGAACAAATTAACGCATTTTGTGGAAAGACTTTTATAAAAAATTATTAGTTTTTTCCAATATCTCAATAGTGGTACTCATTTAACACATTTTGTGCATGCTCTATTATTATTATTATTATTATTTGTAATTTGCACAAACATCTAGTACCTGCTCCATTATTTTCAACTTTTAGGTTTGATTCCACACACTTCATGTGTGCTCTTCTCCAAAATGGTCCCAATGAAAGAGGGAAGGAGAATTCGAAGTAGTGGCCTCCCCTTCACGAGGGCCTATTGTCACACGCTCTTCATTTCACAATAAGGTAGAGAATAACAAATTTGGACACTTTGATAATACTACCACCATAAACTCTTGCATCCAAGTCCATTTAAGAAGGATAGTATTATAACATAGAAAACCTAATTATAAGAAAATTCTTACAGAAATACAACATCAAATGTTTGCACATCAACATAACTAACCTTTGATAGGTCAATTGGAACATTAAGATTGTGGTATAGGAAACTAACATTTTGCTCAGATCAAGAAGCTCCAACATTGCACTTGCCAAATCACCAGCATGCCCCCTTCCCAACTGCCATAAAAAATAGCATATTTGAAGATTAAAACCATTTCATTATTTAGAGAGAGAGGGAGTATACTATTGCTAACAAATTTTTTTAAAGAAAAAACAAAAGGAATTTGATTGTTACCATAATACACCATTCATGTGCTAACAAACAAGTAAAAACATAGTCATACTGTCCTATAAAAGGAAGCCAAAAAACAAAATAACTTAGATTTGAGACTAATTAAGCCAACTAGCCATATATTTACCTTGTCAACCTCATCAATCTAAACAAGAGGGTTACATGTTTCACATTTTTTAGGCACTGCATCATTTTTCCTAGCATAACACGCGATGCCCCTGAAAATAAGTTTAGGAGTTCATATACAAGAAGCATAATTTCACTGTACACATAAATTTTTGTGTTAGTGTAAATAAATGTTTAATTACCTTGATTTCATCAACATCAGATAATACTCCAACAGAAAACCTAAAAAGCTTATGATTCAAGGCACTGGCAATTGAACAACCTATGCTCGTTTTGCCCACCATTGGTGGGCTAGAGAGACATATTATTTTTCTAGTAGAAAAATATCAATAAGGACTTTTATAAAGAATTTTTAGTTTCTTCCAATATCTCAATAGTGGTACTTATTAAACACATCTTTGTAAAAAACTATCAATTTGATACTTTGTTTTTATAACAACTTTAGCTTCAATTGAATTTATATATTTTTTTTTATACTAATACTACCATTACCATGCCAAAATCATGAACGTTATTTGCATATTAAATACCTTTCGTGCAAAATGCAGTCACATTTCTATGATGATTTTTCATATGTGGAGTATTTTAAATATATATATATATATAAAAAGTTTTTAAAACTTGGAAATTTTAAATGGTGTCCTTTCAATTGAATGCCTCAATTCAGTTTAAAATAACTTCTTTTCAAACATCACTCAAATTCACGGTTCACAAAAATAGGGCCTAGTCAAGGGTCGACTAGAGACATTTTGGGGCTATCAGCAAATATAAAATATATTTTTACTTAATATTTCATAAGAGAGACATGAATTTTAAAAAATCCAACCTTTTTATATAATTTAATACACTAATTATTTTATTTTCATATATTTATAGAACATATTCTAAAACTTTTAATTCTAAAAATATTGAAACATTTAGTATCAAAATAAATTTCATATTTTAGATGGTTAGTTTTTTTGGCAATGTTGGACTTCAATGATTGAACAATGTATTTCAATAATGATCCGGTCTTGAAAATATTGATATATTTTTTTTGATAGAGAGAGAAAAGAAGAGTAAAATTTTTGGATGATTAAAAATTTTTAAACTCTTAAACTACCACAAACATAGTGAAACGTATTCATAAAATGTTGAACATTTGAAAAAAATTATAATATTTTAAAAATAATTTATATTTATTAAATTTTTGGTCCTTAATTTTAAAATTTTACATGATAAGATAAGAGTAATTTTAAAATTTTACATGATAAGATAAGAGAACCATATAATTTCACGTAAGATAGATAGACAAGACAAAACTACAAGTTAATAGAATATTTTTTCCCCTAAGTGAGACCTTAATTTTTTATATTATTATTATTATTTTTTTTTTTGTAATACTATAAGAAAAATAGAAATAATATATTCTATTTTAGGGGGCAGCCTTCCATTTTATGGCATTAGGCCATTGCCTAAATGATCTAATGATTGAGCTGCCCTTGTTCTTATGTATTCCACACTATTCAATCCATGTATCATTATTTGAGCAAACAAGAAGAAATAGAGGAAAGAAGAGGATCATTAGAAGGTGCCATAACAATTGAGATGCAAACAAATATTTACGAGAGCAATGTTATTGCTTTCAGTCATAGGAATTTCCTAAGTGCAGAAAATAAAATTATTACAAGTTTACAACTATAACTACAATGCAGGTTATAAAGTGAGATTATATTGTAGAGAAGCCATGACTCATTAGTGGGGACACATACACAAACAGGCCACCAAGATTCTCTTTCCAAAAAGAGTCAACACAAAAAGAAAGTAAACCAACCCAGTTTCTAACAGGTTTCAGTGAAGGACCCAAGGATCCAAATGTAAGTGATATTAAGATCTATATGAAAGAAGGGTTTTACTAACGTGCCATGAAAGAAAGGAACTTGTGTCACAAGCGCCACTCATGGCATATAATTATTACTCATGCAAAGCACTTTAGTCTACTAGTATAAATATTTGGATTTTTAGCACGTGCCATAGAAGATAGAACCATTGCAAGATAAAAGTACTTGATTGCAAATGAAACCCAATCTTTCTCTCCCTTAACATGGACCTACTTGGCCATTGCTTCATGCCTTTTCTCTTTCAATCCAATTGTGACATGGAAAATTTTTTAGAGAGAGAGAGAGATTACATGATAAAGGAACAAAAGCACAAAAACTGAAATTGTCGATGGACGTTATTATTATATATTTGTAGTCTTTGAAATTGTCGATGGACGTTATTATTATATATTTGTAGTCTTTGCATGATGATTAGCCCATAAGAATCAAACAACATGCATGGAAGAGGAAAATGAAGGCCTTGAACAATGAACTCTAAGAGTTCGTTTGGTTATGAGAGATGGAAAAGTAGGAGGGTAGAAAATAGTGGTAGGATGGAAATATGGAAGGATAGAAAAGATTTAGTTTTCCCCATATGTGTTTGCTTGGAGAGATGAAAAAGCGGAGGAATGAAAAACTATTTTGTTTGGTTGGGATGAAAAATGAGAGGATGGAAAATATATAAGTTTACTCTCATGCCAAATTAGAGAGAAAAAAAAGAAAAAAAAAGGGGATAAACAACATCATAAAAAAATAAAAAAATAAATAAATAAAAGAAAGAGTGAGAAGTACCTGAAAAAGACAAAAACTAAATAAGAAAAAGTAGAAAACCAAAAGAAATTAACAATAAATTAAAAAAATGAAACAAATGAGTAACAGAAAAAACAGAAATCCAAAGGGAAAAAAACAATTGCACAGGGGCTCTCATGTGGTTTGAAGTTCGGGGGCTTTTTGGTTCGAATTTTTTGTAATGGTTTTCTCTTCAGCTTTCTTTTCAATTTGAGGAGAAAACATTTTAGTGGGTCTGAGAAGAAAATACCTAGACCTCACCAATATTTCATTCTCCCCTTCTCTCCAACCAAACATCTATAAAAATAATTTTCTCTCCACTTTTTTCTCCCTCATTTCCATTCATCCTAAAATCTTTCCAACCAAATGGACCCTAAATTATATAGGAGAGAGAGAGAGATATATATATATATATATATATATATATATATATTAAATGCAAAAATAAACACATAAATCTAGCCAAATCATCATTCAAAATATAGAGCCTCTCAATTATTCTTTTGCCATAGTAATTAAGATTTTTTTATTATTATTATTAATGTGTTCCACGCGTGACCACTTTGCAAAGAATGTATTAATAAGAAAAAGAGGGAAAAAGGGAAAGATATGCATCCATTTTGAGAAGCTACGTATATATAGAAAAAGACCCTTTAGCTAGGCTCTAACTTTTCTGATTTCGTTCTCAGCCCTTCACCTTAATGGGCCAGGCTTACCGAAATCCTTCAGAATTTGAAGGAGAAAAAGGCACTGCCAGCATTAGAAGCACCAATGACAAAGACACTCAATATGTATCTTTAAGTACGATCACAGGTTCAAAGAAAGAAGGATCAGCAGTTGCTAAAGAATCAATCCAAAACTGAAATAGTTGTTAAAGAGATGTCAAAAAAGGAGCCTGAACAAGCTGAAATTTACATCTGCAACATTTACACTAATCCAGATGACACGGTAACTCATTTGTGTTGGGGGATTTCCAGGACCCATAGACAAGAATTCTGGGAAAAAAAACAACAAATACGAACAAATTTGGTAAATGAATAGTACAGTTCTTGTGAAATCATTGTTACTCAACGAAATGTTCACAGTGGATTAACTTGGAACAAAGAACCTCAATGTATTCCCCCCAACCCAAATAGGACTAGATAACTTGGGCTAAAGGGGTTGTATTCCCCCTAGTTCAACAATTAGAAGTACTTCAGATGTTTTATCATCAGTTAGTGTCTAATGTTTTTCACTCATGCTATGTACCCAAAAAAAATGGGAGTGTAAGTTTGATTCAACAAAAAAATCAATGTCAGTAACTTATTTCTTTTTCAACTGCCACAGATGTCACTTCAATATTATACTTCTTTCAAATGGGTGATTCTAATGTACACGAATGAAAAGAAGTAAATAAAGGTGCATCATGTGACACCCAAGCAATGAACAAATCTCAGCTCTATTGCATCCCTAGATCATCTGGATGAAAAATTGATATATTACAAATCTGGGTAGGCTCCTAGCTTGGGTCACAAAAAGAACTTGCCCAGAATCCTTAAAAAATGGAGTTGTAAGCCGGTGGGCATGGAAAGCTTATTTTCCTGTCTTCTGGTCATCACCAAAAGCTATATCGAATATCTGCCTGTAGTCATCTACAAAGTGGACATCGAGGCCTTCTTTCACATTTGTTGCAAGTTCATCAAAATCCCTCTTGTTGGCCAAAGGGAATATGATGGTCTTTACTTCACTCCTTCTGGCTGCTATAGTTTTCTCCTTAACCTGATTTTGTCCACAAGGAATGAAAGTTTCGTGAGTTGAGATGAACCAAAATGTGCACACCATTGAAGCATGTCAATCAGTAATGGATCACAAAATGATCAGAAATCCAGAGGACCCACAAGTCTCCATTTAATGATTTAAAGTAATAATTATTTTCTTTGAATTTGATTTCAGAAAAGTCAGGAAAGAAGCAAAAATAAAAATCCATGCTTGCCATGAATATCAGATTTATGCCAAATATATACATGAAATAAAACAATCAGACTAAAACTTAAGAATAAACATCCCTCCCACTTGGGTAAAATGTTCAAAAGACCGTTAAGGAAATGCACCACTATGTAAAACAACAAAAGTTTTATGAGTAAAGAATTTATTTAGGATGGCAGAATGTAAATGACAGATGAAATGATATGTATGCAGTGGTTTCTTTATCTTACCCCACCAATTGGAAGAATCTTCCCTGTTAGAGTAACTTCCCCAGTCATTGCTAGATCCTTCTTGACAGGCTTCTTCATGGAAAGAGACAGCAAGGATGTGATCATGGTGCAACCAGCACTAGGCCCATCCTTAGGGGTGGCCCCTGCAGGAACATGAAGATGAAGCTTGGAATTTGCAAAATAAGGGTTATCAGGCTCCTTCTCAACCAATATTGATCTTGCAACTATGTGAGCGATCTGAGCACTTTCTTTCATAACATCTCCAAGTTGGCCGGTGAGATTGAGGGCCCCTTTCCCCTCTCCTTGCTCAATTTGAGAGGTCTCTATGTACAGGGTGGACCCCCCCATGGCAGTCCAAGCAAGACCCATAACTACTCCAACTGGAGTCCGATCGTAGATGCGCTCAGCATGGAAAACAGGTTTTCCAACAAAATCAGCTAGGTTTGATGTGTCAACCACAACTTTTTCAACAGTCTTAGTTGGTTCACTTTCCTGGATCGTCTTGGTATCTGTCACATCCTGAGAAGAGATTGCCAAAGGTTTGCAATGATTGAACAAAGTGAATCAAAAATCAATCTAGCTTCAAAGGTATTTAACCACAGTAGAAAAAGTCCCAAAGTGCAGTTTAACAAGTAAACATGAAAAAATACATGGGACTTGCAAACCTCCCATGGTTACTATCAAAATTTTTGGTCCTTTTTATTGAACCTTTTCACTTTATTCACTATAAAAGTAAAGGTATCCTTAAAACTTTCCAGGTGTTCTAGGTAGGGGGTTTGCAAAGCTTTCTTGTAATGAATTCCATATATTGAGCCAAAATAATAAAAATAAAAATGATTCCATATAGGATAAAAACAGATTCAGGTCGGATAACAACTTTCTACAAACTTTTTTTTTTTTTTAAAGTTCAACCCTACTAAATTCAAAATGCGATATATCTTTTATTGTTACTCGGTTCCAAAAGATCCCTAATTTTTTTGATACCTTTGAATTCGAAGGTTGATCAGCTGGGAGGTCCGTTGGCACTGCATCAGCTTCTACAGAGGTTTCAGCAGTTTGTTCATGACTACTATCCTCTACTGGTTCAGCTCTAGCCTCACTTTCAACCAATTTTTGACTAGATTCATTAGCACATCCCGCTAGAGTTTCCTCGGGTTCAACAACCTGAGCTTCAACAATTGCAGGTTCATTTGATGCTCCTTGTCTAACAAGTTGGAGAGCTATCTGGCAGTCCATAGCAGAAAGTTGTTAGCTTCAGACAATCTTTATACATTTAAGCAAAACCAGCAAGATTTTAAGCTATGTGTCCTACATCCCATCCAATTGCCCCCCACACAAAAGCAACACAAAGGGAAAGGGGTATGAATTACACAACTATAAACTATTATAATTCATTATAGCTATATTGCTCATCCCAATTCGATATTTAAAAACAAGCTAATTGAAACATGGTTTTTAAATCATGTATTCATAACATCTTGTTATGGGCCATCATCTCTTAATTGTAATCTCACTATTATAAAGTTCCCCCACTTCGTAATCAAAATATAAAAGTGGATGGTTGAACAAACCTTGCGATAAATCTTTTCTATGTGCTTTTGGAGATTCCGAACTCCTGCTTCTCGGCAGTAACTTTCTATTAGACCAAGAAGAGCTGCATCGGTCACTTCAACCTGGAAATAGATTTAGATATTTTCTTTCAGTGAGGAAAAAAATCTGGGTGTGCTCCATTATTATTGTTATTATTTGTAAGTTACACAAACATCCAGTGTTTGCTGCTCCATTATTTTCAATGACAATACATGCATGCAGGTTAGAGTGTGAGTGAGAGATAAAACACCTCTTCAGGTTTGATTCCACATGCTTCACGTGTGCTCTTCTCCAAATAGTCTCTTGCAATGTGCATTTTCTCATCAGTAATATATCCAGCAATAGCAATGACCTCCATTCTGTCCAAGAGAGGACTGGGTATATTTTCCACAACATTTGCAGTGCACACAAACAGAACCTGAAATGTGACACAAGGTAAGAAGATGTTTAGCAGTCCCAGCATCATCCAAATGATATGTAAACTCAAAATATACAGCTAAGTATTAAGACTATCCTCACAATTTATGTTGGGTATGAATTACATGGACACTCAAAAATGTATGAGGTGCCCTTCTAGGCACAAATGTAGTACAAGATATTTTTCAACATATGCCTATTGTCGGACACGTTTTTGTAGCTTAGTAAGATTTGGTCCCATTGGAAGAGGGAAGGGGAATTCGAAGTAGTGGCCTCCCCTTCATGAGGGCAGATTGTCAAACACATAGCACAGGTACAACAAAGAGAGGAACATGCCCTAAAATGTCATAAATTTACAAGTTCGCTCATCTACTCCTCACTCAGCTTCTTTGTTGCATGCACATTAAATTGTGTAGTGTTGCAATGTTGTGCATGTTGTTTAAGACACACTCTTCATTTCACAATAAGGTAGAGAATGACAAATTTGGACACTTTAATAATACTGCCACCACAAACTCTTGCATCCAAGTCCATTTAAGAAGGACAGTACCAATCTAATATTATAACATAGAACACCTAATTATAAGAAAATTCTTGCAGAAATACAACCTCAAATGTTTACGCATTGTCACAATAACTAACCTTTGATAGGTCAATTGGAACATCAAGATAGTGGTCTAGAAAATTAGCATTTTGTTCAGGATCAAGAAGCTCCAACATTGCACTTGCCGGATCACCAGCATGCCCCCTTCCCAACTGCCATAAAAAACAGCATATTTGAAGATTAAAACTATTTCATTATTTAGAGAGAGGGGGGAGTATATTGTTGCAAACAGATTTTTTTAAAGAAAATAAAAAAAGGAATTTGATTGTTATCATAATAGACCATGTGCTAACAAACAAGTAAAAAACTAGTCATGCTGTCCTATAAAAAGAAGCCAGAAAACAAAATTACTTAGAACTAAGATTAATTAAGCCAGCCAGCCATATATTTACCTTGTCAACCTCATCAATCAGAACAAGAGGGTTAGCTGTTCCCACATTTTTTAGGCACTGCACCATTTTTCCTGGCATAGCACCAATATAGGTTCGTCGATGCCCCTGAAAATAAGTTTAGGAGTTAATGGTACAAGAAGCATAATTTCACAATACAGCGCATAAACTTTTGTTTTAGTATTAATAAATGTTTAATTACCTTGATTTCAGCAACATCTGATAATCCTCCAACAGAAAACCGGAAGAACTTACGATTCAAGGCACGGGCAATTGAACGACCTATGCTTGTTTTGCCCACCCCAGGTGGGCCAGAGAGACATATTATTTTTCCTATGATGCAGTAAAAAGATATCAATTATGATGTACTAACTTCGATTAACAGAAATATGAAAAAAACAATCACAACCTTAAAAGGAGTAAGTTCAAAATTAATGCAGAGAACAATGTCTGAAAATGAAGGAAAGCTTTTTTCAGAAATGAAAATATTATGCCCAAGATTGACGTTACAAATCAAAACAAATTTATTTCTACATTTTTAATTCCTGCTCTACTCACACTCAATAAATCACCCTTGAACCACAAACAGAAGAAGGGCAAGTAATCCTGCCACGTACATTTTGTATTTGTTTTGAACATGACAATTACATAATGAGAAATATTTTATATTTGCTGAGTGTGAAAAGGACAAAAAAAAAAAAAACCCATTACTACTCAGGAATATGGCAATAGGTAGACACTCAGTCATCTTAAACCCACAACCTCACCCTCCATCCTATTACTATGGGAGGAGGAAGTGCCATTTGAGCTATATAACACATTAGCAACAATAGGGAGACACTTAAAACATTTAAATTAAGTTCTAGAAACAATCATAAGAGAAGATAGTTACCAACCTTGTGAAGTTCCTCTGAGTTTTCCAACAGCAATGAATTCTAATATTCTTTCCTTTACATCAGCTAAACCATAATGGTCTTCATCAAGAATTTGTTGTGCATGAAGGACATCAAAGTTCTCATCACTGCATTTGGTAGTGGCAAATAGAATAAATGTTTATTATCTAATTAGATAAAATCCGTTTTAGAAGGCAGGACAAGAAACTTTAGGAATATCTTTCAATGGGGGTTTGTACACAATTCTCCATTTCATATTGTAGTTGAAACTAAATGCCAACAAATTATTAAATCCTTCATCAGCCTTGGCATAGATATGAGCATGAAAATTTTGAAATCTCAAAAGCATTTTAAGGATTATTATTCATTAAAAAGTTAAGAACAATGAAATTGAACAAGTCAACAAACCTATAATTTCCCCAGGGAAGAGCAGTCAACCAATCTAGATAGTTACGAGTTACATTAAATTCACTTGAACTGGCTTCTAACAGTTGCAACTTTGTTAGCTCTTCTTCTATAACTTGCAAGACATGAGGTGGGATCTTATCCCTGTTTGGTTCAAGCCTCTCCCTAAATTTGGCTGCAGCACAGTAGCAGAGTGATACCAAGTCAAAATGATAAAATAAACAATTAAAAATTGGACCAACATATCATTTCTCTTTTTCCACCAAAAGATTGCACAGATGCTTAATTGGATCTGTGTAACTCTTGATTCAAATAAGAAAAGTTAAAATCATCCAATTAGAACAAAGTATGACCTTCAGTTTCTACAAATACTTCCTTGGGAACTAAACATGCCAGACCTTGAATATAAAGTTTTCAATTCCCGGTCGACCTTCTGTCTAAGTTATCAACTGTATCTTTTGGATTGGGAAACAACCTACTTACTATTTCAAAGAAAAGAAAAACAGAACTAACCAGAAAGTGCTGTTTTGTCATCTGTCTCCAACCCCAATTCCTGAATCAAGATGAGCCATGAAAATTAGAAGATTGGCCAAGGTTCAAACAGAGCAAATTGATACTCTCTAAAGATGCGGCAATGTGACCACAAATAAAAAATTACATAAATGTGTGTAGTAGATATATAATACTGGGGAAAGCACCTTCTTTATGGCCTTAAGCTGTTCGTTCAACAAGTAGCGGCGCTGCTCACCACTAATCTTTTCTTCAATTGCTTTTGCAATTGATTCCTTAAGTATAACCCCATAGAGGAAAAGATTGAGTTAGAATATAATTATGATTAAAAAATTTAACGCATATGAGCAACACATAAACAATGGAATGAAGTACCTGAATCTTGCTAATTTCCATTTCTTTCTTCACTAATTCAAGCGTAAGTTTTAAACGTTTATACACCTGAATGAGAAATAACAGAGAGTTACAATAGCAGTTTGGATGAAGCAATCTCAAATTTAAGGATTCAAAAGTGCATGTTTCATGGATGCTAGATAGCAAGAGGTTTTGGATGTTTACATCTTTTACAATATACAAACACCTGTTTGGGAATGTTTCCAAATTATACTCTGTTTTAAGACCAAACTCTTCAAGATCAGTAACTAAAACTAAGATGTGTCAATTTCTACATACATCTAGCTCTTCAAGCACTTGCTGGCATTGTAATTTGTTTGCACCAGAGATTGCAGCTCCAAAATCTGCTAACCTTGGAAAATTAAAATCTCCTATATGCTGCAGATTTGAAGAGAAAGGAGAAAAGTTAACACATTCAAATTATAAAAGCAATGTGATAGAATTGAATACAAAATGCAGTGACAAAGTATATCAATAAGAGAAGACATTTCCAGAAAATAGTATCAAACTACATCAGTCATTGTTGCAAAAATATTATTAAGACATAGCACAATCTTGGTCAAAACAAAGGAAAAGGGGAGAAGGTGGGGGCTCTTTCTCCATCATACAAGTATTAGCTTTTATGGATCATAACAGATGGCCCACAAATGGAGCCAATAAAAATAAGAGTTTTATTTTACTTCATTTACAGAGGCAATTACCAATTCAATTTGGAACTGATTGATTCATACAGGCTATATCAGAATCAATGCCAAGATGATGAGAAATAAGAAACAGATATAAAGGTTGCCACATTTATCATCGATATGTATGATTATGGTGATAAAGATGCTTTATACAAACTAGGTAGGCGATAGGCCCCCATATCTTCTTTTCATAAACATAAGCAAAGGAGGAAAAGACATTTCAGACCCAAAAATCATCTGCTGAGTTAGTCTTTAATTACCATGTTCTTTGATATAACATAAATGGTAGATTTTGCTGCAAACAGGACATTATTGGCAGTTTCATGCAACTCTTTATATATATGAGCCCTTCACCAGAAGGGATTGAAATTGTAACCTTATCCTTCACCTCCTTTTATGTTTAGGGTAGAAGACCATGAGAACATAATCAGCAGGTCTTAAGAAGGGTAGAAATTTCAACCAAAATATTTAATCAAGGAAGTGATTACTCAAAGGACAACTAGCACTGTAGGCAGAACTACACACTATTTGATATCTAGCTTCAAACCAATATCTTTTCAGGTTGACAATGAATAAACACACCATTATTGTTGAAGACATAGTTCGTTGGTTTGTGTCATTAGCAACATTATTCTGCAAGCTGATTAAAGTAGATTGAGTTCGGTGGTTTTCAGTATTGTATACTTGAAATACAACACTGTCAGCCTGCATTGAGGAGGCAGGGTGATCCGTATTGTCACTAGGTTTTTTTTTTTTGATAAGTAAGAAAAATTGTATTGAGAAAAGACTACTTCATTAAAGAGATGAAGTAGCCAGAAGAAATATGTATTGTTGCTAGGTTAAAGTCACTTACAAACTCCACAAGTGCTTTTTCTAGATGCTAAAATAGAGGAACACTTGTTGAAATAGTTTAAGCATTAAAGATTATGTTAGAAAGAAAAAAAAATTTAATTGTAATATTTCATGGAGGATAAGGTTTTCAACTATTTTATCAGAGAGAGCGAAAAAGCTGATTTTGTCTTTTTTTTTTTTTTAAATCAAATCCAGGATTGCCAACACATTTTTGTCATTTTTAGTCAATAAAATCATTAACCAACCACAAAACTTACCCATACTTTAACTACATTTTCCCCTTCCTCTTCCATTTTCTTCTTCCTCTATACGTAGAGTGTTGATAGAATTATTACAAAGGTCGGATGTGATCAAAATTTTGGAATTTACGAAGCCACAGAGGGACAAAAGCAAAAGGCACTATAACCTAGGTACCAAACAAGGAGCATTTGGATGGAAAGGATGAGGAGAGGCCATAGGAGCAAATGTAACAATACTACAAAGCCTACGGAAGTTCGGAACTATAATAAATAGTACAATTTATATAGATACAAGCTTTCTTAGAGTCATTAAAAGGAAAATATCAATGATGAAGCTTATTAGCATACAACAGAACAAAGAACTCTTGGGGGCCAAACCAGAAAATAAGAAAAGGAACAAACCTGAGTATAAGTTTGAACATGATCTCTCCAAAGGGAACTAGTCTTGAGAACATCTCTTAGGGTTGATATAACCTCAAATGATGTCGCCTTAATGACATCATCATCCTTGTTATATGGTTTATCCTGCAATATAAAATATAACCCACTGAAATGAAAGATAAAAATGTATATATAATGTATGTGGAACCTTTAACCCTACAAATAAATTTATCAATGAATTGGCAAACATTTACAATATAGACAGCTTGCCTTGAGATGATCAACTTTTACAGTAAGTGGTTCCTCGCTAACCTGCACAAAAGCCAATATATTATTCATTTCAGGAAATTCTTCACATAAAAGGTCATACTCAGTGCACAAAACTCCCACTTTTGTGGGCTCTAATAGAGGTGATCGGTAGGTTGCCTTACCCATAATTTTTTTCGAAGTTCAGAAAATATTCGCATATTATGTTTTTTTTTAAAATGAAAAAGGAAAAGCTTAAGGATATATTTAAATTTTTTTTTTTAAGTTTAATCTTATGAATGACAGGGTGACTTCATAAAGTCTTGAAATGTTTTCATCAGTTTATTAAAATCTCTGTTAAGGCATCTGAGCAATAAAATTTGTAGTGAATATGGTTCCTTCGTACTTACCATCTCTGTGATTTGAAGTCGTCTATGACCAATAAGGACCACTTGGTCTCCTTGGATACTTGAAATCTGGTACATCAAGATAAAATTAAAACAGAATTATCACTGATATAGGTTTTACTAACAGATACATCTCAGGTAAATCTAAACTTTTTTAGGGAATTATACCAAAAATTCCAACCAACAAATTACCTGGGCAAGTGTACCAACTTCATGAAGACGATTCAATAACTCTTTTCCTTTAAAATCATATATGTTTTTCTCTGACTCAGAACCAGATACTGAACTAGGATCAGTCCCTGGCTCATCTTTAACAAGGAAAGCACCAGCATATGGGGCTTGCCGTTTGCGGCTTTCTTGTAAAGCTGCTAATAATTTAGGATCCTGCATACAAGGTATTAAATGTGTTAGGGAACCAACAGTTCCAACTTCTAAGTTCCTTTTCTAGCGAAAGTTTCTACCATTATATAGAAGTGAGAGCAAAATATCTATATGCTTCAGCTTCAGAAAACAAGGATTCAAAGAGCACTCTATTCTTAATTCAGAAGCCTGGCATACCTTAACATAAATTGGCATATAGAATCCTGGAAAAAGTGGTCTGTGTGGCAGTGGTAAGGCCAAAACCTGCAACCAAAAAGTTTGCTTAATTCTAAACCTGCAACCAAAAAGTTTGCTTAATTCTAAAGGAGGGATTTAATTAATTTTCATAAACCTAAATTGCATAGAAACAAAAGAAAAAAAAAAGAATATTACAGAAAAAAAATTTCTAAGCAAAAAAACATTCGAAAATATAGCAGAACCCATTATTGAATTGGTAATATTTAAACAATCAGAATGCAGGACAGCAATACACCATCATGCTATTAACAACTAGATGACCTTTTGAATTATACCTTCCTAAACTAGTACGGAACCAATTTTATGCGCCCCTTATGTCCAATCATGCAATCATCTGATACAAGCATGCTAGTGTAGGTAATTGTAAACATTTTATCTGTCTTGAGACTTTGACCTAGATTAGCCAGATAACTATCAAATATGTAATCAAGCCTTAAGGTTTAAATGTGAAGCTATAATCAAACTTTCTGCAATTCACATAATAGCCTGGGAGTTTTACTCCCGCACTGCTAAAAGAAATGAATCCAAAATTATATTCAAGTCTCAACCCACCTATTTCCTTGAGCACACCTTAATGAAACCATTCCTAAAAATAATCATTTGACTATCAAACTAAAAAGTACCCAACTTGAAGTACTATTTGAGATACTTGATTTAAAGTAAAGCACACAAAGTCACCAGCTTCAACACCAATACCGAAAATTACTACCAAAACTCAATCTTGCTACATTCATGTACGGTGAAATTTTTAGCACTCCTCTCCTCACTAATAAAATTTACAAAGCATAAACCAACCAATTTTTGTTACATATGATAAATTCCCCAAATTTGACTTTGTTTAATTCCCCAACAAAACCAACTCTAATAAACAAACAAAGGCAACAACAAATTTTCTATTACTTCTAACCCTCTTCCCAAACAATATGCCACAAATTTGAGTTCTTGAATCAACCTCTCCAAAATTAAGGGTATTGCCAACCAATCACCTCTAATAAAACCCATAGAAACAGGAGTTTTGTGCACTATATACAACCTTTCATGCCACTCCAACCATTAGAATTAGTTCAATTCAAACTTCCTCATGTATTGTGTGTGTATAATTATGTCAGTCGTGGTTTTGTGAAAGTGATTCATGATTTGCCATCTCAATAGGCTGTGAAATTTATTTGTCTCTATTCTCTTGCATTACTCTAATAATAAGAATTCAACATTTGGGTTCCTCAGCTCCTTATCCTAACCATCTATTAGGCTAACCAGCTTGTTTTCCTAACAATACATGTATGTTTGATATTATAACAATGGAAATGAATGGTCAAGATCGTCATTGCATTGCATAAAATTTCCTCAAAATTCAGACACCATTTTCAAAAAAATAAAAACCAAAACTTTTTTCCAAAAAAAAAAAAAAAAAAAACACTAACAGTGAGATAGTCCTCAGGCCTAGGATTAGTGGGCACAATAGCCGATGAAGACTTGGACTCAGCCTCTTCACCCTCTGAGTCCACAGCTTTACTGTCAACATGGACAACCCGATCCGACCCATCACCGGAAGAGTCCGAATCGGAGCAGAAAAACGCTCTGTGGCCCACCAAATCAGAGCTTCTACTCCTCCGAGTCAAGCTCCTGAGCGAACTCAGCGCCGCCCTGAGTATTGGGCTCGCAGAGTCGGAGGTGGGTCCGAGTCGGAGACTCGAGGAGAGTGATGGGGTTAGCGCGTGGAGCCTGGTGTGGAGCTTCAACATTGGTGGGTTGTGGAGGCAAATAGAGTGGGGAGTGAAGGGTAAAGTTGTAATTTTGAAGGATTGTGTGTGACCTATTGGAGAAGATGAAGACGATGATGATGAAGAAGAAGAAGCACCATTGCGAGGTTTTCTGTGTTTCTTAAAGCCCTACCTAAACCCCTTTGTGAATGTATATGTTACTGAGAAATTCACGAAAATCTCCTTTTTTTACATAGTTACGGTTTTGTCCTTTTATTTTTTTTTCGTTTTTGGTAAATTATCTATATAGGAAAATTATCTATATTTACAAAAATTAATCAAAAATCTTGTAATTCAAGTCACACTTCCAATGATTTCTCCAAAAAAAAAAAAAAAAGTCACACTTCCAATGAAAAGAAGTTTATCAATTTTACACTCCCTCAAATTGTTTGTATAAAAGAGACTTCTTATTAAGAGAAACAAAAAAGAAGTTTATCCATTTAACACTCCCTGAAATTGTTTGTATAAAAGAGATTTCTTATTAAGATTTTCTCTATAGATGTATTATTATGTGTTTATACAGATGTGTGTTGTGCAATGTATATAATTATGTGCTTCCTTCGGGTCATTACAAAATGCTCTTTCACACTCAATATTCCATGTTTACAAAAGGATTTATATCATAGTATCATTTATTGAATGTTTAGAGGGAGGATTATTTTGATAAATCTCAAATGAGATTGGTGTAATTTATTATATATATATATATATATATATATATATATATAATTAGTGCTCCATATTAGATAAAATTAACTAATGTGAAATAATTAGTTAATAGGGGAAAAAATAGTTTTGGTTAACCACAAATATTTTCCAATCGATGTATTAATTAGAGTCTCACATATGAAGACAGACTAATATATTGGTCTATGAATTTCCACCATCTTCTCAAATTGGCATGAGAATCAAATTTCAAAGGGTAATGATGGCATAAGGAGTTGTGGACCCTCCTTGTAGCTACGTATTAAACAAATGAAGATAACTCTGGAACTTCTATAAGCTTCTTTGTCAACTTTATACATCCTAGAACGAAATTTAAGCAGATCTTTCTACTAGAACCTTGTGTTTTCTTGGTTAACAAGGCAACATCAAGAAAGCAAAAATATTAGAATTAATCCCAAAGTATAAAGTTGGCACATGGAATATTTGTGCAAAATATAAGTGCAATGTGAGAGATAAAACAACTATAAAGAAGTAGAGTAGTGGGAAGTCACTTAAAGAAAGAAACTATGTTTTAAATTTTTTGGTGTAAATATGCAAATAAAATATTTGAATGTTAATATAAGGACTTGGGTTAGGTCGGTGCATCCAATATACTAGACCCATTGATATAGTAATATATGTCAACTTTTGGCTATATGTCATTATTTCAATAAGTCCAGTGCCATAAAATATTTGAATGTTAATATAAGGACTTGGATTAGGTCAGTGCATCTAATATACTAAACCTGTTGATATAGTAATATATGC
Organism: Quercus tomentella; assembly: GCA_028535165.1. Taxonomy (NCBI): domain Eukaryota; kingdom Viridiplantae; phylum Streptophyta; class Magnoliopsida; order Fagales; family Fagaceae; genus Quercus; species Quercus tomentella. Next base: position 3,300,411 of record JAPQVY010000089.1, read on the forward strand.
CCACTTTTGACCATATGTCATTATTTTAATGAATCTAGTGCAATTGGACACTGGATCAATCCTTACCCTTAACACAAAAGTTTATTAGAAATGTACCTAGAGATATAGGTAGCCTCAATAATCAATATTACTCAATACCACCAAAGCAATGAAATTAAATTATCATTATTCACCAGGGAAAATAAAAATGGATTGCTACACATTGAATGAGCTTTAGGGCACTTTGGGTAATAAGCTCACCTCTTGAGGTCATTTTTGTCATTTCATCATTTATATTTCGTTTTGTTTTAATTAATTTTTTTTTTTAAAGGATGGGAGTTCCGTTGTTTCTTAACTTCTCAATACTTATCAAAAAAGAAAAAAAAAACTTCTCAATTATCGGCTTCTATTCGTTTTTCTCAGTCATCTCTCTCCCACAGTTTCAGAATATCTCTATGAATCCAAGATCAAAGCTTTTCCAAGGCAATTTTCTACATGGTAAAGTTTCCATTTTCACGAGAAACAAACAGAGTTCCAGGCCTTTCTGCTCGTCAGACTCCACTGCAACAACCCCAACCTCACAATCTCTCAACATCCCATCTCTCTCAGAGCTCATATCAAAGCAACACTGGTCAGAGCTGAAGACCCATCTCAAACTCAACCCCACAAGCTCCACCACACTTCTCCACCACTTGCTCAGCTCAGAGACTGACCCAGAGCTCACTCTCAGGTACTTCAACTGGTCCCAGAAAGAGTTCAGACTCTCACACCCTCTCGAGCTCTCTTTTAGACTCTTGCACTCACTTGCCAATGCCAAAAAGTACTCAAAGATGAGAGCTTTATTAGATAGTTTTGTTAAATTTGAGAACTTTCATTCCAATTCTTTGATTTTACATGTGGTTTCAATGAGTGGCAATAGTTTTTGTGCTAATTCAATGATAGTTGATATGTTAGTGTTAGCATATGTGAGAAATAGGAAGACCCATTTGGGGTTGGAGGTGTTTAAGAGAGCTGGGGATTATGGGTTTAGGTTGTCTGTGTTTTCATGTAATCCATTGTTAAGTGGTTTGGTGAAGGAGAGTGCAATTGGGGATGTGGAATATGTGTATAAGGAGATTAGGAGGAGGAAGATTGAGCCTGATGTGATTACATTTAATGTTGTGGTTAATGGGTTGTGTAAGGTTGGGAAGTTGAATAAGGCTGGGGATGTTATTGAGGACATGAAGGCGTGGGGGTTTTTGCCGAATGTGGTTACGTATAATACTCTCATTGATGGGTATTGCAAGATGGGTAGGGTAGGAAAAATGTATAAGGCTGAATCCATTTTGAAGGACATGGTGGCGAATCAAGTTTGCCCGAATGAGGTGACTTATAATATTTTGATTGACGGGTTTTGTAAGGATGAGAATGTGTCAGCTGCAAAAAAGGTGTTTGAGGAAATGCAAAGGCAGGGTTTAAGAGCCAATATGATCACGTATAACTCATTGATTAATGGCCTGTGTTGTGATGGGCAGCTTGATGAGGCTATTAGTTTGCGGAATGAAATGTTGGGCTTGGGTGTGAAGCCGAATGTTGTTACTTTTAATGTGCTTATAAATGGGTTTTGTAAGAAGAAAATGATTAAGGAAGCTAGAGAGTTGTTTGATGATATAAGGAAACAAGGGTTAGCTCCTAATGCTATAACGTATAATACATTGATTGATGCTTGTTGTAAGAATGGGATAATGGAGGAAGCCATTGTGCTGCAAAGTTCAATGTTAGAGAAGGGGATTTTCCCTGATGTTTCGACCTATAATTGCTTAATTGCAGGTTTGTGTAGAAAGGGGGATATAGAAGCAGCCAGGAAACTTATAACTGATATGGAGGGTAAGGGATTGAGAGCTGATCTTGTAACATATAATATAATTATAGATGCACTGTGCAAGGAAGGGGAATCAAGAAAGGCAGCAAGGCTCTTGAATGAGATATTTAGGATGGGTTTGAGCCCAAGTCACGTGACATACAATACTTTGATGGATGGCTATTGTATGGAAGGTAACCTCAAGGCAGCAGTGAATGTAAAAACACGGATGGAGAAGGAAGGGAGGCAGGCAAATGTGGTAACCTACAACGTGTTGATTAAAGGTTTTTGTAAGAAGGGCAAGCTGGAAGATGCAAACAGGCTTCTTAATGAGATGCTAGAAAGAGGTTTGAACCCAAATCGGACTACTTATGAAGTAGTAAGAGAGGAAATGATGGAGAAAGGTTTTGTTCCAGATATAGAAGGGCATCTATATAATGTCTCTGTTGGCACCTGAACATTGAATTGACAAATGAATTGTTATCACTGTGACTGATGTATCATGGGGCACACTGGTACAACAAGATGGTAGAATGCAACCTCACTGTCACAAGTTATACATATCTAAATTATATGTTAAGATTGTTGCAGTTTTAGAAGACTAGACCACAGTACATGTGCTTCATTTTCCTCACAAGGAATATTTTCCCACACCATTCAAGTTTTTGATGCTTGTCATGCCTGTCCAATTCAGGTGCATTTCTAAACCTCTAGCTGAAAATCCTGTGTAATGTAGATCATAGGAAGAATTCTGAATCAATTTCTTGATGATGTTAATGGTCGCTAATTAATTCCTTTCATTTTTATGCAACTCAATGGTGGCTATCAATATCAATTACTTTCAACTTAAAAAAAAAAAAATCACGATTACATTGATTGTCCTTAATTTATTAGTTGGATTGTAGAATTATATGATCCTTGTCCTTGATGTTCTACCATACAGTTGATTGTATACCAGCCCCTCTGATCCAACTTCCATTTAATAATCTCTGGATAATAGGTTTGTTGGACTTTACTCTAGATGAGCTAATGCAATTTTACACATTTTTTGCATCCAACTGGTTTCGTTTTCCTTATCTTTCTGAATGAAGTAGCACCAGTTGTTACCAAAATCCTATATTTTTTCTCGTATAACTTATTTTCCATTTAACTGTTTTGGGACAAGCATAACCCTTCCCATATTATCAACCTATATATATATATAGTAGAAGAAATTTTTTAATAAGTTCTTACATTTACTTTCTGGTGACATATCTTTTGGTTAAGTAGGGGATTGTGAGGAAGATTTAAAATTTTTTGAATCCTTATTGGTGATTTTTGTTTCTAGAAAGAGAGCCAAGTTGTCAACCAAAAGGCATTTAAATAATAATTTTGAATAGAATATGTAGAAATGGTGTTTGATTGTATCTTTAAATTGGTTTTGAGGTTTTCTGTTGTATATGTTTATGAATCTTCATTTGGTTGTTTCGTTATGCATTTTCTTCTAATAGAAGTATACAAACTTTACCTTGCTATTACCATTTATAGCTGAAAAATGTCAGTAGCTGGTTGGGGAAGAGGCTTCATCCCAAAGTGGGAAGTTTACATTCTTGAACTGTTTAGACATGGGCTCTGGAACTGTAGCATGTGGTGTGAAAGAGGGTGTGAAGCTGTACTTCTAGAACATTTGAGCTGCTCATGTTGAAAAAGCCAGGCATATTGCAATTGAGAATGCCTTAGTTTATGCATTGTCACAGGGGATGGCAGCTAAAGATGCAGCCATAAAAGCACAGAAAGAAGGGGCAAAGTCTGCAAAGTTGGCAACCTGGAAAGCCAAGCGCATTATAGGCCCTATTATCTCCTATGGATGGGACTTTTTTGAAGCAATATTCTATGGTGGTACCATGACAGAAGGGTTCCTCAGGGCACTGGGACATCATTTGGCCTGCATGCTGGTGGTTTCTTTGGAGAGCAAAGGTTTGGGAGGTTTGGCTATCTTGTGGGAAGTCAATTGGGCAGTTGGGTTGGAGGTAGGATTGGACTTATGGTATATGATGTGGCCAATGGAGTGCATTACTTGGTTCAGTTTGTTCAAACTGCAGAAAGTGCTCTTCATGAAACACCGGCCTATGAAAAATTTGAAGCTTCTGAGGAAATAACTATTTATGAAGCTCCTCCTTCTGTCCTTCATATATGAGTTCTGAGGCATCTGAAGATTCCAATGCTTATGAAACTCTTGCTTATGAGAGCAATGAATCATATGAAGATTCTGAATTGAGGTGAATTTATTAGGTTACTTTTATGATTTTCTTTTTCTTGAAATTCTGTTGATTATAGATGCATTATAAACTATGTTATACTAGCTTTTTTAAAATTTGTGTATAAATCTACGAATAGTCTTGTTGTACAACTGTTTGTAGTCATACTTGATTAATGTCACCATAATAAAATTATGTGTGGGAGTTGGTGGAAGGAGCATGAAGATAATTTATTTTAATTTTGAATTCAATTGTATTTATATTATTGGTCCACTGGATTTCATTTTAGGTCTTATTAGTTGCTTAGGTTATTATTATTTTATTTTATGCTATATTTAATTTTCTACGATGAATTATTTTTCATAATTCAATAATTGGGCTTTGATCCAAGTCAATTAGGATTAGGTTTTAGTTCTAGTAGTTTATATATCATTTTTTTAATAAATTAGTATTTTAAATATCATATATGCGTGCTCTTATAATCTTACAAAGACAAGTTTATGATGAATAAAATTTTAATTGGAAAATTTTCAATTAATTCCTTTCATTTTTATGCAACTCAATGGTGGCTATCAATATCAATTACTTTCAACTTATAAAAAGAAAATTAGAACCGGATCAGAAAGAGAGGATTGTATTACTTTTAATTAAGGGAACTATAGAGTATGTTTTTGTATAGGATAGAATTTTGGAAAGGATTACATGTGGTCCAACCCCAATTAGCCTCTTGAGGATCCATAACCAACCTCCAAAGTTTTGGGATTAAGACTTTGTTGTCATCGTTTTTGTTGTTAGTATCTTGTTTCTTGAACTCTAGGGATTGATTTCTTTGTTTGGATGGTAGCATGGGGAGATCCTTACTTGTGATAATCTCATTAAGAGAGGACACACATTGAATGTGTCAATTTTCTTCTTCTTTTCATTTTGTTCTCTCTCTCTTTGATTAGTGAATTTATGTTTGTGTCTATTGGAAAGCTTATCATTTAGTTCGATGTAAGCCGTGTTCTTTTTGATTTTCCTTCTTATGAAATCAAATCATGTAGCTGTTACATGGGGCATATTGTGTGATTTTGCCTACATTTTGCAATGTTGTTCCTGGAATGGGTTGCTCATTTCATGCCATAGTTTCTGCTAGAATGGCATTGGAACTGAGCAGCAATATTTTCAAAATTAATTGGAGAAAATGACTGCAGACTACGAAACAAACTAATGAACTAGTATTTCTGTTTGAATTATGAGACTGCTATGACTAAAGTCATAATTTCTATTTAGTAAGGCTTGAAAAAGAAAATACCGTTTTCTTTTGGGTTGTTTGGTTTATGTTTCATATTTATATAGACTCCATCTGTGAGGAGCCAATCCACAGTTCTCAATTCTGTATGAGTATCTGATACTCATCCCTAAATTATTACCCTGAATCAAATTCTTGATGATGTTAAAGGTCCCTAATTCATTATTTTCAGTCTCATTTTTATCTTACTCAAAGGCAGGCCCACCTGTACAAGCTTTCAACTGTTAAGAAGAAAGTTAGAACCAGATCAGAAAGAGATGACTGCATTACTGTTAATTTTGTTTGTCCTATGACATATTTTGAGTTCACTTTCGTTTGCATTAATATATTTTTCATCTCTTAGCGGGTGCTGCTTTCCATTGGTGAATTTGCAAGCGATCAAGAATGAACAAGCAGAAGTTCATAAAGAATCTGAGAAATGATGATGTCAGCTGGATGCAAACTTGATCAGTGAGATGAGCGGGGACCAAATGGCAATATACAGTGCTATGTCAATCATATGTAGAGCATCATTTGCTTGTGGCTCAGAAGAAGTTCGAGTTAACAAACAAGGTTGCCATCTATAAAAGTATAAATGCCCAATCTGAAGGATGATATTGGTTAACCATTTATCGTACCAAAGATTTTGATCCGCTTCTGAATGTTGGTTTGCTTCCTCTTACAACCTATCATGCTTTATAAACTTTGGTAGAGTATAGTTAATAGCTGTGGACATTCCCTACCCCATTTGATCCTTCGTCGAATGCTGGAAGGCTTTTGTGCCAATCACAATCAAAGCAGCAAATAATCAGTTTGCCACGGACATTTCCATTGTCTCTGATCCTTCATTGAGTGTTGGTTGACTGTTACACCAATCACAAACTATCATGTCAGCTTTGAATGTTGGGCCATCATGAATATAGTCTTTTTTTTGTTCTTTAATAATTTTCAAATTCTAATACCAAGTTGATGCCAAACTGTGTTGAGAATTTGTTTACCATGTGGGCTAAACCATAAAAATTTAGTACGACTTGTTATTATATATATATATATATATATATATATATATATATATATATATGATAAATCAACATTTATGATGAATATAGCAGACTTGTTTAGCAGCCAACAATTATGCTTTGTGAATTGTTACCAACTTTCTCATTTGAACAGAGAATTGGGTTTTGAATCTAGGTGCCGTATAAGAAGTACCATGAGGAATTTAATAAGTTCATGACTAAAGTTAAACATAAATGAGTGACTCAAAAAATGATACAACTGTGATAATATGAGTATGCATTACTCAATCCCTAAATGAATGTGTGTGTCTGTTTTTATTTATTTATATATTTATTTTTAATTTCTATTCTTCAAGATTAGGTCGAATAGATTCTATAACCTTTTTCTTTTGAATTAAAAAATAACACAAGTAGGGGAAAAAAGGGAGGGGAGGGGGGGGGGTGTTTAAAAGAAGAAACAGGCTTGCATATGAAGTTTTTTTTTTTTTTTTTAAATAAATTTATGATTTGAATAAAATATCCATTACTTATTAAATAAATAAATAAAGGCTCACATATAAAGGTGATGAAGAACAATATTTTGGGGGAGGACCCAAAAAGAAAAAAAAAATGGTTTGCTTAAAGTTAAAATTACCTTTAACATTTAGGCTATCATTCTAGTCCCTTATGTATCAACATTTGCAATTATCACTATCCTACTTTAGAATTAGTGAATTACTGTTAATGTGGTCATTCTTTCACAGTTATATGAAGTTAAAAAATTGTCCCTTTTCCGTTTTCCTTTTTTATTTATTTTTTAAAATTTTTTAAGGACGGAAAAACTTAATTTTCATTATCAAAAATTAGCCAAATCGGCTTGTAATACAAACTCAACATCTTGTAGAACCTCTTCCATAAAAACTAACAAATTTGAAGACAACTTGACGCATCTAACTAAAGAGGACTATTTCCTTAACCATGTTGGTTGACTTGGGTGGCTAAGCCTTTTTATTTATTTATTGTTTTTATAAGATAAGTGGCTAACTTTAAAAGATACAAATCCATCTTCTTTATTTATACTTATTTTTTATATTTTGTGAGATTTATTAAATACCTTAAATTAGAAAATTTTGAACTTTTCAAAGTAAAAAATAATAACAATTAAAGGAATAAATATTATTTTCATTCTTAAAATATAGTATACGTCCTATTTTCCTCACTAAAATGTAACATAATACATATTTTCTAGATGGAAAAGTAGAACTTAAATTATAGTTTTGGATAAAATAAATGATATTATTTAGGTTATATTTTTGTGCCTTAAACTTAACAAGAGTGGACTAAAGAATAAAATGTATAATATTTTAAATTTGTAAATGATGGATGTAAGGACCCAAAAATTTGTGGCCCAAGCCCACTTAGAATAATGGGTTGTGCCTTTCAAACCTGGCTCAAATCAATAAAATTTGTGAGAGGTGAGAAAGAACAACGACAATAGGCTCTGCCTGATGACTAGTAAGAGGAAGAATCTCATATTTATTTAGAAATAAATGAGTATAAGGCTCAATACAGGTGCTCCCGAGGAGGCTGGGTTTGTATAAAAATGGTACTGTTCATTTTCTTTTTCTAATGCTCTTTCTTCTGTTTTCTTTCTCTCTTTTCCGATGCCCCCTTTTCCAATGCTCTCTCCTTCCCTTATATACTTCTACCTTCATCATATCTTCACCATTTATTCCTACCTAACCTCCCTCCTTTTTTGACACTTGTTACCTTTCACATTTGAAGCAGGTGGTGGAAGGAACCTGCTTAGCTGTGGCTTGCACTGTTCAAGTCACTTTCTCATAAATGCAGCTGATAAAGCTATTATCTACCATTTAATGCGGATACAACAGACTACATCAGGCCAAAAGCTTCCCTACTGCCTACTGACTTCCAATCTCTTCAGATCCTAGCTTCTACTTAGAATACCACAGAGTATCATGATTCGTTTCTTCTCCTCCTCGAGCAACTTCCTTCCTTGGATCCATGCCTTGCAGTAGTTCCATGTCAATGTTGCGACCTTCCAACTTCCTCCTCAGTTCTCAGGTCAATGCTACGATCCTCCAACTTCCTCCTCGGTCCTTGGGTACCCACAATGAATATAGAAAATTTTATATTTTAGGACAAAGAATTGAATTTTTTTTAAGAAGATAATTTTTTTTTTTTTAAAAAAATAGTTTCAATCTTAGATCTTTTATTTAAGAAAGAAAAATACGTTATTCGTTATGTTATTTTTATTTTTGAGGAGAAAGACAGCAAGCTCTTTTTTAGCTTCTATGTCAGCCAGAAAGGCTGAAACCCACAGAAGATAAAATCTAATTAAGTACAATATTATCAAAATATAATATAACATTTTTTAGAATATTGGGGTGGGAAAAAAAATTGAACCGTTACATAACATCCCAATTGGTTAATAAACGACGACGTTTGAGCTCAATTCAAAACGCAGCGTTTCGTCACTGGACTCGTGTGAATCCAATTCTCCGTTTTGAGTCAAGCTTTTGAGCGTTGAGATTCTTACTTCGCTCTTTGGTCAAGCTTTGGGTCTCTCTCTCTCTGTGAGAATTTCTATTTATATACACATTCACATACAAAATTAGCTAAAATTTTGATTTGGTGAAATTAGGGTTAGGGTTGGGGATTTTTGCTTTTGAGTGCTTTTCTGGAAGTAATGGATTTCGATTTCCAGAGTAACCGTGTTCAGGTTCTGCTAACCATCGTCGGTATCATCGCTCTCAGCATCACAGGTATTTTATGTCTGTGTTTGTGTGTGTGTTGTGTTATGCTTATGCACCTGTTTGGGTGCCGAGAAAATGGGAGAAAATTAAGGGGAATTGACTAAAGTTATGAACTTGGGATGTCATTTTGTTACATGGGTACTTCTCCAAAAGTTGTGTATATGCTTGTCTGTATGGGTACTTCTGCAAAAGTTGCTTGCTTTCTTTGTTGTATTTTGTTATGCGCCTATTTGGTTGCTGAGAAAATGGGAGAAAGTTAAGGGGAATTAACTAAAGTTAGGAACTTGGGATGTCATTGTGTTGCATGGGCACTTCTCCAAAAGTTGTGTATATGCATGTATGTAAGTATGTATGGGTGCTAAAGCAAAATTTATTTGCTTTCTTTGTTGTATTTTTTTATGCACCTATTTGGTTGCTGAGAAAATGGGAGAAAGTTAAGGGGAGTTAACTAAAGTAAGGAACTTGGGATGTCATTGTGTTACATGGGTACTTCTCCAAAAGTTGTGTATATGCTTGTATGTATGCATGTATGTATGGGTACTTCTGCAAATTGCTTTCTTTGTTGTATTTTGTTATGAACCTATTTGGTTGCTGAGAAAATGGGAGAAAGTTAAGGGGAATTAACTAAAGTAAGGAACTTGGGATGACATTGTGTTACATGGGTACTTCTCCAAAATTGTGTATGTGCGTGCATGCATGTATGGGTGCTTCTGTAAAAAATTTCTTGCTTTCTTTGTTGTATTTTGTTTTGCACCTATTTGGTTGCTGAGAAAATGGGAGAAAGTTAAGGGGCGTTAACTAAAGTAAGGAGCTTTTTTTTTATAGGTAATAAAAGTTTTATTGATAAGAAAAGTACAATGTGGTTACGATAGTAAACTCACTGCACTTGAAGCGAATGCATGGGTACTTCTCCAAAAGCTGTGTATATGCATGTATGTATGGGTGCTTCTGCAAAAGTTGCTTGCTTCCTTTGTTGTATTTTGTCATGCACCTATATGGTTGCTGAGAAAATGGGAGAACGTGAAGCAAAATGACTAAAGTAAGGAACTTGAGAAATCGTTGTGTTACATGGGTATTTCTGCAAAAGTTGTTTGTTTTCTTTGTTGTATTTTGTTACGCGCCTGTTTGGTTGCTGAGAAAATGGGTACTTCTACAAAAGTTTTGGGATCATATATATAATGCTCTTATGATTCATTAATGGTAAGTTCTTAAAGTTCATAATTTTGGGTTTTGATTTCTTTGTTGTATTGTTGTCTTGAGTTGTGCACCTGTTTGGTTGCTGAGAAAATATTGGAAAGTGAAGGGCAATAACTAAAGTGAGGAACTTGGGAAGTCATTGTGTTACATAGTTACTTCTATAGAGGTGTGTGATCAGAAATATATATATATATATATAAAGGCTCTTATGGTTCAGAAGTTTTGTAAGTTTTAAAATTTCATAAATTTAGGTAATTTTGGCTCGTAGACTTTTATTTATTTATTAAACCTTTTTCCACTATAGCTAGGCTGCTAGAGTTATTATTTATTAATGCTGTTTGTGGTCCATGTTGGAGCAGTTTTTCATAACTTTGGGGCTTGAACATTGAAACTCTATAACTAGGCATTTGGCAGAGGGTTTTTGGTTGGTAAGTTTTGTATGTACCCAATGGATTTTGAACCTACGACCTCCCCATCTACTCTATTCTTAGGGACCCCTTCATAGTTTGTAGAAATGCTTTTTGGACCACGTGTGTAACTAGAAAGTTTATACTCTATTCCACCTAGGCATTGAGCAAAAGTCACTGTGGCCAAGGAAGATAGTGGCAACAAATATGACATTGTGTAAGAGTTTGCAAAATTCATGGCTAATGGTTTTAAAGTTAGCCCCGCTGTTCTGAAATGGTCTCGGCAAGTGATGTAGGCAGGAATCACCAGCTAGGCACCTAGGCCTGCAAATGGATTGGATTTTAACCGGATTGAGGCTGACCCTAGTCTGGTTTATTAAGTGGAAAGTTAATTACAATTTGAATTCCACTCAATGTCTTCATCTCCAAAAGCCTATTTGATTTGAATATCAGATTGGCTTATATATGCATATTTTATGTGACTATATATTACTTGTCATATCAATTTCTGGGACAAATTTGAACTCTAATTAAATACATAGATCAAACCTTCCTACCCTGACCACTAGGATTATGATTGGATTGGATTATAATCAAAATTTCATGCATTAACAGGCTTATAACCAACTGGAATGAAAGGCTTGATTATGAGCTTTGAAGGATATTAAACTTTATTATTGTTGGAGGTGTATATGTATAAACTAGAGAGAAATGGTGAAAGATGGATCACAAACCGTGCCAATAATTTGAGCTATGGTTGATGGTTATTACTTGATTTCAATTTTTAAGATACTACTCTTTTTTGGCAAGCATGGAAGATGCTACATACTTTATACAGGCATGTATGTTGAGGAAAATGATTTAAAGAAAGTAAAGAATGAAGAAAAAAGTCTGAATCTTTATTTGTTATGTTGGTTTGGCTTTCTGGCCTCAATTGGAGTGCATTGAGTAGGTATTCTTGGAGCGATGTTTATGTTTACGAATAGAAAGAGTTGTAGAGAGCTCAAGTTTGTGGTATAGAAATTTTGATTTGTCCATGAGGACTTAAGTATCACAAGTCTCTTTTATCTTTTGGAGTTTACTACTAATCTCCCATTCTTGGACGTGCTTATTGTGTGTGAGATTTTTCCATAGAATGATAGAATCACTCATGGCATTTTCCCAACATTGTTGGATGGCTACATTGTGGCACTTTATGTGGAACCAATATATGTTTTCATCGTTTTGGTATAACGTGGTGAGTGGTTATAAATTGTCATTTACTGAAAAAAAAAACATGATTACATTGATTGTCCTTAACTCAATTAGTTGGATTGTAGAATTATATGATCCTTGTCCTTGATGTTCTACCATACAGTTGATTGTATACCAGCCCCTCTGATCCAACTTCCATTTCATAATCTCTGGACAATAGGTTTGTTGGACTTTACTCTAGATGAGCTATTGCAATTTTAACAATTTTTTGGATCCGACTGGTTTTGTTTTCCTTATCTTTCTGAATGAAGTAGCACCAGTTGTTACCAAAATCCTATACATTTTCTTGTATAACTTATTTTCCATTTAACTGTTTTGGGACAACCATGACCTTTCCCATATTATCATCCCTTTAGGAATACTTCATGATGGCGTTTAGTTTTTATATATATATATATATATATATATATATATATATATATATATATATATATAATGGAAGAAATTTTTAGTATGTTCTTACATTTACTTTATGGTGACATATCTTTTGGCAAAGTAGGGGATTGTGAGGAAGATTTAAAGTTTTTTGAATCCTTATTGGCAATTTTTGTTTCTGGAAAGAGAGCCAAGCTGTCAACCAAAAGGTGTTTAACTAATAATTTTGAATAGAATATGTAGAAATGGTGTTTGATTGTATCTTTAAATTGGTTTTGTGATTTTATATTGTATATGTTTACGAATCTTCATTTGGTTGTTTTGTTATGCATTTCGTTCTAATAGAAGTATACAAACTTTACCTTGGTTTTACTTTTTATAGCTGAAAAATGTCGGCAGCTGGTTGGGGAAGAGGCTTCATCTCAAAGTGGGAAGTTTACTTTCTTGAACTGTTTCGACATGGGCTCTGGAACTGTAGCATGTGGTGTGAAAGAGGGCGTGAAGCTGTACTTCTACAACATTAGAGCTGCTCATGTTGAAAAAGCAAGGAATATTGCAGTTGAGAATGCCTTAGTTGACGCATTGTCACAGGGGTTGGCTCCTAAAGATGCAGCCAAACAAGCACAGAAAGAAGGGGCAAAGGCCGCAAAGTTGGCAACCCGGAAAGCCAAGCGCATTATAGGCCCCATTATCTCCTCTGGATGGGACTTTTTTGAAGCAATATACTATGGTGGTACCATGACAGAAGGGTTCCTCAGAGGCACTGGAACATTGTTTGGCACATATGCTGGTGGTTTCTTTGGAGAGCAAAGGTTTGGGAGGTTTGGCTATCTTGTGGGAAGTCAATTGGGCAGTTGGGTTGGAGGTAGGTTTGGACTTATGGTATATGATGTGGCTAATGGTGTGCATTACTGGCTTCAGCTTGTTCAAACTGCAGAAAGTGTTCTTCATGAAACACCGGCTTATGAAAAATTTGAATCTTCTGAGGATACAACTACTTATGAGGCTCCTCCTTCATATATGAGTTCTGAGGCATCTGAAGATTCCAATGCTTATGAAACTCCTGCTTATGAGAGCTCTGAATCATATGAAGATTCTGAATTTAGGTGAATACATTAGGTTACTTTTATGATTTTTTTTTTTCTTGAAATTCTATTGATTATAGATACATTATAAGCTATGTTATACTAACTTATTAAAAATTTGTGTATAAATCTACGAATAGCCACGTTCTAGAACTGCGTGTAGTCATACTTGATAAATGTCACCATAAAATTATGTGTGGGAGTTGATGGAAGGAGCATGAAGACAATTTATTTTTATTTTGAATTTAATTGTATTTTTATTATTGGTCCATTGGATTTCATTTTAGGTCTTGTTAGTTGCTTAGGTTATTAGTATTTTATTTTATGCTATACCTATATTTAATTTTCTACGATCAATTCTTTTCATAATTCAATAATTGGGCTTATATATATATATGAGTAGTTTAGATATCATATGTGCACGCTGTTGTACTCTTACAAAGACAAGTTTATGATGAATAAAATTTTAATTGGAAAATTTTCAATGATCTGATGTTGAATTGATCTAAGCAACTACGCCTAGATGCTGAATTCCTAATTTTTTTTTCCCTTTTTTCTGACGGTGATTTAAAGCAAGTCTAGGTGATGATTCATAGGTAAATTCTCAGCCTGGGTGCTGAGAATTTGTGCTACATCAGTTTTGGTATTAGAGCTTGTTGTTCTACGCTGAGTAATCATTTAGTGGAAGATGCTTCATTAAGATCATACAGAGTAACAAAAAGAACTTCATTTAAATTAGCAATGGAGAGTTGTGACATAAAAAAAGAAAAAAGAAAAAAAAGAGTTGGGTTTCAAGCTTAATTGGATAAATCATTTTATTTTTTGTAACAAAAATGGTGGCGAGGGATGTGTCGAACCCTACCTGGTTGTGGAGATGGTAGTTCTACTCATTAAAAAACCAATGCTTGAGAGGCTTATATGGTAAGGGAGTCCATACACTCCCTCAAGAGTCAAGTAGGCTGAGTCATAACCTGATTTTAGTTCAGTCCTAATCAAAGCACCGGCGGTTAAGACGGTAAAATTTATTGTATAAATCTATTTGTTTATCATAGGTGAGTTGGTGTTTAGTCTTTGTACGTCAAATTGCTTAGTTATTGGTCCTTTGCTATATTGCGTTGGTTTTAGGAGGGAAGTATTCCCTCCCAAAACTTTTTCTCTCCTCTGTTAAGGGTTTTACTCAAAAAGGAAGAAAGACACCATTTGTTTATGGGGTTAGTGGCACACAAAAGGAATGTAGAATGCAGGTGAGTTAATAGCTTCACTGGTCTGAGCAATGATGGCTGAAGAGCTCATCTTGGATCATATAGAGATAGAGTTGTCCTCATGCTCCTCAAGAGAATTTTCATTATCAGATGGTAAAGTCTTTCTGAGCTGTTTCATGAAGAGAGCTGATGGCTTCTAATATCATTGGTGGGCTGAGGGGCTTCAACAATTGAGGAGTTAAACATCAGTTTCAAATTAGAAGCTGCTCACTGCTCAGGCTGTCATTGAATGTGAAATTCGGTTTCAAATTCATATATATATTTTTTTGATTGACAGAGTTCAAGTAAAAGACTGAAGACTGGTAATGAAAGTTTTTTTATATTTAACATACATTAAAGATCAAAGTTTTGGGCACTGACGGAACACTAGAGTGATATGTGGTGTACTGAACTGGACACGTGAGTGGCACATGATCATTTTTAAACACGTATTATGTCTATGTCACATACACTAGAATATTAGATGAATTAAGATGGCTTGTGTGTCACATACACTAGAATATGAGATGAATTAAGATAGCTTGTATATCTGCTTGTGGATACATGTGAAATTATTCTTGAGCCTCCATAACTTAGGCCTAATGATATCAGATCTTCTGCCAATTTTGATTTGGATTTCTTAGAACACAACCGGCAACCGGTTCTATTTTTAGTCAATAAAGAAGAATTACACATTACACTAGCATGCTAGTTCTTTAATTTTGTCTACAACTCCAAAAAATGACAAGAAAGTAGAGTTTTTCTATTGGTCATCAGGAAATTATGTTACCTGAAGACTTAATAAGGGGCCTGTAGGTTCTGGCCTAGGATTTTGAGACAGCAAAGTGTAAGTGACCAATGCCCATTTCTCTCAAAAAGATACCCAAATGACTTTGTTGAGTCAACTAGAGAGAGATTTTAAGAAAACAGACAGTAATGTAATTGCCCAACTGTTGGGCCAATATGTAATAGTAAAATTATAAAGATATACTGCCTAATGATGCCCATTGGAATGGTTTTTTATGTTAGGGTTCTGTTAAGGAGTTAACGACTTATTTTAGGAAAGTTTTAAAAAAGTTATTTTAAGAAAGTTTAGGTACTAATTTCATGAAAAATATTAAAAAAATAGTAAAAAAGATTAGCTTTTTTTTTTTTTTTTTTTACCTATAAAATATTTCTAAAAATATTTTCTAAGTCATTGCTCTTAAGGTATTTATTAACTTTTTCCTTTATGTCATGGGTAATAACTTGTGAGCACTAATACCTACATAGGGTTTAATTCATATATCGTGGTTTTGAATCTCCAACAAGAATGGGAAGGATATTGTATCTAAAAAATTAAAAGAATTTTCAAATTATAATGATCCTTTAATAAGAGGTGGATCAATCCCACTCATTTTTGAAATCATACATTTCCTAAAATAATTAGTGATATCTATGTTCCAAAAAAATACTTTTTTGATAATTTGTTTTATTTTTTAGTTTTGTTTTTGTTTAATAACAGTTCTTCACCCGCCCCAGTGAATTATATGGCTAGATACAATTGATTCGAATTTGGGTTGAAAACTACATTTTTGAAATCAAACTTTTCAAGAAGTTTCATGTCGAATAATTTCAAGTTGATGGGTTGATGTGAAACTGACCTTAAATAAAATATTTTTGTATATAAGTTTGGAACATCTCTTGATCAAAAACAGAAACATCTCATGATCAAATAGTTTTCCAAATTGCATTATTGAGGAAAAAAAAGGGGGTGTTAATATGGACAGTTTGTTTTTGTTAGAATGGGACAGCAAATTGATCGCACACACAAAATAGAAGATAAAGGAGGAGCAGGGGGCCCACCTCTCGGGTCCCAAGGTTGATGACTCCTGGAGGTGTTGTCAAAGACTTGTGTACAGAAAGGCCCATCACTCTCAGGGGTAGTGTGTGGCACATGGTATCGTGTGGTTGCCACACTCTCATTTTCCAAATGGCACAATGAATTTGACTTTTTTTTTTTTTTGAAAAGGAATTTGACTTTAATTGATAGCCAACGAATATGGTTAAATCAATATGGTCCCAGTTTTGATTTTGATGTCTGTCCCAACGCTCCATCTATTTCTTGTAAAGGAAGAAAGCCTTTCATTTACTACATTTTCTTTGGTACCATGGCATGAGCTTCAAACTTTAGAATAGAAATTGCATTGGTGAAAGACATTATGATAGGTTGAAAAAATAGATAAAATGAAGAGTGCTAGACAAGTTAAAAGTAACTTAAGGTTGACCATGAACCTTAAAAAAGTTAGGTGATACAATAGATCTCTATGACTTTTTTATTTTTTTTTTAATATAAAAACGACAGGATATAAATTTATAATGTCCGTTGCATGATAATTATTCTTTACTATTAAATTAAGACATCGATAAATTTCATTTTTATGTAGGAGAAATTCAATCGCATGTCACTTATTCCCGATAAAAAATTCTTTTACAATGGCCTATAATGTAAACTTATGGTGGGAATCATGGTGAACAAATAATGATTTTCTTTACGCAATTTCAACCATATATGTCATTATCCTTTGTTTCTAAACCCCACACTTTTGAAATTCGGCATCAATCTAAAAGATAACCCAACTTCAAAGTCGAGTAGTCGCATTTGTCTTCTTTGTTGGTAGTGGAGTGGCCAAATTGGCCAAAAAGGTAGCCTTTTAATTTATTCAAATTGGATGTATCATGCTTTTCTTTAACTACCATAAAAATATATTATCATGACTTACTAAAATTTACTCTTAATGTCAACATCTATGGTTTACATTCATTTCCCTCATGGACTCTATTTGAATTATGGAAATTAGGTTATAAATTTTGATGAATTTGTTAAAAATATCAAGTCTATTGTCTAGATTCATCGTATTTAATTTTATTTGGAATGTAGGCAGAATAATCATGTAAGCATAAAGCATAATAATCTTGGGGAATGTTAACAAGCACCAAGCGGTGCTTGTTAAGGGAAAAAAAGACAAAAAATTTTGTCAGAAAAAGTCAAAAAGACATTAAATGGTACCTAAAAAACTGAAAAAATAACATAAATTGCAAAAAAAGAAAAAAATCTTGTCAGAAAAAAGTAAAAAAAAAATTGTGGTTAAGGAGCCTGTTAACACAACCTAATAATCTTAATCTTATTTGAAATGTAAGTAAAGTAATCTTAATCATACGTATAGTGCAAGTATAGTAATCCTATATTAGTTACTTAGTTTAGGATTTGACCTATTATAAATACCTTTCAATGGGTTCATGGTAATAAAAGACTTGAATAATAAAGATTTAGCTATCAAACGCTTTCTAATGTAAAAGTAACTCTTTAAGGCTAAACCACGTTAATTTCTCCTACCTTCTTTTATTTTCTTCTTCATATTGTCTCATATACTTTTATTATGATGTCATAGTTATATCCCGCCTTTCTAACATAGTATCGTATTTTATCATTTCTAACATGGTATTAAAGGTAGTCTTCAATGGTCTCCTTTAATCCATACTACTTTAACCACTAGAGACAAATGTAATACTTTCTAACAAGATGATTTTGGTGATTTCATCTATATTTAATGGACACATGCATTTTTCTTTTGCACCAGTCTAATATCATTAGTCTAGTACGTTTGTAATGTGTAGTTTAAAAATTCATTTTTTTTCCTAAGTACAACTATATTTTTATCAATTTTCTACCGATAAACTTTCAGTAAAAGCTTAATCCAAACGAACCTCAACCCCCCTTCTCAATTTTCCATTTTATGTAGTTCTCTCTCTCTCTTATAGTTGCATTTTATTTCTAGTTGATAATATTGATCAAAGGTTCATTAACTTAATCTATTCTTTTTTTTGGTAAGATTAACTTAATCTATTCAAAGGTTTAGAATAATCTCCAAAGGTAGAAAGTATCCAATTAATTGTTATTCGCACTATCGAAAGAGAATGATGATTTCTCATTTGAACCGTTGAAGTTGAAGGAAAAGGCTTAAAAAAGGAATAAAACTAATATAATACATACAACTCTTTAAAAATCTTAGGAAGTTGAAGTTTGAATTAAAAAAGAATCCTTAAGATATTGAAGTGTCAACACTATGGAAGTCATGGACCATCCAGGTTTTGAAAAGACAACTTCTCAGTGGCACTGATTTATATGATCGACCCCATACATTAATATGGTCCACATTGTATTCATATGTTTAAATTATCACAGATTTATCTTCATTTTATATATTTTTGTTTCAAGACTGAATCATTGGTTTTAGAATAATATCTAAAGTTCTTATTTAAATATTCTATTTGGAAAAAGGTGAGCCTTTAATTATTCAATAATAAAAAGTGAGCATTTTGTGGCTTTAAACCTACAAGAATTCATGGCTACTAATATTAAATGAACATATCAAGAATAATAAAAGATAGTATGAAAGGAATCAAGGGATGGCATGACATTAAGTGAGCAATTCATCCAAAAAAAAAAGACATTAAGTGAGCAGTACATAGGGTACGTAAGCTGGTTAGATTTATGTGTTAGTTTGACTTTGAACAAGTGTTCTTGACGGTCATCATGTAGCTACATACATACATATATATATATATATATATATATATATATGGTCTTAGACCCGTTGTATCCCTAAAACTTTCAACCAAGGAACTAATTACTATCGTAATGGGTGAGCACACGTAAATAGCTAGCTCGGGGAATTTTTCCAAAGTGCTAGAGCTCAAACTCAAGATATATAGCTATATAGCTATATATTTCTCTTCTTAGAATTAGAAGTTTTGACATCAGTTGGATATACCCATGTCAGCATAATTTTAATACAAATATATATATATATATATATATATATAAATTCACACATTTGAAATTTTTTTTTGAGAGAGTTTCAATCTATGACGTTTGCTTATGAGATAACTCTTTATCATTAAACCAAGACACCAATCAATTTTTGTTGTAGGCGGAGATTAAATCTCAGATTTCTTATTCAACCATTAGAAACTTTACCAGTTAAGTTAACTGTAACCTACACACATTTGAGAAATTGTTGGAGTATTTTAATATTAATTAATTAAAATGAATAAATATTACAACATAAATGTAAAGATGTAAGAGTGAATATGGAAGATGAGGAGTTAGTGAAATTATTTAATCCCACATTGAAAAGGAGAGAGACTATTTTATTTTTTTTAATTGTGGTGATTAATGGACTAATATGAATTGACTCAGATATTTGGCTAGATGCGTGCGCATGGGGAGGTGAGGAAATACTACTCACCACCATTAGCTTTAATACTACTTATTGAGGAAATAAAACATCGGGGAGAGGTCATTTAAGGCCACTAATCATGGTATGGGTTCTAGTTAGCTCAACTGGTAAAGTTTATAATGGTTGAATAAGAGATTTGAGGTTCAATTTCTGCCTACACCAAAAACCAATTGGTATCTTGGTCTGATGATAAAAAAATATCATTAGGAGCGGAAATCATAGGTTGAAACTCTCTAAAAAAAACTAATTAAGGTTAGTTTATGTATATTTCAGTCATTGTATTTCAACATATGAATAATTATTAAACATAATAGATTTCTTCTTCCAAAAAGAAAAAGAAATTTTTTTTTTACTGAAATCAAGGAAATTAGTCTTTTTCATCCTTTTGCTAAGTTTATCCAAAAGTATTTCACCAATATATAAATATTATCCAAAAGTATAATCCAATAACAAATCAGTCTAGTTTTTTTTTTTTTTTTTTTTTGGTTAAAACAAATCAGTCTAGTTGAAGTTGCAATGAGAAAATTATTACTTGGGGTGGCAATGGACCCAACTTCATGTCTTGGATAATAGGATAAGACAAGCTGGGTTTATGTTTTTATTTGTCCAGCTAGTGTGAACTGAGTGATGCCGATGATTAAAAATGCTCAAGAAAATCAATAAATGGTTGATTTCCTTGTCAAAGGAGACTTAATTATTGTATGATTCTTAAATGTTACAAGCAATGATGTAACTTGCAGCATAAATCTATTGGTGGGTTTGTAAAACATCAGAGATGAAAATTATAAAAGCGTGTGAAAAGAATGAGGAGTGCGGGAATCTTTTCTTAACAAGCTTTTATGTAAGGCTCAAATCTCCACACCCCCCCCCCCCCCAAATATTTCTTCTTTTTTATTTTTTGACTTTTATTTTTATTTTGAATTTTGAATTCTTTTACTACACGAGGAGGAGGGAGCAATATAAATTATCTGTCCTATTTTTTAATTTTCTATTAATTTTGATTTTTGAATGGATATGTATATCTGAGACATTTTTTTATTATTTATTTTTTGGATTCATCCATTAATCCAAAGACAAGGAGGCATGCAAGTCACATTACTAAGCTCGGCTAGATCTCTAAGAATTTAATTCATATTTTAAACTAAATATTACAATCTAAGGATCTAATGACAGTAATGTAGCTAGTGTAATATTATTTAAAATTTTAAATAACATGATACTTTATAGACAATTAGATCTGAAAAAAAAAAATTTAATTGTGAAATGTGGGGCCCAATATTTTGTAGCCCTGGCCCATTTTTACATTGGGGCCCAAGGCCCGAGTCGAGGAGGGATATAGCCAAGGATATGTAATGAAAGTCCAAGTAATATTGAAACGTAGCCGAGGATGATTCTGTCCTCGGCATTCTCGAGGTCCTCCTAAAAGAAAGGGCAAGAACGGTATGGGCATAGTTTTGAGAAAGAAACCTAAAATATCCATGTTGATAGAGAAAGGACCGCTGGACAGTATGGCGACCAAGGACAAAGGGAAAGCTGCCATTACTGCCATTGAATACTCTGCACCTGACAGAACCATGCTCTTCAGCTTTTACAACCACCCCCAACCACTTTGAGTATGGGCTGATGGGACAAGTATCAGTCCTGGAAAGTCGAACCTACACGTGGACGTTGGATAAGAGATACAAGCTAGTATAAAAGGAGAAGTAAGCAATCCGGGGAAGTGGCTGGGAAAAAAAGGCCAAAAACCAGGCCTCCCAGACTGCATCGAGGAGAATGACTCCTCGAGCGAACACGACTTACTTTTGTATGAATACCATGACTAACCACCGTCCAGTGATCAAGGCCTAACCTTTCAAATCCACGCTCTATAAATTATATTGTTCGGGCCTTTTTTACGTGTGAACCCAATATCATTTTGTGGTCGTCACAATTTGAGTCCTTACATGAAATATATGGATAAAAAGTAAAAACAACAAAATTATAATATATTATATATATAAAAAATTATAATATATATTGAAACTACTAACCATATTAAATAGGTTTAAGTTAGTACTTATATTGAAAAAAATTATAGTTTAACAATATTTTTCATCTTTTCAAGGATGTAAATTTAGTTTTCAACCTTTTTATTATCTTTTTTGGAGAGGAATAGTTTTCAACGTGTTATTAGTATATAAACAAATTATAAATATAAGCTTCTATTATATATATAGTTTGCATTAAAAAAAAGTAAAATGATAAAATAATTAAATTATTAAAAAGTATAACTACATTAAGGTACCATTAATTATTGGATCATGCTAACGAGTGCCCTTAGAGCAATGGTTAACAATCCATTTTAGAAAAATTTTGACATCACTTTTATGGGAAATGAAAAAAACTGTCAAAACATTAATTGCTTTTTTTTTTTCATTAAAATTTTCTTTAAATGGATTATTAACCATTACCCTAAGTTAGCATTTTCCTTAATTATTATATAAAAAAATGAGCTTGATAAATGCCATGGTTGGGATCAAAACCCTAGAGTCGTATAGACACGTATATACTTCCAAAGTTTTTTATGGCATGAAACCATGCTGGGTTTGTTGCTGCTATTGCACGAGCAAAATTTATTAAAATTTAAATATCTTGTATTTTTTTTTTTTTTTTGGGATGACAAACAGATGAATAAGTTGATTACTTGACCTAATATATGAAAATTTCTATTTATCCTATCTTGTCTGATACAAGACGCTAAAACGATTATATAGGCTTCTAGGTTTATAAGGTTTTTCATAATTGTCATGAAGGTAACTCTATAACTCACAATTTTGTTAAACATACTTTACATATTATAGGTTCTTTTGTATGGATTGAAAATGTTCTACCACCTTTTGATTTTTTTTTTGAGAAACACATCTTTTGACTGTTGTACTAGCCGCTTTGGCATATTTTTCTTAATGAAATTTTCAGTTCTCTTCTAGAAAGAAAAAAAGAAAAGAAAAAAAGAGTATGTTATAAATGTTAATGTAACAGTCTCATATCATAGAGGACGGCTCAAGTGCTTTTTTTTATTATTATTTTTAGAAATAGTTACAATATACTGTTAATCTTTGCAGTTTAAACTATTTTTCTCTTTAAACTCCCATGTACTTTGTGTATTGGAAGGTGTCAATTCATTTACAAAGCTTTTGGCATGACAGTTCACGTTGAAGGGAAAGGGGCATTTAAATAATTGCATAATTTATTTTAATTTTGCTTTAGGTATTGTATGTCAATCACTTGCTACATGCACAGTAAACTTACTTTTTTTTTTTGAGGAACCTAATAAACTTACTTTTAGCATATCACATTTGACTTTTGTTGAAATTAATATTATAATTGCCGGATTTGAAACTTGGGCAAGATAAGAATGTAGATGAGTTTTTTTTTTTTGGGTTTTCTGGATAGAGTAGATGAAGGTTTTATATGACTCAGACAGAGACATTTACATCATTATTATTGGTCTATGTATAACTAACGTACATATTTACCTTCTTCTTCTTCCTTTTTTTTTTTTTTTTCTTTACAAGATAGAATTTCTACTCTAGCATAATCTAAGTGTAAATATGTGTGAATCTCCCTTCTGGAGATTTGAACCTTAGCCCTAAACCCCCACACTCCACAAGCATTTATACTTGTGGAGTGATCACTGCACCAAGGGTGCGCGGTGGTAGGTACATATTTACTAACTTCGCATGTCAAATGCACTCAGTCGTAGCTATATTTATTTACTTTTGGTGAATCAGTTGTAGCTTTATTGATTCTCCCAAAAAAAAAAAGTTGTAGCTTTATTATTGGTCTGTGTATAACATATCGTGTATATATATATATATATATATATATATATATAAAAATTATCTTGAAATATAGAAGTCTTGCTCAAATGTAGCTGCTTTAACAATAATTGAAACAAAGTCCAAGATGAAAGAAAATTTAATAACATGCATTCAAGAATATAAAAAATAATTGGGCACTTAAGTTAATAAAAATATCTTATATAAAAAAAAGAATAAAAAGAATAAAATAGTTTTCAATTCACTCAATTAAGTAACAGATTACCAATTTGACATAGTGCATGCTAAAGGCTTGGGCCAACATGCCCCAAGGCATCGGTTCGAGTTAACTCACTAACTATGTATTTGGTTCCTTATATTCCACCTGCAATCACACTTCTCATTAGCGACTGTACGGGGTCTTAGAACCATTTTTCCTTCACTAAGAAATAAAAAAATTAAGTAACAATTTTTTATTCTTAATTATATTGAATTTGACAATTTGCATTCCTCCCTTTCTAATAAAATATAAATCTTTCAAAGAAAATATAATAAAATTTAGGGAAAAGTTAACTGATGTTATTGGTTTATGAAATATTTTTTAGAAACTTTTTATGGGAAAAAAAAAAAAACCAGTTAAATTTTTTGACAGATTTTCATATTTTCTATGAAAGTAGTGTTAAAACTTCTCTAAAATGGTTTACTAATAGAGCAATACTAGAGATATAAATTTTTTTACAAAAAAATTTACAAACTGTTAATATGGTGAGTGGTTATATTAATAGTGAACATAGATGAAAACCAATAAGAAGTTGGACACATCAATGGTTTGTAAAAATGTCGTAAAATAGTTTATGATTGTAATATTACTTTTACTAATAATTGCCTTAAAAGTACCCATTAACATGACTATAAAATGTAATATAAAGAAAGTTGATTCCTTACTATATCATCATAACACATAATAAGTAATATACATAGGTCATAAGATAATTTTGTAAAAACATTTCAAAATGCCATTGCGTATCGTGCGGGGACATCCGCTAGCAGATATAAAAGCAAGAATGTAAGTCACAGTGGTCTAAGGTATGTTGATCCAACTTCCAAGAGGCATCCTTTCAGTAGAGAAGAGAGTATAATATTCATGTATTAATTGCCATGTATTTATTGGAAAATGAATTTATTTCTATGTATTAATTATCCGTAAATGATGCATTAATTACTCTTATAAAAGAATTTATATGTTTGTTTTTAGAATAATGTTACAATTACAAACTATTTTATACTCCTTCCGTCCCACTTTGTTTGTCCTGTTTGAAAAGTCAAATTTTTTAAAGGAACATCATTTATTGTCTTGTCTACCTTTTAAAAATGTACAAGTTTCTAAAACTACCCTTAAATAAATTTATCAAAAAATTGAATTAGTAAATTAATAGGGGTATAATAGGAACATTAGTAAATTAATGACTTTTATTTTTAGAAACAAGACAATATTTTGGGACATCTCAAAATGGAATACAGGACAAACAAAGTGAGACGGAGGGAGTAACTTTTTTTACATACTATTGATGTATCAAATTCGTACTGGTTGTGGGTTCTAGTTAGCTCAACTGGTAAAGTCTCTGATGGTTGTATAAGAGATCTGGGGTTCAATCCCCGCCTACACCAAAAACTGATTGGTGTCTTGGTCTGATGATAAAGAACTATCATCAGGAGCGGACGCCATAGGTTGAAATTCTCTCAAAAAAAGAAAAAAAAAATTCGTACTGGTTTTTATCTGGGTTCACTACTAACATTACTTTTTGATTTACCAACAACTATTCACCACATCAACAATTTGTAAAAAAGTTTATAAAATATTTTGTAGCTTTATAATTTTCCTTGTTTTTATAGAATTTGAATAAGAAAGGCATAATATGACATTTAACCTTATGTTTAGTTGCTTCAATAAGGAAAATTATAAAATACTCTAGTAGTACAATAAAATGTGTACTTACAACTTGCACATGAATAGTGGGATTTTATAATAAATTTAATTATTGAGACCCACAATTATGTGAGAGTGAGTACGTATTTATTACACACTTAAAATATTCTATAATTTCACCTTTGATAACAATTGAAACAAAAACCATCAAAAGTCAAAAGCAAATTTAATAACATATGCAATAAAAGTATAAAATAATTTTATGTTTAAATAAATTGAAATATTTTTTAATTTACTAATGTAATATATTCATATTTTAAATTTTACAAACATGGACACCATAAAGAAAACCATTAGCACTAGGTTATCAAATGAACATTTTGTACAATGTCATTAAACGAAAATATTTTATTTTAGGATTCAACAAAGTATTTTTTTTAGAAGAATTAAACAGAGTATAAATAGAGTAAATTGATTTATTTTCATATATTTATTATTTCTAAGGTTTTTTCATGTGCCAATCCCTTGAGAAGGAATGAAAATTCTATGAAAAATGTTTAAGTATTACAAATATTACAAGTTTGTATTAAGTTTATAAACTGATGTGATAATGAATGTGATTGGTGGACTTCAACTATTTCATAAATAAATGTTTGAATTCTCTTTTGTGAAACTTCTATTCATTTAACCTTCCACCTCATCAAATATTTTGCATTTATGTCAATGTATTAATTAATTTTCATGAATTAATTGAAGTAAATATATTTTTTTCATGTATTAATTATTCATAATTGGGCATTAATTGCTTATATAAAAATAATTTATATGGTTATTTTATAAAGGGTTTTGCTAAGGAGTGCCCTTAGGGCACGTTTTGCTAAGGAGTGCCCTTAGGGCACTCATTAATAATCCACTTTAAGAAAGTTTTGATACCACTTTTATGGAAAATGAAAAAAAGCTGTCAAAATATTAATTACTTTTTTTTTTCATTTTCCATAAAAACTTTCTTTATATGGATTATTAATTAACTAGTGCCCTAAGGGCACTCGTTAGCATTTCCCTTTTATAAAATTTATATAGCAAAAAAAAAAAATTTTGGAATACTTAATTATAATTGAGAATAAAAATATAATTATAATTTTTTTTGAGAATGAAAATATAATTATAATTAAGTTTATATTAGTGAAAATAATTAAATATTTGTCAATTTACTTAAGCAATTGGTTCATAGTTTTACTATCATTTCTTTCTAATAACATGTAATATAATTGAAGTTGATTCCCAAATTATTATAGCACATAATAAGTACTATACATGAGATATGATATTATTTCTTACAAAATATTTTAAAATACTCGCACATCACGCAGTACATCAACTAGTAGGTTAACTTGGCATGTCAAATGATCGAAATGAGTTTCTATCTTTACACATGCACGTAAATACTCCATAAAATTTTATTTAGAAAAAAGAAAAAAAAAGAAAAAAAAAAGGAAAGAAAGAAAATAATCAAAATATTCTAATAGAGATATGTAAGAACAAGGCAACCTTCTGTGCCATGTGGGGCCCAACAAGTGCCCATAAATAATGACCCCTTCGGAGGATTGGAAGTTGTAACTAGCTCTTGAATTTTCTATCATCCAATTCAAAATACCCTTCCTTGGAGAGTCTGCCAATTACCTCATAGTGTCGACATGGGTTGCCAGGATGAGCCTTTGGTACAAAAAGTCTGGGAGTTGTATGAGCAAATCTCAAGCCTTGAGAACCTCAAACCTTCCAAAGATGTCAACATGATCTTCACAAAACTTGTGCTCACATGCATGCCACCAAATCCAATTGATGTAACCAAGCTGTGCAAAAAGGTGCAAGAAATGAGGTCAAAGCTCATTAGGCTTTGTGGTGAGGCTGAGGGACATTTGGAGAGTCATTACTCTACCATTTTAGGCTCATATGAAAACCCTCTTGACCATCTCAATATTTTTCCTTACTATTCTAATTACCTCAAGCTTAGCCTCCTTGAATTCAATATCCTTAGCCAACACTACACCCATGTCCCTAGCAAAATTGCCTTTGTGGGCTCAGGTCCCCTTCCTCTTACCTCAATTGTCTTGGCCTCCAAACACCTTACCAATACCACCTTTCACAACTATGATATTGACCCTTTGGCCAATTCACAGGCTATTGGCTTATTTTCATCTGATTCTGACTTATCCAAAAGAATTTTCTTCCATACCACTGATATAATGAATGTAACCAATGACTTAAAAGATTATGAAGTTGTTTTCTTGGCAGCTCTAGTTGGCATGGACAAAGAGAACAAGGTTAAAGTCGTTGATCATTTGGCTAAGTACATGGCTCCAGGAGCTCTTTTGATGCTGAGAAGCGCACATGGGGCTCGCGCTTTTCTCTATCCAGTGCTTGATCCTCGCGATCTTCGTGGATTCGAGTTTCTCTCAGTGTTTCATCCCACTGATGAGGTTATTAACTCAGTTGTCATTGCACGTAAGTATGCAATGCCTACACACTCACTTGAGAAAGGTCTCGGCCCCATTATACTGCCTAACAAGTGTGCTGAAATCCAAGCCTTCAATCACTTCAACCAAGGCAATATGATTGAGGAATTGGCCATTGAGGACAAACTCTCATAAACTCATTATACATCTTTCTTTCTTCAAGATATCTATCTTTATGTGTTGCTGCACATGGTAACTGAGTCATGAAATTGCTCTTTTTTTGTTTTCTTTTTTTCTTTTTTCATTATGTTGGTGCATGTCTAACTTGTTTACCTCCTACAAAGATGTTCTATTTTGTGTTCTGGCATCTTCTATTGTTGAAACGGAAGCTCCGATCGATACCAGTTTGTTGTGAGAAAGGGCTTCTAGAAGACATCTCCAAATAAGAAGGGTTCAACTCCAATCTGTGTTTCATTTATTAGTTTTCCATGTATAATCTAGAAAAAAAGTACACATGCTGTGGCAGCTAAAAAATGCATATGTATGAAGAAAGAGTTTTATTTATTTGATTGCTGTATTTTCTTGCTTTCTCTAATTTCATAGTTCCTTGCTTTCGATTTGAAGACTTCTAAATAAGCTTACAATGCAAGTGCCTTGCACAATGCTTACTTTGACCTCAATTCTTTGGCCCCAATTAGTTAAGTAGAAAAGGTCTAGTTCACCACTGTGGTCTATGCTGACAATTGGCCTGAAAAGACATATTTAGCTTATATCATGCCTTTTATCTACATCTTCTCATTCTAGGTAATTCAATGTTACGTTTCTTTTTTTCATGTCCAAATGAGAATAACATTTTTTGTGGTGATATCAGTGAGTGGAGGTTATCAGCGAAGGGAAAGTAGACAAAAAGGCCAATTGAGAGAGACCCTTTTTTTTGGTTGGGCTAGGCAAATCATATCTTTTGAGTTATTACTAGTGCAATAACATGTATCATTGTGCCAATCTTTTTCTGTCAATCCGATAGTAAGTTGTTTGTGAAAACAACAGTGCTTTCTATTTATTTTTGAGTTTCAGTAGCTCCAAGAGGTGAATGGTTGATACTATTTGGTTAGTGTCCAAACTCTTACACCCTAAAACTAAAACTACAGGGACACATTCTATTTAACAAACTTTTTTTATTTGCTGAGGAAAGCTATTTACCAAACTTGATATCAAGGTTCTGCCTGTTTTTGTGTACAATATGATCGAAGAATAAATTGAACCAATTATTTTGGACTTGGCATGTCAGATTGTAACAGTGAAATTGAAGTAATACATGATAAATGAAAACTATGGAAACTTTAGTTTACTCTCAAGAAAACACTTACGATAAAATTAGAAATATTTTGTTTTGAACTCAAGTCCAACCACTCTTGATGTCTAGAGAAGTTGTTGTGTTTCAAAAGCTTAAGCTTTATCACTCAACATTTTCTAACACACGTACGTAAAATGATAATGCCGGTTAAGTATCTTAAGTATGGTAATTTAAGTTCTCTAATTAAATGCAACTACATATGTGACTATAATGATCAACACAGTACAAAATATGTTATCTTAATTCATTCATTAATGTAGACACATAATTGAATTTAATTAAATAACCTATTGTATAACACTAAATAACCATACCTAAGTTTTATTTTTTATTTTTTGGATTTTTGGTGATAAGTAGACAGGTATTTCGCAGAAGTACAATTGATGCACCATTGGGCTTTGAATTTCTGACCTTCATGTTTGCAAACTTTCACCTAATGATTGACTACCAGTTTAATGGTCAAAAGACTCGTTTTTATAGACTCAAACTCATACCATGAGGTCCAAATTATAAGTAAAATTTGTAATAGCTGAAAGGATCCTAAATACTTTTCTACAAGGAGGGCAAAAGAATAGTAACCTCACGTAGAAATTTTTTAAACATTACACATCCTCAAGATTCATCTGTGCTGCCCAGTGACCTAGTCAAAAAGCTTTTTTTTTTTTTTTTTTGGGTGCGTCCATAGCTCACTACGGGACATATGGTGAGTCTAAACTTAAAACTAGTACAGGGAATGCTTGTAATTGCATCAACTAATCTGTATCAAGCTCCAATTTATAAAAAAAATAAATAAATAAATAAATAAAAGGTTCTATTAACTTGGATTTGTATTCGAGAAAGGAGGCAAAAGTGTAAATATAGATACCTTAAAGAATCCCTACCAAAATAAACTTCCATTTTTGAAAAAAATATAATATACATTTATTTTTTATCATCATGGTTTACTATTTGGCTACAAGTCACATCTAGTTTGCCAGTCCCTCAACGAATTTAAGTGAATTAGAACTTTGAGAAATATTGGCTGTAGAAAGTTTAAAATTAATTTGACCAAGATATTAGAAAACTATAAGAAGAGTTTAGAATGTCTATATTCATTATAGTGTTTATATTCTTTATAATTAGCATCTTAATGAATATTTTATATATTAAAAAGAGCTCTTCTTTTTTATTTTCCTTTTATTTTTTTTTAAATAGTCGGTCGACATTAATATAAACATTATATCACATGGGTATATATTGGGTATTTTTTTTAATGAATATATTTATGGTTCAAATTCTACCCAACTATTACATTAAAAAATAAATAAATAAAACTGTTCTGATTTTGGCAAGTTGAACAAGGTTACAAAACTTTAATTCCAAAACTTTGTGATGGACACCAAATTAAAAAAAAAAAAAAAAATCATATTAAAAAAATTTGAGATCATCTTTATGACAAAAAAAAAAAATGTAAATCCTGAAAACAAATGTATCTCTGTTTAGGACTAGAGATTATCTCTGATTTTACTATATCATTTAATGATTACCCTAAAGATTTACCTTGAAATTGTCTAAAATAAGAGAATTATTTGTGCTTGTATATTATAGTAAAATGCTCTAAGAGCTCAAGACATCGATCTTAATGACAGAATAATAATAATAATCATAATAATAAAGAATAGTAAGCCTCACTAGTGTGTATGTTTGCAATAACATTCCATAGAAGTTCTTGTTGCAAAGGGTGCAAAGATGTCGACATACTTCTTTGTCAGTCTCCCCCATAACCTCATAGTGTCGACATAGGGTGCAAAGATGTCGACATACTCTTTGTACAACCTGTGCAGATTGCTTTTAAATATGGAGAGGCATTTCTTAAGTTGAAATGAAAACCCACTTGACCAATATCTCAATATTTTCCCTCGCTATTTCAGTTCTTTCAAGTTTAGCATCCTTGAACTTAAACTCACCATTCCCTTATCAAATTCACTATGTTCTTCCATAATAGTTATATAATGAATGTTATCCATTTGGCTAATGACATGGCTCCTGGATCTTTTTTTGATGCTCATGGGGGGTTTTGGTTTTATTGATTCTTTTGTGATCTTCTTTGGTTGAGGTTCTTTTGGTGTTTCATTTTCGTCCCACTGATGATGAGTTTATTACTTCTTAACTCAGTTGTTACTTTGCCAAAATATTCAATGCCTTGGTCCCATGTTACTGCTTAGTGACAAGAGCTCTTAGATCCAAGGCTTCAGTGATCTCAACCATGGGAACATGTTTGAGGATCAACTGGCCATTGAGGTGCAACTCTCATCAATTATGTCTTTTTGTGATGCTTTCTACATGAGAATAGGGTCATGAAAATTACTTCTTTGATTTGTTCATGCATGTCTAACTTGTTCACCTATCGCAGAACATTGCATTTTTTTTTTAATCTTCTTGCAGCTATAATTTCATGACATAAAAAGGGTTCAATCTGTTTTTTCCACAATTTTTCTCTATCTGGTTAACTTAGTAATCTGTGCATCTAGAAAAAAGTTCACATGTACCATGACATCGGGCACCTATATGCGTGCAAGCAAGTTTTTTAGCTTGTTTCATCCTCTTGCTAAGGTCTTATTGTCAATTTTCATATAGTTTCCTTAAAAGAAAGGTTTTGTAAAATTTTCTTAACGCTTATACATAGACTTGACAG
This sequence comes from Quercus tomentella, assembly GCA_028535165.1. Lineage (NCBI taxonomy): Eukaryota > Viridiplantae > Streptophyta > Magnoliopsida > Fagales > Fagaceae > Quercus > Quercus tomentella. The sequence continues at coordinate 3,332,558 of JAPQVY010000089.1, forward strand.
CTAAATTGGCATGCTTTGCAAGTAATTTATATTTTGACTTCCAATTTAAAAACTTTAATTAAGTTAAGAAGAAAGAGTCTATAATCCTCACTATGTCATCAGTGCTGACGCTTGGCTGGTCCAATTGTTTAGTTGATAGCATGCCTTCTATCTTTTATATTTTTCATTCTAATTCAATGTTTCTTTTATGTCATTTTGGATAACATGTCTTGTTGTCATATTATTGCAAGAGAGAAGAGAGGGGTGGTGGTGGTGGTCCTTTTTGTTGGCTTTTGCAGTCATGATTTCCCAGTTATTACTAGGGCAATCATAATTTGTATCATTGGCTTTCTATCTTCATCTGTTAATATCTAAGTTATATGGGAAAGCAACAATTCTTGGTTGTCATGTTGTCCATCTGTGACTATATCCAAGAGTTGGATGGCACTAAGTGTAAAGTCCAAACTCTACCCCTATTGTTTTTTCCTATCACATTCAATCTGTAACATTGCTGTCAAAAATCTTGAAGCTCCCACACTGAATGCATAGATTTTTTTTTTTTTTTGGTTATAAGAAAATGTCCATTAACCGCAGTTTAATTTTCTAGGATAAATTGGAAGTAAAAAAGGGTTAGTGGTGGGGAAACATTAGAAATTGCCATTTCATGAGCTATAAGGTTGTTGGCAGGTATTATCTATTTCTAACATTTCACAAACCTGACTAACATCAAGCTCCTATCTATTTCTATATAATTTATGAACAAAGACTAAGTTGCATCAGATCTGCTGGACTTGGCATATTCAATTAGACAGAGTAGGATATCCTGTCCTTATTGAAGTAATTCATGATGTGACCATAAGATGAGCTAAAAGTCTTAAAACTTAAAAAATTTGGTTTTTTTTTTTTTTTAATTTTTTTTTAATTTTTTTATTTTTTTATATAAATTTTAATTGTAAGAGTAGCTTATTGAAATATTAGGTAGGGGAAGGTCTTCTCACGCATATAGGAATTTAAGACTCTCAGTTTTCTTATTCACCAAACATAATGGCATCTTCATTTTCTGGCCATCCCACATAGTAATATGGCATCAAAACATATATGTTTCTCAAGTATCTGTGGGAAAATCTGACAGATAACAGAAGCAAAACATAGTAGCATAAGTACAGAAATGATAATGCACACTATTCTTTTGTATGTCTTTTGTATCTACCCAATTTTTAGTTGGTAAAATTATGATAAATCCACTTTTCTCTTTTTTACTTTCAACACGCTTGCATTATTGGTTCTCTTGGTTTTCACGTGTGGGACACCTTACTTTTGGGTTACACATGGTTGCTTCTTACTACCATACCTTGTACATTGAACATTAATGAATTTAAGGGTTTCTATTTTATTTTTATTTTGAAACATAATGAGGAAGTTGACTTGTGATTGTGAAAGTGTGCACAGTTGCTCTTCCACTGGGCTTTCAATTTTATACTTCATGCTGTCAAATTTCCAACCATTGATATAAACACAGACTCTATTTATAATAGGCTAGCTAATTGTAATAGATTTAAGTTTCAAAACATGTCCAAGTGTAACATTAATCATGTGTGGAAAATTCTAATTGATACAGTAACTTTGCACCCTTAAGATCTGTATGTGCCTGTGCCTTTACAAAAAGCTTTTGGTGTGTATTATGGCAGAAATCCTAGTTAGCCACTTTTATTCGTTGATTAAAAACAATTTTCTTTCTCCTTTTTATTGGTGTACACTAAAAAAAAACATTGCACAATATTTGCAATTTTGCATTACATGATTAATCAAGTCAAACATTAGTTCAAACAAAAATCAAGGCATGTAGAATTAGAGATTCCATCATCTGAGGTGCATAATATCATCTTTTTAGTAACACAAGAAGGCTTTTTTTTTTTTTTTTTTTTAAATTTTATTTTTAACACAATCTTCACACACACTTATCCTAGATATACATAAAATTATCACAATTAACATTCTTCTTTAAATCCATTATACACCTTCTTGAATTTGGAGATCCATCATTTGAGACATGCTAAGATTTTAGCGTCCACAATACAAGCTGGAGAGACCCCAATTCATTATAACCGGTTAAGTAAGCCCTGCTGCCAGCTTCCTTCCAAACAAAAAGGGAAACAAAACGTTGATAAGATAACAAAATAGAAACCTTAGGATGATTAATATTTAACAGACATTATTAAGTGCCCGTATACACTGTCACTATTTCAAATGCTTTAACAATATCGTATTCAATTAAAAAAACAACCACATCAGCTAAAGTTCGGTGATTCATACAAAGTTAGATCCACAATTTCTATATATATAATTACGTATGAAAGAAGTTAATCTTCTATGCGTGTATTCAATTAAAAGACAACCACAACATCCAAAGTTTGAGTCAGACAAAGTCAAATTCACAATTTTTACATATATAATTACGTAGGAAAGAAGTTAATCTTCTGTGCATATGATTAGGCTCACATATGCCTTTAAATAATGGACCTTTTTTTTTTTTTTTTTTTTTTTAAACGTCAATGTTATATAATCAAGAAGAAAGAACACTATTAATGAGGACAATCAGTAGGCTGTGTTTATTGAAACAAAAGGACTGAACAATATTAATGAAGAGCTTTGCAGTGACGTGAGCGACTATATTACAAGCTCTCTTGACCCAATTAAAAAGACAAGACCTAAAGAGTACTAAATAATGGACCTTTTGAGGGCAATAGATTGTCTCTAAGTTAACCTTGAATGTTGTGTTTTTAATAATTAGGAATGAATGAAGTTAATCTTCTCATCGTATGATTGGGCCACAAATGCAGTTAAATAATGAACATGAACGAAGTTAATCTTCTGTGCGTAAGATTGGGCCCACAAATGCAGTTAAATAATGAACCTTTCGAGGGCAATATACTGTCTCTAAGTTAGTCCTGAATGGAGTGTTTTAACAAGACCATTCCTTGGAAAGGCTTGGTGTTGTTGTCTTGTTTGGAAGCCCTATTAACTCATAGTGTCAAAATGGACTGGGCTTTTGGTGCAAAAAGTCTGTGAGTCGTATGACTAAATCTCGAGCCTTGAGAGTGTAAAGCCCTGCAAAGTTGTCAACATGCTCTTAACCCAACTTGAGCTCGTATGTATGCCACCAAGTCCCATTGATGTAACCAAGTTGTGTAAAAGGAGTGCAAGAAAAGAGGTTTAAGCCTTTTGGAGAACCATTAAGTACTCTACCATCTTGGGCTCATATGAAAGTCCACTTGACCATCTCAATATTTTACCTTAATATTTCAATTACCTCAAGCTTAGCCTCGAGTTCACCGTCGTTAGACAACACTACACCCATGTCCCCAAAAAAATTGCCTTTGTTGGCTCCGGTCCCCTTCCACTTCAAAGGCTATTCACTTAGTTTCATCTAATCCTGACTTATCAAAACGAATGCTTTTCCATGCCAATGACATAATGGATGTTACAACTTAGAAATCTTTGGAAGATTACGAAGTTGTTTTCTTGGCAGCTTTTGTGGGGATAGCCAAGGAGAGAAGGTTCAAAATGTTCATAATTTTGCCAAGTACGTGGCTCCAGGAGGTCTTTTAATGCTAAGGAGTGCACATGGTGCTCACGCTTTTTCTCTATACTGTTATTGATCCTTGTGATTTTCGAGGTTTTGAGCTTCTTGCTGCATGTGTGTGAGGTTATTAACTCAGTAATCATTGCGCACAAATATTCAGAACCTATGCAGTTCTAGGCCCTATAACAATGTGTTTGAGATTTTACCCTTCAATCCCTTCAGCCAAGGTTCAGTGGACGATTGGACTGGATCATCCTGTTGCTTTTCCTTCATGTATTATTAATTTCTTTACTACTTTCATGCATGCTGGCATCTTAAATTTCACTGCATAAAGTAGAAATTGGATCCCTCATTGCTTTTTATTTGTACTACTTGAAAGAACTTTGTGTTTGCATCCTCAACTTCAAGCAATAAGAAGTACCTCCTCAGTAAGATTCAGAAATTAAAAGGCCGTTTGGTAACGTTGTTCTAGTAACGTTGTTTGTATTTTTTAGAAATACGCGTGGATGAAAAAATGTGTAAAAATACGCATAATGTTTAAAAATTGAAAACATGTGTTTAAACACATGTATCAAACGGGACCTAATTTCCTCCCACTATATATATATATATATATATTTTTTTTTTTTTTTTTTTCATCTAGTGATATTGCATGTAATGACAGCACTCTCCCATTACAGGTTCGTTAATGCATCCTCATATATATGGACATATTGCCTTTCACGTACGGTTAACTCCATTGATAAAAACTATCACTTATTTCAAAAGCTTTAAAAATTTAATCATTTAACCATCATTTCAACACTCTCCCTCACTAAGTAGAGGTCACTAAGTAGAGGTAGAGTGGAGAAAGTAATGCTCTTTATTTGAAAAAGAATTGTTGGCTGGGTCTTGATGTTGGGAAAAAATTATATAAGCTAAATTTCAGCAAGCACATCAGAAATACAACCACACAAGAACACAAAGATTTATGTGGAAACTATTTCTCCTCAAAAGGAAAAACTATGGGACAAACTGCGAATAATTTCACTATATTAAATAGAGATTATAACACTTAAAAATACAACTTGAGCAAAAAAAACTCTTTTTTTTCTTTTCACTCATTGCTCTCTTCCTCACGCGTATCTCTTACAATTTTCTCTTACTCTTTATTAACTCGTTTGATAAGAGATTTTTAGTAACGTTGTTGTTTTGTGAAAATATGTGTGAGTGAAAAAGTGTGTAAAAATACGTGTAATGTTGTTTAAAGACTGAAAACAGTGTTTAAACAACAATACTAATCACCCTCTATATTTTTATCTTCTCTTTTGCTTGCTCTCACTCACACAGTTCTTCAAAATTGCACTGTCCTCAAGTCTCATTGGGACTTCTCTTCACTCTTCTTTTCTTCTTGTGCACCAAATGGCTGAATAGCCTCCTTTTATTTCTTCATCTTTTTTAGAGAAAACATTCTATCAGGAGCTGGCGTAAAACCAGTGTTTTACGCCAGCCAATAAAAAATCGCCACATGGACATTCTATTAAATCCCTCTCCAAACAGCCAAAAGCTCACGCCATTCACCTCAGACAAAACAAAAAATAGAAAAACCCCTCAGACAAAAGCTCTGCTTCCTTCATGTCGAACCTCCACCACCGCCACAGCTTGATCGCCAAAGCAGAACGAAGAAAGAAAACCAGCCCTTAGACGAAAGCTCACGCCTTCACCTCTGCTTCCTCTGTCGAACCTCCACCACCGCCACATAGATCACAACTCACTTAACCGGCCAAAATGGCCAAATGGCCATAAAATCCTAACTATATAGTTAGTAGTTCTAGTTATCAAACTATATTATTTACTAGCATCTCGAGTCTTAAAGACTCGATTTTGGCCTATAAATCGAGTCTCAAAGACTCAATTTCCATGGTCTGATGTGGCATTTTTTTCCTACTTGGAAATCGAGTCTCTAAGACTCGATTTATAAACCAAAAAAATTTAAAAAAATTTTAACTCTCAAGTCTCTCGTACAAGCCAAAATACACAAATTTTTTTTTTAAGAAATCCAGAAACACAACAATCAGATCAAAGGGAGAAAGAATCAGATCAGATAGGAGAGGCGACCTGCCCAGAACATTTCAGAGAAGAACCTAGAGAAAAAAAAAAAAAAAAACCTAGAAACAAAAAGAGAGAAGAACCCAAAACATCAGAGAAGAACCTGGATCGGTCGGTCTGGGTCGCCACGCACCACGCTGCCTGGCCTGGGTTGCGCACGGCGCGCGCGGCTTGGCCTAGGTCAGGCACGGCGCGCGGCGTGGCCTGGCTTGGGACGCGAACGGCGCGCGGCCTGGGTTCTTCTCTCTCTGTTTCTGGTTTTTTTTTTTTTTTTTTTCTTTGGGTTCTTCTGGGTTCTTCTTTGACCTTTATAAGATTTATAAATCGAGTCTTAGAGACTTGATTTTTATGTGGTCACCACGTGGAAAAATATGCCACATCGGAAATGATTAGACCATGAAAATCGAGTCCCTGAGACTCAATTTATAGGCCAAAATCGAGTCTTTTAAACTCGAAATGCTAGTAAATAATATAGTTTGGTAACTAGAACTACTAACTATATAGTTAGGATTTTATGGCCATTTGGCCATTTTGGCCCACTTAACCTACTAAACAGTACAGCTCGCTTAAACCCCAAATCAGAACCAGAACGAGTTAGGCAAAAATTTCTGGTTTCCTCTGCTTCCTCCCCCTTCCATCCTCTACTTTCTCTTGCCCAAATCTCCACCACACCACACACTGAAGCATACCGCCACACAAGTCACCGGATTCATTACTAGAGCTTGTAAACATGCCATGAGCATGGTGTTGCGATGCAAAGGTTTGTTTTTCATGATTTTCCCTTTTCCCCAATTTGGATTTCGAATTATTGATGGGTTTTTCTATTGTATGGTCATTTCTTGTATTGTTCTAATGAAAGATGCTCTGTTGGGTTTTGATATGATCTGGGGTTTGTTTGGTTTTTGAATTAGGGATGTTTGATTGGGGTTTGTTTGGTTTTTGAATTATTTTGGAGGACACAGAGGTGAAGGTGTGAGCTTTTGTCTGAGGGCTGGTTTTCTTTCTTCGTTCTGCTCCGGTGATCAGGCTGTGGCGGTGGTGGAGGTTCGGCGTGAAGGAAGCAAAGGAAGCAGAGCTTTTGTCTAAGGGGTTTTTCTATTTTTTGTTTTGTCTGAGGTGAATGGCGTGAGCTTTTGGCTGTTTGGAGAGGGATTTAATAGAATGTCCACGTGGCGATTTTTTATTGGCTGGTGTAAAACACTAGTTTTACGCCAGCTCCTGCTAGAATGTTTTCTCTTTCTATTAACTATATAAAAAGAGGCAATGCCTCTACAATGCCATTTTGGTTTATTGAGCCACTTTGTCTCTTCTTCTTTTTTTTTTCTTTTTTTTAGTCTTCCGTTTGTACTTCTTTTTTTTTTTCCTTTTATATGTATTGTTATACTGACATAATAAATTTCACAATATTTTCACAATTATTGAGGTGTCAATTTCTTATAAGTTAAAATAAAATAATAAAATATGAAATTGTGACCAACCACAACTAAAAATAAATATTTTGTAAAAATGTTGTGACACTTGTTAGGTGAATGTGTAAAAATTACAGTACTTTTGGTTTGTTCAATATATATATATAATTTTTTTTTTTTTCTAGTCATTGATTTGTGCTCTTTTTTTTACTAACTATATAAAAAGAGGCAATGCCTCTATAGTGCCCCTTTTGGTGTAGTGAGCCAATTTTTTTTTTCCCCAAGTTTGAACAGTTGCTACACTGCCACTTTGGTTTGTTCAAGTGGCACTGTAGCTACAGTAGCTACAGTTTTTTTTTTTTTTTTCTCTTAGTCTTCTGTTTGTACTTTTTTTTTTCCTTTTAAATATTTATAAGAACCTGCATATATATTGTTATACTAACACAACAAATTTCATAATATTTTCACAATTATTGAGGTATTAATTTCTTATAGGTCAAAATAAAATAATAAAATATGAAACTGTGACCAACCACAACTGAAAATAAATGTTTTGTAAAAATGTTGTGACATTTGTTGGATGAATATGTAAAAGTTACAGTACTTTTGGTTTATTCAATATGTACTGTTCATCGCTCTCTTTTTTTTTTTAATTTTTTTTTTTTCAGTTATCGATTTGTGCTCTTTTTTCCTATATATAAAAAGAGCGAATAGGCTCATGAATAGTGTTATGAACAGTATTTTTGGTTTAGTGACTTGCCTTTTCCCCACTTTTTTTTCCTTCGAGTTCACCAACTTGGTTTGAGCTTGTTTTTTTCTTTTAAAGGATCTTTATATGTTTACTTTTTACTTGTAATGTAAGCTTACATTATATACATACAAAAAGTAGCAAATATTATATACATTTGCAAAAAAAAATTGTACAAATTTTGCAAATGTGTACAACATTTACCAATTTCTATGTTTTTACAATATAAATTTACATTTTAAGTGCAATGTATATTTCTATATATATATATAACCAATTTTTATTTGTTTACAATATAAATTTACATTGTAAGTGCAATGTATATTTCTATATATATATATATATATATATATATATATATATATATATATTATATAAAAAGAGTGAATGAGAAAAATTACAGTAATTTCACTACAGTAGTTTTGGTTTGTTTAACTTTTACTGTTTTGCTGGCCCTTTTTTTTTTTTTTTTTTTTGGTGAATGCATAAAGTTGTAGTATATTTGCTGTATTATTTTTGGTTTGTCCACAATAATTTTCACAACACTTTTATAACAAATCAAATATGGTAAATTGTTATTGGTTCTAATTTAAACTTACCAATGAAATTACTTTTTTGCCCACCAATAACAACTTGTAGTAACCTACTACTTATGATTTGTTGTGAAAATGTCATGGACATAACATTTTTTGTATGAAAAATGTTAAGACATCTTGATATTGTCACAATATTTTCAAAACTGTTGAGCTGTCAATTCTTTACAAGTTAAAATAAAATATAACAAAATTATAAAGGTATTATGAAAATGTTGCATCATTCTGTTGTGTTTTTAGAAATTTTTTGTTGGTTTTATCAACTTTGTTGAGCCAAAATTCACTATTCCACATACAATTTTCTTAGGTTAACTTTTTGTATATATATTTTTTTCTTTACACACTATTTTAAGTAAAAACACATAGTTTTGCACACAAAAACTTAGGAAAAAAACATTTTTCATCCTTTATGTTTGGGGTAATTTACAATTCTTCCTTAAACTTTAAAATTAAGCAATTTTTCCTTTAATATTTTGGAAAAGAGCAAATATGTCATATTGTTATTCTCTCAGTTAAACTCTAATGAAAGCTTATGATTCTTAAAATATTTTATTGTGTAATGTCTAAATTACTCATGCTAAATTTTAACATCCTAAAAATTTTCTTTACGTATTTTGAGTTTTAAATGATAAAAATTCTTAGAAAGTTAGAATGATGATATTCGATGACACAAGCCTTTTGTTATTTTTGTTATTTTTTATTTTAAATTTCTTAGCAAAACTCAGTTGTTTATTGTTGGAAGATGATGATATTCGATATCATTCTTAGAAGTTTTTAGAGAATAGATATATTGTCTTTAGCAAGTATGTACTAAAAAACTATTATAGTTAAATAAATATTTATATGTTAAATAGCTATCCTAACTTTGTAGTTGATCAAAATTTTTAAACGAATGAGATTAACTTTTTATGACATAATTATCAAAATTCTTAAAATGAATGTCTCTTTTGATTAATGTAAATCTCTCTGTACTTTAAAAATTAAATGATTCATATTTTTGTTTTGTAATACAAATAAGGGTTATGCTAACGAGTGCCCTTAGGGCACTGGTTAAAAATCTAGTTAAAGAAAGTTTTGACATCACTGTTATGGGAAATGAAAAAAGCTATCAAAACATTAATTGTTTTTTTTTTTTTTTTCCATAAAAACTTTCTTTAATTGGATTCTTAAACAGTGACCTAAGGACACTCGTTAGCATTTTCCTGCAAATAAAATTTAGAATTAACCTTAATTACGACAGTACTTTTTCTCCACGGCAAGCACTTGCCTTGCACTTTTTTCCACGGTAAACACTTGCCTTGCACGTACTGCCCTAACTTGTTAGACAAAAAAGATGAATTCAATTCTTCTCTTCAATTTTTTTTTTTTTTTTGATAAAGTCTTTGTGTTTTCTTCAGCCAATTTTTCTTCTTCTTTCAGTGTGTCCCACACGCTTAATGTCATGTCTCATTAAGAGGCATGGTTGGCAGATGATTGGCTTGAAGACTTTAGAGCCAAGCTCATTAAATGAGCTATTCCATCAAGAGTGGGATGGAACCCACGTGTACCACACACCCAACACTTAAAGCTCCAATAGTCTCACCCTTAAACTCGTTTGGTAAGAAAATTTTGGTAATATTGTTTAAATTTTGTGAAAATACATATGAATAAAAAAATGTATAAAAATATATGTTGTAGTGTTTAAAGTTACCAAAAAAAAGAAAGTTAACCGAATGTTCGAATAACCTCCTTTTATTTCCTTATCTTTTTTTTTTTTTTTTTCCTTCCACATGCTTCACATCAAGTCACATTAAATGCAAGCGAGCCATGACTTTTGTACATGATATTAGACAAAAAAGATGAATTCAATTCTTCTTTTCAATTGGCCGAATGTCCTTATGTTTTCTTCGATCAATTTTTCTTCTTCCTTCGGCGTGTCCCACACGCTTAATGTCATGTCTCATTAATAGATAAAGTTGGCATATAGTTGGCTTGAAGACTTTATAGCTAAGCTCATTAAATGAGTTATTCCATCAAGAGTGGGATGGAACCCACGTGTACCACACACTCAACACTCGAAGTTCCAATAATCTCACCCTAAAATTTGTTTGATAAGAGATTTTTAATAACGTTGTTTAAGTTTTGTAAAATATATGTGTATATAAAAAAATGTATAAGAATACGTATTGTAGTGTTTAAACAACAGTTTTTATTGTATAAAGGGTTTTAAATTATAATTCTTAGCACAATAACAAAAGCTTCTAATGCTTTGTTTTTAAAGGTGTTCAATGTATTCCTAGTCGGTACTGAAATTAGCTTAGGAGTTTGTAAGAGCCAGGGATAGAAGCCCAATTGGATACTCATTAATTGGATTTGGTGCCCATATTCTCAATTCCTACTGCTGCCTACACGTGCATATATATGCTCATTTTTTCTTTTTCTTTTTTTTTTTGCTGAATATGTTTATATATTCTCCTGAAGTTTTTTTTTTTTTTTTTTTTTGCTGAATCTCCTGAAGTTAAACTTCTAGAAATGTTCTGCTAGATATCAGTATGGGACTAGGTGAATAAGAAGCATGGATCAATTAAAATCTATGCATAATATTTCATCCTATTACCATTGAAGTAACGCATGAATTAATATGAGATGAATGGCGAACCGTTGTAACTCAGCCTATTTTTAGGAAACCTACCAACCACATCTTAATATCTTATGATGCTAACATATAAGTTTACAATCCATTATATTTGTTGGGAAGATAACATTTTGAGGAAAATTTAATTGCTACCTTAATATAATATATTGTGATACTTTTTTTTTTTTTTTTTTTTTGAGAATCATTGTGATACTACTTAAAACAAAATGTTTAAGTTTGTAGATTTGGGCTAAACCATGTTATATTAATTTGTTTAAGTGTTTTTTAAAAAATTCTTTTTCCATGTGGAATTTTCAATCTCTCTTTCATTGAACGTTGTCCATAGGAACCAAGTATCTACCCCACATGCTCATCTCCATGGAACCCTGTATGTCTTCGTTGATCCGATGGAACTTTGTATCGCCATTGGTTGTCTTTGATCTAACACAATTGACCAATATTGCTTTGTTGGACCTTTTATTAGGTGAGTCTGTATTATTGGGATGCACACTTGTTTGTGTTCCAAGTACCTGCACTATATTGCTACTCCAACTATGAAAGTGATCATGATGACCTTCCTATGAAAATGGGCTTTTGCCCCTTTTTTTTAAAAAAAATCAAGTATTTTGCCCCCTTTCCGAAATTAATTAGGGAAATGCCTCTGTTTTGAAACTCGATTTTCTAAAAATCAAGTTATAACAAATTGAAAATTAAAATAAAATAAAAAAATTATGGAACTCGAACTCCATGAACTCGAGTTCCATGCAAGGTTTTTTTTTTTTTTTTTTTTAATTTTAAGTTTGATCGCTCTATACCTATAGCTGCGTTCAAGGAGCCCTATAGTGGCGTTTTAAATGGAACTCAAGTTCATCCATACAAGTTTTTTTTTTTTTTATCACTCCATACCTATAGCTTTTAGGAAGCCCTATAGTGGCGTTTTAAAGCCCTATAGTGGCATTTTAAATGGAACTCAAGTTCATCCATGCAAGTTTTTTTTTTAAGTTTGATCGCCCCATACTTATAGTTGCGTTCAGGGAGCCTTATAGTGGCATTTTAAAAACCTATAGCGGCGTTTTAAATGGAACTCAAGCTCCGTAAACTCGAGTTCTATGCAAGTTTTTTTTTTTTTTTTTTTAAGTTTGATCTTATAGCTGCGTTTGGGGAGCTTTATAGTGGCGTTTTAAATGGAAATCGAGCTCCATGAACTCAAGTTCCATGCAATTTTTTTTTTTTTTTTAGTTTGATCGCCCCATACTCAATTTTCTACAAATCAAATTTTACATTGAAACTCAATTTTGAGAAAATTGAGTTTCAAAACAGCAGCATTTCTCTAGTTAGTTTGAGAAAGGGGGCAAAATGCTGATTTTTTTGCACGAAAGGGCATTTGCCCATTTTGGCCATTATTGCTTTTAAAACCACTTCGATAGGATGATTTTGTATTAAGAAGATTCTAATTGAGGCTTGAATATAAATTATTGTAATACTACTTAACTCAAAATTTTAAATAATAGTATATTGTGAAAAATAAAATAAAATAAATAAAAATAATTAAGTTTAGATTTTCAAAACTAATAAATACATTCCCTCATCTCCTTAACCTAGGCTAGAGGATATATAAACTCATAATTTCACTTGCTATTAAAAAATTATAAAGAGTTATTGGAAAACGACAAATTGTTGTTGGAATTTTTTTTTAACAACCAAAACACCATAAACCAAGCCTTTTTAGAACAAAATAGGCAAAAACCACATTTTAATCCTTATATTTTCACTTGATTCCCACTTTAGTCCCTATCTTTTATTTTCACCGCTTTTACTCCCTATTCTGAAAAACGCGTCTCATTTTTGTCCCTACCGTTACATTAAAGATAGAAAATGCACACGTGACAAACGGCAAAATTAAAAAATATTTTATTTTATTTTAAAATAAAATTTTAGTTATTATTTAATTATTAAAATAATAATTGTTCTTCATGGGGGAACAAGAACATGGTTGCCTATAAAATAAAAAATTCAAGATTTTCTTCTCTTTTCTTGCATTTTCTTAGTATCCAAACAAGCAAAAACATATACAAAACCATGATCAAACTCAGATACTCTAACACAATCAACTAACAAAACCTAAAACACTTAATCAAAAAAAAATAATAATAATAATAAAACAAACAAAACCCAAAACATGGTCAAATCAAAAACAAAATACCAAAACTCAAAGTCAATCCTCATCAATAAATACACCAAAACACAATCATGAGCTAGTCAGATCAAACCACGATGACCATTTGGGTTTAGAGAGAGAGTGTTGGGCTTTGTGGAGCCTAGTTTTGTTTGATCCGGTTTGATGACCCGACCCGAATAATGTTACGTGGTTTTTAATGGGAGATTTTTTGAGGCCTGGTTTGATTAGGGTTTGTGTTGTTGCCGTGTTTTTGAGAGAGAGAAAAAAAAACTGTAGCTGCACTTTTGTATTTTTTCCCTGATAATAGTGAAATCCCTGCAACTCCATGGACGTAAGCAAATTGCCAAACCACATAAATATTGTCTTATGCGTGTGATTGTTTTTCTTTGACGTGTGTTTTTTCAATTTTTTGTTTCTCATAGGTTGGGATTTCGATTAAATTCCCTACAGAGAGAAGATCAGATCTTGGTCAAGGTGGGTTTTGGCCATGGATCTTCAACCATGGGGTTTCGGCCATGGGTCTTCAGCCATGGATTTAGAGAAGATGAACAAAAAATTTAAAACCCAAAAAATTTGAATTCAAACCCAGATTGGCCGAAACACAAAACTCAAAACCATATTTCAAACCCCCCACACCACCAAAGCATCAAACACAAAAATCAAACCCATATTTTCAGCCCCCAAATACTAAATCCAAACCCAGATTTTCGGCCCCCAAACACAAAACTCAAAACCCAAATTTTCTTATTTTCCGAGAAACCAAATAGAAACCTCAAATCCAAACCTTAGAGCCAAAACCAAACCACTTGCAACCTCAAATTCGAAGCTATCAAATCCAAACGTAATCAACCTCAAACCAACCAAAACGGAATCAACCTTAGATTCACTGCTTTCTTCTTTCTCGTGTTTGCCTGGGGTGTGGATTTGAGAGGACATGGGAGAGAGGAAAACAGAGACAAAGAGGATGGGATTGTGTGGGTTTTAATGAAAAGGAGAGGATGAAAGACTGAAAAGGAAAACGTTATTCTTGTATTTAAATCTGTTTTTTTTTTTTTTTTTTTGGAGAAACATCTAGGTTGGTATTTTTGTTGTTCTTGTTCTAGATACACTTAGATCTTGATTCATGTGATTTTTAGTTTTTTTTTTTATTTAGTTAAAATTGATAAATTAGTTTTTTAAATTTAGATGCTGATGTGGCATTTTTTAATGCCAAATAACATTTTTATTATTATTTTAATGGTCATGTCAGCTTTAAGTGTGTCAATAGTGCACTCCGTTTGTCACGTGTGCATTTTTTGTCTCTGATGTAACAGCAGGAACAAAAACAAGACACGTTTTTCAGGATAGAAAGTAAAAGCGGTGAAAATAAAAAATAGGGACTAAAGTGAAAATTACGTAAAAATATAACGACGAAAATGTGATTTTCGTCAAATATATATATATATATATCAAGATGGTTTTTCTCCTTTGTGTCTTTCACTTGAGAATGACTAGCCTTATCTCTATTCTTCTTTTGTTTTCACTTGGCTTTTTCCTCGCGCTTTCGCTCTTGTAATTTTCTTTCCCAAATTGATTGACATGGACTGAAGAGTCTTCACCTTTTCCCCATCATGATTTTTGCTTCACTTTATGACTTTGGCTTCAACTGCTTGCCTGCCTTTTGAATTAGTCTTCAATAGTCATCGTATTATAATGTTGAGAAAGATGTCATCATGTTCACACCTAAACGTAGACAATTGTATCCTATATTCCTTTTCGTACGTATGAGATTGGACCTTGGCTTTTTCGACGAAGGTTTGGTTTTGATCACTTGGACTGAATAATTGATTTTGAATCTGCATTTTCAGATCAGCGAGTTTGAGGCAATGTTTGGTATCTCTTCTCCGTTTTTTTTGTTTTTTCATCATCATTTGTTTGAATATATATTTCTGATACATATCATTATTGTGTTTCCAGATTTACCAATATATATTTCTAATGGAGTTTGGCACGGGAAGCACCTCTTCATCTTTTCCATCTTCTACCTTTGGATACACATACGATGTCTTTCTCAGTTTTAGAGGCAAGGATACCCGCAATAATTTTGCAGGCCATCTATATACCGCTTTAAATAATAAAGGCATATATACCTTTAAGGACGATGAAAAAATTCAACAAGGAACGACCATTAAGTCTGAACTCTTGAAAACAATAGAAGAATCCAGATTTGCTATTGTAATTCTATCGAAAGACTATGCTTCATCAAGCTGGTGCTTGATTGAACTAGCAAAAATTATTGAGTGTATGAAAACGACAGGGCTGACGGTTTTGCCTGTTTTTCTCTATGTGAATCCAAGTGATGTGCGACATTTGAGTGGGGTTTTTGATGAAGCCTTTGCTGAACATATTGTTCGTTTAGAGGATAAGATAGGTGAAGTGGTCAATTGGGGAGATGCTTTGGTAAAAGTTGCCAATATTGCTGGATGGGATTTACGTGATAGGTAAGAATTTCTTCTGAAAACTTTTGGAGAATGATGTTAATGATTGTTATTTATGGTTGCTTGCACATTTCTTTTTATAATTTTTTAGTCGAATTAGAGAAATCTTCAATTAATTTCCCCTGTATATTAGATAGAATTATAATAAGCTCAAATAGGCAACTCTTGGGTAACTTGATATTTCCATTCAGTTAGATAGAAAAGTGTTAAAATTAAAAAGATATCAAGATCCAGTCCTAATTCTAGCGAATAATTCTTATTTTGCTTTAAGTGTAAGTAAAGAATTCTTCATTTTACTTGTATTGCGAGTATTAGAACTCTGGATTACTTCAAGATTTAGTATACACACATGGATTAGATCAGGATTTAGTATACATACAATACAATTCAATGTCTTCAACTCATATAGTAACTTAGTAAGCATATATTATAACCATTTAGGCCTTTCCGCCTTGGAATATTATGGCTGACCCACGTTAATTCCATTTGTTTTTCTATGTTCTCTTTCTTTCTTTTTTTTTCTTTTTTTTTTATTTTTTCCTTCATATTTTCCTATATAATTCTAATAAGGTACCATAGTTATATTTTATTTTTTCTAATAAAAAGAAGTATTATTAATTTATTACGACATTGCACGTTATATTTGCTAGAAAACTGTTTGTATCTCATTCAAAACAAGATCTACTTCCATGATGCTAGAAATCACTAGCTTCAATGGGCTTTGGACCTCTTGTCAACTCTTGACAAGCTCAAACTTACTATTTATATTTTATTCAACTACTAAAATATAATTACACTCTAGGTTTTTATTAATAAAATATTTATCCCAAGACTCTATTATTTAATATTCAACCCCTTTATAAAATCACCTATAGTGAATTAGAATCATAAAAGTTATTGTCACATTGTAAATCACTACATCTTATTTCCTTGAGTTCCAAGTTAAATATTTCGATTATTCATATATTTATGAAATCTAGTTTCATTAAATATAAACTTTCGTAAATATTTACTAAATTGGATGGGCCACTTTGAATAATCAATTCCCATTAAACCTATCTCAAGAGGATGTTTTGTGTCTTTAGAAAGAGATTATGGATTTCATCTTGAGAATGTGTGTTCCCACAATACTACATACGATTACCTAACATGCTAAGGTTTTGACCATGCAATATATCGAAGCAACCAACATTTCATGTTGGAGTTCACCATTCTCTCAGAATTGAGAGTCTATGTAAATAGCAGTTGTGAAATTTTTTGTTTAATTTAGGTGACAGTAGTTAATAGAACAATAAATCTCACAGCGGTCTAGTTAAGTGTACTTACACACTTAAGACACGAACATATCAATCAAAAGTCTACAAATCTGTGATCAAGACAAATCATCAAAATTGATATGATATGGTCTTCATGAATGAAATGCCTCATTTCACCATTGACTATGAACTAGGATTTATGACTTTACAAGGACTTGTGATTTAGATCTTTACCATGCAAATCTTATTCCAATACAAGGCCTCTCTCCCCATGTGCAAGGACACTTGGGCCAAAGTCACGACACTTTTGGTGGTATTTTCTATTTATAAGACTACAACACCTATTGATTGGTAAATAATTAAATATGGAATACCTTTCTTAGTAGACAAGGAATACTTTTGTTGGTGGACAAGGAATACCATCATTGGTGAACAAGGAATAGACTTTCTTTTCACACCAAGGAAACCCAAACCAAATCAAATTAGGAATTTGAGACAATTTCTAACATACCCATCCTTGGATTTTGTATGAACTAACCTTTAAGGTTCAAATTCTATTTGAGTTAAATTTACTTTCTCTTTGGTATAGAAACAGAAAAATGGAGTCTTTGGAGAGAGAGAGAGAGAGAGAGAGAAGCATGTCATATTTGGGTTGGTTGGGAAAATAACCATAGTTATGAAACCCAGACCAGCCGATCTAACTAAATTAATTGGGAACCAGCTCAAGAGCTGGAACCTCCACCCATAAGTTTCTTTTAACTGTCCAATATGACAACCGCTGAGCTACATGCTTGGTTTTGGTTAGGAATGGAAAACTAGTGGATCAAAATACATTTTAAAGAATTAGTTCTATTTAAATCGTTTATGATACCTACTATAAAATTTTTGTATTAATTTTTTTTTATAGGAATTTTATATTAGTTTTTATTATTAATAAAATAATTAGCATTTATCATTATGACTAATATATAGCTCAATTCTCCTTATAACTAAAATACTTGAAAGATGAATTGTGACTTTGTCTTTTTTATACTTTATTATTTCTATTTTTTCTTATATAAGAGATGTGAAAATATATTTGAAAATCATAACATGCCTCTCTCTCTCTCTCTCTCTCCCATGTTGGCCATGTCATTATTAAGATATGTGTAATGAGTATATTTAGTTAAAGCTTATAAATAAGTCTATGCTTGAATTGTTTTGTATCAAGCCTAATGGCTCACAAGCTTATTCGTGAACAATTTTTTTTGCTTGGGCTCATCTTGTTTATTAAACAAGCCTAAAACTAAGACTCAAGCTTAGCTTATTTATAAACAAACAAATATGAACAAACTTCTTATTGAGCCGAGCCCAAGTTGTTCATGAACGGCTTAGTTCATTTATAGCCCTATCTCCAGTACTGCTTTGGTAAGCAAAGATAAAATACTTAGGCAAATGATAAGTCCAAAAACCCAACTATGTAGTGAAAGTTTCGTTTGGTCTATTTGTCTTATCTTTTTTTCTTCCTATATTGGAATTTAGAATTCCCTTTTCTTTTCTTTTTTTCTTTTTTTTTTTTTTTTTTTGAGAATAGAATTCCCTTTTCTATATTATATTGAAATTTATGAGTAAACAATAATAATTTTTAGAACACACACGAAAATAGTAGTATTAGTGTTTTAAATCGGGTTTATAATACATTACTATTGTCGTGTGTGTTCTAATAAGTAATACTGTTTACTCCAAAAAAAATTAGGGATGTTTATCCCACATTGGTTGTGTGCGTCTAGTGTATGCTGTTTATAACCCCTGTCTACAAGGTTAAGCCATTTTGTAGTTGTACTCTGGTTAGTAATGTATTATAAACTCAGTTTAAAACACTAATATTACTATTTTCGTGTGTGTTCTAATAAGTATTACTGTTTACTCAAAAAAAATTAGGGATGTATATCCCACATTGGTTGTGCGTGTGTAGTGTCTATTGTTTATAACTACAGTCTACAACTATAAAGGTTAGACCCTTTTGTAATTGCCCTTTGGTTAGTAATGTATTATAAACCCGATTTAAAATACTAATATTACTATTTTCATGTGTGTTCTAATAAGTATTACTGTTTACTCAAAAAATTAGGGATGTTTATTCCACATCGGTTGTGTGTGTCTAATGTCCGCTGTTTATAACCCTAGTCTATCACTACAAAGGTTAGGCCCTTTTGTAGTTGTACTCTAGTTAGTTATGTATTATAAACCCGATTTAAAACACCAATATTACTATTTTCGTGTGTGTTAAATAAGTATTACTATTTACTCAAAAAAAATTGAAATTTATGAAGTTTTTTTTTAGCCTTTTGCCTCATTTTCTGACCCAATAAATTTTTTGTTCAATATTCCTCTTTGTAGAAGCGAGTCACCTGTTATTGAAGAGATTTTTGGGAAGATATATGGTCAATTGAATTCTATATATTCAAATGTTTATGAGGATTGTGTTGGACTGAAATCTCGTGTGGAGGAAATAAATAGTTCATATTTAGGTATTGGTTCGGAAGATATACGTTTTATAGGAATTTGGGGAATGGGTGGAATGGGTAAAACAACCCTAGCACGAGTCCTTCATCGAAGGATTCATTATCATTTTGATGCCAGTGGCTTTATTGGCAATGTTAAAGAGGAAAGTTATAAAAATGGTATAATTTCTCTACAAAAACAACTTCTTGATGATATCTTGATTGAAAGCAATATCCGAATACGAGACATTCAATGGGGAACCAATATGATAAAGGATAGATTATGTAAGAAAAAGGTTCTTATCATTCTTGATGATGTGGATCAACCTGAACAATTGAAAGCATTAGCAGGCAAGAGAGATTGGTTTGGTCAAGGGAGTAGAGTCATTATAACAACCAGAGATCAACGTCTATTGATCACACATGATATGACTGAAGCAGAAATATACAAGGTTGAGAAACTGAATGATGTTGAAGCTCTTCAACTCTTTAGTAGGGAAGTCTTCAAGAAGGACTATCCTTCAGAAGATTTCATGAAGCTATCCCAAAATGTTATTCACTATGCTGATGGACTTCCTTTAGCTCTTAAAGTTTTGGTTTCTAGCTTGATGAAAAGAGAACCGGTTGTTTGGGAAAAGATCCTAGCTAAGCTGAAAGAAGATCCTCCAAGACAATTGATGGATGTTCTTGCAATCAGTTTTAATGGCTTAGATTCTAAAGAGAAAAACGTGTTTTTAGATATTGCTTGTTTCTTCAAAGGGGAGAACAAGTATTGGGTAGCAAATATACTACAAACGTGCATAGAAATAGATGTTCTTATGGAAAAATCTCTAATAAACATCTCACGTTTTGGAATGTTGTGGATGCATGATACACTACAAGATTTTGGTAGGGAAATTGTTCGCCTTGAATCCCTCAATGAGCTCGGTCAACGTAGTAGGTTGTGGCTTAGTAATGATATCTTTCATGTACTGAAACATAATACAGTAAGTTCACTATACCAATTCTTAAGTTTTCTTATCTTATATATTTGGGCAATACAACTAAGTGTTTCTTATCTAACAGTATGCTTATTCTCTCTATCTCTCTCTTTTGTTACTAGGGAACAAAAAAAGTTGAAGGCATATTTCTTAGCTCATCCTTTATAAAAGAAAAGGAACACTTGAATGCTGAAGTATTCTCAAAGATGACAAACTTAAGATTGCTTCAAATCAATCATGTCCACCTTCCACTAGGTCTGGATTATCTTTCTAATGAATTGTGTTTTATGAACTGGGACAAATATCCTCTGGAATCCTTGCCAGAAAGTTTCCATCCAAATAAACTCATTGAACTCATTATGTGTGCCAGTAGTTTAAAGCAACTATGGAAGGGAATTAAGGTAAGATTTTCACTAATGCAACAATGTGCTTTTATTCTTAAAATCAAAATCAAAATCGTCTTATTTCCTTTATTTACTTTATATATATATATATAACAGAGTTCAAAGATGTTAAAACACATTGATCTCAGTTACTCCAAGGACTTGATCATGATCCCTGACGTCACTGAAGTCCCAAATCTTGAGAAGCTAATTCTTAAAGGTTGTACAAGTTTGTCTAAGATTCACGCATCACTTAGAAATCTTAAAAAACTTATTTTATTGAATCTGGATGGTTGCCTATGTCTTGAAAGTCTTCCATACAAGATCAGTTCGGAATCTCTTGAAATTTTTTCTCTTAATGGTTGTTTGAGTTTGAAGAAGTTTCCAGAGATTGTGGGAAATATGTCACACTTACCAGTCCTTCTTTTGAATGGGACTGCTATAGAAGGACTACCGTTATCAATAAAGCATTTGACCGGCCTTACTATATTGAATCTGAGAAACTGCAAATCCCTTTTAAGTCTTCCTGATACCATTTGTTGTTTGACACCCCTAACATTGCTCACTCTATCTGGTTGCTCAAGACTTGACAGATTGCCAAAGAACTTGGGGAATCTCACGGGCTTGAATGTGCTAGATGTGAGTGAAACTGCCATAAGAGAACTACCATCATTGGAGCATTTATCTAATCTTACTTCATTGAATCTAAGCGATTGTAGGGACCTTCTGAGTATTCCAAATGCCATTTGTAATTTAACAAATATTAAAACTCTTACTCTATCTGGCTGTTCAAAACTTGAAAATTTACCGGAGAACATTGGGAATCTCATAGGCCTAAAGAAGCTAGAAATGATTGGAACTGCTATGAGAGAGCCGCCTTCCTCCATCTTTCTCATAAAAAATCTCGAAGTACCATGTTTTCATGGATGTGAAGGGACATTGTCTACGCTGAGTCCAAATCCTTTGCCTTTGGAATTGCCCTCCCTATCTTGTTTGCGTTCTTTAGTCGAACTGGAATTAAAGGATTGTATTCTTCGAGCAATACCTAATGATATTGACAGCCTGCACCTCTTAAAAAAATTAAATTTAAGCAAAAATAATTTTGTTTGTTTACCAGAAAGCATCGCTCGGCTATCCAAATTGAAAGATATTTATATTGAGAATTGCACCAGTCTTCGATCTTTGCCACAAATTCCATTATCTACTCAAAGTATTTGGGCAAATGGTTGTACCTCACTAGAAACATTACCTAATCAATTAAAACAGGAAAGCTTTTTTGAGCCGAATGTCTATCTTCTTAATTGCTTCAAATTGGCTGACAATCAAGGTTTCAGTGACAAGTTTTCAACATTGCTATCATGTTACTTTCAGGTACTCTCTCTCTCTCTCTCTCTCTCTCTCTCTCTCTCTCTCTCTCTCTCTCTCTCTCTCTCTCTCTCTCTCTCTCTCTCTCTCTCTCTCTCTGAAACATCATGTTTTATATGTTTCAGGAACTCTGTTATTATGACTTCTCAGGAACAAATAGTTATGATCTCGTTGTTCCTGGAAGAAAATTACCAAAATGGTTTAGCCATCAAAGTGCGGGGGCTTCAGTGACTCTGCAAGCGCCTCCCAATTTTGATGAGAAATGTTTGGCAATTGGAATGTGCGCTGCTTTTGAGCATCTTCCTTCTGGCCTAGGTGGTTTGTTTGATAGTGGATCTCATTTTAGAACGAGACATAAGCTTTCTTGTTCCATTGCGTTCTATCCAAAAGGTGAACTTGACGGATCAAATGCCTTCAACGAAGAGTGCATATCATTTCCCTTTCCCATAAATTTTGGTCAGGTTGAATCAAGACACCTTTGGCTGATTTATTTGCGCAGAGAATACTTCCGTAATATCAATTACCATGTACATCCAAATGGGTTGCAAAAAATTGGGGAGAATGAATTTGATCTTCAGATTGTATTTCAAACAAGAGGTATGGGCTTGACGGTTACAAAATGCGGGGCCCATTTTGTGTTTAAGCAAGACATTGAAGATCTCATCCAAACCAACGAGATGGATTTTGTTTCCAATGATTATCATCTAAACTCAGTGGTACCGGCATATGGAACCTCTAGAGTTGAACCAAGCCATGATGGTAACTATGATGGGGCTGGACCTAGTGGAGAAGGTAGCTTCAATGAGGGATCCTAGCGAAAGTGGGAGCTTTTGATGAATTTGGAAGCCTAATAAACATTTGTAAGTCACCATCTTTCTCCATCTCTTTCTTTTCTTTTCTTTTTTTGTTGCTAGTTGCTAAACCATACAGCTGCTGCATCTTTCTCCATCTTACCGATCAGGCTGGTATACTTGAATTTCTTTTCCTTTTTGATCTGTAACTGGGGCCATACTGAATATGATGCAAGTTATTGGACTCTGGGTAAGGAATAACTGTCGCATTGCTAGGACACGATGAAATTAAATCCCTCTATATCCAATGGCAATTGTTCCAACCTTACCGCCACACATCCAAATCCAATTGCATGAACTACCTTAGAAAGCTCCATTTACGCTGGTAAGTTTGAGATAATTGCTTTCACGTACTTTGATTTTGATTTCCATTCCTGTATCTTTGTTTCTGAAATAACAACAATTCCTTAATCCCAAAGTTTCGAGATTGATTATTTTTTTGCAGGTCTCTCGGTTCACACGCACCAGGTTATTACATTGAGAAATCTCATATGAGGTGGCCCACAAAATGCTGACGAGAAGTTTCAAACACACAATTCCACGAATATCACGAGACCTTAAGAACCACATAGCCAACCTTTGAGTCGAGATTGATTATGAATCCTCATGGTCAGTTGTTTATATTCTTTTGATCTTTTCCATAATAATTTTTTCATTTTAAGGAAAAAAAATTATAGTCACAATAATAATACTCCAAAAATAAATAAAAAATAAAAAAGCAATGAGAGGGGATTAGAAACTTGATTCTCCTAATAAAAGAGAACATATAATACCACTTAGCAGGCTTTTCCACAATAATTAACTAGCCTAATACTAGAAAGCAGAAACATCTCCATACGATGTTTATTATTAGGGTGAGGTAAATCATTTGGTTGAAGTAATTACCACGCTCATCTTATATTAATTAATAGAAGTTCATAATTTATGCCAGTATTTCGTCTATATATAATAATAATAATAAAAATCTGGCAATTATGCTCATAGTTGATTTTCTTTTGTGTTTCTTAAACCAAATTAATGTTTCAGAAGAGCACATATGAAACTAACGCATCTAATTAACTGGAAGACATTCTTCGTACTTTATGCTCTTAAAAGTTACCCCATCTAGAGATGATATGTAATTGTGCAATTGTTTTCTGATCCTTTCATAAGCAGGTTGTCAATACTACATCAGAGGAACAATCCAACATAGCTATTGAAGCTTCAGTCTGGGATCTATAAGGTGCCTGTTCGTACTACAAAGTTTTCTAGAAACTCTCTACTCCAGACAAAAAAAAACATAGTGCCTATGGTTGAGACGAAGGTTCAGCCGAAGTCTAAAAATCCAAAGCCAGTCTACTTCAGACCATGGCATTTTATCTAGGAACTTTTACTGGTTGCATCTGTCTGGTGGAGATTACAAGCTGATGGAGCCATACAGAACCATCAGATGCTCTGTTTTAATGTGTGTGTATATATATACACACACAGAGCTGACCTATTGTAAATTCGAGTTTTTGATTAATAAGAAAATTGGGAAAATTTCTTGCAAAACAGCTTTCTCTTTTAATAGAAACTATAGCTCACTAAAGTCTGTTGTATTTAGTGATTCTAGTTAAGCTTAAACCAGCTTGTAATGCTTGTAATTGCATAAACTGAATTTTGTCAACCTTTATTACTTTTTTCAATTAAGTTACTATGTTAATTATTTAGCCACTTTTAGTGATTAATCAATTACAGTTTTTTTTCCCTTTTTCTTGGTAAACATTAATGACGACATTGCAATAAATTACATGATTGATAAACTCAGTAGAAGATTAATTTCAATAGAAAGAACACATCACATTGCACTACATGATTGATATAGTTAGTAAAAGATTGATTTGAACAGAAATCAAGGCACGTAAAATGGGAAATTCCATCATTATAATACCATTTTATTGTAACACAAGGAAGCTTGTTTTAACAAATCTTCAACCAATCAAAAAAAAAAAAAATCTTCAAAAGTCTTATTTGGTCCATTCTGTCCTCTTTGGTCCTATTCGGTCCTATTTAGTCCATTCTGTCCACTAAAGTTCTATTCAGTCTAATTCCGCTCATTCCGTCTTATTCAGTCCACTTCGGTCCATTCAGTTCACATTGGCCTTATTCGTTCCACATTGGTCTTACTTAGGTCTTATTTAGTCCATTCTGTCCACTTTGCTCCTATTCGGTCCATTCTGTCTACTTTGGTTCTATTTGGTCCTATTCAGTCCATATTGGTCCTTTTTGTCCACTTTTATCCACTTCAGTCCTATTCGGGCCATTCGGTCCACCTTGGTCTTATTCAGTCCATTTTTTCTACTGTGGTTCTATTCGGTCCACTTTGGTCCTCTTCGGTCTAATTTGGTCTCTTTCAATCCATTCTTTCCACTTCAGTCCTATTCGGTCCACTTTGTTCTAGTATGTCCACTTCGGTCCTATTCTGTCCAATTTGGTCCCGTTCTGTCCATTTTGTCCACTTCATTCCTATTTGGTCCATTTGTTCTTATTCGGTCCTATTAATGTTTTTAACGAAGACATTTAGAATTTAAATCCCCTTCCTCATTATAATTATTGAACTATCAAAAAAGAATAAAACTGTGTCTATGTTGAGAAGCACTAAACTCTACTGCACCGGTGTTTAATGTCAATTTTGCTTAAATTCTATTGCTTGATTGGAATTAGAGAAATTAGGGCTAGGTTAAGTGCTTCCTTAGGAATTTCTACTTTTCATTGGGGATACAAACATGTGAGTGGAATTTTAATACGAAGGAAAAAAAATATATGATTTGAGAAATTAACATAGCATATTGAGACCCAAATTCATAAGCTTAAACTTTTGGGTTAAGTCCTTATATGTTATATTAATTATTGGTGTATATCTAATAATCTCCCCCTCAGGTGTGAGCCATTGCCTCTTTATAGGTTTTAAGACCTCTTTATGGGTCATGAGTAAATTAAGCTTCTCTTTCTCTATGGATTTTTTCCTTCCCCTGCATGTCATCTATGGGTGTTTTATACATCATTCATGGAATCACGTTTCAAACTCACATGCTCATCAATGGACAATACTACAATGTTGATCTTTACCTTATGCAATGTACGCTTATTGGGCTGCAACTATATGCACCCCATTCTTACTCCAACTGCAAAAAAGACATGCTCCTACTCCAACTATGAAAGAGATCATGATAATCTAGGCCAGTCGCTACTCACCTCCATTATCTTTAATATTACTTGTTGAGAAGATAACACATTGGAGAGAGGTCATTTGAGGCCATAATATATAACATTTGAACCAATGTAATATATTTGGCTCTCAATTGAACCCTCTCTAAGGTGTTATCTATCCAACAATTTTGATTTAGTTAGGATTTACAAGGTTAA
Source organism: Quercus tomentella (assembly GCA_028535165.1). NCBI lineage: Eukaryota > Viridiplantae > Streptophyta > Magnoliopsida > Fagales > Fagaceae > Quercus > Quercus tomentella. The sequence goes on from JAPQVY010000089.1 coordinate 3,358,933, forward strand.
AATTAGTTATGTGTAATCACTAAAAAGTTAAAAAGAAAAGCAGAATGGCTTATTATAATGACACAAATTAAAGAATAGCAATTTTTAAGGAATGTATAGCTAACAAAAACAACAACAATAATTAAGTTTTAATCTCAAAGAAAAAAAAAATGTTCACTCAGGAAAAAAAATCTCATAATTTTTGGGTAGCTTATGATTTCACACCAACCTCTTAAAATTGGCTAAATCTTAAATTTTTTTTTCCATCATTATATTTCAATATATGAATAGTTAATAAATAGACAAACTACCGAAATCAAGGAAATTAGTCTTTTTCATCCTTTTGCTAAGTTTATCCACATATATATCCGAAAGTATAATCCAATAACAAATCAGTCGAGTTGAACTTGCAATGAGAAAATTATTACTTGTGGCGGCAGCCGGCAGTGGACCCAATTTCATGTCTCTGAATCTCTGATAATAGGATAAGACAAGCTGGGTTTTTGTTTTTATTTGGCCAACTAGTGTGAACTGAGTGATATTAATGATTAAGAATGCTCATGAAAATATGGTTGATTTCCTTGTCAAAGGAGACTTAATTATTGTATGATTCTTGAATGTAACAACAGAGATGATGAGAATTATAAAATTCTGACCTCCATCTCACTTTTTTATATTCCTTACCAATTTTAAATTAGAATAGATCTCTAAAATATATTTCTTAGTTTAAATTAAATATTACAATGTATCTAGTGTAACATTATTTGAAATTTCAAATTATGTGATACTTTCTACACAGTTAGATATGAGAAATATAATTTTAACCATGAAGTGCATAAAATAATTAAATTATTATATATATTGAAACTAGAAACCATATTAAATAGGTTTAAGTTAGTTCTTATATTGAAACATTATAGTTTAACGTTATTTTTCATCTTTCCGAAGATGTAAATTTAGTTTTCAACCTTTTATTAGTACAAAGAAATTATAAATATAAGCTTCTATTATATAGTTTGCAAAAAAAAAAAAAAAAAGCTAAAATGATAAACTAAAAAATTCTTATCCAGAAAATTAAATTATTAAAAAGTATATATATGTACATTAAGGTACCATTAATTAAATATAAAACAATGAGCTTGATGCCGTAAACGTCGTCATTGGGATCAAAACCCTAGTGTCTTATAGACACAGATATACTTCCAATGATTTTTAAGACATGAAACCATTCATAATAATAATAATAATACAAATAATTTTATTTTTTTTAAACCACGCTAGGTGCTGCTATTGCAGGAGCAAAATCTATTAAATTTAAAACATCTTGTAATTTTTTTTTTTTTTTGTGGATGACAAGCAGATGAATGATCGCTGATTACTTTATCTAATATATGAAAATTTATATTCATCCTCTAGTAATGGAGTCTATTTCTTTGGCCTCGTTTGGTCATTTGATACAAGACGCTGAAATAATTTTAGAGGCTATAAGTTTATCTCATATTTGTCGTGAAGACAATTCTATAACTAACTCATAATCTTATTAAATATGTTTTACATATCACAGATTCTTTTATGTGAATGGAAATTGTCCCACTAGTCCATCACACCTATCAGCAGTTGTACAAATCATTTATTTGGAATAATAAGACATTTAACCTTATGCTTAGTTGCTTCAAAAGGAAAAATTATAGAATACTCTTGGAGTATAATAAAATGTGTACACTCCACTGGCAAGTCTTATGATGAATTTAGACCCACAATTATGTGAGAGTGAGTACGTACTTATTATACTCTATTCTATAATTACACCTTTGACAACAATTAAAACAAAAACCATCAAAAGTCAAATTAAAGAAAATTTAATAATACTTGCAATAAAAATTGAAAGTTCAATTAGTGTATAAAACACTATGAACGTTTAGACCCCCAATTAACAAATTACCAATTCAAGCTTAATATCAAACAATTAATGTGCGGAATATGAATATAAGCTTAATACAGAATTGATAAACAATCTAAACCAAATAAACTCACATCCATAGCAGAAATTAAATGGCAAAGATTAAAGGAAGAAAAATGCAAACATAAAGACAACACAACGATGTGTTATCGAAGAGGAAACTGAAGCCCTCGGCGTAAAACCTCTCCGCCATCCTTCGAGCGGTAAATAATCCACTAAAGAATGTAGTTGGGATACATGAACAGCAGAAGACCCTCCAAGCCTAATCTACCCAATGTACCTAAGCCCTCCAAGCTCCTACTCCAACGAGGTTACGCCGAACCTATTTTTTCTTTAACTTTCCGGATTCTGCTACTTGACCATAGCCTCTACCAATATGAAATTGGTCCCTTCTTAACTGCTTCCCAAAGCACCAAACAGCCTTCTTACAGATATGGGTATGGTGAGAAAAGGTTTTGGTAATGTACCTCTCAAGGATTTAACAATGGAGAGGAAGAGAGTAGAGAAATTTGAAGAGTTTCTATGTGAAGATTGTGGATGAATCAATCTTGTTTTTCTCTAGGTTTTCTCTCTCAAAATTCTCTCTGGAAGCTCTCTACATTTCGTGGATATAAGGGTCTATATATAGTAGGGTGAGAAAGAAATGCGAAAAGTCAGTTTTTTCCAAACAGGGTGGTCTGGCGACTTGGCCTCGCGACTGGGCTGAGTCACGAGTTCAAGCCGCGAGCTAACGACCTGGCCAGCCTGGGACTTTTGTCATGTAGTGCAACAGCTGGCATGACTCTTCAGCTCCCCTGCATGCTTCACATGTGTGCCAGCTTTGGCGGCTTGCCAGTCACGAGTCACCCGCGAGTCCAGCCGCGAGTCTCTGCATCCTTGCACAATCTTGAGCATTTTTTCACACTCTCTCACTCACTACCCTTACATAATTCCCACCTAAATACAGGGTTACTAATTGCTAAAATACAAGCAAATTTGACACGGAATAAAGCCAACAAGATGGTTGATAAAATTCAACCTTACAAAAATATAAAATAATTTTATGTTTAAATAAATTGAAATAGTTGAACATTTTGTACTATGTAATTAAATAGAGTAAATCGATTTATTTTCATATATTTATTATTTCTAAGGTTTTTCCAAGTGCCAATTTCTTGAGAAGGAATGAGACTTCTATGAAAAATGTTAAAGAGTATGAGTAGTGCTACAATTACAAACTATTTTACAACATTTTTACAAATTGTTGATGTGGCTAACTTCTTATTGGTTTTATCATCTAGGCTCATTATTAACATTATTATTTTTTATTTACCAATAACCACTCACCACGTCAACGGTTTGTAAAAAAGTTTGTATTTCTAGCATTACTCAAAGAGTATTACAAGTTTTACTATATAAAGTTTATAAATTGATGTAATAATGAATATAATTGATAGATTTCAACTACCTCATAAAGAAATATTTGAATTTCCCTTCATGAAACTTCTATTTATTTAACCTCCCACCTCATCAAATATTTTGCATTTATGTCAATGTATTAATTAATTTTCATGTATTAATGGAGTAATTTTAACTCTTTTTTTCATGTATAAATTATTCATAATTGGGCATTAATTATTTATATAAAAATAAATTATAGGGTTTTTTTTTTATAAAATTTATATTGCATGCAACAAAAATTATTTGGAATATTATAATCAATAATAAAAAAGAACTGCTCAAAAAAATAAGAATAAAAAAGATAATTGTAATTAAACTTAAATTAGTGAAAATAATTAATTATTTGTAAATTTATTTAAACAATTGCCTCATAGCTATTCTTTCTTTCTAATAACATGTAATATAATTGAAGTTATCTCCCCAATATTATAACACAAAAAAAGTATTATACATGAGATATGGTATTATTCCTTACAAAATATTTTAAAATACATCACACTTCACACACAACATTAACTGGTAGGTTAACTTGGGATGTCAAATGCACGAAATAAGTTTCTATCTTGACATATGCACGTAACTGCTCCTTAGATTTTTTTTTTTTTTTTTTTTTTTTTTTTTTTTTTTAAGGAAAGAAAGAAAATAATCAAAATATGTAAGAACAAGGCCAACCTTCTGTGCCATGTGGGCCCAACAAGTGCCCATAAATAATGACCCCCTTGGGGGACTGCTGGAAGCTGCAACTAGCTCTTGAATTTTCTATCATTCAATTCAATACCCTCCCTTGGAGAGAATTACCTTATAGTTTTGACATGGATTGCCAGGATGAGCCTTTGGTTCAAAAAGTCTGGGAGTTGTATGAGCAAATCTCAAGCCTTCCAAAGATGTCAACATTATCTTCACAAAACTTGTGCTCACATGCATGCCACCAAATCCTATTGATGTAACCAAGCTGTGCAAAAAGGTGCAAGAAATGAGGCCAAAGCTCATTAGGTTTTGTGGTGAGGCTGAGGGACTTTTGGAGAGTCATTACTCTACCATTTTAGGCTTATACGAAAACCCACTTGAGCATCTCGATATTTTTCCTTACTACTCTAATTACCTCAAGCTTAGCCTCCTTGAATTCAATATCCTTAGCCAACACTACACCCATGTCCCTAGCAAAATTGCCTTTGTGGGATCAGGTCCCCTTCCTCTTACCTTAATTGTCTTGGCCTCCAAACACCTTTCCAATACCACCTTTCACAACTATGATATTAACCCTTTAGCCAATTCACAGGCTATTGGCTTATTTTCATCTGATTCTGACTTATCCAAAAGAATGTTCTTCCATACCAATGATATAATGAATGAAACCAATGCTCTAAAAGATTATGAAGTTGTTTTCTTGGCAGCTCTAGTCGGCATGGACAAAGAGGACAAGGTTAAATTTTTCGATCATTTGGCTAAGTACATGGCTCCAGGAGCTCTTTTGATGCTGAGAAGCGCACATGGGGCTCGCGCTTTTCTCTATCCAGTGCTTGATCCTTGCGATCTTCGTGGATTCGAGGTTCTTTCAGTGTTTCATCCCACCGATGAGGTTATTAACTCGGTTGTCATTGCACGTAAATATGCAATGCCCGCAAACTCACTTGAGCAAGGTCTTGGCCCCATTATGCCGTCTAACAAGTAATCATATTATATATATGTTGTTGCACATAGACTGTTAATCCACACTGCTTTGTCTGAAACCATGACTTCAAGTCACAACTTCTATTGTTTCCGGAGGCGTGTTATATGTGTAATAAACACCTCTCCTAGCATTATGACAAAAAATTTCTAATGTTTTGTTTTTAAAGGTAATCAATGAATTACTAGTTGGTACTGAAATGAGCTTAGGAGTTTGTAAGCCCCAATTGGATATTAATTGGATTTGGTTACCCATGTTCTCAATTCTAATGCTGCCTACATGTGTACAGATTCCTGAAGTCAACTTTTAGAAATGTTCTGCTAGATATCAGTATGGGACAAGGTGAATAAGAAGCTTGGATCAATTAAAATCTATGCATAACATTTCATCCTATTATTATTGAAGTAACACATTAATTAATATAAGATAAATGGAGAAGCTATGTAATTCAGCCTATTTTTAGGAAACTTACCACATCTTATGATACTAACATATTAGTCTATAATCTTACTAAAAGAAAAACATATGAGTTTACAAATAGTTAAATTTATTGGGATAGTTCAGTTTCAGGAAAATCTATTTGTGACCTTAATATAACATATTATGATACTACTAAATCAAATGTTTGAGTCTATAAATTTGGGCTCAATCATGTTATATTAATGGGTCCTAACAGGTGCTTTTAGGAAATTTGTTAATAGAAAATTTTTAAAAAGTTTTAATATCACTTTCATAGAAAAAAATAATAAGCTTTCAAAAAAGTTAGTTTTTTTTCTTATAAAAAATTTCTAAAAAATAGTTTCTAAACCAATGCTCTTATATCCTTTTACTTTTCCTTATATCAATTTTCAAGCCTTTTACTCTTTTTCCATTTGGAATTCACTAGCACATGTATATTCGACAATCGCTCCCTCATTGAATGTTGTTTGTAAGAACCATATGTCTACCCCACATGCTTATCTCCACAAAACCACCCCCATATGTCCACCTCAATCCGTAGGAACCTCATGCTGCGTCACCATCGTTCTTCTTTGATCTAACACTATTGGCCAATATTACTTTGTTGGAACTTTACGAAATCATTTGTGGGCTTGTCTTATGGGATGCACACTTGTTAATAATGTTCCACGTATATGCACCATATCCCTACTCCAATGCGAAAGAACTATTGATGACCTTGTTATCATGTTGCACATCATCCTGGCATCATCACCTCTAATACCAATTTATCCAAAAGATTCCACTTTGGGAAGATTCTGATTGATGCTTTAAGATCAAATATTGTTATACCACTTAACCCAAAAGTTTACATGCAATATACATGTTAAAATTAAAATAATATAAATAAAATAGATACAAATAATTAAGTTTAGATTTTCAAAATTAATATATATATATATATATATATTCCCCCATCTCCTTAACCATCTTAGAGGATATATAAACTCATAATTACACTTGCTATTAAAAAATTATGAAGCCTCTTCTCCTGGGTGAGTTATTGGAAATTTGGAAAACATGACAAATTGTTATTGACAACTTTTCTAACAACCAAAACACTTTAAATCAAGCCCTTCTAGACCAAAATAAGAACTCACAAAGGCTGTTTGACCTTCCTTGACCTCAACCTAGCCTTCCCCTATCCTCCTTAGTGTCAATGTTATCAAGATTATTTGGCAAACCTTGCAAAAAAAAAAAACTCTTAAAAAATCACCTTTTTTAACCTATTTTTGCTCCTTCACATATTTCATTCCATCACGCAGATATTTTCAAGTAATCAAGGTTGTTCTTTCTATATTTGATGTCAATTTTCCTAAAATTCTATTGCTTTGGTTGGAATTAGAGAAATCCTAAAGTTAGGGTTATTAGTGCTTATTTAGGAATTCTATGTTTCAGTTGTATTTTCTTTCAATTGATCATTAAATAGTGAAATTGAGGACCTGAATTGAAGATTTAAACAACCACCAGTTAATCAAAACACAATGGTTGGTTAACATATTATTAGAGATCTCATATATTAGGGCTAGGGTTTTATGCTTAAATTGATCATTTTGTATTATGACTTTCAATATATTAAATTTATTGATCAAAATGTAACTAAGGATCCAAATTAAAAAAATTGAAATCCCAATTTGGTCATATATTGACCAGAGTGAAGGGATCTAGCTAACAAAATGGGTTTTTGAGGTATTAAGTTTATTATGAAAATTAGGAATTTTCAATGTGGTAAAGGTTTAAATAAACTGGATGAAATAATATGTAATTGGGACACTTAATTGATAACAAAAATTGGAGAAAAATATTATGGATTTGGGAATAATCAAAGATTTAAAGTCATTAAGGTTAGATTTTTGAATTCTGGTGTTCTTAATGTTTTCATGTCAAATTGAATGTGCAAATATCAAATTACGATACCTAATTACAGGTTTTAATATCAAATTGGGTGATGTGATTAAGGGTTATGATTAATTTAAATTTATGTTAGGCTTAATCTAATGAACTTTTTTTTTTTTTGAGGGATTGATCTAATGAACTTGACTAGTTAGAAATGGATAAAGTAAAATATTAAGAATTTTGTGATTACTATTATTTCTTGTGTTAGTTTTTATTTCTTGTGTTAGTTGATAGCGTAGCCGTGAAATTATTTATATCCTCAATTAGAACTATAATATATTTTTTTGAATTAGACATGAATACCTAGCAAGGATCGTCAGTGTCAAATTTAGCATTAATCAATAAAGTTATGCTTTTCGTAATATTCATGAAAAAATTGTTGTCATTCATCGAGCTTGTCAAATAAGCTTGTAGGATATGAAAAAAAATTGCATGACACAGCTGAAATGATCAACATAAGATTAATAAATAAATTAAAACACATTAAAAGGACCGACTCCCAAACAAAGTATAAAAAATTTGACCTTTGCTATTTGTATCTTCGAAATTGATAGTTAGCAAAGATATCTAGCATATAATATATCCGACGTATAGATTATATCTTTTACATTATGTGGAAAAGTGGATTCCATAATTATGTAGAGCTCATATGTTGTAAAAGAGATGATACATACATACACTGATACACCATGCGTATGAGATCATTATTGATTGGGAAGGGGTTTGGTGATTTGCTTATGCACAAGGCTTCAACCTCTATCAGTGTCTGCATAATCCATCTTCTTAAGGCCCAATTTAAGCTAGAGCACTCTACTTTGAAATCCCAAGCATCCTCTTGCCTTTGTCAAGGAGCCCATTGCACAAGGAGAGCCCTTCAAACTTCTATTCGGCATAAATATCTAATGAATCATATACTAGGCCCAAACAACTTACTGCACTCCAAATTCATGTGGGCCAAGATTTGGTTTCAAAGTTCTAATCCTTCACCATGCTTCAAAGATATCTCGGCTTCTAATAAATGAAAACCAATTCTCTATAAAGCTCAAAAATATCAATAAGTCTAGTGAGATAAATTTTTTTTTAAAACAATTATTAAGGTGACATATTATTATTAATATATAGCAAAATGATATCAATGATACGATAATGATACTATGTCAAATTACCAATCACAATTTGCAACCTCAATAAATTGTGCAACAAAATAAAATTTTGTATTTCCAGCATCGCTCACTTAGGCTTGATTTGGATAGCAATGCGTTTGCGTTGCTTTGCGTGTCTACGTTTTTTTTGTAGGTTCCGTACACTATTCACAGGACCTGCAAGTATGAAATTCAACAAATATAACTTTAAAATTGGGTCCCACAGCACTATTCACACATTTAAAAATTATTTTGCTACAGTATTTTCAGTTTTCAGCAATAAGCGATATACAAACAGACCCATATTTGTTTTCTGTTTTTTTAAAACGTCCTTCTATGAAAATCGAGTTACACATATCTACTACTCATCCACGTATCATGAAAGCATTATGTGTTTACCCCTCATTTGTGCTCACTTTTCTATCAGTTTGATTGCAAAATGCACTGCTATAGAAAGGTGAGTTGGAAAGATTTAAAACATGATTGAAGGCAAGTCACTTCTCTCAGCTATCTTGTTGTGCCTCTTAGATTTGGTAACAAGTGGTTCCACGCACACGATGCTTGTTTCACGAAAAGTTATAAAGCAAGCCATATTACACAACTACAATTCCCATAGAATACGGGTAGCATAAAGTTGTGACATTGAAATTGCTAGAGAAAAGCTATGAGAGATAGAAACCTAGCTAGTGTTTGAATGATGGTCTAATGCGTGGGTCTAAGTGCACAGACTTGCTTTTGTATACTAACCTAACAACAAAGTTGGATGAGACTGTTCTCAACATTCCTCAAAATAAGTTACTCTAACCTCCAAGGTAAATCTTGTTAGAGATATATTAGCCCATTAACATAGGCCCAAGCCTAATTCTAATAAGCTAATATATCTCTAACATACAATGAGCATAATGTCGGGTTTATATACTAGTCTACTAGAGAATATATGACTAACCCTTAGCTAACCATTGACTAATCTAAGATTAATATGCTTGTCCTAAAAGTACATGGGTCTACCAAAGCTTGAGTTTGGAATGTCTATAACTTAATGTGGCACCTATGCTACTCGATTCACATGGCAAGATTTTGTGTCGCTGACATGCAAGTGAACGTCTTGGTTGGTATGACAGAATTACTATGGCAGATAGGATCTTGTGTCAATACCTTGCATAGAATTACACCACTTAAAAACTACCTATATGTGGGTAGGGCTGACGTGGTAGCACCTTGTGAATTTTTATTTTTACTTTTTATTTTTGATATGCTTGAAAGTTGAATCCCTTAGGTTTTTGAAACCAACCATAATGACGTTGTGTAACCCCTTGTGTGAGTGACTCCATAGTCTATAATATGCTTGCAAAGGCTTGTGGACACATGTAGACAGACTTGGATTAATTAAAAGTCGTAGACCCACAATGTTGTTCAGCCATATGAAACATTGAATAACGTTTCCCCGTGTACCTTGTTTGGTGACCACGCTTATGTGATTTGGCACTGGAAAGTACCCCACCACTACCATATTGTCCACCATATTCTTTAGTCGAGTTTGAGGGGGTGTTAGAGATATATTTAACACCCAAGGTGTTAGACATATATTAGCTCATTAGCACAAGGCCAAGCCTAATTCTATTAGCTCATTAGCTTCATGAAACCTTGAGATTTGATAAAGTTGAAAAGTTCTCAACCTTATCAAATCTCAAGGTTTCATCAAGCTTCCATCTTGAGTTTAAGAGGGGGTGTTAAGGATATATTAGCCCATTAGCATAGGCCCAAGCCTAATTCTACTTTGTGTACAAGCCAAGTCTCCTACTTTTACTAGAAGTCTATTAGTCTAGAGTTTAGTCTACTATATATACACATGTGCCTAATTCTACTTTGTGTGCAAGCCAAGTCTCCTACTTTTACTAGAAGTCTATTAGTCTAGAGTTTAGTCTATTATATATACACATGTTATGGTTCATTGTAACACAGGATTTATACTACACTCTAATATATTATTGATGTAACCCTTTTGGGGTTTCCTCCGTGGATGTAGGCCATTAGGCTAAATCACGTAACCCTTGTGTGTTATTGTATTCTATACTTTATGATTTCGCTTCCGCATCCATACTAGCATATTCAACATGGTGTATCAATACTAATATTTAACTAATCTAATTTATTAATGCAAGTTAAAAATTAAAACACATTGCTTTCAAGGTTTTTGTATTTTCTATAGGGTAGTAAAAGGATAAAAAAAATTTATAAACTTTTCTTTTTTTAAGAAAAAAAAAACCTCAAAATTTTGTTCCATATATTTTCTTTTGTAATTCCATAGTTACAACAATAAATGAAGGAGAACAAGCAATGCCATTAAGTTACAAGACTTTTATATCTCAAAAAAAGAATTACAAGACTTTTGACTTGTCTCATATCTTTAATCACCTTGGGAGGACAATTGGAAAAATGGCAAGTGAATTTTGACTTGGTACTAACCCACATTGGTACCCATATCTAGAGAGTATAATATTATTCAAATTCATTGTGGTATTATTGCTATTATAAAAGCATTCAATATGCTAAAATTTGGTCAAATTTTGTAATAAAAATCACTTTTTTTAGTTTAGTCATCCATTTTTATAATACATTCCACTCTTCATTTTATAATAATTTTTATTAAAAAAAATCTATAATACATATCACATATCATTTGCCGCGGAAACATATGATTGAATTAAAGTAGTTATGAGATCACATTTGTTGCCTTGTAAGAACCTCATTGTTGATTTTGGTCTTAATGCGCCTCATGACTAAATTAACCATCACGATTAAGCTTTTGGGATATTGTGACTTTAATCACTTAACCATAATTTTAACACTTAATTGATTAAAGTCATATTTTCTAATACATGAAACCCCACTATGACGACTTGACACCTAATGATGCCCCACGCCTAGTAACAATAGCAAAGCCCAACGCCACCAAAACTCCACGGCTGAAATGATTGTGTATAGAACTCTCTTTTTCTGATTCTGAATAGTTGGATATGAATGCTCTTAAGACTAGTATTTGACCAAAATGAGAAAATAATGGGACCAAAAAAATTAAAATCAAAATCAAATAACAAAAAATGCCATAAATGTTTTCAATAATAGTCACAACAAACTTTAAAATTATAATGACGATTTTTTATATAATTTGATAATTACAATAGGGAGGGATATTTGAACTCTGAATATTTTGAAAATATTAGAAGATACCAACTAGTTAAGCCACAAGACTCTTGACTATAATAACGGACTTGGGCACATGTTGTAACTGTTTTTCCATCCAAAAATTAGAGCTGTAAATGAATCGTGCAAGTTGCTTATGAACGACTTGGGTTTGGTTCATTTGCACCATATATGGGAATCATACAAAAATGCCTAGTATGGGAAGAATATCACGTCCTACAAGTGTGTACTGCTATACTTTCCATTATAAGAACTTTTACTGACTTCATTGGTGTCCGTATGAAAATGAGAGGCCAAGAAATATCAAGTTTTAACCAGAACTTTGAAATCCAATTTTGAGGCAAAAAAAGTAGGTTTTCTACTGAAAAGGGTGCACTTCTGAAGTTGAGGCTTCTTTTGTAGGGTCACACACACACTAAAGGCACTTTGTATGGTCACCCTTTTCAAATGTACTACACTCAAAAGAAATTTCTGAGTTAAAAGAGTTCAAGGATTTAAGCGTTTAGGTGGTTTTTTTAGGGTTGGAACTTATAGACGTTACTACTGGACTCTTTATAGGGGCACATTTTGCCTTGACACTGCTCATTCTCATTCATAACGTAATATTGCCGTGTTTTTTTTTTTTTTTTTTAATAACATTTGAAGGAGTTTAAGTAATATTGCCGTGTTAAAAATAAGTTTTGTTAGGGCAAGAGCTTCATAAGTTGATTTTTGTCGCCATAAAAACTGGTAAATGAATGCTAGAACCAAAACTTGCTGATGCCATAAGTTCTCAACTTTGCGTTTTTTGCTCAACCTGCAGAAAGACTCGTAAATGTTACAACCAAAACTTGCTGGCCCGTGTGCTGATCAGGATATGAATTGATTGAGCTGCAGGGGGAGGTTTGAAGAGGTGGAGGTGCCTAAGCTTATTATAGTTTATGGCAGTGAGGACATGGTGTGCAATCCGGCTAGTGTTATGGAGCTGTACAAACACGCCACAAGTAAGGATAAGACGCTTAAGATATACCCAGGAATGTGAAGGTAATGGAGGCAGACAGGGTTTTAAGGGTTTTGTGATTGAAAGAGATGAGTAGTGCTTATATTTTTGGGGGGCTACATGTTAATTTTGTTTTTGTTTTTTTTTTTTTGGCATAAGAGATGGTGATGTAACATTTTTTTGACATGTAAGGATGATATGTGCCACGTGGCAGGTCCTGTATGGCACTTAAAAAGGGGAACCAAACCTTAAGGGTCAAAATGACACTTTTGCAACGCTATGGACCAAAATGAAAGTAATTTCAAATATGGGCCAAAAGTAAACTTTAGTCAAAAATAAAATAGTACAACCCTAAAGTCCAACACCACGCTGCAAGGGCTGCCTGCTATGATTGATACAACTCATGATCACGATGAACATCAATTCATAATTGATGGTAAAGAAACAACGGCGGTGGACAGATAACTATGATCTCATCTTTCATTCTTTACATTTGTAAAAGTAAATGATTGGTAATTGAAATAGCCACTATAAGTAATAAACTCTACTAAAAAAAGGAAAACTAAAAAGAAGAAAGAAAGAAGGAAAAGAAGAGCTTTGCACCTTTACATGTAGAATAATGCTAGTGACACTACAAATTTTACTACATAGATCTAACAAACTTATGTGTCACCAATCACCAAAAAGCAGTTCAAACATTCGATTGCAAGGTGGTTGAATCCCACCAACCACATTGATTGCCACATTAGTTTGAAAGTTCTATGTAGTAAAATTTATAATAGTTTTAACTTTTCCCAAACCAGATAATTAAGCTTGGACTACATCCAAATTGTTAGATCAAATCAAATATCATCACCTCCTGTTCCACCTTCAGTATCAAGGTACATAGGTTCACTAGCACTGCTTGTAACACCCTCCATGAGAGCAAATCTCATGTCTTCAGACGGTTTCCAATGCCGCTTTCTCTGATTTATGAACCAATTGTTGATCTGTTTTTGGTCTAATCCAGTAGCCTCTGATAGCTTCAATTTCTCCTCCTCCTGTAACATCATCCATTCTTTTATGATTTGAAAAAGGGAAAACAACAAAATGCATACCTTTGTCTCTTTGAAATTATATGACATTACCAAGTCCAACAGGTTTATTTTAATTTTGAGCATTATGTTATATTTCAAACATCTTCTGCAGACAAAGAATACATAAATCTTGGAGCTAATTTCACTGAAAATGTGCAAGGTTACAACACACGTCGTATAGTAGATGTACCTCATCTGCGCTATACCCTAAAAATGCTGATTAAGTAATAATTAAAGCTCCTTGTTATCGCTCATATAGTTTATGATCGACCTAAAAGACAATCAATTTGAGACTCAGCACACTCACGCATAACCATCTCATCCGCATAATTAGAGTATCACAATTCTGGCTACTTTAGTCTAACTAGAATTTAGATAGTACAAACTAGGCAATATGGTACAATTGGTTTTGGCCTTGAACCCAGAGCAAGTTATTGCATTAAACTACCGTACATTGCTTAGTATTTATAATAAGACTAACCCTAAGGATACATTATATGTAGTAAGGACTATACAATGGGCTGAACCCGAACCCATATCTCTATAACGTACATAGATATTTGGAACTTCTTTGACAGTACATGGATAGATTAAGACTTCAATCTTCCAATACTAATCTGACTAATCCAGAACCACTTAATTAGTTCCGTAAGAGCAATGGCCATAAATTTTATCAAAATGGTATTAGAACTTGAATTCATGTAATTCTTCCTTGTTTAACTGCAATTGAAATCTTGCATATCAAATTAAGAACAAAAATATTGCTATTATATTCATTGAGTTGAGTTGAAATTTCATTCCTATAAAACATTAGCACAAGGATTAGCCTCTATTGTTTATAAACAACCTTGTTTCCCTAGTTTTGTGAGCTTAAGAGTTTCATGAGTCACAGGACCAGAAATATTTAAGCTTCAAAGTACTTTTCCTCTGGTGTCTTTAGTTTTAAGAATATCTTTGTTGTACCAAGTATTGTCAAAAGATTATTGGTAAGTTAATTTTTCATTTCCAATTTTTTCCATATATATATATATATATATATATATATACACTTTTTTGCACTCTCAGTCAGCCAGGAAACTTATTGTACAATGTTATAGTTTTAAGAAAAGCCAGTACTGATCTGTGACAATATGAAGGGAAAAAGAAGAAATTAACTAATAAGGATAAGATAACACCCATGAGATCATATATATATAGCCAGTACTGATCTGTGAAAATATGAAGGGAAAAAGAAGAAATTAACTAATTAAGGATAAGTTAACACCCATGAGATCATATATGTGTGTGTGTGTGTTGAAATTACCGTAGGATATGGCCATCTATAATGAGTATTCCACCAGTCCATCAATGTAGTTCTTGCATCCTTTGGTAGCTTTCCTTTTTTTCTTTTCTTTAGAAACTCTTTCCTCAAGCTGCTAAGATAGCCACTGTACTTACGAAGGAGCATTCCTTTAAGGTCCTGCTCACCTGAAGTTCCAGCACCAGAAGAGTACTCTTGGCTTTCAGGTGCATCCACCTCCCCACAGCTTAATTCCTCTTCTGAAGTCCCAACTGCACCTTCATCTGAATAGACATAGAAAGAAAGAAAAGTTACATGGTAATCGGAAAAAGGTTCAAATACATCCATACCCCAATTAGGTCGTCAAAGATATCAAGACTTATGGTCACAGCCCGTTGTAATTGTAACAAGTTTAGATTCAAATATTCAATGTACTAGGACTGACTTGTAGTGCAAGCAAAATAACATCCTAATTCCACTTGTACTATCTATCTAGGATCAATTACAGTGGACTCAGGCATAGGGTTTTGATATATATGACATAGATAAATAGAAATTATTCAATCTATATACAAATTATTGGAAGTTTAACTTCAGCAGTAATCCATTAAAGAGGGTAGAAAAAAGAAAAATGATTCAATGTTAAAACTCTAAAAGAATTTGCATGTAGAAACAATTAAACATGACTTTCAATAATGCTACGCAGCATGTGGCTAATTTTAGTAATTTTGTCTCTACTTTCACCACATTAATTAATACATCAACTAAAAACCCTAATGGTTCATTCGGATTAAATATTTGAAGAGATATTTGGATTTCAGTTTTTAGTTTAAATGGTTTCAATAAAGTATGAAAGTGCAATTTTTTTGCTATACATGAATAAATTTGAGACATTAATTTGTAGATTTGATTAGGTGGAAGACGTTATTGTTAAAGAAAAACCCTTAAATAATATTACATCATGTTAAAATTCAAATCAAGAAATTTACACTGATAAATGTTCTTCAAATATCTTGATTTTAAATCCTTAACTTCTTGTGTAACCTAATAGGGATATTTCATAAAGAAACACTGCCTCCAGAAGTTAAAACTGCCATTTTTTTTTCTATTTGCCCATTTTGTTTAGCACTAAGTTCTGAACATGCTAAGAGTAGCTAGTGAACAATGAAATTTCATCTTCAGTTCCAGCTTTATATAAACAAATTAAGAAGGTTCATGGACATGACACACTTCACTACAGAATTACCATTCAAACAGTTCAGACCCTCATGAAGAAGCACTCAAACACAATCAGACAAAATATTTAACTTTTCCACATTTGTTAGTTTTCTGGGTGGTTTTTTGGTATGTGTTCACTACTGGTACCAATGTTAGCTCTAAGGAGCAAAATATAACCAATAGACGCACGGATGGAGCCAGGACTTGGAGTTAGAAGGGGCGGCTCTGCTGCTAGCTGTGTGCGGCAGCTCCGGCCTTTAACTCTACTACTTTATCACTAAGGATTTTTGTTTAAAACTTTTTAAATGGCTAAGTTGTTTGTTTTAGGTAAAATAGATTGATTGGACTTAAATTTTTTTAGCTTATTATTGCTAATTTTTGTTGTTGGGCTAATTTTTTTGGACTTGTATATTTTGTTTTAGATTTAATCTATTAATTTTTATGGCCTTTAAAAGATGGAAAATGCAAAAACTACAAAAATTTTACAAATTGCTAATGTGATAAGTGGTTATTGATAAGTAAAAAATGATGCAAGTGTGCGAACAAATAAGAATTTGCTACCTCAATAATTTGTAAAAATGTTGTAAAAAAGTGACTATAACATTATTCTTAAAAGAATTGATGGCATTATTAAGGGGGGCAAAATGTAATTTTATTGAACAAAATTACTAAAATAAGTACCTATTAAAATACTAATATTTTTATAAATAAAAAAATTTAGGAGGGGCTATTGCCCCCTAGTCAATATATAGCTCTGTCCTTGAATAGGCATTAACGAGTTAAGGTACATTTAATAGTTTTTATGTATTTATTAAAAAATAAAGTCAAACTGTTCATAAATATGAAGAAAAAGACATACGCAATCACAATGAATTTGTGCATGCATGCAGTGATGTGCACATTTGAAAGCCTATTTTCCCTAGAAGGCAAGTTTCATCAATGCTGGTGTTGCATTTTTACCAATGTTGATACAGCACACTTTAAATAACAAAAATAAATAAATAACCATAGCCATGAACTATCATGAGTAGAATAGTTAATAAGTTTATTTATTAACTATTAAATATTCTACTGGGTTGTCTTTTTTATTTATTTGATTGAAAATTAAGTAGGTTTTCTATGGCATTTAGTATAAATGATTTTCCATTCAAAAAGTGTTTAAACTTAAATGCCATATAAAAGAGGATGCTAGTTTTTAATGGTAAAACAAGCAAAGAGAAAGAGTTATGGAACAAGATGGGAGTTCCCATAATAGAATCTTAATTCTTTTGCAGCGAAGATGAAAAGAAATTAACCAGTTGGAATTCTTCAGGACAGTTTAGTTTGAAATAATTAATGTTATGTCTTTGCTATAAGCTTAACCAGGGGAATACTCCTTCCCATTTAAAATCCTCCAATTCTCTTCATATTTTTATTCAAATGCGACACATAGGATATTTATTTGATTTATATGGTTTACATAAATTTTTTTAAGACCATTGAATTTTTTAAATGCCACTCACATCTGTCTAAAATTTGGAGGCAATTGGAAGATTAGAGCCTCTCCCAAGGTAATAAGTTATTCCTAAAATTTTAGTTGGAAACCATCCACATCAGACTCTAAAGTCACCTATCACCATTAAAGAAAGCAAGTGATACAATAAATGAAGCAAAGCTATCACCTTTAATACTAACTTTGGTTGGGATTTTGACCAGGAATATTTAACTCACCAGAATTCTTGAAATTTTAGTTTTCATTTGATAATATTTTCAAGAATTACAATTCTATCACCATCTCAAATCTCATAAAACACGAAAGTTCTAACTCTTATCTTCTAGATAGAAAATACTAACAATTCGTGGGAATCAGTTATACAACTCTTAAATTAATTCTACTTTTTTTTTCCTTCCAAAAAGAAAATTTTTACTTTTTTTAAACCTTAAAACTGACTACCTAGATTTATAGAATTAATTATAGAAAATAAAATGTCGAGAGAGACTATCAATGTTCAAGGCTATTCTTCCATATAAAAATTACCCATAATGGTCAAGTTAATATATATTTCAAACAATTCAAAGCTATACATATAAATAGTATTGTCTAAAATAGCAGTATAAATCTAAATTCTAAGTATATATAAATGATAAATGTCAACTTTCAAGAGCTCTATTACAGTAAGTTCTTGAGTGAAGTCCAACATTAAATACTAATAAGATGAATGAGTGGTTAGTATAACATAGCTGAGCTCATACCCATTGAGCTTATGCCTCTTGGGTTAAATGTGTCTCTATATGTTATATTAACTACTCAATTAGAGTCTCACTAAGTCACTAACGTGTCTAGGTTTCAATTATATTACATAAACTAGGTTAATCAAAAAGGATCCATTCCGATCTACATATTCATGAATACGGTTTAGTATCTTAGCTGATTTTTCCACAGTTTAATAAACTTCATGAATATTTTATTTGAAAAATAATAAAGAAAAATAGTAGTGGTAAGCCCATTACATGATTACTCATCTAAGAAATAAAAACAAAAACACTTTACAAGATTGAGATCTGATAACTGATAAGGTTTTTAGGGTACTCTAAAAATGTTAATCAATCATTGTTAAATAAATGGTCCAAAATTTGCCGCATCATCAACATTTACACAAACATTAACTAGCATTATTTTTGGTATCCATGAAAGATAATGATCACTATGACAACCATGAAGGGTTAGGATTTTAAGAACTCTACAGTGGAGTTACTCTGGGAGCTCTAAAGAATTTATGATTCTAATCCCATGTTACATGATCACAAAGCAGACTGATTTAATAAAATATAACAAGCAAAGCCTAAAGCTCTGATTCTGGTAGTATAGATTATAGTCCAAGAAACATAAACAAATCAAGCAAGGTGCATTTGAATTCATGATTTGTATTGTTAAAACATGTGTTTGTACATAAGCAAATAAGATAAGGTGAGGTGGGGTGGGGTGGGGAGCTAAAAGATACCTCAAATTAATTTCTAAGTATAGACTCAGTCAATAGTGCTCATTTTAGAGGTTTCCAAAGTTTATTTTCAATTCAACGAGAAAAAACTATTTATTTGCCTTATTAATACAAATTTTATTGTATAAACTTTACAAATCGAATATATTAACTTCCAAGACAAAATAAATGGTTAGGGTGGCACTAGCTTCAACACACCAGTACAAAATAGCATGACCCATTTATTAACTTCTAGCAATAACTTGAAGGTGCAAATCCATACAGGAAATTATAACTCACTGTTTAAAAAAGTTTCAAAAATATAATTTAAAAAAACCATACCAGAGCGATAATCTAAGTTTCTTGTCAATGTTCCTTTACAGAGGTTACTGAGTTGTAATTCAATGCTGCTCAAGAATGTGGTGGCTTCATCAAACGGCTTGGATAGCTCCTCCTTGTATCTATGTAGAGCCTCACAGTACGATTCCTTTAAAAGCAATAGTGAACAGTAAGTAACATGCACCTTTGCCACTAGGAGAACAGAAAACTTTAAAAGAAAGAAAGGAAACAGTAACCAGATTCCAAGTTTTCTTTTCTTACTATTATTTCTTGGAAGCCAAATTAAACAAACATTATAATATGTCTAAAAAGCAAAATTAAAGCAAAGAAAAAAAAAAGTACCATGAATTCATCAAGTTCTGGATCAGCTCCTATCTCACTGCAAGTGCTTAATAAGTGGTTTTCTCTGCAAATTTCTTCAAGAAGAGAAGCCATTTCTGGTGGAGCTCCAACCTTTCGTGCCCACAAAATTAATAAATAATAATTACCCCAAAAAAAATCATTCACTAATTCACTTTTTCATTAAGCAAAAATATGTTTTTGGAAACAATAAAAGCAATTCTAAAAGGTTAATCAAATAATAAAATAATAATAATATATAGTGCTTCAAAGGAACCAATAAATTATCCAATAAAAAAAGGGGTTACCTTTTGGCATTCTATATAAGCAGAAACCAAATTTGGATAAAGAGGGTGGTTGGAAATCTGGGTCTTGATCAGATCTGTCATCTCTGACTCAGTGACCTCAGTCTCAGCCACTTGAAGCATGTTATCCATAGGGCAAAGAAATCCAGCTGAAGTAGTAGCAGTAGCATCAACAATGTTGTCAACTCTAACAATCTCATCTGAACATGACAACACAGAATTCAGCCTGTAAAACTCTTCCATAGATACTGAAATTCAAGAATAGTGCAAGTCCCTATGCTATATATCCCTCTAAAGAAACTCCAACTTCAACAAGAATCCCACAGAGAGAAAAAGAGATAATGTTTGAGACAAATACATTGTGGTTTAAGCAAATATATGATTAATCCACTACTGGGTATTGCTGTAGACTTGTAGTACAAGCTTTAACACACAAAAAAATGGAAACTTTATAAAAGATAGAGACAGAGTTTAGGTTTAAGCAAAGTGAACAAAGAGAAATGACTCTTTGTGTTGAAGTCAATGACAAACAGTAAACACAGCCACAAGGAAGACCAATTATATGAGCTAAACTAGAAACAGTAAATCTTTCTGGGATTTGTACAAGCCGCCATTACAACAAAAAATAAATCTTTCAGAATCCTATTGATATAAGAGTACCAAAGAAAGTCAGTCACTATAGACAGAAAGAGATTGAACAATAACTAAAACCAGAAGGAAAAGAGACTAGACCTATGTTCTTTTCCAAGAAAATTTGGATAAGGGAAATAGAGAGAGAGAGAGAGGGAGAGAGAAAGTGATGAAAAATAGAGAGAGCCAAGAAACTGTGAGTCTGTGACTCTGAGAGACTTTGGATGCAGTGAAAGACTTAAACAGTGGGAGTCTTGACAAAGTTGGAGTGAGTAGCCCGTATTTATAGAGGCGCTCATCTATCTGATAGGGCCAGGTTTTACTCTGACATGACATTCTTGACAGGTTTTGAAACCTTATTGGTTAGGAGGTCTCAATCTGTGGGTCCCAAACAGCAACATGCATGCTGGTTAGTTCATACCCATTCGTACTGTACACTACCCTGTTCCTTTCACCCTTCCTTCACAAACTCTCCCTCCCCCTCTCTCTCTCTCTCTCTCTCTCTCTCTCTCTCTCTGGTGAAATAGCACCTTTTTTTTTTTTGATAGTTGGTGAAATAGCACTTATGCACTGTGGTAAAAATATGAAAAATTTCTCTCTTTCTGCAGTTTTTGTTATCCATGTTAAGTAACTTTTTACCCATTATAGAAATTCAAGGTGATAAAAATGTTGGCATGAACATCAAAAAAATTTTGTTTTTTTGTTCTAGGTGATGAGTACTAACTCCTTTATATAATTTTATCGTATCAAATCCTAGGATTTAAAAATCATGACAATCTAAACATTCAGATATTTAGGTTAAACTACTAAGAGCATTCATATTAAGGGTCCGTTTGGTACATGTGTTTAAAAACTAAAAATTGTTGTTTAAAAACATTTGTGGAAATACATGTGGATAAAAAAGTCTGTGGAAATGCGTAAAATGTTGTTTAAAAACTGAAAATGTTTGTTTGAAAACACAAACCAAACACTCCCTAAAGCTCTCAAAAGTTAAAAATGCTATTTTTTAGCATTTTATTCCAAAAAAGTACACTACAACAAAAGTGTTAGTGTTAAAAATTTTAGTATCTGAGCTACAGTGGACTGCTATGTATGACAATCCACTGTAGCTTAAATCTTATAAATATAATAATATTTTAATACTATTTTAATTAAAATATCTTTTCTCTCTCACCATTTCTCTTTTCTTCTCACCAGACTCTCTCTCACTATCTCTAATTAATGAAGTGATAAAAAATATAAAACCTTTGATATTGGGTATGTTGTAAAGTGAGTTGTTAAAATAAATGAAGTAAGATTTTAAGATATTAAATACTAAATTTTTTGAAATCCTTAACCGAGAATGCTGTAATGATATAACCTATCTAAATTTACTGTTTACTATGCTCAAATAACACAATTTTTATGGGTTACTGTCCTATTTGCCACATAACTCTAAAAGAGGGAGAGAGCCCAAAACACAAAACACAATCATGAGAGGGAACATCAATAAAGAGAGAAAAGCTTTAAACATATAATTTTATTTTATAAAAAAGTAAAAATATTATTTAAGAGAGTGGAAATCGAAGTATGACTCAAAAGCATGTTCTTCTAAATAGTGTTTAGATCACCAATTAAAAAACATATGTAGTGTTCAGATTGTCATGCCTATAATGTTTTTAAAAAAATTTAAACGATCATAAATTAATAAAATAATCTGTTATTAAACCTGATACAAAGATATACTTTAATATATCATCTAATTTATAAGTAAAATAATATAACATGTAATTGATTTTGTTTGAAAGTTTGAATATATTTTTTTAATGCATTAAAAATTGAATGAATGTTTGTTTATTATTCAGCAATCTTTAATCTATTAGTATTTTATTATTATTTTTTGTGATTATCCTTAGTGTTTGAATTTAATTGGAAAATCTAGCAAGCTAAAAACCATTGATTCATTCTTCAAAAGAAATGAATATGGTAATTCAAAAAATAATAAACTTTGGATTCTAATGTTGAAACTTCAACTTCCAATGAGCATTTTTTCAAATCTCCAAGGATTGAATCCAAAGAACATTCTCCTGGATTTTCAAAAGTGGAACGTGAAAAAGTTCATTTTAAATCTTCAACACTTATTTCTAATGAATTATATGCTACTTAATTAAAATAAGATCCACGATTATGCACTCAAATGTGGAACTATCTAGTCAATCAATGTTATGATCAGACGTGCTTATTTAAAAGTTGAACCATATCAAATTCATCTTTTTGAAGTATTCATTTTCTGAAGAAAAACATCTGTCTCTTTCATGCTTCTTGGTTCACGAAATTTCCCTCTTGGCTTAAATTGTATTTACAATTTAGCCCCCCAAAGATAAATTCCTAGCTCTGTTACTGGACCAAGTCTCTTACACTAGTTTTTGGATATGTGTATCTTGAATTTGTGTAAATTTTCCCCTTGAGGCATCTAGGTATTTCACATTGATATGACATAAAGAAAAATAATTAATCCACATTATTTTGAAAATCATATTTACAAAGTCAAAAGTCATCATAATACAATACGACTATGGGGAGGAGAATGGCAGGGCTCTTTTATAAGCCAAAATCATTTTCCTTATTAGAGCCATCACATTAGAGATTTGGCTATGGAGATAGATAACCTATCATGGATTTGGCTTGCTGTTTCATCCCAATTATGAAATGTATTATTTTTAAAATGGATTGCTTTGGAAATCTCAAATGCATAAATTTCTAAATAAAAATTCAAAAAAAAAAAAAACTATAAAAAACTCAGTGATAAGAAGTTCTCGTGTCTCATCACACCTACAAATTTAAAAGTTATGAGTTCAAATAATAACAAACTCTATTATTGCTCACGACCCCACATTATACAAGAGTAAGGTTTAAGTAGGTAAGTGATAGTGATAATACGGGTACGTACAAACCCCTTTTTTTCTCTTCAGCAAAGAAAAATGATTCTAGCCAAAGGTCCACTACATTCCAAATAGATATGTATTGTTAAGAAAGTACTTGCGTTTATAATTCCACTCATAATTGAAGCCAGCGGTGATATGGCTTGAGCTTGACTATTCCTTGCAGAAAATTCAACCAAAGCTCTGTTTATATAAATTATATTGTATGAAACTCCAAGCAAATTCGAGTGGATGAGGTTTTACAATTTAGGTTATTGAACCTACGTGTGATTTTCCTCAACTTGGTTAAACGAGTATGTCAAGATCCATAAAATGAAGGTGCAAAATAAGGAAAGGCATAGCAAGCTCCATGTGAGACATTATCTGTATTGCCTTTATGGCTCTTACTCAAGTCTCAATCGCTATAGGTGGGGTCTTTGTGTTTAATCATAAATGCATCATTTTTATTTTTTTATTTTTTAGGCTGAAGATTTTTATTACTTGGCTGAAATCCTATGTATTAATTCCTATGTAAATATTTGGTGCATCCATGACATAGTATGGGAATATATGAAATTCACGTTAGTAAACTTTATTCTTAGGGTCACGTCAAAAAGACTATTATATCTTCTCCTACAAGTAAATAAAAGGGGATAAAGCCTCCCCAAAGTTAAAAAGCACACTTCACAAACCAAACATGTGTCCTCGCTGATTGAGGGCCTGTTTAATTGTGTTGTTTAAATAATAGTTTTCATTGTTTAAACAATACAACACGTATTTTCACAACACTTTTTTACCCACATATATTTTCACAACACTTAAATAACGTTACTAGAACAACAGTACCAAACAGACCATGAATACCACAGAGATACCATTTGAAACAAAAATTTAGAGTTTAGATGTACATCAAAAAGACTATTATATTTTCTCCTGCAAGTAAATAAAAGGGGGAAAAAGCTTCCCCAAAGTTATAAGGACAATGTCCAAACTAAACATATGTTCTCGCAAATTAAGTAATACAGAGATACCACTTAAACGAAAAGTATAGAATATAGAGTTTAGAGGTACATTAAAAAGACTATTATATTTTCTCTAACAAGTAAATAAAATGGGTACAAATCCTCCCCAAAGTTATAAAGGACACGTCTCAAACCAAACACATGTTCTCTCAAATTGAATAATACTAAAATACCACTTGAACCAAAAGTTTAGAGTTTAGAGGTAACAATATATGATTTTCATTATCCTTATATATAATTTTATCTTTCTTTTCTAATTTTTTTATTATTATAAAGTTTTAACCTATGGCGTCTGTTTATATAATTGTACTCTTTATTATCAGACCATAGGTAATGATTGAACATCAAATCTCTTATTCGACTATGAAAGATTTTACCAGTTAAACTCACATGAAACCCACTTGGTTCATTGTGTTTCTTTACTTCTTTTCTATCCTTTATATCAAACAAAACTTAAAGTGTGTCCAGGTGACAAATGAAAGTGATATATGGGGAGCCCAATGTTTATCATAACAATGATGCATTTGAAGGATTAATATCATTGTCTAAAGTGACAATGGAACAAACAAACCGTATATGGTTTTCAATAATATTTATCAATGGTATGTGTTTATCATTAATTAAAACTCCTGAATTCACGGAGACTGGAAAATTACATAGAATTCTCTAACTTTAATTTTTGACCTTGGGACATTATGTTTCTTTTTTTCATGACAAAGCTTTTCTTTTCTTTTTCCTTTTCATCAATCGTTGTCTTCTAATGACAATTTAAAATATTAGGAGTGATAAATATGGACTTGATGGTGCCTCCTTATACCCAATGAAAAATTCTCTTATTGAAAAGCAATTGATTGCAAGACGCTCTCACACACACCAAAATAAGAAAAGAAAACAAAAAAGAATAGTCCCTAATTATCTAGATAGGTTGCCTGCATCTAACAATCAAAATATTTCAGAAAAAAAAAAATGGTATATAAATATTTCATGTTCAACTACGAAATATGTAAATGAAAATCCTCTATTTTAAGTTGTGTGCTCTACATTCTTTTTTTCTTTCTTTCTTTCTAAAGAAATCAAAGTTTAAAAGGGGAAACAAAAAACAAATATATATAAGATACTGAAATTGGTAAAGCTAGTATAAACTATAAAATGGAACACTTTTTAAGTAAAATAGATGATCTTTGTTCTACTCATGCTAATTACGTAGCTGTAAGTGTAAATGGTTTTTGGGGCAAATCTTTGATTCGGAATAAAATAATAAATGGCTATGTTTTATAAATTTATATCGACTAAGTGGGCTTTGATTTCCTTTGGATGTTAATCTTTTGCATTAATTATGTTATAGTTTTTAATTAATTAATTTTTTTAGAATAGATTAATTAAATATTTGGAGCCATAGCAAAGGGTATAAATTGATGATTGTTTTATTTACATGTTGTTAAAAGTAAGAACATGCATAAAGTATTATGAATGGGTAGTCATGATTAATTACTAGTTTCAAAAAAATATAATGTTGGAGATCAAAGAATCTAGGCAAAAGTGCTGATGATATAAAAGCACGCTGGCAAGCAATGATAAGATCAATTCCCCAACTTTTAGGATACAATTATATGTTTCTTTTATTAAGACAGAAATGTGATTTAATGATTGAATTCAGGGTACTATATATTACATGCATATTTTCCTATGAAGAATAGCATCATGACAAACTATAGTTTTTATAAAAATGTGTGTTTGTTATTGATTTGTTTGTCTAAAGATAAGCATATTAGCTACATGCATGCATAATCTGCCAGTCAACTATTCTCATGCCAAATAACTTATTCCATGCTAAATATACCTAATAATTATTACGAGGTGTTTGGGGCTGAAATTTTTGGGGCAGAACAAAAGCCCAAAAATACAAATGCATTCATGCCCAAATTAAATCAGCCACACAATAAAAAGGTTGATCTCAAATGGCCCAATTGCTATCAAAACCAGACAAATTGGGAGTCTAATTCCAAAAATTATTATCATCATATTGACCGAGTGCATGTGTAAATTCAAAGGAAAAATGTTAGAGAAATTTCTTGGAGGGCATAAAAATACGTTTTAACAAAAGTGTGTGACGCACTTGAACCAGTTTTTATTTTATGGTACAATACCACTCTCTTGTGAGTGAGATTTGATATATCATCATGATACTAAATACCTTGTCCACTTAAAACCATGGAAAGTGTCCAGTTGTACAATGCGTCAAGGGTAAGTCATCACCCATTCATTTACTGGAATCACATTCAATTAAGCTTTCAAATCACAAGTTCAGAAAAATGACTCATTTTTTGGAAAATTGACTCATTTCTTATATTTGATTATATCCTTGAAATGTCTCCAAAAAAAAAAAAAAAAAAAAAAAACATTTTTTGTAGTTTGGTTCAGATGGAAAATCATTTATATTTCTTGTACTTGTTAGTAACTATATGAACAAAAACTTTCAATCACGAAAACAAACCTCAGTTGGGAAGACTTTTTTTTTTTCTTTTTTTTTTTTTCATTTGAAAGCCTTAAATGAGAAAAAATACCCCAAATTGAGAACCTATGTGAAAAGTTAAGTAGGAAGTGACTAGATTAAACAAAAATATTCATTTGAAAATAATAAAAAAATCAATTGTCAGTCAATAGTGATTAATGGTTGGTCAACAACTAGTCAACGATCAATTTATAGAAAGAGGGAGTGAAGTGAGAGAAGTTTATTCTATAAAATGTTTTTCACACTTAAAAAGCTAAAAAAATATTCCACTATATTTGACATGTTCTTTGTTGATCATAAAAAATGTATGTTGCTGACACGTGTTTCCTACCATGCCAAACAACAAAAAGGATGGAGGAGGGAACATTTCTACCAAATCAAACAAAACGGTAAGTATTAGTAAGTATTATTGCTTGACAGAGCCCTCCTATCATTATATATATATTCTCCAACTTTAAACAATCATATCTTACTCATTTTAAATTAAATTGAGTTAAGTGAATTTGCGTCCATTTTGAAGTTCCAAATATTTACTTTCTAATGAAATAAGTTTCACTAAAAAATTATTTATAGCTCGAATGATATGGGAAAATAAGTTATCAAAGGCCATTATTACGATTTTTAGTTCAGTATGGTTTTGAACAATTTTTTGAATTGCATCCACTTTGGTTCTCAAGAGAGATTTTATCCCACCTTATTTCCTCATCATTGGGAACTAGGGGTTCAAATGAAAATTTCTTAAATACTTCCGAAACATGAAGAAATGGTGCTCCCTCCTCTCACATTCATGATGGATCTCATCATGTGAGTATCATTCTCCGTGCTTCAAGAATACCTAAGAATTACTCAGTTCAAATTACTAACAGATACAAAATTAAGAGCCTACAAATATGAAAGAAGGCAACGGAAGAGAGAGGACTAAAAATAGTGGTAGATAGTAGATTGGGGACATGTGTAGGGTAAGACTAATAGATAGCCTAGCAGGTTAAGATATGTGTAGGGTCATACACTCATACTCCGATGAAATTAGTTGAAAAAACAAGAAAAATGTGTAATGTTTGTGTGGGGATGCGCTATCTAAAGTTGAGTTTGATAAACCTACGGATTTAAGTTTTTGATATTACAAAGTTTACTTTAAAACCCTTATAAATTTTAATTGTCTTAATTTTTAAATATACTATAAAAAATTATTTATTATATTGCAATAATATCACTCATATTTATTATTGTATCAATTTATAAATCTTTTATAGTAAAATTAATATTATCTTTATCATTTTTCTTAGTACCAATATGTTTAACGATAATTTATTTTGAATATATACTAAACTAGTATGTCCACTCAATGACAATTGTTCTTTATCATCAAATCAATATATCAATTAACTTTTTGTGTAAGCAGAATTTGAACCTCAAATATTTTAAAATAATGATTAAGTGTTCTTACCACTAATTAATAAGATAGCCTATAGGCCCTATACCACTTCATTATTGCCCATGCACTAATTGTATATTTTGTTTGTCCTTCAACACCATCTTGGCAAATATCAATAAAACCCATTTAGGAGATTTTAAAGACTCCCAACCTCTTTTAACTAAAATTCTTGCATCCCTTCTTTTTTTTCATTTGAAAATCTCTCTTCTTTTTGGAAACAAGGGGGTTTTGTCATCATGATTCATGACCTAACATCTTGACCCATAAACATATTTGAACTGAAACCTCTCTGGACATAGCCTGTGGTTGGTATTGCATTGCACCTTGACTGGTATTAAAGACCAAAGAAGATGAAAAAAAAAAAAAAAAAAGGTAAAGGGGACTTCCCACTACAAGTTCCATATAGATGTTAGTGGCCACAGAGCATTGAATCAATGTTGTAGAGAGTACAGACATGGAGAGGATGGTAAGGAGAGTTTAGTGAATGAGACAATTCCTTGATAAAGACCACATATCGACCGCAATTCTGGATCATAAAGAGACTTTATTGACCACACTGTACAAGAGTTTGATTTACAAGAGCCCCCATGACCATATATGCTGACACAGAAACGTGCACATAGTTAGAACTAGAGGAAAAACCAGGAGCTTCTATATCTATGACTTAACTGGTCCTCTATATAATTGTACGTGTTTTGTGTATACACACCTGCATGTGTATATATTTCTTACCTAATTGCTTGTGTTAGCCTGTTAGGTCTTCTTCTATATATTTGAAGGCTTTTCTTTTCTTTTCTTTTTTGTGGTTATTGCAATGAGAAGTGCATAAGTTAAATGGCAAGCTGGGACCAATACACATGCCTGTGGCCATGTCAAGCCATTTTCAATGGGTTGGTGAAAATGCCTTGATAATTGCATGGCTAAAGAATCTTCCTATATAGGGTCACTATACTATGTCACAACAGTGCCAGGTTCAAATACCTGACCTCTTGAGTCTTGACCCATTATTTTATATCTTTTTTATTACAATTCTAGGTAATAAAGTGGAAGTAATAAAGAAAAAATAGTGAATTAATGTATAACGGATAGAAAATTATTCATAACCTACTGTATCAAATTTATAACAAAAATATTTAGGAAATAATTTGTGATTTTAAAACCATTCAAAACTCTGACAATAGTAGTCAATCAAATGACTCATTCAAAGTAAAGTATGAATGAGGTACACCGTACACATGAATTTATTTCATAAGGAAAAAAAAACAAGGACACATGAAGTTAACAGTACCCACGAGCAAATATTTTTATTTTTATTTACCATATTTAGTCATATTGAATATTAGAGGTTCAGTCTTTTCAACAATTTTGGCTCAAAAGACAAAAAAAAAATGGCCGACAAGACCCACCTAAGTTAGTAGAGGACCAATTTTCAGGGTTTCAAGGCTTATAATTCAACGTACCATTTTAACCTATTTTATTATAAAGTAATTCCTGATACCAAATAAAATTCTATAATTTTTGGCATAATTATCTTACGTAGACTATAATTAATTGTAAGTTATTTTTACATAAATCTATTATTTTTATTATTATTTACAATCTACCACATGAAAAATTATGATCATATTTTATATGTTATTAGAATTTTTGTTTATAATATGATCATATAGCTAGGCAGATGAAATTCTGGGGAAACAAAGAAACACATGTACTAGCGTGGATCTTTTTAGTTTGAAAACTTACCTCATGTTCTAGTAAAAACGTCAAGCTTTTACGTGTGTACAACAGAAGGCGAAGGAATCTAAATCTTCATAACTTCACTACACAAATAGATGTTCCCTAAAATAAAATAAAAACCATGTCTTTCTCAAATTCCAACATGAGCAAACATTATTTTGGTGCTGTCTTTAATAGCCTAGCATTAGCAAAAAATACTGCATTCAACGTTTCATAAAATGCTAACAGTCTTGTAGCCCATTTATATAATATCTAAAAATTAAAGCGTTACATTTATTGTTGCTAGAATTTCGGTCAATTTGATCCACTTTAGTCCACTTTGGTACATTTCTGTCAATTTCGTCCACTTCAATCCATTTTGGTCTATTTCAGTCCGTTCAATTCACTTGGGTGGTGCTTTTGGACAAGAAGTTTGTGTAGAAAGATGAGTTGTTTTATTGAAAATTATGCTACTTTCTGAGCATAATGTTAGTAGGTTTTTAATAAAATTTCTTTTTTTTCTTATGTAATTAAATTCTTTTATTTTATTTTATTTTTCTAATATAAGTGACAGATTTACTTATATTTGTTTTCTCTTAAGGCTATTCAAAACTTATAGAAGATGAACCATTTGTAAGGGTGATGCTTTGGGATTAAAGGTTTGTACATTACAATATCTACAAAATATCTCGTCTTAAATAATAATTGGATATAAAATGCATTATGTTTCCTTTAAAAAGAAAAACTTACAACTTTTAAAACACTTTCGAATAACAAATATAGGCAACTTAATTTAGAAAATATAATATATTGTATCGGCTATACTTTGTTAAAAAAAAAAATCACATCATTTTAATAATGGTTTGAGACTAACACTTATAAGTCTCATCTACTATACTCTTCTGCATCGCACTGGTCTATAACTAATTCAAGTAAAATGTCAAATTCTGCAGATTGAAATTTGGGCATACCTAGGCCAACATACTCATGTGAACAAGAGGGGAAAGAAAGAGGCTAAGATCCAGTTTTCCAAAATAAAAAAAAAAAGCAATTTATTTAATGGATTGACTAAAAGAGCACCAAGTTGGACCATGCTGCCTAAGGTTTGCTCAACCCAACTGAGTTAGGCCTATGAGAATTTGAAATTTGGACTAGATAGGTAAAAGAAAAATGCTTATAACACCAAGGTTTTTTTTTTTTTTAACTTTGAATGCCATAAAATAAAGTTCTGAATTTTGAAACTAATTCAAACTGCAAAGCTGAATAATAAATTTTTCTTGTATCATTCCCCCCCCCCCCCCCCCCCCTCCTTTTTGGTCCATATGCAACAATGGACTACAGAAGTGAGCTCATTTTAAGAGTCTAAAGTAATAGTCACCCTCTCTAAAATTACATAACCGTAGCCTGAAGTGGAAAAGTAGTAGTATTCATTTGTTGGTTTTTTTGTTTTAAGCTTGAGCCTTCACCATCTCCTCCACCGTTTGTCATTAATGTTTTGAACTTGAATAATTAGAAGGATAGCATAAGTATAATCTAACCTAACTATATATTAACAATGGGTCCAAGAAAAGAAGGTAATTTGGTTCAATTATGAGCTATGGCGCAGCCAGTGTGAAAATGTTCTTCTAGTGAGTTCCCTGCCTTGGAGTGTGATAGAAGTTGTAGTTCTTGAAACAATGTGTCCTTCATAGAAGCATTCTTATAGAAGTTCAAAGGTTCTGAAGTTGCTGTGATTACACCAAGAAGTCATCATCCACTAGGTCATAGATCACCTGCTAAGATATGTTACCCCTAGAATGATTTTTTTGTTGAAGATGCGTTTCATTGGTTTCTCACTATATCACCAAATCCTTCATTATTGTTTTCATATTTCTCACTATATGATTGCTGCATGTAATGTAGGGCATAATTGTCTACGTGAATTACTTAACTAAGGAAATCGATATCTAATTAATAATTCCGAAGCATATTTAACAAAAGGGTCTAAATTTGATTATTAATTATTTTATTGTGATTGGATGAATTTTTTCAGTGGTTTGTTTTATTTAATAATCATAGTGTAAAAGTATAATTATACTTAGAAAACGTGAGATTTTAAAAAGATCTACATCTTGTTTTCCATTTAAGTTTAACTGAACTTTTAGTTAGCCAAAAAAAAAAAACTTTTTAACTTTTTAAATTTTACTTGGTTGTACTTTTGCCTAGCTGCTCTTTTACGCTGTCATTTTTAAACTTTGAAAAAAATTAGGGACCATGGTATAATATGAGAGAGAGAGAGAGAACTGAATTCTGCAAGCTATGCTGCGCCTAGCACTACATTTAAGTACAAGGAAGGCATGGTAAGCTGGCATTGAAGCCCACAAATAAGTTCAAATTAAAGGTTAAGCAGCTAATCCTAGTTACTTCCTAAAAAAGACTTCACAAGATAGTTAGCACCAAATAGACAGAATGTGGCTTCTCTTCTAACACCCAGCTGCCTTGAGGAAGTTGTCAAAGGGGCTGGCAGGAGGCAGCCTCATAGACAACCATGGGTCCTGTGGCAACACAGCTCCCTGAGCACGATGATCGATACTTGTTATCTACATAAACAGAATAGATAATAGTCAAGATTACACAAATAATTGACAAAATATGCAAACAAAGGTCAAATTATTAATACTTAGTTATTTACAAGATTCTCTTAACCCAAACTACATGACTGCTAGAATAGGATAACCTTTACTTTCAATTCCTAGAAGCCGTACTGTTTCAACTGAAAATTCATTTTAATAGCCTAGTGGAATGTGTGAAAAAATCAAGGCAATTAATAAAATGAATAGAAGGCTGACCCTTTTGATTGCTAAGTGTCCATCCGCAGGAAACGCTGGAGATAATTTGTCAACTAGTCTACATTGGTGATTTTCATGTGCCAACCAATTGGAGAGTTTCTTCCTTGTGCCAGTGCCAAGCGCTTCACACTGGCTAGCCATGGTATTGTATGGGAGGGGTGATGTAGTCACAGACGTTCCCACCACTTGCCCAGCTACCTCAAGTGCCTGAAAACAACACACTTCAGCGCTTACAAATTATTTGCATGGAGAGATATAGATGCCATGATGGATAACAAAGAAGCACGCACACTGTTTCTAACCAACAAGAACAATCATTCTAACTCTTGAATGAATGCTGATATATTGGAATGACACATACAACTTAGTTTATATTCTTGCCTAATCAACCAAAGCACATTTAACTAGGGAGGTGCATTACAACAGACGAGAACATTTCCAAAAAATTTCACTACATTGCTCTAGGTTAATAAAGTAATAAAGATACATAAATAACTTTGAGCCTTTCTTATAAGTTTGCTCCTTTTTTATCAGACTATTTCTCTCTTGGACAAATAATCTTATAGAAATTAAGTTACTTTATTAATCTTGTTTCATCGTTGGCATATATATATATGCTTGTCATAATAGAGGTTACCGATTCCAGAAGCTGTCCAATGCTGATAACATGGGGCACACATGGAGAAGGCGGCATTCTGGGGATGAAGCGAGAGATGTCTGCAACAGATGCTTCACTTATTGCATCATCCTCAACTAATGAATTTGTTGGATAATCCTGCATCATACGCAACAAGCAAGGCCAATAGTTATGAAGCACAAACATATTGTTTGATGAGCTGAGGCAGGTTGGGCTGTTGAACAGCTAAATGACTAAATCGTTGTTAACAATCGTCATCTTTTTCCCAATTATGTAAAAGACAGTTTGTCAGAATGTAATGAGCTCCATGCAAGGTTATTAACTGGAAACAGTGATGATAAAGAGCATACCCCATCAAAGGACAATGATTCCTTGGAATGAGAAACTGTTTGACTGTGGTCGAATTCAAGTATTGATCGTGGACCAAACATGAATGCATCATCAGGTGTGAATGATTCTGACAGTTGCTTAGTCAGGTCATCTGCAGCCACCTTAACAAGCAGAAACAGACAAATCAGAGAGAAAGAGAGAGAGAGATTACAAAGTCAGCAAAAGCCTAGTCCATTGATAATATGCCATACCTCAGTAATGCTAGACAGATTCTGAACTAAAATGTCCATTATGATATTTTCAGATTCATATATCTTGTTCCTTAACTCCAGGAGCAATGATGTAGCGAGTTGATTATCAGTAACAGATCCATATCCTCTGATATCCATCTGAGGCCTTACATATACTTGAAGGTCATCGCTAATACCCAGATACGGATCAACCTGAACTTGTAGAAGACATTTTTTTGTTAAGAAAACTATCAAAATCGGAAGTTTTGATTCTACTGTGAGCATCAGAGACTACCCTAACATTCCCACCCACACACACATACTGCAATCTGAACTCACATCGCATGGAACTAATGACTTGAGCAAATCATTCAGATCGGGAATGTGATATATCTTCGCTGCAAACATCAACATGCCTGTCGATAATACAAAAATAGATCTTTGGCATGCTGGAGACAACACCCCTGCATAGAGAAAAACACATCAGTTAAACATTTGTAAATTCTCCAAAATTTAAAGGCTGTTTTTGAATTTCTACTGCTTAGACATACCATTGTGAGTATCCAAGGATATATTCCTAAGAGACAGGGGAAGCTGAAAGAATCGGACCACAAGGTTGTCGTTTGGGTTCTGCAGCATTGTAAGTTTTAGACATCAAAAGTGACTAAATTATGCAAACCAAGCCCATCATTCAATTTATGATCAGCATGGTCACTCTGATGAGTCATAAGTAAACATGACAACATGAAGCAACAGAAATGAAAAAGGGGATGAAAAAAAAAATTGAGGAAAGAATAAGAAAGCAGACACTGTTTATTGATGAACTTTCACCTTTAAGCCTGAAGAAATAAGTGTTAAAACAAAAGAATGTGCTATAGCTTCAAAATTTGAAGGTAAATTATCTGGAAGATTGGCTTGCATCCAAAAGGCAGATAGCAACTGTGCTACTTGATCCTCACTAAACTTCATAATATGTGGTTCCTGCACCAATCATAGACAAAAGTTTATATAAATCTTGTCAAAACAAATAAGTACTACAACAGCACACAAATTAAACCATTTATGGAAATGAACATTCTACTTACAGCCTCAGACAGGCTGGTTGCCCCAGCAGTCCTGTCAATAATAGAGCTAATTTTATAAAAGTTAGGAGAATTTTTGCGGACACGGCCTTGTTTCCAGTCTTCTTCTGCAATGTCCCTTTCTTTAAAATCATCATGAACACTATTCCCACGCTCTTCTGCTTTGATGCCATCTTTTTCTCTCCGGAGCTTTTCAAGTAGAGCTGTAATTGATGCAGATGCAGTATTTGAGTGCCATCTTCTTGGTTGGTATAAAAAACCACTTCTCAGAGAAGCAACTTCATGTCGGGGATGATTAGAACTGGGAATTAGAAAAGCGGAAAATATATGATGTGCTCCAACCCGTGCCTCAACATCTGGGTGTAACATCACTTTCAACAATTGGATAAGAAGGGTTTCTGGAAAGACCTACATGAAAATATTTGAAATAATTTAACAAGGTGAGCCTGTATGCAAAAATGTACTTCAATTTAACATTGTAAAAGCCTTCAGTCACTTTCTGAATATGTAGCTTTCTAACACAACCCATAAAACATGTTAGAATTAAAACCTTCAAACAAGTTGTATAGGGGTTACTTTGAAACCATAAAGACGTTATTTTGTGGAAGTTACATTAATAACTATCTTATCAATGTATTTTTGTTTCAAAAGTATGAGATACAGAAAACAACAACCAACAATACCATTTTTTATTTTTTTTTATTGGACAACAACCAACAATACCATATAGAAGTACTTTTAAAGGAAATAATATGATACAAGGGAGCAGTGCAAAGAAATCCTTGGGAAAGGATATTCAATTTATATCAAACTCCTCTAACCTGTTGAGACCGTGAAGAGAGAGATGCCACTGAGATCACATGAGCAAGAATCATTAATGATCCAATGGTTGCCCTGGCAACAGCTGCAGATGGCAACTTCTCCAGGGTTATAGCCATCAGGTCAAATAGCGGCCGTGCATCACCAATCTAGAATAGACCAGAACACACTCATTTAAACTGAAAGCACAATAGAAAGCAACAATCACACACCAAAGAAGTATCAAACTTACCCCTTTGGCAATTTCAAGCAAACAGCCTTCAATGGAATTCTGCAGTAATATATTCGAGTTTGACTCTTGCTCACCAACTGATTCAACTGTGGCTTGAAGACTTTTTCTCAGATGCCTGCATAGGTCACAGACAAATCCAATTTCTGCCAGCACAACTCCTGATCTAATTTGCCTAGCTAAAGCAGTAGCCACTTGAATGACATAAGACTTGAGTTGCGGATCATGTGCAACATTTTTGTGGTCTAGATGACGGATCAAAGAAGCTAAAATCAACTGCTGATTCCCTGGAATGAGAGTAAGCATTAGCAAAATATTGTCCCAACATAGGGATTAAAGTACCATGCAAATATGTATTGCACTAACTAATATTTGGCAACCTACTCGTTGAAAGTAGAGGAAAGAAGGTAAAAAAAAAAAAAAGTCGTCCACTCAAGGTTACATATTGAATTACAGTAGTATAACAAAGTCGCACGCATTGAGGAAGAAGTCTAAGGGGGCTCAATATACCTGAACTGTCCATGAAGTACAACACATCGGACAAGACCATTATAGCCAGCCCCTGCTGAGGCACCCAGTGACGTCCAGAATCAAAATAACCAAACATCGGATCAAGTACCCTGCGCATTGTTGAACTCTCCTTAGCTAATTCAGCCATTCTTTGGATGCATATTTGTGCCCATACTTTTGGTGTCTCAATCTCCTCTCTATAACAAAGGCAAGAAAGTATTAAAAAGGAAATAATTAAAACAAAGAAAATTGTGATACTGCATCAACATAAGTTGCGAGTACTCTCATATGGCCTAAAAATTTCTCCATCCTAGGCTTTGAGTGACTACTACCTTGTCAAAAGAGAAGGATCCTTCTTTTCTGGTCGTGGCCTCAAGTTCATGCAGCTAGGGCTAGCATCGCAACTTGCAACTGCACCACCTCTGCCTTCACATCTAACAACTTCATCCACCCAATTATGATGTGGCTCCCCTCTCTCAATATCACCATCATTATGAGTATCAGGCTCATAGTTATCTAAAGTGACATGTACAATCTGCAGTGTGGATATATCAACAAATTGTAAGCCAACACCAAAATTACTACCACAAAGAGGAATACCACATTCTGGTAAAATAAACAGAGGAACGCCACATAATAACAAGGGATGGGCAAAACTGAAGGTTGCAGAATTTTGTACTAGACCAATTCTCTTATAAGTTAGTCATATCAATGACAGTGGACCACGCACATATTGCTTCATAGTTCATACAATTAATACAACAATTAGAAGAGTTCTAACAGATTGTTTGGGGAGGAGGAAGGGAATAATATGGAACATAACTTTAAGAGATTCCATATAATTTCTCTATCCACTGCTTTGGAAGTTCATCAAAATATGCTTATTTTTACACAAAGGCATCAAGATATTCATAAAAAGAAAAACTGAGCGGTTCTCATCTCATAGGGAACTTAAAAGGAGTCTCTCAAGTTTTAAATGCCACTTAGTTGTGTTCCTTGTTTTGGAATAATTATTGTTTAAAAATACAAGGACTTAAAAACTTTTCAATACATCACCAGATTAAAATTTCTTTGGTTACTGTCATGACATCAATCAATTAAACAGCAACCCCTTCTGTTAAAACACCATTAAAAAAAAAATCAGTGCTTGAATGTTAATATTATGCATAAATGTCCACCGACATTTGTAGAATCTAACAGATTCCGTAGAATCATTAAATAGCTTCAAAAAAAGTAACCCAACGAAAAACTAACCTCATCAAAATCCGCAAAAATATGTGAGAACTGTGCCATAAACCACACCTGCCAAGGAAGACATCAAATAACCAATCTTCCAGCTAAAACATTGGTGATTAGCAATTACATATTTAAAAGTTACTAAATGAGACATAATGGGAAACAAATACTAAAAACTGGCGGCATTTTGACTTTCTAAAAGATTGTCTTTCTGAATCCATTTAATAAGAAACAACAAAGAAAAACATCAAATCATAAAACTACCATGGCCGATAGGCACTGCAAGCTTGATGCCCTTAAGCAGGGGCTTTGATGTTCTTCCCCTTTCTCACGAGCCAGAGTGCATACTTTTCGAACCAACTTTTCAATGTTATGTGCGTAAGTGCCATCTGCCTGTTCATACATCAGGTCAACAGCCAAAAATATGAAAGAATATAACAAAAAAACTACAAAAACAAATAAATACTAACATAAGAATATGTATCAAATCTGTGGACAAAACTCGTACATCTATCAATGTCCTTTTACATCAAAATCTTTTCTTATTCTATAGTTTTTGCTGGGCACATTGACCATTGACCTATCACCTAAAGAGATACTGCTGTTGTTTTCAAATGAGGTGTGTATGCCGATACCTCTGTTAAAATCTACATAATAACATTATATATTTATATATTCCAGATGTACTTTCATAGAAAACTTGAGATGACAAGGCTAATCTATACTCTCACCCATCTTTGAATTTTCATCTCTGTTAGTCCAATTAATCTTTAACATAAAGCTCAAAGAAATAAACGTAATGGACCATGAGCTACATGTGCATATTAAGATGTGAAACCTTAGCCATATCATGTTAAAGATTTGTTTTCCTTGTTTAATTCTGTTTTCAGTCATAGCATAGGGAGTGTCTGTATGTCCAGGAAGTTGGATGAGCTCCATGTTTCTTAATGTCCATCAAAGTGTATACAAAAAATTAGTTCCCTGTTTGCCATATTTTGATGGTACTTACAAAAAAGAAAAAGGTTAAAGCTATTTCCAAACTCACCTGACTGTAGATGAACCTTGTTAAGGTTTGGCATCCAAGTATACGCATAGCATCTTGCTTAGAGTTATCCAAAAGTTCAGTAACCACATTCAGCAGACTAACAGCAAAATATGCCCTGCATTGAAGTTTATAAAAATATATAATAAGGAATATTCATGTAAAACAATTTATCATACTTAAATGTTTAAAATATTAATTCAATAGACTCCCTAAAACAACTCAAAGCACTCCATGGAAAAGCAACATTCAGTAAACCTCTCAGTGAAATATCATATACTGGATACATCAAATATAAGTAAGTGAAATAGAATATACAAAGTTTTAGAAAACAACGGTCTGTGGAATGCAAAATATAAAGAGTTTATTTGCTAATCATACATATATATTGGCTACAAGTGAGCTGTTTATTCGTAAAACTATAATAAATCAACTTATGTGCTAAATAATCTATTTAAGGTCAGCAATAATATGAATAAGAAAAGGTGCTTACATCTGTTTCTTACAAATACAAAGCAACTTATTGTAGGCCTCCGTAACAATATTGATGAACTTGATGTGCTCAACTCGCAGTTCTTTGTAGCACCTTTCTTCAAGATACTTTGCTATCTGTTTAAAAAAAGTACCAAAAATATTCAGCACTGGGCTCACTAATTTCAATGAAAGTCACTTTTACTGGGAGACACAAGTAGAACAACAAATTTAGAGACCATACCTTAGGGATCCGAACTGGGTTTTTTGCAGCATATTCACATAACTTAACAATTTTTCTTTCATTTGGAGGGCCATCCTGCCATATATTTTGATCATTTTTCTCGTTATTGATAGGTGGAAATAGTAAAATAGAGTAATGTCCAGGCAAAAGATCTATTAAGAAACACTTCGAGTAGGTTAGTACCAAACTCATAATACTTAATTTAATTTCCAATATAACTAAGATAGAGTAGGACTAAAGACTCAAGCTTTCTTTGACCAAACAAAAAAGAAAAACTTGTGGAAAGAAGGATAATGAAAGATAAAATATAGACACATTTATGTCACAAAAGGATGAGACAACACACATATTTGCTTCAAAGACTAGCATCATTCTTAAGCATATTAACCAGTTTCAAATCCTATTCTGAGATCCAATGATCCATTCAGAGGGCTAGCATTCCAAAACAAACAAATGGCAGTGAAGGACAAGGCCAGCTTTTCTTTTAAAAAAAGCCATTCCAAGGGTGATATGCGAAAAAGACATGCATATTCTTTGCTTCAAAGAAGGAAGCATATTGTCCTAGTCATGGGAATATAATGGCACTACAACTATGAACTAACTTTTGTTAAATAAGAGCATAAGCCACAGCGACACTTGTACTACATAATCTAATAGTCACATTGACAACCACTAGTTAGATTTAATCTTAATCAAGGCTTAGCTACCTTGGATGTCTGTAAGTTCAACCACAACATACACATAGCACCTTAGAGGCTTATATTACACTATCAGAAATTAAACCATAAGAATACTAAAAAATTAACACATTTAGGCAACAGATCAGAAAAAGATACTCACAAGAGACTTAGGAAAGATCTCTGCAAGCAGTTTTTTGTAACGCTTAACGGGTTGTCGAGAGCTTGATCTCAAAGCAGGACAACAAACACACATGCTCTCACATGCTGGGAAAATCTTTCTGGAGATTAACCCCATTTTCCTGCAAATTTTTTTAAGACAAACAAAAACATAAGGAAAAAAATAGTCAAAAACCCCAAGCAAAATAGATAAAAATGTTACCAAAACAAAGCACCGCAAAGATTAACCCACTAGTCCAGCAGAAAAGCTTAAAGGAACACAAAACAAAGATAAATTAGCACATTCCCAGAAACTGCAAGTTTTCTTTTTTATTAACAAAAAAGAGAAAAAGAAAACAACCCAACAAGAAAAACAAAAAACAAATGAAGTTGGCAGCCATTGGAGGCTAAAAAGGACAAACATTGAGCTACACATTTCCAGAGATAGAAATTGTAAACCCCCCAACAAGGGCCAAAACAAGAATGAAGAAAAGAGAGGTTAGATCACCAACACAAAATAAACGAATTATCCAAATATCTGAAGTTACACAAGAACATGAGAACAAACATGAATCATACATATTCGAAAGTTACACCAGCTAAAAGTGTTTTCAGAAGCACCCAGAACCAAATGTGAAGCGCTTAACAGAGAAAATTCATAACTTTCCTAGATTAAAAACCCAACTAGAAAAGCCCAAATAAAAACTGATAAAAAAAATCCTATCTTTAGCAAAACCCAGAACACCCATTGGAGTGAAAAGCATAGAGAAAACATGAACTACACGTACCTAGCACTGTAGAGACAGATCTGGCGGTTTGAAACTATAAAACTCCAACTGGATTTTTGTTCAAAGATAGAGTGTGAAACAAGATAGTAGTAAAATGAACAAACTAAAGTGAAAGAGAGAGAGAGGGAGAGAGAGAGCAAATGGCGCGTGGATTAAGACAAATCAAACAACATGGGAAGAGAGAGAGAGAGAGAGAGAGCATGAGCTAGAACGATAGATCACTGATCACGTGCTTTGTGTCAGTAACTCTTTTACTGTGCGTATTTATTAGCCGAAAAAGTGAGTAAAATTAAGGAGTGGCAGCAACAATAAAGAGGTTTGTGTGTCAGAACTTGGAAAACTGAAAAAGTAAAACCACCTCTCCAAGTTTTTTTTTTTTTTTTGAGAATCACCTCTCCAAGTTTTTTGTGTGTTGGAAAAAGGATATAAAACTTGGCTTAGAATTTTTGAACTCTTTTGGAGGGATTGCATGAGTAGCTGGTTTGAACTCAACTTTGCAATCATAGTGAGCACCAATACACAATAAAATAAAATAAAACCATATTGTTTAGTTTGATTTTTAAATTGTTATAAAAAAATAAAGTTTGATTTTAAATTGTGAATGGCTTTTTGCCTACCAAAATCGAAAAGGCTTTATTAATTAGTGCTTCTATGGAATTTTTCTAAAGTTTTTTTTTTCATAAAGACACAATATTTACTTAACTTTTTTTTTTTTACTGTTGATATAATTATTGTGATTGATACATAATAAAAATAATATAAGTAATGGACTCAAGTAAAAGTAAAATTACTTTAAACATAACAAGCCATACTCATATTAATTATACATATCTTTAAGGGGAGTATCATTTATTCACAAACCTTAAATATGGTAACGTAATTCATTCATAATCATAAACCTCAATTAAGGAGGAGATGTAATTTCGTCTATAATTTTCCAAAAATTAAATTAGTTTAAGAGAAATGCTATGTTTACAACATTTTTACAATATTTTTACAACAAATCCTAAGTGGCAAGTTATTACTAGTTGTTATTGTTGGGACAAAAAAATAATCTTAGCGTTAGTTTGAAATTTAAACCAATAACAACTAACCACCTGTGATTTGTTGTAGAAATATTGTAAAAATGTTGTAGACGTAGCATCTCTCTTAGTTTAATAGTACCTTTTGTGTGATTTTGGAACAATTAATTTTTTATGAAATTGAAGTTAAAAGAGATAGGAAGTTCAAAACTTAATGAGACGTTAATGACGTCTATAAGTTCCAACTTCCAATTAGTAAATGAGATTTGCCTCTTTATTTTCTTATTTTTTTGGTGGCTGATTGGGCAAATAAATAGTTCCTTGTTTTGCAAATTAAGTAAGATAAAGAAAACTATTTGTCATTATTATAATCTACTTCGTTATGATAAAGAAAACTATTTGTCATTATTATAATCTACTTCATTATCATGTTACAAATTAAGGGTTCGTTTGCAATCTGCATATTTTGCTGAAATTGAAAATTTTTTACTAAAAATATTGTAGATAAAGGTAAAATTTAACTGAAATAGTACAGTATGACTCATGAATAGTACCAAAATGTGCAGTAAGACCCATGAATAGTAGCAAAAATAAGTTGAATAATAAAATAAATTGACAAAAATAATTTTTGCCAAACGCACATTAAGTGAATTTTTTATCAATAGTCATGTAGCTCAACATGTATTTTTTGCTGTTTTCAATGAAGATATTAAAGGGTCAAGTTCAACCCCTAATTATCAAATTATCAATTAAAAAAAATGAAGTTTTTAGTTTTCACCATACAATCAACCTAAAGAAATCAATGGAAAATAAAACATTTTGTGTGCTAAATAAAACCCAACCATAAGAAGGTTTTGCATTCCGGAAAATGCATCAACCTTCTTGTAATATATGAATTCTACACAATTGTAGGACTAATATTATATATATATATATATATAGCCTAACTTGTTTTCATGTATGGGATGATTTTCTAAATTTTTTTTTAAGATGTCATTGGGTAATAATTATCTCATGAGTCACGAGCAATGTTACATATACAAAATTTTAAACATTTTTCATGATAAAGTTGACAAATGTTTACTATTTCTTAATATGAGTCACTACTAACATTACTTTTTTTTTTTTTTATGTTAATAATACTTGGTTATTTGACCAATTTAGCAATCGTGGGTGAATGAGTATAACAAACAACTAATCTATATATATATATATATATATATATATATATATATATTAAGTCTCATATATTAATTAGTACTACTTTTCTTTTTTATTTACGGTGGTAATAACTAGAGCCAAACTTAGACATCACAACCAAGACCATGTCCATGAGAGATACAGGCGAATGAGAATGACATGATCTCCTTCTTTATCCTTTTGTAATAAAGAATTGAGAACCAGATCTAGGCAAATGCCCATGTTATGAAATCCGAGTCCAATGTTTAGAAGTATCTTAATGTTGTTGGAATCACCAACAAATGACAAACACAAACGTCCAAGTAGATTACAACCCATTGGTTACTTTCACAAGGCTTTTAATGTTTGGACATTGGAGAAGGTGTTGGACAGCTTATCAAAACAAAAACAAAGTAAATAATTAGAAGAAAGTGGATATAAATCACAAAATAGTTAGAGGTTGGTGGTTGCTTCTCTATGAACAGTACCTGAATGGAACCACTATTATAAATGTCTAGTGGGGTATATAGGTCAATGACACTAATGATTACATCTATATAGGTCAAGGACACTATATAGGTCATTTTCATAATTCTGTTTACATCTACATACAAATTCTTTATATTTCTTTGTCTATAATAAGTCAATATCAATTGTTATTTTTTTAAACTAAAAGTTTTAAGAACCTTTTGTTTTAATTTAAAATCACAACTTATTTTTATCACCGACTTATAAAGGCTTGTTTATTATATTAAATATGGTTGTATTTGTATATAATTTATCTTTCAAATAAAATAAACTCATTCAAATACACTTTTTTCGCAAATAATTAGCGGCACAATCACAATTTAATATTTCAACTAATGTGGGGTATGTTGTTGTGACTTATGATTAATTGCTCAAGGACACTGTATAGGTCCTTTTCATAAAACTTACAAATTCTTTATATTTATTTTTTCTTTGATAATCAATAATCAGTTTCATTGTCTAT
Source organism: Quercus tomentella (assembly GCA_028535165.1). Lineage (NCBI taxonomy): Eukaryota > Viridiplantae > Streptophyta > Magnoliopsida > Fagales > Fagaceae > Quercus > Quercus tomentella. The sequence continues at coordinate 3,403,902 of JAPQVY010000089.1, forward strand.
AATAAGTCAATATCAATTGGTTATCGTTTTAAGGTCTTTTTTTATTTGTTTATTTATCGTTATCCAAAGAGAGGGTATTTTTCATTTATTTTTTTAACTAAACGGTTTAAGAACCTTTTGTTAGTTTAAAATCACAACTTATTTTTGTCACCGACTTATAAACAATTTTTAAAGGCTCGTTTGTTATTATTTTTTATTTTAAATATAGTTTTATTTGTATACAATTTATCTTTCAAACAAAATAAACCCATCCAAAAATTCATTTTATCACAATGATTAGCAATCTCGATGTAATGTTGCCAATAATAAGTTGATATAAAAATAATTGTATCAATCACAATTTAATATTTCAATTAATTTTAAAAAAATTATGATTTTTTTATATATCCAATATTGCATTTTGCCCCCCAATCCTCTAAAATTCCTAATAAGTAACTATGGTGGGCAAAAAGTAAGTCAGGTTTATGTCAGGAACAAACTTGCTACTTTTACTCACATAATTATTTTTTTAAGAGATGGGATGCTCAATCAACCTTAAATACCCTTAACAAGTTGAAAAGATTTAAATGGATGTGTTTGAATTAATTCTAAGTGTAAGCTAATGGTCACAGATAGAAACATAGCCTTGAAAGGCTTATATTGAGTTCCTCGGGTTTAGTATGAAATTGAGATTACAAATGATTTTCAAGTCTCAAAAAGTCCATCCCTTCCTCCAGGGGCTTCTTAGCTTTATATAATCAACCAAGATGTATCTGAACCCTACATTTGGAAGGTCAATGTTAGATTTCTCTGATACTTGTCCTATCTGAACCCTACTTTTACTCACATAATTAATTTTTTAAGAGATGGGATGCTCAATCAACCTTAAATACCCTTAACAAGTTGAAAAGATTTAAATGGATGTGTTTGAATTAATTCTAAGTGTAAGCTAATGGTCACAGATAGAAACATAGCCTTGAAAAGCTTATATTAAGTTCCTTGGGTTTAGTATGAAATAGAGATTACAAATGATTTTCAAGTCTCAAAAAGTCCATCCCTTCCTCCAGAGGCTTCTTAGCTTTATATAATCAACCAAGATGTATCTAAACCTTACATTTGGAAGGTCAAGGTTAGATTTCTCTGATACTTGTCCTATCAAGACCTTACTAGAAGGCTTTCACACTGGGGTATGAGCTAGGTTGACACTGTTCATAGGTAATTTTCTCATTAATGCAGCCATCAAAGTGGGTGTAAAGCATTGAATGCGGAGCTGATGGATGGTTTAACCATCCTCTTTCCTTTCTTCCTAGCTTGGCGACAAATCTTCCTCCTTGCCCTCGGTTTGCACTCGACGACCCTTATCCTTGGTTCTCGGTTTCCCGAGGGCATGTTGGCATCCTTGGAGTCCTCAGGAGTTGTAGTCTTTCTGCACTTACATAAGGTTGCTTGTATTTTTCCGAGGACATTCTGCTGGTACTTTCTGAGGTTCGTACTCCTGGCATTGTCCTTAATCTATATGTCTATATTCTCAGATCCTCGTCCCTCCACAGTAACTAACTTGGTTCCCTAATTGATTTTTTCCTAAGTAATTAAGGAGAATGAGGAAGTAAAAGAAAGCCTTATCAGTATTAGGTATAAGCTCCAAGCCAATTGTGGTTCCCCAATTGAATCCAATCACATGATTTTATCATTCAATAAAAAAATAAAAAGTGCTACATTTTTTTAGGATAATTAAATTCAATTTTTTTTTTTTCTAAAATCATGTTGTTCAATAGTCAATGTAGTTATGTAATTGAATTTAAAGCCTATTTGTTAGCCCTCTTTAAAAACAAAAATTAATTGATCAAAACTATTTGGCAACATGAACAAAATTGTTTTCAAAAAAATGTTCTCAAAATTACTTTGCAAAGTTTTTTATTTTATTTTTTATTTGCTATTGTTCACATTATAATAAGGGCAAGAATTTGCTACAAACTAAGTTGCAACAACTCCGGCAAAATGCACACGTGTCAATGCCTCAAATAAACCCTATTTAGTGAAAAATTCAATCTTGACACAGAAAAATATAAGCTTGGATAGGTTTCTATTTGCGACATTGATACATATACATTTTTGTAAGAATTGCTACAACTTAATTTGCAGCAAATCATTGCCTTATAATAATAGGGTTTTGCTCTTTGCAACAGGTTTAGGTTATTAGATTGGATTTGGCTGTTCAATTTAGGACTGTCCACCCAACCCGTATACCTGACCAACCCAAGCAACTCGTTCGAACTCGAACCGAAAACCGCCCGAACCGACACTCCGATGGTCGGTGTCGGGTCGTCGCCCACAAAACCCGACGCCTTCGGGTCAGTTGGCGGTTTTCCTCTCCCAAAACCCGAGCAACCCGACCCGATCATAAACCCAGAAACTCCCAGCGATATTCGAAGGTTCTTCTACGAAAACATACAAAATCGGGCGATATTTGAAGTTATCCAGCGAAAATTTACTTGAAACCCATTAAATTGGACGAGATCCGGCGAGATCTAGTCCAGATCCAACGAGATCCAGCAAGATCTTGTCGTGATTTGGCTAGATCTCAACGGATCCGGCCAAATATTGGCCAGATCTCGATGGATCCAGCCAAAATAACGGCATCGGAGATAAAACTGAAACCGACCGGTGAACCCGAAAACCTAATGCGACCCAAACCGGCCGATCCGACTAGCATTCCTATTCGGTTTCGAGTTCTGTTTTCATCCACCCGAAAGTTTCGGGTCGGGTCTGGGTTGGGCACAAACCCAACCCGGCCCGACTCGTGGACACCCCTAGTTCAATTGACAGGGGGCTAGGCAGCCTAGGTTGCAGTGAGCTTGTGGGCTTTTTGTTTGGGTTCAGTTTTTGGATTGGGTCGGGGTGTTCAACTAGCAACTGGCAAGGCTAGGCTTAATATTTTTTTAAAGATGGTATAAAAATAGAAAACATATGTCAAAATAGATTTTCAGAGTGAGAAAGTCAGAAAACACTTAAAAACTGTTTTTGAAACAATTTCTCCAAACAAAAAAAAAAAGTGTTGAAATAACATGACTGGAAACACAACCTAAATCCGCATTAGTTTGTACAAAAAAATTTGTTTATTTTATCATAAAATTCTTTTTTTTTCCTACTTTACACATTCACTTTTAAAAAACACTTATATAATATTATTTATTATATATTCTATTTTATATAAATAATCATCTTCCATTCTTTTTTATTATTATTATCTTCAAGAGAAAGAATCTGATGAGACATGAGAGCAAGAGGAGAAATAAAATAAAATAAAATATTGAAATCCAATATGAATAGTGCTCAAGTATATATCCATGGTTAACCATGTAAATTTACATGACACTATTCATTTTTTATTTAATTATTTATTTTTTCTTTGCGTATCTTAATGATGAAGGAAGATATGATGTATAATAATGGTTGTGTATGAGAAAATAGAAATAATTAAAAAAATTAAGAAAATTTGATATTTTAATGAAATAAAAGTTTAGAATAGATAATATGATGTGAGTATTTTTGAAAACTGGCTATGTAAAATAGAAAAGGTAAAATTTTATGCTAAAATAAACATGAATTTGTCCATGAGTTGATATGAATGCTAATCATGTATTTTTATATAACTTTGCATGGTTCGATATGTGTGCATTTTGAATTTGGCTAGTTAAAATGTGATCCTTATTCTATTTTAAAAAAACACTAATGTGAATGCTTAGTATAGCAACAATGTAAAATTACATACTTTTAGACTAATTGATGTGGGTGATTTTTGGGCTTAAATATGTAAAATTACCTCCTTATGCCATTTTACAAGAGCTCATTAACGATTCTAAGAGTGTTTGCATTAGCCAGTACAAAAATTTATGTCTATTTTAGCATAAAAAACTTACTTTTTATATTTTACATACTCACTTTTCAAAATACTCTACATCAGATTATCTATTTTACACTACATTTCATTAAAATATCAAATTTTCTTGATTTAAAAAAAAAAAATTATCTTTTTTTCACAACAACAATCAACATCCTTTGTTTTCTTTTATCCTTAGGAACGCAAAGAAAGAATGCAAATGAACTGTGTCATGATAAATTTACATGATTACTGTAGTAATCATTTATTTTTAAACAATTTTGTATGACATGATGTGAGTGAATTTTGAGTTAGTTTGCTAAAATGTGATTTTTTTTTTTCTATTATACAAGTTCTTACGAATGCTCTAATAATTTCTAAAACTTCTAAATAAATTTTTTTTTTTTTGAGAGATAGATCCAATTTTTTTTGAAAAAGTTTAGGACTACAAAATTTTTCACAACTGTAACTCTGTAAGTGTGATTAATGAAGAAAAAAAATACTAAATCCATGTATAAATGATGGTTAATCACTTACATTTTACCACGTAAGTGAGCACTATCATTAGGTGTGCCAAATGCCAAATATTTGGCATTTGGCACACCAAACAACAAAAATAGACCCTCATGAGGTGTGCCAAATGCCAAAAAATTTGGCACATCGCTACAGTACTGTCTCAAATATGAGACGGTACGGACACAAATCTATAATTTTTTTCCTTATTTTATTCTCTTTTCTCTCTCCTCGCAACCCATCTCTCTCCACAACACAGTTCTCTCTCTTTCTCTCCTCTCTGGTCTCCATTTCTCCTCTCCATCTCTCTGTTTCTGCGCCTCTTTCTCTCTCTCTCTCTTTTTTTTTTTTTCCTAAGAAGGCGATTCTGATCTGAACCTCTGCTCACCGATTGAAGCTCGCCATTCTGAACCTCTGCTCGCCGATCTGAAGCTTTGCTCGTCCAGGGGTGGTCGCCGATCTTTACTCGTCGTCCTCCACAGTCGCCGATCTTTGCTCGTCGTCCTCCACAGTCGCCGTTCTTTGCTCATCGTCCTCCACAGCTCTTGCCGCCGATCTCGTCGCCGATGGTTGGTTGAGTTTGGTCATTGATTGATCTGTTGGGTTGGGGTTTTGTTGAAGATTTTGAGTTTTTTTTTTTTTTTTTTGGTTGAGGTTTTTGGATTTGGAATTTGTTGGAGGATCCGGTGATTGTGGTTGTTGTGGCGGTGGTTGTAGCGGTGGTTGTTGTTGTGGCGGTGGTTGTAGCGGTGGCTGTTGGACCCGGTGGTGACTGGGCTGTGCATTTGTATTTTTGCTGTGTTTTGGGTAAATATATTATTTTAATGTGTAGAAAATATTATTTTAATGTATAGAATTGAAGTATAGAACATCTGATAAATGGTATGTTGTAAAATGATGTTCTAAAATGATAAAGTGGGTTTTTAATATGTTAAAATGGTATTTTTTTTAAAGAGTTGATGAGAATGCAAAAAAAAATTGTGTTATTAGATAACTCAATTTTTTTTAAGAAATATAAATAAAGTAATAAACTAATCCACCCATATGGGAAATAAGGCAATGTATTAGTTTTTGGCTTTTTGCACACAGGGTCACCCTCCTCAGTTCACTCAGCTCTCCGAAGTCCGAACCATACTCAAAAAGAAAAATCGAAGCTTTTATTCCTCAAGATTGGCTCTCTCTCTCACCAGAGCTCCCATTTTCTCTAAGCTCCATGTCCACACTACCACCACCTTCTACTCTCTCACCAAACCCATACCCATCACCATCTCTCGCTCCTTCTTCTTTGCCACCAACAAAGAGGACAAGAAGGACCCAAAAAGAGAGCCTACTGAGAAGGAACTAAAAGAGGTAGTGGGGTTCCTTGCTTGGGCAAAGACACCTGAGTCACTAGCATCCATGGAAGCTATAGCAGAGGGGAATAGAAACAATGGGTTGCAGATGCGTGAGATGAGAGAAATGTTGAAGGAGGCGAAGATACGCATGGAAGCAATAATTGAACAGTCAGATGCAACAAAACGCAATGCTATGGAGGTTGTGGAAAAGCTTCGAGCCATTCGAGATGGTGGGCCTAGTGCAGGTAGCCCATTGAGGAAGAAACAACGTTAAGAGACACAAAAGTTTCAAACTTTCTTCATAATTTGATGTGGGTACAAAATAAAAAAGGTTTCAAACTTTAAAATTTGCTATTACTATGAAACAATGTCCTCGATTGTGAAAAAGTTGTGAAATTTTTTATGTGTTTTCTCGATGGTTAATATGTTTTTTTAAGGGTTTATAATGGTTGGCTAACTTGGCTTGGAATGTAAATGTGGGACCTACTTAGTTGCTTATGTAGTCTAGTCTTTTGATGAGACTGCGCCTTATAAAGTGAAGGTCACTGATTCGAACGTAGGATTTTTATAATCATGTGTTTGAAGATGTTTTATTTTGTATGTTGTTGGAATGGTTATGATCAAAGTTCTTCTAATGCTTATTAGTACTTAATGGATGACATATGGCTTGGACTTGTTTTTGTTGGAAAATTCTATGCGGACTGGCTTGGTTCTTATTTTGAGCTGAGAATTAAAATAAGGATATTTTTTACCTGTTTTCATGACATGATTGGGTGATGGGTTCATACAAACTACAAAGTGATGGATTCATATGAAAGTAACATTGCTCCAATCAAAACAATGGTGGTGAAATTTTTTATCTCTAGCATTGCTCTTTTATGATTGGCTTGGAATATAAACATGGGATGCATTAAATTACACGTCTAGTAAAATCTATTGATGACAATGCCTCATGAAAGGGAGGCTACTAATTTGAATCACTAGAATGGATGTTTAGGATTTTAGAATGATGTGCTCATAATGATTACAATCATAGTTCTTGTAGTACTTATAAGTACTTATTAGATGATATATGGCTTGTAACTGTTTGAGTTTGAAATTCTATTTGGAATGTGGACCACCTTAATTCTTATTTTGAACTCAAATGTGAAATAGTGTCACATTTAGTTGAGTTCAATATGGAATGGTTTTTCCAATCACGGATGAGTAATTGTCTTTGTTCACCCACTCTCACTCTTGGCAAATATACCTTAATCCCAAGGATTTGTCTCAAATACATAAGTTTCAGCATAGAATCTTTAGTTCAACTCTTATTACTAACATCTAGCTTCTTTGAGATTACACTCAAGTTCTCAAAATTCTCTCTCTCTCTCTCTCTCTCTCTCTCTCTATATATATATATATATATATATATACCCTACAGCAAAAAAAAGAAAAAGAAATAGGATGGAGATGCTAATCAGTAATTGAAGGAGTGATCAAAACTCAAAAGTTCAATGCTTTGGTTGGACTTAGAAGGATTCTAAAACTAGTGGTGTTAAAGTGGCTAGGAAATATATTTGTTTTCCTAAAAATGAGGGTGCCTTGGATGTGGTAAACTTATCTAATTGGAATAAGGCTGCTGTCATGAGGTGTTTTTGGTATCTGTTTGTTAAGGCAAGTTCACTTTGGTTAGCTTGGGTTAATAAGTTTTTCCCATTCCTCAGTCTTGTTCTTGGAGTTGGAGGAAAATCCTTCAATTGAGAGAAATGGTTAGGCATATGATTCATTTTGAAGTTGGATCAGGTGACTCTATATTTATGTTAGGATTCCAGCTTGAGCATTGTAGAAGTAGTTGTTGATAGTAGTTGGTATGCTAAGCTGAACTCTTATGATAAGCAGAATAGCTTTTTTGATAAGAGCAAGTGCTGAATATTGTGCAACTTAGAAGATAAGCTGAGATCACACATTCTTGTATTCCAGCATGTGCAGATTGTAATTCAGCATGTGAGAGATTAGAGTTGGTTAGCTGTTAGGATACTTTTAGTAGTTTGAAGCAGTTAGTTACTTGTTAGTATGCAATGTATAAAAGGTCCTGTATAGTAAATCAAGATAAATATCTTTTTTTGGATAATTAATAGGATTTTATTGCAAATGAAAAGGATTACTTTATGTTCATGATGATGAACATAAAGCACCTAGAAGAAATACAAGCATATCAAATAGAAGATCTAAGAGAGAGTTGAAAATAGAAAATGGAAGAAAATACATTTTTCTTTTAGAATATACTTTTTTCTTTGATACAGATAATGTAAATCAGAATATGAATGAAATAAGCCAAGTTTTACTTTCTAGTTTATTCTAAAACACTTCCATCCTTTCTTCTCTCTATTCCATCTTTCTAAGGAGGTTGGTTCCCTCGAAGAACCATTGCTTTTTCATTAAGAACCAAGCAGGTTCCTAACAATTTATTTGGCAAGACTCTTGGCATCCTTTAGGGCCCATTTATGAGACGTTTGGCCAAAGGCTTTATATGATTTGGTTATTGGTGTTAATGTTAGGAGTTTCAGAGTTAAAGTAGAATGGCTTATGTAAGGATACTTGGGAGATGCTAGGAGTCTGATGCTCTCATCTGAATTCTGAATTGCTTGCGCATAGGGATGTCTGCTATATTTGCAGAAGTAAGATTGAACATAGGATTCACCTACTCTTTGAGTGCAGCTTCCCTAGTCAAGTGTGGAGGAAGATTTCAGTTGATTGCCTAGCTGATACTTGTATCAAATGTAGGGATGGGATGTTGGATTGGATTATTAGTTTGAATGATGAGGGTTAATTATTCTCAGTTGTTTAGCTAGGGATGTCTCTATCTATTAGATTTGGATGGAGAGGAATGCTAGTGTTTGGCAAAAGTGAAAGGAATGAGGAAGCACTGATCCACAAGATTAAAAAGGCTGTGAGGTTAAGTTGGCTGTCTAGCTCAAAGAAAGTTCCCTGTTAATAGAAACCTGTGCTGCTTGTAGAGGCTTCCTAACTTTGTTCATGAGGGGCTTAGTTAAAAAAAAAGTGTTTTTTTTTTTGGCTGGGAAATAAACATTTTAGGACTGAATCCAAACTTACTAGGCTACATCTTTCCATAAGGGCATAAGGCATTTGACAAACCTCAAAGGCTGGTTATATATAGACAAATTATCAGCAGACTTTGACAAAATTGACCACTTTTCCAGCTCATTGGCTGCATTATTTGCAGCTCTTCTTGCCGACTAAAATTGTGAAGTTCAAACTCTGATTTTAGCACTTCGATATCTTCAATAATAGTTGCAATCTCCCATTCAGGTTCATGGTTTAGTTCTGTCAAAAGCACCTACTGACCTACGCAATATTTCAGATATCCTTCAATAATTGCCTGCTTCCTGTTTTGCAATGAGGACTGCTAGCCTCACTGCCATTGCCTCAGCAGCTTTAGGCTTCCCTGCTTGATCCAAGCTTGACCAAGCAACAACAATAACAGTCCTAGTCCCAATCTTTTTGGGGTTGGCTTAGAGTCAGTCACATGTATTCTTTTCTTCCATCCTATCATTTTTAAACATTGCATCGCCATTCAATTTAATCTGGTTGTCTGGTGGTTTGCGACATCTTTCTTACTGTTGGTTTCTGTTTACAATCAGTGTATGCGTTAAACCTTCTGCGTGTATTTTAGTCATCTGCATCGCTTTATGTAGAAGGCTGTCCTAGTGTCCCTGTCTTTTGTTAAAGCAAAATTGATTCATCAACTTCCTTAATTAGGAGGTCTACAACCATCACAACACTTCTTGGGAACTCTTCTTTTTCCAGTATATAGTCAACAAGCTCTATGTGGGGTTCAGTAACATGCACATTATAAATGTCATAGTGGGTATAGTATTGTGACTTCTGAATGGTTAAAGAAAGACTGGTCTTTTTCATAAAACTTGTTTATACTTTACATCTAGAATGTTTGAGGTTAATATTGTTGAAGGTCTTTTTCATATACTATTATGTTTAAGGTTAATGCCGCTATTTCCTGATTTAAGTGTCCGTTTGGCATGATTAATTTTGTCAACTTGTTTTATCGTTCGGCCTATTTTTGTTACTATTCATGGGTCTTACTGCACTTTTTGATACTATTTATGGGTTTTACCATGCTATTTTAGTTAATTTTTACCTTTATCTACAGTACTTTCAATAAAAAGTTTTCAGTTTCAGCAAAATAAGCAGATCCCAAACCAACCCTAAGTCTGAAGCATTTGTGGGTTTGGGTATCTTTTCTTAATCCGCAATTCCAAAGGAGAAATAATAGCTGTTTCCTGTGAAAGAAAGCATAAAAGAGAGAACTTTTTTGTGGGCTGCTGCTACGGCAATGAGGAAAACTCTACTTTTCTGTCAATTTATGGGGTATTCTGAACTCATAAAATGAAGTGCACTTGGGCTGAAATTGGGGTTCTCTCTCCGAATCACCTTAAAATATGAAATTTCACTCATAAAAAAAAAATAGAAGAATCCAAAAGCAAAAGTTATTGCAACCAAGGAAGACATTCGGCCATGTCCAGCTTCTCTTAAGAAAGAATTCTCAGTGAAAACCTTAAAACTGCTAGATATAGTTTTTCACAATTATTGTTAAGGCATACTTTGTAATCAAAGTGATATCAGTAATAAATCCATATAAGATTTATGTTATACCAATTGTTAATAAATTATGAAAAAAGTAAAAATTTTCAATCTCTCTAATACTTGTTGTCTAAAATCTTCTAGAGTTCTTAAGTAACCTTATTGTAAAGTTTCTAACATCTTACTCTTTGAGCGTTGATTCCTCAATTGATTTTTTCCCCTAAGTAATTAAGGAGAAGGAGAATCAATAATTTTTTTCCCCGTAAGTAATTAAGGAAAAGGAGAAGGAGGGGATTATAAGAAAGTATTATAGGTATAAGTCCCAAGGCAATTTTGATTTTCCAATTGAATTCAACTCATGACTGTATTGATCAATAACCAAAAAGTTGTATATTTTTCAAGGATAAATATATAAATTAAACTATATGGTTAATTACTATTTTTAGAATGGTTCATATCAAGAGTCTTGTAATTCAATTAGCACCTAATGATGATCCAATTAAGAAGTCCAAGATTCAAACCCCCTCCCTTGATGTTATTGAATAATAATAATAATAAATACATATAAAAAATAAAGAAAGAAGAAGAGGAAGAAGAAGCAACTTAAGGTATTTAAATTTTAGCTTTAACCCCACAGGACACCCAAGTCATGGGCTCTCTAAGTCTAGGATGTGATGTAAATTTGGAAACCCCAATTTCAATCCCTCACATTACTTATCTATAAGGTTTCCTTGGTGTTTTATTATAGGGAGGGACCAGAACAGTTTAGCTAAACACCAAGATAACTTTATATATATATATATATATATATATATATATTAAAAAAATCTTTATTCCAAAATAAATGGATGAGATTTTAGAAATTTTTTTTTTTTTTTGGAGAGAAATTTTATAAAGGTTAATGAATTTAAAACTTACTATCTATTGACACAAATTTATTATGACTTATTGTTAGTTATTTTTTGTTCGTTGGTGGAGACTAAAGTACTTATATATACTTTGAAGTTTGAAGAATCACCCAAAAAAAAAAAAAAGAAAAAAAAAGAAGAAGGATTTTTTAGAAGAAAAAATTGAGGTTAAAAAAAAAATACAGGTTAAAAAAATTGATGCATGTAAGCTTAACTTAAAAAAATAATAATAATAAAATGAAATAAAACTGTACATTAATAAATCAAAGAAAACCATTTGACACAGGCACACAAAAATTGATAGCTTAGTCCCCAAGAATGGCTCTCTCTCTCACCAAAGCTTCCATCTTTTCCAAGCTCCATGTCCGCACTACCCACTACTCTCTCACCAAACCCATGCCCACCACCATCTCTCGCTCCTTCTTCTTCTTCAAAAGCAACAACAATGAAAAGCCACTGGAAAACCAAGATGACTCAAAAAAAGAACTTTCAAAACCAAAAGGCAGAGAGCTTACTGAGGAGGAAGAAGAAGAGCTGAGAGCCATGGAAGCTGTAGTAGAAGAGCAGAAAAAATTTGGGCTAGAATGTGTTAAAGTCAGAGAAATGATGAAGGAAACATTAGTACTTATGGATGAATACATAGAGGGGACAGATGAAGTACAACGCAATGTTGAAAAGGCTGTGGAATGGCTTCGAGCATTTCATGATGATGGGTCTAAAGCAGGTAGCCCATAGAGGAAGAAACAATATGTTAGAGACTAAAAAGTTTCAAGCTTTTTATTATTATTTTAATGTGGGTCTACTACCACTTTGATTAGTGTGTCACTCTATGGGGTTATGAAAAAAGTTGTGTGAAGTTTTTTGTGTGTTACTCTATATGTTTTATTTTGGGGGTTTTGATGGTTGGTTAATAACTTAGTTTGGAATATAAATGTGGAACCTACTTAGATGCATGTGTTATGTGTAGTCTAATCTTTTGATGAGACCACGCCTTATAATGCGGAGGTCATTAATTTGAATGGTTGGATTTTAGAATCTTTTGTTTAATGAAGTTTATTTAGATGATGTTGCATTGTTGGAATGGTTATGATCTAGGTTCTTGTGATGCTTATTAGTACTTATTGAATGACATATGGCTTAGAATTGATTGAGCTTGAAAATTTTATGTGGATTGTTTTAGCTCTTAGTTTGAACTTAGACTCAAAATAAGGGTCTTTTTGTAACTCTCTTCATGACATAATTGTTGCAATTTAAAAATGATGTTATTAGAGGGTTCATACAAAAGCGACATTGCCTCAATCACAACTAGCTGGGTGGTAAGTTGTGAAAATGGTTGTGCAATTTTTTATCTCTAGGGTAACTCTTTGATGGTTGGCTTGGAATATAAACATCGGACACATTTAACTACATGGCTAGTACAATCTATTGACAACCACACCTCATGAAAGGGAGGTCCCTTTGACTTGTTTGAATGAATGTTTGGGATTTTAGAATGATGTGTTTAAACTCTACATGAGTTTTATTTAGATGTTGTTGCTTTATTGGAATGACTATAATCAAAATTCTTGTAATGCTTATAAGTTCTTAGTAGATGACATATTGCTTAAAATTGTTTGAATTTGAATACTCTATGTAGAGTGGCTTGATTCTTGTTTTGAAATCAAATATGAAATCGTGGCACTTTGAGTTGAGTTCAATATGGTATGTTTTTGTACAATTGTGGAAGACTTGTCTTTGTTACCTCACTCTCACTCTTGGCAAATATACATCTGAGATAATTCCATGGAATTGTTTCAAACACATAATTTCTCACCAAAAAACCCTTTAGTTCAAGTGTTCAACTCTCATTACTAACATCAAGCTTCTTTGGGGTGACACTTAAGTTTTCAAAATGGTCTAGACACGCGCGCGCACACACACACACACACCTTTTTTAAAATGGTATATAGTTTGTAAGATCAAGATGAGAAGTTGGACTTTGGAGAAGGAGCCCTACAGCAAAAGAAGAAAAAGAAATAGGAAGGCGAAGCTGGTTAGTAATTAAAGGAATTGAACAAAAGCTCAAAGCCCTTGGTAGGACTGGAAAGGATTCTAAAGTTAGTGGAGTTAAGTGGCTTGGAAATCTATATGTTTCCTAAAACTGAGGGTGGCTTGGATGTGGTGAACTTAGATAATTGGTACAAGGCTGCTGTCTTGAGGCGTTTCTGATATCTGTTTGTTAAGAGCGGTTCACTTTTGTTAGTTTGGGTTAATAAGTTTTGATCAATGAGAGGATTGTATGGGTTGTTCCCATCCCTCAGTCCTGTTCTTGGAATTGGAGGCAAATCCTTCAATTGAGAGTGGTGGAAGGGCGTAAGATTCATTTCAAATTAGGATCAGGTGACTCTATATTTCTATGGCATGACTCTTGGCATCCATTAGGGCCCATGTTTGAGAAGTTTGGGCCGAGGGCGTTATATGATTTAGCCAGTGGTATTATAAGTTTCAGAGTTAATATAGAGTGGCTCATGGAAGCTGCTCCTTGCAAAATATAATGCTCTCATTAAAATACAGAATTGCTGGCTCATTCTTAATCTGGTTGAAGCTGACGACCTATGTATTCCTTTCAATAATGGTATTTATTCATGGGTCATGGAAGGATACTTGGGAGATGATAGGAGTAAAGAAGCCTTAGGCCGTATGGTGGAAAGCAGAGTGGTTCAAAAGAGAAGTTCATAAGTTTTCTTTTATTTGCTAATCAGCAATCAGAAACAGGCATGCTACTTAGGACAGATTGTTATCTTGGGGTTGGACTGGAGACTTCCTCATCCATTCTTGCATAAGCAAGATTGAGGATAGGAGTCACCTCTTTTTTGAGTGCAGGTGCTGCTTCGCTAGTCAAGTGTGGAGGGAGATTTCAGGTGATTGCCTAACTGATGCTTTTTATCAATGGTTAGGATGGGGTGTTGGACTGGATTATTAGACGTATTTGTGTAAAGGGTGAAAATTTCAGAGTTATTCTCAGTTGTTTAGCTTGGAATGCCTCTGTCTGTTATCTTTGGTTGGAGAAGAATGCTATAATGTTTGGCAAAAATTCAAGGAATGAGGAAGCACTGATATATATACCTGATTAAGTTGGCTAGCTACTTTGCTAGCTCAAAGAAAGCCCCTTCTGCTTTGAGTAGAAAATTATTCATGAGGGGCTTAGTTTAAAAAGTTTTTTTTTTTGGGAATAGAAACATTTCAGAACAGTAACCAAATACACAAGGCTACATCTTTTCATAAGGCATTTGACAACCTCAAAGGCAGGTTAGATATAGATAAAATACCAGCAGTGTTTGACAAAATTGACCACTTTGCAAGCTCATGAGCTGCACTGTTTGCAGCTCTTCTTGTCCACTAAAAGTACAAAGTTCAAACTCTGATTTTAGCTCTTTGATATCCTCAATATTGGTGCAATCTCCCATCCAGGTTCATGGTTTAGTTTTGTCAACGCATGGCTTCCCTGCCTAAACTTTTACAATCTCTCTCTCTCTCTCTCTCTCTCTATATATATATATATATATTCTTTTGGTGGAATTTTTAATTCTTTATTGCACCTCTAATTTAGGTTGATGAATTTTTATGTTTAATTCTAATTTGGATTGATACGATTTGGTTGTATTTTAATTTGTTATCTTTTTTATTTTCTTTTCTTTGATTATTAGATGTTATCCTATGACATTATATAACGATTTAATGTTATTTTATTACGTAGCATGGTTTGGATAATTTAATTTTTACAACTATATATTTTCTTTTTAATATTCTTCTACTCATATACTTTTATATAATTTTGCTATTTCTCTCACATTCTCTCTCTTGTGGTGTGTTTTTTGAGTTTCTCATCACATGTACTTTCTCTTCCTCTTATCGTTTTGGTTTGAATTAATTCTTAGATATTTTGAAAATGAGAATTTGAGTTTATATTAAAATACAATTTACATGACTATGCAATTGAATGTACCTATCATTTATTTGAGTAATATCAATTGTAAATTTGTGGTGAAGTTTGATTATTATGATAATCTCTTTAAAAGAATGAGAAATTTAAATAATTAATTTAAAACATAAAAAAGTTTTAGTTGTAGGAAAAAAAAAATAACAGACTATACAAAAGTTTGAAGTATATAGATCACTTGAAAAAAGAATAATATCAACCAAACACACCTAAATTTTTTCCAAAAAAAAAAAAAAACTTAAAATAATAGAATAATATATTTGTAGAGATAAAGAGATGAAAAATAATTTTAGATAGGTCAATCTTCAGGGATAACAAATTATCTCCAGTACATTTTAGAGAATAAATCATACATTATATACACTAACAAAATTTGCATTTGTTTATTGTGCTACAAACTTTGACAATAATACTTGTGTTGGGGAACTAAAAAATACAATACCAAAACGTATTAACCCAAATAGAGTTATAAAAAAACACAATGATATCAATCTAAAGAATATACGCAAGAAACAAAAAAAAAAAAAAAAAAAATCAAGAGAAAAAAAATCATTTTTTACAAGAGAATGTGAGAGATAATAACAAATTTATTGAAAATTAGATGAGAAGAAAAAGAGTTAAAAGATATAATCACACTCATGCTATGTAATAAAATATAACTATATTCGTATATACTATATTTATAATGCAATAGGATAATGTATGATTTATTTTCTAGAAACCTAGTCATTACGAGGGAGCACGCAATGAGAAATGCAAGATGGACTAGACCAGAGCAAAGAGTCATCAAGATAAATTGTGATGCTGCAATCAATCAAAACAAGTCTTATGTGGCTATTGTGGCGAGAGAGTGGGGAGGGACATTGGTTTTTCCTATGTCCAAAAGGGTGGAAATCATTATCCCACTTCAAGCCGAAGCTGAAGCCATCAATTGGGCAACTCAACAAGCCTTGAAGTTGGACGCTTACTCTGTTATTGTGGAAAGTGTTCAAAGTGATGCCAAAGTTTGTGCGGAGGCTATTTAGAAGCAAAACAGAGATGATACAATTAGGCTAGCGCATCTCTCACAAAATATAAATTTTAACTAGGTTCCAAGAGAAGCAAATAATGCGGCCCACTACTTAGCAACCTGGTCTTTATCAAACATGCTGGCTGTTTGCTTAGAAGAAAACAAATCTTTTAAAATAAATCCAAAATACCCTTCAGCTTTTTCAGTTTTCTCTATTTAATGTCCCATCCACATATGGTCCCACCCAATCCAAGAAGTCATCCACACGTATACTTGTTAATTTTTCCCTCCATTTCACCTTTTTTTTTTCTTTTACTTTTTCCCTCCAACTACTAAAAAAATACTTGTTAATTTTTCCTCCATTTCACCTTTCTTTTCTTTTACTTTTTCCCTCCAACTTACTATTTCACCTTTTTATCTCCCTCCGTTCTGTAGTCATTTTCTTTTTTTTTTTATCATCAGTTTTCTTTTTTCTCACTTTTAAAAATGTACTTTAGAAAAATATTGACACACACTAAAAAAAAATATTGACACATTGAAGCAAATTAAGAGAGGGGAGGGCTCAAAGAACTTAATCAAAATTAAGAAGGTACTTTCAATTATTCATTTATTTATATTAAAAAAATAATTTTGCTTTATTTATTTATTTATTCTTGTTATATTATTATAGTTCAAATGGATGAGGATTTAAGTTCAAATGGGACTCAACTATGCATTTTAAGGAATTATTTTGACTTGAATGAGCTTCCTAAAGAAGGTACTATTATTTTATTTGAAAAATGGCTATTTATTTTTATTTTTTATATTCAAATGTGGTGTTGATTTTTTTTTTTTTTTGAATTCTTGTGACAATATAGCACAAATGGATGAGGATTTTATTGCAAATGAAACTCATCAAAGTGATTCAAGAAATTATATTGAGTTGGATGAGTCGCAAACTTCAAATAATGAAAAAAATAGTGACATTTGTGGAGAGAAAGTTCTTGAAGAATATAATTTTGAGCCTTTTGTTGGTCAATGTTTTCTTAGTGAAGAAAAGGCTTTTATTTTCTATACAACTTATGCAAGACAACATGGTTTTTCTATTCGGAAAGGTCGGTTTGTCACAAAAAATAAAGAAATAGTAAGGCGGGATTTCTTTTGTCATCGAGTAGGTAAACCACTATTAAAAATTGTGGATCCATCTAAGGAGCAAAGAAATAGAGAGTCTTTAAAATGTAGATGCAAAGCTCATCTAAGGATTGCCTTACGAAAGTCATTTGATATTTTTCCACAAGAATGGCATGTCACTAAGTTTATTATAGATCACAATCATGAATTGTTGGCTCCTTCGGAAGTGCGGTTTCTTCCTAGTAATCGAATTATCACTAAAGAAGATGAAGACCGCATTCAATTGTTGAAAGAAGCTAATCTTTCGATTAGACAAATAATGCGTATTATGGAACTTGAGAAAAAAGTGGAACATGGACATCTTCCATTTTTTCAAAAAGATATTCATAACCTTTTTGAGAAAATGAGAAGGGAGCATGCAACGAGTGATGCCATGAGCCTCTTACAATATTGCAAAGATGCAAAAGAGAAGAATTCAAAGTTTCAATATGCTTTTAAAATAGACGATGAGAGAAAGTTGGAGCATATTTTTTGGGCACCTTATCCTTGTATTGATTGGTACCAAAAATATGTTGATGTAGTTGTTTTTGACACTACTTATAAGGTGAATGTTTATGATATACCTTTTGGTGTCTTTGTGGGTGTCAATATTCATGGAAAGACAATTCTCTTTGGTTGTGCACTTCTTCGCAACGAAACAACTAGTACTTTTCGATGGTTAATGAAGGTAAATTTTCAATCTTGTAAAGATTCACAATTATTTTTTAATTTGGATAGTATTTGAATTTTTTTGCATTGTAATAATTTTATGTTTGATTGGTAGACTTTTGTATCATTGATGAAGAAGCCACCCAAGTCTATTTTGACTGATCAAGATCCATGGATCACAAAGGCAATTTCAAAAGAATTGCCACTCACAAAACATGCCTTTTGTATATGGCATATTACCGCTAAGTTTAGTGGTTGGTTTACATCAATTCTTCGTAGTCAATATTCGAGTTGGTGCATGGATTTCTACAAGTTATATACTTTGGACTCATGTGAAGAATATGAGCACCAATGGCTACAAGTTATTGCAAAATATGACATGTGTATGAATAAGCATGTGATTGGATTATACCAAATTAAGCACTTTTGGGTACTATGTTACCTTCGTGGATATTTTTTTGGAGGAATGACAACAACGGGAAGATCTGAAAGCATAAATGCCTTTATCAAACGATTTGTTAGTTCCCACATAAGCTTGATCCAATTTGTTAAACAAGTAAGTCATTATTTACCCTTATAATTTATTTTATTTATGTTTATATTTGTCAATGTTAGTATTTTTTATATTATTTTTTTAAGTCTTGGTGTGTCATTTAAATGCTTATAATTTGTTGTCATTTTTTAATTTTAGATTGACCTTATCATTGAAGATGTTGAACAAATACAATCACATGATACAATGTTGGAAACGTTTAGGAGTTCTTCTTTAAGAAGCCTTTCACCATTAGAAGACCAAGCCCATAGTGTGTTGACACCTTATGCTTTCAAATTATTTCAAGCGGAGTTTGGGAGTGCTACACTCTATTCCGTGCTTCAAGAAAATGGTAGTGAATTTGTGTTGCAATATTACAAAGACAAAACTAGTCAAAAACACAAAGTTTTGTGGGATGGTGAAATGACTAATTGTAGTTGCAATCATTTTGAATTTTGGGGTATACTTTGTTGCCACATACTTAGGATATTTCTTCACAAAGATTGCCACCAAATTCCACATATGTATCTATTATCACGTTGGAGTTGTGAAGCGTCACTAAAGGGAAAATAATTGTTAGTTTTGAATGATGAAGACTTAGTGGACAAGGAAACCAATATCAATGGTGATGTTAATGATGTGATTTGATGATGCCGAAAAATCAACAATGAGCTACACGATCCTCACGTGCTCGAAATAACACCTGCACAACACAAAATGAGAAGACCTTACAGAGAGCACCGGTGTGGTGCCGGCCAAATACCCTCCGAAGGTCAAGTTAGAATTTCTCACAACTCTAGAGTGCCAGAGCGGGTAAAATATGCGTACCTTGGCTAGTGAGGGTATTGGGGCTTTTATAGTAGAAAAGTCGACCTCTTTTTCCTTGGTTTAGAAGTCCTTTCCATATAGGAATCCTTATGAGCGTATTTCTCGGAATCCTTTTCCTTATAGGAGTCTTTGTAATCATCATTGCGCGTGGGGCACAAGAAACTTCCATATATATATATATATATATATATATATATATATATATATATATATATATATACGTGGAGACCAAGTTAGGGTTTCGTCAAAACCGTCAGCCTAGCTATTCCCTTCATCTTGGCGGCGTCAGCCTCCAACATAAGTCAAGGGTTAATGTTGTCAGCTTTGTAGACTTCTAGGTCCGTCAGCTTGTAGACATATATAAGGCCGACGAGCTTATTCGGGGCGTCACTATACATCTTGTCATGTATAGTCCGAATATTACAAAGTTACCTTTATCATGATTGATGAAGACTGTTTTATTTCTTGTCCTCCAATGTCGAAGACAAAAGGTCGTCCAAAGCAAAAACGAATGAAAGGTGGAAGAGAGTTGGGAAAGCAAAAGAAGTCTCGTAGACTTTGTAAGCATATTGGCCATAACATCTCTACATGTCCGGAGAAGAATAGTAGTACTTCCTCAAATTGTGCAAACAAGAAAAAGAAAACAACATCAACAGATATTGGATTGAACCCAGTATTTTGTTTGAAATGTTAGGTGAAAGCTTTTTGAGATTGTGAAAGAAAAATTATGACACATATTTTGTTAATGTTGTCATTTTGACAACATGTTTTTGAGAAGATTTGATGGAATTTACTTATTGAACTTTTGCTTTTGCTTTTGCTTGATCATTGGTTTAATTGTTAAGTATATGTTGCTTTTTAATTATTAAGGATATGTTATTTTGGTGTGATACTTTTATTGTCCCATTTGATTTTAAAATTTTTGTTCATTTTTATCTCTGTTTTGATCACTCCCATTCACAGGATGTTGTTTATGAAACTTTCAGTCTAATAGTAGTGAATTGGTGGTTCGTTAACTATTTTTGTATTCTCAAAATGAAAATTCTCTTAATTATTAAAAAAATAAATAAAAAGACTAGAAAGATAAAAATGATGTAAAATTTAGAGCCACGTTAATGAAAAATGGAAGGAAAAAGAATATATATATAATCAGTAATTGTATATATAATAGGATTTTTATTAGTATATTAGTGATTTCAATTGAGTTTGGGGATTAAATTCAATATCTACATATTTGCTTGTAGTCCATGGACCATGACCACCAGCGTGTGTCAATATCTTTTCTAATTACGTTTTTAAAAGTGAGTAAAAAGAAGAGTGATGATAAAAAAAAAAAAAAAAAATGACTACAGAAAAGTGGGAGATGAAAAGGTGAAATAGTGGATTGGAGGGGAAAAGTAAAAGAAACAAAAAAGGTGAAATGGAGGGAAAAATTAACAAGTATACGTGTGGTCTGGTGTGGATGACTTCTTGGGTTGGGTGGGACCACATGTGGATGGGACATTAAATGAAGAAAACTGAAAAAGTTGATGGGTATTGTGGGTTTATTCTAAAAGATTTATTTTCTTCTAAGCAAATTGACACTGACACATACCATTTCATTGTATAGATTTTTGCAGCTTGCCATTAATACAATGACATTTCAGTAATTCTTAATGAGTATCTTAAAGGCACTCGTTAGCATTACCCTTTAGATATATATATATATATATCATGCTGGAGAACCATCAATGGGAATTTCGATTTAGAGTCTTTTTTGAGGATTTCCGACAATATGGTATTTATGACTCATATCCAAAATGTGTATCATGCCTCAAGATAGGGAAAATACTAAATGGTATTTATATGATATCAAAAGCAAAGCTCTTGAACTTGTTGATCTCAAAAGCTCTTCTCTTGATATGATAGATGTTAGTCTTTTTGAGGAAAAGTTCACCCTTATATGTAGGAGTTAAGCATGTATACATCCTCTCAAGTCCCCAAAACCGAACTATTTTGTCATTCAATATTTATATATAGAATACCCAATGTGAGAAAATGAATCCATATTTGCTTCCCCCGATATTTCAGTAAATTGTGCTGAATAATCATGATAGAAAATAATTTTTATTTATTTACTTATTTGTTTATTATTTTTGGGTGTGCTTTTGGTCTCAAAAAAGTAACACTCGAAAAGAATCTTTGTAGTTTCAAAACAATTTGAGACATGCTCTTTTTGAGATTACAAGATGAGAGATAGAAAATAAAGAATATTTCAATCTGGTACAAATAAGTAAAAGGCATTGGTTTTCCCATTATTTTATATGAAATCAAAATGTCTTGATTTGGTTTTCAATTATCTCAAAGTGAATACCAAATATATATATTGATAAATGAAGGCGAATTATACTTTCTGACATAAACAAGAAGTCCTCTTGTATTCTTTTTATCTTTTTTCTTTGTTGCTAATTTGATATTTTAGCACAAGAAGGGTGGGGGATTTTATCCTCTCATATTCAAGAACAGCTCCTAATGGTGAACTAAAAGTTAATTTAGTATAATAATAAAAAGTCCATAGTTTTTTCATTGGGACACATAAAACTTAAAACCTCATACTTTTAAATGAGACACCTTAAAACCACATATTTTTATAAATGTACATCTCATGTGTGAGGGTCGAGTTTGTTTAAGTATATTTAAGAAAGTCTAAGGTTTAAAACATCCCATTTTAGAAATATATGATTTTTTTTTTGAGAAAATAAAAATATAAGATTAAATGTATACCAATGATAAACTATATATATTTATATATATATATTACCCAAAAGATTTGGTTATTGGTGGAGAAGGAAATTGAATTGTATTGGAATAATTAATTTGTGACTTATGAAACAACCAGTTCCATCGATGATATAAATACCATTCATCATTAAACAATAAATAAATCAATAAGGTGTAGATATATAGATATATATATATATATATATATATATATATATATTTTGATACAAGATAGAAATTCTATTCTAACCTAATTTAAGTGTATATGTATGTGAAAGCTATATGTGTGTGAAAGCTTCCTCCTGAAGACTTGAACCTCGCCCCTTACCTCCCACACCCCACAAGCACTTATACTTGTGGAGTGATCATCGCACCAAGGGTGTGCAGTGATAATAAGGTGTAGATATATACTAGAATAACTACAACATCTTTTCTTTCTTTTATTAAGTCAACAATATGTCTTTTCTTTTAATAAGACTCCTCGAGAAATTGTGGGTCTTATTTCATTATATTTGGTTTAGGGTTTCTGTTTAATAAAATTTATCCTTTTAACTTTCCTTCTTTCTCAAGTTAGATAAGGATTTCTTCTTAATATATTTCGTTTATATTTTATGATTCTTCTTTTAAAATGAAAATAACTCTATTAAAAAAAATAATACTTACCTAATCACAAATAAAAAAAAATTATTTTAGGATGTCATTTTCATTTTTTTCATAATTATAGCATTTTTCTCTGATCTTTAATGTGGCGTTAGAGAGTGTTTCAATTTTCTTTTCAAAAAGTGTACCACATGACATAATTTCCTATTATATTGATTGATTGAACATGTCTTTAAAGTCAATATTCTCAAAATTTGGATCCAATTCTTGTAATAATGGATAAGATAATGGAGATTGTAATATCAAGGCTTAATATGTCATCAAAATCAATTACCTTTGTACACATGCACAAACTCGGAACAATGGATCATAGCCGTGACCTGAAGGGATCATGGAAACAAACCAGATGAAAAAGAACATATTTCAGACCATCATGGATTGTTTTTATGAAGGTCCACAAAGTAGACCAAATAGTAGTGGAGCATTTCAACATTTAAGTAAGTGATTCAGGATTATGATGGCTGACGACAAAAAATGAAAATGTGATAGCACAAAGACCATCCCTAAGATCTCTTTTAGAACACGCCTGTCATCGATTGAGGAAGTATCTTGAACGAAATTTATCAAGCATCTCCGCATACTCAATTGGCGTTGCCTCGCTACAAAATACTTCATCCCAAATCTTGTGGAGATCTGTTCAGAAAATGATTCAGTATTAACAAAAGAACTAAACTTAATCCAAGGACAATTTAGATACCAGAATGCAGATCAGAAATTTACTTTAGTTTCACTCTTTTGCAACAAGGAATATAATTTTGTAGAGAACCAACAACAATGTGTATCTGATTATCCTATGAAGCACAATAGCCTTTAAATCCTCAGAAACTTTAGCTGCACAGACTCACTTGTCGATGAAAATCTTAGAGATTCTTAACCATATAAACTTCTCACCATATGTGTCCATTCTATTTATATTTCCACATAGAACACATACACATCTAAATATCTAATCAGATCCAGAATATGAGTACATTTATGCATTCATAGTTCAACAAAGATCAGCACCCTAGATGAATAGATTTTGAGATTTCCTAATATACCCAGTGGATGCTAACTCTTGCCTTCTCAATAAGGTCAGAATCATAATTTTTTACTGGACAAATTTAGAAGAGCACCCCCCTTTCCCCCTTCTCTCCTTATTCGCATGCAGGGCAAAAAAAGGAGCTCAAGCTTTTGAGGAATTTGTATCCTAAAGGTTAATGATCAGAAAGGCAGTGACTTATTATTACCCATCCATGGTCTAAGATATATCCTGCAAGATTTTACCTTTTGTAAGTCCTAGACAATGGCATAATTTGTATACATTAATATAGACTTTGGCCCCTAGCTGGAAGCCTGGAACTGACATAATTTCAGATATACCAACTCGTTTCTTGTACCTGCTGTTTCTACCGTACATTGGGGGTGGTCCAACCATGCAGGCTAACACAATGAAAAGCACTCAACCAAACCCACGTCCCCATTGTGACTCCAACAGTTTGAAGTGAGGCTCACGATGCCTTTATAAATTTGCATCCAAATAACATGTAAATCTCAACAACTTGCAATGCCTTTATACAAGACAACTTGCACTCAAATAACATGAAAGCTAAAAAGCACTGTGGGATAAAACTTGATATGCTAAAAACATAAAATAAACGACACATAATCACAGTAAATTTATTAAAAACTGTAAAAGCTTGCTCATGTATATTACCATCTCTATCTGTAGATGAAAGGCACATGATGAGCAAGTCAAATCTTGAGACATTAGTTAAATTTTCTATGTATCTGATAGCCAGATCTATTTCTTCAATGCCAAAAGTATAAAGCACAAGGGCATTAAGCACCATACAGAGCACAAACAAGAAATTACACAATCTGGAAAAAGACATTCATAGATATGTACTTACGTGAAAAAGGTGGCAACACATTTAATAATGTCAACTAGTAGGGAAGCAGACAAAGCATTATTGAATATCTGTGGCAATGCAGTTGGAGATACTGCCTAATAAAGCAAAAATAACAACTATTAGTGGCAACATCATCGAAATAACTGAAACAGGAAAGATAGCATAAAAGAAAGCATGAGTATTGTAACTAGGACAAACAGGCCAGGAAAATTTCCCGGTTGTTTTACTACATATGAATGTGAAAACCTCTGGGAGTAGTCCCTAGAATTAAAAGATCAGGTCAGCAGAAGCTAACAATCAATTAATTAGTTTACTTATTGGGGACCATCCAAAGAGGAAGTTTAGGTCTATCAGGCATTGTGTACATCAACCAACAATTAAGTCCATAGAAAGGGACTATGCCTATAAATACATATCAATCTTTCATGCTTAGCAATCTATATTGCTATTAGTGTATTTAAATGTGATAACAGAAACATGAATCTCTCTAGTACTAAATCACAAAAAAACTACCATTGCTTACCTTCAATAAACGAGCCTGTAGAGCACGGTCATCAGAGAGTCCCCGCCAAGAAGCCTGAAATTGATAAGCCGACTTTGGCGGTGTGATGGTTTTTGCAGCTTCAGTCTTGGCTCGAGAAGCTGCTTGAGAAGCAAGCTCTTGCACTGACTTCATCAGCTCTTCCTTTCCTGTTCTGTGATTTTTCTGAGAAAAGAAAATGATAGAGAGAACAGGTTAAAAGTTAATCTTCCAAAATAAAGCAAGTTTAGGAGAGCTAATGCCTGCCTAGTAAGCAATGAAAGTGGGCTGAGAAAGGGACAGGGAGGCAAGGATTAAAAGGAAATGTAGTTTATGATTAGTTAAATACTGTCACGACTCATGAGCAAATGGTAACCATTATGGCCTCTTTAGCTGACCAATCCCCCAAACCAGTGGTAATGGCATCTTTTATGATGACCCATGTTTGTGGTTCAAACCCCACCTCCCCCTCCCATACTATCTACCTATCAAAAAAAAAGAAAAAGATGCTCAAGGTGGATTTTGTTTTCAGACCGTTTAGCACTTTACTAATTAATAGGAAAATTGTCTAACTAGAATAAGAAAACTTGCACCCTCAAAGGCCAAAATAAGCAGAACTGACGCACAAAGTTGATCATCTAATTAAAAAGTGGTGAGGAAGCATATATTTCAGCAGGGATTTCATAATTAACCTTAATGCTGTTCACTTTAGAACTCAGAATAGCGACTAGATGAGAGCCATCAACTTCTTGTTCTTCTATTCTACTAATAGAATTCACACTTTTGTTATCTCTTTCCTCCGCAGATACAGATGCCCTCCCAGAAAACTGTTCAACATTGTCCTGTCAATGTAGTTTAAAAGTGACATAAAATGAGATCATACTACAAATATTATGTTTCAAAATAATGTCATACACTTTGGAAAAAAAAAATCAAGCTATAAATCAAATATATAAGAAATAAATGACACAACAAAACACACATCAAGGACCAACAAATCCTATTTTGATTATTGTCCCATCTGTTTGATACAAAAATAGAATAAAATAGGAGAAACAATTAAGTTTTAGCCAGATAGGCTTTGTAACTTCTTTTCTTAGGGTTTCCTTTTCTATATTGGTTTGGGTGGGGGGAAGGGTTAAGAATCACTCCAATGGTCTACATATTCTTAAGCAATGTTTCCATCTGAAATAATCATTTGTTTACCTTATGTCTTTCAATCACATGTGGAGCTTAACCTACAGTGCTATGACAAGAACAAAAGATAATAAATATACTGAGTTACATTTATTTATGATAGCCAACAAAAAGCCAAGAAAGGAAGCAGCAATATATTAGACTTAAAGTTATATAACCGTGAAATAATTCCATTCTGTGCTTAATGGTGTTCCTCAGAGTAAGTTTCAATTAATTTGAACATAAACGTGCTATCAAATGCAGGAAACAATCAAGTTGTGCTGGCTTCCCATTTTGCCTTATTAAATGAAACTTTTCATTCACATATTATGGCATTCAAAATTATGATTAAAGCTCTAATGGCTAATACCTTGGTGTGACCTTGAACGGCAGACACTCCTGACCTTTGAATATTATTTGGTACTGGATGAACACTATGTCCATTAACCTTGCTCCCTGAACTTACTACTTTCTGCATTCCTTGCCCAGAACTTCTTGGTGGATCCAGACACCTTCTGAAGAATCTCCTGTAAAAAGAATTAAGTTATTTTAAGCACGATAATAGAATGTCATAAAAACAAGGAGTCAAAAACTAATAGAAAAGAAATATCTAGCTGAGGATACTATTTTAGTGGAAACTATACACCATCAGCCCAGAGAACATGAGAGCAGAATAAAACATCAACTTTCATTAATAATTCTAATCCCACTTCCCTTTTCACTATCATCTCTAGATTCCATTAACATCTACTCTGCAAACAGAAGTCATTATACTGCCCAACTGTCCAACTCATTAAAAATACCTGAGACATTCATGGCAACATAAAGAGGTTGTTTCACTGCTGCTCTGCCAGTTTGGCAATTGCAAAACAAGTATGCAAAAATGTCTATAAGAGCTCAACAATAAATATAAAAACAGTTTTAAGTTGTGAAAAGGAAAAATGCAGTGAAATCAGTTTTATACCAAGGGTCACTCACCTGGAAAATGAAAATAAGGTCCCCTATTCCTAAAAAATGAACTCAAATGATTGTAATCTGACATTCAAAAATTTAATCCACTAAGATTTCAATTGTGACTCGACTATGTCCCCTACTAGTGATGTTGTTATTGCTACATTATTTGCTATTTTAAAGTGTGATCTTTTACTGTCACATCAATATTTAATGATAATGGATGCATACAGAGATTACAACTCAAGAATGCTGAAGCGTAGGACCTGTTGAGCTAAACAAACACAAAAGCCATTTAGTATTTAAACAGGTTTCAGGATACTGATTATAAACAATCCTATCTCATATTCATAATGTCCAATCTAGCAAACTGACTCAGTGTGATAATATCATCGCATCATATAATTATAACTCATAGTTCCCATCGTGCATTACATACACAAAGATTATGAGCTCTACAAGCAACTCAATAGGACATAGATGGCAATATGCTTACTTTGTCATACAATGATCTGGCCTCAGTGTACTGCTTCTTAATTTCTTGGTTGTCAGGCTCCAACCTCAGGGCAAACTCAGCATCTGCATGTAACTATATTCATTATATCAGCCAGATCAGACACACAAAAATATATCAGAAGAAAACATATACTTCATAATCTTGATGACAATATATTGTTATGGATGTACCCTCAAAGCATTCTTTATATTTCCCAAGTTCTTTTCTAGCTGTAGCTCGACGTGAGTATGCTTTTATGTAGCGATCATCTAAGTTCAAGGCCTCTGTACAATCATCCTCAGCCTCTTGGAATCTAATGAACAGGAAAATAAAAATCAAGAGAAGGAAACACATTTGTTAAGATTCATGAAGGTTTGACCATTAAGAGCATTACTCAGGCATAAGAGCAACTTAAAGCACAGGATAATAGACATATGAACACATTCAGGGTACCAAAAGTTCAAAATGTACATAATGTACACACAAGAAAACAGATTGATTTATCAACACCTTAGGCATGTTAACCTGACATGTTAGTTAAGCAAAATAATGTGTTCTGCATATTACTTGCCTTCTGATTTTGAGATAGGCCATCGCCCTATTTGCATAAGCCACTGCTGTTGGTGAAAAGGCAATGCTTCTTGAATAGCATTCGATAGCTTCCTTAAACTTCTTCTGTTTAAAATACTCATTGCCCTGTAAGATTGAAATAGATTTTATACTTAACATCATTTACAATAACATAGTTGCACGCACTTCCTGAATCATCAAAATTATTCTGAGAGGAGAATAACTTGTACCAGTTCTTTCTCTGAAGTAGCATCAGGAAAACTCTCTTCAGTCATGAGGCTAGTTGATGTAGAATCAACTCCATAGTTCCTCATGTAATCAAATTGTCCTGAATTACTTGAATAATCGACTGAGGGAGTTTTTCCAATGTTCCGAGAAGAAACCTACAAAAATTCCCATAAAAAAATCACACATGATAGTTTTGCTAAATAGCTACACATATATCCACAAACACATGTATGTCATAATATAATATAGAAATTAAAGTTTAAACTAGACCATTCAACTACATTTTCCATATTCTTAAGATTTACAGCATCTACCACAGAATTGAGAATCACCAGAGAGTTGTCTTTGTTGTCTACATTTTATCTTTACACAGGAAATCCAATCATCACATTACATTTAAACACAAATATCAAAAGTTTTTCAAAA
This sequence comes from Quercus tomentella, assembly GCA_028535165.1. Classification (NCBI taxonomy): domain Eukaryota; kingdom Viridiplantae; phylum Streptophyta; class Magnoliopsida; order Fagales; family Fagaceae; genus Quercus; species Quercus tomentella. Next base: position 3,432,963 of record JAPQVY010000089.1, read on the forward strand.
ATTTTATTTAATCTGTGATAAGTAAAGGATAAAATTTTTCAACGATACACGGGACAGATTGTCAACCTAAATAAACCATTTCTCATTAAATACCCATAAACTTCCCAAGAACATAAGATAATAAAAACAAATCCATACACCTAATTTAACTCTTAATACACCACAAATCACAACCTTAACATTGTCACCCTACAGTTCCCATTCTACACTAAACCTAAACACTAATTAAGAAAATTGCACTTTACGCTTGAATGATCATCTTTAAATTAAAAAAGAAAAATATTGATACTGACTTTTATTTTCACATATTTTAAAATCACATAAAACATGGAAACGTTCCCATTCTTTCTTTTTTTTTCTTTCTTTTTTTAAGATAAATAAATTACACACACATAGTGAGTTTTGAACCAAAGACCTCACCCTAGGGAAGGAGGTGGAATTTGAGATAAAACTAATTGGCAACACAACGAAAAGTTTCCATTCTACATTAAACCTATAAACTAGGTAAGAAAATCACACTTTTCTCTTTAATGATCATCTTCTAAGTGAAAAAAACAGCAAGTTTATTGGTACCCAGTTCTTGTTTACACATTTTAATGTGAAAAAACAAATTGAAAACTCAATTGGGTGAGAAATCAGAATAGTTACCGATTTTTCCTTCTGAGGAGCTTGAGGCTTCATCTTCTTGTCTTTGTCCTTGAGAGAAAGCTCCCAATCCTGCAAGTCATTCAAAAACCCCTGGAAATCCTGGCCCAACAAGACCATTAGACAATCCATAACTCTCTAAGAATACCCATTATGGAAAAAAAAATTTAATTAATTACCATTCAATAATTTAAGCACACATTAGCTTCTTCCCCTTCAAAGTTGAAAACTTTTCAAAACCCATTTTTAGAAGAAAGAAAAAAGAATTCAAAACCCATTTTACAAAAGATAAAAACACAAAGCATTAGCTGATTCCCATATTGAAAGAGCAAAAAAACTTCAAAGTTCAAAAACTTTCAAATTAGTTTACCCTTAAAGGGAAACAAAGAGAGAGACTTGTGAGGTTTGGATGTGAATAAAGGTGAAAGTGTGTACCATAGCTTGATCACGGCCATGCTTGCTGGGATTCCTAGACATGGGTGTTTCAGAAGAATCGGATGTAGAGAGAGAGAGAGAGATGGTTTCGGAGCTAGTGAGCACACGTCGCTTTGTTGTTGTGTTGAAGGTTCTGGAAGTGAAGGAACTTGTTTGTACTTTGAATTTTGTAATTGTTTCTTGGGATCAAAAATTAAATTTTGGGAAAGTTTCAGGGTCTATATTTGATTTTAAAAAAATTATGGTCGAAATGTAATTTAGGAAAACTTTTGGGGTGAAAGTGGAGAAATTATTAGGTACACTAGGAGGACTGCTGATGTGATCCTCCAAACCAATGAGATGATGTTATTTATGCAAATGTATGAGTGATGAGAAATTATTATTTACATTGGGAGGATTGCTAATATGGTCTTCCCTAACCAATGAGATGATGTCATCTATGCAAATATATATGTGAGTTTCCTAATCAGCATAAGGAATAAAAAATAAAAATTACATAAATAATAATATTTTATTGGTTGGGAGGTCAGGAGGACTACATCAATAGTCCTCCTAGTGGACCTAATAATTTCTCATGAGTGAGCTTCCTAATTAGTATAAGAAATAAAAAAAATAAAAATTACCAGGTGATGTCACATTTACATAAATAACAGCATTTTATTGGTTGGGAAATCAAAGAGGACCATGTCAGCAGTCCTCTCGATTGACCTAATAATTTCTTGTGAAAGTGGAAGTGGGATAAAAAAAATACCGATTGAATAATGCTTCCATAATGTGATTAGTGTAGTTCTTGAAAGGAAGAATAGAAGTAAGACCCTTTTTTATTTTAGATTTTGTTTCATTAACTCTACTTTTTCTCATAAGCTATACACACCAACCCTCATGTGAGCAAATGTGAAATTTTTTTTTAGCTGTAACTTTTATTAATCAAGGGCAGCTATGTCGGCTAAAGTTACAGCATTAAGATGTGAAGGAACATCCTTCATCCACATCAAAAACCTATTAGCATGTCTAGTAAGGTTATAAGCAATACAAGTATCAGGAAAATTACAATTAACAAAGGAATCAATAATAAATTTCACCTCCTCAATCAAATGATCATAGGAGGCAAAGGAAGCATCATTAGCATTATCATCTCCTAAAAGATTGCTATTGGGTTGAGTATGGAAAGGAATAAAATAGTCAGATTAGTCCCAACCTTTTTTGGATAGCTCCACAAAATCAAACTTTGCTAAATGTTTATCAATTTGTTTGATATGGGAATCAAACAAATTTAGAGAGATACGAGGATTAACCAAATCAAGAACAATGGTAACAAATGGTTGGTTTGAAAAATCGCTATCTATAGAAACTATTGGAATGTTTCTCCCCATATTTGGTATTTCCAAAATTGACTCAAAATTCAAATTTTATTAGTCAACTTGAACGACCACATCGGAACTAGGCTAGGCAAAGCAACCAAAGGAACACCATTTGTAGTAGTCGGCCTTGAGGGAATATCACCAATGTTATCCACCTCCATAGCCTGAATTGACACCACAGATTTCTTACCTAGATTAAAGAGAGGAGTGAGAAGAATTGCCAAAGTCCCTTTGTTATCAAAACTCCATGGTTCGTTCATCAAAACCCGCCCTGCATCATTCTCAATGTCAAAGACAAGAAGAATAAAATGGTTTCCTACATCACAGATCTTAAAATTCCAATGAGCCTTCCTAATAGGTTTATGCGTTCTGCCAAAAGCATCGACATTTAGAAACCTTCTTGTTAACAACTTGGCTATAAGAACAAACTCTAAATGAAAATTGTTTTTGTCAAGAATGACAGCCTCTTTTTCTGTGAGAGAAAACTTGTTCCAATCATGAAGAATAGACTCCATGATAAACATTAAAAAAAAGGAATAATTACACTTTGCCCACCTGTGGTTTGCCTCTAATTCTATGTGCCTACCCGTGGTTTCAATTTTGACACTTTACCCACCTGTGATTTCCTCCGTTAGTAATCCGTAACCCACCTCTGTTAAAATTAAGGATAAATAGGTATTTTTGTACAAGTTTTATGTCTCTCTCCTCCCAAAACAAAAAATAGCACAAAAATGCAAGAGAAAGAAGATCAAAAAGTGGTATTTGTTTCACTTTGCCCACCTGTGGTTTGCCTCTAATTCTATGTGCCTACCCGTGGTTTCAATTTTGACACTTTACCCACCTGTGATTTCCTCCGTTAGTAATCCGTAACCCACCTCTGTTAAAATTAAGGGTAAATAGGTATTTTTGTACAAGTTTTATGTCTCTCTCCTCCCAAAACAAAAAATAGCACAAAAATGCAAGAGAAAGAAGATCAAAAAGTGGTATTTGTTTCTCTTTCCCTTCACACAAATCTTGAACATGATGAACATACCCAGAAAAAAAAAAAAAAAAAAAAAAAAACCCCAGATCAACCTATCACTGACTTAATGAAACATCTTCAAAAAATCATTAAGCTGTAAGATTAGCATGTCACAACTCTTTAAAATCGACACATCAGATTTTAATTTTATTTTAGTTTGGTCATCTGGGTTTTTTTTTTAAATAAATAAAAAACTTAGATGTGAACCCTTTTTAAACTTGGAGGCGCTTTCGATTAAGGAGGTCTTTCGCCGGAGTGGTGGAGCTATATGGTCTAGGTAGCGCTTGAGTAGCACAATGAAGGAACTTACGTTTCAGATCTGAAACCCAATCCCTTTCCTATAGCCAACTAGTTTTAGACCTCTTGAAGGAAGGCTGTGGTCTGTGCAACAAAATTATGGGTTAATGAACAAAAGTGCAAACCTTTTGAATTTTGTTACCATGGATATAATGTTAAACCAAACGAAAAGCTTGGGAAATTTCGTTGTCTTCCCACACCACATCTAAAATTAATCTCTCCATTTTAAAGGTATGGGCTCCACTCACCTTAAAACGCATCACCAATTATTCTCACCTGCAACATCATTTTGCTTTCAAAGCAATAATCTCAGAAAACCCACCAATTTTGATACTTTTTAAAACACCAAAACAGCTTTTAGACTTTGCTTCTCCGCTGCATCCTGAAGAACAGCTTGGATTGTGGAAACTGTGTTCTTCAATTTTTCAAGCTCGTCTCGGACACCCCAGAGCAATCCAATCTCTCGGAAAATCTGGGATCCCAAATTTTTGATCATTTTCTGTGCAGCGCCATAAAGGATTGCTTCAGCCATGGCTTCGTAGTGGGTGAAAAGAACACTAGAAGAGCAAGAGAAAAGCCAGATCTTGGAGGGTTTGGAGGGGTCGGCCATGGCTGGGTTTGGGGTTTAGAGTGATCGGCCATGGCTGGGTTTGTTGTGGTGTGGTCGGCCGTGGCTGGGTTTGGGGTTTGGAGTGGTCGGCCATGGCTGGGTTTGTTGTGGTCGGCCATTTGATTTTTTTTTTTCTTTGAACAAATTAGTAACCATTGTGGTGAAAGAGAGACAACAAGGCAAATATATATTTGTGGAGGTTGATTTGAGTTTGATTTTTCTGGGTCTATGTTCTTCATGTCGTAAATTGTGTTATGCTTTGATTTTAATAAATTTCTTAGTACAGGCACAAAAAATAAGTATGAGGAAGAAGATGAAGAACTCTCTTTCTCTCATGGTTTTGCTTCATTTGATTTGTATTAGTTTTCTGGGTTTATGTTCTTCATGTTTGTGTATGTTCTTCATGTTTGTGAATGATGAGAAACCAATACTATATTTTAATCTTGTTTTTCTCTTCTTCTTTTTTTTGTTTTTCTTGTTTTGGGAGGAGAGAGACATAAAACTTGTACAAAAATACCTATTTACCCTTAATTTTAACAGAGGTGGGTTACGGATTACTAACGGAGGAAATCACAGGTGGGTAAAGTGTCAAAATTGAAACCACGGGTAGGCACATAGAATTAGAGGCAAACCACAGGTGGGTAAAGTGTAATTATCCCTAAAAAAAATAAAATAAAAAGAGAGACAAAGAAATGACCGTTTCCACGCCCCTAAAAAGAAAAAGAAAAAGAAAAAGGAAAAAAAAAAGGTGTTAAAGGAGGGAGAGAGCAAATGTGAAATTGAAGAAACAAAATTTAGAGTTGAATTAATATTTACATAAAATAAAGACTGTTGCTTATATGTTTCTAAACATATGTTTATAATTTGTATGTTTATATAAATGTTTAATTTATCTTGTTAAAAGATGGGTTTCAATTAGCTCAACTGGTAAGTTTTTTATGGTTGAATAAAAAATTGAATTACACTTTTGACCCTTAAAGTTTTTGTAATTTTAATCATGATCTCTTAAGTTTTGAGATTTTTCATTTTGGTTCACCAAATTGATTTTATTTTCAAAATGGCCATTTTTCCCATCTTCATGGTTGATCTAGACATTTCGTACCAAGAAAACAACATAATTTCTTTTGTTGTGTTTCCCCTCTCTTAATGGCAAGATTAGTCACAAGCATTGAGCAACATGTCCACTTTGTAATTCTATTACCTAATTAACTTTTAAAAAATTTGAGGTCAGCAATATATTAGATGTTTGCTTGGAAAATGGAGTGATATCCCACTTATTATCTGAGGTAATTCATGCTTCAAGGAATCCCGATCCATATTCAGAGCTCACAATTCAACAGCCATGGAATGGTTCCCACTATTGGTGCATATATAAATAGCAATGCAAAGAAAACATCAACTTTTGAAGCCACTCCATGTTGAATATGATATTAAAACCCCCTAGTCACATTAGATTTTTCCCATCAAACAAAAGGTAATCAAAACTAGCTTCTTCCTTTTTCATCTTATGTAGGAGAAGTGAATTCACTTTTTAATGTTTGTGACTAATTTGGCCGTTAAGAGATGAGAAACAAGATAGAAGAATTGATGTCGTTTTGTTGGTACTAAATGGCTAGATCAATCATGAAGACATGCAAAAGGAGCATTTCGAAAATGAAATCAATCTTTGTGAACCAAAATGAAAAATCTGAAACTTAAGAGAATATGTTGAAAATAACACAAACTTTAAGGGTCATTGTAATTTAGTCTTTTGTTTTATTTTTGAAAAATAACTTAAATATATTTTATAAACATATAAATATTAAACATATATTTATAAACATATAAGCAACAATAATTATTTTATGTAAATATTATTTCAAATCTAAATTTTGTTTCTTCAATTTCACCTTTTTTGATCAAGTGGGGGTGATGTGTTGTTGCTTATGAGAAAAATGGTCATACTTCTTTTCTTCCTTTCGAGAACTAAACCATATGGAAGCATTATTCAATTGGTATTTTTAATTCTTTCTTGATTTCTTTTTGGTAATTTTGATAGTTATAATAAGGAGGAGAGATTTGAAACTTGGATATTTTGAACACACCAGGAATGTATCAACCAATTGAGTTACAAGTCTCTTTAACAAATATCATAATAATTTAAATTCTTCAATACATTGACATCATTATGAGATGGGCATAGTCAACATATTTTACTCAAGGGACTATAATATAATATGAAAACAATACGAAATTATATATAGACACATCCATACAAATATTTATACATACAATACACCCGTATTTGTAAATTTATGCATACATGTATATGTATGTATTTGCTTGGAAAATATAATGGACAGTTTTTTTTTTAATTGAATTTATCATTTAACTTTTTAACTTTAAGTTTTAATTAAATTTTTTTCTTCCCTATAAGATCTTGTAAAACTTAATAAAATTTGTCATACATTATATATATTGAATATTTAAAAAAGAAATTTAATTCCAAATTTGAATTCTGATTGCACATTTGCATTTTTTAAACTTAAAGTGATATTTTTATACATTTATTCTAATTTTATGTAATAAGTTTTTGTTTTTGGTGAGAGTTTTAACCTCACGATTAATTTTTTGCTACTTGTACACTAATTATTTTTATTTTGTTTCTATAAAAGTTTTAATATCATTATTTGTAATAAGTTTGCTTCTACGATTTTTTTTTAGGAAAGTTTAAAGCTTGATTATGTGTATTTAGGGTGTGTTTGTTTGGAGGTGAAATAGGGTGGATGGAAAACTTTTGAGAGAAAATGGGAAAGAAATTTTTTTTGGTGGGTGTTTGGTTAGAGGGAGGGGAGGGAAAAAAATTGGTGGGGCTTGGGTGTTTTCTCCCCAGGCCCACCAAAATATTTTCTCTCCAAAATGGAGAGAAAACTGAGTGGGAGGAATTTAATAGGTAAATGACGAAAATGCCCATGTACACTTGCACAAGGGCTTGTCCAATCCGTTGCTCCCTCTTTTTTTTTTTGGTTTGGTCTAGTTTGTGCGTTGCTCTTCCTTCTTCTTCTTTTTTTTTCTTTTTTTTTTCTTCTAGTTTGGACGTTGCCTCTTACTCTCTTTTTTTTTCCTGGGCATGCTTCTTCCAGTTGCTCTTCTCTTTTTTTCTTTTTTTTTCTCTTTTGCTTTCTTTTGTGATTTTTTGTTTTTGTTTTTATTATTTTTAGACGTGATTTTTTTTTTCTAGATATGATTTTTATATCCTAATAAATTTGGGTGATTGCTTTTTTTTGTTAATTTTTTTTGTTTTAATAGGACATTATTTTTAACAAGGGTACATGAGTAAATTTATACAAACACATTTTTTTCCATCCCTCTACTTTTTCACTCCCAACCAAACAAAAAGGAGAGAAATTAAAATTTTTTCTATTCTCTCACTTTTCCACCCTCTCACCATTTTTTATCCTCCCACTTTTCCACTCCTCCAACCAAATAGACCCTTAGGATTACATCCATAGATTGGCTCCTGTACGCCTTAATTCAGAAATTTCAATTGCAACATTTTGACTTTATAAAGATTGCGCTAAAACAAATTGATTAGACATTAGAGTTTTGTCCCAAAATAGGGTTTAGGGTTTTATTGTAGTCAAAACTTTGGGGGACAAAATGTAGAAAGTGAAAATTTTGTGAGACAAAATTGTGACACAAGCCAATTGCTAAGAGGCAAATACTTTGTCCACATAAATTCTGAAGCATCTTAAAGATATATATTTTTTTCATTTGTTCTAAATTGAGTTTGAATGGCTTATGGCTACAAGCAAGGGCAATCATGATCAAGGTTTTGAAACCCGGACCGGACCGTACGGTCCGACCGGGAAAACCGCGAACCTCTCAGTTTTGTGGTTTTTTTAGCTTCAAGAACCGCTTTTCGGAAAAAAGCAAGGACCCGTGCGAACCGTGGTTGGACCGTACGGTTCTGAGAACCGTGGCCGGTTTTTGAGGTTCGAACGGTTTCTTTTTGTTTCAGCTTTTCCGGTGAATTTTGGCAAATACACCAGTATGAAGTTATGATCAGATCTAGAAGAAATGAAAAAGAAATGAAAGAACACGAAGAAGACAAAGATCAGAAGAGAGGAAAGGAAAGGAAAAGTAAAAACCCAAATGTCTCTCATGGTTGCTGTGCACACCAGCCCCAATCGCGCTGCCAGTTGCCATGTTGCCTCCATGCCTCGAGTAGCAGTAGCCATAGCCACAGCCAAAATCAATAGAACAAGCCCATTCACAAACGTATGTCTCTGAGTCTCTCTATTTGTTGTACTCTACAACTTTACCAGTTTAAGTTTGCAATAGTGACCCTAAAAAAAAAAGTTTGCAATAGTAGTGTTAAACGAAAGGTCTAGATGTGTGCATTGTGATTTGTGTTGCATTGTGATATGTGCTAAACGAAAGGTCTGGATTTGTGCTACAGTGTGAGTGGCTTGAGGATTTGTGCCGTGTAATATTTTAAGTTTAAATCTATTATATACGTTTGGATTTGTGCTGATAGTGCTATGTGAGTTATAGATTTAATTGTGTTGATTTTTATTTTTATTTTTATTTTATTTAGGCTAAATTAATAGTGTGGAACTGTAGATATAAAAGTGATGCTTCTTTCCTATATGTATGTACTTGTTAATAATAGACTATTTGAAAAATTAAGCTCAAAATCAATTATAAAAATTTGCAACACAATTACACAAATACCATTTTATATTTTTTTTTATTCTAATTATTATATTATTAGATATTATCACAAATTTAACTAATCAACATAAAAAATACTAGGATTTAATATTTCTTAAAGTTATGATATAGAAAATACATTTGAAAGATAGATCTCTTTGTTTCTATAAAGGAATAATAGATCTCTATATTTAATTGCACTATTTTAGTTAATTTTTTTAATATTTGTACTATTAATATAATTATTTATATTTTAAATAATTATTAAATTAATTATGACGTCATCACGGTTCGACCCCGGTTCAACCTCGGTTCGACCTCAAAAACCTTGAACCTCTCTCTTTTACGGTTCAATGAACGGTCCGGGTTTCAAAACCTTGATCATGATTCAAATAGCAACAACAAAAGGCAGTTAGTTATGTTAGTAGAAGCTGTACTTGATAGGAGTTGGACACTTGGCAGTGATCTAGAAGGCTGCAAGGTCAAAACAGTTAGTATAAGTACTTGAATATCAATCATTGTAATTTGTTTTGTTGATTGAATAAGAAATTAGCCTTGTTGATTGAATAAGAAATTAGCCTTTTGTATGCTTTCTTGGAACTATGTGTTTGTTCTTGTAGAGGTATGTCTATCCACCTATTAGTTATTTTAAGCAGCTCACCATTCCCTAATTCAATTCCAAACCAGATTCGACAGCTCAACATATTCCCTGCATCAGTTTGGTGTCAACTTAAACTCAAGAGAGCTAGTGACCACAACGAGTTTGTTTGGTTGTTTGGGTGGCCGTTGGTTGCTAGGTTTGAGTGATCGGATGAGATGGCGACGAAGCTGGGTTTTGGTGGTCGTGGGTTGGCTAGTAGTCTTGGAAAATGAAACATGCTCCTCTTTTTGGACTTTGAATCCTGCCAAAATGAAAATGATATTGATTTCTTAGTGGGGCTACCAAACCCAAATCAAGCCCGCCACTCACTTTAATTGTTTTTTTTAATAAAAAAAATTGTTAATTATAAATTGAAAGGAAAAAAATTCAACTAAATCAATTTGAAACTATATTCATTTTCCAATTTGAAAATTTTATTTGAGTTCTTTAAAAATGGATTTACAAAAATGAAAGTCGTTTCAAGTTAAATAATATACATAGATAGTCTTATAAATAAAATCATCATGTAGTAAGTTGAAGAGGATTCCTCCAAATCAATTTGAAGCTAAACTCTATCTTTATAAATTTCATTTTCATCCTTAAAATTTCAATCTTTTAACTTGCATCTGTTTTCAATATGATGTATACATAAGTATATAAAGATAGGTTGTAATAGTGTATAAGTTTAGAGAATATATTATTTGGATAAAATGATAAGTGAAAATTAAAGTCAGGGTTTTTCGATCGATCAAAAATCTTGTTCATTCGATCGAATTGATGATGGAATTATTTATAGACAATCTGCCTCTCTCAATTCCTGTTCGATCAATTGAAAAACGAGGAAAAAAAAAAAAGTTTTCTACAGAATTTTCTTGTAACTGTTTTGAACTTCTTAAAAAGGTTTTAATACCTTGTGAACGTTTTATGAAACATTGTAACTCTCCATTGATACCTATTGAAGGATAATAACTTTTTAGGTATAAATAGTGGTTCTTATTCACTTGGTAACTAACTTCTTATTCTCTTTCAAATTTGTAGTAGCCCTCTAGCAACTCTCGTACGAGAACAAATATTGTCTAAAGATAGCATTTAATTGTGCCTCCAAGTCAATCATATTTTCTATTTGCTTGTTATGTTCATTTTGTTCTTTCCCTGTTACTCCTGGAGTTTATAATCCCCAACACAATATAGTACCATCCATGGACGGTGCTAATAAAGGATCTAACTGCAATTATGAAATTCATTCCATGTTTTAACGTATGCCGAAAGACGAGATCCTGTGTATAGGTCCAATTTATTCCCTCGGATGAAATTATCTTTATAATATGATTAAGCATAAATAGAGAAGTGAAAGGGGTTACTAAAATGAAACAAGAAAGAAGTACTTGTTCAGGGGTTCATGGGGCTAGGTCCAGATGACTACCAAATTTTCATTTCGTCATTTGCGGATGATATAATTCTAAACCAGTGAATGTGCATAAAAACAAAACACTCTTATAGCAAGGACTCAGTGGAAGTGCTAAGTAAAATATTTCTTGAAACTGAAACTAATCAAGACTACCGACTAGACATCTATCTAAATCATAATATGGAGCAACCTACAAAACCATTATCACTGAAAAACCAAAAAACCATTATCACTGAAAAACCAAAAAGTGAACAACTTGAAGAAGCTAAAGCAACATCTGAGAACTTAAATCCACTAACAACGTGAAACTGGCAGCAATGAAGGTCACATTTCAAACAATAATATTGAAACAACCAATATTCCTTTGAGAAAATCATAAAAACACGAGCTCAAATCTGACTAAATCACAGAGCACATTTATTTATGGAAAACACTGTTCATAACCAAATAGAATTGGCAGAAACTTCAAACCATGACAGGAGTACCAAAACAACCATTAAAAAGTCAACCAGAGAACTAAAGGGTTTATCATCCCCAAACATCAAACTGATAAACATAACTGTATATTAAATCTTCAGATTGTAACCCGACTTGATCGTACCAATGTTGAACCAACTAAACATGACCACCACGGAGGCGGAGAACAAGATGCAGGGTGCTCTCTTTCTGGATATTGTAGTCTGCAAGTGTTCGACCATCCTCAAGCTGCTTTCCCGCAAAGATGAGCCTCTGCTGATCAGGTGGGATCCCCTCCTTGTCCTGAATCTTTGCCTTCACATTGTCGATGGTATCAGAACTCTCCACCTCAAGTGTGATTGTCTTGCCTGTCAGTGTCTTCACAAAGATCTGCATACCACCACGAAGGCGGAGAACAAGATGGAGTGTTGATTCCTTCTGAATATTGTAATCAGCCAGAGTGCGACCATCCTCAAGTTGTTTTCCAGCAAAGATGAGCCTCTGCTGATCCGGAGGAATCCCTTCCTTATCTTGAATCTTTGCTTTAACATTATCTATGGTATCAGAGCTCTCCACCTCAAGGGTGATGGTCTTCCCAGTCAGAGTCTTAACAAAAATCTGCATTCCTCCGCGAAGCCTGAGAACCAAATGAAGAGTAGACTCTTTCTGAATGTTATAGTCAGCCAAAGTCCTGCCATCTTCAAGCTGTTTTCCAGCGAATATCAGCCTCTGTTGGTCTGGTGGAATACCTTCTTTATCCTGAATTTTTGCCTTAACATTGTCAATAGTATCAGAGCTCTCAACCTCAAGAGTAATAGTCTTGCCAGTAAGGGTCTTTACAAAGATTTGCATTCCACCACGGAGGCGGAGGACCAAATGCAAGGTGGACTCTTTCTGGATGTTGTAGTCGGCCAATGTCCGACCATCCTCAAGCTGCTTTCCAGCAAAGATCAGCCTCTGCTGATCTGGAGGGATACCCTCCTTGTCTTGTATCTTCGCTTTGACATTATCAATTGTGTCCGAGCTTTCAACTTCCAAAGTGATGGTCTTTCCTGTAAGAGTTTTAACAAAGATCTGCATACCACCCCTGAGGCGGAGAACAAGGTGGAGTGTAGATTCCTTCTGAATGTTGTAATCGGCCAAAGTTCGGCCATCCTCAAGCTGCTTTCCAGCGAAAATCAGCCTCTGCTGATCTGGGGGAATTCCTTCTTTGTCCTGAATTTTAGCCTTCACATTATCTACTGTATCAGAACTCTCAACTTCAAGAGTAATGGTCTTTCCGGTGAGTGTCTTGACGAAAATCTGCATCCCACCTCTCAAACGAAGAACTAAGTGGAGGGTGGATTCTTTCTGGATGTTGTAATCAGCCAAAGTACGACCATCCTCCAACTGTTTGCCAGCAAAGATCAGCCTCTGCTGGTCTGGTGGGATTCCCTCCTTGTCCTGTATTTTTGCTTTGACATTATCGATTGTATCAGAGCTCTCGACCTCGAGAGTTATGGTCTTTCCAGTGAGAGTTTTGACAAAGATCTGCATCTGCAGATAATTACACATACAAAGAACAATCAGAATCCACTAGAAAATAAAATAAACCAACATAAAGAATACAATAACAGGTATACATTGACATGCTCAAGCATTAAAAAAAAAAGCAAAAAGAAGCAAGAAATCTCATAAGATACTAACACAGCCAGAAGCTAATGACTAAATTAACATAATTAATGTCCACTGCAGGTAATAAATGAATTGACTGTATAAAAAAATTTATTGAAACAAAACAATTCATCAATTAAGTTAACAAAAACAACAATTCATGGCACCATATCAATCATCAAATTCAAGACAGTCAAAATACTCAAATTAATTGGTAACATTTACCTAGCAAAGAATTAGACCTTTGGGGCAAAAGAACATTATTTAACCCACAAGAAAAACTTAGTGGGAAGATAAATACACTAGCCTAAACCTCAAATTATTTGTTGATTAGGGGTATGAACTTTCTTCATTACTTAGTTTTCTGGATCATTCTGGAATTTTATGTATGACAGAAAATCAGAGTAATTGATCAGTAAATTATTTAATTCATAGAAAAAAAAAATACAAACAAGGAGATTATTAAAAACTGTCATCTAAAATCTAAAAACACATAAAATTAGGCAAATCTGATTGAAAATTAGAGCCATCATACAGTAAATCTTGGAATTCATACAAAATAACAAAGAAACCAAATGAACAGGTAATGCACAAGCTTGGACTAAAAGCCCACAATCAAATAATATGCAAAATCTAACCGAGAGAATCAGAGAACATATGCAGTAAAAATAGTGAAAGAATTATATACCTATAAAAACATGAGCTGAACACAAGAATGACATAGAATTACACTGACCCAATTGAAAATCAGAGCCATCAAGCAGTATATCATGAAGATCAGAACCCACCCGAAAAGATATAATCTTTAAAATCACACAGAATTTTTTAATTATTTTTTATAAATTTTTTATAAGTTAAATTATTTGGATTTGATATAAATATTGAAAATAAATATAGTTGCATCAGTGTTCTCCCAAAGCAGAAAGAGGAGTTTTGAGAGATAGCTTTATGAAAAATCAACACGATCAATATTGCTTCAAGGGAACGAGTCATGAGGGAATGGGTAAATCCACAATAACCAGTGAATGAAGCATCTTAGAATCACACAGAATTACACAGATCCGATTGAAAATTAGAACAATCAAACAGTATATCATCAAAATACATGCTGGAAATACGAATACCACATAAGCCAAACAAAAAGATCACAAAATCATAAAAAGAGTGATATAAACCCTAAAATCAAATAGAAATACGCGAATCCAATCCAAAATCAGAGCAATCAAAGAGTGAATCCCCAAAATTCATACAAGAAACCAGCATAAATATCATCAATCCATAAAAGGCGCGATCTTAACCCTAAAAATACATGGAAATAAAGCAGATCCGATCGAAAATCAGAGCAAACAAACAGTAAATCACCGAAATTCAAACGAAAACGGACCACATAAAGGCGTGAGATTAACCCTAAATAAACGAGATTCATAAAAAAAACGCATAGAATTACAGGAATTCCGATCAAGAATCAGAGCAATTGAGAGAACGAAAATAGTTTAGAGAGAGAGAGAGAGAGTTACCTTGAAGATCAGAGAAGCGAGAAACGAATTCCGAAGAAGAGCTGAGAGAGGAAATTGAAAACCCTAGCTGAGTTCTGGCAAAGAGAGAGAGAGAGTTGAGAGAGAACGAAATTTATAGGAGAGATTGATGGGGGCTATTTATAGGTGAAAGAAATACTATTATATGAGTGGTGGATTGGGGTTAGGATAGGATCGAGTTGGGTAGCGAGTTGAGTTTTTTTAAACCATTTAGACTCGATCCAATCTTGTTATAGTCTAAATTTTCAACCAACCCACTATTTTTGGAGGTTGATGAGTTAACGATGGTTTGGAAATTTTCCGACTTGCCTACAATAGATTGGTTAAAATTTTTAAGATTAACTCGTCCAATACAATCCGCTTACACTCCTATTAATTGTGGTGTGTATCTAATCCATCAATTCAACAAAATCAACCTAAGGCATGGATCGGATGGTGGGTTACGGTTAGGTTAGGTTTGATTTTTTTTTTTTTTTAGTCTTGGTTTATAACCCGTCTAATCCAACCTAAAATATATATTGGGTTTAAGTTATATATAGTTTTGGTGTAAATTTTACCTTATTAAAAAGTTAGAATATCGATTAGGTATAATAGGTGAATTGTAATAATTTATTATAAAAAAAATGGCCTAAATCCCCTCCCCCTAAATTTTATCCTATTAAAAATTTAGAATATTATTTAGGCATATTAAGATGAATTGTAATAATTTATTATTAAAAAAATGATCTAATAGTTTATGCCCCCCCCTTTCCACCCCTCCCATTTTTCTTACAAGAGATGAAAACATTTGATTTGAACCTGACCCAACACAATTCATATGGGTTGTGTTAGGTTAGATTCTTGTAGTGGGCCTTTTTGTTATATCGGGCGGCCTCCTGTGGTACTTGGCCCAAATATTCTGAGTAAAGGAGTTGAGACTAGTCCAATTGCAACTCAATTTAGTTCGGCTCGTGCGCAAACTATGCCTTATTTGCCAGGAGCATGCTTATGGCAGGCAGGGCTGTTCTAGATGAGTTGTGGCAGGCAAACATGATAATAATAAAACAAAAAGAGAGTACTTCGGCTTCTTAATTAAAGTGAACAAATAATCCCTAATTAAGAAAAATAATCACAATAACAACAATTACTTTTATAAAGAAAGTAAGGGAATAAGTGGGTAGCATATGGGTTAATCAAAAGAAGAAAGAAATCAGATCAAATCTGATCCGCAGGACCAAAACTAGAGAGGGAAGAACGTTTCTTCTCAACGCGAATAATCTCCCGAGGAAATCCTGCCGTGGAAATTAATCACTTTGAGGGAAACGGACCTGAATGGTTGGTGCCCAAGAGAATTCCTTGCTTTTGGTAGAGAGCAGGACTTTGAGAGGGAGAGAGGGAATCAACCTATTGGTGCATGCCTACCAGTCTAACTCTCTATTTTTTCTTTTTTTCCTTTTTTAATTTCCTTCTTTATCTTTCCTTTCTTTCCTCCACGCTTGTTTTCTATTTCGTGATTTTCCTTAGAGGTAGACATGGCAAAACGGGTCAAACCCGTTTGACCCGACCCGTTTGACCCGCAACCCGTTTGACTCGTAACCCGATTGACCCGTTTAAAAATGACCCGTTTTGACCCGTGACACGTTTTGACCCGCGACCCGATTGACCCGACCCGAACCCGACCCGCCCGTTTTGCCACGTCTACCAACGTTGAGTAGATTGAGATTGAGGTGTAATTTTTATAAAATAGTTACTTATTCTTTTTTACTTAATATGTTATGTACTCCATTATAATTTGTCATTCTTTACTTGCCACCTTCATTTTCTCTTCCTACTTTAAATAGATCGAAGATTATACCAAGATTAGTTTCTAGAAAGCTGGAACAAGAGTTGCACCAAATTTGGGTATCAATTCAAGTGTTTAGTGGTAATTGGTAACAATATCACTAGTGAGAATCTAATCACAATTAAGGAACTCATAAACAATTGACAGATTGCATCTATTTCAAAAAAAAAAAAAAATTTGTTTGAAAAATACGGGTCAACTCGACCCGACTCAACCCGCGACCCGTTTGACCCGCAACCCGATTGACCCGTTTTAAAAATGACCCGTTTTGACCCGTGACCCGTTTGACCCGCAAACCCGATTGACCCGCCCCGCCCTGCTCCGCCCGTTTTGCCACGTCTACTTAGAGGTTCTTGTTATTGTGATTGTGTTGTCCCCTATGCACGGCAAAGGCCTCCTTTTATAGTGCTTGCCGTAATCGGGTTTTACTATTTTAGCCCTTAACCACCTTTATCTGGTCTAGGTGTACTTGCCGACTACCACTAGTCCGTCTGTGTGCCACTCCCTATAACCAGACAAAGAAAGCTATTTTGTTTGTTAGTCTGCCGTGGCACCCTTTCCTGCTACGGTGTGGGTGCTCTCTCTCCCTATCCTTCACGGCATGCACCTAGTGGTTCCAACTCAGCCTTACTTCTTTTGGGTGGTATGTCATCCCAGTAGGACACTTCCCCCAAAAGAGCCTGAGTAGGAACCTCAGAATAGGTTTTTCCCCTCTTCCCACCGCCAAACCATGCCCTCTTACCTTTGACCCATGACCTCACCATGTCCCGTATTGGCTGGGTACAGGTTGGTGATGTCTGGGCCTTGCGCGTGCCTCCTTTCCATGTGTGTCCAAAATCTGCCTGCTGCTCATGCGTTCGTCGTGGTCTGGAGGCTTGCCTGCACAGTCTGTCGTCCGTTCTTGACCTTTTATGTGAGCTGCTTTCTGATTTCCCACTCCCCTTAGGGGCTGGGCTTTACTTGATGTTGGGCTTTGCCTTCTTTCAGTCTACTCTTTGATTGCTATCATTTCCTGCCACATCACTCTGTCATTCCTACTATGACATTTATTTGACACAATCCTGCTGGACCCTTTTGGGCCTGCCGTTTATTCTTTCCCCAGTGGCTTAGTATGACCATTAGTTTTTTATTACATTACTTGCGGGCTCTTGTGTCCCATTTGTTTTCTTTTGGTCATCATTGGCCCATTTTCTTTTCTTGGGATTCCTTGGCCATTTTCCTAACTCTGTATTTTCATGGGCTTTTACTAACTTTATTGGGCTTCCCCAACCCAATTACTTTATCCTCATCCTTGGGGTTCATGGGCTTGCCATCAACCCCTTACTTTCTTTGCTTTCATTACTTCAGGCTTACTGTGGCCCATTATCACTTTTCCACATCATATACTGCCCATGGGTTTGCTATTTCTCTCTTTCCGGGCTCCTTTAAGCTCATTTGCCTCCTCAAGGCCCATTTGCCTCCTCAAGGCCCATTTGTTTATTTCATGAACCTGTGATCCATTATTCCTGCCGCTTAGACTTAATGGTTTTTCTATCTATTTGCCAACTCCTTTCTACCCGTGTTGCTGGGCTTCTTCTTTCCTTTTGACTTCCAAAATGACCATCAACAATTCTATACTTGACAAAGTTTGGTTAGATTGAAAAATTTTTCTAATCCAACCCATGCACACTCCAAGTAGTGGAAAGTTGAGACAACTTTTTACATGGAAGTGGAGCCACTACTATTTTTACTACCATTCACAATCAACCAATAATAATAATAATAAAAAAATCATTGAGTATTGCTAAATACATAACAATTTTTCACGAGCGTTGAATTTACATGTTTTTATTGTTTCTTGTCTTAACCCACCACTTACATCACTTTATTATTTATTAATCACAACTCATCACATTGGTAATTAGGAAAATATTTTGTCAAAAATGTCGTAACTCTAAACTTATTGTAGAAGGTGAGGCAAGGAATACGACCATTACTTTACTCTGGACATAAGAAAAGAGGGAAAAATCCAAAACATTGTCCTATAATTTTAAATCTATGATAAATAAACTCTTATGCTTTTAATTGTGTCAATTTAAACCTTGTACTTTCATTATCCAGATAATTAAAACCCTTTTTTTCACTTTGTTAAATTTTGAGAGAGAAATCAAACATCAATATACTCCAAAGAGAAGCACTAATATTCATCATATAGAATAAAGGTGGAACTTTACCAAATAAAAAAAGAAAAAGAAAAAGGAAATGTATCATTCTATTTTTCTTTAACTGAATTCACCATTGCCATTCTTCTTTAAAAAATAAAAAAATAAAAAAAAAAAAAAAAAAAAAAAACAAAACAAAACAAAACTTTGGCATTCTATTTATCTTTCAATGAATTCAACATAAAACAACATTGTTGTCTTTATAATTCAAAAAAAATGTGTCATTTTTTTTATGTATATTGGTGCCAAATTTCGTGTTATTAAGAACGTTTAAGAGTGGTATTGTCACAAGTATAGGGTTTAATTAAGGGTTTTGATGGTCATACTCACACTGATAGAAGTGTAGTTTTAAATTAGGACAATTATAAATTATAGGGTTCAATTTGACACAAGTATAAAACTATAGGACTTTTTTTCAAGAATACATATGTGGGAGACGAGTCTTCCCCAAGAAGGTATTATTCGCTTTGGGATGGACAGGGTCGACCCTTGCTTCCACCCAATGTGGGATTGAGCAAATTCGTGCGGGTGGAAGCAAGGGTTGACCCTGTCCATCCCAAAGTGAACAATACCTTCTTGGGGAAAACTCGTCTCCCACAATATATTATAATTTTTTTTTTAGAAGACAATATATTATAATTTATTGTGTAATAATTCAAACTAAAGTAGTGTTAACAAAAAAAAGTTACATTTTTAAATAACAATAATGACAAATATTTAAATAACACTAAATTAAATTTGGTAAAGAAAATTTCTTAATTTGTTTAGTGTTGGTAAAGGCGGCAATGTTTGACATGACCAACAAACACAGGCCACATGACACTATTTTTTGTGGGTTAATGTTTGGCATAAATGAATTTAGGGTAAAATACTATTTTAGTCCCTAAATATTAGCAAAACTTTGTTTTTCATCACTAAATTTTAAAAAATTCTTTTTATTCTTTACAAACTTTGTAAATAGTATTTTTAATAGTATAGAGAAAAAAATAGAGATGAAAAAAGAATATTTTTCAACAATTTAGAAATGAAAAACAAACTTCGATAAAGTTTAAGGACAAAAGGTAAAACATTTTCAATAGTCTAGAGATAAAAAATAAACTTTTCAATAATTTTATGATGGAAAAAAAAAAAAAAAAAAAACCTTTTAAATTTTAGGGATAAAAACAAACTTTTAGTAAAGTTTAGGGATCAAAATAATATTTTATCCATGAATATCAAAATGGGTCAACATACTTTAACATGATTAATAATAAATATATTAATTTCTTGTTGACCTACTTGACTCGCATCAATGCGAAATGACTCTTTATTATTTGTATCAAGATAGATTGACCCATTTTTTGAAAACTCTTTAGATACTTATTTTTAAGAAAATAAATCTAATCCTATTTTGCTTTCAATACAAATGAAGCTCATTAAGCAAATATAATTTCTATCAAATTTGACAAAATAAAAATAAAAATTAGTTTCTATGAGAAATTAATAAAGTCCGGTTTGTTAAAGGAACAGATATCATATTAGACAAGGACAAATATCATATCCTACAACAAAAATAATGAAGACAAAAGGGGAAGAAAGGAAGATAAAATCAAGCAAAATAGTTTTTACTTCTAGATAATTGGGCTGTTACTAAGCAAACCACAACAGCTCCTAGTACAAGAAATTGATTTGATTGACAGATCTGCATTAAACAAATATATAATCCACAGTAACACAAACTTCTAGTAGTAATGTAGGTTTAGCCACAAAATTATATAAGCCAAGTTCACCATTTTAACAGGTTGCTACAAGTGGCATCCCTTAATTAAATTGCCTGTAGTATTGGAGGCTGCACAAGAGGAGCTTCAACACTAGATGGGGCAATGTTCTTGAGAGGTCCATGAAGAGTAGCAAGCACGCAAACAGACACACACAGAGGGAGAGAGAGGGAGAAGATCTGGTATTCATTCATTTAACTTGGAATTCATTTATTTTTCTCTCATTCTTTGAACTGCCATTCCCTACGGCACATTGGGCAATGTGCTTGTGAGGTCTGTGAATTCACCCATTTCAAGATGCAATGAAGATGGAACGCATGGTTGCATGCACCCCAAACTGCAAGATAATACTAAACATCAATACTTACTCTCATAAAATTTCCCAAACTACTACCGAAGGCAGAAGTCAATTCTTTCTTCTTCTTCTTTTTAATTGTGATCGGTAAAAAGAATTTATTCAAAAAGGTACGCAACCTTTTTTTTTTTCCCCCTTTTTTGGGGAGGGGAGAAGGGGAGTTGTGTTTGGGGCACTGAATGTTAAAAATACTATAAACTGTTGGGAGAAGGAGTATAAGATTTAACTTTCTGAGATGACATATTTTCAGAGATCCAGCAACAAAAGCATGTGGAGAAAAGGCATGGAAAGAAACAACCTCAGTGTAAAATGCTTTTTTAAACTACAATATATGCAAATCTAGATAAACAAAGATACTACAATCACATGGCTAGTATATACATATAAGAAGATGTCAATTTCTATATGCAATTGTCTCATCCCTTAGATGCAATTCAAAATAATTCAATTAATACTGTCAGCTACGGTTTTTTTTCTTTCTTTCTCCCCCTACCTTTGTTCCTCCCTCTCTGTTAGTACACAACAGTAGCACTGCTCTTGTACTGGTCAAACATCCCAGAACCATAGTTAAAAACATAAGGCATTGCAGCAATCAGCATAGGATTTAAGCTACATTAAGGGCATGCCATAAAAGGAAAAAAATAAAAGGTTGACATGTTGAAAGTATAAACTGATTTTACTTAGAGAGAGAGAGAGAGAGAGAGAGAGAGAGAGAGAGAGACTCATTTGAGGAATTCCTTAAGTTAGGAAATTAAAAAACGGAAGACAAAATGGCAAAACATGTAAACAAACTGAAATTGCATCAAAGATAATGTATGTTACTTACTTAATGGGCAATCATCCCCAGGAAGCTTACAATCAGGACAACAACCATCAAATGCCATCCTACAGATGCCACACGTTTCATCCTGGGCATCCCAAGTCCATGAAGCAACACCATGCCACCTATTATTAACACAAGGGAAAAAATTATGGCTCTGCAGCAACACATTATAAACAATATCTACAGTACTATATGTGCTAAGGAGTTCCAATCATGACTTATCAAAAAAAAAAAAAGGAGTTCCAATCATGAGAATGTCTTGATAAAAAATAAATCTTCATCCAATCTGAGAAATTTTAAAGTACACTAATCACATATACACATAAAGGTCATATATCACATGATTAATTATAAGTTCATCAGTGAAAATAAAAGATATACAAGAGATAAAGAGAACATACTCTGTTTGAAAGCCCGGCAAATATTCACAAAGAGAATTGAATCAAGGAAAAACTGTTTCCATAAATGGCCCAAACAAGAATTTACAACTAACTTAAGAACAAAATCAATTTGTAAGAGGAAAAGGCACAATATCATGGCAAGGATACGTAAGAGCTTGACTTTCATCCTCCTCTCCTGCAAAACCAGAAACCAATTTTTTCAGAACAGTTAATATGAACAATATAATCACATACGGCCACACACTTTAAAAATACATAAAACCCTCTCAAAAAAAAAAAAAAAAGATATGAAAAATATCTACCACATATGTGGCAGAGGAATACTAGGATTCGTGATGGTCAAGTCAAAATAAAGGAGAGCCTTCATTGAATGATTAGAGAAAATGTTAGAACCAGGGATGGTTTAGTACTTCAGATACTGACATAACTCCACTTTCAACTGGGAAATAGCCTGTTAAACTTAGGAGGCTTCCTTTACACAATCATTTTCATAGATGATTGGGTAGCAAGCACTACCAGTAGTCCCTGCAAGAACATGAACCATCATGGAAATGATGGAACCGATTGGTATCTCTCACAATGATTTCTCTGTCCACCAACTTCGACACAAACTTGATTGCTGAATGACAATCACCACAAACTCTAATATTTTTCTTGATTCGTATAGGAGAACCTGGAGGAGTTTTGAGAAGGGCAAATGCTAGAGCAAGCTTCTCACTATGGTACTGCAACTTTACTTCCCTCTCGTGCTGATCCACAAACAAAAGCACATGGCTAGTGTCTGGGACATATCCAATCTCCTTGATCTTCCCACTGATCTCTTCCCATTTCCTATAGATACCCTCTCTTTGTGGGTGGGCATCATCATTTGCCACAAACAAATGGACTGCATTCTCAATCTCCACCCAACTACAAGCAGGCTCCTTCTTCACCCCGCTCTCTTTCATCATCCTTCTCACTTTCGCGACATCACCCCATCTTCCAGCAGAGGCATAGATATTAGAGAGCAACACATGGGGCCCTGAATCATATGGATCAAGCTCAAAAACATGTTCAGCAGCATAAGCACCTAACTCCATATTCTTATGCATCCTACAAGCACCAAGTAAGGCTTTCCAAACTGCTGCTGTGGGTTCAATAGGCATTTCTCTTATGAATTTCAAGGCTCGATCAAGAAGACCAGCTCGACCAAGAAGATCAACAATTGTCACGTAATGTGAAACTCGTGGTTCAATCATGTGCTTCTTCATCAATTCAAAATAATATAGTCCTTCATCTAAAAGCCCGGCATGGCTACAAGCAGAAAGAACACAAAGGAAGGTTACGTGATTAGGTTCAATTCCTATCCTTAACATTTCTTCAAACCATTGCACACTTTCCTTCCCGAGCCCATGTTGTGCATATCCAGTGAGCATTGAATTCCAAGAAACCAACTCTTGTTTCACCAATCTATCAAACACCTTTTTTGCATCCTCAATGCTTCCTGATTTTGCGTACATGTAAAGAAGAGTGTTTCCTACAAAAGAAACAAGCTTACCCCCTGATTTTATCACATGTGCATGAATCCATTTGCCTTGCTCTAGAGATCCAGTGCTTGCACAAACGCTAAACACACTCGAATAGGTGAAATGAGTTGGTTTAAAATCTGCTCTCTGCATCTCCCGAAACATACTTAAAGCATGCTCTCCTTCACCCTTCCTAGCATGCCCAGCAATCAAAGCATTCCACGATACCTCGTTCTTGCTTACCAACCCATCAAAGACTACTCGGGCTTCATTTATTAGATTAAATCTAGCATACATGTCCACAAGAGAACTCCCCACATAAACATTGGAATCATAACCATACTTTAAACAAAAGGCATGAACTTGTCGACCATGTTTATCATTAGGCCTGGCCCCAGAAGCCTTTAACAAGCTAGACAAAGTGAATTGATTTGGTTGCAAACCAAAGTGAAGCATCTGAGGAAACAAAACAAGTGCATCCTCAGCGTGATCATTCTGAGAATAGCCAGAAATCAAGGCAGTCCAAGTGACCATGTCTTTACTAGGCATTTCGTCAAACAGTTTACGAGCATCATCCAAAGCACCACACTTGGCATACATGTTGAGAATGGTATTATGAATAACGAGGTCATCCTTGAACTGGGAATGTACAATGTGGGAGTGCACAGCTCTTCCTTCTTTAACCTTCCCAAAATGGGTGCATTTCTTTAGCAAATTATTGTATAGAGCACGATTGGCTTCCAATGAACCACGATCAATTAAATCAAGTACATGAAGCCCTACGGGGGAATTACGGATCTGGCTCCTGTGGAGAAGGTCCTTGTCTTGTATGATGCAAGAACTAGAGCCACAACAACCTTCTTCTTCTCCTTCTGAGGCCTCGAAATCAGTGAAGCTAGCTAGAGTTGCATATGACCCAAACCGCGTAGATATTGACGTTTTGTTTGGAATTCCAAAACAGCTTTTACCATGTAAAATTGCATTGTACAAGGTAGATTTACTAGTACACAATATAACTATATGCTTGTTCATGATCTGAGCTAGGTAGGCATCAAACAAAGACAATAGAAAAAAAGAAAAAAAAAATAGTATTAGGGTCTTGTTATTTCAATTTACCTTAAAATCATAGAATTAAGGGATAGCAATTTGAAACCATACAAGTTACCATAATCCAGGACATGGGTTCTTTGGTTTAAGAAACTAAAGCAAACAGAACACTTAAAAATCCAACCTTTAGATTCATTTTTTCATCTGCACACTTCTTCTTTTTATTTTTTTCTCACTAACCAAACAACATACAAAAAGTCCAGCCCTTCCCTTAGGCGAGTTAGGCAATTGCCTAAGGCCCCCAAGTGGAAGGGGGCCCCAAAATTTTAGAAAAGAACCGGGTAGTAGAAAAATTAGTTTCAAATGAATTACAAAAATAATCTGGCACATCCTTTTAACCAAAAAAACAAAAATTTTTGTAAATCCTATTAAACATTGGTTCTAAACAAAATCTTTGACCAAAAATCAACAAGATAAACTACAAATCCGGTCTAAGAGATTAACCACAAAACAATCACAAATCAAAACACTCAAAACCCTAAAAATTTTACCTTTCTCTCTAGTCACTGCTCTCCGCCTCTCTCTAGTCTCCAGTCTCCACTGTTCAGTCTGCTCTCATCTCAGCCTCTCTCTGACTCTCTGCTCTCCGCCTCTCTCAAGTCTCAACTGCTCACCTCACCGTATCAGGTTCTGAGGTTCAGGAATCAGGTATAAAATTATAAATATTTGGGCCTTTATTTGTTAAGAACTTAAGATAACTTTGTTCATTTGGGCCCTCCCTGGCTGCTTTTGTAACTTTGTTGATCAATTATCAGTTTATCATTATGGCTGCCTGGACCCTCCCTGGACTGGGCGTTAAGTTTGGGCTTTCAAGGTTTTTTTTTTTTTTTTTTTTTTTAAAGCCTGCAATATTTTTTTTGGTTGTAGATAGGATTTGTTTTGTGTTTTTTTTTTTTTTTTTTGTGGGTGGGTCTTACTAATAAGTCTTGTGTCAGTGTTATGGCTGTGCTTAAATTTTTGTTATGCTTGTACTTATTTTTTTTTTTAATTTATGTAGGTTGAGATTGCTAAAAACTTGTTATTGTTCAGTAAAACTACAACAATACTTTTTATATAAATCAGGTTCTATTTCTCATTTGCTCTACACTTGAAAGTTATTTTTTATTTTAGTCTTTATAATTATATTGTTTGATTAGAAATCTCTACTAGAAAATATGCATCTGGATATGAAAAACTTAAAAAAAGAAAAAAAGAAGAAAAATTAATTGAGTCTCAAAAAGGATCAATAGATAAATTTGTTATTAGTAATAAAAAAAATATAACACAAAATTTAGATGAAAATATCACAAATGAGCAAGAAATTCACCAAAATAATCTAGAAGAAAATGGTGTTCAATTTTGCAATACAACAAATCTTAATAATGAACTTCCAAATAATTTAGAAGAAAATGAAAATAATGATGAAAAATATAATATAAAAATATTAAATAAACATTAATTTAATTAATATATAAGTATAAAAAATGTCCCATTTTTAGTTCTCGCCTTAGGTCCCAAAATGTCTAGAGCCGCCCCTGTTTCTCTCTCATCCTCTCTCTGCCTCAACCCACGTCACACCGTGCTTCATGGCTGACCACCAAGCTCTCCTTCTAAACCTCCACGGCTGGAACTTTTCAAGCTCATCACCTCCAACCATGCACTACTGCCGAAACCCAGCTAAAATCAAATCATGACTACCACCACGGCCAAAACCCAGCCAAAATCAAATCGCAACAAAAACTCAGAAGCCTACTAAATCACAAATCAAATCGCATCCACCGAAATCAAAGCACAAAACCCACAAAACAACCAAAATCACAAAATGAAAACACTGAAAGTGAACCCACCGTTAAAAAAAACATATATTGGTTTTCAAGCTCATCACCTCCAACCATGCACCACTGTTGAAACCCAGCTAAAATCAAATCACGACCACCACACGGCCAAAACCCAGCCAAAATCAAATCGCAACAAAAACCCAGAAGCCTACAAAATCACAAATCAAATCGTATCCACCGAAATCAAAGCACAAAACCCACAAAACAACCAAAATCACAAAATGAAAACATTGAAAGTGAACCCACCGTTAAAAAAAACATATATTGGTTTTCAAGCTCATCACCTCCAACCATGCACCACTGCTGAAACCCAGCTAAAATCAAATCACGACCACCACTACGGCCAAAACCCAACCAAAATCAAATCGCAACAAAAACCCAGAAGCCTACTAAATCACAAATCAAATCGCATCCACCGAAATCAAAGCACAAAACCCACAAAACAACCAAAATCACAAAATGAAAACACTGAAAGTGAATCCACCGTTAAAAAAAACATATATTAGTTTTGTTATTATATTTTAGAAGAAGAATCATCTCGTTGAACTAATTTTAGATCAAAATTAATCAAACACATACCACAAGCAAGAATGATAGACTGAAAGCAAAGCAAAAAAAAGGGTATTTCTCAGAAAAGTATTTTCAGAAAATAGAAAGGGTAAGCAAAATATAAAAACTATTTGCTTCATAATCTCAAATAAATAAATAAATAACCAAAAATCACACACCATAATCCGGTAAAACCTCGTGAGCCACAATTTCACCTAAGAGGATCGTCTGAGTTGAGAGGAAGAGATTTTCATAGTCTTTGGCTCGGCAGCACAATTTTTGATTTCCTTTCTTGACGTGGCTTTCGCTCGCTCCTCTCCTGTTAGCCTAGGCGTCATATAAAGAGAAATAAAAGGAAGAAGAATAAAGCACCGCGTAAAAAAGAAGAAAAGAAAAATGGTGAGAGAAGAAAGACGAATTGAGATCAGGTGCACTGTCGTAGGTATTTTTTTTACATTTTTTACATTTTTTTTTTAACTTTTTAACTCTCCTTTAATATATTTTATTTAATGGTTGAGATTGAAAGTTGTTTTTTCAACTTTTAATCTCAGCCATTAATTACAATTGCATCAGGGTATTGCACTTGAATCTGAAAAAGACAAAGAGACCTACATATACACATATACATACAAATACACATACATATACACATACACATACACATACATATACATAAGCACACATACACATACACATACACATACACATACATAAGCATGCATAAACACATACATATACACATACATAAGCACACATACACATACACATACACATACACATACACATATACATACATAAGCACACATACACATAAACTTAAATATAAACATAAACACACATAAAGACTCGATTTAGCACACCAAAGTAACTAACGAAATTGTTTGAGGATTGGTGTTAGTTTGCAATTTTTTCCGGTCTATATGAGGGTTTAATTTTTCTCAATCTGTATGTGTGTTTATGTCTATGTATGTTTATGTTTATGTGTATGTGTTTATGTGTATGTGTGTTTATATTTGTTTGTTTTTGTTTATGTTTGTTTATGCGTATTTATGTGTATGTGTGTTTATGTTTGTTTGTTTTTGTGTATGTTTATTTGTGTTTGTGTTCATGTATGTTTATGTGTATGTGCGTTTATGTTTATATTTATATTTATAAGTATAAACATACATAAATATACACACATACATAAACATGCATAAACATAAATGAACATAAATATAAACACACATGCACATACACATAAATATAAACATACATATACACACACATAAGCATACACATACACATACACATATACACTCATACTCATACACATACATAAACATAAATGAATATAAACATAAACATACACGCACATACACATAAACATAAACATAAACATACACATACACACACATAAACATACACATACACATACACACTCATACACATACACATACATAAACACACATACACATATATATACATTTTTAGTTCTCGCCTTAGGCCCCAAAATGTCTAGGGCCGTCCCTAACAAAAACCCCATTGATTATAAACATATATACACTGAAAATTAGACAATGATTCTTATATATATAAGAGGTACAATCTAAAAATTGAACACAATGTGATTGTGAAATAAAGTTTGAAACTACATAAAAGTACACGAATCCAACAGAGAAACAGAGTAAAGCTTTCAAAGATTTTGTGGCAGAGAGGTTTTTTACCTTTGCGAAAAAGCAAAATAGGGAAACCCCAGAAAGAGTTTTTTTTGAGATGAGAGGAGCGAAGTGAGGTCTGTGAAGTATTTTGAAAGGTTTTGAACATGGTGGCTCGTGTAAAGGCTTATATGCCAATTTCTGAAAGACATGTCGTTTTTCTTGTTAATCCAGGTAAACGGCATATCATGATATTAAACTACATGGTGGTTTTTTTTTTTAATTTTAAATTTTAAATTTTTTAAAAGAATCGCAAAGGAATTTAATAAGAGATGGATCTGATAATGAGCCATGTGACTTAGTTAAATAATAAATGAGAATTGTTTTTTAACTGCTATATAGTGGTTTGCAATTTTGCATAAAAATGCATGCGACCTAGATTGCATAAGGTTTTTTTAATTTTTTTAATTTGATTTTTTTCTTTGACACTTATTTGATAGGTTCATTGATAAGCGCAACTACCAATTTATAATATATTACTTTTATGTACTGTTCTATTTTCAATTTTCGGCTACCTAGTTATTTTATTTCTGATTTTTTAATAAAAAAATTATATTTATCTACTAATTGTTTTTGAAAAGATATTTACTAATGATTAATATTTACACATATATGTAAAATAGTAGTAACTCCAAAAAGTACATTAATATATATCGTTCCCCTAATTAAATCAAGTTTGAAATTAATTCCCATGGTTTCAGGATTTGAAATGGTTGGGGTTAAAGCTAAATGGAGTTTGTTTCTTAAATAAAATAAAATTTTGACAAGAAAAAAAAAAGGAAAGCTAAATGGAGTTTACTAGAATTGAACTCCACATGTCAAAACTATTGTTTTGATCCATAAACTGCATGTCACATTTCAATCAATTTATGTTATTAGGCAAAAATATACCCTTACTCCCTAAAAGTTAGATTAGGTTTTATCCTAGCTCATTGATTGTTGTATGGTGTTCCCCATGACTCATTTAAGCATAAACTATTTGAGATTTGATTTTTTTTTTCCTCAAAAATATTGTAAACAAGTTAGTACGTCCATAACATGTGACACCTCATTATAATGGCAAGGTTATAGAAAAACAAACTTGATATATTGACAATGTTTTGATGATTACAAAAATGAAATTTGAACATTTCAAGAACTCAAATAGATATTGACCTGATTCTCATAAAAAAAAGAAAAAAAAAGAAATAGATATTAACCTAAACTTTAGAAAGCAAACATACATTGCCATAGATATGTTAATTTATGCTTTTATATTTTGAAAACAGTTTAATACTATGCTTATTATTACATACTAATGTGTAGCCCTATGCACGAGTACAATAATTACAATTAAATGCTTCAAATTATAACATTTTTTTAGAATAAATTCAAATTATACATGGTATTAGCTTACATTTTTAAAATATGTAATTGTTTCTTATTATATATATATGTGTGTGTGTGTAATTTAGAATTTAATTAGATTTAAGCAACGTTTGGATAACGCGTTTCACGCGTTTCCAACGTTTGCGTTTTCTCTCTTTTTTTTTTTTTTTTTTTTTTTTTAGCCGTGATTGTTGACTTTTTCCGTGTATAGTACACACCAGTGGGTCCCGTGCACTATTCACGAGACCCACAAACTTCACTTTTCAGCAATTTTTTCATTAAAAATAGGTCACACGTTACTATTTACACATTTAAAAATTATTTTGCTATAGTATTTTTAGTTTTCAGTTTTCAGCTGTATCCAAACGGACCCTTAAACTCTTCAATTTTTGCATCCAATAATTCACTTGCCACAAAAATTAAAAAATTAGATGGACACGTGGTGGAAAATTAGACTCTAATTGAAATCCAATTTAAAATCTAATTGGATTTGGACTCTTCGATTTTTACACTTAATAATTCACTTAGCACAAAATTAAGAATTAAATGGGACACGTGGCATAAAATTGAGAATTCAATTAAAATCTAATTGGATTTTCTCTGAAGTTTAACTATATATATATATATATATATATATAGATTGTCAAAATTAATTGTGAGATTTCATAAATTGTGCTCCCTTTTATCTCCTTGGTCTGGTACTTGTACAAATAATATCAATTATAGTGAGAATCACTCAATATAGAAAGCAATTTCATGAAAATCACTTAATTTCTAGAAAGAAATATGGTGAGAGAGTAACATTGTCTTCAAATTTTCAAGATATTTATTTATTTATTTATTATAATTCGATAGTTATAACGAGAGAGAGGATTTGAAGCTTAGATGTCTCCAAAAGAAACACCAATGCTTTTAACCAAAATTACTAGAATTAAATTTACATAATTAACAGTGTATTGACAATGTGAAACTCCAATACATACTTTGATAACTAAAATCATGGTCTGCATTTTCTCATTTAGGTGGATAACGATATAAAACATAGTTTGATGACCAAAATCGTGGTTTGCATTTTTTTTTTTAGGGCCTGTTTGGATTGAGGGAAGAAGTAGGGAAAATGAAATAGAGTAGAGTAAAACTGGCTAAAAATAGGCTAATTTTGAGCCAATTTTACTCTACTCTACTATCCCTCACTCTCCTTCAATCCAAACGGACCATTAGTAGATAATGATCTCTAACTTTCTATACATGTTGTCATAATGGAACTCTGTTGAAAGCCAGAATAGGTCGTATTAAAGAACCTGGTAAACAAAGGTCATAGAGAAATTGTACCCCAAAAGGATCTCACAATAGCGTTTAGAAAGCAAAAATGTAACCACATCTTAGATTCTGAATCAATATATTCTACATGTTGTGAGGTATCTGCTATATATAACAGCTATATGAGATACCCTTCTGTGGGGATCATATCATATGCTGCGAGACGCCTGTTGATTCAGGAAACAAATCTCTAGAATGTCATGTGAGGAACTAGAGTCATATTACTTCTAACCAAACGTAGTGCTCAAGTTTCGGATAGCAAGGAGTCACTCCTAACGTAAGGGAGAAAAAAGTCTTGAGTATATTTTCTACCATACACATTGGATTCATAATTCTACAAACAGCATTCTCTTAAATGTTATATTTTTTGACAATTCAATTGTTACAACAATTCTCTGTAATGTTGATACCAAGTAACAAAACCTACCTTCAAGGTTCTATTGCATTGCATTAATAGGTGAAATCAACAAAGTGAGAATACCATGGTAGATTGGTAGGGTACATGGATCACCGGGACAATACTTTGGATGGTTCAGTTTTTACAAAAGAATAGTTTTCAACAATTGATCATGTAAAGAAAGTTTCAAAAAGTACAGGAGAAAACAAAATACATGCTGCTTATTAACTTTCTTTCCAGTTTTCACATAGTTTTTTTTAAAGGTGAAACAAGTATATATAACATCAGTCTCTCATGCATGCAAAGTTCACGCGTGTGAATTCCATGTATATGTGAGAAGGTGTCATACACATTCGGTTGCATAAAATACTTCCAATGTCATAATTTAGAGAGAATCAAAATATCTTCCAAACACTAGCTTTACTTACCAATACAAATCTCTTGATTTGAACAGCCTTATTTCCTGACGAACAAAAACAATTATCCAATATCATAGAGGGGGGAAAAAATTCAAGCAAATATAATTTCTATACAGATATTTGAGCTGCTGTTATTGGAGTAATCAAAACAGCTCCCAGAATAGAGATTTGACTTTATCTATACAAAATAAAGGTCACAGTACAGGACTACCTACATACATCAAGGCTATATAGCTAAGTCAACCTGATTAATATGCTGCATCTTTTCATTTATTGCCTTGTAGCATTCAAGACTGCACAAGGGGAGCTTTGACTTGGAATCTCGGTACTTGTATGGATTCATACAAGATGGCCTGGAGCATTTCTCACGGGGAGGAGGGTAACTGAAATCCATAAAAACCAATTCATCACGAAACATGGAGGTAGTTTGAAGACTAAGCATAGTACTAAGATTTTTGATAAGTAAATATGTGTAAAATTTATATAATCTATATATTTGTTACAGTAATAATATGATCAGATCTGAAGCTACTTCAAGGAAAATCAAATCTCCAGCAACCACTATTGTTACATGTCATATTCAGGAGCCTAATGAGGAGGAACTTTTACCTATTACTAGATAGCACATTATGTAATGACAGGGTATATGACTTGATAGAATCAAAGAAATTCAGTGCAGATCATAAGGACCAAATCTCAGTGTCAAACAAAGGTTTAGAATAAAACATAATAATTAATAACTTTCTTTTGTGTTGGGGGGTGGGCTGTGGATAGAATTTGCTAGAAGTATTTCTTTACCTGCAGGGCTTGGAAAAAATAGTTGGCAAGCCTATTTCATTGGGAAATGTAACAACTGTTCCTGAGGGACCTATGACCCATCTAACAGAGTCTGATGCAAGTACCATATAATTGGCAGCCTTCTCCTGCATAAAATTATAGAAGTGAACAGAGTAAGAGTTCTGATCCATTGCATAATATTTTTTGGTATTTAAATATTTCTTCAATAAAAAGAGATGTAAATGGTGTCCAAATATATGTGTAGTATACAAAGGGAAAGAACAAATTGATGCTGTGGATTAAGAGCAAGAGTACTCTCGACTTATTACCTGTGCCAATTCTTCTTGCCGTTTCTTCATCTTATCTTCTCGCTTCTTCCTACTTGAATCTTGGCCCAGGATTTTTCTGATAGCCTCGGCCTAAAATTCAATCAAAAAGTGAAGAAAACACTTAAATTACTAATTCAGTCAAAAAGTGAAGAAAACACTTCAATTACTTCTAACATTCGTGCTGTTCATAAGGCTGACAAAAATATGATACAAAGAAGGGGCTAAACCTCAGATTCCCTAGCCGCCTTTTCCACTTGCATCCTACGCCTCTGAAGAGCCTCAGCCCTCTTCAACTGCTGCTCCACTTCAGAAAGTTTCTCTTTTTGCTCTATCACCAAAATAATCGTTAATATAAAAAATGTATAGAAATTTCAACAATTATCCAGCAGAAGGTAGCTATAACAATAACAAGAACAGATAAGCACAACAGTGAAAGTTACTCACTCCTAGGTGGAGCAGGAGGCAAGCCATTTGGGAACTCAATTAGACTTGCACCGAAACTGGAAGAGACATCTTTGCCAGTTTGAAGGGCCCGCTGACGTGTAGTGACTGTCATTTCCTTCTTATTATCTCCCAATAAATCAACAATCTCCTTTTTTGGTTTCTTCTTATTATTATTGATCTCACCATCTGAGATTGGATCTTCATCTTCCACATAATCAGTATCTTCAAATACTCTCCCTGATCGAGACTTTTTACCATCCTTGCCTGATCTTGACGAGAGGTGATCTTTCACATTAACATCATATCTTCCATCAACATTACTCTTCAACACCCTTGATATCTTCCGTTGTTTCCTGCTCCCTCCTTCCTCATCATCTTCATACTCCACACCATAATCAACAGTAGCCTTGGGTGTTCTGAGCTTTTCAAGGTATTTAATCTCATCGTCATCATCTTCATCTAACACACGTCTCTTAGAGATCCGTTTGCTCTTGCGAATAGGCTCGTACTTATCAACTTGGTTTGTGGAAATATTTTCTTCAGGCATCCTACTCCTTGAAGAATCAGCTTTTCCCACATTCAAACCATATTTGGAGAAATCCTTCCATGGAAGCCCTCTTAAGCCACTTCCCTTCTCTGAAGTAAAGGAACATTTGTCATCTGAAATGTCCTGCAGCACAAATATATATTAGAGAGAGAGCCTCAATAAGATGCCTACCAGTCTTTGAATTGGACTACAAGGCCGCAAAAAATTGGAATCAAAGGCATCACAGAATATCATTCACTGGGCTAAAATGGAAGGGAACAAGAAATATAATTTCTTTTACACCAACAGGAACATCATAATGAATTTCTAGCAGTTAAGGTGACACAAAATCTAGTGTAACAACTTTATATTTTGTGTGCACCACTGCAACCACATCTAGAAGAGGTTACCATGAAAATTTAAAATTCAAAATTTTCATACAATCTAATTCCTCACACAGTGATAAAGCAAAAAGCAATTGACATGTAGTTGTCCTGCTCATATATTATGCCCAGTTGCAATGTCCTCAATTTTGCTATGCCATGGATATGAATTAAACCTTGTTGCATACAGTTGGTACAGATTCAATAAATTTTGAAGAATAGGTTAATGATCCTTTATACCTGACCAATCAACTTCTGTTGCAGCCGACCAGCATCAGAAATGCGAGAAGCTTTTGTAGCAGAAGACCCAACACCAGATGCTCCATCTGATATTGACTTGGCATTAATTGTACGGATGACACCACCAACTTTAAGCTTAACCTTTTTCACTTTGTTCTCATTTTCTAAGCCATCTGAAACAACTCCAAAATGCCCCACCTTGCTTGTGCCTTTCCAATCAGCTGGTGCAAGGACACCTTCACTGTGTCTTTTGGATTCAACTCCACTATGAATGTGCTCATTACTTCCTCGGAAAGAACCATTATTGGAAGCTTCATCAGATTCTCCGAATCCTCCATCTTCATTCTTGATCATATTCTGGCCAGATTCCGCTTCACCAATGTTTACAGATAAAGCCCTAGCAGTGCATTGGTTCAAATTGAGCTCTTTCTTTCGAGAAACTGAACCATATTCATTATTCTCATCACTTGATACTTTGCTCACATTATCTGAAGGTGGTGTAGATGATAAGGGTGAAACATCATGGTAATCTGAAGGCAACAGTGAGTCATTCCGCGGACGACGGGATGTATTACTCCTCTTCTTCCTCACAGCGCTGCTTTTATCACTTAACCCAAAACTTCCAAAACCTTCCATGTTGGCAAACAAGGCAAGCACAAGCCTAGTGCCACTGTAATCCCAAAAGAGTAATAAGCCTAGATAATTACACAAAGAAAATAACTGAGGAAATTAAATTGAGTATTGACAATATTTTCTATGCAAAACTCCCTATTTCAAATTAGATAGTTCAGAATTGAGAGAACGCAGTGAAGACAAAAAATATTCTAAACCTAAGTTTCTATAATGCACTGGTTTCCAAAACCCAATTTTCAAAAAAAGCCAATATGCAAATTGACTTGTTTTCCTACTCTCCACTTCCAAGTAATAATAAAACTAAAACTAAAGGAAATAAATATATTGAATTTCTACCTATTCCTCAAGACTTTCAAAGCAACTGAATGGAGCACAAACATATTCAAAACTGCTACTACAGAAAACCATACAGCAAATGGGCAGAGCCATGCAACAACAAAAAGATTGCCATCATAGTTCCTTTTTTGATAAGTATCATCATCAAAGTCCCTTACAATAGTACTATTTTATAAGTACTTTCTTAGGAAAGTATTGCAAACAACGTATCAACAGAATTATTTGATGATTTTCATTGATGAGTCTAACCAAAATCAACTTTTTGGGTACAAGAAAAATTTGTATTCTCAAATTATATCGTGGAAATTCCATTTTCTCTACAATTAATACCTTCTTTAGAAGGGCAGAAATTGTAAAATCTTACAAAATGTGATCCATTCATTCGATATATTTTTTTTTCAGAGCAAATTCTCTCATTAAAATTATGGGGCAGATGTAATAATACCCAACCCCATCCATCTGGAAATCTTGGCTAAAAACCTTTGCTACTGAGTGAAAAATACCTCTTCTTTGCATTTAGTGGTTCTTTCTTCACAATTATTCGAATTTGAAATATTCTTATTATAAAAAATAAATCCATTCTATTTTTTCAAAAAATAACCTAACAAAGCCTGATTTTTATTTTTATTTTTTATGAATGACTAACAAAACCTGAATTGCATATAAACCTGACTTAAGGAATCCAAAATTCAATGAATTGAACAAAAATCCAGCAATCCAAATCAATGACAAAGAACCCAATCGTAAAAAGACCAAAGCTTTAATGAATAATCTATACAATAAAAATCAGAGGAAATTTCAAATCCCCAAAACCAAATCAGTCGAACAAAACAGCTTTTGAAGTTTGTGAAGGGCACCCATTTACAAGTACCTCATAAAGAGATCAAAATTCAGATACCCACATAACAAAACCTTATAGTTTTGAAAATTAAATGGTGCAGAAAGAGAACACAGCCACAAAATCACAGCAAAAAGCACAACTTCGAAGCAAACCCACATACAAACACCTTATAAATAAAACAAATTCAGAATACCCACATGAGAAAAACTCACAAGATGGCCAAAAGAGCACCAAAGAGACCAAGAAGAAAGCGTTTACCTTTGTGGGTCACGACCAAAAAAGCTCAAAACCCTAGATCACCATCAAGGAAAAGCTGAGAGCCTCAGAGAGAGAGGGTAGGAGAGCGTGTAAAATTGAAACGAAAGTAGGATATTATTAGCCAGGTGGTGTAACGTGATTGGACCTATAGAGTTGGGTTTTAGAGAGAGCTTCACCATTGTTCTAAAACCACTGGTCCTGTGGTTTAGTTAGGTCACCACCACCTTGCACTCTATCCTTTTGTTGTCATTGTTGTTGTTAAGGTCACCCATCTCTATCTCTCTCTCTCTAACTTTGAAAGACCAAAGCTTTTGTTGGTGACAGTTGGTTGATGCAGGTAAAGTGCGTGTGCGTAGCTTGGTGAAACTACACACCCCAGTTGCATGATTTCCCTGATTTTAGTTTCCTCTTGTAGTTATAGGTACCGATTGGCGATTGCTTACCCTACATGGGGAAAATTTTACTGTTTTGGGTATTATGTATTTGTATTTTTTTTAAAATGAGTTTAAATCTACAGAGTCTGATAGTTCTTTATCAACAGATCAAGATATCAATCAATTTTTGGTGTAGGCAGAGATTTGAATCCTAGATTTCTTATTTAACAATTAGAGACTTTATCAGTTGAGCTAACTAAATTTTTTTTCCCAAATTTTTTTGTCTCATCTGATTCTTTTTGTCCTGCTTCACCAATAATAAGAAAAACAAAGATTTATCAAGTCAATTTCAAGATAAATTTTTTGTATTTAATGAACTTAGAACTAAATATAATATTACTTCATTTAAAATTGATTATCATTTTTTATTAAGTGGTGTGAGATTTTAAATGAAACTTGTGAATATAGATCATTTAAAATCAATTATAATTCTTTATTTAATGAAATCGAATTTAGTTAACATAATATCATGTTCCCTTTTAAATTATATAAAAAATGAAGAGTAAAGTATACCATTGGTCCTTAAAGTTTGAGATTATTTTTCATTTTCATATCAGTCATGACGTCAATTTTCATTAATAAAAGCTAAATTATGAATCGTTGCAATAAATAAAGGTGAGATTGTTCCTGCTTGATGTTTTTTTTTTTTTTGGGAGAGTTTTAACATATGGCACCCAAGATCTTTTATTCAATTATCAGAGACTTTACTAGTTAAGCTAACTAGAACTCACTACTGCTTGATGTACTTTTTGTAACAAAAATTGCAATATATATTTTGGCAATGCCAACACATAATGGTCATAAAAAATTAATTAAGACAACTTTTTAAGTTGAATGTGGATATTGCATCATGAGTAGGTTAATTCAAGTTTAAGAAATTAAAAAAAAAAAAAAAATCCATTCATGAAAGAACAGATAATGAATTATGATATATGCTATTAATCATGATTAATCTTTAACAAATCTCAAAAGTTTGGGAATAAAACTTGGTCGTGAAATCAATACTGTATAAGCGGGTTTGCAGTACATTGTAAAGACAAAATACATTTTCAAAAAGAGATTAAATTCTATAAGAATGGGGTGTAAAACCCATGTTTTACACCATCCAATAAGTGATTGCCACATCAGCATTTTACTTAAAGTTCAATACATCCTACCACACCTAATAACATCTCGATAGATTCCCAATTTGGTTGGATTTATATATGGGTATTAGAATTGATTGAGTGTGATTGTGTTTATTCTTAAATATGTGATAAGGTGATGTGGCATGTTGGGATTGGAGGGGTAAAACAAGGATTTTACACCACGTCCTTATAGAATTTAATCTCTTTCAAAAATTCTAAAATAGTAAAATTTTAACTGAATTAGAGAGTAAGCGAATTGCACTTTTCAATCCGGCATTTTGCCATTCATTAACTATCTTTTCCCTTTGTCTATTCTCAAGAAGTCTTGATGATACCCTTCTTCCGAACTGCCTAGACCCAACCTAGTCATAGGATCATATGAAAACGTTGTGCAGATGCTCAGGTGCCGTAGGCTGGCTAGTAAAAGAACCAAGAAGTAGAGTGCCTCTAGTGCTCTGCCGTCATTGACTTTTCATAAGTTGGGTTTTACACATTATGGTTGTGTCACTTTATTTATGTTAAGTGTTACATTTCTTTTGCTATGTGTAGCATTCGATTTATAAGATAACTAGTAGGGTGCATTTGTTATTAGTTTCTTCTAATATTTCAATAATGTTTTTGGTAAAATTTTGTAATCTTTAGTATTTTGTTTTATAGAAAAAAAAAATCAAAAGACAATAAAAATGTGATTTGAACATACTCTATGTTTTTAAAATTGCATGATATAGTGATTGATATATAGGTATGTTTCACACCTACTCAAGAATGAAAATATTGTTTTGATAAAATAAAAATGTAAATATTCTTCAATCATTTTTTTTTAACATTTTGATTGTGTCATTATTTTTTCCCCTTTTTTTTGACTTTGTTTCAGAAGCAACTAAATTTGAGCAAGAATGTCATATTTTGAATTAGTTTGATATATAAATCTTAGAAAAATAATATCAAAAATTTTCATTATACTTAAATAACTAATGCACCACTTAAAATAATTAATATAACAAAATGAACGAATTCATCTTTTAGTAATCTTTTTAATTACATAAAGTAAATACTACA
This sequence comes from Quercus tomentella, assembly GCA_028535165.1. Taxonomy (NCBI): domain Eukaryota; kingdom Viridiplantae; phylum Streptophyta; class Magnoliopsida; order Fagales; family Fagaceae; genus Quercus; species Quercus tomentella. Next base: position 3,472,644 of record JAPQVY010000089.1, read on the forward strand.
ATGTTGGTTCATATATATTACATGTCACTTCAAGAAATTAGGAAATCTAAATGGTTAAGATTAATTTTAGTGAATTTACAAATATTTAAATTTTATGAATTTTGTGTCAATTGTTTTCAAAGCATTTAAATATGAGGAAGAATGTCATATTCTAAATCTATTATTATTATTATTATTATTGTAGGGATGAAGAGCCCAGATATAGGTATTGGGCCGTGGGTTGTGCCCAAGGATGCCAAATATCCCGAGGACAAATAAATACTAGCGGAGGCATACAAATTAAGGGGCCGTGGATGAAGTCTAATAGGAGACGTTGTCTGAGGAGAAGTACCTCCTCGGCTAAGCAGAGTAGAGGCCAAAGGTCTGAGCATCCATCAAGAACAGGGCAATAGACAATCGTGCTTGGAAGGATAAACATCAGAGAGGGATAAGACAAAAGAGAGTTGGGAAATATCTGAGAAGAAAGCTGTTACCACCGCATTGAATACTCTACATCTAACCCACTAGCCGCATTAATGTGGAGGTGATACTTGAACAGTAACTTTCAACCTTACAGCTACCCACAAAGATTTCAGGAATGTGCTGATGGGACAAGTATCAAAACTAGCAATCTGATCTACATGTGGAGGGTTGAGATGAAAGAAGGGAGGGGAATATAAAGGAGAAGAACCCCATTACAAGGGTGAGGATCAGAAAATCTAGAGAAGAATCATTGTATACCCAAGAACTGTAATTTTGTATAAGTCTAAGAGAAATATATAAGAACAGACCTTCCTCGGACTTGACCGAGGATAACTTTTCTTGTTCAAAACTGTTTGTTTTACTTGTTCTAGTAATAACTAACCTACTGTGATTATTGTTTGCCCAACTCATTGAAAGTTTAGTTTCAAGCTCACTATCTAACAAATTCATTACTTTGGGCTCTTTGGGCCATTGACCGTCCATTTGGGCTTTGGGAGCAAATCGTGCTCTTACAATTATTATTATTATTATTCCAAATAAAAATATTTTTTATATAAATTTTATAAAAATAATTATAAAAATTAATTTAATGTAAATAATTAATGCATAACTATAGATATTGACTTTTTAGGTTAAATTACTAATTTATTCTTTAACTATTGAGCGAAAATCAATTTGGTCCCTTAACTTTAAACCGTGTCAATTTAAATCATCAAAATCAAGTTAATGTTATCCTTGGTTTTAACAAAATTTTATTTTGAAATTTTGTACACTTTCTATAATGACCTTTTAATGGATGTTCCATTTGCCCACTATTTGCAACATTACAAATTAATGTGAATGCGTGTGAGATTATCAATTTGAAAAGACAAACGTCCCAGAATGTATGTTACTAAGATTTTACTAGTGGATTATTTATTTATTTATTTATTATTATTATTATTATTATTATTATTTAATATAAGATAGAAATTTTACTCTAACTTAATCTAAATGTATATCTGTGTGAAACTCCCTTTTGGAAACTTGAACCTGAACCCCAGCCCTTACCTCCCATACCTCACAAGCACTTATACTTAATTTATTATTTTCATATGGCCTTGCTTTGTATAAAGATGGAATATCAAGGAATCAAATTCGTGATTGCCAGAAATTATGCAATTTGAGCTGCAGCCATGGCTGAAGCCTGAAATCCAAGCATAAAGTCAATTCAATTCGCACATAAGGGTCATCCATGAACAACGCATTAGTCCCTTCTATCTTGCTATCTAATTGATAATATTTCTCTCTCTAACTTTTTTTATTGATTTGTTAATCTTTGTATGAAAAATCCCTTATATCTTTGTGCTGCAAAGGCTACCTTTTCCATTTAATTTGATAATATGCTATCTAATATCTAATCTTTCTCTCTCTAAATTTTCTCATTGATTTGTTAATATTTGAGGAATCCCTTCTATCTTTGTGGTGAAGGCTACCTTTTTTGTTTGTTTGTGTAATTTAATAATATATAATATCATATAATTTCGAGTGTTTTATGTTTCTTCTCATTGGTTGAACAACTTGGAAAGTGATAGACTTAAGAGAGGGAATAGATAGCAATTGGCATCAACACAAGACTAGCCATTTACATATTTGGTTAAATTCAAGGTCTATTAGTGTTTAGTCATTTGTTGGTTTAATTTTGATTAATATTAAGTAGAGTGCTCTCTAATATTTGTTAGTCAATCTGCTGGTGAATTAACATTTAATATTGCTTTCCCCCAAAAAAGTGTTTGATATAGACATAGCATTGTTAGTTTATTGTGTGAATTATAGTTCTGTATCAATTTTTTGTTTATTTATTTAGGCCAATTTATATAATTTTTTAGCTTACCAAGTATTTGAAGTTTTGATATATAATTGCAACTCTCTTATGAAAAACTTTTAGTTAGGTAAAGCCCATTACAGAATTAATTAAAACTTTTTAGACAAAACTTAGGTACAGTACCTTAAGTTCCCCTCTTAAGATTCAGCAATGTGGCTATTTAACAAAAAAATACACTTCCATCCCATGAGAAAAAATCCACATGCCGAAATCTTAAAAGGGGAATCTATGAAACAGCACCTAAGTACTGTACCCAAGTCTTGCTCAAACTTTTTTACCATCTGTGAGAAATTACATTGGACAATTGTGTTGTTAATTGGTCTAGACTAGCTAGGTAATAGAGGCACAACATCTGGATATTTGTTTTGGATGGACATGCTTAAAGTGGTAGATTCTAAATAGAATCCATATTTTAAAGTTGAAACAGAACCAAAATATAAATAAAATCCATATTAGCTCTTAATTGTAATTTAATTTTACATCAAGTGTCTATCTTAATTTTCTTAATTTTGCTATCAATTAACTCATTCATAATATTCAGCATGAAAGTCAAAATCACTACTTTATCATCACTGCTGTTAAAAGTTTCCATGCGTAAACACAGGTTATAACCTAATATATGAATTAAAATTGAAGACCTAATTAATCAAAACTTTAGGACAATGCATATCAAGATTTACTGTTCTCATTTAAAGATTAATTACTAGATACTCTTGGAGTACAGTGACATGGCGCCCTACCCACATTCATGATGAATTCCACTAATTAAATTCATAGTGAGATTCACTATGAAATACAAGAGGAAGGAGTTAGTACTCCAAGAGCACCTAATGGGCTCAAATGTTCTATGTTAATTAAGCCATACCATGTATATTGATCTAATGGGCTCAAATCATTCTTGTAAGTGGGTTGGACCATGAAAGGAGATTTCATGCAAAAACCATTGCAATCAACAGTATCGTAGTGAAATGCTTTTGTTCCAATCTGAGTTGATAAATCTTGTCCAACCCAACCACCCAAAGAGGTGGTAGGAACCAATTTTGTCAACCCCATTCCTCTTTCTAAGTTTATTGCAACTACTCGCCTTAAACTATAGTATCTGCAATGTACACCCTAAATATTAAAGTTTTGAAATTAGCATCCTAAATCAATTTGCAATGTTACTCCAACATCTAATTTAATAACAAATTAGCAATTTAATAACTATCCACCACCCTAAATGCTCAATCTTTCTTTCTTAATACTATTCCAACCACCATCCCCCCTTCTCTCTCATCATTGATGCCTTTTCATTAGAGAAGGCCAAATGCCTTCATTTATGCCAACTTGACCTGGCTTGTTCTCACCATACACTAGTTTTCTCCAACCCGAAGAGGAGACGAGATGGGAACGAGACGCCGATAACCAATTCCATAGTAGATAAATAAACTGGTATGTCCAGAACCTAGAGTACATATCAAATAGTTTACATATATATGCATGCACAAACATTTATTCTTTTGAAGAGTATTGTTGCCTATAGTTAAAGTTTATCTAGGGCTCTAGATACAAGAATTAGACTCTCAAAAATTAGGGATAAGACTGTCTACCAGTCATCCCATATAAACCCCAAAGAAACGAGGGAGCCTTATGCATCGGGTATGACCTTTTTTGTGGCTCTAAGTAATGAAAATTAGACAAATTGACAAGCATAAAGAGAATGAACACTTGTGCCTACAGCTTTCAATTATAGAGGCCCACTATGAATTCACATTCTTATGAATCTTAATGTATGTTACTACGCAATATTTATTATTCTAAAGTAATATTTATTTTTATTTATGGAACAATATGTTTGTTCATGTGGAACCATTATAAATAGTGAGTCCCTCATAAATTTATGACATATATTTTGTTTTTGCATTTCACATTCATAGTCCAAGTGAGAGAAAGAGAAAATTTTGTTCACTGTAGCATTTAGATTATTGTGCCTCTTTTGTTTGTTTTGATCATGATATCATAGGAGACAAACATCCAAGAGTCCCAAAGCACCAATTGTGAAGAAAAACTATCTTAAGGTGATTTCATAAAACATAAGCCTTAATCAAAATTTGTATTCTTATTTACATAATTACAAAAGTAAATTAATTTATGTAATATATCCAGCAAAAAAGCATACATCCACTATTACTGTGTTTAAATGTTTTTTATTTTCTAATATGTAATCTCTATAATCAAAATTTGTATTCTTATTTACATAATTACAAAAGTAAATTAATTTATGTAATGTATCCAACAAAAAAGCATACACATCCACTATTATTGTGTTTAAATGTTTTTTATTTTCTAATATGTAATCTCTTTTTTGTATAAATCACCTAATAAATTCCAACTTAGTGGTTGTTAGTGGTTGTTTTTATAAATAGTTTAGAAATATAGATGGATTATTATTTATTAATTTATATTTAGAAATATTATTTTTCAATATAACGGAGAATAAAAAAAAATATAAACATACACATAAACATGCATATATGTTTTTTTAGCTGACAAATAGAATAGTCATTATTTAAATTTCAAAATAGGAGAAAAAATGAAAGTTCAAATGTCAAAGCAATATTTCCCATATTTTTATATCCTTCATTACACAACACTAAACCAACTCCATTCACATTCCCATTTACTTCACAATCATTGACCAAACAACACTATCCTTCCTTTTATTCCTGTTGTTTAACCCTTTACTATCATCTCATCTATCCTTGATAAGCTCACCACCATTTAGTATTATTGAAAATTAATGAAACTTTCAACAGTTTACATTATACATATTGATTTACCTTAAAGACCCTTGATTGATGATTTATGAACATATATGGCGCAAACTCCGAAATTTAGAGCGGCATCACATGGAAGCTAGATTGCTAAACTAATACTAAGTCTAATAAAAAATTCGCGCCCCTTAGAAGCCTAGGGAGTTGTACACAATGCCGTTATTAGAGCATTAACATTGGGAAATGCAAATGCCAAATGTAAGGAGAATTTGGCATTTGTAGCCCCAAAGTGCTCTGCATCAGAGAATTGTAAAGCCAAGTATTGCAAATTTTTTTGCAATACTGCTACAGTGCAATTCTAAAGGTAGAATTGCACTGTAGCAGTATTGTAAAAAAAAATATATATATTTTATCTCTGACTCTCTCATCTCTCTCTTATCTCTCATTTCTGTCTCTCATTTCAGTCCTCTCTCCCTCACTCCCACTCTGTCTCTTCGTCTCCCACTCCCTGTTTCTCCCCATCAAACCCCATCAAACTCCACTCCCACACCCACACCTTCCCCCCGCCGCCACCCCAATTACATCCCCAATCGCATCTCTGACCCCAACTACGTTCGCATCTTCGACACCACTCTCTACGATGGCGAGCAATCCCCGGCGCCTCTCTAACCTCCAAGGAAAAACTCGACATAGCCCGGCAGCTCGCCAAGCTCGGCGTCGACATAATCGAGGTCGGCTTCCCCGCCGCCTCCAACGACGATTTCGAGGCCGTGAAGACCATTGCCAAGGAGGTTGGCAATGCTGTCGATGCCGATGGGTACCTTCCGGTTATCTGTGGCCTCTCTCTGTGATTTGTAATGGGGTTTGGTGGTGTGGGTGTGGGGTTTTGATTTGTGGGAGTGGGTTTTGGGTTGTGGTGGTGCAGTGGCGGCATTGGGCTGTGGTTGTGGCTGGGTATTGATCTTGCGTGGGGCCGTGGTTATGGAGACAACACCGATGGAGGCATGGAGATCAGCTTCCAATGGGTTTTGATGGGGGTTTTGAATGGATTTTTCTTTGATTTTTTGTGGGTTTCTTTGCATGGTGGTGGTGGGTGTGTTGTTGCCGTGGTGGTGTCTCTAGTTGTGGTGGCAAAGGTGGGTTTCATGGTGGCAGATGTGGGTTTCATTTGTTTGGATTTTTGCCGTGGGGTGGTGGCGTGGCCATGGGTTTTGGTTTGGGTATGTTCTTTGTGGTGGTGGTGGTAGTAGGTGGTTGCAGATTTGGGTTTTTGTTTTTATTTGGGTTTTGATATATATTATTTTATTATGTAGATATATTATTTTAATGAGTAGAATAGAAAAATAAAAGTTTGGGATGCTGAAGGTATTGTAAAATGGTATGGTATAAGTGATAAAGTGACTTTTTGAGATGGTAAAATAGAGTAGAGTAGCATTTCCTGATGCTAATGCTCTTAGTAAGCCAAAAGCATATCGCGAGTTTCTGAACAAAAAAAAAATTTATTCTTTCTACCCAACTTCTTTGAAATGTAACAAGACTAACATCTAAAAATACTATTATGATAATACCGTATATTTTCCTTACCAACTCAGATTATTAGCATATGCATGCCAACACTCCTAGGTAAATTATTGTGCACAATAAATAATTAAAAAAAAGTTAGAGAGAGAGTAAACAAAATAAGAAAATGAAAATTGAAAAAAAAAAAAAAAATTACCAAACATGTTCCAAAGGTTTTTTTTCACTCTAAAAAATAAATTCATATGTTTGTTTATCGAATAATTAAAGAGCAATCCATGGTAAATTAAATGAACAACCTTGGCATGAGTTTTGTCCTCTATATATATAAGATATTTTCTTATGAGATAGGAAAGCTTAAATGAAAAACTTTCTGTGGCTTCAAAAAAAAAAAAAAAAAAAAAACTTTCTTACATAATTAAGGACAAACATTCATATGCTGCAAAATAATTAACAATAGAGTTAAAACTAACATGACTCCCCCCCCCCCCCCCCCACCCCCCCAAAAAAAATCATAGTGCAATATTCAAACAATAATTTCAAAATACTATTCTAAATTAAATGTTAAATCTTAAATTTGAACATGTGCACTTAATCTTTACCTCAATTTAGTTAGTTAGTGCCAAAGTGTAATATCCTCCTCTTACTTCCAGCAATAAGTCAACCAAGTGTGTGAACTATGAACTATCAGACAACACAATGCCTCTGCTTATCCCTCAAGTCATAAATAAGACCTTGAATAGAAATAGGAAAAAATACCAAGAAATTATAGTAGAAAAACTTACCAAAATCCCATTAATTATTTTTTAAAGCTTCCATAAAAAATGCCAACAAAAAACAATTATTGTTTATGTTTATGTTAATTTTTATAATAATTCTCATAATATATTCATAATCCTTCTATATTTCTAAAAAAATGTATAAAAACAATTAGTAAGTTGGAATTTATTAGGCTATCAGCTTAAAAAAGAAGAAGATATATTATTAGGCTATGTATAACAAAAAGATTACATGTTAGAAAATAAAAAAACATTTAAGTACACGAATAGTAGTACAGATACTATTATTTTAGGCATCTAAATTGAGGATTCCAAATAGGGGAAGCCTTTTAAATAGTAATATAGATACTATTATTTTATCCACAAATATAATTTTACAAAGTTTACCTAATCATGCACGTGCCCAAATTCACTTTTTTTCCCTCTTTTGTTTAAAGAGATAAAACTACCTTTTTATGTTAGGAGTTCTGCATGAATGGATCATTTTAAAAGGACAATTTGGGTCTAAAGGAGTCTTGGTGAATGTTAGATGGGAATATGAGAAACTTTTTCATGGTTATACTTTGTTGAGGTCCAAAATTTCACAAGAAAGCCCATTCCAGGAAAAGTAAAGAAGGCCCAATTCGTGTAACAAGAAGAATCAACATCAAGGCCCTATGTATGTTCAGATTTCCAGCAAAAAGACCATTAAAAAATCCAGCAAAATCCAGTGAAAGAACTGGGCCGGGATACCCAGAGGCTGCCAGAGGCTCGAGATCCTCGGGACATGCAGCACAGCTAATGTGGGATTGAGACAGCTCAAAAGGGGTACCACAAAATACAAGAAACGAAGAACATATGTGTCCTTCTCAAGCACCCAGTGGTGCAGCAAAGAACCAGAAAGCTTGGAGAGTGACAATTCATGAACAAAAAGCTGGTACATCGGGAAACCTAGAATGAAGAACTATAAAGGGAAGTGGCTGGGAAAACCTTCAACCTAGCAGGAATGGATTTTGCTCACTTGGGAAAAATGACAGCAAGGAAAGACAACCAAAAGCTGAGTCTGAAAAGTAAAAAGCCTTGAAAGAAGAGAGGGTGAAGGTTAGCTCTCCAAGGACACCCCGGAATGGAAGGTCAGCAAGTGGCTTTTAGGAAAACAGAACTAAAAGAAGAAAATTATGAGAAACAAAGAAAGAATCAGCTGTCAGAAATGACTAGCATAACAGAGGCTCTGGTACCCAGGGAGCCAAAGGGGGGGAATCAATGGTATCCTGAACCCTAAAATGACACTATAAAAGGGGAAGACAGCCAACATTGAAAGGGGGGGGGGTCAGCAATAGAAAATCACAACAGAATCGTTGATAAAACTCTGTCAAAAACTCAAAGAAAGTAGTGAAATATCTCCCGGTATCCCAGAAACAGCCACTATAGCACATACTTTGATTCAAAAAGATTCAAACTTTGCAAGTCTTAGAGGCTTGGATAGCCATCAAAGTCTGTAATTTTTGAGCTTATTTGAACCTTGTATCATGTTTTAGTGAGTACATTTGTAATCCACAATTAAGAAAAACTAATGAAGTATCATATACTATATATAATAGCAGAATCTGAGAGAAAGTTGATTCCTACAATTAAGGAGGTGCTGACAAATAGGATAACTGCCTATCTAAAATTCAGACACGTTTAAATTAAAAGGCAATAAATTACATTGTTTGGTAATGCTACAACACCGTTTAAAATCCTCTCATTATAAATAACAAAAAATAACTGGTTAAAATTAAAGACTACACATAAATAGAAACAGAGAGGAGATGAAATTGAGAGAGAAGCTATGAAGACACGAAGAAAGAAACAGGAAGAGAGAGAGGTGATGAAGACACGGTGAAAGAAACAGAAAAAGAGAGAGGCGATCATGCCTTCGCCAGTCCCCTCGCCATACTCTGACCACCAGAACTGCAAACACACAATCTCTTCCGTTTCGATTCTCCTTTTCCTTCGACAAATTCAGCCGTTCTCTCTGTCTTTCTTAAAATCAAAAACCCTAACCATTAATTTCTCTTTCCATCAGCCTAGCCTCCACCCATATACCGCTGGGAAAAACCCCACTTAAAATATCAAGCAGTTGGAAGTAAAGCCTCGATCCCAATCAACTTGATTAAAAGGAAAAAAAAAAAAAAATCAAAAACTTCCATTGCCCATGTATCCATAGTTTGCAATTAGAGAATGTCTTTCAATTTCTCTACTGGTTAGTTTTCTCTTTACTTTTCAGTTTGTGCATTAATTATGATCAATTTTTTATAATTTGGCTGGATTCTTTTTTTATTTAACTTTTTGGGTTATATTTTTTATTAAGGTATTTGAGTTAGATTTGGTTTTGTTTTGGGTATTTGGTTAAATTGATGTGTGGGTATCTATTTATGGTGTCCGGTTAAAAATAGAGCAATAGATTATTCTACAAAAAAATATTAGCCACATGAACAGGGTAGGAATAAAAAATGGCAATTAGGCTTTTCCTTATCTAGGTATTTTAGAAGCATTAACGTGGATCTCTTTGAGGGATGCTGTTATGATCTAGGTTTTTCGATTAGGAATAGTTTTGTTTAATTAGTTTAAACAGATGGGTTAGATTTGGGTTTTGAGGGATTTTGATTAGAAGTTGTTTTTTTTTGGGATATCTGACTTGGCTTGAATTGGTTTTAAGTATCTAGAATCGATTTTGCCCATTTGGGTCACTTTTATTTTGAATTTGCTTTCCCATTCAGATTAAGATGAAGATTTGTTCTGTCACTCAAAACACAATTTTTTAATAATCAAAACCACACCAAAGTTTTATTTTAAAATTTTATTTTTTTGGGTCTGTTGTTTCTAAATGGTCACTTTTTAAAAGCCAGTGGGAATCTGCGAAGAAATTTTACATTGGATGCCTCCTCTGCTCGATTTAGAAATGTAAAATGTTTAATTGTCTCTATCCAACTTCACTGCTGACTCTTTATATATATATATATATATATATAGTAGTTTTCTTCAAATTTGACACTTGGTATCTTTTCTTTTCATTCATGATTCCTTAATGTGATATCTTATAATTAGAACTATTTTTGGCTTTAACACAGGAGAAAGTTTTAAGATTCAAATAACAGAAAAACTGCCAAATCATTTTTCTCAAACTTTGTATATTATGTTTAGAATACTTCAATTTCATATTAATTTGATAAGATTTTTTAATGTTCTTGCTCCCTATGTCTTAGCTTATGTATTATGTCTTTATATTAACTAATTAAATGTTTCAACAATTCATGATATGGATCATGTTATAGTCACTTGGATATTCCCTGCAAAATATATATATTTATCGGTGTATGTTCTATTAGTGCTCTCAATCATGTTATGATATTAGAATTGTAATTAGATTGGTCCATCCTCAATTGTGTTCTTTGTGGACATCATTATAAAAAAAAAAACATGTATCATTTGTGTATGGTATGTTAATGCTCTCAATTATGTTATGAAACTAGAATCATAACAGATTGCAATACAGAAAACCATAATTTCACTTAGAAAACATTATAAATTGCTATACACTCTAAACTTTCAGATTTTACAAAATAATGTTGCAGAGAAGAGATGTGTCAGAGTAGCAGAGCAGTAGATCGTATGGCAGTTGCAGTGACTATTGAAAGGATAGAGGGAAGGTGTAAATTACCATTGTGTCTAATGTATGTGTTAATAAATATTAGATTGAAGATCAAGTTATTCACTTATTTGTACACAGTTATAATTTAAAAAAAAAAAAGAAAAAAAAAAAAGAAGAAGAAGAAGTTATATGCAGTTTTGCACACAGTTTTTATTTCCTTGACTTTGGTCTACGGTACTATTAACCTTAGTAACTTTTCCACTATATTTATGTTTCTTTTGTTTAAGTTTGTATAAGAAGGTGTTTTTTTTAAATTAAATTTGAATTATATATATATATATATATATATATTAATTCCAATTACTTGGGACTTGCTCTCGACAATATTCAATTCTGTTTGACCTTTCTATTTCTTTAGCAAATGTAAATGTTTATGTTTTTATTCTTTTTCTTTTCAATGCTAAGCTTCTTAATTCAATGCATCTGTAATTAATAATCCTAAAAATTAATATCAGTGATTGTGTACAATTTAGTATGGAAGAAGATGGCAACTCATTTTAGATGACTGATTACAAAAATCAAGCCTGCATACATCTTACGCCTGTTTCCTTTGTTATATGTGAATAAATTGAGTCTTGCAGGAATTAGGATATGTATCACAGATGTGTATATATTGTGCATTGTTAAACTGAGAAGTATGTTGATTTTTTTTTTCCCAATCTTTAGGAAAATTTATTTAGATCTAATTATAAGTTGTTGGCTCTGTTTTTCTTTTACTTTTTACTTCTTTTTTTTCCTTTTTTGTTTTTTTTGTTTTTGTTTTGTTTTTTGTTTTTGTGGGGGTGTGTGTGTACGTGTGTGTGGTGGTGGTGATGGTATGTTTCTCCACTCTACTTTTAAGTTCTAACCCTGCTGCAAGTTATATGCTCAACTTTGAACTTGGATTTTGACCTAATGTAGTTTGCAATTAGCATGCTTTTCTTTTAGGGTTTGTATTATTCTCGCACTACATAGATGCCCTTGATGCCAGTAAGCTATACTGTGGGAGAAACATTTTAAGAATAACATCAACATTTTAGCTGAGGATCCATGTGGTGTGAGTAAACTAGGCTTTAGTACATGGTGATGGATGACATTATCCCTGGGTTCTAGAAAATTGTCATATCCATGCTGGCAAGGTGATATTTCATTTTTCCGTTATGGAATTCGATGTTGCTTGAGAATTGATTAGCTATGATCAAATCCAATTCAGCTTCGCTATAGCATCAAGTATTTGTAATCTATAACAACTTCAGTTCTGATTCCATGTTCATTTCCTTTTTCTGATGCCATCAAGTTTATTCCCTTTAATTCTTACACTGTGTCATGCAATTTGGTAGGAATTCCTTAAAAAATAAAAAATAATAATAATATAGCACATGTCTGTATTTGATTAGACTAAGGAAAGGTTTAAGTAGGTGCTGCTTTTTCTTTTTACGTTGGTATTCTTTTATAAATATAGCACATGTCTGCATTTAATTATTTTGTTCTTTTTTATCAAAAGGAAGTTATTGTAGATTTAGATGGTGATTGATATATATATATATATATATATATATATATATCTCATATATCATATCTAATCTAATATCTAATACTATATATAAAAGCAGAAACTTTGCCCTACAATTAAGGTTGTGTTGCCACATAGGAAAAAAAAACTTATCTTTCAACCACATTTATGATTAAAAAGTGAAACATTGTACTGTTTCGTCAATTGTACCATTTGAAGGATAAATTTTCATCAAATGTTAAATAAAAACTCAGACGGAGAGATGAATCAGTTGGGCAAAGAGAATTTGGGTATTCTGGTCAGATTGATTTTAAATCTTTGATTTTTGTTTCTAGGTTAGATTTTGTTTTGATAAAGGTATTGGTTAGAATCTGCTTTCTTTAGGATATTTGTGTCACATTTAGTTTGCTTTTGTTTAGAGTACTTGGGTTAATTGGTTTTGGGTATTTGTCAATGATGTTTTTAAAATAGATAAAAACAAACACAATCATGCCTTTCTTTTCCTTTTTCTTAAGAGATGGGAATGGTGACAGTCTTAAGTTTGGAAAACTGTATATTTTTTTCCACAGTGATGGATACCAATTCCTATAGATAACCATAAGTCCAAAAGGCCCATTAAACATCCTCTAGGCTTGAATTTAATGGCAGAGTGAATTACGTCCATAAAAATAATAGTGATTTTAATGATTCAATGTGTGTGTGTGTATATGTATATATTTTATCCTTACTGTGTTTGTTTAATCCATATAATCATTGTTAAAATTAGAGATATGCACGTCTTGATTACCATCTTGATTTGTAGCTGATATTTTTGCTATAATTGTTAAAATTATGCTTTAAACTTGATTTGGTGTACTTTGCTAAGTTTGATGTTGAAATAAGTTTTATTCTGAATTAATATATTATGGGTATATAGAAACAGGCATATAAGAATATTTGGGTTCAAGCTTATTGCTTATGCCCTTCATATAACAGGTATCATGAAATAATGTTTGTAGATATTGATTTAAAGGTGATTGCTTTGGCTTTCTCTTGAAAAAATTTTCAGTGCATTGGGAGATATCTTGAACCTACTTATTCATTTCTTATTTAGTTTCTTTACTTTTTTTTCTCAATGGATTTTCTTGCCTCATTTTTTTTTTTTTTTTTAAGTTCATCAATTGATGTATTATATGATTATACCATTTAGTTGAGTTATGATGCTAGCAATTTGCTGCTATGGAACTCATTTGACTAAAGCAAATAAAATTTGAGTTGACAACAATTTTTTCTTTTCATGTTTCCCTTTTTAGGTGTATCTCTTGAACCTATTTGGTTGCATATTAATTGGAAAGTTCATAGTCCGTATAATATTGCATTCATAAATCCAACATTCATCACTGTAATGGATGGGTAAATTCATGAAATATGCCCACTTTAATTTTTTTAATGTAAGATTTATTTATTTATTTATTTTTTAATGAAAGTTTTGTTAAGAATGGCAACGGGTCGGGTTCGGACCGGGTTTTTTGAAACCTGGACCCGACCCGCGGGTCTTCCCCTGTTACTCGGACCCGGCCCGTTTAATAAACGGGTCTTTTTTTTAGCCCCAAACCCGGCCCGTCGGGTCTCCGCGAGCCCCGCAAGCCCCGCCAGCCAGCCACTTCTGGGCCTAATCCGTGGCCCAATCTTATATATATATAAAAGATAATAAAAAAATAAAATAAAAAAACCCAAACACAAACAGTAACACAAATCAATCAACATTGTTATCAGTCTTGCTGAAATGAGATTCTTAGACAGAAAATAAATAATAAATAAACACAAAAAATAGAAGAAATAAAACTCCATTTATCACATCAAAAAAAAAAAAAAAAAAAACTCCATTTATGGACCGATTTTTACATTAACACAAACATCAACTCCGATTCACATTTAAACCAACGCAAAATATACACATGCATTACATTCTATACATATTTTTTTTTTTTTGTTGGCTGTATATATGTGTACATAGTAATGATGTTTGTTGGCTGTACATATGTTTTTGTTATTGGCTTCTCACAAGAGTTTGATAGAATTCCTAAATAGTGTTCATATGGTTGCTGTTTTAAATCCGCTTTTATCATTGTGATGAAGAAGTTGCTGTATATATGTGTACAACAGCAAATATATGGTTGCTGTTTTTTTTTTTTTTTTGCACTGTACTATTTGTCTTCTATTAATGAGTTTTAATATGCTGTATATATGGTTGCTATTAATTATGGTCTTTCAATATGGTGCAATGGATTTTTTCTTCTTTTCAGCGTTTGTGATGAAGAAGTTGCTATATATGTCTACAGTGTAATGGGGTGGTAGAATACTGCTTATTGTATTAATTTGTGTATGTGTGTGGTGAGAGTTTTTTTTTTTTTTCTTTTCGTTTTGCATTTGTGATGAAGAAGAACCAAACATTCATGATCCAATGTTCTATTTTCATTTTACTTTTAAATCTATAATAGTCTCAAGTCAAAGTTTCTTTATTGTCTATTTTTAACCTCTTAGACTTTGTCGGGTTTGAATTTGTTTAGTGGAAACTGAGTGAGGTGGAGTTATCAGCTTGCTTCCTGATAATCTTAGCGAAATTGGTGTGGAGTACGTTGAGGTTAGTTTTAATAATAAAAAAAAATCAAATAGTATCATTGTGTGTGTTAAGAGTTTTTTTTTTTTTGTTGTTGGCTGTATATATGTGTACATAATAATGATGTTTGTTGGCTGTACATATGTTTTTGTTATTGGCTTCTCACAAGAGTTTGATAGAATTCCTAAATAGTGTTCATATGGTTGCTGTTTTAAATCTGCTTTTATCATTGTGATGAAGAAGTTGCTGTATATATGTGTACAACAGCAAATATATGGTTGCTGTTTTAAATCAGTTTTTTTTTTTTTTTTTTTTTTTTTTTTGCAACGTACTATTTGTCTTCTATTAATGAGTTTTAATATGCTGTATATATGGTTGCTGTTAATTATGGTCTTTCAATATGGTGCAATGGATTTTTTCTTCTTTTCATTTTGCGTTTGTGATGAAGAGGTTGCTATATATGTCTACAGTGTAATGGGGTGGTAGAATACTGCTTATTGTATTAATTTGTGTATGTGTGCGGTGAGAGTTTTTTTTTTTTTTTTATTCGTTTTGCGTTTGTGATGAAGAAGAACCAAACATTCATGATCCAATGTTCTATTTTCATTTTACTTTTAAATCTATAATAGTCTCAACCTGTTCTATTGCTAGGTTTACATCAGTGATACTTCAAATGAATGTAGCAACAACTTATCAATTGAAGAAGATGGTGATTGTACAAAATTTCAAAAACTTGATGTTCAAACCAATGTGCAACTCACACCAACATCTGTACTCAAGGAAAACAAAAGGGCATATTTAGGGACTACTACAAAGCAACAAAGGAAGAAGATACAAAAAACACTTTAAAATTGTCTTTCAATCTCTAAGATTTTCTATGCACAATTTGGTTTTAATGAATTTGTGATTTTGGTACTAAAGACGTATTGGAACAAAGAAATTTTATTTGCTTTTATGCACAATTTGGTTTTAAATTGAAACAGACAGGAATTAAACTCTTATATTTAGTTATTTGAGGATACAACTTTACTTCAACGTTTGTTAAATATAATGAATGCATTGAATATTTAGTGGAAGACATGAAATAAATGAAATTGAAAAATAAGAATGTGCTACCAGAGAATCGATGCTGAATTCTAATAGCTAATGTCACATCATTTGGAAAAAATTGGTAGCTTTCCCGTGCATCGCACGGGTTAGCGACTAGTTTCTTATTAATTTGAGGATCCCTAACAATTGTTTTGTGTATAATCTGATTGCATTCCTTTTGCTGTTTTCATTATTATTCAATACAAATATTCTCGTTTGCTAGTTTATGTGTATTGTAGGAAGCTTGTCTTGTGCACCACTTGGTTCTTAAACAGCCCCTTTAGTTGCGGTGAACCAAGCCCAGTCCACCAAACTACAACTATTTGGCCCAGGATCCTTGGGCCTGTGTGCTAAAGAAAAAAGCACTCTCACATACTTCATAATAACTATTATGTAACCCGTGTTTACGCACAAGAATAATGAATTGTAGTGGTGTTATTAATGTTAGTTTGAGTTATTAAATATATAGGACACTAGTTCGACTAGGACATTTGGAGGTACTAAAATGATTTTTCCTTACAATTTTATTGATATTGGTTACGCCACATTTCTCGTTATACCGTTGTTATGTATATATAATTTTGGAAATCATAATTGGACACTATATATACAATATCAATTCAGTATCATTATTTGTGAAATTCTACTAAATACAACACAAAATAAAAAGAATAAATTGGTTAAATAGTATCTCCTAAATTGAATGGGGATAGGTGCATGTAATCGTTTAGCTTAATTACAATTTGTTACATTCGAGATCTTCACATAAAAAATATCTAAATAAAAACAGTATAAAAAAATATACTCATTAGTTCAAAATTAAAAAAAAAAACATAAAAAATCTAAACAATTTAATTTGTATGAAAAGCTAACAAAGACAAAATCTAATTTTGATTCTAATCAAATTTTCTCTAAGTTTTGGTTATATATATGTGTGTGTGTGTGTGTTTATTTATATTGAACTCCTCGTTTTCTACATTGAATTAACTTAGTTGGCACAAAAATTAAAAAAAAAAAAAAAGATTAGATGGGACACATAGTGCAAAATTAAACTTTAATTGAAATCCAATTTTTACACTAAATTAACTTACTTGACACAAAAATTTAGAAGTTTAGATTAGATGAGATGTATGATGCAAAATTAGCCTCAAATTGAATTCTAATTTGAAATCTAATTGGATTTTTTCTCAATTTTGGATATATATATATATATATATATATATATATATATGATTAATGCACAAACTTTTAATAATTGGGAATGATGAATTTGGGTATTGCACTAAGTAGATCATTTTGGAGGGGCAAGATGGGTTTACAGGATTAGTGGTGAATGTAAGATGTGAATATCAGAAAACAATATGCACTTTAATATTATTTTAGCTAAAACATACTTTACATCTTCTAAATTTGGATCAATTCATTTGATATTTTAGCTAAAATATACTTAACATCTTCTAAATTTGGGGTCCCTTCTAAATTGGTACATTTACTTTTAAAATTTGTAATTTAAACTCTCAATCACTAACAAAAATGTCAATTTTGTTGGGCTTTTATGGAACCTAGTTGTGTTTGATCCGAATTATGACCTGACCTGATATAAAAGTGCTACGATTTTTAATGAAATTTTTTTCTAAGGCTAGTCCAAGGAGTGGAGGTTTGGCCCAAGCCGGAGCTAGCACATTGTGAATCCTATGCATCGGATAGTAAAACTGTTGTTTTGGAGATTAGGGTTATGTGTTGTTTTTAAAGAGAAAACTGTACTGCCGCATCCTGTAGTGAATAGTAAAATCCTTGCAACTCCGTGAACATTGGCAAATTTCCGAACCACGTAAATATATTCTTGTGTGGTTGTTTTCTTTGGCGCATATTTTTCTCTATTTTTGCATCTCATATATGTGAAAATTTCATGAATATTTCCTTCAAATATGGTCATTCTATAATGATCCATCACATTTTCACCCTTAACTTGTCTAAAAACATCGTTTTTATTTTTTTGTTTTATTGTTTTTGTGTGAGGTAATGGCAAGATTCTAATTGACATTGGTGGAATGAGCTCTTGATACCATTATAACATTGGATGGTGTAAATTGCAAGTGTTTATGCTTAAGGGGAAAATTTCGGAACGGCTTTAAGCTTAAAGAATAAAAATATAATTTTAACCTTATAATATAATGGATTTTTGCACAAACTTTTACTAATTGAGAAATTACTCTAAGTGGATCATTTGGAAGGGAAATTTGGGTTTAAAGTAGGGTTTTTTGTTTTGTTTTTGAGTTTAAAAGAGTAATGCTGGTCCGCTGGATAAGATGCGAAGATGAGAAAAGAATATGGTCTTTAATGATTTGATTCTATATAATAAAGCATTGATGATGCAAACTTTTACTAATTGGGAGATGAGAATTTGTGATGGATTTGGTGAGTGGGACCTGATTAAACAATTTGAGGTGAGCAAATAAATTTTTTATTGTATTTTATGTAGAGCTGCTTGCTTTAGAGGGTGGCTTTATAAGCTCTTCTTCCACACATTATTAAAACAGATTTTGAAGATTTCTTTTTTAATAAGAAAAACTCATATTTGATATGTTAGTTCGACTAATTTTCTTGAATAGTTTGACAATTTAAAATAAAGCATTGACACAAACTATTCTTTTTGAGAAAGGAAGATAACCATATTTTTTTTTGATTACATGAACCCATATAGGATTAACATTACACGTATTTCTCCGGAATTAAAATCAAAAAATAAAAATACAGCCAATTTTTTAATTTTTTATAAGTAGTTGTTTAGAATTAGAATCCTGATAATATTCTAAAAAATAAAAATCCTGATAATAAATTATATATATATATATATATATTATAATAATAATGAAGTACTTTTGTTAATCAACTGGTTTTGATAGATACTACGTCCACAACATTTTCACAACAAATTATAGGTGGTTAGTTGTTATTGGTTCAAATAGAAAAATAACTCTAGTTACTCTACACTTGGTTAATATATGTATTTATGATTAATTATTGTGAGTTAAGAGTTAATATTCATGTGTAAAGTACGAGCTAGCAACTGTTAGATTAAATCTTTCTTTAATGTTCATTGTAATGGATTAGGTTAACGAGTAGATTTCAACTCAAGTTTGTCATTAAACGTCCTATTAATTGAAAGATCCTACTCAATTCCTTAAAAAGTTTATGTATAAGTGATCTTTTGGATTTTCTAAGTTTAGAACTTTAGATTATCGAAGATTTCAACTTAACCATTGAATTTATAATTGACAATTGACATCCATATATGTAAAGTGTGTGATGAGCTCAGTGATGGATAGCTTTTTCCCTAACGAGTTGAGAGATTTTTCTTCTAAAAAAAAGTTGAAGAGTTGAAATGAGTAGATTCCAACTCATGCTAGTTTAAAGATTTTCTATTCAATTGCTTTATTTTAACATGGGAGAAATTGTTTAAATCAAATTTCACATGTTTATGCGCTAATTAATGGAACTGCCCCAAGTACTTTCTTGATAGTAAAAATTCGAAATAAAAATTATCTTTTTATTCAAAAATCTAACAATCTCAAATTATTTCAAACAAAAAAGATAACAAATTTTCACTCTCAAATCTCAATTAACAAATTTCTATTAATAAAAATCTCAATATTATAAAAAGAGAATATATTTGAAAATCAATTAAAGCGTACAAAGATAATTGGAAAGATAACCTATATGGTTTCTATATAACTTATCTCCTCAAGCAGCCATTGTAACAACCAAATACTTTGTTATGAATTCAAACTTTTTTTCTCCTTAAAAAAAAGTTGACAAATTTATAGTAACTGTAGCATCTTTTTTTTTTTCAGTCCACATATATAGGATACTTATATGAAGGGTAAGATTCAAAATGAATTTTTATATGGAGATTCAAACAAAATAAACTATGGTTCAAGGGTTTTTTAAATGATAGTTTTTTTATAATGTAACTAATGAAATATCTAAAATTAAAAGATAAAAAAGATTATATCAAAAATCTCAATAAGACACATACAATAATTAGACAAAATTTACTTTTAGTTACCTCCAATATTTCAAATTAACATATATATATATAGATATTATAAGTAAAAATTCTTTAAAAAAAAAATTTCTTAAATATATAGTCAATATAAAAAAAAAACATTTTTTATTTTTTAGTTTGGTAAGCATGTTGAAGTACAACTGTAATCACATAAAAATGAAAAAATAAACACGATTTTGGGATCTCAAGGAAAGGAAATGCAATTTAATTAAGTTAGGAAAAAAATAAAAAATAGTTCAAGTGCAAAAGTATTGGACCCTAAACTTAAAGAAACTAACAAGAAATTCTTATATAATTATAATTTAGACTCATGTGTAAATAAGTGAAAGCGACATTTATGTGATTTTTAGATTCATAGTAGTTTCATGGGACTTTATCTATCAAAGAATCTTGAATTTATTGCTGGTTAAAAATAATGATGAATGTCAATAAAGTCACAAAATAATGTTCACTTTTAAATGGTTTAAAATACACTCACATATTAACCACAATGATTTAAAGAAATTTTCAATATTAGGGTTAAATAAAAATAATAATAAATTTCAAACACTGAAATTTTAGATTATATTTAAAATGTAAACACAATCCAAACTAAAACGATAATTAAGAGTGATGTTGAAGTTGATCGAAAATGTGACCTCATCCACGAACACAAAGGAAAGTGGCCATAAAGAGTCGCCAGAGGTGTTTTTGATACCTAAGTTAGCTTAGAACACAAAAGATTAATGAGGAGAAGAGGAGATTAATGGCCATATATATATATATATATAACCTTAGCATCACTTTTTATAAGTAAAATTTACAGTAATTGTAGCATCATTTTTGTTTAGAAACAATAGTGATAACACATAAAACAACTTTTGCCTAAATATAACCTTATTAATTATTCAGTTATTACTCATTAGTTAAAAAGAGTCATTTTTGTCTTTGGATTCAATTTCTCTCTCTTTTATTCCCTATTTTCGGGCCACATATATAGAATACCTAGATGAAGGGTAAGATTCAAAATGGTTTTTATCCGGAGATTCAAATTAGGTTTTAGTTATTAAGTTAGATAAACAAACTATGGTTCATTTTTTTTTTAAAAAATCAAAACCGTAGAGATTTCAGTATTTGCTGTTTGAGTGTGTCAAATGTGAAGTTATTTTCTCTAAATAAAAAAAAAAATGTAATTTCTTTTCTCAAAATCTAACAGAAAAAAAATTCAAAAAATATCCAAATGTTTAAAACAATATTTTGCCGTTGAAATATCTCTTCACAATTATTTAAACTAATATTTTCACCTCTAAATTTACAAATCTTTTTGAAAAATTGCATTCAAAATAATTTTTTATTGATCCGAAAAGTGTTGGTTACACTAACTAAGTACTCTCATTCATTACTATAATTATAATTATAATAAATTATTAAAGTTGTTTTGCTATAATTATTAAGGTTGTTTTACCTTATAGTAAATTCTTTTTTAATAGTGACATATATGTCTCAAGTTCTTTTTTTTTAATAGAGACATATATGACTCAAATTATACTAACATTTCAAGTAATTAAAAATAAAATAAATTATAAAAGAATGTCTCAATATGTTGGTAACACATGAGGAGACTTTCATTAATTAGAAAATGGCTCATGGGTTGGTAACATTTTTCATAAAGACGTTTATGACTCAAATCTCTGCCCTAGTATTGTATTACATAAAATGAATTATTACTCCTAGAAAATACCACAATGTAAGGATACCAACTTTTAGGCCTTTAGCACAGCACTAAAAAAAAAAGGGAACTGCGAATCTTCCTATAAAAGTGGTGTTTCATCTTCCTATAAAAGAGGTGTAATTTTCTGTTTCAGTATTGGTTTTACTTCACTCCCACGAATTTCGTTTTACTCAACTCCTCCGCAGCCATAGTAGTGAGTCAACATCTATATATATTTATATGAACTGAAGCCAAGTATATGGATGGTAGTCCTCTGTGCAATAAGAACAACAGCGGCAAAAAAACCAGCAGGACAAAGAAGCAAGTATAAAAGACATGGTGCATGGCCACGATGGTCATATTAGAGAGACGTGGAGGATCTGAAAGGCCACTGGTTCTTTCTGTGAATAGTAGGAAAGAGACATACCATGTAAAAATCAAGACTCTCTCTAAATAGAAACTGAATTTCATTGATTGAAAAAGATTACAATCCAACTGAACTCTAATGAACTATGCCTATCCTTTTATATACAATCAAGAGAAAGCAAACAATGACTAACTTTCATGATTTCAAGGAGAAAACAATTACAAGTAAAACTGCCTAGCTATGACACGTGTACATTAATATGTAACCACCATCCCACTTGGATACATTTCTTGTATAGAATGCATAATCTGATCATGATGAGGGATTGACTCTATTAAGTCTTCTAAGTCTTCATTCCTTAGGATTACATCTCTGTTTTTCCTTTGACTCTCTGCTGCATTGTGCCCCTGCATTGTGCCCTGCATCCAAATGCATTCTTTCCTGCTTTTGTGGTGCAGCACAGGATGCACCCTGATGCTTCAATACACGCTGAGATGCACAGACCTGCTGCTTCCCCTGATACTGAGTGCTAATGTCCTGCTTGGAAGCTTGTTGCTGTAAAAGGCATACATTTGACTTAGGATTCCTTTTAACACTCCCCCTCAAGAGCAAAGCTCTTGCTTCTCCATCATCCCTTGCATAATCTAGAAATTGAATTTTGTGACTAAAAATGTTAATCACTCCCAATTTTGCTAATAACCTCAAAAAATTTTCAACTACAAGTGCCTTATGGCCCGTTTGGATGGAGGGGAAGAGGAGGGGGAGTGGAGAGGAGTAGAGTAGAGTTGGCTAAAAATAGGCTAATTTTGGGCTAAATCTACTCTACTCTACTCCCTCTCCCTCCCTCTCAATCCAAATGGATCATTAGTGAAGATGTCTGCCAACTGATTTCTTGAGGAAACATAAAAAGTCTTAAGAGTGCCATCCAAAATTTTGTTCCTCACTATGTGACAATATGCCATAGATCTATATTCTGCTTTAGCAGAAGATCTTGAGACCACATCTTGCTTCTTTGACCTCCATGAGATCAATGAATCACCTAAAAATACACAATATACAGTCAAAGACTTCCTGGTATCGGGGCAGTCTGCCCAATCTGCATCACAGAAAGTTTTGAGCTGTAAATCTGATTCTACTGGGAAAAACACCCCTTGACTAGGTGTACCTTTAATATATTGTAGAATTCTTCCAGCTGCTCTCATGTGTGGAACCCTTGGTTGTGCCAAAGATTGGCTGAGCCTATGCACTGCATAGGTTATGTCTGGTCTACTTAGTATTAAGCTTTCCAACCAGCCTTCTAAACTGACCAGCATCTTGAGCAACTCTCTCCATCACTTTTGGAGAACTTTAGTTGCTGCTCCATTGGTGTTTCAGCAGTCTTACAACTAGTCATGCCTGCTTCTTTGAGTACATCAAGTGCATAATTCCTTTGATTGATACTAATTCCTTTAGGACCTCTAGCAATTTCAAGACCTAGGAATATTTAAGGGAACCAAGGTCTTTAATCCCAAAATTCTGGTCTAATACCCCTTTTAGCTTTGCAATACAAGTTAGATCATTCCTTGTGATGATCATGTCATCCATATAGATCAATAATGTAGTGAAGTGAGAACCATTAGAGTGAACAAACAATGAATGGTCAGCTTGTGATTGTATGAAACCAAGACCTAAGATAGTGGCAGAAAGCTTGGCATTCCACTGCCTAGAGGCTTGCTTAAGACCATAGAGAGATTTGACTAACTTACACACCATAGGAGTGGCAGTGGTGGTAGAATCAGACTCCCCCTTACTGTGATAACTAGGAGGTAAAGCCATATACATTTCTTCATCAAGATCTCCATGGAGAAAGGCATTATTGATGTCAACTTGATGGAGTGGCCAGCCTTTGGCAGAAGCAAGGGCAATGAGCCCTCTGACTGAGACAGTCTTGGCAACAGGTGAAAATGTTTCCAAAAAGTCAGAAATAGTAAAGAAGAGACTGAAAGAAGCAAAAACAACTGTTGAGAACATCGAAAAGGTGTTTTGTTTTGTTTTTATCTCAGATGTGTTTTTCTATTTTTCTAGATGTGTTTTAATGATTGAGTTCATGTAATGAGTTTTTTCGATTGGTTTTTTTTAGTAGAATCAATTATTTTATATTTTTAATTTCTTTTAATATTTATTAAGTTTTTTCTTAATATTAGTTTCATCATTTTGTTTGATGTTTATTTTCTTCTGCGTCTCAATTTGCTTTTAGTTACCTCCAATATTTCAAATTAATATATATATATATATATATAGATATTATAAGTAAAAATTATAAAAAATATTTTTCTTAAATATATAGTCAATATAAATTATTTATTTATTTTTTAGTTTGGTATTTAAGTACAACTGTAATCACATAGAAATGAAAAAAATAAACGCGATTTTGGGATCTCAAAGGAAAGGAAATGCAATTTTAAGTTAGAAAAAAATAAAAGTAAAATAGTTCAAGTGCAAAAGTATTGGACCCTAAACCTAAAGAAACTAACAAGAACTTCTTATATAATTGTAATTTAGACTCATGTGTAAATTAAAGTGAAAGCGACATTTATGTGATTTTTAGATTCATAGTAGTTTCATGGGACTTTATCTATCAAAGAATCATGAATTTATTGATGGTTAAAAATAATGATGAATGTCAATAAAGTCACAAAATAATATTCACTTTTAAATGGTTTAAAATACACTCACATATTAACC
Organism: Quercus tomentella; assembly: GCA_028535165.1. Taxonomy (NCBI): domain Eukaryota; kingdom Viridiplantae; phylum Streptophyta; class Magnoliopsida; order Fagales; family Fagaceae; genus Quercus; species Quercus tomentella. Next base: position 3,497,723 of record JAPQVY010000089.1, read on the forward strand.
ACAATGATTTAAAGAAATTTTCAATATTAGGGTTTAATAAAACTAATAATAAATTTCAAACACTAAAATTTTAGATTATATTTAAAATTTAAACACAATACACTCTAAAACGATAATTAAGAGAGATGTTGCAGTTGATCGATAATATGACCTCATCCATGAACACAAAGGAAAGTGGCCATAAAGAGTCACCATAGGTGTTTTTGATGCCTAAGTAGCTTAGAACATAAAAGATTAATGAGGAGAAGAGGAGATTAATGGGCATATATATATATATATATATATATATATATATATATAACCTTAGCATCACTTTTTATAAGTAAAATTTACAATAATTGTAGCATCACTTCTTTTCTTTTTCTTTTTTTTTTTTTTTTTTTTTTAAGAAACAATAGTGATAACACATAAAACAACTTTTGCCTAAATGGTTTTTATCCGGAGATTCAAATTACGTTTTATAAATTTAGTTAGATAAACAAACTATGGTTTTTTTAAAAATCAAAACCGTAGGAATTTCAGAGCTTGCTGAGTGTGTCAAATGTGAATTTATTTTCTCTAAATAAAAAATAAAAAAAACTGTAATTTCTTTTCTCAAAATCTAACAGAAAAAAAAAAAATTCAAAAAATATCCAAATGTTTAAAACAATATTTTACCGCTGAAATATCTCTTCACAATGATTTAAACTAATATTTCCACCTATAAATTTACAAATCTTTTTGAAAAATTGCACTCAAAATAATTTTTTATTGATCCGAAAAGTGTTGGTTACACTAACTAAGTACTCTCATTCATTACTATAATTATAATTATAATAAATTATTAAAGTTTTTTTGCTATAATAATTAAGGTTGTTTACCTTATAGTAAATTCCTTTTTAATAGTGACATATATGTCTCAGGTTCTTTTTTTTTTTTGATACCAATAAAACAAAAGTCAATACACAAGGTCTGGAGTAGCTGCCAGATTAGCTATACAATAAACTGAGTCCAAAATAGATCTAGGAACATGCAAGGCTTTACAGCTAACACCCTGCTGTTTTAAGGATCTAAGATCTGCTACCATCACCATATCCTGCCAGCTATTAGAACATAAACAGATACAAGCCTGAACTACCCTATTGTTGCTACACAAAAACAAAATTCTGCAGAAACCCAATCTCTTAGCTTTTAAGGCTGCCTCCACAAGTGCTTCCTGCAATGCCGCATAAGTATTAACAGCTGCACTACTGGTACCACCCGAGAAAATGGCAATTCCTTGGAGATTGATGGCTTCATAAGCATAGGCAACTCTTCTAGATTTCCTTTTCCTGATGCCAGCAATTCTGATCAACAAATCCCAAGGTCCTTCAAGGTTGTGGTATGCACAAGGATGCTGCATAGGTCTTCTTCTCTGCATGCTTGAGCTGCTAAAAGCCACCTGAAACCTGAATGGAAGAAGGCATATATGACTCAAATTCTACTATCATTTCAAGTAATTTAAAATAAAATAAATTATAAAAGAATGTCTCAATATGTTGGTAACACTGAGTAGGCTTTCATTAATTAGAAAATGGTGTACGTGTTTGTGCGTACCCAAAATAGGACTCTTGGGCCTAACCTCTTTTTGGGCTCACAATCTATTTGTTTTGTGGGCTTTCAAGTTTCCTACCGTGGGTAGTTCGATGCTCTGTGGACCCAGATGCGCTCTTATCTCCCCAAGTTTCACTCTCTTCCTCACAGAGTTGCTTTGTTGCTCTCCCAGAGTGTTTTCTCTCTTCTCTTAGTGTTCTCTCTAGACTTGCCCCCCCTGTTTTCCTCATTCTCTTCTCCTATTTATAGGCTGTGGTAAGTGGAGGTGTTATGATTATTTTTTATTATAAGTGGAAATGATGGTCCAATTCCATCGTGTTTAAGTGGGTGTTTAGGTGGGAGTGGGATGTAGTATGAGTGACCTTGGAAATGATTCCCACCTCAGTAGGGTTGCTCGGCAGCGATAAGCCCTAAGGCACTGCCGGGCAGCCGAGAGATGGTACCCCGAGCAGTTGGCTCTTGGGTTGGGAAATGGTCCACTGGGCGTGATCCAAGTGACGTGACATGTACTGATGAAGATCATTTGCCTAAATGGACTTTGAGGCGGCCTGAGGCCTGGACCTATGGGCGGTATGGGCCGTACTGTTGGGTTGGGGTTCAAGGCCCAAATGGGTCTGAACGCCCCAGTGCCATACAGTGTTGGTAACATTTTTAATAGAAACGTTCATGACTCAAATCTCTACCCTCGCTACTGTATTACATAAAATAAATTATTACTCCCAGAAAATATCACAATGTACGTATACCAACTTTTAGGACTTTAGCACAGCACTAAAAGAAAGGGAACCGTGAAAAATGAGGCATCTTCCTATAAAAGTGGTGTTTCATCTTCCTATAAAAGAGGTTTAATTTTCTGTTTCAGTATTGGGTTCACTTCACTCCCACGAATTTCGTTTTACTCAACTCCTCTGCAGCCATAGCAGCAAGTCAACATCTATACGTATATGAACTGAAGCCAATTATATAGATGGTAGTTCTCTGTGCAACCAGAACAACAGCGGCAAAAAAAACCAGCAGAAGCAAGTATAAAAGTCACGGTGCATGGGCACGATGGTCATATTCTTACGTTAATAGAGAGACGTGGAGGATTTGAAAGCCCACTGGTATCAAGGTGTTTTGTTTTGTTTTGTTTTTATCTCAGATGTTTTTGTTTTAATCATTGAGTTCATGTTAATGAGTTTTTTCGATTGGTATTTTTTAGCAGAATCAATTATTTTATATTTTTAATTTTTTTTGTCAGCTTTATCTCAATCAAACTCTTATGAGTTTACCATGGAGCTTGGACTTCATATACAACATAGTTAAGGATAGTGCTGCACTCTTGTGCAGCAAAAAAAGCAAAGTTTAAAGCAAGTGCAGCAGCAGAAGCAGTTTATTAGCGATTCTGAGAAATTGAAGGCTTCAAATTTCTGTGCATCACTCTTAAGAATAGGCTCATGGATGGTAACATCTCAATTGTTTACCACAATTTAAAATTTTAAACTCTACTCTTACAATAACATAACTAAGTGAGGAAAAAAAAATTGTGCAGTTACAACCTCCACGTGAAGGTACTTTAGTAATAAAGATTTATTTTGCCAAGCGAAAACTAGTGTGGGAAATTCTAGAGAATGCTTTGAAGAAAAAGATTGAAATACAATGGTTTGATATTATAGGAATTCGAGCTAGAATTATCGAAGATAAGCCTGGAATTCTAGAGATTGAGGTTATTTTCTTAATATTAGTTTCATTTTTTTATTAAGTTTTTTCTTAATATTAGTTTCATCATTTTGTTTGATGTTTCATTTTCATCTGAGTCTCAATTTGATGTGGTAAAACTGTTTTCAGCTTAACAATCGGGCCAAAATTGGGAATTAAGCCCATTTTCCTAACTATATAGTTAGTAGGCACGGTTTCAAAAGTATATATTTTACTAACATCTCGAGTCTCAGAGACTCGATTTTGGGCTATAAATCGAGTCTCAAAGACTCGGTTTTCATGGTCTGATCACGTTTGATGTGGCATTTTTTCCATGTAGCGTTCACTTGGAAATTGAGTCTCTAAGACTCGATTTATAAGCCCTTTACAAAACAAGTATGAGAAGAAAGAGAGAGAGGAAAAAAAAAAAAAAAAACCCAGAAACAGAAACATGGGTTGTACGACTCTCTCACTCACTCTTCTCTCTCTTGTCGTCGGACTCACCGTTAGTCTCATGGGTCTCTGTTGTGGGTCGATTTGTGGTTTGTGGGGCCATCCATTTCGTTAGTCTTTGTTGTTTGTGGATCTATATTGTTTATCTTCGATCTCTATTGTTTATCTTCGAGTTCGCCGTTCAATTTGATGAAATTGACTTGTGTTATTGATTGATTATGTCATTATATGATGTTATCTAACTAGTGTAATGATAAATTGATCAATTTGTTGGGATTTTTGAAATTGGGTTTTTCAAAATTTGGGGTTTTTGTTCTAAAACTCTATGTTCAAGTCAATTGTTGGCCCACTCACCCCTCCAGAAGTTCAACCTCCAATCTCTCATGATGGGGAACCTTCCACTTCCAAGAGACCATCGTTAAGAGTAACTCTCAAGCATCCCACAAGCAATGGGTTGTAGTCAGTCGAAGATCGAGATCGGAGTGGGTGGCTTCAGATCGGCGTGGGACCATGGGTGGGTGGGTTTCAAGTCGGCGTGGGTGGCTTCAGCTCGGCGTGGGCTGTGTGTGGTCGTGGGGCGTGGGTGGCCATCGGTGGTCGTGGCTAGCCGTGGGTCGGGTTCAGATTGCCGTGGGTCACCGTGGGTTGAAAAAGCTGAGTAGAATGAGTTTTCTTAGTGGATTAGTTCTCTGTAACTTTGTTTTTTTTCAAAGTTCTTGTGGGTTCTGGGGTTTTCATCACTGTGTATTTTGGGAATTTAGAGACAGTCCCATATACGAAGCGAACCCATTTCGTGCTTTTGTCAAAAATCATGGAGAGGAGGCTGGGAGAGACTTGGGAAGAAGAAGAAGAAGAAGAACTCAACTGGTTTTTTTTTTTTTTTCTCCGTACAAGTTTGTTTGTGGCTTGTAGGATAAATCGAGCTTCTAACTGTCGAGATATAAATCGAGTCTCTAAGACTCGATTTCCAGGTGGACGTCACGTGGAAAAAATGCCACATCAGACCTAATCAGAACATCAAAATCAAGTCTCTAAGACTCGATTTATAAGTCCTAAATCGAGTTTTAGAAACTCGAGATGTTAGTAAAAAATATAGTTTCAAAACAATGCCTACTAACTATATAGTTGGGCAATTGGGGTTAATGGCCAATTTTGGCCTAACAGTCGTCCTGCTTTCTTTGACGAAAGTAATCCAATGCCGCGCAAACACACCCTGTGGAAGATAAGTTCAGACTTTACTGATAATCAAGCTCAAACTTACAGGTTTGTATTGTTTTCTACTTTTGAAATTTTATAGTTGACATTGCTTTTGGTTTCTACATTACAGTATTTGTTTAGTTCATTTGTTATTTTGTCACATCTTTCAACACATATTTTTCTAGTTGTAAATGTGTTATTCTGTTTTTGGAGTTCTAATGATTTTTTTGCTAATTAATGAATTATTTTTCTAGTTGTAAATGTCTTATTCTGTTCAAGACTTCAAGGAATTATAATGAATTTTGTTGTTGGCATGCTATCCTCAGGTTGCACTATCTTGAATTTCCTCCAGGAACCCTTGACAAACACTATAAGAAGCTCCTGCAATGTGACCCCAATTTGTTAAAGTTGAGCCAAAGACCTTTGCCAAGTCTTAGTTCTCCTTACTTCCGTACAGATTGCTACAATGGGAGTAGAGAATTTTCTTTGGATTTTTATAGATATGGGCAGTTACCTTTACCATTCTCGAGTATGCATTCGCCATTTAAATCTATTTAACAAATTCAGGCATATGAACAAGCCCGCCAACAATACCTTCTTACGACAAATTCAACTTCACCAATATCAGGTATTGCATTGTGCATATTCCAATTCCATACTGTTCTAAGGCTTCAATTGTACTCTAACTTGGTTTTTCAAATCTTTTGTGATGATATAGTTATGGATTTCTCTCCACATTCAGATGGAGCCGTTAGCAACCAAGGAGTTGATGATCCAAGGATGGCAATGTGGAATCAAAGGATGATTAATCCTGCAAACGTTCTAGGGAGAGATCAAATGCAAGGGCCATTTTCTCTGGCTATACCAACCCAAGTAAATCCAGCCCTATCTGCTATTCAAAGCCAATTGCTGAGTGACGATCAGTTTCAATTTGATTATGACCCTTAGAGGTGGAGTCATTGAACAACTTAGTACCTGACTTGCAAAAAGAAATGAACCCAACAAGCGACTTTGAAAACTGTTTGTTGGGTGAAGCTGAACACATTGGTATGCAAAATGTGCAAAATGTCACAAGGGTGAACTCCTTGGGTTCATTGATGGCGTTGCCAACAGAAGAGCAACCTGCAAGTAGCACTCTCTATCCACAATCTGTTAACTGGCTACCTCAATCTCAAGATCCTAATGTGAATTTTATGATGCATCTACCTGGGAACAACACTTCAATGGATACAGTTTTTGATCCAGATCCTACAGTTGATAAAGATGATCCAACAATGGTAGATTTCACAACTACTAAGAATTTTGATGGGGACAATCACTGGACATGATTCAAAAGTGAGTATTGATATGAGGGAAGGATGATAATAAAGCGCATGATTCAAAAGTGAGTAATAATATGAGGGAAGGATGATAATAAAAGCATATCATGGTCGGGCCCAATGTGATGGCAAGTGGAAAAAATACAGATTGCAGATTCAAGCTTGAGAATTAACCTGTTCAAAAAGAAAATTGAAGGTAAACATCACGTGTCTCACATCTTGTTTAAGAATGCGAGGCAATTGGAGGATTCAATTTGAAGTCATCTTATTTAGAATTTGTGCATTGGGTATGACTTTTATTTTTTAGGTTTTTGTAAGTAGACAATTGTACCCAACTTTTAATTTTTTTAGATTTTTGTAAATGGGCAATTGGAGGATTCAATTAAAAGTGATCGGAATTTGTGTACTGGGTACGACTTTTATTTTTAAAATTTTTGTAAATAGACAATTGGAGGAATTTGTGCATTGGGTACGACTTTTTTTTTTAGTGAGTTCTTCAAGTATTACAAAAAAATTCTTCTTCCCTGAGTTCCCTCCCTCTCTCAAAATACCTATTATTTTTAACTTTCACATGGACCAACTATTTTTGCTCTACCAATCATAGTTAGCCACATAGAGAATTGTGGCAAAAGTTTTACATTTTTTTGTGTTACTAGATTTTTTGTTTTTTCAATAGAAAAATAGGTAGTTTTGAACTTTGGATTTCCATATTGTTGTGTGAAGCAGTTCTAGCTTCTAAGTATGTGCTTTGCAAATTCTTCTTATCATGTAAACTCACAATACTTTCATTTCATTTTTTTGAGTTACGAATGTATTACTTTTAGCACGCATTATAAATAAAACCTACAATATCTCTTTGCTTTTGCTTCCCTTTACAAGGGCTTCCCAGTGTACTAGTGTTTTTCATATCTGTTTCTAAGACAAGGGCAGAGTTTAGTGGATACTAAATATACAACCACCATCTAATATAAATGAGCAGCTGGGAAGCACAAATAAAGTGGTTGCCGTATCCAACATAAATTATGCCCAAAAACATGTAAAATATATCCACAAAAAATATTAATTAATTAATTGCCGTGACCTCAACATGTTGTATTCTAGTTTTTCAAGAAATGTTGTGTTGTTGTGTCTTGTTTTGTGTCTCCATGACATGTCCAATATGGACATGCTGCCCAAAATGCTGTGTCCGTGCATCCCAAAAGAAGAGTCAGTTGATCATTCGTTCATCTCTTGTACTTTCACTAGGGCTGTCTAGTTTGGTTTGCAATTGACAACTAGATCTGATTGTATAAAATGTCATTGTATTGAGGAATAGATTTTGAGTTGGTTGAAGGACATAAGAACCAAGTATATCAGCAGACTCTTTCAATCTCTTTTGCTAAGCCTTTTTTTGTGCCAAATATTCAGTTTTTGCAACCAAAAAGAAAATGTTATTGAAAAGCCTGCCTGAAGTTATTTGGTTATGTATCCCCTTTTGGAACTTGACTTTGAGTAATGCTCTAGCCATACTGCTAAAGAAGCATAAGCATAGCCTCGGTGTGCTCACAAGAAATAATATGGCTTCCAAGCTATTTATTGGAAGGATAATTGGACTCTAGCTGCTCTGCAGAGTGATTTTAGGACTCTTGGCAGTATGTTTGAGGTCTTTTGCATCAAGAGAATTGGCAACCACATCCTAACAGAGGCACATGAGGCACATGCCCATGCTTAGCATGCATCAAAATCATTCATGCCAGTTGCCTGGCCTTGACCACTCTTTTAGTTCTTTTTTTTGTATCCTGGCTAGTTGTCCTTTTGAGAGTTGTCTATAATTTGGTCTAAGTCGATTTTCTTTTGGGGTGTACTTCTTTTAAAGTTTTTTTTTTTTTTTCAATATATATATATATATATATATAATATAAAACAAAATAAGATCAAGTGACTTCAGAGTACCATCAAAAACCTATCAGGAAATTAACAATGCAATTTTGTGCTGGATGTTTTAGTGTATTGGTGCAGTGAAGATTAATGGTAGGGTGTCTGGGGATCAGGGAAGCTCTATTGAAAGCGATTCACCTAAACATCAACTCACATGATGGTTGCAAGGAGATAGAAAGAATGATCAAAGGCAACAAATCAAATGGAAAACAGAGTCCTTAGTTGAAGACATTCCAAGTAAGCTGTGTGGCAAGAATCCCAACAATTTGCCAATCTTGCCTCTAATAATTTCATGAACATATTTGGGTCTGAAATGACTATGTTGCTGGTTAGAACTTTATGTCATTATCTTCACATAAACATTTTTTTTTTTTTTTTTTTTTTTTTTTGTATCCAAAAATAGTTGTGTCCAAAAAACAAAGTCCTTGAAGAAAAAAAAACGTGATACCCTCTATTCCAAACAATGACAGACCTACCACCCTTAACTGTAAAGCATGCCCTGTTACAAAGAATGTTCCAACTTACCAGATTACAGAACTTGTCAAACAAACGAATTGGGAACAGGTTCCATGAATCTGGGAAAGAACATGCCTCCGCCTCATGTAAGAAACTGTATCCAGACTTGATTTTATTCTGAAATACTTTCCAACCACGCAATGGAGATACTTGCATGATCGAAATTGGATAATGTGAAACCTGGTCTACTTTGAATCAGAAACCTCCATACAGTGGCCATACACTGCTGCAGCTTTCTTTTAATTTTTCTGTACAATAAGTTTAGGCTCAAATATATATATATATATATATAGATAGATAGATATAATCCGTTTCAATCTACCAAGAAAAAACATATCATTACATATTATTTCCTGCAGCAACTTTGCACCCCAGAGGACAGCAGTGGAAATCATAAATGAGATTTCATTGTGATAGTGAAAATGAATCACTAAATGAGATCTGATATGCTCAAGTGCAAGTATGCTGCTTACAAAATAAGTCCATCTAAATTCTGCACTAACCAATTCAAGCAACAAATACAACCGTCCCTCATAGAAATATTCACGATACTTTACTATGGTATAAACTGCATGAATCAAGCTAACATCATATAGCACAATGGTTGTGCAAACATAGTTTCAGACATCAGTTGCCAAGTTCACTTTTTTTTTTTTTTTTCTTTTTATAAGTAAATGATTTTATTCCAAATAAGTACCTCATTAATAATACGAAACACTAGATAGCCTAAAGAATTGCCACCAAAGAATTAGATAGCATAATAATGTTAATTTTATTCCATTAAAATGAATTGAGAAACTGATGACAAATCAAAATCTAGACTAAATAACCAGATTTGCACCACCCCACATCTGTTATAAATAGCTCGTTTGACAAAGTTACTCTTGTTGATAAGTAATGATATGGGAACTGGCATAGTGGCCTTTTTTGTAACTTTCAAGTGGGGGAGGTGATGTTTGAACCCAGGTTCTCCTCTTGAGAAAAACAGTAACGGCATTGAGCCACAAGGCTCTTGGCATGACATAGTGACTCGTGTCTTCAAACTTGGTTGGGTGATTTACTAGAATCTTCTAGTATGGCTGGAGGATCACCAGATATGCTTGCAGCTTCACATGCACCTCCTGCATTCAATTCACTAAAACTCATTTTCTTTAATGAAGAGAGAGAATTCTCCTTTTCTTTGTTTTCATTAGCCCATTCTTTTCCTTTTCCTTTTTCATTCTCAATTTCTTTATTAGTATGAGTCTCACTGTCTGGCAGGGGAAACAATGGAGGTTCCCGGCCACTCAATCAAGAAAATACCTTTTCAACCATCTCACAAATTTCCTTCCCCAGATCATTACTGTCCAAAATTAGCTCCCAAACTGATTTAGAAGCTTTCTCCAGCACTGGAGCTTTGTATGAAATCGATACAAAATTATAAGTTACAGAAGCTTCACTAGTCACAAGTGCCATAAAATTAGTATTGTCACACATTGGAAGCCCCTTATAAACCATGACATTGTAACCAACCACACATGCTGGCAATGTGAGATGTTCTTACAGATCCACTTAGAGATCCCAGGTTCAGAGTAAAAAAAGTGGCAATGGACAAAGAAAGCTCTATCCTCATGTGCATTACTAAAATTTGACAGAGAGTTGATTTAAGCTTTGAACCACCTAACGTATGTACATACAGGGTATCTACCCACATGGATTCAGCCCACATACAGGGTATCTGCCCAAAATTGCTAAACCCACTTTCAAGTTTCATTCATTATTTTCATATATCCATCCACATTAATCATCAAAATTGGTTACACTGGATTGGTCATCTTATTAGTTTTTGACAAAGTTAAGGAAATTTCATGGTACCGAAAACTCAGTCACTATTTAACATTTGATACAGCTAAGATAACTTTAAGATAATGACAACTGTCCAACAGATGACCAAAGCCTTTTCACAACCACATAAAAGCTATGAGTTTTCCAAAAAGTAAGTGAATGCCTTTAGTGCGCACCTGGGAGGCTATTTCTACCTCTAAAGACAAATGAAAAAAGGACAAAAAACACTAAAACTTACTCAAGTTCCTCCTTAGCGCATCAAACAACTCTCTTTTGGTTTGTTTCTCTGCCCCAGGGGTGTTAAGAACTTTACTCTGTTCAGCCATTTTAATAGTAGTATTCTTAAGCTCTTCCTGCAAAAACAAAGAGCATTGACATACAAAAATTTCACATTAAAATCAAAATAAACCAGTACTTCCTTAAGCATTGATATCTTTGACAACTATTGATTTTAACCTTTCCACTACTTCCATTCCTCCCTTTCTAATTACAGAATTAAGCAAAGGAGAGAATACTTGTGCTAGAACTTGCTTATGAAATCCAAGAATTTCACTCACATATGCGGCATCAAACTCATCAAGTCACAACACGTCCCTAAGACTAAAAGAATTGTATAAACATGGACAACTAGTTGGCCTAATGAAATTCAACGGGAGCTAGCAACATGAACCCAAAATTTTAAAAAATTCACCAATAAATTTCTAAACTTGATTCTTCTAAATATCTGGATAAGCAACCCACTTTAGTCTACCAGTACTGTTGACAATTCACAAAAAAATTTAGTACATCCCCACAAATTCTTACTGCAGAGTGCAGACCACACAAATTACAATGTGGTTCAAGAATTAGAATTGGTGATACCAACACTAGGACTTATACTAAGAACTAGCTGGTATCAACAAAATTTACATAAATACATACATAAGCTGTATATATAAAACCTCGCCAATAAAAAAGACACACACACACTAATAAACAAGGGAACTTTTTGCTACAAACAACAAAGTCTTTGCACTATATATTGGGAGGGTTCTATTATCAAAACTCATCTGTAACAGACAGCTCCATCATGTGCATGTGTGCTTATATACATGGACCTTTGATATCATTCAGTGTTATGTATATCACTTGCCCTCTCTCTCTCTCTCTCACACACACACACTAGTATATGCCACTCATGAGTAACAAGTACAAATTAGTGTTTCTCTTTTGTGATTTTGTGTCTAGCGAAACAAAGGCAGTGTTTGTGTTTATAAGAGAAAAGTTGACGATAAAGATCCACTCCAAACATGTTTAGATATTTTCTAAATAAAATTATGTGACAAAAATGACATATTCACAGTCCCTTCTATAGTTATATAGCGTGTTGAAAAAAGATATCTCCACATATGTTCAAATTCAAACTTTTTTCATGAAAAATTTTAGATTCATAACAAATTTTAAAACTTTTTTCACTTTATAAGATGATAAGTTGTGATTAGTGTTCTTTGATGTACAATCTGACACTAACAGAATACCTTGTCAGCTCATACATTTCACAAGGCCTTGATTTAGCTTCCCTTTTATAGATTATTGTTGACTATCAAAGGCTTCCCTGCAAGTGCAAAAACAAAAATTATGCAGAAGACTAGGACAGCCTCAACATTGATGAGCATTCACTAAAAATCAGATTGGTACCTGAAACACCACAAGTTTTATAACTTCCCCTGCAAAAATGAATGAAAAATCAAGATATTCCTTACAATTATCATTACCCCCATTAGTCAGTTTTATCCTCCACTGCTGTAGGGATGGAGGTGATGTACAATATTTATGATAATGATCTCCAAGCCAAAACACAAGGCTCAAGTGTAGTATAATTATTTTTTTTACTCCTTGCAGATCTAATAAGTAGTGGCTTTTGTAAAAATATTCCAAACAAATTAATAGATTTCTCTTTAACTATTGAACCTCCACAACCTTAACCATTTTCACTCAATACTATCCCCAAACATGGTTTGGTTTTAACCTCCCTCAGTCAATTGTCTACAAAAGAGGAAATATCTGAAGACTTCATAGTATTACTATCATTTTCTAGAATAAGGACAGATTGGCTTGTCCACAAGGCCATTCTAGCCTTTCTTACATTAAAAAAAAAAAAAAAAACTTCAAGATTTCCCATGCACTTTAACATTAGTAGGTCCCATTAATCATTAATCAATATGTTGATATGATTACAGTACAAAGTAAAACAATATGGCTTTATCCCAAAGGGAGGGAGGCATGAAGCAACCAAAGCGCCAAACTAATTATTATTTGTTTCACAACTGTTGTATGATATAAAAATAAATAAAATTACTAATGATGGCATTCTTACTTTAAAACTATTATCCTATGTACCCTCAAATGAATAAAGTTTCAAGAACCCCTAGTAACACTCAAATAGTGGTAAGTGCAAACAGGATAGGAATCAAAATTAGTAAGGTTTGACACAAACTTCATCCAGCATTTTGACAAAAGGAAACTAAAAGATATGAAAGTGAAACAGAAAGTATCTTAAACTGATTGATATTGCATAGGTCTAACAACTCAATCCATAGTTGTTTTAAAACAATAGTTTAACTTGCAAGCACCCATGACGTGTTTTAAGACTAAATTTGATCAGCTAATTACAACTGGATTACTTTTGTAAAACTGAAACTGATTCAAGATATAGGGTGAGTTTGGTTCAGCTTTTTGAAATTGGGCTTTTTGAAAAAGTTGAGTTTTTAGAAAGTGCATAATGAAAAAGTGCTTTTTCAAAAAGCTGAGTGTTTGGTAAAAATTGTTAAAAAGTGCTTTTTGAAAAAGCTGAATGTTTGGCTAGCATTTATAAAAGTGGAAGTTTGAGTTGTAAATTACCAAAAAGGACAATATATATATATATAAATAAAAGAATTCTTTGTTTTAATTATCTCTCTTCATGCAAGTTATGGACACAACATTTTTACAAAAATTTCATAATAAAGTCTATATGACAAGTTGTTAATGGTAGATAAAAAAATAATAATGTCATTAGTAGGTCCAAATGAGAACCAATAACAACTTATTATGTAAAATTTATTATGAGAAGTGTTACGTTCACAACATTTTTTGCAATATTTTCACAACAAAATTTATGTGGAAAGTTGTTACTAGTTTTAATTTGAACCCACCACTGAAATTATTTTTTTACTAACCAATATTAACTAATAACAATCTGTTACTTAAAATTTATTGTGAAAATATTACGGTAGCATTTCTCAATTAGGATTTTTTATTTTTTATATTATTTTTCCTTTCTTCATTTCATTTTCAGCCATAAGTTTCATTTCTTTTTTTTTCTTCTTTTTTTTCTTGTTTTTTACCTCCACACTCGTGTCCACTATCTCTACCTACCCCCTTCTTTTATTTTCCTTTTCTCCCTCGATAAGAAAATTGTCATTTTCTCCCTCATTCAAGAACATTCTAGGGAGCTCTCATCTTCGTGTTGTTGCTCATCTTCGTCCCCAACCCAGTCCAGATGGGTCAGATGGCTTCTGTTTGCTGTCTTTTTTTTTTTTTTTTTTTTTTGCTTTTATTGTTATGATTTGATTAATTTTAAAATTGTGTTTTTGAGTTTGTATTCTAATAATCTGATTACGCTTGAGTTAAGAGATGTTTGAGAGAAAAATTGTTATGTTTGTAGTGTTTGTTCTGTAGCAGAGCAGCACAGAGAGGACCTTTGTAGCAGCACAATGGGCAATTTGGTAATTTAACACTGCCTCAAAGGTAATATTGATGAAACGCGCACGGACTTTCTGATTATGGACCTCCTCAGCTCCTTTTTGCAAATGCACGTTTTCTTCACAAACTCAAAACGCAACTTTTAACAAAAAGTTGCTTTTTGAACCTAACCAAACGGGCTTTTTGGGCTGGGGGTTTCAAAACATGCGTTTCAGCTTCTAAAAGCTGAAACAAATGGGCACATAATTTGGTCCAGAACCTAATCGCTAAGCATTTAAGAATTTTGGGGTTGGTTTGGGTAGAGGAGGATCCCTATTGAAGGTTTGATATTTAGGCTATATTTGAATTGGAATACTAGTTTTTATGATTGGAAAACTTTGAATAATGGTTGGAACATAGTATAGCTAACTAGTCCAAGAAATAAGATCTATGAATCTAGTCTCAAACTGGGACTCTTGAGTATCCACCTAAGAGGGCAGTATAATACACCCAATGGCTAGTCAAAAGGTTTAGCAACAACATACGTGCACAAGAAAAATGCAACAAAAGATCGAATAGTAAAAAGAATAAACAATCTTGGGCACATAAATGAAAAGAAATACCATCTCATAAGAAGTATAGAATTTTACTCAAAGCAAATATACCACTCACATAATGACTAGTGATAGGTTAAAATACTAAAGTTGTCTTTGATCTTGAGAAACTAAATAACCTTCACCCAGACTTTGGAAGCAGCTCTCGAATATTTTCATCTACTTGATTAGACGACAGCAAGTCAATAAACATGGCAGCAGTTGTTGCGTTTGCTGAAAATCCCTCGTCAACCATCATTTTGAGATATTTCATTGCCTTTGCTATCTCACCATGTTGCAATAACTCTTGGATTAATGTGTTATATGTGTGCTCGTTAGGTGAACAACCATTGCCTTCCATTTTCTCAAGCAGCTCGATCGCTTCATCAATTAGCCCCTCTTTGCAAAACCCTTTGACCATTATAGTGTAAGTCCGAACATTAGGTTGCAATCATTTTGCAAAAAGACCGCTAAAGATTTCTCTTGCAATTGTAAGTTCCCTAACATTGCAGAAACCGTCAATCAAGATGTTGTAAAACACAATATTGTGGTCCAACTTTTTTTCTTCCATCTCCTGAAACAATGCCATTGCCTCAACAATTCGTCTATTCTTACAAAATCCATCTAACAAGATGTTATAGGTTTGGGGATCTGGATGTTGGCCACAAGCTTGCATCTTATGGAATAGCTCCAGTGCAGCCTAGGGTCTCTCCACTTTGAAAAACCCATCGATAAGAGTGTTGTAAGTCACAACATTAGGAATCACTCCCCTGTTGGACATTTCATGAAAGATACGCATTGCCTCATCAATTTTTTTACTTTTGCAATATCCATTGATCAATATGTTATAGCTAAACGCATCAGGTGAACAACCCTTCTCAACCATCATATTAAATGTCTTAACTGCCTCATCAATTTGGTTTTACAAACAATAACCATCAATCAAAGAATTGTAAGTGACTTTGTCAGGCTCAATGCCTCTTTGAATCATCACTTCAAAAACTTCTTTTGTCTCAGTCAACATCCCTTCCTTGCAAAGTGTGTCCACCAGTATGCTGAAGGTTCGCACATTTTGCATGATCTTCCTTTGTCCCATCTCATTCAACAAGGTAGCAGCCTCCCTCCACCGGCCAGAATTGCATAGTCCTTGAACTAAGCAATTGTAAGTGACAACATTTGGCTGAATGCCTTTAATCATCATTTCAGATAAAAGGTTCAAAGCGTCATTTACCAATCTGTCCTTACATAAACTGTCAATGACCATGCTATAGAGCACCACATCGGGTTCAAAACCCCCTTTCTCAATCTTCCTGAGCAACCTAATAGCCACACCAGTCTCCCCAATCTTACACAGATCGTTCACTAATGTTTTACAAGTGATTACATCAGGTTCATACCCTTTATTCTCCATTTCTTCTACCAGCCTAACAACTCCAGCAATGTTACCTCGAAGACACAGCCCATTGACAAGAGTGGTTAGAGTTATATGATTTGGTTGATAACCAAGTTTCAAAATTGTTGCTAAGACAGAGAACCCAAAATCAACCCGTCTCAAACGGCAGTAGCAATTAATCAAAACAGTGAGAGTATAAACATTGGGCGAGATTCCGAATGATTCCATTCGTTGAATTAGATTAATGACTACAGAGTAATGCTTCATTCTTGCAACGGCACCCAACAATAGAGAAAAATCTCTAATGAAAGGCAAAGGGTGCATGTGAAGCATTGTATCAAACAGACCTAAGGCATGATCAAGATTCTTAAAGGTTCCAGATTTGGAGTGATCTCTCACAGATTTCAACAACTGATTCCGATTCTGACATGGGGTTTTCGCATTTTCTCTAATAGTAGAACAATAATGAGAAGTAAAAGCACGAAATGGAAGGCTTACTCTAATAATCAAACGATTGCATATAAGAAGCAGAGAGGATGTTGATTTACCCATTTCACAATGACGACAGTCTCAGCTACCAGCTCGGGTCGGGTTCAGTTTCGGCTTAGCTTCGGAACTTCAAAAATCGAAAGGAGAAATCATGGCGGTGGAGTGGCAGATCGGAGGGCGAAGCAGTGAGTACGACTAGATGAGAATGATTTGTATTTCTGAGATAATTGGAAACTCGTTTAGACCCTTTTTGACCTCCAAAAAACACAATAAAAATTTGTAAGGTTAGACATATTTTGTTTTACTACGTGTCCTATCTAAATTTTATTGAAATTTTTGTTCATGTTGTGCAAAAAATAAAGAGTATAATATAAAATAAAATAAAAACAGTCAAAAACTCAATAAAGAAAAAAAGAAAGAGTAAAGCTATGTGTATATAAAACAAACTAAAATTAAAAATTAAAAAAGTAAAAGAGTAAAGCTCATCCATGACTTGAAAAATGTTTACCTCTTACACTAAGATGTCATTGTCATTTTTTTTAATAATTATGGTCACATTCCAAGTCCTTCACCTGCCAACTTCGCTATTCCATACTTCTCAATGTTGGGTTACTTTAGAATTTTAGCAGCCAAATAAAAGTTAATTCAAAGGGTTTTATTTTAATTAAAAAATATATATAGTATTTTTTTATTAAATATTTTTTCAAAAAACACACCCCTCAATTTTTTATTATATTCAAATTAAAAAGAAAAGTTTCTAAACACACCAATAGCATAGGTGGGAAAGATAGTTTCATTTTAACTTATTTGGAGAATTAATGGGCATGTGAGTTTGAGTGTTTGACTAGAAGTACAATTTTATTGACCATATTAAATTTCTCAATTACATCTATTGTAGTCTTAGTTTTTAGAGTTTTTAAATACTTTCTATTAAGTATAATGTTATTTAGTGGAAATGTATTTTTTATTCAAACTAAATATTGTGACCTACCCCCTTTACACAGGCGCGAGTTTAGAGGATTTCTTTTATTATTGTTTAAAAATAAGTATATATAATTAATTGATAAAAGGTTATCCAATAAAAGTTGACACTTGACGGCACAATTTTTTTCCGAAAATGTTTGGTAGCAATAAAAAGATGACATATGTCCTGTCGTGTGTAATACACATGACTAACTTGATTGGTTGGGTTAAGTGAGTCATGTGTATTGTACATGATAAAGACAAATAATATCTTCTTATTAGTGATTGAAGTCCAAAACTTCAAACATTTCTTTAAAACAGAAGGTTTAGATTGGCAAAGTCTATTACAACTTAATAATGACCAAGTCAAAACATTAAATCTGCAAAAGCAAAACAAAATATATGTTAAACAAAGCATAAATCCAAATGGTTGTCAAAAGAAAACATTAAATTTGCTATGTAAAATGCAAAAAGCCCATAACTTTTCCCAAAACTGCACATACAGTTCCAAATCTATACGCAAAACCCAGATCCAGATTCATTCATATATAGATATAATTGTTGGTGTTATGAAGGTACATTTCTTCCAGGATTGACATAAATTTGGTTTCAAATTTCTCCTATAATGTGCTATGAACAAAAACTAGGGGTGTCAATGTTCAACCCAACCCGCGAACACGACACGAACCCGACACGGGTTTTTCGGGGTTAGGGTTGGGCCTTAATGGGTTTGGGTTATAAATGGGTCGACCCGAAAGCGACACGATTAGAAACGTGTCATAAGCAGGTCAACCCGCATAACCCGCAATAGATATGTTTGACACGTCAATTTATTTGTGTCAAACCCAAAATGACCCACTTAACACAACCCGTTTAACTCGTATAACAAATAAATATTTATTTTATTTTAGATTTGTCAAATACTTTTTATATCCAACATATATTTTAAATTTAAAAAGAAAAGTGAGTAATTACAAAAATTTACAAGGGATATAATTGAAAATTGAAACTTTACAAACCCTAAATCTCTAAACCCTACAAACCCTAAACCTTTAAACCTTCTTATAAATATATATATATATATATATATATATTTTTTAATTTGAGCCGTACTATTCTTCTCAAGCCAATTCTCAAACTCAAGTGTAAACTCTCAAGCCAGTCATCTCTCTCTCTCTCTCTCTCTCTCTCTCTCTCTCTCTCTCTCTCTCTCTCTCATGTGTTTATTTTTTTCTGCATAATGCTTTTCAGCTTTTGTACAATAAACTTTGAACCCATGTACCTTGTGTACAATAAACTTTGAACAACTTGGAAAGTGATAGATTTAAGAGAGGGATTAGATAGCAATTGGCATCAACACAAGACTAGCCATGTACATATTTGGTCAAATTCTAGGTCTATTAGTGTTTAGTCATTTTTTGGCTTAATTTTGATTTATATTAAGCAGAGTGCTCTCTAATATGTGTTAGTCAATCTGCTAGTGAATTAACATTTAATATTTTTTTCCCCCAAAAATGTGTTTGATATAGACATAGCATTGTTAGTTTATTGTGTGAATTATAATTCTATATAAATTTTTTGTTTATTTATTTAGGCCAATTTATATAATTTTTTAGCTTACCAAGTATTTGAAGTTTTAATATCTAATTGCAACTCTCTTATGAAAAACTTTTAGTTAGGTAAAGCCCATTACAGAACTAATTAAAACTTTTTTACCATCTTTGAGTAATTACACTAGACAATTGTGTCGTTAATTGGCCTAAACTAGCTGGGTAATAGAGGCACAACAACTGGATATTTGTTTTGGATAGATATGCTTAAAGTGGTAGATTCTAAATAAAATCCATATTTTAAAGTTGAAATAGAACCAAAATCTAAATAAAATCCATATTAGCTTTTAATTGTAATTTAAATTTACATCAAGTGCCTATTTTAATTTTCTTAATTTTGCTATCAAGTAACTCATTCATAATATTCAGCACGAAAGTCAAAATCACTACTTTATCATCACTACTGTTAAAAGCTTCTATGCGTAAGCACAGGTTACAACCTAGTATATGAATTAAAATTGAAGACCCAATTAATCAAAACTTTAGGACAATGAATATCAAGATTTACTATTCTCATTTAAAGATTAATTACTAGATATTCTTGGAGTATAGTGACATGGTGGCCTACCCACATTCATGGTGAATTCCACTAATTAAATTCATAGTGAGATTCACCATGAAATATGAGAGGAATGAGCACCACATAACCATACTCCAAGAGCACCTAATGGGCTGGGCTCAAATGTTCTATGTTCATTGAGCCATACCATGTACATTGATCTGATGGGCTTAAATCATTCTTGAAAGGAGATTTCCAGCAAAAATCATTGCAATCAACAATACCGTAGCGAAATGCCTTTGTTCCAATCTGAGTTGATAAATCTCGTCCAACCCAACCACCCAAAGGGGTGGTAGGAACCAATTTTATCAACCCCATTCCTCTCTCTAAGTTAACTAGTATGTAACCTATGCGTAATAAATTATAATGGTGCTATTGATGTTAGTTTAGATTATTAAATATATTGGACATTAGTTAGACCAGGACATTTGGAGGTACTAAAATGATTTTTTTATGCAATTTTAATGATATTGGTTACGTCAAGTTTTTCATTACACTGTTGTTATGTATATAATTTTGAAAATCACTATTGAACACTACATATACAATATTAATTCACTATCACTATTCGTAAAATTCTACTAAATACAACACAAAATAAAAGAATAAATTGGTTCAATAGTATCTCCTAAATTGAATGGGGATAGGTGCATGGAATCATTTAGCTCAATTACAGTTTGTTACGCTCAAGATCTTCACATACAAAATATGTAAATAGAAACAGTATAAAAAAAAATACACTCATTAGTTCAAAAAAAAAAAAAACAGCAAATTTTAAAAAATTTAATTTGTATGAAAAGATAACAAAGGCAAAATCTAATTTTAATTCTAATCAAATTTTCTCTAAGCTTTGGTTTTAAATATATATATATATATATATATATATATATATATATATATATATATTACCTAGGTTTATTTATATTGTACTCCTCTTTTTAACACTAAATTAACTCACTTAGCACAAAAATTTAAAAATTTTAGATTAGATGGGACACGTGATGCAAAATTAAACTCTAATTGAAATCCAATTTTTACACTAAATTAACTCACTTGGCACAAAAATTTAAAAGCTTAGATTAGATGAGACATATGGCACAAAATTTGACTCTAATTGAAGTTCAATTTGAAATCTAATTGAATTTTATCTCAAATTTACCTCTCTCTCTCTCTCTCTCTCTCTCTCTCTCTCTCTCTCTCTCTCTCTCTCTCTCTCTATATATATATATATATATATATGTATGTATATATATATATAGCAACTACTTGTCCTAAACTATAGTATTTGCAATGTACACTCTAAATATTAAAATTTTGAAATCAACATCCTAAATCAATTTGCAATGTTACTCCAAAATTTGATTCAATAACAAATTAGTAATTTGATAAGTAACTATCCACCCTAAACACTCAATCTTTCTTTCTTAATACTATTCCAACTAGGGGTGTGCATGGGTCGGGTTGAAGAGATTTTTTGACCCAACCCACCATGGTGGGTAAAAAAAAATTCAACCCGACCCAACCCATCACATAAGTCCAACCCAATCCAACCCATATGGGTTGGGTTGGGTCGGGTTAAACCCATGGGTTTGACAAATTTTTTTTATTATTATTATTAAATTGAGTAAAAAAAATATAAATATTAATATATTAAAAAAACCTAAAGATTAGTATTAATGTAACTCCTTAAAGGCAAACAACACTAATGACTAAACAACAATAGTAATTTATTAGGATTTGTGTGAACTAATTGGCTTTTATATAGGATAGGAAGAACTGGTTATTTAAAAAAAATTATTAATTATATAATATATTTTATATATTTATATATATTAAATTAGTATTAGTAGGAGGAACTGAGGAAATGCTGCTCTACAGCTAGTTTTTTTTTTTAAATTATTAAATATATAATATATTTAAATAAATATATATAAGTGCCCTACAGCTGATTTTAAAAAAAATTATTAAATATATAATATATTTTAAATATATATTAAATATGGTGGGTCGGGTCGGGTTTGGCGGGTTTTTAATTTTATGATCCAAACCCAACTCGACCTGTTATAAAAAATTTTTTTGTAACCCAACCCAACCCACCTAGCCTTAAAAACCGACCCAACCCGGCGAGTCGGGTCGGGTTTGGCGGGTCGGTGGGTTTTTTGCACACCCCTAATTCCAACTGCCATCCCCCTTCTCTCTCATCATTGATGCCTTTTCATTAGAGATGGCCGAATGCCTTCATTTGTGCCAACTCGACTTGGCTCGTTCTCACCATACACTAGTTTCCTCCAACCCGAAACGAGGATGAGATGGGAACGAGACGCCGATAACCAATCCCAGAGTAGATAGATAAATTGGCATATCCAAAACCCAAAGTACATATCAAATAGTTGACATATATGTATGCACAAGCATTTATTCTTTTGAAGAGTATTGATGCCTATAGTTAAAGTTTATTTATGGCTCTAGATACAAGAATTAGTCTCTCCAAAATTGGGGATAAGACTCTCCAAATAAACCCCAAAGAAACGAGAGAACCTTATGCATTGGGTATGACCTTTTTTGTGGCTCTAGGTAATGAAAATCAAACAAATTGACAAGCACAAAGAGAATGAACACTTGTGCCTACAACTTTCAACTATAGAGACCCACTATGAATTCACATTCTTATGAATCTTAATGCATGTCACTGCACAATATTTATTATTCTTAAAGCAATATTTATTTTTATTTATGGAGCAATATGTTTGTTCATGTGGAACCATTATAAATAGTGAGTCCCTCATGGATTTATGACATATATTTTGTATTTACATTTCACATTCATGGTAAAAGTGAGAGAAAGAGAAAATTTTGTTCACTGTAGTATTTAGATTATTGTGCCTCTTTTGTTTGTTATGATCATGATATCCTAAGAGACAGACATTCAAGAGCCCCAAAGCACCGATTGAAGGAAAAATTGTCTTAAGGTGATTATGTAAAACACAAGCCTTAATCAAAATTTGTATAATTCATTATTTATGCATCTGGTTTATGAGTAATTTTATTTATCTTACATATTTCTATATTTTGTATTGGTTATAGATTCTATTATTGTTATTATTTATCGCATAAGTTTTTGTTCTTTATAATTAAATCCATTTGTATTCTTATTTGCATAATTACAAAAGTAAATTAATTTATGTAATATATCCAACAAAAATAGCATTGCGCATCTACTATTATTGTGCTTAAATATTTTTATTTTCTAATATGTAATTTCTTTTTTGTATAAATCACCTAATAAATTCCAACTTAGTGGTTATTTTTATACATAGTTTAGAAATATAGAAGGATTATGAATTTGTAATAAGAAATATTATTTTTCAATATAAGTATATAACAGAGAATAAAAAAATATAAACATACACATAAACATGCATATATGTTTTTTTTAGCTGACAAATAGATTTGTCATTATTTAAATTTCAAAATAGGAAAAAAAAATTCAAATTCAAATGTCAAGGCAATATTCCCTCTGTTTTTATATCCATCATTACACAGCACTAAACCAACTCCATTCACATTCCCATTTACTTCACAATCATTGACCAAACCACACTATCCTTCCTTTTATTCCTGTTGTCGAGCCCTCTGCTATCATCTCATTAATCCTTGATAAACTCACCACCATTTAGAATTATTGAAGACTATGTATTGATTTACTTAAAGACCCTTGATTGATGATTTATGAGCATATATGGCGCAAACTCCGAAATTTAGAGTGGGTATCACATGGAAGCTAGACTGCTAAATTAACAAGAAGTCCAATAAAAAATCTACACCCCTCAGCAACCTAGGTATTTGTACACAATGTTGTTTTTAGTGAGCCAAAAGAAAATTGAAACTTTTCCAAAAAAAAAAAAAAAAAACTCATTCTACTGAGCTTCTCTAAAATGTAGCATCTTACAATACTATTATGATAGCCTAATACCGTATATTTTCCTTTCCAACTCATCAGATTATAAGCATGTATGCCAACACTCTGTTAGGGATTTCACCAAATCAAGGATTAATAACGAAAGAACAAAATGAATACAATAAGGAAATTGAAATTATGATTGACTTGGAGGCACAATTGAATGTTATCCTTAGACAATATTTGTCTCTATGAAAGCTAGATTGCTAAATTAATAACAAGTCCAATAAAAAATCTACACCCCTTAGCAGCCTAGGTATTTGTTTGATATTAGTGAGCCAAAAGAAAATTGAAACTTTTCCAAAAAAAACTTCATTCTACTGAGCTTCTCTGAAATGTAACATCTAACAATACTATTATGATATCTTAATACCGTATATTTTTCTTTCCAACTCAGAGTATTAGCATATGTGTGCCAACACTCTGTTAGGGATTTCACCAAATCAAGGAGTAATAACAAAAGAACAAAATGAATACAGTAAGTAAATTGAAATTATGATTGACTTGAAGGCATAATTGAATATTATCCTTAGACAATATTTGTCACCATAGGGTTTCTACAAACTTGTCCCCAGGATACAACCAAGTTTATTGGGTTCTACAAATAACAATTTTAGAGAATACCCATAGGATTTCTTGTGTGTCTTTAAACTTACTATTTCTTATGTAATGTCCTCCTTTTACTTCTAGCGACAAGTCAACCCAGTGTGTGAACTATGAACTATCAGAGAACACAATGTCTCTACTTATCCCTTAAGTCATAAATAAGACCTTGAATAGAAATAGGGGGAAATGCCAAGAAATTATAGTAAAAAAAACTTACCGGAATCCCATTAATTCTTTTTTAAAGCTTCCATAAAAAATGCCAACAAAAAACATTTATTGTTTATGTTTATGTGTATGTTAATTTTTATAATATCTTTTTGTGTTATATTAAAAATAATAATTCTCATAATATTCATAATCCTTCTATATTTCTAAAAAATGTATAAAAACAATTAGTAAGTTGGAATTTATTAGGCTATCAGTTCAAAAAAAAAATATTAGGCTATGTTTAACAAAAAGATTACATATTAGAAAATAAAAAACATTTAAGTACACCAATAGTGGATGCATATGTTGTTTTTTCTAGATTATTATAGATACTAATTTACTTTTGTGATTAGATAAATAAGAATATAAACATATTCAACTATAAAGAACAAAAACATAGGCTATAAACAAGAATAATAACAAAAGAACAAAGTTTAAGTACAAACTAGTTTGGAGGAAATCCCCCCAAGCCGCTAAATGGAATTCTGTTAGCTAGATAAGTGTCCTTGTCATATAAATATAATATGTCTCAAATTTTCAACTAATTTTTTATTTATTTTTGTTGTCAGTTATATCTGTTTGACTAGTAGTCCCAGTTTCGGTGTCTTTTTATTTACTTGTAAAATATAAGTTGTATTTCGAGTGTAACAACCATATATACAAATGAGAGGGGGTTGCTGGTAGCCATATAAAACTCAAATCCCTAAAATCCTAGATTACAAAGCATACACACTCATTTATAATCATACATACATTAACAAGAACACCACATTAGCCCCATTTTAAGACAAAACTCAAATAAAAAAATACTCATAAATCTGCAAATGACCATACCCTAAACCCACCTTTCAAACCCAAATAAAAATCACCAAATCCTTATCATCATAAAAAACCCAATCCCTAGATTGACCAAAACCCAAACCAACAAAGAACCAAACCAAAAGAGAAATAAATAGAAAAAAGATCAGAGAAAGAGGAGACAAAACGATAACCACTAGTGGTGGCATCATTGGTGTGATTCGTCGAATGTAGTGGTGGCGAAGCTCGTAGGTCTTAGCCAAATATTCCCTTGACATTTGGCACACAAACCCAAACCTAAACAAAAACTCAAATGCAAACTTTCTTTTCCATGTCTAGAACTGGTAGCAACTAATTAAAGCTGTCAACAAGGAGCAACAACAGTGGTGGTGAGGCGAAGCTCAAAAATCCTAGCCAACTGTCTCTATGGCCACTGCTTCGAAGAGAGAGTGCAAGATGGTAATGAAAAAACATAGGTTTCGGCCATGGCCAAAGCTTGAGAGAGGGTGTCTTCAGCCACCATAGGTAAGAGAGAAGAGAGAGGCAAAGAGGTTTGAGAAAGAGAAGAGAAAGGTTTGAGAAAATCAGAGAGGGATGTGAGAGGTAAGAGAGAAAGAGGCTGAGAATAAATAACAGCTAACGGTGTTTAGGGATTAAATTGAGGGACCAAGTTGGTCACTATTGAAAAGTCTTTGACCTAGTTGGTATTAGCCTAAACCTTAGGGTAGTTTACAGAATTTACCCAAAACATAATTTTTTTTTTCATGATTTGGGTAGTGTGTATTTGTACACAATGTATGCAATAGATTTTTTCCAAAATTTTTTGTCTAGCCTAATTCTTTCTATCCTGCTGCATCCCATGTGGATTTTTCATCCCATAAAGGAGTGGGATGAGACAGATTTTGCTCATTCTGCCCTCGCTTGTCCTACATGAATTTTTTTCCAACCAATTTGAAGAGGGAACATGAGACCTATGATTCGGCTTTGTTCCATTTCATTGTATTACTAAATAATATCATTTTCATATTATTTCACAATGATTGATGTGATAAGTTTGATGAGAGTTATATCATTTTCACTTATGTCAACTATCAAGTATTGACATCACTTTTATTATCACAAATGAAATTAGAGCGTATTGTTGAGTGTTGGTAAAAAAATATTGTGACAATTTTGCATCTAAATGTTATGTTAAAATTTCTCCTCATTTATTTTGAAAGAGAGGAGGTTCATTGTCTTTCACCAATAACAAGAAAAATAAAGTTTTATCAAGTCAAGATAAAAAATTTTGTATTTTTGTGAGAGACAATGCCTTCTGCCCAAACCCTAAAGGATTGGGGGTTTTGGCTATGTCCCAATTGAAAGGGATGGAATTGTGTTATCGCCTCTCAAGAGAGAGCGGAGGGATACTACTGTTGTTATTCTCCCTCCTAGGTAAAGAGTTTTACAATGGAGTCACCACTTATTTTAATAGAAAAAATAAGAAATTAAATTGAAAAATGCATCATTCTTATTGATAAATTGAAAATTGTACCTCTCTTGGATAATAACTAAAAAAATACATCTCTTTGGTCCTAGATACAATCTAAATCAAAATAAAATACTTTGATTCATAGTTAAAATCTAAAAAGAGGAGATTACAAGGGAAAAACCCTAATCTACTAGTCGTTGATCTAAGTTTGGAGGGTAGGTTTGGGAAGGTATTAGGCACCCAACCTACCAAATAAAACCAATCTTCTAGACTGTGGTGACCAATGATCACATCACATCATTCAAGTAGTTTATATCATCCAAAACATGTGATTGCACAATTAAAACATCCAAGAACATGAGGAAACCTTATTAATAGGCACGCATATTGGACATTGAAAGAGATGATAAATATGTGTGACAAAACCTAATCTAAGAGCATGATTTAAATTGAAAACCCTAATCATGCAAACATGTGAATTG
Source organism: Quercus tomentella (assembly GCA_028535165.1). Taxonomy (NCBI): domain Eukaryota; kingdom Viridiplantae; phylum Streptophyta; class Magnoliopsida; order Fagales; family Fagaceae; genus Quercus; species Quercus tomentella. The sequence goes on from JAPQVY010000089.1 coordinate 3,525,029, forward strand.
AATTGAAACCCTAATCATGCAAACATGTTAATTGAATTGAAAACCCTAATCATGAAAAGACTAAGAACATCCTAGATTTAACATGCTAACAAACAAGAACATGTTAACAACCTAGAAACTAAACATGCTTTAATCTAAAAACTAAAAGTATAGAAACCTTGTATGGACAACATTGTAAAGCCTCACAAACTAGGTAGCACCTCAAGAAGGAGAGAATAATTTTGAACCTCTAGAGCTTTCAGATTGTTTTTTCCAATCTTTCTTAGTGTTTTGAATTGGAGGGAAAGAGGGGTATTTATATTAGGAGTAAGGTAGCCAAGGTTAGGTCTCTAAGCAATGTGGGATTTAGAAATTTATATTTTTTGAAAGGAAAACATTGGTTGCAATGTCAAATTAAGGGTCCGTTTGGATACCGCTGAAAACTGAAAACTGAAACTGAAAACTGAAAAACACTGTAGCGAAATAATTTTTAAATGTGTGAATAGTATCGTGGGACCCATTTTTAATGAAAAAGTTGCTGAAAAGTGAAATTTGTGGGTCCGTGAACAGTACACGATGTGCTGTGATTGGTCCAAAAAAATTTGAAAAGTCAAAGTTTGCGGCTACTGTTCATTGAACAGTGCATGAACAGTAGCCGCAACACCCAAAACGCTCCAAAACGCGTGAAAAAAAAAAAAAAAAAAAAAAAAAAGCAGACAAAACGCAAACGCAGTTTTTTTCAGCCGAATCCAAACGCTCTCTAAGTGGGGAGCAAGCCGAAGCAGAAAAAGGAAGAAAGTTTGGAGATTCTGGTCCAAGTGTTTATTGGCACATGGTTCCTGATCTCCATGATCTTTTCCTTTTTCGTTTCGTTTGTTTCCATTTTCAATTTAGATTTGATTTCCTTCGAATTTTGACTTCCTTTTATGATTTTCTTGGATTTCAAGTCTAGAAAATTAATTCAAAATATGTTTAATTAATTATGTAATTAATCAATATTTACTTATTTTGTAAGTAATCATGAAATGCTTTGACCTAGATTAAATCAGGTGTATCCAACCTTACCATAAACCCTACTTCCAGCCAGTAGGATCACGACACATCACCTAATTTAAATTGGTCTAAAAACAGGCTAATCAAAATTAAGAAATAATACTCATCTATGGTCAAAGTCTGATTTATGTAAGTGCACATTACCATTAAAACTTGTTTCTCGAATATCTTGTAATCCGTTGGTCTGATTGATGCTCATGAACTATTGTTTTGATTGTTATGATCTCAAAATTTGTTTTATGAAGATTATTTGTAGATCACATGGCCAAGACCACAATCTTGCCTTGGAGACATGATATGATGATTGTAGGGGCAGAGGCCCAAGGTCATACAATAGGCCTTGGGTCCCGTATGGGAAGATTAACCATGTCCGAGATGAAGGTGCGGGTATCCTAAGGGCTCCAGGCCCAATTCTTATGGGTCCAAAGTTATTTAAAGGGCGGTCCGAGGAGAAAAGTCTTCTCGGACGTACCAAATATGGCTCGAACATGCCTTCTGCCAGCTAGAAGAATTCACTCCAGCGAGTGTTAGTAACAAAGATGAGTCCCTCAAGCTCGTAAGAGGGAAGAAAGTGTAGGATGCCAAGGGAGAGGCTACAAGCTGCCACATTAAATGCATGACAGCTACTTTTTCGGCCACATTAATGGGGAGGGGACTTGTGAACAGTGTTACCTTGGCTACCGCAACTCACAGAAAGATAGGAGGGATGTCTAATGGGACGGGCACTCAGGTGAAGGTCCAGATGATCAACAAGTGTAGGGTCCTAATGACTTCAAAGGGGCTATATAAGAGGGGAGACTCCCCATGAAGAAGGGGGACGGAAAAAAGGAAGAGCTTAGGACAGAGAAAGAGGGGAAGAACCATAGCCTTTGAGCAGGGATAGAGATATATCTCTCACATCTCCTCAGACCGTATATCTAATGGACATGAAGGAGATTTTCTTGTTTTCGATTGTTGTGTGGCCCAACATTAACTGGCGTGCACTCTGTTAGGGCCTAGTTCTATAACCCACTCTCTAAAAATTCATTGTTTTGGGCTCTTTGGGCCAGAATCTCATACCTGTTGGGCTTGGACCCCAAATTGGGACCCTAAATTGGCGCCGTTTGTGGGGAGAGCTTGTGCCTCAGCAAGTGAGACCGTTAGAGATGGAAGAATCAGTTCCGCGCCAAACGGGACGTGCAGACTCCCAACGGCAGGACAACTTCTTGAACCTCGAACGGGAGAGATATCAAGACAAGCGACGAGAGGGCAGTGTGAATACCTCCCACACGAGCAGGAGTCACTCAAAAGGGAAAGGTCACGCGTCCTGAAAGCGAAACGATCATAGGGCTCTACAGTAAGAAATTGACGACCTGAAGAAGAAATTACGCCAAGCGCAGCGAAGGCGTCCTTCCCCCAGTCCGGACACTAGCGTTGAGGAGGACAATGAGTACAGACAGAGATCGAGAACCCCGCCAAGTGAAACTTTCTCCTATGAGGAAAAGCAGCCTCACAAACGCAGCCACAAAAGCCCATCTTACCAGGGCCTAGCAAACGACGCCATGAGTAAGGCCCTGGACCGTATCTCCCAGTCACCCTTCACGCGAAGGATAAAGGAGGCCGAGCTTCCTCGATGGTTCCACCAACTTGCCTTTGCTATATATAATGGTCGCACGGACCTAGTAGAGCACGTAAGCCAGTTTAACCAGAGAATGGCCGTCCACTCCAGAGACGAGGCGTTGATGTGCAAGGTATTTCCATCCAATTTGGGACCTATGGCGATGAGATGGTTTGATGGCCTCAAGCCAAACTCCATAAACTCTTTTAAACAATTAACTCAAGCTTTCGGTTCTCGTTTCATAACGAGCACCAGGGTTCCTCGGCCCTTAGATTCCCTCATGTCCTTGTCCATGCGAGAAGGCGAAACCCTCAGGGCCTACTCGGATAGGTATTGGGAGATGTATAACGAGATAGAGGGAAATTACGATGATGTCGTCATCAGCACCTTTAAGAGGGGCCTGCCGACAGAGCACGGCTTAAGGAAGTCCTTGACTGGGAAACCGGTCACCAGCGTGCGCCTGTTCATGGACCGAATTGACAAATACAAAAGGGTCAAAGAGGACCAGCAGACAGGAAAGGGAAAAGTGAAGGTTGTCCCTCAGGAGAGGAAGGACTTCAGGTCGGACCGTTTTAACAACAGCAACCGGCCGAGAAAGGATTACTTGGAGCAGTCTGGATCCACAGGGGCACAGGCAGTCCATGCTGTGTTCTAAGAACCATTACATAAGATCTTAGAGAAAGTGAAGAACGAACCGTTCTTTCAATGGCCGAGCAGGATGGCAGGCGACCCCACGAAACGAAACCAGAATCTGTATTGCGAGTATCACCAAGAGCCGGGCCACACTACCGATAACTGTAGGAATTTGAAAAACCACTTGGACCGATTGGTCCGAGAGGGAAAGCTGAGACACCTCTTGCATCATCTCGCTGAATGACAGGAGCAATTGAACGTCGAAACGAGGCAAAGTACATTGAGACCGCCCATCGGCACGATAAATGTCATTCTTGCCATACCAGGAAGAACCGGGTCTCAGCCTTTCAGAGTGATGTCGGTGGGCCGACTCCCCGCTGATGTTGACATCCGAAAGTCCAAGAGGGCTAAAGGGATGGCCACGCCCCTAATCGGATTCTCGAATGAGGACAAACTGGGAACCCTCCAACCCCACGACGATGCTCTAGTCGTCACGCTCAGGATTGGGGGATATGACGTGAAGAGGGTGCTAGTCGATCAGGGCAGCGCCGTGGAAGTAATGTACCCCGACTTGTATAAGGGGTTGAAGCTAAAACCAGAGGACTTGACGGCATACGACTCCCCTTTAGTAAGTTTCGAGGGAAAAACCATTACTCCGAAAGGCCTGATTAGGCTGCCTATACAAACGGGCTTGGACGTAGTGGAGGTTGATTTCATAGTGGTAGACGCTTACTCCCCCTACACCGCCATCGTAGCCAGACCATGGCTTCATGCCCTAGGGGCTGTGTCATCAACCTAACACCAAAAGGTGAAGTATCCGTCAGAGGGTCTAGTGAAAGAAATAATGGGGGACCAAGTCATGGGCCGGCAATGCATGGTGTCCGCCATCTCGCGACGACCGAGTACTGAGCCCTCCGCCTCAGTGGAGAATGGCCTATAGCAATTAACAACCCCGGCCATGGCCTCGTGTAGTGAGGGACCTGCCGAGGGAGCAAGTTGTGAGGATTTGGAGAAAGTTCTTGTGGGCTCCGACCTAGAAAGATTCTTTCAGGTCGGCTCAGAGCTGCCGCCCCAAGAGAAGGAAACACTAATTGACTTTCTCAGACAGAATGTGGACGTGTTTGCATGGGACGCCTACGAAGCCCCGGGGGTTGATCCAGATTTCATTTGCCACCACCTTAATGTTAGCCCAGTTGTAACACCTAAGAAGCAACCTCCTCGGCGACCGTCGAAAGAGCATGCAGATGCCGTGAGAGAGGAGGTTATGAAATTGAAGAAAGCAGGGGCTATCAAGGAGGTATTTTACCTCGAGTGGCTGGCCAACACGGTTGTGGTAAAGAAGAAAAGTAGGAAATGGCGGGTCTGCATGGACTTCACAGACCTGAATAAGGCCTGCTCGAAGGATCCTTTCCCCATGCCTCAGATAGACTGATTGGTGGATTCTACGGTGGGACACCCTCGAATGAGTTTTTTGGACGCCTTCCAAGGTTACCATCAGATACCCCTAGCTGCCGAGGATCAAGAAAAAACGACTTTTGTCACCCTCGTTGGAAACTACCACTACAAGGTGATGCCCTTTGGCTTGAAGAATGCTGGGTCAACCTACCAGAGGATGATGACCAGGATGTTTAAACTACAGATGGGTAAAAGCATTGAAGTCTACATAGATGACATGGTCGTGAAGAGCAAGCTGGTGTCCAACCACGTCAAAGACCTTGGTGATGTCTTTGAAATTCTGAGAAAGTACAGGCTGCGCCTGAACGCGTCCAAATGTTCATTTGGAGTGGGGTTAGGAAAATTCTTAGGTTACATGGTGACCCATAGAGGTATCAAAGTCAGCCCCGATCAAATTAAAGCTATTCATAACCTGCAGCCTCCCCGGAACCCCAAAGAAGTCCAGAAACTCACTGGCATGATTGCCGCCTTAAACCGTTTTATCTCCCGCTTGGCAGACAGGTGCAGGCCTTTCTTCCTCTTATTAAACAAGTGGAAAGGTTTCGAGTGGACTGAAGAATGCGCCATAGCTTTCCAGCAGCTTAAGGAGTACTTGTCTCGGCCACCAATCATGTCCAGTCCTGGAGCCGACGAGGTACTATTCGCCTATATTGCGGTAGCACCCCACACAGTGAACCTGGTACTAATTCGAGAGGACAACGGCACACAACGGCCTGTCTACTATGTGAGCAAGTCGTTGCATGAGGCAGAGATTCGTTACCTCCCCCTAGAAAAGGCTATCTTGGCAATCGTACAAGCGACGTGAAAGCTCCCCCACTACTTCCAAGCACACACTATTGTTATACTAACCCAACTCCCGCTCAAATCAATACTCAGAAGTACCGATTACACAGGGAGAATAGCCAAATAGGGGACCATTCTTGGTGCCTTCGACATCAAGTACATGCCTCGCATCGCCGTGAAGGGCCAAGTTCTTGCAGACCTAGTGGCAGAGTTTACTGAACCCTCACCAGAAGAAGGGGGTGAGACGCCGCCCATGGATGAAAAATTGGTTGGCACAATCTCTCAGCAGAGCCCCGCCCACTGGAAAGCATATGTGGATGGCGTGGCGAATCAGAGGGGCTCTGGGGTGGGGCTCGTCCTCATTTCCCCTGAGGGGATTACAATCGAAAAATCATTAAGACTGGGCTTCTCGGCCACGAATAACAAGGCAGAATATGAGGCCCTGTTGGAAGGAATGTCTATGGTTGAGAAACTGGGCGGGAAATCCCTAAACATGTTCTCGGATTCAAGACTTGTTGTAGGACAAGTAAATGGAGAGTTAGAGGCAAGAGATGAAAGAATGCAAGAGCACCTAGCCCAAGTCAAACACTTGCAGGCTCATTTCAATCATTTCAACCTAAGGCACGTATCCAGGAGCAGGAACACCCACGCTGACTCCCTTGCAACGCTCGCCACCTTCTCGGCTCAACCACTCCCTCGGGTCATACTCGTAGAAGACCTCTACAGGACAACGGTGGTGAGAACCAACTCGGCACGGGTCAATAGTGTCAGGGTAGGGCCTAGCTGGATGGATCCCCTAGTGCTATTTTTAAGGAACGACACCTTACCTGAGGACAAGAATGAGGCCAACAAGATTAGAAGAAAGGCTCCTCGATTCTGGCTGTCCGAGGACTCCAAATTGTATAAGCACTCGTTTTTAGGACCATACTTGCTATGCGTGCACCCAGAGGCCACTGAGCTTATCCTGGAGGAATTGTACGAAGGAATTTGTGGAAGCCATACGGGGGGTAGATCCTTGTCCCATAGGGCCATAACGCAAGGGTATTGGTGGCCGAGCATGCAGAAAGAGGCGTAGGAATATGTGAAGAAGTGCGACCAATGCCAAAGGTTCGCCCCGAATATACACCAACCAGGCGGAACCCTTAATCCGCTATCCAGCCCTTGGTCATTCGCGCAGTGGGGCCTGGACATCCTAGGACCATTTCCTAAAGCAGTGGGGAACAAAAGGTTTTTTCTTGTCGGCACTGATTATTTCACAAAATGGGTCGAAGCTGAGCCGCTGGCAAACATTAGAGACGTTGATGCCAAGAAATTTATTTGGAAGAACATCGTCACCAGGTTCGGAGTTCCTCGCACCCTAATATCGGACAACGGTCTCCAATTCGATAGTAAAGCTTTCAGAAGGTATTGCAGCGAGTTGGGAATCACGAATAGATACTCCACACCGGCTTACCCACAGAGGAACGGGCAGGCCGAAGCCGTCAACAAGGTCATAGTAAACGGGCTGAAGAAGTGGTTAGATGACGCGAAGGGGAAATGGGTGGAAGAATTGCCCCATGTCTTGTGGACATACCGCACCACACCGCGGAGATCCACAGGGGAGACTCCCTTTTCGATGACCTACGAAGCTGAGGCTGTCATTCCTCTAGAAACAAACTTCCCAACACTAAAGACCAGCACATTCTCTCCTGATGTTAATAACGGGCTGCTGGAAAAAAGCTTGGATCTTATCGAGGAGAGGAGGGAAAGAGCAATGGTCTAACTCGCCTACTACCAACATAAACTTAAACAAGGATATGACGCCTAGATGAAGCCAAGACCACTAGCACCTGGGGACTTAGTGCTAAGAAAAATCCTGGGCACTACAAGAAATCCCGCATGGGGAAAGCTCGGACCGAATTGGGAAGGACCGTATCATGTCACCTCGGTGGCTGGCATAGGGGCCTACTTTTTAGAAGATTTGGACGAAAAAGCTGTACCTCGCCCATGGAATGTAAATAACCTCAGAAGGTATTACTATTAATAAAAGCATCTCTTTCATTTAAGTTCTGAGTCTATGATGGTTTTATGTCTTGTATTTTATTTTCCCTTTAAGTACTAGACAGAACCAAGGTCTTGCATGGTCCTCGGACTCAAACCTATGGGGAAACTAGCTACATCAAGAAAATCTAAGTGTTAAACAGAACCCAAGTCCTGCCTGGCTCCTCGGACCACAGGCTTGGTGGAAATTAACCAATACGAAGTTTCTATCTAAGTGTTAAATAGAACCCAAGTCCTGCCTGGCTCCTCGGACCACAGGCTTGGTGGAAATTAACCATTACGAAGTTTCTGTCTAGGTGTTAAATAGAACCCAAGTCCTGTCTGGCTCTTCGGACCACAGGTTTGGTGAAAATTAACCAATACGAAGTTTTTATCTAAGTGCTAAACAGTACCCAAGTCCTGCCTGCCCCTCGAACCACAGGCTTGGCGAAATTAACTACTATTCTTTCATTCATACTTAACCGCATTGCTTAAACTACAACTAATGGCTTGTCCTCGGAAGTCTAATAACATAGTCAAGATTCATTCACAGTGAAGACAAAAATAGAAGCAATAAAACAAAATGCAAAAGAAATTATATCATTCATTAAGTCCCAAGATGTGTCGTTTTACAAGCGTTAACAAAGGCTAAGGAAATGAAAGACAAAAAGCAACTACAAGCAAAGCCCTACACTAATGTCCTAAGCTTTATCTTGGGCTGAGCTCTTGGCAGGGACCGCGGCCAAAGGGAGTTCATCCTCGGCTGTTGGTTTGGGATCGGCTTCCTTGGCTTGCGCGACAACGTCCCTTATCGTAAGGGCGTCCTCAGGCGACTTATCCTTAGCTAGTGGCTGCACCTCTTCTTTTCCACTATTTCCCTCGGGCATGTTGGAATTGGAAGCAGTGGTTGGAGCAAAGGGGAGATCCACCGGAGGATCCGAGCTAGGGATCTCACAAATATCCTCAGGGAAGAAGATACTCTCGATCCTTCTAAGGTCGGAATCCGCAGGAACTGCTGCCCGGTCCATGGCAACTCCCCAAGACTCAGCGACGTAGTCCCTGCAAACCACAGCTACCTCTTCGGTCAGCCTAGCTTCAGTATCCATCACCCCGCGTTCGTAAGAGGCTACCACTGCAGCCTCAGCCGCCTCCCTGGCCAATCTAGCCGCTTCTTGCACCTGCAGCAGCTGTGCCTTAAGATCTGAGACCATTTGCTTCTCAGTCGCAAGGTTTATTTCTGATAAATGAAACTGCTGGCACATGTCCTCGGCCTGCTTCATTGTATTCTCAAGGCCCACATTAGCGCTGTCTCGATCCCTAATAGCCGCCTTAAGCTTTTCTTTCAGGCTCTCCTTTTCCAGCCTAAGGACAGCAGCAGCTTTCTCCACGGCTATGCGGGACTGAACCTCAGCATTCACCTCGTCCCGTGAATTTTTTGCCCACTCCTCGGCCACGAAAACTTGCTGGGTGACCTGCATAGAAGTAATAAAAGTATCATTAAAACGTGAACAATGGCTGGATGAGAGCGGAGTAAGGAGTCCGACCTAGTGAAGACATTTGTCTTACCATGGCAAAGTCCCTCTTCAATGACATAAAGAGGTCTGGTTGCCCCGTTTTTCTGAGCCCGTCCATATCACGAGGCAGAAGCAGGGGCTGTTGCAGGGCCTCAGCGAGGTACGAAGCCTGTCCCCGCTGAGACTCCCAGAGAGTCGCATCCCACGGGATGGGAGCGCCGTCCAGTTCCAGCCGTGGAGACTAGGTGCGTTGCACCCTTCTCAGCGCAGCCTCATTTCGGCTGTCGGTGGACTTTGCCCTCTTGTCCTTAGGGTCTTTACCTTTCTTTTGTTGTTTGGCTTTTTAAGGTCCGACCTCACCCTCCTCCAATTCTTCCACTGGTCACTTCCGCCTCAAATTGGGAAGGGGCTGTAGTGAGGGATCGGTGGACGAAGGAGGAGGAGGGGGAAGCTTAGCTGGAACCTGCTCCTTGGGGGCATCCTTAGAGGACTGTCCCTTGTTCCTATTGGATAAAAGCCCCCTCAAACCGGACCTCGGCTTCAAGTCCATTTCCTCTTCTTCAACTTCTTGGCTCAAATCAATCCGAGCAATTATCAGACCAGGGAAGTGAGCAGCCGAGAAGCGATCGAGATCCGAGCTGGAACCAGAGAGCTTTACAGGCCTAGTTTGCACTTCACCTTCCTCTGCGAAACGGAATTGATCGATTTCTGCCTCGAGAGATGACTGCGAGGAATCAACTCCTTCGCCTGGGACAACTACCTCTGGAAGAACGCGCTGAACAGGCAGTTGGACCGGTGGTAGGTCTCTACGGGCAAGGAAACCTGGTATAGAGACGTCTATACAGGCTAATCGAGGACTTCCAGCCCTTATGGCTTGGCCCACGTCCACAAAAGTGCAAGAAAGGGGCTCGTAATCCAAAATAAGGTGAGCGGCGCGCAGTTGTTCGTCCTCGCTCACAAAGATCTCGGACCTTAGAAGATAGTTGAGGGCTGGGACGTTGACCAAACTTAACCTCAGAGTTATGTGTTCTTTATCTGCAAAACGCCCAAAGGAAGGGATATGTCAGTCCGAGAAGACAAACAGTCAAAACCAAAATAGAAGTAAGTGAAGTGAAAGCTCAAAACTAGGATCCCCGCCAGGGGACCTGACCCTATGGTGCCCCACCTGGTGCTCCCGCCCTAACTGGGCAACAAAGACCGTCGTGCCATGCTCCGGAGACAATCAAATGGTCATCCTTCAGGCCTTTGTTGGATTTGGGAAGGCAGGATATTAACCTCACCTTGTCGGACCTGGATTTCAGGTAATACGACTCATTGAGGCAATGGCACTCGTACAGGTGAACCACATCACGCCATGTGAGGCCTAGGTTCATCTGTTCGTTTAGAGCATCTACGCACCCTAAGATCCAGAACATGTTTGGGGCGCACTGGTGAGGGGCTAGCCTATGACCGCGAAGGTAATCCCTAGTTATCCTTCCCATGGGGATCGTCATTCCTCCCTCTATGAATGCAATCATAGGAATGGCGACCTGCCCCGTCCCCCTCTTGAGTAAGATTTCCTCCGAGGAGCAGTATTCCAGACCCACTCCCGGCGGGATACGGTATTTGGCCTTGAAACCTTCCATACCGGCCAGAGAATCTACCAGGTTCTGAAACCTACCCATCTTACTAACCCTAGGTGGCATGGAAAGGGTTTTCTAATGGACTGGAGTCGAGAAGAACAACAATGGAGGAGAATTAGAAATGCGGGGAAATAAACACTTACGGTAAACGCAAGTTCTAAATCTTCCAAGCTTTCAAAGAACCCACCAGAAATTTTCACGGAAGTGACTATGGACTTGTGAATGTTTTGCGAGACGGAATGCTGAAGTGTTTTGGAACATTTGAGTGCTTTTTCTAAAAAAAAAAGAGAACTCCCCTCAGAAACCTTATATATAGCAAAGGAAAACTGAACAGGATTACTCCCGCCCCAAAAATTGAAGAAATGCCCACCATTGATCAATTTCCCCACCGTTGGATGCAAGGAACATAAAGCCACCTGGTGCAATTAATAGCGCCTCGTGGGTTACGAAGCGCCAGAGGCAATAATGAGGCACGTGAGGCCGTAGTCCCACACGCGTGAAGCAAGAAATTATAATAAGTTATCACACAAGCGTTAAAATCCCACATTTTCTCCTCGGATAAAAGGGAAAACTTGGAATTTTGAGGGGCTATTGTAGGGGCAGAGGCCCAAGGTCATACAATGGGCCTTGGGCCCCGTATGGGAAGATTAACCATGTCCGAGAAGAAGGTGCGGGTATCCTAAGGGCTCCAGGCCCAATTCTTATGGGTCCAAAGTTATTTAAACGGCGGTCCGAGGAGAAAAGTCTCCTCGAACGTACCAAATATGGCTCGAACATGCCTTCTGCCAGCTAGAAGAATTCACTCCAGTGAGTCTTAGTAACAAAGATGAGACCCTCAAGCCCGTAAGAGGGAGGAAAGTGTAGGATGCCAAGGGAGAGGCTACAAGCTACCACATTAAATGCATGGCAGCTACTTTTCCAACCGCATTAATGGGGAAGGGACTTGTGAACAGTGTTACCTTGGCTACCGCAACTCACAGAAAGATGGGAGGGATGTCCGATGGGACGGGCACTCAGGTGAAGGTTCAGATGATCAACAAGTGTAAGGTCCTAATGACTTCAAAGGGGCTATATAAGAGGGGAGACTCCCCATGAAGAAGGGGAACGGAAAAAAGGAAGAGCTTAGGACACCGAAAGAGGGGAAGAACCATAGCCTTTAAGCAGGGACAGAGATATATCTCCCACGTCTCCTCGGACCGTATATCTAATGGACATGAAGGAAATTTTCTTGTTTTCGATTGTTGTGTGGCCCAACATTAACTGGCGTGCACTCTGTTAGGGCCTAGTTCTATAACCCACTTTCTAAAAATTCATTGTTTTGGGCTCCTTGGGCCAGAATCTCATACCTGTTGGGCCTGGACCCCAAATTGGGACCCTACAATGATGATATGCAATACAATACGAGTTAGAACTAAATATAATATTACATCATTTAAAATTAATTATCATTTTTCATTAAATGAAGTGAGATTTTAAATGACACTTTAAAATAGTATTTAATTGAATATAATATTACATCATTTAAAATATGATTTAAAATCAATTATAATTCTTTATTTAATGAAATAAAATTTTAAATAACATAATATCACTCGTTCGGTTTTAAATTATATAAAAAAATAAATAATAAAGTATACTATTAGCCCTTAAAGTTTGAGGCTGTTTTCATTTTCATCATTTATGTTTGATTTTGTTTTCATATTAGTCTTGGCTTCTATTTCCGTTAGTAAGAGCTGAATTATGTGTCATTGCAAGGCAAAAAAATTTCTATTTGAAATGTACTTTCTGTAACGAAATTGCAATATATTTTGGTAATTCTAGCAAAGAATGGTCATATAACACTTTGAATGTGGAGATTGCATCAAGAGTAGGTTAATTTAAGTTGAAGATATGACCAAAAGAATCCATTAATGAAATAATAGAATAATGGAAAATGTTGAATATTAGCTCTATACCATGTTAAGTATACTAAAATAGAAGGGAAAGAGGAAGCATAAAATATTGTAACACAAGAATGCGAGAGTTGCGTGGTTTAGCTTGACAACCTCCGTCCAAGAAGAAAACCCTTAAGAGCTTCATCTTTAACTTAAGAGATTGTAGTATAAATTTTGTGTTACAATGAACCCAACATGAGTATATATAGTAAGTTACACCATAGACTAACTATACATTAACTATAGTTAATAAACTTCTAGTACAAGTAAGGGACTTGACTTGCACACGAAGTAATTAAGATTGGATTTGGGCCTATACTATGGGGCTAACATATCTCTAACAGAAAATAATATATGTGATAAGCATGATTAACCTATAATTAATCTCAAAATTTTGGGATTAAAATCTTGGTCATGGCTGATGCTATTGTTGTTAATGTCGATACAGTATAAACGCGATTGTAGGAGCTAGGAGGCATTACAACATGTATTTATCAGGGCAGCAGTCCATTGTAAAGACAAAGTACAATTTTAAAAAGTCTAAAATAGTAATTTCATAACCGCATTAGAGAGTTACTTCTCTCTTTACAGGCTGCTTAACATAATTTTGTTAGGAACAAAACAAACCAACAGAATCAAAACAATAATAATTTATGAAAAACATTATGCCAAAACAGACATTCACTTCAGTATCTTTAAAAATAGTCAATGTTTAACACTTCGGAAAATCTGATGGTGGAGGAGGTAGCTTCTGATTGGGCTGCTTCCCATCAAGGACAATCCATGCCATCTTCAACCCCCAGCTCAAATGGACCTCAAAGTGACAGTGCATAAACCAAACACCTATTTCACACACCCTTATCATCATATGCTCAATATATGGTTTACAGAATATGTATGATAAGATAATGAAACAGACATGCATGGAGGTGAATATCATACGAGTGTAATACAATATAATAAAAGTTGGATTTTACGCATCCTATCTGTGTCACGTCATTTATGGTAAGCATTAAATATCTTTTGCCATGTGGAGCATTCAATTTATAAGATAATTTTTTTAGGTTAAATGACTTTAGTCTGTTAACTATAAGATCAATGTGGTACCTTAACTATTAACTGTGTCAATTTAAACCATTAATTTTTAAAATCAAGTTAAAGTTATCCTTGGTTTTAACTAAATTTGATTTTGAAATTTTTACACTTTCTATAATAACCTTTTAATGTGTGTTCCATTTGCCACATAAACGAATTTCATTAAAATTTTAACAAAGAGAAGATTTAATGATTAAATTGACTAGATTTTGAAAAGTAAGACTAAATTGATACAATTCATAGTCAAATGATCAAATTAAACTTTTACTCAACAGTTTGAGGACCAAACTAATAATTTAACATTTTTTTTCTAAAAACTTTATTACCAATGTTATACGAAGTTTGAAATATTCTTTTGATTAAAACTCTAATATTAAGAGTTTCATGAAAATAAAATAAATTTCATTATTTGTAGTGTAATTTTGATAAAATTAAACTTGACCTTACACGGATGAGTTTCTACCACATGACTTTAGGTAATATTTTTGGATTTATTTTTACTATTTATTTTATTACTTAATTTTGATTATGTTAATGAGAGATTTTCTTTAATTGACATATAAGTTTTAATTAAAATTCATTCATCACATGGACATATTGAAAGTTATTTATATAGGGTGAATCTCCAATCTAGAGCTCCAATGCATTCAACAGACATAGACATAGAATCAACACACAACCATTTTTGGACATGTGTCATGTCTGTTTTGTGTCCTTTACACTGGAACACTAGATGCCAGCCAGATCCATATATGTATTTCCTGTCCTTACCAGGGTTATCTGCATGGAAACGAATTGCCACCCAACCGCCCGATGGCACACCAATAGTGTTCCTTTCAACTGGATCAACAAGATTAAAGTTGGCAGGGTCCTTGTTAGGATCAAAGTTACCAAAACCTTGTCCTACAACAAAGAAGTTATATCCATGAAGATGGAGAGGGTGACTCTCAGCACCAAGAATGCTGGTGTCTTGCAACACTACTTCCACACTTGCGTTGAATGGTAGGACTATTAGTTTAGTACCATTGCTGACCATGGTGTTGTTTAGTGGATTATTGCTTGTGTAATTGAATGGGAACAAAGGTGAGCTTGGAAAATCAGTGGTGTAAATCCCATTTGATTTCCCAAAGAAATAGGCTTGGAGGAGTGCAGTTGTAGGGAGTGTAAAGGAGATATTGTTTATAGTAGCTGCAAATTTTGTGCCATTAGGCCCTTGGCAGGTTTGGTTCTTGGGGCATGGGCTGCTTCCAAGGCCTACTGTAAAGAAGAAGTGCTTTTGGACAGTTTGAGGGACTCTAGCAGGGAATTCAGCATTGGCCAAACTGTGGAATTTGTTACTAAAATTTGCAGCAAATGTAGTGTCATTAATGGCAGGCAGGGTTGGTTTTAATAGTGGGAGGCTTTTTGATTTTGTAGAAGAAGAATTTGATGGATGTTCATACTCCAGAATACCAGCAGTTGTGGAATTATCAAAAGCGCCGCGGCCAGTGAAATAAGGCCTGGCTGCCATTAGAAAAGTCACATTGGGGTGGTGGTGTTTGGTTTTCAGGAGAACATTGGTAGTTTGTCCTGGTGCAATTAGAAGTATATTGGTTTTGAAAGGCTTAACATAAACTGCATCAGCTTCAACAATGGTGAGAGTGTGATTTGCTATACTGAAAAAGAGATCATCATTCATGTCAGCATTGATCAATCGGAGGAGATATGTTTTCCCTGGCTTCACCTTCAGCTTGAATGTATCTGTAGAGCATTAGAAAAAGAGCAAGTTTTTTACTGACTATGCTAGTATTTGTAGAGAATTGTGATCATTTTGATTAATACCTTTAGCAGAACAGTTGTACAATGGCCCTGGAAGTCCATTAATGGTGAATGCATCAGAGACATTTGGGCCAGCTCCAGTCTGAAGAGCCTGGGTAATAACTGCCTCTGTATCAGTATTCCACCACTCACCTGTAGTTGGCCATATTTGTTACATTTTAATAAATTCAATTAGTGTATGTGACACAAAAATTTTCACAGACTACTGACGTGGCCTATTGTGATTGGTTTATAATAAAAGTGGTATTAGTAGTAAGCCTAAGTGAAAATGATGTTGCTCCAATCTCAACTAGCCACATTAACAAGTTGTGAATTTAGGTAGAATTTAGCATGGTTGTAAAAATTCTGGATTTAGTTGGTACCAAACAACATGGGGATTTCCCTAAAAGGTTTGGCAAATGGGTAGGACACATTGTGCTTGGGGAGGATGATAATGGGTCCATAGAGAGTAGCTCTTAGCCAAGAGATGTGAGCATGCCAGAAGAGAGTCCCTCTTTGGCCAACTATAGTGAAGTTGTACACATAAGTCTGGCCAGTTTGAAAGGGACATTGTGTTATATATGCTGGTCCATCTGCCCATCCACTCTGAATTTGTCGGACTCCATGCCTGTGATCATCATCCAAAATTCACCAATTTTTCATTAGTAAAATGTCACAATTAATCTAGTTTCTAGGCATTAAATGTATAAAAAAGTTAGTAACTTCTATCAGCCAGTAAAACTAATTTTTAACACTAGTAGATATTTTCTTTAAAGTGTGACAGAAAATGATATTATGGAAACTGATTTTCACATACCAATGGATGCTGACATTGTTCTTAACATGATTGACCACTTCAACCACAACTCTGTCACCCTCTCTAGCAATGATAGCAGGCCCTGGAAACTTCCCATTAACTGTCACTATGCTCTTTGTGTGGCACAATCGCGTGACATTTTGCAACCTTATCTGTAACGAAAAAATGGAAGTAGAAAATAAAATTTGTTAAAATAAGTGTAATTTTAAGTATGTTACTATATCAGCTCAGTAATTGAGGGCACAACACATACATCGAACTTGTAGTGCCTTGTAATGGGCTCTTGCTTGGCAATGGCAAGCTCAGGAATGATGCAAAGGAAGTTTATAGCAAAAAGAAAAACTCCTACAATTGCTGCTGATGGAAAAAGAGAAGCACCCATGTTTTTGTGTTTACTTTTACAATACTCGTTGAGAGATGGGAAGAGGAAATGTGAGCATAAACTTTATGCTTCTAGTGAAGCTTGTTTCATAAAACAGTGAGTGTTGCTTTTATAGACATGACACACCGTTTGGTTGATTAGGTAGCTATATGTTTCAAATAAAGCAGCTCTTGGGCCAGCTTAAGCTTTGAGTGTTTTCAAAGTCAATTTAATTTGTTTTTCCTACTATTCTATTCTATTCTTGTCGAACATTGTTCAAGGCCGGCTCAATCTTTTGTCAGCATAGTCAATGGAAAGGCTCCAAATGGAAGAAAACCCTTTATTGCCAATAGTATATCATATATGCTTGTTTTATAGTGTAACAAAAACAAAAAATTAAGCCACCCTGAAGTTAGGGACATAATTTTTCACAACTAGTGAAGTAGCAAGTTACGATTGGAGCAAAATCACTTTTGCAAGGGCCTACCACTTATGCCACTTTTATTAAACCCAAACACACTATGCCACCCCAAAATTTGTTCAAAAATTATGACTCGACTTATTGGTTTGGAAACCAATCGTGTTTAGTTATGGTCAACCAACATGATGTAACCATTAAGGGTGATATCTGATTGTTATCACCTTCCCATAATTAAGAGCCAATTTATCTTTTGTTGATGTTAATCACTATGATGGACAGACAAAGATTTGTATGTTGGTTGGTGATACTGTGTACGAGAGTTTCACCTTTCAAGACCACACAGAAGAGGACATTTGAGCAACCTTTCCTTCAAGCAAGAAAAAGAATGACAGTGACTAGTTTGATTCGTTATTTCTTATCTTTAATGAACTAAACTACTCCTTAAGCTTTACCATAAAGCTGAAGTAACATACTGGAAGTTGTAAAACTCCCATCAATTGAAGAGTATAAGATAAAAATGGGTGTTTATTATAATATTTAAAACATATGCATCATGTGGTGAGATAGATGACACATATGCTGGATTTATAAGATCATTGCATTATCAAACAAAACAATTATATCTTCATGGGCAAAGCTTTGATTGTTAAAATGCCTCTCTTATTGCTATTGTTTGCCATTATTTTTTGATCATCTTGGTGTAGCTTAATATCTATCAAGTAAGTTTGGACAGCCCAGTTGGTACAGTATATAGAAATTGAATGGAAGTCACCAAATTGGAGTATTGGACACCATTCATATCCAAAATCTAATGCCATATTGGGCTTTATTTGAAGTCCATGAATCATCATCTTTGACTGAGGATAGTATTAGAGAAAAGCCCATTTAGGCCTGTTACTTGAGCTTAATGACAAAATTTAGTCCAAGATCAACTACTTCAAGTACAGGCTCAGAAAGTGGACCTTAAATTTATGACCACAAAAAAGAGTAATACAAAAGAAAAAAAGGGTATATTTTGAGTTAATAGTGTGTACAAGGCAACCAATGAAAACAAAGAACACCGACGCCGACATTAAAAAGCAACTTATTTATTAATCCAAAATTGGCTTTTGTCTTTTATAATCATTCACTTGAATCACCAATTAAGCCAAAGATCTTTCTCAAAAAAAAAAAAAAAAAATTAAGCCAAAGATACAACAAAAAAGTCAAAAACCTTAAAACTTGAGGATGAAAGTGTTATAATGATTATCATCATGTACAATAACTCAGTCAAATTAATATAAAATTCAACATAGTATGTCCATAAGTTATCCTATATCACAAAGTAATTCACACATATATAATATAAGGATTTAATTTATTTGATATAAATTGACACAGGATATATAATCCAATGACAATTTTTATCAATAGAATATAATTTTTTATAATAATATTAAGAACACAATTATTTTCATAATTTGTTAAAATAAGAAATTATGATTAAAATAATACTACTTTTACGTGAATATACAATTTACCACACATAAAGAAAAAAGAATCACGATTTTATCATGATTGTAGCTAGCAAAAATTATTCTTATTAAATTCTTTTTCACATGTGAAAAGTAAAATCTAATATGCCCAACCTGCATCAAATCCCAACTAGATAGAATAGTAAAAAGGGAACCCAAATCGTGCAAAATGTGAATCCCATGAAAAGAAAAAGGATTAATAAAGAGTGACAATTTGACAAGATCAAATATATTATCACCAACAAAATAAAAAAGTTCCAAAAGAAAAGTAAACCACTTTAGTAAAAGACTAATCTGACACGTGGACATGTGTCACACGTTTATTTCATAGAACCCACAATTAAGAAAGAAAAAAATAATTAAAAAAAGTGAAGAAAAATAGAAAGGAAAATACTAAGATCATACACTTTTGCGACAATTTATTCTGCGTGATAAGTTATGAGTGGTAAAGTAAAATTAGTAAATTTATATGGGTCTATAATTTTACCAGTCAAAACTTATCGCGTGATAAATTGAAACAAAATTATAACAAAAATTGTGATCTTCGCATTACCGTAGAAAATAGTCTAGAAGTGAAAATGGAATACAGGGAATCTAGTGGTGGATTGAGAAAGGGTGTGTGTGGGGGGTGAGAGACAGGTCAGAGAGCGCGATACGTGGATGACGCAATCAACGTCAGGAGAGGGGTCTTGTCATTTGTCACCTATTGATAGTGTGACAAGACTCGTGACGTTAGAAAGACCCTTCTGAGTTAACAATCAATCCTCCCTTCTTTTTCGCATTACTTTTTTTTTTCTTTTTTTATTTAATTTAAAATTTTATAATAAATTAGGATATTTAATTTTTTTTTAAAATACTGAAATATATATATTTTTACTAAGTGTTACACCCTACCCACATGTGATAATGAACCTTACAAATATGGGAAGTATATATGATTGAAACATTACATATTACGATTACTACTAATACTTGATCAAAGTATAGGTTTTTAAAAGTGATTTTTTTTTTCCTTTTTCAATTTCAATAATCTAAAAACATAAGTCAAATACTTCTTCTCTTTGGGTCTATTTATTTTAACTAAAAATTTCTAACTATTTTCATCTGCCTCATTTTTTTTTCTAAATACTACTATATTTTTGCATAGTTTATAACAAAAATAAATAAATAAAGAACTCTTCCAAATGAAGCAATATATTTAAAATCAATAAATGATCTTTATTTACACATGTATTGCTATCCACAGTTTGAATAAAAAGTTAAAAAAAAAAAAATTGATATAATAACTCCAATCAAATTTAATATACTTAATAAAAAATTTATAAATACAATGCATAAACATTTTTTTTTCTTGAATAATAAGTTCATTAACACATACAAATAAAGCAATATTGTAAATTTCAATTAATTCAACTGGTAAAATATCTTACTTTTGAATAAAAAATTTGTATTTCAAACCTTGCCTATTCCATAAAAGTTAAAACCAATTAATATCTTAAAATTTTTTTAAAAGAAGATCAGCATATACTTATTCAATCAGCTTTATTAATATCTTAACTTAGTAATAAAGATTAATTTATATTTAGATAGGACACATAGCAAAAAATTAGACATTTAATTTAGAATATATATATATATAGATTCTAAATTAGATGTCTAATTTTTTTTTTCTATATATCCTATCTAAATATATATTAATTTTTGTGCTAAGTGGGTTATTTAGATTAAGATGAGAGGTTAATTTTTTTTTTAAATTTCACTAAAGGAATTTACTTCACGTTGAAAACTAAGGGGTCCAATATAATTGCCATTATCATGCTGCACAAAAGCCAAGGATGAATTGGAAGAAAAAAATGCATCATTTTTATGGACCGAATCCTTTACCTTGTTTGGTGAGTCTTAGACTCTTAGTAACATATTAAGGATAAGTCTAAATAGGCTGGGATGGTTGTTATCTTTCCGGATTAAGGTGAAGTACAATTTTAGAATTCAAATTGAATCAAAATTAGTTTCTAATTGAATTATAATTTTATGTCATGTGTTTAAATAATTAAAAAAAAAAAAAAAAACAATTTTGGTGCCAAATGACCCCATTTGTAACGCTCAGTGTAAAAACTGAGGGGCCACCTTATTACCACCACTAATAAATATTTTCATATTGTGCAAAAACACAAACATGAATTACATACTAGTTATCTCTATATATTAAGAAGATTTAAAAAGTTAGTTATACTTTTCAGAAAATGTCAAAAATACTGCTAAGTTAATTAGATCGTCTTTATTCTTAAAAAAAATAAAAAATAGGGTTAAAATTGTAATTCAAAAAAATAAAAAATAAAAACTACCGAATAAACTTTTTTCCTAAAAATTAGCACACTAAATTTTAGTTTCTTAAAAATCTCTTCATGTATAACCTCACTAATACAATAATAGATAAATTCAAATTGAAAAACTATATTAAACTCAAAAAAAAAAAAAAAAAAAACCTCATCGCACGTGCGTGTGACAAGACTAGTTATAATATAAAACATTTGGGGATATCGGGCTTTTTGCCCTTATTTTGCAAAAATAACTGTAATATGTTCATGTTTTGAAATTATTTAGGTCTGTGTTTTTGTTTTGAAACTCTATTTTAACAAAATTAAGTTACAAGTGGAACTCAATATTAGCAATGTCGAGTTCTATGCATATTTTGCCACTTAATTTAAAAAAAAAAAATTAAGTGAAACTCGACTTTGCTAAAGTCAAGTTTCAATTAAAAATTTACATATAACTTGATTTTGAAGATATCTAAATAATTTCAAAACAGAGACATATTACTGTTATTTTCTTATTTTTACAAAATAGAGGCAAAAATCTAATATCCCCTAAAACATTCCACATAAGTTAAAAATATATTTTATCTATAAAAAAAGGCAACACCCAAAAATATATTTTTATATTTGTTAATTTGATGTGTTTGGAGCCGACGTGAGTGGGGGGATGATGACGTAGGGGACAGATCAGACTGGGGGTGAAAGGGACTTGTTTGGCTTTACTTGGTCCTGTGGGCTGAGCTGGGCCTTTTTAGACACATCGACAGCATCGCGCGCGATGCGCGGGAGCTTATTTCTGTAATATAAAAAGCCCCCACTCGACTCAAACTCAACTCCCACATATGACATTGATGATGATGTTCATGATGATGATGCATTGATGATAAAATTGAATTCATGAAAATGATACGTATACCCCCCAAAATCTTCGTACTTTTATGGGCCCCACTTTTGCTGCAGGGAATCAACTCCTTCCTACGCATGTTTTTGATTGATTTCCTTATACCTACGCTATAGTGACTTTGATATTATGGCCCTTCTCACTTTTTTTTTTTTTTTTTTTTTGGGGGGGTATATATATTTCATCCTTTAAAGTAATTTTGAGTGAATATTTTGCTATTTACATAATAATTAAATCACTTGAACTTCATAAAAGGGAAATTTTTACATTCAATTTGGAGGAAAATTCATCTAACTCATTAGAGGTGTATGTCGGTTGGTACAGTTGGTTTTGAGAGAAGATTTAAGACTACGTCACAAGAGTCGATTTATGTAAGGGTCGAATCATTGTCGTACTGCTTATCATTAATATGGTGATGGTGATTTGCGATTTGGTAGTCGGTTTTTGATACGAAATATCCCAAGCATCAAGATCTTATCCAAGATAGATGTACCACATGCAGTGGCCCATGACAATCAAAGAGAGATGGTACAAATTCCTCAAAAAAAAAAGAAAAAAAAAAAGAAAAAGAGAGAGAGAGATGGTACAAGCATGTTTTTTTTGTGTGGATTAGTTCTACACCTCCAAATTCAAACATATATGTTTCAATATACAATGTGAGGAGTGGGTAAGTTTTCAATATTAGAAAAATAGGTAAAGTCTAGATTAATTCTAAAACCTCCAGAGAACTTGATATTACATAAAAATATTAATAATATATAATTATTAAAATAAATATTAAAATTTTATGTAATTGTATGATACCTTACTTGTATCGATCTAATAAAATTACATATGGTGGTAATTTTGTTACATTCAGGGGTAACAAATGTCATAAATAATCTTCTCCCCTCTCCTCGTGTTTGTGTGTGTTAAAAATACTTAATATTCTAAAAAAAAAAATGTCATAAATAAGATAATGTCTACATGAAAGCTAATGGTAAGTTTCATTATGTGACAATTCGTATGAGCATCCACATATATTTAATCGTATGATTCATCAAATAGGTTATTTGATTATAATAATTGTGCATGATCCTTTAATTGTCTCATAGTGGAATGAAGGAAAGCCCAATTTTTTAATGCATGAATAACTCCTTTTAATGCATTAATTTTAATTCATGATGATCAAGGTTCATTTTTTCTCTTTTAAATTATTATTTTCAAGTTTCTATCATCTAATTCATGGAATTAATTAAAATACAATTTAATTATTTGAGTTTTATTTATGAAACTTGGCTAATTTTTGAAAGAGTGTGAATTGATTGAGTTCAAATTAGGTTTTTATATATTACATGAAAAATTATCTTTATATCTTAAAGGGCAACATTTAATCCAAATATGTCATAATACAATTATAATAACTAGTGTGTAAGCCCGTGCATATGCACGGCTACAATTAAAATCAATCACAATTACATTATTCAAATTAAACATTTTTTTAAGAAGTTCAAATGATACTTGGTATTAACTTACACATTTTTTAAAACATATATTTCTAAAATACGTTATGGTTTCTTACACACACACACACACATATATATATATAAAATTTAGAATTTAATTGGATTTAGTCTCTTCGGTTTTTGTACCCAGTAATTTACCTACCACAAAAATTTTAAAAATTAGATAGACATGTGGCACGAAATTGAACTCCAATTGAAATTCAATTTAGAATCTAATTGGATTTGGACTCTTCGATTTTTACATTCAATAATTCACTTTGTACCAAAAAAAAAAAAAATTAGATGGGACTTGTGGTGCAAAATTGAGAATCCAATTAAAATCTTACTTGATTTTCTTTGAGTTTTGGCTATATATAGAGAGAGAGAGAGAGAGAGAGAGAGAGAGAGAGAGAGAGAGAAAAGGGTAAACCCTTATTTCCTTTTTTAAAAATGTCTTAAAACCCTTGTTAAGAAGATGAAATTTTGAGAAGTCTTCCAATTTCCTGCTTTAGAAAAACTTCTTTATGCAAATTATCACTAAACGAAATTCAGCTGTTGAAATTTTTTGGCATTTTGAGTACAGATAAAGTGGTAGAATTGATTCTTATCCACTTAAATAGAGTTCACCTACAATGGAAAATACATACATCATTGCAAGTAATTGCCAAATTGGTTTTGGATATAGATCAATGGAGGCACTTTCCTCAAAAGATACAATCAGTAAGACATTGACATGATGTGTCTGTTTGAAAATTTAAGGTAATAAGTTATACCAACCAGAGACTTGAGACTAAAGCCAACTTAATTGAAAAGGTACACTAACCGTCCAGATGCTAGCTAGTAATTGCGAAATTGTTATGAATGACAAGTCTAACGAAAATTTTGTTGTTTTTTCCAACTCTTAAACGTAGAAGTGGAGCCTACAATTTATTTTCCATTTCTCACGTGGATTCCAAAGAAACATATGCACATGGGTAACAAACATGATTAAACGTCTAAACCTAAGCTAAGAACAACCTTCATAGGCTATATATAGATTATTGCAGAGTGTAGTAGGACCAAAATTATGGGAAAATAACAAATCCCATATTTTCCTATGCCACACAATCTTTGTTGGAAAATCCCTGTCTGAAAATGATAAAACTTTAGTACAATTTCTTGAGTGCATTGACTAATAAATCACAGAGTTAAATTTAGTTTTTCTTGCGGGAAGATGACCATCTTTAGTATTTAAATTGATCAATACAACACACGGTTTAATATAATTAAGAAACCTAATATATAACATCTAAAGAATTGTACCTAAATTTTAGGTGTTTGGAAAAATCAGTGTCAAAACCTAAATGTGAAGTTCAACTTTAAGGATAATCTTTAGACTTCATAAATTGAAAAAGAAGGTAACAAAATTAGATTAAACTTACCTCGAGAAAGGAAGTCTTTAACTGTTAATATTACATTATCAACCAAACATCTAGGCTGATGGTTGACATAAGGCACCAACTAACTTACCTAACTATGAAAGCTTGAAACTGAAACCATTAATAGATTTAGAAAAGAACAATTCTATATATAATTTACAAAATTTTATTATAATATAAGGACCAAGTGGTCCATCCTGCTATGGAATTCTGTTGTGTTTATGATCTACCATGACCACTTCCAGGTCCACCAAGTGTTAGAACTACACCATGGAGATCACTTCTGAGCTTTGGCTCTTTGGCTGAAGATGGAGCAGTTCTAATGACTGGAAATGGTCGAGTCACTTGAGCTTGCCGGAAGCTCTGACTGGGCTCTGGCATGGTATTGTACTTGATTGGCTGTGGGGAAGGCCTGAAGGTTTCCACATGAGTTGAGTTTGGGAATGGTTGGCCAACTGCTATCTGGCTAGCCAGAGGTGAAGTATTTTGTGCAAGAATTGGCCCTCTTGAAACAACTCCTGGCGCCTGGTTAATTAGTCAAGTTGCATAAAGAATTTTGGTAAATTGCACAAATGAAAGTTTGGTACTTTAATAAGTTAAGCTGCATAAAGAACTCAGGTACTTAGCACAAATTAAAGTTTGGTACTCAGAATCGAAGTTTTTGACACTTACCGGGGCAAACAAGACCCCTCTAAAAACTTTTCCATTAACAGTAGCAGTCATCAGCAGTCCTGAATCAAAGGCTCCATCAACTTTACCTCGGACCTCAGCACCAATCTAAGGAGTGAAAAGAAAGAGTCAATGGCATGAACTAATGGGAACGGTTTACATAAACCAAGGCAGTGCATATTCAGAATGTGCAAGTTTATACACTTACAAGGTTTTGAATAGGTCCTCCCTCCAATGATTTCTGTTCCACTGCTGAGTATTGAGCTCCTTGTCTACCTGTATGAACAACATGAAGAAACTGCTCCGATTTTGGCTGGTTTTGATGTTCTCTTAGAAATTGAATATCCAATGGAGATCTTTGGGCAATGTTTCTGAGCTCTTTCTGCTTACTTGCAAGGCTGTTGTTAGATTGGCAATTGCTTGGAATTTTCTTAAACAAATGAAATCCTTGAGAGCCTGAGATGGAATCAGCAGATTTCTTAAGTGGGGTCTGTTCTTGATCAGATTGTGAGGGAGATGAATGCTGGGAAAGTGAAAGAGAATGTTCTTCTTGTTCTGATTCAACCTCCCACGCCTTTGAACTCGCAGTTCTTCTTCTCTTTGGATGCAATGTATCTACAAGATAATTAACAAAATTTGTCATTTTTAAAATCTCCATGCCTAGTCGAGGCAGACGCATTTTTTTTCAAAACCAACCTGAACTGAACCGCAAAGATTGCTTTGTTTCTGATTCTGGTTCATGAGTGCCCTTTCTTACTACTTCAACATTATTCCCCATGAGCACAGTTTTCTGCTCCAAAGCATATTGATAAGCTTCTCTGTTCTTATTAAAAGTACAATGAGCAAGAAAGTAAATTTATTCAAATCCATAATAAATTTCGTACCAAGTTATTTTCGTCTTCTCTTGGGAACCGTCTCTTTTCTTGATTCCAATGGTTTCCAAACATTTTGCACATGGAAATATTGTATCGGCCATTGGGGTGTTCTGCACCAAGCTGCAAGACCAACAATTCATTGAGAGGACGCTCATCCTCCCCACACCTGCAAATTGAATACTGAGTTTTCAGGACATTATGCATAAACATTAAGCTAAAACACTGATGTGGGAACTTACCCTCCATAAATGGCAACGTCCGAGTCTGTGACAACAGCTGTATGAGAAAAGCGCCCTTGTGGTTGATGGCCACATATATCAAGCTGAGTCCATGAACATGTGCTCACATCTAGGATCCAAACATCATTGTAATAATGTTTGTCACCAACCCCTCCAATGACATAGATCTGCAAGTCATTAAGAACTCAGTGACTTGATATTTTTTTCAGAAACTATGTGGAAAGTGAGATTTTGAATTATGTTAATGAAGTCACTCTATGTAATACTATTCTTACCATTCCACAACACAAGAGGTGGAGTGGTCACCAAAAATGAATGAAAATTTTGGACTAAAATTAACTAGAGACAAGAGTTGAGTCTCATTTCCTTAACTATGTAAAACTAAATGGAATGAATTCAATTCTATGCAGTGTCTGCATGCTCCATATTAGTAACATAACTTGCCTTTGTCCCAATATTTACAGCAGCATGCCCTGCTCTAACGCCTGGTGAAGATCCTTGAACAGCCAACTGATGAGAAAAATGAATCAATTGATGAGAAAAATGAATCAATTGTGAGATTAATTCCATTTTTCACAACCTATATATTCAAAACTTACAGGAATTTAAAGCATTTTCTCAATCAGATTAATACTGAAAATATGTAATAAGGATAAGGGGAAGCTCATACCTTTGACCAAGTCAGTGTGTCCATATCAAGCATATCAACATCGCCATGATATCGATCACCACGGTCCCCACCATAAACGAAAAGCTTGTTACCAATTGCAAGAGCACTGTGACTGTCTCTAGGGACGGGTACATCACCCTTCACCTCAGGAGAAGTCCATCTCATATTCTTAAGGTCCAGAACATGTAAATCATTCAAG
This sequence comes from Quercus tomentella, assembly GCA_028535165.1. Taxonomy (NCBI): domain Eukaryota; kingdom Viridiplantae; phylum Streptophyta; class Magnoliopsida; order Fagales; family Fagaceae; genus Quercus; species Quercus tomentella. The sequence continues at coordinate 3,552,393 of JAPQVY010000089.1, forward strand.
TAATTTGCTTCACCTTCACCACTACCTCCAAAGATAACCATCTTATCATCCCCGACAAGTGTGGCTGTGTGACTTTCACGCGGGGATGGTGGCATCCCTTTACATTCAGGCCGTATCCACTCTTTCGTCCCAAGATCCAATACATGAAGATCATTTACCTTCTTAGAACCATTTGTACCACCAAACACTATCATCCTGTGCCCCACAAGAACAGCACTGTGGCTATCTCTTGGGCCAGGCCCTTGACTAGTGGTTAAAAAAGTGTTCCAAACCATTGTATCCAGATTTAGCACAAGAACATCACTAAAATGCAAACCCCCACAACATCCCTGAAATGGTTAAGTCAGAGTACATCAAATTCTTGATAAGAGGATCCAACTCTAGAAGGGGTCAACATGACCAGATAACATCAATTTTGGTAAAATAAATCTTGCAGACAGAAATGTGTGTTCAGTAAAAGCCAAGCTAGGCATAGTTTTCATACTTTGCAAATGATCCCAAAGAGAATAGCTAAATGTTGAGGGCATCTACAACAACAACAGCTATCAAGCCTTAGTCCCAAAATTTTGGGGGTTGGCTCTGGATCCTCAATAGACTAATCAAGGTTGGCTACATGTATTCTTAAAGGATTAAAAAAAAAAAAAATCAGAAAAAAAAAACTAACACAGTGGTATCCTTCAAACAAAGATCTGAAGGAAGAAAGTTGAACTGCTTTGCCCATGTTTTTTTTTTTCTTTGAATAAGACAAATTATTGTAACCTATAAGTTATTGTGGTCATTGTTGGCTAGTACTAACACAAACACCACCAGAGGAAATATTTATCATTTCCAAAAAGAAATTGTTGTAGTGTATGAAGGAAATAATTTAATCAAACTAGTAAAACCTCTCTTGTCACCTTATTATCTTCTTAAAATCTGTCCCTCTCGAGTAAATTTGAAAGGGGAAATCAAAAGAGTATTAGCAGGAAAAGTTTAATATAGGTACTCTCCCTTGAACAAATTGTTCAGAATGAGATATCAAACTTTTAATATGCACTAATTATGATCTCAAAAATCAGGAAAATTGTTAAAATACATAATTAATCTCATGTGCAAAAATTACAAGATTTGCAGGAAAATATGCAGAAGGAAAAATGAAAAAGAAAAAGTAAAAAGATGGAGAAAAATTAAAAATTAAATAGAAAATGAAATGCCTATCTATATCAAGAAAGCAGGAAGATAATTGTCATCCTACAACATAACTGTCCTAATAATTAGAGAAACTAAAAACCACTTCAGAAAACATTCTCCAACAAGAAACAAAAGAAGATAAATTTAGGAATGAAAAGAATCCGGGATAGAAAGTGTATGTCTAATTAGCCCAAGTTAGCTATGTTGCCGAATACAAGATAAAAGAGAGTAGAAGTATTAAACCAAAAATATAATTGAATAACCGCAAAACATGGAAAAAGAAAAGAAAAAAAATTACTACTACTGCTGATAGCAGAACAACTATTCAAAGAAAACCATTTCTGCATTTTCCATAGAAGTAAAATTAGTAGAGGCAACCCAAAAACCATAATTAAAGGATACAAATTCACAAACTACTTCATGGAACACACAGATATTAGGTTAAATTGAAGGAAGAGTTTTTAGTTTTCACTTGTACAAGAAAAGTATACAACTATACATACCCCAAAAACATAAACAACTCCATGAGAACAGCAAGCTGAGTGCCCCCATCTCTCAGAAGGATTGAATCCCAAGACCTTTGGATAGAGCCACATTGCCTTCTTCTTTGCAACTTCACCTCCAAGAGACCCCATTATCATACACACAGTCAGTCAGACACACACACACTTTCTCTCTCTCTCTCTCTCTCTCTCTCTTTCTTTCTGAGCTCAACTTTAAAGTATTACTTCAAAACAGTGCTTGACAAAGATGAAGAAACAGGTGAGAGGAGCAATAAAGGGTCAAAAGAGGACATGAACAAGCCAAGTGATGTATCAACTATCAGTGTCAATGGACATGAAAAGATGGGCGCTTTCAAGTCCAAATCACTGTGGCAACCAACAACAACAGAAGGTTGTGGTGAAAAGAACATTTCTCTCCATATTAAATTCTTCTTATAATACTCATTAAAGGAAAATAAATAAATAAATAAATAAATAAATAAAAAGTACTTCTTGGATATTAAAGCTTAAACATAGTACTTAGAAAGTAGAAACACGGACACTTCATGGCTGGATAAGTTTGAACAATGGCTTCGAAGAATGGACAAAATTGAAAGTGTTCTGTTTTGTTTTTTATTTAATTTTTTACCACAAGTGGGGAGGAGGTTTAAAGTTTAAACCCAAATAAGTCTAGCATAATTTTTTTTTCACTATTTATTAAAGTAATATATATATATTTTTTGATAAGTATTAAAGTAATATATTGTGAGTAACAAAAAAAAAAGTAATGTTAATGATAAATATATGTAAAAGTATATGTTTAATTTATTATATCAACAATTTGTGAATAAAGTTGTGTGCAAAGTAAAGTTTAAGCTCTAAGAGAGACCATATGATGCTAATGAGTTATAAAGCTCTTTTACCATGAGGTACAACAATTAGTTTTTTAATTAAATTCAAATATATAATTTTTTAATTAAAAAAATGAACATGGGTAATATTTTTAAAGAAAAGTTTCTTGGGTTTGTTTCTGACAAGTAAAATTTATAAATAATTGATTCTAACCATCAGAATCAATAATTGTGAAATTTAAGGGTATTTACCCTTAATAGGGTAAAAAATTTAAACACATGACTACATTGATCAATACAATATAAAATAATACTATTTTTTTTTTCAAAAACAAATAGATTAGAAAACCTAACACATACTTAAGTTTTGTACCTATAAAAATATTTATTATTGATGTTAAAATGAGGGCATGAAGTGGTGTGTATATGAGAGAGAGGGAGAGAGTTTTTTAAGGTTTATTGTTTTTTTTTTTTTTTTTTTGGTAAACTTTTAAGGTTTATTGTTTATTAATAGTTTCTTCACTTTTCACATTTGTCTAACTGAAAATGATGGAGTGTGGGGGCATTGGGTTGTGGGAAATGATGAAGAAGGTGTTTTGGGGTTATGATAAGAGATTTTTTGACAGTATAGGTTAGAGGGTGAGGGGTGCTATCCTTTCTCGTTTTTAAAACTCACACATGGTTTTCCTTTCTTTGTTAATATGATATTGGGATTGATGGAAGGGAGGAGAGAGAGAGTTTCTCTCTTCCTCTCTCTCTCTCTTCTTTCTTTTTCTCACCCAATTTTCAAGGTAGGTTATTGATGTGGATCTAGAAATGTCTCTTCTCAAGGGTCCTTAGGGAAGTGTGGGGCTTTGTGTTGTGGAAATTCTTTTTAGTTTTGGGAAATGGGATGGTGTTGTTTACCTCAAAAGGTTGGGTGTTTTCTTGAAAGGTAATCTCACTCACAGCTTCTCTCCTCATGAGAATTGATAATCTGAGATTATAGAATGAGATTTGCTCTAAACTTTTCCAATGTTATCTGTGGGACTGTAGTCTGCACTAGGCTTGAATTAGATATAAATAAAGGTAAGAACACGAGCCAAGTCTAGAATTGGTACGTATATGTGAGAGTTCATTTTAAGAACATTATTTACAAGTACAACCAATGACATTGAAGAGCTTTAATAATAGCTAGCTTGAGTATCCATTTCATTTCTTCGATCAAAAGGCTGCATTATTAAATACCAATCCATTTCAATTGAGTAAAACAGAGCTTTATTTAGCCAAATATGTAGCATTCTTCTGCCAACAATATGATATATGGGTACCCTCCAAATTCTAGCTACAAGTCTTGGTACTTGGTTCATGTCCAATGTGGTTCACTACAACCTCAAAATATCAGTTAAAAAAAAAAGAAAAAAAAAAAGACTATAGTCCCAAATCTTTTTGGATTGATTTTTTAAAATGAATTTATTCAGACGTATCTATTTTTCCATTTTATTTTCAATTATTTATTTCAATATTTTTATTTAAACTATAACTATTTTCATATTATTATTAATTATAGAAAAAATTGAATGAATAATATTTTATAGTCTTGGATTCCAAACCTATCGTAAAAGAAGTATTAATTCTAACACTAGGAATTATATGATCACTTTTTTCCCCAAACAAAAAGGATCATTTGATACCATCCTACTTGAGGGTAACCATTATAGTTTTCTATTTGAAAATCTTATACCTAATGAGTAATGAGTCTGTAAGAAAATAAAATATCATAGACATTTCCTCATATGGGTTGAATCATAACCTAAATTTAACCCAAACAGACAAACCACCAATATCCTATAAACACAAGAGTAATGTTAAAGCACAATTTTTTTTTTTTTTTCATAATGATATATTGTGTTTTAAATAGCATCACTTCATATATAGAGAGCCATACTATTTTATTAGTATCATTCTATGCCACTTAATAATTATAAAAAAATGATCAATTTTATTTCTAAATCTTGTTATTAACTTATTGGAAGAAGAAAGGTAAAAATAACATTACTAGAATTAACAAAAAATGACATGTCAAATAAGAAATTGAAAATAAATATAACTTCGAGATAAAATATAATTAGAAAAATAAAAACCTACCTTAATTGCTCTATTGAGTATTTATAATTAACTTCAAAACCACTTGCAGAGGGGCTCTAGTAGTTCGAAGCCCTCCAACTTTTCACCTTGTGAGTTCAAGCTTTAGCGTTTTCCATTAATTACACAAATTTTAATAGGATTCAAATGGGTTGGAGCCATGAGTCCAAATTTGTGAGATTGATACTTAGTACTGTTTGTGTATTTTTATTTTATTTTTTGAAATAAAAAACGAATCTTTGGTGTGAATTTATCGAACACATGCCATGTGAAGGTTATGATAAAATTATTGTTATAGATACAAGTACCACTACTCAAACTCAGGGGGTTGATCAAGTTGGTTGGGCTCTTGGTCTCAAAGTTTTTGTACTGGACTCGACTAGGTGTGCTTCCTAGTTCGAGTCCTGCTACCTGCACTTTGAAAAGAATTTCCTAAATCAGTGCTTTACCCCTTCATAGATCCACCCGACACGAATAGTGATTAGTCTCTAGTTGAAAGCCTTGAGAAAACACGGTAAGAAACCAAAAATTAAAAAAAGTACCACTACTCAATCCGCTCAACTACGTTACAAGCAGCACTGCTGGATCCGCTCAAACATCACTGCTGGATCCGCTCAACTATGTGATGTGGCGTATGAAAACAAAGAAAACTTGAACACTTGTATCTGCAAAGCTGAGTTCATCATTACGGTACCTAGTACCTAGTAATGTATGTGGTTAATATAAATATCACGAGAAATTGAATGTATAGGAATATACACATGCAGACAGGCAAAGGCAAAGGAATTGGAAGTGAACACTACACTACTGTGTTGGGGGCGCAGTAAAAGAGAAAGACGTAGAATGCACGCGACAAACACGGGAGAGTTTTTTAGGTATTATTGTATATGGCGGTAGTGCCTGCATTGATTCACGTGATTGTCTTTGTAACTTGAAATTCTCTCTCTCTCTATATTTATTTAATTAGTTTTTACTTTTTCATATAAAAAATTGAATTAAACACCAAATAAATAATGAAATGAAATTTGAAAAGAAAGACATCTATCTAATCGAGAATAATGCATTGATGCAAATAAATATGCTTTACTTTTCTTTTTTCTTTTCTTTTTTTCTTTTGTTTGTTTGGTAAAGATGCAATTTAGATTACATTAATTGAACTAAACACAAAGCATTTATTTATTTATTTCAAATATACTCAATAAAACAAAATTTTGGGTGGCACAGAACATAAAATTTGACGTAAAAATTATTATTATACTATAAAGTATATTATAATTATATATAAAAGGTTTTTTTTTTTAAAAATGGTATATATAATTATAAAAATATTATTATGTGTGTCTATTAAGTGTCTTGGAATATGGGGCCCAGCGTGACGGGTAGGGTACGTGCACGTTGACTGATCCGAAACCCGATACCCGATTCGCAACGGCATGCACAGGACCCGATGACCGATATGCAAGGGGAGCAAGCATCACGTAAGTACCATGTAAGCAAAAAAACATAACATATATGTAGTTAGTATGTGTATGGTATGACTTTTCTTAAGCGGTCCTTTCTTTGGTCACGCATTCATTGGTCAACATGTTTACATGTGTAGTTTCGGAGGAATGATAAGTTTATCACATTTTCATAATAAATTTTAACTGGCAAACTGTTATTAGTTTTAATTTAGATTCACTATTGACATTACTTTCGTATTTATTATACTCATTTGTCATCTACGATTTGTTGTCAAAATGTTATAAATGTAGTATTATTTATAGTTTACTTAGATATGTTATTATACCTCTTAAACCATGAGTGTCCATCGTATTTTCACAACAAACCGTTATTGGTTCTAATTTAGATACTATTGACATTACTTTTGTACTCACTAATACTAATCTATCATTTATAATTTGTTGTGAAAATATTATAAATATAACATTACTCATAGTTTACTCGATATGTTACTATACTTCTTAAACCATGAGTTTCTTTTTGAGTATGGTTCCTTTGTATAATTAGAATAGTTAATTTCAAGTATTGTTAAACAATGAATTCCTTTTAAGTAATCTTAAATCATGAGTTTCTTTTTCAGTATGGTTCCTTGTATAATAAGAATAGTTAATTTCAAGTAATTATAAACCTGGGTTCATTTTGAGTATGATTCCTTGTATAGTGAGGACTATCTTTTTGCCTTTTTGGGATACTTAAATTATGAGTTTTATGGACTTGAAAGGATGTGCTGTATATCTTGAAGGTTTCAAATTTCATTCATCACTATCAATACAAGAGAGTTCCAAAGTGTCACATAAACATGTGGTGAAATAGTTTAGCCAAAATGACTTACAGAACAGTACTATACCCCCTAAAAACATGAAGGACCTTTCTTTCACTCATTCTCCTTATATAAACCAAGAATTATTTAGTAACAAAATCACAGTTATTATGTTTCTTTTCTTATGGATATAATTATTTTGTATGTTCTCACTTGTATTAACCCCATTTACATTGCACGTATATGAATCATTCATCTCATCTACCATAGATGGGCCATGTTTGTGATGTGTGGACAATTCATGATGCGTATCATGTGTAAAAATCCCGTTTGTGTGAAACTCCCTATATGCATCCCGAAGATTAGTAAGATATTCATCGAGTCAGGCATCCACCATAGCCATTTGTAATGCTTGAACCTTACATCAAAAGTCAATATTTGGGCAATTGTAGCATTTGATAAAACACTTATAGATATGTCAATGGTCATTTCCTCAACCATTAGTTGATGGGGGGTTGGTCTTTTACACTAGTGGTGTTTAAAAAGAAAGGGGCAAAAATGAGTAAGCTTCAAATTGTGGTTGTTGAAGTATCAGAAAATGGCAGCCATTTAAATCAAGTATTAACACAAGGCAGCAAACGCTAAGGAAAATGAATAGTTGTATTTGAAATCTACCCCTAACCTTTTTGTTTCATTCATGCCACACAAGGTTAATAACAAGTCAATGAAGAGCGCACAGAGAATTTATGAGTTCTTTGAATCGGGACCTAAGTAGGACCTAGGTTAGTTCAAAAGTATTCTCTGAACTCTGTGAAGTATTTTTATTTGAATACACGTATATCATCATGGTCTTTAACGAGGGGTTTATTTTTTATTTTTTTTATTTTGTTGTACTACAACATGGATATTCTGTTTAGATTCTTGACTTAATACAATTATCACCATGAAAATGTTAGATCAAATTTTTCTTATTTGCCTATTTTTATTGGTAAGTATATACACATCCAGTGAGTCTTGAATTCAAGCCCCCACCCTCCATCCTAGTATTACGGAACAAGTGCACTTTGAGCTAGACCTCATTGGCAATGCTAGGACCAATTATCTCTGCCTAGTTTGACAACTCTTAGATTTCTCATAGTAATTTGAAATAACAGCTCCCTCCAGCCAGATTTATTACAGATATCCAGCACCCTTACTTTTCCCAGGTAGATAATTTACCTTATTAAATTCAAGAGGAATTGTGATGTTTTGAAGGAGGTGACAACAATATATATATATATATATATATATATATATATATATATATATATATATGTTAGGTCTATATTTGTTGAGTTTTGACAAACCATGAACAAATTGTAAGTCTTGTGTTTTGTAGAGTTGTAATTCAAGTCCAAAACGAAGACCCAAGATCAGCTCAACAAAAAGGAAGTTTACACCAGCTCTACATATCTTTAGATTGATCAAGCTATGCCTTGACAAACTCTCAATCAATCAAGTTTTGAGAATTCTAAATATCAATCAGGTCCATTAAGTGGCTCATGACTTAATTTTGAGCCTTGCTAAAGTATTTAAGAGATCATAAGAGCCAACTAAATACAAGTACAGAGAAATTTTTACATGTATCTAAGGTTTCTAGAACCTAATTCTCTCCATCCACCATCTAACCAGAGACATCAAAGTGAATCTGAAGAACAATTTTAGAAGAAGTTGGTGATCAAGCTAAAGTCACAACTCACAACTCACAACTCACAAAGCCTACACAAACAAATTGCTGTGAGAATCTTTGAGGACGTCCTTGGAGTTGCAGACTGGAAGTTCATGTTTGATGGAATCCAGATTAGAAGAGTCAAACTGGGTTAAAATAGCACATAGTCATTGTTGTAAGTTACTATGAAAGGAAGCAACTAAAAGTAAGGCTTTATTTTAGTTGTAAAAACTTCAATTCCAATAGTGGATTTTGTTTTAGGGTTGGTGGTAAACTCTCTGTGTGTTTTTTCCTTTGGTTTTGACCATAGGTTTTTCACATCGTCAACAGATCACCTGTTTTATTTACTTTTCTACACTTCATATTATTGTGATTTGTTGTTGTGGCTGATTAATCTTAATTTCATTGAACACCATAATCGGCTAATTAAAGAAATTAGCATAATTTCACATAGTTTAATCAACAGGGTCTAAACCATAACTTTTCAATATATATATATATATATATATATTGACTTAATCAATGCTTTCATGTGTTCAGATGTTTGTATTGCTGCAATCCTACATCAATGAAAATTTAATTTTTCGAAACTGGCCATCCATTTCATATATACAAAGGCATGTAGCAATTATACAGCTAAGTGATTTCACCACAATAATGGTGAACCAATCGAATTAAGAATATATACCTCATGTCTATATATAGATAATCGTGGATATTGTGGTATATTTATAGATCTTGTCTCCAACTTGTGTAAAAACACAGCCTTCACACTAACGAAAGTGAAAGATCAACTGCTGAAAAACAATATGAATTGAAGTCAGATAACATGATAATCCAGAAAAACTGATAAACTATACAGCAGAGTTGTTTCAAAATATAAAATTAATGACAGCCACAATTATTCTAATAGAATACCATGCTATTCTCAACTTTTAGGCTATACTTGGCATTCCTTGTAATTTGTTGTGGCAGTTTCAATGAGCATGCTTACAAGATAATGTATAATCTTAAGCATGTAATAGTAATAGAAAATGCAGGTTGAATTGAAACTCTAGTCTTGACATGAATATATGGTGGGCTTTGTAAACAATGTCTCATGGGTTCAAACAGAATTTCTAGTCCACCTCTTCTAGGGCATGAACTTATATACTCTTGCTGGGCAAACATAGGGAAACTTCTCATTTTCCAAAAAGAGGAAGAATCGGTTTCTTTTCCATCTAATGCACTAAACGTGATGCCTACAAAGGATTTCCATAGATTCTAGAGTTTCCAAAAAAGAACATAGCATTAAGGAATATGTATTTTAATTTTTAAAACTTGAAAACCATCAGTCTTAAGTAGAGCATGGAAACCTCTGCAGTGATAGTTCAATGGCAGCCTTGACACACAGACATAGGCCGCTCTGTCTTTCTATGGTCTTGACAGTCAACATATCTCCTGAACCTTGCCTTTCTAAAAGATATTTCATCCCAAAGTAATGGCTTGGCCTGAATATTTCCTGACCAGGACAAAAAGTCAAAAAGAATGAGCACATCTTTTTTCTTTTTTTGGTAAAGGAATCAGCACCTGTATTGTGTATTTGATGGGATTCCGGATTCTATCACCTTAATCTAAAACCAAACTCCAAATTTCTAGTGCAAGAATGAAGAGAGTTTAAATTCATGTGTTTCATCTAATTTCGAAAGGTATCTGAAGTATTGGACCATTTAGACAATATTCTAGTCAATCAGTCAGCACTTGACCCTTAATCTTTCTCAGTTAACTAAATCATCACACCTTCACCCAAACCAACTTCCAATATCCAGGATGAGGGGCCATAAACAAAAGGAAGTGATTAAATAATTGGTCAGCAGTTTGTCCAATTAGAGAGGGTTCATATATACTTTTGTAGCATGAATGCACTCATAAATGTGAGGTGAAAAACTATGCTTCTAAGCTAATAATCTGAAATAAATAAAACCAAACACTTACAATGAGAACTAAAAATGAGGATCAAAAGAGAAAAGACTTCTTTGTTCGTCTGTTGGATTCAACAACCATCGGCAGAACATCCACGCTGCCCCAACCACTGATAAAAGTGACAGCATTGCAAGAAAACCAAACTGTGAAGCATCGTTTCCAACAATTGCAACTCCCAACATTACAGACTCTGCCAAACTAGCAACTGCAACCTCTGTTGTCCCAATAATATTTGCTTTCGATGATGGGATTGCAGTTTGTAGAATCTGTGCCCCCACAACATCATATGACATGTGTCCTAATCTCGATAATACCTGCATATGGAAGTAGATTAACATTTTCTTTCGATTTTCAGAAAAATACTTAAAACTTTTCCTAGGTAAGCATGATTCAAATCTAACACTTCCAATCACCCCCCTCCTCTCTATTAGTTGAAATGAAACCCAGGGACTATTGATTAAACTGGATCATGCAGAAGCACCCAAAAGATTGAAATCTGATTCTAATAGTTATGCTACATTTTTTATAATTCAATCTATACCATTCTTATTTCAGTTTGGTCATTTTAAAATATTATAGGAATTTTGCTAAATTTAGAATCACACCTGGACCTATCAATTCCTATGCTATTCCAGTAAAGTCTTTCGTTTTGTGCATGAAATTCTCTTAGCACCATATATTGTAAGAGATTCCAAGTATGTTTAGCAGCTTAAATGATTTCATTGAATCGTTGTTCTAATTCAAACCTGCATAGGATCTGATAAGCATTTCTACAGCTAAAATTTGCTAATTCTTTTAATTTTTCAGCACTTACTTCAGAATCTGATGATTCTGATCCACTTCATTTTATCCAATCATCTACATTTTTACTCTTTTGTATTTACTGCTTCCGACTTTAAATATTAATCAGAGTTACACCTGCACCAAGGATAACCCCTTACCTTGTGCTGCGTTAACAGGTCAACTTTACTTAATAAGCTTTTACTAGTAATATCTTTACTACTCAATTATTTAATCTAAGTGGATAACAAGAAAGTTAACAGTGATTCTTACAATCAAAGATAAGAAGAAAAGAAGGGGGCTCTGCTGAGTAAGACATCCACTCCAATATACTCCAACAGCTAAGGTAAGAAGTGAAGCTTGAAATATCAATCCAACTGCTCCAGCCTGGTGAAGGAAATTCTCAAGATTTAGGCCTCAAATAGGGAACTTGTAGAATACTAGAAACAGGAAGATCAAGCAGAAGACAAAACCTTTAAAATTCCAAATCGCCTGACTAAATCCGCAGATATAAATGTTGCTGCAACTCCCATAAAAGCACATACTCCACTAAATGCTCCAATGATTGATGGATTTAGACCTGTTAAAAAGTCCCACATTGTAGTTAGAATGGAATTTCTGAGAAAAACAAGAGAAATATATAAATATATATATATATATATATTTATATTTCAAAAGAGAAATGTAGAAAGGCATTTTGATAAACAGATTTCGAAAGAAAAAAGGTACTGTAGTGCAAGCTAAGAATCCCTACTTCTCAGCATCAGACTACAAATAGCATATTTTCAAGCAATGAAGACCCAGCAATCTATCAAATAAAGTACCAAAGGGAGCAAACAACAAGACAAAACAAAATTTGAGAAAGTGAATTCCAGTTTATGAAAAATCAGGGCAAACAACAATACAAAATAAAAATTTTATTACTTATCCAAAAAAAAATTCTAGTTTATGAAATTCTGGGCATGAATTTCTGTAATAATTACTTGAAGGGATACTCCTTGAAGTTTATGTAATTTATAATATATAATTCTAACTTAACCCCAGGAGTAGCACAATCAGCTAGAGATCATGCATCATAAAATGGAGGTCACTAGTTTGAAAATCCCCTTCCTCCTCTTGGGGCCAAAACTTACTAATAAAAAGAAAATTTCATCATTCTAAGCTTCATTTACAAGAGCGCGCACACACACAAAGCTCCTCAGAGTTCAAATAGAGGCACTTCAACCCCCCCACTCTAGGCTACCATACATAATCTAAATCTTAATTTATCATATAAGTCACATGACTGTTTTACACACCACTGATAGAAACAGTTCTACTCTTTCCCTGTTTTTGTACAAGCCTAAAACTCTTACACACTTTGTGCAGAATCAACTTAAATGTAACAATAAAAGGACAAGAGCTTCTACATAACATATAGGAGCTAAGTTTCCACAAAATCCATTCAAACAATAGTGCACACATAATATTTTCTGAAAAGCTTCCCAAAGCAGACCAGCAAAGGGACACAAAATGCCACCATTTCAAACCATGGGTTATTCTTAAATTCTAACAGGTAACAAAATTGATGGATCCATGTACAGTTGATAGTTATAGTTCCTAGTTCCGTGAATATACACTGCATCATACTGCTATATGTGGGTTGATATTCAACTCAGATGTGAACATTCCCTCATAAACTGACTGATACTGAAATTTTGACAATCAAAAGCCTACTAGAGATATTGCATATTATCAAAAGACAAAAATGTTTGGGAAGTACCACGCTGTGTTAAAAATGCTGTCATCAAACTGCCCGGAGTGAGAACCACATTGAAGTAGAGTAGCACACAGGCTAGGCTTGCAGGAAGAACTGGCTGCTGTATGTATTCCTTCCACCCATGTTTAATAGCTTCCAGACCTATATCCACTGGTTTTCCAGATGATTGAATGAGTATAGCATGAGAAAACACCCTCTATACAATAATCAAATAGACATATTTTACCTATATTGTCATCCTCAGGCAAGGATTCCCCAGTGGACGTTCTGCAATAGGTTTGTGAAGTTTTAGTTCGATCAAGAACACCAGTAGAGAGCTTGTTGGTTAACCATGTGAGGACAACCTGAGGAATGGAGTACAAAAATGAAGATGACTTCCAATCAAGAACCATAAAAGGAGCAAGCTGAAAAAAAAAATTACCACAACGGGCAATGAGCATAACATCAAACCAGCAGCAAACTTCAAGCAAGTCACTGGGTCAAACATAGAGAGAAGAACGCCAAATAGGGATGCTCCAGCTATCTGAAATTGTAGATAAAAATAAGTCCCATGAATTCAAGTTATACAAACAATATCTAGAAGTTCACTGTTTGCACTCTATAATGCTGGCACTCCACAAAAAAGGTCCAACTACCATACCATAAACATGCATATATAACCCAACTGATTAATCACTACGAATCATAAATGATCATAAAATGAGCAAGCACCTCACAGAGAAGATCAATTCGGCTTAGAACAGCATTTGCTTTCGCAAGTGCAATTGGCCTATTTATTCCTGCTAACTGTGCAAACAAGAAATATAATTAGGACATACTCAAACTCCCAGTAGAAGAAAAGGATAACCATCAACACATATTAAGGGAACAAGAATGTAAAGGAAAGCACAACCAGCACAACCCAATCACGCTCCATAGCAACCCCTGTTGCCACTCCAAATAGCCTTTCAACAGCCCCAGCTAATACTAGCACAATGAACCAAGGACGTAGAAGCATAGATGAAGTGGAGCTATGAGGAACAGAGTGGGCATAAATTATCATTGATGCAGATAACAACTGTGCAGCTGCCTGAGAAAACCAGTCCAGGAGAGAGGGGAACAAATTAGACAGAGAGAGAGGTAGTCCCATGTCTAGCTTGGATACATGATAATTAGATAACATACCTGGACAATATTCAAACAAATATATGAAGGTACTCTGGGGAAATGGTCCATAAGTTTTCCAATCAAAGGTCCTCCACCAATTATTACAAGCTGTTCCACATGAAGCTTGTCAGAAAGTATATTCTTCCAAATCTATCATATATCAGATATTAATCATTCTGGAATTATAGCAACCTTAGTGAAGAATCCTATTACAGCCACTGGTAGAAGACTCGGATGGAGCAATGCAATAGCAGAAGGCCAAGCAAAATTCCAAAGCTGCTCCACTAAATTCCCAGCAACACAACTGGCATAAAGAGCTGAAATTTACAGGCCTTCAGGTTAGGAATTGCTACAACAATCCAACACATTCTACAATTTAAATGATACGTCATGAAACCACTAAGCAAGAAAAATCTTGGCTGATCTATTGCATCTTTATTTGAACTGAATGGAACCCACATATCCATATGATGAGACTTCATTTTGGTGCAGCATTAACTATAAATACAGTAATTATCTTTCTTTCTTTTTAAAATTTTAATTTTTTCTCTTTCACAAGAGAACAATTGACCCATATATGGTTAGATAAATAAACTGGCTTTCTACCCAGATGTTAATATGTACAAAGGCCAGTGTGGGAATCGGAAAAGCTGAATGTCTTCTGAGACCAGAGAAGAGTCTTCTCACTCATTTAGACACATCTGATTCTCCAAAGCACTCATACTTCATGACGAACATAAACTGATCAAACCCCAAAATTTCATAAGAAGGACCCAATAATTTGTATGAATCCTTACATCAAAATTAGTTTCTAGCTTAGAAATTCATAATGTTGGAATGTAAATACTTATTGCATATGGAGAGCCCCTACATTAGACAGTTATAAAGCATATGTTCCTCCTTACAGAATACCTATCATATTAAAAATTCAATTACATAAATAAAATGATTAAATATATATTGATTTAATAGGAATGTTACAGTTTTTCAAGCTATTTCCATGCTGCAAGGTGGAGGCTCTTACCATATAATCCAGCTGGATGGGCTGGAGTTGCTGCAAGGGCATTTTGCTCCTCCTCTGATAAAACCTACAAATTTTGTAATAGATTAATGAGAGAAACAAATTGAGACTCAAGAATAATATAAACTTGAAAAATATTAAAAGATGGCATGGCAAATATGTTAAAAGAGCACAATGGAACGTACGGGCAAATTAGTGAAATGACCATCTACATAAGTCTCTTCTGTCAGTAAATTCAATGAGTCAGTCTCAAGAATTTCAGATTTGAGATGAACAATTGGGACTGAACAGTTAGGTTCAAGTGCTGAAAAATCTTGTGGGAGCTCATCCTCAGCGGCAACCGGGTTGAACTGTACATCAGCATTTGTTATTGAACAGCTTGAAATTAAACTATCAAACCTGCGAGCCAATGAAAAAGAAAAATGAATTTTGTTTTCACAATTAGTTCTTTCATGAGTCATGCTCTAAGCTCTAATATTCAAGTTCTCCACTTTTCACTTAAGTTTTCACCATTTCAAGATGTTTCAAATTCCTATGAATAAGATGGCGCAACTAAGCTGAATATCTGTATTAGACCCACTTACTCACATGACTGGAACTCATCAAATGTAATAGCATTGACAATTTCTTCTTGTTTACCACATTTTCTCAGCAACCAAACTGAGGAGAAAGCAAACATGTGATGTTTTCAATTTCCCTAAACAATAACTCAGCTTCACTAAGTTAACTAGTTTTATCGCAAACAAAGTACAAGTCCCAGAAATCTTAAAACAGTTCAAAACTGAAATTTTTTTTCCTGTTTCCCAAGTTTTGTCAGCAACCAAGCCGAGAAGAAAGCTAAATCCGTAATGTTCTTGTTTACAGTTTACCATATACAATAACCCCAACTATATTAGTTCTGTTAGACCCATTTAAGCACAAGTCCCAACTCCCAAAATTTATCCAATAAAAAATAATCTTCCTATCCCAGATTCTCTCAGTAACCAAACAGAGCAAAAAACTCATAATTTAGGCTCACCTGCAAGAACCATCCTGGATCCATTTAACAACAATATATATTCAAAATTCAGTATTTCCTATCTCAACAACAAACAATTGCATTACCTATGCCACACTTTCTCAACAAACAAACAGTGCAGAAACCAAATTTATGAAACAGTTGAATTACATTAAATCAATTTAAGCACACCTCCCAAAAGCCATAAATAAACACCACCTAATCTATTCCCCACACTATCTCAGCAACCAGATAGAGCAAAAGCCCCCAAATTCACAAAAACAATTCGAAACTCAATGTTTCCATTACATTTCATGGTTCAGCCTAATCAACCCAAATACTTGTATATATACCCAGTAGAGTAAAACCAACCAAAAATCATAAAACAACACAAAAATCGTATCTTTTTTTTTTCTCCACACTTTCTCAGCAACCAAACCAAAAAAACCAAAAGACCAAAAATTTAGTCTCACCTGCAAGAACTGTAAGGTTGGAAACTCAACCATCTGTGAGAAGAGAATCGATTATGAACTCGAGAAGAAGGTGGTGGCAGCTGTAGAGAAACTTGGGGGATCGAGAATTTGTTGAATGAAGTGAAAGGAAGTGAGGAATGGTTGATTGTTGCTGTGACCAGTGTAGCCATGGTTGCTTCTTCTTCTTCTTCTTCTTCAAGGGATGTGGCTTGAAGGAGGAGAAATAAATGGGTTCCTTCCTACTCATGCAGCAGAACTCAAAAACAGAAACAAAAAAGATTGAATTTTGAGAAGTGGGTTTGGTCACTCAGGCTCTCATAGTCTAATCCCAAATGGGTTCTCGGAATTCACATTACAAAAAAATGTATAAAAAAAAAATCTGGGTTTGTTTTATTTTCAAAGAATATAACTGGTTTTTTGGTTTGGCTACGTAGGCTTATCTGTAGTGTTAGTCTTGGGCTCTGAAGTGAAGACTCTGAATTGTGAGAATTCTGTGTTTGAGAAGACAGGCTGTTGGGCGGACAGTTCAACTTCGTAGTGTTTGTTCTGTGTGTGTGGCCCTCAGTTTTAGATAACTGGTGAGTTTTGTATATTCAATGTTTCAGAACAGTGACTTTCTTTTAAGTGGGAAAAGTTTCTCTTTCTTATTTATTTACTTTTATATATAAAAGATTGAAATTCTACTCAACCGATATAGTGTAATTTAAGGGTATGCAGTAGTTTTAAGTGAAAAAGTTAACTGATGCTTTAAGAGTTAAATATTTTAATAACTTTTTTTATAGAAAATGATTAATTAATTTTTTAATCATATTTTATATTTCTCCTAAAAGTATTGTTAAAATTTTTCTAAAAGAATTTACTAATAATTACTATCTTCGTCTTAATTTGTTTGTCTTGTTTGAAAAATCAAACTTTTTAAGGGAACATCATTTATTGTTTTGTTTGCCTTATAAAAATGTATAAGTTTACAAAACTACCATTAAATAAATTTATTAACTTTTTCTAAAAATAGTTATTTTTAATGAGGCAACTAAAAAGGTGCCCTAATTAGATTGATTTTTTTAAATATTAATTAGTTTTCTTTTCAAATAGTAGGTCCGTGTGAGGACATTTCTTCACCAACCATAACTCATCACATGGGCAAATTGTGGCCTTAGAACTGCTCTGTTTTTAATCTAGAAAAAGGTAAAAGCACTTTTGGGTTGTGGGCCATATGAGTAGTTTGGGTAGTTCATTTGTCATCAACTAGATATTGCCAAGTTGCATTAGAGTTCCAAAAGAAACGCTATGAACTATTTTGATTAGAAAATTTGAAGGAAGTCAAGAACTATGAAGGGAGGTCTTACAAGCAATTTAATTAGTAATGATCGGTGAGGATGACATTTGTAAATTGTTCCCAAAAATAAAAAGATAGCAATTTATTTACCAATGATCGTCAAAGTTAAGTAAGCACAACAATAATGGTCATCTATACTATAGTTTAAAGGGTTTTTTTTAATGCGTTTGGCTTACCTTTAGTATTTTTTTAATTGAACATAGCTTTTTGTTTTAAATATACAATGACAAGTGGTAGTGAATTTTAATCCCTACTTTTTATTTAGTTAGCGGGTGATATGACAGTTTCTCATCTATATATCTATATATATATATAATAATAGATGAACCTGAGAGAAACTCAAATTAGAATTCCAAATTAGAGTTCCCAATTTTGTGTCATGTGTCTAGACTTATGTGAGGACTACACTATAATTAATTTTCCACTCAAGTTTGTGTCATATGTCCACTTAAGTTTTTTAATTTTTGTACCAGGTGAGTTAATAAGTACAAAATACTAAGAATCTAATATTAATGAACTATAAAATTAAAAAAAAAAAAAACTAATCACATATACTCAATAAAAATCATTACACATTCTATCTTATTAAAAATTAGAAAAAACAAATTATCATTAGTATTAAATTTGGGTAGGAATTATAATATGCGATTAATTACGTTTACTTTAAAAAATATATATATATATATATATATATAATTTGACTAATTATTTATATTTTTTATGATAAATATTGTGTTTAATTTAAATGTATCCATACATATGCATGTTACATGCTATTTTTTTAAAATAATTTGACTAATTATTTATATTTTTATAATAAAAATTGTGTCTAAATTTATGTGGGGATCACACTATAATTATTCACTTAAGTTTGTGTTATTTGTCCACCTAAGTTTTTTAATCTTTGTCCCAAGTGAGTTAATGAGTGCAAAATATTAAGAATCTAATATTAATGAGCTATGAAATAAAATAAAATATATAAAAAAAATCACATATACTCAATAAAAATCACCACACAACAAAAATTACCACATGTTCTATCTTATTAAAAATTAAAAAAAAAAAAATTATCATAAGTATTCTTAAATTTAGGTAAGAATTTTAATATGTGACTAACTACATTTACTTAATTTTTTAAAAAATAATTTGACTAATTATCTATATTTTTATGATAAAAATTATGTTTAATTTTAAATTTAACTACATATATATATATATATATATATATATATATATATATATATATATATATATGCATTAATGCACGTGTTACATGCTATTTTTTAAAATAATAATTTGACTAATTATTTATATTTTTATAATAAAAATTGTGTTTAATTTTAAATGCATCCATGTGTTTGCATGGGTTACATGCTAGTTAAAATAAAAGGAGATCCATTTTAAAAAAATATTAGAGGTAAGCCAAACCCTTTTTTATGATAAAAATTATGTTTAATTTTAAATTTAACTATATATATGCATTAATGCATGTGTTACATGCTATTTTTTAAAATAATAATTTGACTAATTATTTGTATTTTTATAATAAAAATTGTGTTTAATTTTAAATGCATCCATGTGTTTGCATGTGTTACATGCTAGTTAAAATAAAAGGAAACCTCTTTTAAAAAAGTACTGGAGGTAAGCCAAACCTTTTTTATTTGGGTTCCAACTTTTAGATTCCCAAAATATCCAAACCTTACTCTCTCTCTCTCTCTCTCTCTCTCTCTCTCTCTCTCTCTCTCTCTCTCTCTCTCTCTCTCTCTCTATATATATATATATATATATATATATATATAGCCAAAGCTCATAGAAAAATCCAATTAGATTTTAATTGGATTCTCAATTTTGCGCTATGTGTCCCATTTAATTTTTAATTTTGTGCAAAGTGAAGTATTTGGTATAAAAATTGAAGAGTCTAAATCCAATTAGATTCTAAATTGGATTTCAATTAGAGTTCAATTTTCTACCAAGTGTCCATTTAAGTTTTTAATTTTTGTGACAAGTGAATAATTGGGTGCAAAAAATAAATAGTCTAAAATCATTTAAATTATAAATTTTATATATATATATATATATATATATATATATATATATAATGAGAAGCCATTACATATATTAGAAATGTATGGTTTAAAAAAGTGTAAGTTAATATCATGTATAATTTGAATCTCTTCTAAAAAAAATGTATAATTTAAACTGTATTATTGTGATTATTTTTAATTGTACCCGTGCATATGCACGGAACTATACACTAGTTTACAATAATAGTGGTCATTTGTAAATTGTTCCTAAAAACAAAATGATGGTGATTTACCAATCATTGTCGGAGTTAAGCAATAAGCACAATAATAGTGGCCATATAATTAAAATGGGTCTATGTTTATTTATTCTGTCATTTACTTCATAAGATTTGAACCTAAAAGAGTCACCAAAATTTTATTTTCCTCTTTGTATGTATGTGGTCAACACTTTACATTTTTTTTTTAATTAGTTTTATAAATATGATAGAATTTCAACTTATGGTGTCCGTTTTAGAATGATTATTCTTTATCATCATCCCAATATACCAATCGGTTTTAATGTATGGTGTCAACACTTGGTTCACATCATATTCACTCAACTTGATCACTAGTCTACTCAAAACCACATATAGTGGAAACAAAGATGATCTCAACTCAATTTACCTAGAGATTAATTAACCCAAGAATTAACCACAATGCACGACAACAAGGATTAAGGAAACGGTCCTATATACCGGGCCATGAAGATTCTTTATATAGAGGAAAAAGAAGGGAACATTTAGGAAGATTTGGAAAACACAAACATATATAATCCTTTTTTCTTTTTCTTTTTTTTATTATAAAGAATTCTGTTTACAAATGTCGTAAACTAAAAAAGAAAAAGAAAAAAGCATTACAACTCATAATTGAGCATTTATTACATGAATTACAGCTAATACGCATACTTGCTCGTGATTCCAGCACTACAAAATACCACAAATATGTGATAGTAGAAGGGAATGACAACAAATTAACACATGATTAACACATGTTGAAAACGGTGCGACTAAAGATGCAGGCGTTGTTCTTCTATCCAACCATCTTGGTTTAGGAACAATTTTTGATCGACAAACTTTTTCTGTTGTTCGGCCGTTAATGTTTTCTCCCATTTCACACGTTTCGACATGTTTGCCCCTGGTCCCTTGCATTTCACCTCTGCATATGTGATATATTTCCTATACAACAAGAACACATAAGAAAGAAAATTCTTACGTGCTCGATATTCAATCGAAAAATGGCTCAACTATTTTGAACACATTGGTAATATGTGAAAACTGTAATGTGAAAACACAATTTTCTAGTGATTTTAAAAAAATACTCTTTAAGCTGTGATTTGAAAATGCACTTTCTTGGTTTTTCCTCAATTAAAAAAAAAAAAAAAGCAATTTTCTTAAAAATACAAAGCCAAATGGCTCTTTTTTGTGTTTGTTTTCATTTAAAAATCACCCATTTTCTCCATGAAATCGTAATGCCAAACGAGCTCTAAATTAACTATTTCCTATAAACTTAAGCTTTTAAAACAAATGCTAGCTTATCAAGATCAGTCAAACAATCTATAAGATGAATGTAAAATGGAGAAAAGAAGAAGAAGAACATACTCTTTTCCAGCTTGTTTCCATATATCCCAACCTGCTGGGACAATAATATTGTCGAAAGTTGACCTGAAATACACTACTGCCGAATGGTTTCTATATGCCCTCCCTAAATATGCAGTACCAGTTCCTGTTACTTTACAATACTTAAACACAAAACCATTGGTTTGTGTATCACTTTCTCGACCTTGAGCTGTAATATAAGCGTTCCAATTGCCTATACTTTTTCCATTTACATGTATTTCAGAATTCTACACACAAAATATATGAAGTAATGTCAAGGGATTATGTGATAAAAGATAAAGGCAATATATATATATATATATATATATATTGCTGAATAATGTTCCCATTAGTATTGGTAAAAAGAAATATGATTTAACGATGTTGATTCTAACCTGATAAAGTGATTGACCATAACCCCAGATGAAGTCTATTGCACCTTCAACATAGCAACCATCAAAAAAGTGACGACCAACTAAGTCAGTGAGTGTATCTTGTATGCCAACAAAACCACATTCATAAAATGATGCTTTGTCTGCATAAAGAAGAGCTGCTGGTGCCCATGTAATCTTTTTCACCACATCATTTACCAGCACGAGGTCATATGTATTCTAGCAGTAGCAGGAATATAAGGAAAGTCAATTGATAATTAAAATAAGTGTTGGAATTCTTTTGCTATTTTTAAATATTTTTACCTGCTAATAATAGAAACATTTTAGTTTTCAATTATTAACTTTTTGGGTTAGCCCAAGATGAAAGTTTTTGAGTTTTGCCTAACCTTGAATGTAATATTACGAGCCATAAAATTTGAAGCATACAACTTGAAGGTTGAACTTTCCAAGGAGTTTCCAGAATCATCCCATTCGATCACAGTCGATAGCCTACTCTTTCCCTTAAGAATAATGTATTGTTTATCTTTAAGGATTGTAACTCTCTCTCTAGACAATAAAAGAAAAAAGAATATTATTAGTGACTGAAATTTAATGGATAGCTTATTATAAATGAAAATTGGAGTTATATATATAGTATATATACTAATGTTGGTTTACTTGTAAACACCAGCATTGAGAAGGATAATTGTCCATTGTTTGTTATTTGATGGGATTGAATCGATAGCCTTCTGCACTGTGGTGAATTGTCCCTTGCCTGACTTATCAACTAGGATAGTCTTAGTAGAAGTGGACACATTTAGGAAAAGGAAGAGAGTCAGTGTTAAGTAGAAAATAAATGTAGGAGATACCATTATGGAGAGATGCAATGGTGAAAATTTTTTCACCTGTTGATGTGTAAGATGATGAATAAATTCTCTATTTAAAGTTATCAATGTTGCAAGATACAATGAATCAGTTGGCAAGAAATACTAAAATAGAAAGTGTGACAAGATTTTGACAAATATAGAGCATATCACATTTCCTTACCTAAAATTTCTTTTCTACTTTTGGATAAGATAAATTCTTTTTTCTATTTTAGTATATCAACTTTTAACAATATCTACATTCCACTATTTAGGGACTATTATTTAGAGAGGAAAGGGTTTGAAGTGCACGGTTAGCCATATGTTTTAATTATATCTTAAAAAAAACATTCTATTATCTATTCTAAATTCTAATTTATATTTAAATATTATCTCTTCAATAAATTTTTTATTCTTTTCTTTTCTTTTCCCTTTGCAAGTCAAAAAAAGATTACATCTTCTTTCTTTTGTCCTTTCCTCCCCATTTCCCAAACATATATAAGGAAAGCGTTTTCTTTTCCTTTTCTCCTCCCTTCTTTTCCTTTCACTTATATTTTTTCCTTTCTCTTCTCTCAATTGTAACCAAACAAAGTGATAATTTAGGCTCAACTGCAAGAACCATCCTGGATCCTTGCAAAAATTACAATATATATTCAAAATTCAGCATTTCCTATCTCAACAACAAACATTTGCATTCCCTATGCCACTTTTTTTCAACAAACAAATAGTGCAAAAACCAAATTTATGAAATAGTCGAATTATATTAAATCAATTCAATTAAGCACACCTCCCAAAAGCCATAAATAAACACAACCTTATCTATTCCCCACATATATCTTAGCAACCAGATAGAGCAAAAGTCCCCAAATTCACAAAAACAATGTTTCCATAACATTTCATGGTTCAGCCTAATTAACCTAAATACTTGTTTTCTCAAAAAAAAAAAAAAAAAAAAAAAAAAACCTAAATACTTGTATATACCCAAAAGAGTAAAACCACCCAAAAATCATGAAATTATGCAAAAAATAATATAACAACTAAAAAAATCAAAGCTATTTTTCTGCACTTTATTAGCAACCAAATCAAAAAGACCAAAATTTTAGTCTTACCTGTAGGAACTGTAAGGTTGGAAACTCAACCACCTGCGAGAAGAGAATGGATTATGAACTCGAGAAGAAGGTGGTGGCAACTATAGTCTGTAGAAAAACTTGGGGGATCGAGAATTTGTTGAAGGGAGTGAAAGAAAGTGAAGAATAGTTCATTGTTGTTGTGACCAGTGTAGCCTAGGGTGGCAATTTGTGTTAGCAGGTCAGGTTTGTGTTGTGTCAAGCTATGAGTATTTAGTTATGTAGGTTGACCCGAACTTGACCTATTTAGTAAACGTGTTGGGAATTCTCAATCGAACATGACTTGTTTATTAAACAGGTTGACTCGACCCAACACGTTTAACTCTTTTAATTAACAAGTCATGTTAATTAAGGTCAATACAAATTACCCGTTTAATAAGCTATTTGATTAATAGGTCATACCTAACCTATATAATTTTTATCAATTTCCATATATATAAAATTAAAATACAATTACAACCATAAATATAGTAATAAACATATAAAAAACCATAAATTAAGCAATAATATCAAAATAACTAATAACTTAATAAGCTAAACAGGTCAAACGGGTCAGACGGGTTTGCATATTAAACACAAACACTACCTATTTATTAAATGGGTTCACCGTGTCAACCCGAATATAATTCGAACCCGTTTAGCCTCAACCCATGACCTTTTTATAAACAGGTTAGTCGTGTCGGGTTCGCGGGTCGTGTTAGATTTTGCCACCCCTAGCCATGGTTGCTTCTTCTTCAAGTGTGGCTTGAAGGAGGAGAACCAAGTGGGTTCCTTCCTACTCATGTAGCAGAACTCAAAAACTAAAACAAAAAATTTTGAATTTTGAGAAGTGGGTTTGGTCACTCAGGCATCCCAAATTGGTTCTTATAATTCACATCACAAAAAGAAAAAAAGAAAACTGGGTTTGTTTTATTTTCACAAAATATAACTGGTTTTTTTGTGTTTATTTTAGGCTTGGTTTTAAAAATTTAACTAGTTAAAGAACCAAAAAGATGAGTGATTTTTCATTATTTGGTCCGAGATCAAACTGAAGGCCTAACTAGTAATGTCATAAATAATTTAATTAATAAATTTAAAAATTAAATAAACGTATAATATTAATAACTCATCATATTTAATAAAAAATTAAAAAAATATATATTTAAAAGAGTTTTCAACTATCCAATGCCTTATACTAGATAAGTATAAACAATAAATGAACATTACAAAATTAATAATTATTTTATAAAAATTTTCCTCCATGATCCTTTACAATATAATTGAAAATTATGGATTTAATTGGAACCCCCTTCAAATAAAATTTAATATGATTTGATAAGCTTTTTAATAGATACTTATACTACAAATAAATGGTACAAAATTAGATACTAGTGACTTATAAAGTCAAAATTTAAAATGTAAATATTATTTTATGTTTCTTTTGAAAAAAAAAATAGTATTCCACCCTAGCTCCACCATTAATATAAATTCAAAAGAAATAATAATTATAAAAAAATAGTAAAGTTAGCAGCTTGTCACTCACAAATTCCTAGTTCCCACCACTCACCTTAGTCACCTATCCTCTTAAAATAATACAACATCAATTACCCACCACTCATCTACCCTCTCAAAAGAATACAACATTAATGAAACAAAAACCACTACAATAACTCCTTTACTCCCCAAATTCACAAAAACAATTCAAAATTCAATGTTTCCATTACATTTTATGGTTAAGCTCAGTGGCAGAGCCAAGATCTAACTTGAGAGGGGGCAAAAATTTCATTTGACATCACATTTATGCATGTGCAAGCGAATGTATACATATAGTATTGAGATCAATTTGCAAAATAACAATCCATTAATGTGTACGCTAGGCAATATTTGAATGCAAGAAAATTCAAAATAAAATAACATATTCATTATATTATATTTATCTATTAGGGGCTTATTTACATAAAAAAAATCATTTTGAAATTGTAATTATAAAAAAAATGTTATATCAGAAGGGTTTTGGTTTAAAAAACTATCCTATTTATTAACCATTTATTTATATAATTTTTAAATGAATTTATTGTATTATTATTTTTTTTTTTTGAGAAAGAGTTCAGGGATTTTTATTAAGGTAGGCTCCTTAAATCAGCCTGAAATACCGGTTCAACATCTGGTGGAACATCCTCCATCCAGACTAAAAATTGAGGCTATGTTAATATAGGATGAGCTATTTGAGATGGCATAAGTGGGCCATGCTCTCAATCCTCCCATGAAAGTAGTTGCTTGTATTGTGTATACGGTTTTATAACTTTTCATCATTAATAATAGTTTTATATTTTTACCTAAAATACGTCTAGACTAGCTAGTAAGTAAATATTAACAGATTTTTTGGGTAGGGCTAGGGGGGGGGGGGGGGGGGGGGCAAGTGCCGCCCCTTGGCCCCCCTAGCTTTGCCCCTGGTTCAGCTTAATCAACCCAAATACTTGTATCATACCTAGGAGAGTAAAACCACCCAAACATCATCAAATCATGCAAAAAATCATTTCTTTTTTTTCCCCACACTTTATTAGCAACCAAACCAAAAAGACCCAAAATTTGGCGAAAATGGCCTATTACCACTGTTTCTCGAAAAAATTAACAATTTACCACTGTTTTGGAAATATATAGGGATCTACTACTTTTTAGGTACTCGACTTTAAGGAAATCGAGTTTCCCATGGTACTTGATTTTCATGGAAAAATTTTGAAAATATTTGATGGAACTCGAGTTCCATCAAAATTTTCCGGCAAATTTGAAGGTTATTTTTTTAAAAAAACTTGAGTTTTTGGAATTTGAGTTTCACAAACTCAAGTTTCAAAAAGGTGGTAGATCCCTACATATTTCTAAAACAGTGATGTATTGCTAATTTTTTCCAGAAATAGTGGTAGTGGGCCAATTTCGCCCCAAAAATTTAGTTTTACCTGTAGGAACGGTAAGGCTAGAAACTCAAACACCTGCAAGAAGAGAATCGATTATGAGCTCGAGAAGAAGGTGGTGGCAGTTGTAGAGAAACTTGGGGATCGAGAATTCGTTGAAGGGAGTGAATTAAGAAAGTGAGGAATAGTTGATTGTTGCTATGACTAGTGTAGCCATGGTTGCTTCTTCTTCTTCTTCTTCAAGTGAAGTGGCTTGAAGGAGGAGAACCAAATGGGTTCCTTCCTACTCATGCAACAAAACTCAAAGACAGAAACAAAAAAGATTGAATTTTGAGAAGTGGGTTTGGTCAGGCTCTCAGAGTCTAAATCCCAAATGGCTTTTTAGAATTTACATTAGAAAAAAAAATTAAAAAATATGGGTTCATTTTATTTTCAAAGAATATAACTGGTTTTTTAGGTTTGACTACGTAGGCTTATCTGTTTGTATGTGTTTTATCCTAGTGTGTTAGTTTTGGGGTTTGAAGTGAGGACCTTGAAGTCTAGTGGTGGAGCTAGGAATTTATCTTGGAGGGGGGGGGGGGGGGGGGCGAATAGACTATAAGATAATAATTATATCATTTGAGCTTTAAAATTAATCTCTTCAAGTTCCACCGTTGACGATCCAAAAGGTTGCTCTTATGGTTCAATCACTAAAAATTTAGAAAAACGCTTATTGGATGTCAAAGATTTACATTAAAACCTAGAAGTGTATTATTTTCATAATTATTATCTTTCTTTCTTTTGAAGAATGAATTAATGATTATTATCTTTGCGCATATTATCAATTAAATTATAACCCACTAAGTATAATGATTGAGATTCAATAAATACCAATAGTAGGCAAATTGTTTTTCAAATTTCAATGTCTAAAATGCTCATAAAAAATTTAAATGTATAAAAAATCTTATTGAATACAACTAATTAAATTTTCTAGTATTATTTTATATATGATATACTGTAGTATATTATATTCATTCATAATGTTATATAATATAAAATACTTTAACAACAAATAAGCATGAAAAGGAAAAAATCATATGGCCCATACCTAACCACTTGGTTGGGGATTATCAATTGCTTTTGAAGACTTCAAGTTTCAACCATACACGTGGTAAAAGCAACAGGCAATTGATAAATGTTTCTTGGTTGGGCAAAATGTAATACTCTAGTACTCTACTTCGTAAACAATGAAAGAACCAAAGAAGTAATGAAAAGAAAAACAGAAGAAAAAAAAGAGCAAATCATATTAGGATGCCAGAGACTGAGAAAAGTGTGAAGACTCACTTGTTATGGTTGCCACCGTTGCATTATGCATATGTTGTTGTATTGCTTTAGGTACGTTGGAATGAGATTCTAGTGGACTTGCGGCGATGAATGAAAAGATATAAACCCCTTTTTTTTTCTCTTTTTTTTTTTTTTTTTTTTTTTTGTGAGATAATTGTTAAAATATCTGTATGTTTATTGTAAGTTTGTGAATGTTTGGTTCTTGCATATCTATTGCTTAAAAATTTTCAAATTTGGTTTGGATGACTCATATTGTATATCTACTATTTTTTTTTCAAAAATTTTGGGGGGGCCAAGGACCCCCTCAGCCCCAACGTGTCTCCACCACTCCTGAACTGTGAGAATGTGTGTTTGAGACAGCCAGTTGGGTGGATAGTTCAACTTCAAAGTGTTTGTTCTGTGTATGGGCTTAGTTTTACATCAGTGACTTAAGCGATAAAAGTTAACCAATGCTTTAAGCGTATTGATTTAATAAATATTTTTAAAAGCTTTTTTTATTAATTTTTTTATTATAATTTTTTATATTTCTCATAAAAAAATAGCGTCAAAACTTTTTTTAAACTTCAGTGTTTGTTCCGTGTGTGGGTCTTAGTTTTAAATTAGTGGGCTTAGTTTTTAATTAGTGAAAGTATTAAGCGATAA
This sequence comes from Quercus tomentella, assembly GCA_028535165.1. Classification (NCBI taxonomy): domain Eukaryota; kingdom Viridiplantae; phylum Streptophyta; class Magnoliopsida; order Fagales; family Fagaceae; genus Quercus; species Quercus tomentella. Next base: position 3,581,337 of record JAPQVY010000089.1, read on the forward strand.
AAACTTTTTTATAAAAAATAAAATAAAAAATTTTGATAATTTTTTACATTTCTCATGAAAAAGTAGTATCAAAACTTTTTCTAAAATGATTTATTAACAAGTGAAATGTTAACGGATGCCCTAAGAATATTTGTTCGTGAACCTTTTTTAGAAAGTTTTTATGTAAAGAAAAAAGTTATTAATGTTCTGACAGCTTTTTCTATTTTTTATAAAAATTGTATCAAAACTTTTCTAAAATGTTTTATTAATAATTGGTCAATGACACCCATTAACAATACCACAATTGATCTAAAGCACCGTTAACATGACTATTTTGTAATTTTTGTGTTTGTGTTTTTTTAATTTAGAAAAGATGAAAGCTCTTTTGGGTTGTCACTTGTGGGCCATTTGAGGAGTTTGGGTGGTTCATCTGTCATAAACTAGATTTTGCCGAGTTCCGTTGTAGAGTTACACAAGGAAGGCTATGAACTATTTTGATTAGAAATTTAGAAGGAAGTCAAGAACTAGGAAGAGAGGTCTTACAAGCCAAGACTTTTCAAGAGCTGCAGCCCATGTGCTATGCTGATTATTGAGGATGACATTTGTAAATTGTTACCAAAAATAAAAAAGATAGCGATTTACCATTTATTGTTGGAATTGGAAAATTTTTAGGTACTCTCAAATTTAAACGGTAAGCACAATAATTGTGGTCATCTATACTGCTATTTAAGGAGTATTTTTATAAAAAATCTTAAATGGCAGGTTATTTTTTGTTGTTATAATTGGCACAAAAAAGTAATTTCAGTGGTAAGTTCAAATTTGAAACAATAACAACTAACCACCTATGATTTGTTGTGGATGTAGCACTTTTCATTTACTTCATAAGATTTGGGCCAAATATATAGCCAGTTTGAATGAAGGGGAAGCAAAGTAGAGTTGGCCAGAAATTAGTCTAATTTCCAACCAACGCTACTCTGTCACCAAAATTTTATTTTCCTTTTGTATGTATTCGGTTAACACTTTACCTTTTTTTAGATATGATAAAATTTCAATTTATAGCGTAATTTTTGGCCAACTCTACTCTGTCACCAAAATTTTATTTGCCTTTTGTATGTATTCTGTTAACACTTTACCTTTTTTTTAGATATGATAAAATTTCAACTTATAACGTCTACTTTAGGATGGTTGTTTTAATTATCAAACCAATACACCAATTGATTTTGACGTATGGGATCAACACTTGGTTCACATCATATTCACTTGACTTGATCACTAGTCTACTCCAAACTACATAGTGGAAACAAAGATGATCTCAACTCAGTTTACCTAGAGATTAAATTAAACCAAGAATTAATCACAATGTACGACAATAAGGATTAAGGAAATGGTTCTTATATATCGGACCATGAAGATTCATTGTACAGAGGATAAAGAAGGGAACATGTAGGAAGATTTGGAAAACACATTTAATCCTTGTTTTAATAATTTTGTTAACAAATATCCTAAGGGTAGTGATTAAGATGCATTTAATGCATTATTAAAGAATGTTTTTATACATTTAAAAAAAAGGTTAAACTGTATACACTTCTATTGTACTCTTATTTTTGGGGTATGGTATTCACTAGTAGGTAATTTGCTATACTAGGTTATCATAACATCACAAGTTCCATTTAACATTTGTCCATTCTAAAAAAAAAAAAAAAAAAAAAAAAAAAAAATCACATTTGATAATTCCATCCTCACATTGTGTAGTTCTAACATCACATTTAACAGCTTGTCATATTTGGTGGTTCTCTTATTTTTTTTCCTCACATTTGACAGTTTTATTATCATATTGTGCAGTTTCAACATCACATGTGACAATTCTTTTGTCACATTTGGTGGTTTCCTTATTTTTTCTCACATTCGACGGTTCCATCCTAATATTGTGCAGTTCCAACATCACATTTGATAGTACTTTTGTCACATTAAGTGGTTCCCTTATTTTTTCTTACATTTGACAGTTTCATCCTCACATTGTGCAATTCTAACATCACATTTAACAACTCTTTTGTCATGTTTGGTGGTTCCCTTATTTTTTTCCTCACATTTGACGGTTCCATCCTCACATTGTGGAGTTCCAATATCACACATAATGGTTCCTTTGTCACATTTGGTGGATCAATATTTTTTTCTCACATTTGACGGTTCCATCCTCATATTGTGCAGTTTCAACATCACATTTGATAGTAATTTTGTTACATTTGGTGGTTCCTTTTTTTTCCTCACATTTAACAGTTTCATCCTCACATTGTGTAGTATCAACATCACATGTGCCTGTACTTTTGTCACATTCGATAGTTCCTTTATTTTTTCTCACATTTGATGGTGCCACTCTCACATTGTGCAGTTCCAATATCATATGTGAGTGTTCTTTTGTCATATTTAGTGGTTCCTTTATTTTTTTCTCACATTTGATGGTTCCATTGTCACATTTAGTAGTACAAACATCACATTTGACAGTACTTTCGTCACATTTAGTGGTTCCCTTGTTTTTTTTCTCAAATTTGATAGTTTCATCCTCACATTATGTAGTACCAACTTCACATATGACTATACTTTTGTCACATTTGGTAGTTCCCTTATTTTTTTTCTCACATTTCACGGTTTCATTATCATATTAGACAGTAATAACATCACATTTGATAGTACTTTTCTCACATATGATGGTACTTTAATTTTTTTTTCTCACATTTGACGGTACCATCCTTACATTGTGTAATACCAACATCACATATCTTTTGTCACATTTGGTGGTTCCCTTATTTTTTTGTCACATTTGATGGTTCCATTGTTACATTAGGCAGTATTAACATCACATTTGACCATACTTTTCTCACATTCAGTGGTACTTTAATTTTTTTTTATTATCACATTTGACAATTCCATTATCACATTGGGCAGTACAAACATCATATGTGATTGTACTTTTGTCACATTCAGTGGTTTCCTTATTATTATTTTTTTTTTCACATTTGATGATTCCATTGTTACATTAGGCAGTACCAACATCACATATGAATGTACGTTTGCCACATCCGGTTGTACCCTTATTTTTTTTTCTCTCATTTGATAGTTCTATTGTCATATTGGGCAGTATCAACATCATATGTGACCGTACTTTTATCACATTTAATGGTTCTCTTATTTTTTACTCACATTTGATAGTTCTATCGTCACATTAAGCAGAACCAACATTACATATGGGTGTAGCCAACCTAATCCAATCCCACCAAATTACCTAATAATCAACAAATATATATAACAAAAATATTCCTAAAACCTCTAAAATTTTCGAAATACCCTTAAATATACTAAACTTACCAAAACACATCATAACACTTAAAAATGACCAAAATAACTCTGAAACTCTCAAATTTTACTAGGATATTCTTAAAACCTAAAAAATGATTAAAATAACTCTAAAACCTAAAAAATGACTGAAATACTCTCTAAACCTAAAAAAATAATCGAAATACCCTTAGATACTAAAAAATAACGTAAATGACTCTGAAACCTTAAAAATGACTGAAATGACCTTGTAACTTAAAAATAGATTGTAATGCCATTAGAACATAAAAAATGACCGTAATGCACCTTAAACCTAAAAATTGATCGAAATACCCACAGAGTCCCAAAAATGACCGAAATGACCCTGAAACTTTTAAAAATTTTGAAATACCCTTGAAACCTATAAAATGACCAAAATACCTCATAAAACTTGGAAATGACCAAAATACCCCTAAAACCCTCAATAATTACCAGAATATCCTTTGAACCTAAAAAATGATCAAAACACACTTAAAACCTAAAAAATGATCAAAACACACTTAAAACCTAAAAAATGAACGAAATTACCCTAAAACATAAAAAATGATTGAAATAACTAAGAAACATAAAAAATTATCAAAATACCCTTAGAATAAAGAAAATGACCGTAATGCCCCTATACCTAGAGAATATCTAAAATACCCTTAAAAACTTGAAAATGACCGAAATACCCTTAATACCTCAAAAATGACTGAAATGACCTTGAAAACTTTGGAAAGGATTGAAATACCCTTGAATCCTAAAAATAACCAAAATACCCCTAATTCCCTCTAAAATTACCGAAATACCCTTAAAACCTAAAAAATGACCGAAATGACTTTGAAACATAAAAATTACTAAAATACCCTTAGAACCTAAAAAATGTCTATAATTCAACCGAAAACTACAAAATTACCAAAATACCCCTAAAACCTAAAAATGACTGAAATACCTCTCAAAACCTAAAACAATGATAAAAAAAACACCCCCTAACACTTGAAAATGACCATAATACCTTCGAAACCCTTTAAAATTACTAGAACACCCTTACAACCTAAAAAATACTGAAGTACGCTTATAACCTAAAAAATGACCGTAATGCCCCCCAAACCTAAAAATTACTAAAGCACCCCTGAAACCTAAAAAATGACTGAAGGGCCCTTAAAATCTAAAATTGACCAAAATACCCCCTGAAACCTCTATTTGCAAGATCAAAATGAAAATAAAAATGTTATACAACCACTTTATTTACTTGATTTGAAACCCATTGATTTTAAAATTAATAGATTTAAAAAGCCTTGATTTGAACTCTATTGATTTTTAAATTCCTTGTTTGGGTCTTTTTATACAATGAAGGATTTGAAATTCCATTGTTTGGATACCTAAATTTGGATTTGGGTTTAGATTTGGATTTAAGATCAATAAAATAATTTTTCCAATTACTATTTTTCTTAAACTTTCTACTTTTTAATTTTATTAACATTTTTTAATAAATACATGAGGTAATGAAAAAGCCATTGATAATCCAATTGACAAGATGATGGCTAAAAATCTGTCATCTTAGCCAACTAAATTTGTTTTTGGCCAACTATTGACAACTAATATATTCTATATCAACATAAAGAGAGAACCCAAATGCATGAGTTTTTTTTTTACAGCATTTAAAACTCAAACTAAAACCATGAGATGTGGACTCAACTATTAAATGTGTAAGGACCAGATTTGAATTCCTAACCTAAAGGATGGATGGACTTAGGCCCAAAAAGCCCAAAAAAATGAATTTGTAGAGAGTGGGTTGGAAGAACTGAGTTTTAGTTGGTCGAACAACAAATGAGGTAAATCCCAATAGCCGAAGAATGAAAATAAACAAATGTAAACTGAAGAAAAATTTTCCTCGGCAAATTTCGAGGAGACTGCTCTCATATATTGTTCTTAAGTCTGATTACAAGTTTGGTTCTTGACTGCTACAGTGACAGCTCTTCCACCCATTTCCCCTTTGCATCATCCAGTCTCTTCTTGAGTCCGCTTACTATAACCTTATTGACAACCTCGACCTGTCCATTCCCTTGTGGATATTTCGGGGTGAAATATCTATTTGTTATGCACAGGTCACAACAATATCTCCAAAAAGGTTTTACTATCGAACTGAAGTCCATTGTTCGAGATGAGTGTATTAGAGATTCCAAATCGGGTGACAACATTTTTCCAAATGAATCTTTTTGCATCCACGTCCCTAATATTTGCCAGTGGTTCAACTTTAACCCATTTGGTAAAATAATCCATGCCGATCAACAAATATCTCTTGTTCCCTACTGCTTTGGGGAAAGGACCTACGATGTCCAAGCCCCATTGAGCGAAAGGCCAAGGGCTGGACAATAGATTGAGGATCCCACCAGGTCGATGAATGTTTGGTGCAAATCTTTGGCATTGGTCACACTTCTTCACATATTCCTGTGCTTCTTTCTGCATATTTGGCCATTAAAAACCTTGTGTAATGGCCCTGTGAGACAAAGATCTGCCCCCCGTGTGGCTTTCACAAATCCCTTCATGTAATTCTTCCAAGAGTAGCTTAACTGCTTTAGGATGTATGCATAGCAGGTATGGGCCAAAAAAGGATCTCTTATACAACTTCTGGTTTTCGGATAGCCAAAACCGAGGAGCTTTTCTTCGTACCTTGTTGGCCTCGGATTTGTTCTCGGGCAAGACATCCTCTTTAAGGAATAACACGATAGAGTCCATTCAACTAGGGCCCACCCTTATTTGATGAACATGGACCGCATTTCCCTTTTCCTCTGTAGGTTTACATAAGTCCTCCACGAGGATCACCCTAGGTAAACTTTGTGCCGAGGAGGTTGCCAACGTGGCAAGAGAGTCCACATGGGTATTTCTACTTCTAGGGACTTGTGACAAATTAAAAGACTCAAAATCAGATTGTAAATGTCTAACCTGGCTCAAATATTCCTGCATTTTGGGATCTCTAGCTTCCAATTCTCCCTGAACTTGGCCTACAACCAGCCTTGAATCAGGGAATATTTCTACTGTTTTTCCACCCATCTTCTGAACCATAGTCATCCCTACCAACAGAGTTTCGTACTCGGCCTCATTGTTTGTAGCCGAGAATCCTAATCTTAGGGACTTTTCAATTGTGATCTTCTCTGGAGATACCAGAACTAGCCCTACTCCAGATCCTCTGTGATTAGTTGCACCATCAATGTAGACCTTCCAGGACAAAGGCTCTTGCAAGGAGATTACACCAACCGATTTCCCATCCATGTTTTGCTCTTCTAATCCATCTTTTAATGGGGTTTCGGCGAACTCAGCCACCAAGTCGGCGAGGACTTGACCCTTGACAAAGGTGCGAGGCATATATTTAATATCAAAAGCCCTTAGGATTGTCCCCCATTTTGCAATTCTCCCAGTGTAATTAGCGCTCCAAAGTAGAGATCTAAGTGGGAGTTAGGTCAAGACAACAACCATGTGTGACTGGAAATAATGGGGGAGCTTACGTGTACCATGCACTACTGCCAGAATGGCTTTTTCAAGTGGTAAGTATCGAACCTCGGTTTCATGTAATGATTTGCTCACATAATAAACTAGCCTCTACACACCATTATCAACCCATATCAGCACCAAGCTTACCGCGTGGAGGGGCACCGCAATGTAAGCAAATAAAACCTCATCCACCTCGGGCTTGGACATAATGGGTGGCCAAGAAAGGTACTCTTTCAACTGTTGGAAAGCCAGGACACACTCATTGGTCCACTTGAATCCCTTCCATTTGTTCAACAACTAAAAGAAAGGCCTACACCTATCTGTTGACCAAGAGATGAATCAGTTTAGAGTAGCAATCATCCCTATTAGCCTCTGGACCTCTTTGGGGTTCCGAAGTGGTTGCAGGTTGTTGATTGCCTTAATTTGGTCAGGGTTGACCTCAATTCCGCGGTGTGTGACCATGTAGCCCAAGAACTTCCTTAATCCAACACCAAATGAACATTTGAAAGCATTAAGTCGTAACTTGTGTCTCCTCAAGATCTGAAATATACCCCCCAAGTCATTAACGTGCTCAGATTCCAACTTGGTCTTGACCACCATGTCATCTATATAGACCTCAACGTTTTTCCCTAATTGTGGCTCAAACATCCTGGTCATCATCCTCTGGTAGGTAGCCCCTACATTCTTCAAATCAAAAGGCATCACCTTGTAATGGTAATTCCCAATAGAAGTGACGAAAGCTGTCCTTTCTTGATCGTCCAAGGCTAAAGGTATCTGATGGTACCCTTGAAAGGCATCCAGGAAGCTCATCCGAGGATGGCCCACAGTTGCGTCCACTAGTTGATCAATCCGGGGCATAGGGAAGGGATCTTTTGGGCAGGATTGTTTAAATCCGTAAAATCTACACATACACGCCACTTCCCACTTTTCTTCTTTACCACCACTGTATTAGCTAGCCAATCAGGGTAGAACACTTTTTTAATAGCCCCGGTCTGCTTAAGCTTCATCACCTCGTCTTTTACAGCGTCAGAATGATCCTTAGATGAGCCCCGAGGTAGTTGTTTCCTGGGGATAACAGATGGATTGACATTCAAATGATGGCAAATGAAGCTCGGATTCACCCCCGGAGCTTCGTAAGCATTCCAAGCGAACACGTCAATGTTCCTTTTGAGAAACCTCACGAGCTTTTCCTTTTCTTGAGGTGGTAGCTGAGCCCCAACTTGAAAAAACTTATCCGGATCATCACCCACAGTAAATTTCTCCAAATCCTCACATTTCGCATCCTCAGCTTGCCCATCCACAGGTATCGTTGGGGACTTTGACTGCTATAAACCTTCCCCAGCAATAGCCGAGGACTCAAGTGTAGGCTGATGCAAAATTGCAGACACAAGGCATTGCCTTGCCATGGACTGACTTCTTACCAGCTCCTCAATTCGGTCCCCAGACGAATACTTCACTTTCTGATGTAGAGTTGAAGAAACAGCCTCCAGGGCATGTAGCCAGGGTCAAGCCACTATGGCCGTGTAGGGAGAATATACGTCCACCACAATGAAGTCCACTTCAACCACCTCTGAGCCTGCCTGCACGAACAACCTAATCTGACCTTTTGGAATTACGATTTTTCCATCAAAAACTACCAAAGGCTAACTTTAAGTTGTTAGGTCCTCAGGCTTCAAGTTCAGCCCCCTGAACAAATTAGGATACATAATTTCTGCACCATTGCCCTGGTGTACCATTACTCTCTTCACGTCATACCTATTTTAAGGGTTACCACCAAAGCATCATCATGTGGCTGGATGGTCCCTACCTTGTCTTCATCTGAAAAACTCAGCACCAGTCGAATCTTTACTTTAGCCCTCTTCAGCTCAGAATTGGAGTCCTTGGCTTGCAGCTGAGCTACAGACATCACTCTGGAAGGATGCAAACTAGTTTTTCCGGGTGTAGCAAAGATGACATTGATTGTTCCTAATGGGGGTCTTGAAGAAGTATTCCCCTAAACCCCTGACCTCGACTGATTTCCCTATCCGTTGGGCTGATACAAATATTGCTGCAACCTTCCCTTTCTGACTAGTTGCTCCAGATGGTTCCACAGAGTTTTGCAGTCCTCGGTGGTATGTCCCCGCTCCTGGTGGTACTGACAATGAAGACTTTGGTTGCGCCTCAAGGGATCTCCACTCATTTTGTTTGGCCATTTGAAGTATGGCTCGCTCTTGATCTTCTCCAAAACTTGATGCACTGGCTCTTGGAACACGATGTTAACCACTTGAGGAACTATGGGCCTAGACTGCCCAGCAAAATCCCTCCGAGGTCTGTTGTTGTTGTAGCAGTTCGACCTAAAATGCCTCCTTTCCTGGGGGATAACCTTACCCTTTCCCTTGTCTTGCTGTTGGTCATCCTTGACCCTCTTATACTTATCAATACGATCCATTAGCTGGCGTACACTAGTGACAAGCTTCCCAGTCAAAGACTTTCTCAACCCATGCTCCATAGGTAGGCCAACCTTAAAAATCCTGACGGCCACATCGTCAAAGTTACTGTCTATCTCGTTGAACATCTCCTAGTATCTACCCGACTATGTTTTCAGGGTTTCCCCTTCTCGCATGGATATGGACAACAGGGAGTCTAAGGGTTGAGGTACCCTGTTGCAGGTGATAAAGCGGGACCCAAAGGCCCGGGTGAGCTCTCTGAAGGAGTTTATAGAACTTACAGCTAGGCCATCAAACCACCTCATTGCCACAGGCCCCAAACTGGAGGGGAAGACCTTGCACATCAGGGCTTCATTCTTGGAGTGTATAGCCATCCTCTGGTTGAAGTGGCTTACGTGCTTCACAAGATCCGTTCGGCCATTATACACGGTGAATGTGGGCTGGGTGAACTGTCGAGGAAGCATCCCTTTCTCAATCTTGCGCGTGAAAGGTGATCTGAAAATTGGTTAAGTGCCCACTCATGGCATCATTTCCTAGGCCTCTCGAAAATGAATCTCTACTTTTGCGCTCATGAAGGTAATCTTCATCATATGAGAACGACTCACTAGGAGGGGTCCTTGATCTGCGCTTGTAACTAACATCCTTTTCACTGTCCGAAGAGTAGTCAGAAATGGAAGGAGCTCGCTTTCTCCATTCATGACATAAGCTTCTCTTCAAGTGATCAATCTCCAATTGCATGGTTTGGTATTTTTCTCATGAAAGAGGTGGCTACCACCCCTAGAGTGGCACCTACTAGTATGGGTGGTGTGGACTCCCCTCCCGGTCTCCCTTTGCTCGAGATCGTGGAAGTGATCTCGACGTTGAGACCCCATGGATTCTGCTTGATTTGGACCTGAACCTACCATCGTTGAATGCTAAATTCACTACAGCACCAGTACTTCCCACAGACGGTGCCAATTTTAAGGATTAGATTTGAATTCCTAGCCCAAAGGATGGATGGACTTAGGCTCAAAAAACCCAAAACAATGAATTTGTAGAGAGTGGGTTAGAAGAACTGGGCTTTAGTTGGTCGAACAACAAATGAGGTAAATCCCAATAGCCGAAGAATGAAAATAAACAAATGTAAACTGAAGAAAAATTGTCCTCGGCAAAGTCGAGGAGACTGCTCTCATATATTGTTCTTAAGTCTGATTACAAGTTTGGTTCCTGATTGCTACAGTGTTTTTTCTCTCTCTTTCGATCCCCTTTTCTCCTTGTATCTCTTCTCTTTTATACTCCCTTTTGCCTTCACCTTTGCCCTCCACGTGCATGCCAGATGGCTGGTGTTGATACTTGTCCCATCAGCCCCTTCCATAAGTCTCCGTGAAGTAGCTGTAAGGCTAATAACAACTGTTCAAGTGTCAGCTCCACATTAATGCGGCCAGAGAGTTAGCTGCAGAATAATTAATGCGGTGGTAGCAACTTTCTCCTTAGATATTTTTGGACTCCCCTCTGTACTTTGTTTTTGTAATGCTTATTCGTGCCAGCGGAGCTCCTTGGAACATCCTTTGGATGGCAACCCACCTATTGGGACCTCGGCTTTGGCTAGTTGAGGATGCATTTATCCTCGGCCCACCCTCTTAAGCCATTACGACCAAAACTATTTTCTTTACTTATGAAAATGATCTCTTCTGATAAAGATTTATCCTCTTCAGACCACCTCTAGTCCTCGGCTCGGGCCACAGGCCCAATATATAAACAGATAATGAACTCCTAGGCCCAACATCCCTACAACATGCATTGTCGTTCGATTCATAGTTGAACCAGTCGGTTGGTCCAATTTTTAAAACCATGCTTATTAATGAGTGGTACTCTAGTTAGGCCATTTTGTAGTGGTACTCTAGTTATAAAATATATTATAAGCTTGTTTAAAAAACTCTATATATTACTTTCATGTTTGTGTTTTCTAATAAGTATTACTGTTTCCTTAAAAAAAAAAAAAAAAACAAAAATAGGGATGTTTATCCCACATCAGTTGTGTGTGTTAAAATTTCAGTCCTTATAACCCCAGGCTACTACTACAAAGGTTAGACCCTTTTGTACTGGTGCTCTGGTTATGTAATGTATTATAAGCCTGTTAAAAAAACTCTATATATTACTTTTGTGTTTGTGTGTTCTAATAAATATTATTGTTTTCTCAAAAAAAAAAAAAAAAAAAACCTAAGGATGTTTATCCCACATCGATTGTGTGTGTTAGAATTTCAATCCTTATAACCCTAAGCTACTACTACAAGGGTTATGCCCTTTTGTAGTGGTACTCTAGTTATGTAATGTATTATAAGTCTGTTTAAAAAACTTTATATATTACTTTCGTGTTTGTGTGTTTCTAATAAGTATTACTATTTCCTTAAAAGAAAAGGATATAGATTAAGTTATAATAAATATCAATTATAAGCTACAAAGCACGCCGGTGAAAATATTAAAATATGGGTGAGTTGGTACCTCCCTAAACCATAAATGCCTGGGGGAGGGAGGAGTGAGTTTGAGCTGTCGGAGGAATAGTGTGTGTGTATATATAATATAATATAATATTTATTTATTTATTTATATAAGTATTTCTAACCATGAGATACTCTGAAAACGATAAGCACCGATGATGTGGTGAATTGGACCAAGAACCTTTTTGTTTTTATTACGCCTCGATTCAATGAGCTCACTAGTAAATGCTAATATTATTAATTTGTAAGTGGTTTTACACTTTCACTACAAATGAGAGAGAGAGAGAGAGAGAGACCTGGCCCAATTAGAACTAAAATTACTAATCAATTTGCTTATGTCCCAAGAGATGATCTAGCCTGGAACACAAAATACAGGGCGTTGCAATTTACAATAACTAGCAAATTTTGTCAGCAGATATGATAATACAACTACGAGCAGCAGAAAAATAAAATTCGTAAGCTACATATTTCAAGACAATTGTAAACCCGGGTATATGACTCTTTACTTTGACAAATGAAGCTCCAATTGCTGCAATTTCCACTCAAATTGCTCTAAATATGCATGAGGTGCCTGATTGGGTTTCAAGGAAGACAATGGAACAACTTAGTAACAGCCAAAATGTAGGTGCAGGCTTTTATAACCCAAAGACCAGAAGCTAGAAGGAAAAAAACAACTTAGGAACAGCCAAACTATAAGATAAAATCTAACCGGAATGAATACAAAGAACATGCTCTTCAGAAACCAAAATAAAAGAAAGGAGGAACACCCACTTCTCAAATCAATTTCAAAAATATCATTGCATATCCACAATTTTTTCATAACATAATATAAACATTTGACAAACTTTTTATAATCTCATCCATTTTCAAGTATTTGATACAAGAGAAGTTCTTTAAAACCAAAACATCAACCACTAAAGGCTTTCATCACTAAACCTGATGCACCCTCTCTTTTTCAAAAATAAATATCACGGCAGGAACTTGACATACTCACCCAACTATAATTACCTTGATTTGTTACTAAAGAATACTAGAAGTGTATATGATGCAAACAAGCAATTACATTGATCAAGCACTATAAGTTACTTGATATCAAGAAATGATGGCTGATTAAGCATCAGTATAACTAAATTGCTTATGAGTAAAACTAACATTTATAAGTTATAAGATGAAATATAAGACATTATGATACATGAAATTATCTATCATAAAAGAAGTCAAAAAAACAGTGACTTCTCAAAAAAAGATGTTAAAACATAGAGTCCAAAGAAGAAGCTGTTTAGACTCTTAACCAATTGAACATATATGACAAGGGACATTAATGACACTACGTAATAAACAAAACACACACACAGAGTATCTCTCATAGTCTTGCTCTATCTGCCCTCAATTCCTTTCTTATTTCAAGATGCAGAATGGCTTCATTATATTCAAAGAACACAAACAAAATATATAGATAGATAAGCCAAACTAAATAATTATTGTGAAGGTAATTGTGAAAACAACTACAATCCATTACCAAACCAAAGAACAATTATGGTGCAATAAAATCTCTAAACATACTGCAATCTAACAATATACAGAGAAGTACGAAATTTACTAGTGATATTAAAACTTGCGCAGATATGAAAAAATACGATTGGATTCCAACTATCACAGGAAGTATTCACAATAACAATTATATAAGTACATGTTACACTAGAATACATAAAACCATAAAGCATGTGACAGATACAAAGTGAATTATGCAAACTTATCCCAGGCAGACACAATAAAATTTAATAATTATCTCATTCTAGCTAGTGAATATTGATATCGACAAAACATGCCACAACCATAACCTATCATTAGATTTCTTCAATCAACAAGTTCTCAAAGACAATTGAATACACATGCAACAAGTCATTATCATAAAATTGAGTAGGTCAAGATTAAGATCTTATTAACAAACTCATAATAATAACACGATTTCATTGTATAATAGAACTCATTGACCTAACACCTAATGACCCAAGTTCAAAGCTCTTCATTGTAATTAAACCCAAGCAGATCTAAATGATATGCAGCCAACACTGATCATTTGAAATTAGGGTTTTGTTTTGATCTTTATCTTCACCGGTGAGTAAATCGACGTAATGCTAAAAGGAGATCAATGCACACAAAGCACACACGCATGGGAGAAGATTAAGAAACAATTTCATGCCAAAACAATCTCACTTTAAAATTGAGAGAATGCGAGAGAAGATTTGCTTCAAGAATTCAACAGTTTTCTTTATCTAGTCGTGCAAGTATGTCGCTTGGTTTGCCGCGAGAGAAGATTTGATTCTTTGTTTAAGCTTTATTTTTGGCTTTTATACTGTAATTATCATCCGTTTTTGGCAATTTTGTTAATGTAGTCATCAATGTCTTAATGATTGGAAGATGATGCTATAATTCAGTATTAACCTTTAGGTTATGAATTGTTAGATCAATGTGAACAAAATATAATTTAGAAAATGTCTAAATTTTATTTCCCAAACTCATTTCTACTTAAAATTAGATTAAATTTGCCAGACTCATTTGACACACTTTAAAAAAAAATCATGCCTTTTTGTAAGGTGAATTTCAAGTTATAGTTAGCCAGTGAAATTTGCTTACCCACTAGAGCTAATACTAATATATTATATTCCTTTTTTCACGTTGTTGTTGTTGTTGTTGTTTTTATTTATTTATTTATTTATTTATTTTAACGTAGAATTGTGTTGTTACAATCAAATTTAAGCTTAGGTTAGTCCAGTCCATTTTACAGTCCCAAATAATAAGTGTGGTAGAGTGCAAGGCCAATTGAATCATGTCTAGTTACTCATTATTAGAAGTAGTTTATGTTTTCCAACACCCAATTAGATCGACTCTACCATCTAAAATATAAAATATGCTTAAATAATGGTATTACTAAGTTAAAATTGTTAAAGTCCATATCTATTCCTTTTTATTATTAGTACTGAATTTAGTTTGATATTTGAGTATTCTTCATTTTGAAATTTATCCAAACTTTTATTTACATCTTTTTCCTCAATTGTTTCTTATGTTTTTTTTTAAGAGAAAATTCTAGTTTAGCCACTTAGTACACATCCATAATAAAAGTCAAAAAGAGCTTATATTCAGGATTTAACAACAACTTTTAAAACCAAGAAATTGTACATAACATTTTTGATGGAAATAAAAATAAATGTGTGTTTTTTTTTTTTCGAAGAATGGACATAGCTGTTATCTATTTATGATAGTACTAAAAAGTAAAAAGTAGCCACTTAGTACACATCCATAACAAAACAAATTACAAAATTTTAATAGTTTTTATTTATTTTTGTTATGTTAAAAGGTTGACATTTTTTTTTTTTGGTTAAATGAAAAGCATCCAAGATCCACGTTTATTTTTGTTTGGGTGTTGTTTTAGGTTTTTTTTTTTTTAAATTTTATTTTATTTAAAATGTAGTGTTTTAATCCTAAAATTTAGCCATGTACTATACATCCATAACAAAAAGTTAAAAAGAGCTTAAACTTAAAATTTAACAACTACACATTTTTTTCTCAGTAACCAAATTGAGCAAAAAACTCATAATTTAGGCTCACCTGCAAGAACCAACTTGGATCCATTTAACAACAAGTTGCAAAATTTACAATATATATTCAAAATTCAGTATTTCCTATCTCAACAACAAAAAGTTGCATTACCTATGCCACACTTTCTCAACAAACAAACAGTGCAGAAACCAAATTTATGAAATAGTTGAATTACATTAAACCAATTTAATTAAGCACACCTTCCATAAGCCATAAATAAACACAACCTTATCTATTCCCCACACTATCTCAACAATCAGATAGAGCAAAAGTCCCCAAATTCACAAAAACAATTCAAAACTCAATGTTTCCATTACATTTCATGGTTCAGCCTAATCAACCCAAATACTTGTATATATACCCAGTAGAGTAAAACCAACCAAAAATCATAAAACAACACAAAAATCGTATCCCTTTTTTTTCCCACACTTTCTTAGCAACCAAACCAAAAAAACCAAAAGACCAAAAATTTAGTCTCACCTGCAAGAACTGTAAGGTTGGAAACTCAACCATCTATGAGAAGAGAATCGATTATGAACTCAAGAAGAAGGTGGTGGCAGCCGTTGAGAAACTTGGGGGATCGAAAATTTGTTGAATGAAGTGAAAGGAATAAAGGAATGGTTGATTGTTGCTGTGACTAGTGTAGCCATGGTTGCTTCTTCTTCTTCTTCTTCAAGTGATGTGGCTTGAAGGAGGAGAACCAAATGGGTTCCTTCCTACTCATGTAGCAGAACTCAAAAAAAGAAACAAAAAAGATTGAATTTTGAGAAGTGGGTTTGGTCACTCAGGCTCTCATAGTTAGACGTGGCAAAACGGGTGGGTCGGGTCGGGTTCGGGTCGGGTCAATTGGGTCACGGGTCACGGGTCAAAAACGGGTCATTTTTAAACGGGTCAATCGGGTTGCGGGTCGGGTTGGGTTGACTCGTATTTTTCAAACAATTTTTTTTTTTTTTTTTTTTTTTTTTTTTTTTTTTTTCACTTACAAAATGACTAATATCAAACTTAAAAGACTAAGAAAGAAGAGCAACTCACATTGAGAGTGCAAAAGATCTAGATTTATATTCAACTTCCAACAAAAGCAAAACAACTACATCTTGATTTAATGCATGGAACTTAAGCTGCTAAGCACATATTTTTTCATATACAACTTACAAGCCTTCCACCACCTTTGTCATCAAGTAACCAACTCAAAATTTCTAACAAGCATCTTTTTTTTTTTTCTTTTTTTTTTGATACCAAAAACAGTACAATGCAAATGACATTAAGAATTTAAGAGTTCATATACAAAGCTGGATTCAACCAGCGCTGGTTCAAAGGCACTAGAGTTGCCTGCTTAGCTACAATACTTATATGATTAACTGGCAAAGAGTGAAAGAGGGCACTAAGATCATTTTGTAGAGTAAGCCACCTTGAAACAGTAGAGGGCACTAAGATCATTAACTAGCAAAGAGGGCACTAGTAGAATCTTGCCAATCCGAAGCTCTCTTGCTGTTAAGGGTTGTAAAAAGTCCTCCACAATCACTTAAAAACAAAATTCTTTGGAAGTTATAAATAGTTGCAGTGAGACTAGCTTCCACCACAACTTCCAAAAGGCACCCTGTTGCAATGCTAGCTAAACAAAAAAAGTTAGATTACTTAGAAAGATAAACTAAACAAAAAAAGATTTAAAAATAAACATAACATATTAAGTAAAGAAGAATAAGTAAATATTTTATAAGAATTATACCTCAATCTCAATCTACTCAACATTGGTAGCAGATTTAGCACTGCAAATATTCATACTTGCAAATTGTAGCTCAAGTTGGCCAATTTCGTTAGCATCTTCATCTACAATAAAATATTTTAATATAACTTAACGTACCATGAAAGCAAATCAATAAAGAATTAAAATTATATAATTATGACTATAAAAAAATTAAATTACCTTCAAATCCATATAGCCAACTTTTAGTACATAACGTAGCTTCCACATTCTCAGGTAAAAGACGTGATCGATATGGAGTAAGAATTTTTTTCCCAATGCTAAAACTTGATTCAGAAGCAACAGTGGTTATCAGAATGCTCATGAGATCCCGTGCCATTAAAGAGAGCTCTGGAAACCGACTGTAATGCTCTTTCCACCAAGAGAGAACTTCCAACTTTGAATTTTGCTTTTTGTCAAGTCTAGGCTCTTCTAAATACAAGTCTAACTGAGATTTTTTTGTTTTGGTACCACGACCACTTTCATAATGATCAAATTCCTAATCATTAAAAAAAAATTGCGATGAAAAATAATACCACACAACATTACAATCTTTATCATTTAAAAAACATAGCACAACATATACCAAATAAAATACAATTCACTTACATCATCTTCCTTATCTTCATCATCATCATCATTAGGATCATCCACAACACCACTAGTATGACCAGAACTCCCAACACAAGATGAAACATTTGTAGTGGCCATAGGCTTGGGGTGTTCATATTCTGAAAAAAGCTTATACAATGTAGTCTCAATGCTCTCCACCTTCATTTCAGCAATGTGCTCAATTGGCTCTATTTTCTTGAAAATATAGTCCACATAATCCAACTTATACCTTGGATCAAGAACAATGGCACAAGCTAGCACCACACTATAACAATCCCAATATTTGTCAAATTTAACTTTCATCTGTTCTGCCATATTACTGATAAATGAATCTTGGCTCTCCATTTCTTCAAGTAAGAGCAATTCAATTCGAGACACTCCTTGAAAATATAGATTTGCTGTAGGGTAATTAGTTCTAGAAAATAGAGTTGTAATGTCATTGAAAGGTTTCAAAAACCGAGTTATCCTTTCAACTCTATTCCATTCATCCCTTGATGGACAATGCTTGAAATTAGCATCTTCCTCTGCTAAACGGTTCAACACAGAACGATATCTCATAGCACTGTCAATCATATCATATGTTGCATTCCATCTTGTACACACATCTAAACGTAAACCCTTTGTTCTCTTCATACCAACTATCTTGGCACATTCATCAAATCTGCACATTCTACTCTCTAATCCTTTAAGATATTTCATAGTTTCTCGAATCTTAATCACCGAGTCATCTATTACTTTCAATCCTTCTTGAACAATAAGATTCAATATATGAGCACCACAACGCACATGGAAAAAGATACCATCACATAACAATAAACCCTGCTCATTAAGCTTTTGCTTTATGAAATCTTGGCAATTATCATTATTAGATGCATTATCTAAAGTAATGGAAAATATTTTCTTCTCAATACCCCATTCTTCCAAGAAACTTAAAATTTTCTCCGATAAAAGAGTTCCCGTGTGTGGAGGTGGCATATGACAAAAATTCAAGATAATATTTTTTAATTGCCAATTCTCATCCACATAATGTGCCGTAAGACAAGTATATCCCTCACTTGTAATAGAGGTCCATAAATCTGAAGTCAAACATATTCTACCAGGAATTGATTTCAACTTATTTTTAACATCATCCTTCTCATTCTTGTAAAGTTTTAGAACATCAGCTTCTGAAGTATTCCTAGAAATATGTTTAACATCTGAATTTAGATAGCTGAAAATTTTTCTAATGCCCTCATACTCAACAAAACTAAATGGTAAATTATGTTTAACAATAGCCTCCGCTAACATCTCACGAAACTCTTCTTGAGTTATCTTGTTTTGTAACACTGACACACTACCCTCTTCTTCACCATCTTGTTTTGCTTCTTTTCGTTTTAAGCATTTAAGAAGATGGCGATGCAAGTTTGATGTTCCATGATGACTATCCGCCAAAAACGTTTTCTCACACCATTGACAAGTAGCCTTAATTATCCCATCTTCATTCATAGGCAATTTCACAAATTCATTCCAAACTATAGAAGTGTGTAGTTTCTGTTTTTCCTTTGTTTTTTTTCCTGGAACACTTTTTGGTTTCTTAAACTTTGATTTTGAATTAACTCTTAAAGATGGTGAAGGATTAGTAGAAGTATCCATTATTACGGCATCATCATCGCTTTCCAAATTTACAGCCGGAGAAGCCGCTGTACTCTAATTATCAAAGCAAAATATATAATTAAAATTAAAATTCTAGTCTATTTAAGACATCTAAAGAAATTGTAAATGGTTAACATTAACATAACTACATAAGACATTCATACATTCATCCAAACGACACAGAGGCAGAGCAGAGGCAGAGGCAGAGCAGTATACTATATTTGATGACACATTCATCCAAGATTCTAAATGACACAAACATTCAACAATCAAACACACAAATAATTAAATATAATGTTGGCAGAGGCAGAGCAGTAATGTATACTATATTATTATTGCTAAATCATAAATTCATAATATTAAAAAATCAATCCAAAAACTAAAAACATTTAGGGATTTAAGAGAATGATGAAAAGATTTAACTTACCTTCACCATAGTTGATGATTTGTGGTTGTCTTGTGCACCTCTTAATGGGTCGGTAGCTGTGTGGGTGGCGAGAGACAGAGAGAAAGCAGAGGCTGAATGTGTTGCTAGTGTAGAAGGGCAGAGGCTGAATGTGTGAAGAATGAAGACTGATTCAATGAAGAAGGGCAGAGGCTGCCAGGCCAGACTGAGGACGGCGTAAGAGATGAGAAGTGGAGGAATGAGGAGAGGAACTCAACTTTCAGCTTTAGCCTTTAGGTTTCAATGTTTTTTTTTTTTTTTTTTTTTTGACTGAAGGTTTCCGTTTCACTGTTTTAGCCTTTTAGTTTTAGGTTTGTACCGTTTGTAACTTTGTTTGTATAATTAATTAATTCATTTTTGTGGCTTTGGACAATGGAGAATCGGAGTGAACTACAGCTAGCAGCCTAGCAGCAAGCATAAAACATTGAAATTGGATGAGATTTTTTAATTTTTAATGGTTGTGAGACAGCCTTCTAAGCCATTGGCCGGTTGGTCCTTGACTAATTGACTTACCCTTGTCACTTGTGTTGTGTTTGTAGTGAGTCTTGTGACTTCACTAACTTGTCTTGTCTTAGTCTTAGTTGTTTACTGTCAAGCATTGATTTTTTTTTTTTTTTTTGGGGTAAACTGTCAAGCATTGATGGACGGTTGTGCACTTATGCTTTATTACTACTTTATTAGTTTTGATACTTATGCATAAAGTATCAGGACGTAATTAAAAAAAAAAATTTAGCGAATTTTCTAACGGGTCGGGTCACGGGTTATTCGGGTCGGGTCGGGTCGGGTTGACTCGCAAAAAAATCGGGTCGGGTCACGGGTCAACCCGTTTTTGCTTCGGGTCAAAAAAATCGGGTTCGGGTCAGGTATTTTTCGGGTCGGGTCGGGTTGGGTTAGAAAATTCTGACCCGTATTGCCATGTCTACTCATAGTCTAATCCCAAATGGGTTCTTGGAATTCACATTACAAAAAATTGTATATATAAAAAAAAAAAAAAAATCTGGGTTTGTTTTATTTTCAAAGAATATAACTGGTTTTTTGGGTTTGGCTACGTAGGCTTATCTGTAGTGTTAGTCTTGGGGTCTGAAGTGAGGACTCTAAATTGAAAAACTGTGAGAATCTGTGTGTTTGAGAGAACAGCCAGTTGGGCGGACAGTTTAACTTCAAAGATAAAATGAGGTGTTATTATTATTATTATTATTTTTAACGTGTAATAAGGGTATTTGTTTTCTATCTCCTATATGCCCATGTATGATTTCTTTGATTGTGCTCAAAAGAAAAAAAAGGAATCAAAAGAAAAAGAAAAAGCAAAAAGAATCAAAATGCTTTTACATGATTGCAAGCATGCTTTCTAGGAGATATGAGAGTTATATGATATAACTCTTTAGGTGATAGTCACTTTCAAACCAATGTGATTGATGATATAGAAAATTTGTTCAATTACTATCTATATATCACCTTTTCTGCACTTTGTAAACGTACTAGTTGCACACACTACTTGTAAATCAATGCTAAATTTTGTGCATATGACTATGTGTTGACTAATTTGGCCATCTCTGATTACTCATAAAGTGATTTTTAATACTTTTTCTTTGGTTTGAGTTGAATTTGAAGTTAAAAGTTTTTAAATCAATTGATTTTTGGCTCTTTTGTGTGGAAAATTTTGAAAAATTGAGAGAAAAATGCTTTTGAAAATTTCTGGAAGTATTCATGTGCATTACATGTCATAAAAACTAGTTTTTAGTTGTTTTTCTATAAAATTTCAAGGTTTTTCAAATCTTAAAATTTTTTCATTGGTTCAATCGATCTCAGCAAATCCTCGATAGATCGAAAATGTCCAATTTTTAGGCCAAAAGTCTTTGTCTCTCTTGATTCCTATTTGATTGCTCTTTAATCAGTCAAAAATTTTAAAACCCTCCTTCGATCGCTGTTCGATTCCTCTCGACTGATCGAAATTCAAAAATTTCAAATTCTTAAGGGTTTGATAGATCAGTTTTTGTCCTATTCTCTTCTTTTCTTCGATTCCTCTTGATCCCTTCTTAGATCATTTTTTTTTTTTTTTCGAGTCAAAGCTTCAAGGGTTTTCTTCTACATATTAGGTATGACTCTTTTACTCTTTCTTTTTTATCAAATTACATACATTTCATGCATAAATCATTCAAATTTCTGAAATTTTTGCACTTAGGAAATTTTGGGGTTTTGGATGTTTTTAAGTGTTTTGTTTTAAAATGATCATTGGGTTTTTGTCTATGCATGATAAATACATGATTCCTCTGCTTTAATTTGAACAATTTCATGGATTGTGAAAATTTTCGAAATTAGGGTTCATGTGTTCTTGAGAAATTTGGGGATTTTGTTCAATTGGGTCAAATTGAGTAAAATTGACCATTGCTATTGATTAATTGTTTGATTATAACATGTTTTAAACTTGTTGTGATAATCAATTTGTCAATTTGTGTGTTTTTGAAAAAATAGGGTTTATGTTCTTCATAAATTGGGGATTTTATATAAAACTTGATTTTCTAGGTTAATTTTTCAAAATTGTGAGAATTTGATGGTTAATTTTTCAAAATTGTGAGAATTTGAACACCTCAATGCATTAGTTCATGCATCATTTGAGTCTATGCTTCATGCATCATGTAGATTTTAAAGATTGCATACATATCTTGTTTATCTCTCTCTCTCTCTCTCTAATGCAGTCTGCCCTTGGTTTTGTGTTTTTGTTTTGTTTTCCTCTCTTTTTAGATCTTAGAAATGGCCCCTAAGAAATCTAGAAATATCAAAATGAAAGCCAAAAGAGTTGTAGGGTCCACTTCTACCTTTGATGAGGATTTTGATAAAATGAGGTTTAGTACTCTCCAAAATGCTCAAAAGTTTGAGAAATTGGTTAAGTATAGGTCTATCTGGGGTGAAAGGCAAATTAACCTAGATGAGTTAGACTATTCTATAAAATACAATCTAGAGTCTAGGAGCTGGTTACCTTTGTGTTTTGATCTTGTGCCCCCTCTTGCTGCCTTGATAAGAGAATTCTACTTGAATCTCTCTACCCATTCTTCTTCATCTAGTAGTCACTACTTGACTACTTGGATTCGAGGTGAAGAACTTCATATTACTAAACAGATAGTATCTAAAGCTCTTTGAGTGCCTCTTTTTCAAAGACTTACTTACCCATACACTGAGTCTCCTTCCTTGGATGATGTCATGTCTCTTCTTTATGGAAGACCTGTCACATGGGGATCTAAGCCTAGACTCAATTCTCGTGAGTTAACTGAGGTTAACTCTTTGTTGTTTAGGATAGCATGCCATAACATATTTCCTATTTCTCATGTGTATACCACTATAGATAGGTGTATCTTCTTGTACGCTCTCATCACTGATGGTTCCATTTGCTTTCCGTCTCTCTTTATTCAAACCATCGTTGAGGTACACAGGAACAAATCTAGGAAACAAGGTTTATTCTTTCCAGTCTTTATCCACAGGATCTTAGACTACTTAAAGTTACAGTGTTTTCCTTCCCTAGAGTTGGTCCATCTCACGCACCTATAAGAGCTATCTTCCTCAAATAGAGTAGTGCACAAAAGAAGACTGTTGAAGCAAGTGCTAGTACAACAAAGAGACCGAGAGTAGAGTCTATAGCTGAGGATGTTTCGACTGATCCTCCTATTGAGGATGTACCTATTGACCCCATAGCTGCTGTTCCTGATGATGATGATGAGGATGATTCTGATTTGGATGCTGGTGATGCTGGTCTTTCTACATCCTCTCCTTCTCTCCGCAACTTGATGGAGACATTCATGATGACTCAGGCAGCTCATGGACAATTATTAGATGACCTTATATCATATGTAGCTGCCTAGAGAGCTGATTTTGCTGAGCATAAGAGATCTTTTCCACCTTCTCCACCCTCGGATTCTTGATGGCAATGCGTAACAAAAAGTGGGAGTAGATGTGTGAGCTCTTGTACTTAGGGGGAGAGCAGATTTGTATTTAGGGGGAGATTTTTGTATTTAGGGGGAGTTGTTTTTGTTTTTTGTTTTTGATTATTATGTTATGCATATTTTTTTGGTTATGTACCTGTTTCACAAACTATGATTATTCTTATTGATACTATGAATATTCTCCTGGATATCTTGTTTTTAATTTGCTTTGTGAAATCAAGTTCAAATTATGTTTTATACTGTATTTTCCACACACGTGTTTATGGTTTGTTTTTAGTGTTTTAGAAATTTACAGGTTAATTCTTTCATCATGTTGCTACCTATTCTTGAAACTTATAGATAGTACATTTTGACTGAATTATACTAGGGCAATAACTTGTATTGGGTTAGTTCTTGAATTGAGCAATTATGTTTATGTATGTTTTGTCACGGATTACCGAATAGGGAGATTGTTAAGTTCTAAATATTTAGGAATAAATGTTTAGGTTCTAATTTTATGTAAGTCAGAAAACCAAGAACAAAAACATGTCTAGTTTAAGTGTTAGACATTGCTCATGATGGTTCAAGTCAAGATTCAAGAACAGTCAAGCTGCATAAAAAGGAATTCAGAACTTGCAAGGCTCGACCAATCGAAAGAAAGGCTCGACTGATCGAAGATCATGTTTTGCATAATTTTATTTAGGCCCAAAGCCTGCGAAAACGTTTAGGGTTTGTGCCCAACACTACCTAATATAAAAGGAAAACCCTAAATATGTTTCAGAAGTTATTGGAAGTCTTTTAAGTTACTCCTGTGAGATTTGTGTAGTTTCTGTAGCTTTCTAACTCAACAAGCATCTACCGGAAAGAAGATCCATAGACAAGAACTGGTGGAATAAGTTGCTGCATACAAGATCAACTACTACTAATGATTTAAAGCTTTGAGTGGGATCTTAGAGTCACAAACGGCGGTATTTGTGTGCGACAAATTCAGATAGAAGAGTTCGTGAATTCAGAGCTGTGTGTGGTCACGTGAGTAAGTACTACAAGAGGTAGCTTTAGATTTAGGGGAAAATCTATTGTGAAATTTCATTCTATCATAGTGAATTTGTTGATTTAAGGATAGTTTTGATTAAATTTTCCCCAGGTTTTTTACCTTGAAACTGTTGGTTTTTTATGTTTTTCTAGGTCATCATATCGCTGTCTTCTTTACTTTTCCCCACTTAGTGATATGATTATTTGTGTTTAACCTAGATCTGAATAATAAACCTAAGTAACAACTTGGTTAATTAATTAGGTTAAACAATCTGGTTTACAAGGGTCTAAAAGAACTAACAATATATATATATATATATATATATATATATATATATATATATGTATATATATAAAAGTTTGTGTGTGTACAGTTTAACTTTTTTTTTTTTTTGAAAATATATAAAAATAATAATTAATAAAGCATTAAATTCATCTTAACCACTAAGGTTGTATCTTAACCACTAACCTTAGGGCATTTGTTAACATAATTATTATACAAATGATTAAATATGTGTGTGTTTTCCAATCTTCCTACATGTTCACTTCTTTTTCCTCTATATAAAGAATCTTTATGGCCCAATATATTGGGCCATTTCCTTAATCCTTGTTGTCGTACATTGTGATAAATTCTTGGGTTATATTAATCTCTAGGTAAACTGAGTTGAGATCATCTTTGTTTCCACTATGTAGTTTCGAGTAGAAGAGTGATCAAGTTAAGTGAATATGATGTGAACCAAGTTTTGACTCCATACATCAAAACCATTTGGTGTATTGGTCTGATGATAAAAAAATAAAAATAAAAAACAATCATCTTAATGGAGACGTCATTAGTTGAAATTCTATCATATTAAAAAAAAAAGGTAAAGTGTTGACCGAATACATACAAGAGGCAAATAAAATTTTGGTGACAGAGTAGAATTGGCTAAAAATTAGCATGTTTATCAGTATCCCAATCCAAATCTTAGGGTCGATCCTAAGATCTGACATCCCTAAACCATCTTGAATCTCACAAGGATCTCTACTAAGGTCAAATCTGTGTGAGATCCCGATCTAAATCTTAGGATCTTATAGGATCCCGATCCCATAGTGATACTAAAGATACTTTGATATAAAGGAAATTTTTTTTTTTCTTTTTTTTGGCCTCCAAATGGATTCTTAATGCCTCAAATTGATAAAAAAAAAAAAAATGTAATAAATAGATTAGCCTAGTGGCCCTAGCCCAAATTGATTAAAAAAAACATATAAATAAATGAAACCCTAAGGCTTACATCAATAATAAGTCGTCACCTTAACGTCTTAACCTAAAACAAAAAAAAAAAAAAATACAAAAAAAAAAAATACAAAAAATACAAAAAACAAAAATAGAAGAGACTAGAGTAGAATACTAGAGAGTTGAAGGCGAGTGCAAGAAGCTAAGAAATACGACAAGAGACCATTGTGAGAGAGACCATCGACAACAACGGTGAGGTTTTATTTCATTTTATTTTTTCTAATTCCATTGTCAGTTGCCATGAGAGAGACTATTGACATGAAAAATGAAGTGAATGAACCTCCAAATGCAACATTAAGAGATTTTGATGATTATTTAATGGATGATGCGGACCATTTTGCTGCTAAAAATGTCGATAAAATTGTTTATAATGATCAACCATACTTAGAGGAACCCATCCAAGATAACTAAAACTTTAGTCTTGATGATTAAGTGTGTTTGTGGTGTTGTTTGAAACATTATTGATAGGCCAAGAATGTATTGACCCCTTGTGATGAATTAACAAATTAATTAGCCAAGTTAATTAATTAAATTAGCATGCAATACGCGAGGTAGCACAAACAAATCATCAATTAACTAAATGCAATGGAAATTAAATTAACACGGTGATTTGTTTACGAATGGGGAAAACTTACACGGCAAAAACTCCATCGGATGATTTTAAGGTCACCACTCCCGAGAATTCACTATTATCTCAACAAGCGGTTACAAGTAAAGGAATCCCAGTACTTTATACCAACATACAGTTGAACCCTTACCCCAATACCCAATTGGATTTATTTTGTAGTGACAATCTCTCATTTTTAATGCACGGCTCCCAGTAAGTGACTAACCAATTCGATGCGCTGATCCCAGTACGTGGCTCACTCACCAACTTGAGAAAGATGTTGGTTGGAAAGTTCTTCAGTTCATCACACGATGAAGATCATGAAGCTCCTTGGTTACAAAACCTTACAGTGTATAAACACAGCAGCTTCTTCAAGAGAAAGATGAAATAGGGCAAATTCTGTCTCCGGTCACAATTTGCATGAACACAACTTTGCTTCACACTAGCGCAACCTTTGACGGCCCTTAAAATAATCCTTATATATGTTTAGGGTTGTGAGAAAAGAAAGCCCAAGCATATACCCACGGATTGAATGAAAATCAGTGTTGAAAATCTGTTTTTCATAAACCTCGATAAATAGCTTATCTGTCAAGCTAGTTGTTGAGCATCGGGCTTCAGCAGCTTTTTAAGCCTCAATAGATACTAGCTGTCGAGATAGCTGTCGAGATAGCTGTCGAGCTTTAAAATCTAGCACTTCTTCACTTGTTTCTTGGACAGACTTGTATGGCTTTAACACTTAATCTTGAAACCTTGTTCGTTGAAGCATAAACACATCCTAGATTTACCCAAATACAAGTAAAGTGCATTTTGTCAAAGGATTAGCCAATTCTATATTGATATATGTTCTTAACATTAAATCACATATGTCCTAACAATTGTTATTTGTTTTGTTTTGTTTATTGATACATTATGTATGCTTTGAGTTGTTTAACTTAGAACTTGGTATTTGTGAGTTATAATTTTTGAACTTTGTAAGTAGTTGTAATTTGGTACTTTTTACTTTTTATTAGTAATTACACTAATTTGTGTCAAAAATTAGTTTTTTTTTTTTCAATGTTTCTTTAATATATATTATGAATTATAATTATGAGTATTTTTTAGTATTTTTTTTTACTCAGAATGTAGGGTCTTATGATTCTCGTGCCGATCCTATGATTCGATCACCGAACGCTCTCACTGATCCCACGATTCGATCCCCGAACCCTCTCACCGATCCCATGTAGGATCTTGATTTTGATAACCTTAAAAATTAGACTACTTTCCGGCCAACTCTACTATGCTCTATCCAAACTGGCTATTAGGCTCAAATCTTATAAAGTAAATAATAGATCAAATAAACATTGACCCATTCTAACAGATCAATAATTGTTAAATTGCAATTTTTATTTATTTATTTTTGGAACAATTTACAAATGATCCCGAAAAGTTGGAGCCCAAATCAGGAAACCTCCTTAAATAGTAATACAGGTTATCACTATTATTGTGCTTACCGCTTAAATCTCAGGGTACCTAAAAATTTTCTAAATCCGACAATGATCGGTAAATCGTTATCTTTTTTATTTTTGGGAATAATTTACAAATGCCCACTTGAGATATTTTGGTAACAAAAAAGTTGTAGTTCAAATTGGGAAAGCCCCTTAAATAATAGTATGAATAATTACTATTATTGTGCTTACTGCTTAAATCTAGGAGCACCTAAGATTTTTCCAACTCTGACAATGATCAATCAGTTGCTATCTTTTTATTTTTGGAAAAATTTATAAATGTCATCCTCGACAATCAGCATGGCACATGAGCTGCAGCTCTAGGAAATTCCTTCTGGCTTGTGAGACCTCTCTTCCTAGTTCTTGCCTTTGTTCTAAATTTCTAATCAAAATAGTTCATAGCCTTCCTTGTGGAACTCTACAATGCAACTTGGCAAAATCTAGTCAACGACATATAAACCATCCAAACTCCTCAAATGGCCTACAACCCAAATGAGCTTTCACCTTCTCTAGATTGAAAACACTCACACAAATTAATAAAGGGTCATGGTAACTGGGGCTTGAGTAATATAATTATTAATAAATTATTTTAGAAAAATTTTTACAGCAATTTTATGAGAAATATAAACTGTAAAAAAATCATTTATTTATTTTCCAAAAAAAAAAATTTAAAATATTTCTTAAACTAATACCTTAAACTCTTAAAGCATCTGTTAACTTTTTCCACTTATAATAAGTCATTAATCTGAAACTGTTTTTTCAATGAGTCAATTTTGTAAAACTGTGATATGCTCTATATTTATCAAAATCTTGTTACACATTCTATTTCAGTATTTATTTCCAACTGACTCATTATATATAAATATATATCTTGCAACATTGATAACTTTAGAAGGAGTTTTTATTCATCATCTAACACATTAACAAGCGAAAAATTTCTCACCACTGCATCTCTCCATAATGGTATCTCCTAAATTTATTTTCTACGTTACACTGACTCTCTTCCTTTTCCTAAATGTGTCCAAGGCACAAAA
This sequence comes from Quercus tomentella, assembly GCA_028535165.1. Taxonomy (NCBI): domain Eukaryota; kingdom Viridiplantae; phylum Streptophyta; class Magnoliopsida; order Fagales; family Fagaceae; genus Quercus; species Quercus tomentella. Next base: position 3,610,433 of record JAPQVY010000089.1, read on the forward strand.
CAAAACTTCTACCAAGACTATCATAGTTGATAAGTCAGGCAAGGGACAATTCACCACAGTGCAGAAGGCCATCGATTCAATTCCATCAAATAATAAACAATGGACAACTATCCTTGTCAATGCTGGTGTTTACAAGTAAATCAACATTAGCATATATACTATATATATAACTCCAATTTTCATTTATAAGCTATCCATTAAATTTCAGTCACTAATAATATTCTTTTTTCTTTTATTGTCTAGAGAGAGAGTTAAAATCATTAAAGCTAAACAATACATTATTCTTAAGGGAAAGGGTAGGCTTTCAACTGTGATCGAATGGGATGATTCTGGAAACTCCTTGGAAAGTTCAACCTTCCAGTTGTATGCTCCAAATTTTATGGCTCGTGGTATTACATTCAAGGTTAGGCAAAACTCAAAAAGTTTCATCTTGGGCTAACACAAAAATATAATAATAGAGAACTAAAAAGTTATTTTATTTATTAATCAACTTTCCTTATATTCCTGCTACTGCTAGAATACATATAACCTCGTGCTGGTGGATGATGTGGTGAAAAAGATTACATGGGCACCAGCAGCTCTTCTTAATGCAGACAAAGCATCATTTTATGAATGTGGTTTTGTTGGCATACAAGATACACTCAGTGACTTACAAGGTCGTCACTTTTTCTATAATTGCTATATTGAAGGTGCAGTAGACTTCATCTGGGGCTTTGGTCAGTCACTTTATCAGGTTAGAATCAACATGGTTATATCATATTTCTTTTTACCAATACTAAAGGGAAATTTATTCAGCGGTATATATATATATATATATATATCTTTTATCACATACTCCCCTTGACATTGCTTCATATATTTTGTGTGTAGAATTCCGAAATACATGTAAAATCAAAAGATATAGGCGTCTGGAAAGCTTTTATCACAGCTCAAGGTCGACAAAGTGATTCACAAGCCAGTGGTTTTGTGTTTAAGTACTGTAAAGTAACAGGAACTGGTCCTGCATATTTAGGGAGAGCATATAAAAGCCATTCGACGGTAGTGTATTACCAGTCAAGTTTCGACAATATTATTGCCCCAGAAGGTTGGAATATAATGCGTCAAGCTGGAAACGAGTAAGTTCTTCTTCTTCTTCTTCTTATATTCATCTTATAGATTGTTAGACTGATCTTCTTCTTTTTTTGAAAAATAGTTAATTTAGAGATCGTTTGGCATTACGATTTCATGGAGAAAATAAGTGATTTTTAAATGAAAACACACAAAAAAGAGACGCTTGGCTTTGTACTTCGAAGAAAATTGCATTTTTTAAAAATTGGGGAAAAACCAAAAAAATGCATTTTCAAATCAAAGCTCACAGAGTATTTTTCTAGAATCACTAGAAAATCGTGTTTTCACACCAACATATTTCACATTCATGTTTTCAAATAGTTGAGCCATTTTTCGAAAGAATATCGAGCAAGTAACAATTTTCGTTCTTCTATGTTCTTGTGTGTATAGGAAATATATCACATACGCAGAGGTGCAATGCAAGGGACCAGGGGCAAATTTGTCAAAACGTGTGAAATGGGAGAAAACATTATCGTCAGGAGCACTACAAAAGTTTATCGATCGAAAATTGTTCCTAAACCAAGAAAATTGGATTGAAGAACAACTTAAACATGTTTAGTCACACCGTTTTCAACATGTTTGACCATGTGTTTTTAGTCATTCCCTTCAAATGTCACATATTTGTGGTATTTTATAATGTTGCAATCATGAGCTAGTATGCCAATTTGCAATAGCTCATATAATAAATATTCAATTATAAGTTGTAATGCACACTTTTCAAAGAATAAAACATAAATGTTATTAATTTATTGGCTTACATGTACATATTCATTATGGTTGTGTATTTTTTTGTTATATATATGCTCTATTAATAAGAAGATTTTCCTATTTCGTCTTCAATTTTTGGCGTACCAAAATATTTTCATACAAATTCTGAAATAACATGCCATTTAGTTTAATTTTTTTTCCTACAAAAAAGCAAAAAAGGTTAAAATAGTAATACTATCTCACGTACAAAAAAAAAAAAAAAAAAAAAACTGTTATTCTCACCACCCATTTGTATTCAAATGTTTGATTCCTATCTGTATTTTTTATCTATTCGAATTCAAATACTTCAACTATATTTATAAAAAAAAAAATTACTTCTTCCAAAAAAAAAAAAAAAAAAACCTCATTACCACACGTAAAAACTACTCATTCTTATCCTGAAATTTCTATTTTTTTTTAATTCTTTAAAACATTCCAAAATTTGTTTTTATCCAAATTATATACAGTTATCACAAATCTTCATCTATCTGCACTAACGTATATCATCTTTCTTTTGTTCAAATCTCAAATTTCTTTTAATTATCACAATTCTTATCCTAATCAATAAATTCAAATGTCCCATTGGGTTTCAACTTCTTACGGTTCTCTATCTTATTTTTAAATATTATTCCACGTTACCTTACCTCATCTTTTAAATAAATAAAAAAATAAACAGTTATTTATATATCACTTTCAAGCATTATAACACTAAACCAAAAATAAATAAATAAGAGCATTATTGCACGTGCAAAGCACATGTGATGAGTCTAGTATATATATATATTACTATTTAAAGAACTTCCCCTGTTTGGGACCCTCCTTTTTTGGGTTCAAAAATGCCCTTACACCCCTATGTTTAAGTAGAAACAAAACTAAAGGACAATCCGGTAAAAATACAACTTTAACTCTCACTAAAATATTGCCTAAAAAATAAAGTCACTCTCCTGTTCATTTTCAAATTATTTTATCCACTTAGAAATTAGATTCTTAAAATAAAAAAACAAGTTTTTTTTTTTTTTTTTGCTACAAAAAAAGCCTCATCGCACGCGTAAATTCACACGTGTCATGAGGCTAGTATCTATACTACTATTTAAGGAGCTTTCCCATTTTGGGTTCCTCAATTTTGATGCCTAAAATATCCTCATCGTACTCAATTACAAGTTTTCAACCAATGGGGATAAATATGTAAATTAAAACTCTTATACTTTAAGACCCACAAACTCACGTACACTTTGCTAGTTTCTCTCATTCTTTTTCAGATTGAAGACATTCAGTTTAACTCTACATCCTCTTCTTTCTTCTTCTTCTACTTTCAGATTTGATTTCTAAACAATTTAAATAGACTTTGTCAGAGGCTCCAATGGCTTTTCAGGTTCAATCTTTTATAAGTTCTTTTATTTATTTATTTATTTATCATTAACTTTCTTTGAGTTCTTACCTATCATGGCTGCCAAGTATTCATAGCTTGAGGAGTACTTACTTTTGGGTGAATGTGATTAATTAGGGATTTAAGGGTGTTTGCCAGTTGCTTATTACCTGTGGCTAACTTAGAAATTTCAAAAAGGAGGGTTTATGCTTGAACTGCCTACTTGAGAAAGGATATTGGCAAGGGCTCTTTCTTTTTGTTTTGACTTGCAATCAAACACAAACTCTTTATTTGGTTTTTTTATTCAAAGTATTATGTTGCTATTTTTTTTTATACGCTACTTTTTTTTCTTGAGTGGATTAGACTACTAGGTTTGTTTTTTTTTTTTTTTAGGCATTACACTAAAACTTTTTTTTTATAAGACATTACGATGCTACTTGGTTTCCAATTTAAATCAAACACGAACTCTAACAAACCTATACTATTATCTTTAGTAACACACACGCTAGCTTTGGTTTATTGATTAAAGTTTCATTTTTTTAAAAAAAAATACTTGGTTTAATTGTTTCCCAATTTCAATCAAACACAAACTCTAACAAACCTATACTATAATCTTTAATAACTCCCACGCTAGCTTTGGTTTATTGATTAAAGTTTCCTTTAAAAAAAAAAAAAAAAAAAAAAAACTTGGTTTAATCCTAATTCTTTTATCTCTCTCAAGTTGACCTATACACAAATTTATTGGATTGCATTGAAAAGGCATTGGAATGAAATATTAGATAAGTTCAGATCAAACATGAAGTGGTTGTTATCTAAGAAATTGTTGTAAAAAAATTTCTTTTGCAACAGAAACTATATTTATTATTTGTATAATTCTTTGTGAAATTCAATTTACATTTTTTTATAAGTATTAATTTACTACTCCATCAAAAATGTTACGTACCTTTTCTCGGTTTTAAGGGTGTTGATAAATTTTAAATTTAAGCTCTTTTTAACTTTTTTTATGGATATGTAGTAAGTGGCTAACTTTTAGGACTAAAAAACTAAAGTTTTGGATTAAACAAAAATTGATAACTGTTATTAAATTTTTTTTAAAAGAACAACAACACCAAAAAGCATGGATCATGCCATACATAAAATTTTAAATTTAAGCTTTTATTTACTTCGATTATGGATGTGTAGTAAGTGGCTAAATTTTAGGATTTAAAAAAAAAAAAACATTTTAGGATTAACCAAAAATGATAACTGCCATACAAAAAATTTGTAAAAAAGAACAACACCACCAAAAAAAAAAAAAAAAAAAACACCATCAACAACAACAAAAATTTGAGTCTTTTACCATAAAAGAAAAAAAAAATTAGTTGCTAAATTTTAAATTTAAGCTCTTTTTAACTTTTTGTTATGGATGTGTAGTATATGGCTAAATTTTAGGATTAAAACACTACATTTTAGGACTAAACAAAACTTGATAACTGTCATAAATTTAAAAAAAAAAAAAAAAAAAAAAAAAAAACAACAACAACAACAACAACACCAAAAAAAAATCTCAGCCTTTTACCATTAAAAAAAAAAAAAAAAAGTGTTGTTAAATTTTAAGTTTAAGCTCTTTTTAACTTTTTGTTATGGATGTGGAGAAGTGTTACGTTCACAACATTTTCACAACAAATTATAGGTAATTACTTGTTATTGGTTCAAATTTGAATTTAGTACTGAGATTACTTTTTAACCCAATAATAACAACTAGTAATAACCTGCCACTTAGGATTTGTTGTAAAAATGTTGTGGACATATAATTTCTCTATGGATGTGAAGTACATGGCTAAATTTTAGGATTAGAACACTACATTTTAAATAAAATAAAATTTTAAAAAAACACCAAAACAACACCCAAACAAAAATAAACATGGATCTTGGATGCTTTTCATTTAACAAAAATAAAAAGACAAAGAAAAAAAAAAAAAAAAAAAACCTAACACAAAAAAATGTCAGCCTTTTACCATAACAAAAATAAATAAAAACTATTAAAATTTTGTACTTTGTTTTGTTATTTTTTTTTTTTTTGAGAGTTTTGTTATGGATGTGTACTAAGTGGCTACTTTTTACTGTTTTGGACTATCATAAATAGATAACAGCTATGTCAATTCTTCTAAAAAAAAACACACATTTATTTTTATTTCCATAAAAAATGTTACGTACAGTTTCTTGGTTTTAAAGGTTGTTAAATCCTGAGTTTAAGCTCTTTTTGACTTTTATTATGGATGTGTACTAAGTGGCTAAAACAGAATTTTCTCTTAAAAAACATAAGAAACAATTGAGGAAAAAGATGTAAATAAAAGTTTGGATAAATTTTAAAATGAAGAATACTCAAATATCAGACTAAATTCAGTACTAATAATAAAAAGGAATAGATATGGACTTTAACAATTTTAACTTAGTAATACTATTATTTAAGCATATTTTATATTTTAGATGGTAGAGTTGATCTAATTGGGTGTTGGAAAACATAAACTGCTTCTAATAATGAGTAACTAGATATGATTCAATTGGCCTTGCACTCTACCACGCTTATTATTTGGGACTATAAAATGGACTTGGACTATAACCTAAGCTTAAATTTGATTGTAACTACATTAAAAAAAAAAAAAAAAACCGTGAAAAAAGCAATATAATATATTAGTATTAGCTCTAGTGGGTAAGAAAATTTCACTAGCTAACTATAACTTGAACTTCACCTTACAAAAAGGCATGATTTTGTTTTAAAGTGTGTCAAATGAGTCCGGAAAATTTAATCTAATTTTAAGTAGAAATGAGTTTGGGAAATAAAATTTAGACATTTTCTAAATTATATTTTGCTCACATTGATCTAACAATTCATAACTTAAAGGTTAATACTGAATTATAGCATCATCTTCCAATCATTAACACATTGATGACTGCATTAACAAAATTGCCAAAAACGGATGATAATTACCGTATAAAAGCCAAAAATAAAGTTTAAACAAAGAATCATATCTTCTCTCGCGTTCTTACTTATCTCAATATTGGGGGCGAACCAAGCAACGTACTTGCACAACAAGATAAAGAAAACTGTTGAATTCTTAAAGCAAATCTTCTCTTTCATTCTCTCAATTTTAAAGCGAGATTGTTTTGGCAATGAAATTGTTTCTTAATCTTCTCCCATGCGTGTGTAGCATTACGTCGATTTACTCACCAGTGAAGATAAAGATCAAAACAAAACTCTAATTTCAAATGATCAGTGTTGGCTGCATATCATTTAGATCTGCTTGGGTTTAATTACAATGAAGAGCTTTGAACTTGGGTCATTAGGGGTTAGGTCAATGAGTTCTATTATACCATGAAATCGTGTTATTATTATGAGTTTGTTAATAAGATCTTAATCTTGACCTACTCAATTTTATGATAATGACCTGTTGCATGTGTATTCAATTGTCTTTGAGAACTTGTTGATTGAAGAAATCTAATGATAGGTTATGGTTGTGGCATGTTTTGTCAATATCAATATTCACTAGACGGAATGAGATAATTGTTGAATTTTATTGTGTCTGCCTGGGATAAGTTTGCATAATTCATTTTGTATCTCTCACATGCTTTATGGTTTCATGCATTCTGGTGTAACATGTACTTATATAATTGTTATTGTGAATACTTCCTATGATAGTTGGAATCCAATTGTATTTTTTCATATCTGCACAAGTTTTAATATCACTAGTAAATTTCGTACTTCTCTGTATATTGTTATTTTGTAGTATGTTTAGAGATTTTTTTGGGCCATAATTGTTCTTTGGTGTGGTAATGGATTGTAGTTGTTTTCACAATTACCTTCACAATATTTATTTAGTTTGGCTTATCTATCTATATATTTTGTTTGTGTTCTTTGAATATAATGAAGCCATTCTGCATCTTGAAATAAGAAAGGAATTGAGGGCAGATAGAGCAGGACAGTGAGAGATACTCCATGTGTGTGTTTTGTTTATCACATAGTGTCATTAATGTCCCTTGTCATAAATGTTCAATTGGTTAGAGTCTAAACAGCTTCTTCTTTGGACTCTATGTTTTAACATCTTTTTTGAGAAGTCACTGTTTTTTTTTTACTTCTTTTATGATAGATAATTTCATGTATCGTAATGTCTTATATTTCATCTTATAACTTATAAATGTGAGTTTTACTCATAAGCAATTTAGTTATACTAATGCTTAATCAGCCATCATTTCTTGATATCAAGTAACTAATAATGCTTGATCAATGTAATTGCTTTTTTGCATCATTTACACTTCTAGTATTCTTTAGTAACAAATCAAGGTAATTATAGTCGGGTGAGTATATCAAGTTCCTGCCATGATATTTATATTTGAAAAAGAGAGGGTGAATCAGGTTTAGTGATGAAAGCCTTCTGTTAGGTTCTAAAACTTTAGGAACTAATGTATTAGAACTTCAATTTGTATTATGTTGGCAAACCATGATCAAAACATATAGTCCAGGTTTAGGCTTGCTCAAAGGGTGTTTAATTGTAAAATTGGAATCGAGTGATTGCAGAAATTAATGGACAAAATTTGCAAGGCTCGATCGATCGAAAATTAGACTCGATCGATTGAACCACGTGCAGATTTATTTTTCTGTAGAAATTCCAATTCAGCCCAAGCCCATTTGACGTGTAGGGTTTTGTGTTTTACTCCAAGTATAAAAGGAAAAACCGTAGCTACGTTTTAGAAGTCTTTTGGAGAGTTGTGTGTTGAATCTTTTGTGAGATCTAGAGGTGTTTACATTCATATACACACTTAGGGTTATCAAGATCAAGATTCATGTCAAGAACTTGATGATCTCTTCAGATGCTGCATAAAGAACTTTAAAGAAGATCTGAAACCTTTGAGTGGAGTCTCAAAGTCACAAGTAGGAGAACTTGTGGCTGTAGTGGATCAAAGAAAGAAGTAGTCCGTGAACTCGAAGTTGTTACGTGGTCGTGGTAGTAAGTTTTCTACACGAGGTAGCAATAGGATGTTAGTGGTCTAAGTTCTATTGTAAAAACTTCAATTCTTTCATAGTGGATCTGTTTTACCTTGAGGATAGCTAGGTTAAATCCTCCCCATGTTTTTTACCGGTTTGGTTTTCTTGGGTTATCATATCATTGTGTTCTTTATATTTCTGCATTATTTACATGATATAATTTTATTGTGTTAACCTAGAACTGAATAATTTATCTAAGTAATCATTTGGCTAAATAACTAGGTTAAACAACTTGTGTTAAGGGGTCTAAAAACGTACACCTTTAGTGGTTGATGTTTTGGTTTTAAAGAACTTCTCTTGTATCAAATACTTGAAACTGGATGAGATTATAAAAAGTTTTTCAAATGTTTATATTATGTTTTGAAAAAATTGTGGATATGCAATGATATTTATGAAATTGATTTGAGAAGTGGGTGTTCCTCCTTTCTTTTATTTTGGTTTCTGAAGAGCATGTTCTTTGTATTCATTCCGGTTAGATTTTATCTTATAGTTTGGCTATTCCTAAGTTGTTTTTTTCCTTCTAGTTTCTGGTCTTTGGGTTATAAAAGCTTGCACCCACATTTTGGCTGTTACTAAGTTGTTCCATTGTCTTCCTTGAAACCCAATCAAGCACCTCATGCATATTTAGAGCAATTTGAGTGGAAATTGTAGCAACTAGAGCTTCATTTGTCAAAGTAAAGAGGCATATACCCGGGTTTACAATTGTCTTGAAGTCGGTAGCTTGTGACTTTTATTTTTCTACTGCTTGTTGATGCTGTATTATCATATCTGCTGACAAAATTTGCTAGTTATTGTAAATTGCAACACCCTATATTTTGTGTTCCAGGCTAGATCATCTCTTGGGACATGAGAAAATTGATTAGTAATTTTAGTTCTAATTGGGCCAAGTTTCTCTCTCTCTCTCTCTCTCTCTCTCTCTCTCTCTCTCTCATTTGTAGTGAAAGTGTAAAACCACTCACAATTTAATAATATTAGCATTTACTAGTGGGCTTATTGAATTGAGGCATGATAAAAACCAAAAGGTTATTGGTCCAATTCACCACACCATCGGTGCTTATTGTTTTCAGAGTATCTCATGGTTAGAAATACTTATATAAATAAATATTATATATAAATAAATAAATAAATATTATATTATATTATATATATACACACACACTTCCTCCGACAGCTCAAACTCACTCCTCCCTCCCCCAGGCATTTATGGTTTAGGGAGGTACCAACTCACCCAATTATAAGCATATTTTAATATTTTCACCGGCGTGCTTTGTAGCTTATAATTGATATTTATTATTACTTAATCTATATCCTTTTCGTTTAAGGAAATAGTAATACTTATTAGAAACACACAAACACGAAAGTAATATATAGAGTTTTTTAAACAGACTTATAATACATTATATAACCAAAGTACCACTACAAAAGGGCCTAACCCTTGTAGTAATAGCTTGGGGTTATAAGGACTAAAATTCTAACACACACAACCGATGTGGGATAAACATCCCTATATTTTTTTTTTTTGAGGAAATAGTAATACTTATTACAACACACAAACATGAAAGTAATATATAGAGTTTTTTTAAACAGGCTTATAATACATTACTTAACCAGAGTACCAATACAAAAAGGTCTAACCTTTGTAGTAGTAGCCTGGGGTTATAAGGACTGAAACTCTAACACACACAACTAATGTGGGATAAACATCCCTTTTTTTTTTTTTTTTTTTTTTTTTGAGGAAACAGTAATACTTATTGAACACACAAACACGAAAGTAATATATAGAGTTTTTTAAACAAGCTTATAATACATTATATAACCAGAGTACCACTACAAAATGGCCTAACCAGAGTACCACTCATTAATAAGTATGGTTTTAAAAATTGGACCGACCGACCGGTTCAGCTATGAACCGAACGACAATGCATGTAATAGTTGAGTCCAAATCTCATGGTTTTAGTTTGAGTTTTAAATGTTGTAAAAAAAAAACTCATGCATTTGGGTTCTCTCTTTATGTTGATATAGAACATTTTAGTTGTCAACAGTTGGCCAAAAAAAAAAAATTAGTTGGCTAAGATGACATATTTTTAGTCATCATCTTGTCAATTGGATTATCAATGGCTTTTTCATTACCTAATGTATTTATTAAAAAATGTTACTAAAATTAAAATATAGAAAGTTTAAGAAAAATAATAATTGGAAAAATTATTTTATTGATCTTAAATCCAAATCTAAATCCAAATCCAAATTTAGGTATCCAAACAATGAAATTTCAAATCCTTCATTGTATAAAAAGACCCAAACAAGGAATTTAAAAATCAATGGATTTCAAATCAAGGCTTTTTAAATCTATTAATTTTGAAATCAATGGGTTTCAAATCAAGTAAATAAAGTGGTTGTATAACATTTTTATTGTCATTTTGATCTTGCAAATAGAGGTTTCAGTGGGTATTTTGGTCAATTTTAGATTTCAAGGGTCCTTCAGTCATTTTTTTGGATTTAGGGGTATTTTAGTAATTTTTAGGTTTCGGGGGGCATTACAGTCATTTTTTAGGTTCTAAGGGTGTTCTAGTAATTTTAAAGGGTTTCGAAGGTATTATGGTCATTTTCAAGTGTTAGGGAATATTTTTTTAATCATTGTTTTAGGTTTCAAGAGATATTTCAGTCATTTTTAGGTTTTAGGGGTATTTTGGTAATTTTGTAGGTTTCAGGGGCATAATAGACATTTTTTTAGGTTCTAAGGGTATTTTAGTAATTTTTTAGGATCTAGGTCATTTCAGTCATTTTTTAGGTTTTAAGGGTATTTCGGTAATTTTAGAGGGAATTAGGGGTATTTTGGTCATTTTCAGGATTCAAGGGTATTTCAGTCCTTTCTAAAGTTTTCAAGGTCATTTCAGTCATTTTAGAGGTATTAAGGGTATTTCAGTAATTTTCAAGTTTCTAAGGATATTTTAGATATTCTCTAGGTATAGGGGCATTACGGTCATTTTTTTATACTAAGGGTATTTTGATAATTTTTTAGGTTTCTTAGTTATTTCAATCATTTTTTATGTTTTAGGGTAATTTCGTTCATTTTTTAGGTTTTAAGTGTGTTTTGATAATTTTTTTAGGTTCTAAGAATATTTTGATAATTTTTTAGGTTCAAATGATATTCTGATAATTATTGAGGGTTTCATGGGTATTTTGGTCATTTTATAGGTTTCAAGGGTATTTCAAAATTTTTAAAGGTTTTAGGGTCATTTCAGTTATTTTTGGGACTCTGTGGGTATTTTGATCATTTTTTAGGTTTAAGGTGCAATACATTCGTTTTTTATGTTCTAAGGGCATTACAGTCTATTTTTAAGTTACAAGATTATTTCAGTCATTTTCTAGGTTTCAAAGTCATTTAGGTTATTTTTTAGTATCTAAGGGTATTTCGATTACTTTTTAGGTTTAGAGAGTATTTCAGTCATTTTTTAGGTTTTAGGGTTATTTCAATCAGTTTTTAGGTTTTAAGGATATCCTAGTAAAATTCGAGAGTTTCAGAGTTATTTTGATCATTTTTAAGTGTTAGGATGCACTTTGGTAAGTTTAGTATATTTAAGGGTATTTCGAAAATTTTAGAGGTTTTAGGAATATTTTTGTTATATATATTCGTCGATTATTAAGTAATTTGCTAGGGTTGGGTTGGGTTGGCTACACCCATATGTAATGTTGGTTTTGCTTAATGTGACGATGGAACTGTCAAATGTGAGTAAAAAAATAAGAGAACCATTGAATGTGATAAAAGTACGGTCACATGTGATGTTGATACTGCCCAATGTGACGATAGAACTGTCAAATGTGAGAAAAAAAAATAGGGATACAACCGAATGTGGCAAAAGTACATTCATATGTGATGTTGGTACTGTCTAATGTAACAATGGAATCATCAAATGTGAAAAATATATATATATATATATATATATATATATATATATAAGGGAACCACCGAATGTGACAAAAGTACAGTCACATGTGATGTTGATATTGCCCAATGTGATAATAGAATTGTCAAATGTGATAAAAAAAAAAGTACCACTAAATGTGAGAAAAGTGTGGTTAAATGTGATGTTAGTACTGTCTAATGTGACAATGGAACCATCAAATGTAACAAAAAAAATAAGGGAACCACCAAATGTGACAAAATATGTGATGTTGGTACTGCACAATATGAGGATGGTACCGTCAAATGTGAGAAAAAAAAATTAAAGTACCATCGAATGTGAGTAAAGTACTATTAAATGTGATGTTATTACTGTCTAATGTGATAATGGAATTGTGAAATGTGAGAAAAAAAAATAAGGGAACTACCAAATGTGACAAAAGAACAGTCACATATGATATTGGAACTGCACAATGTGAGGGTGGAACCATTAAATGTGAGAAAAAAATAAAGAAACTATCGAATGTGACAAAAGTACAGGCACATGTGATATCGGTACTACACAATGTGAGGATGAAACTGTCAAATGTGAGGAAAAAAATAATAATAAGGAACCACTAAATGTGACAAAAGTACTATCAAATGTGATGTTGAAACTGCACAATATGAGGATGAAATCGTCAAATGTGAGAAGAAAATATTGATCTACCAAATGTGACAAAAGAACCATCACGTGTGATGTTAAAACTGCATAATGTAAGGATGAAACCGTCAAATGTGAGAAAAAAAATAAGGGAACCACCAAATGTGACAAAAAAAAAACTATCAAATGTAATGTTAGAATTGCACAATGTGAGGATGGAACCGTCAAATGTGAGTTAAAAAAAAGGAACCACCAAATGTGACAAAAGTACTGTCAAATGTGATGTTGGAACTACACAATGTTAGGATGGAACCATCGAATGTAAGAAAAATAAAGGAAACCACCAAATGTGACAAAAAAGGAACTGTCACATATGATGTTGGAATTACACAATGTGAGGATAGAACTGTCAAATGTAAGGAAAAAAAAATAAGGGAACCATCAAATGTGACAAACTGTTAAATGTGATGTTAGAACTGCACAATGAGAGGAAGGAACCGTCAAATGTGAGAAAAAAATAAGAGAACCACCAAATGTGACAAAAAAAACTGTCAAATGTGATATTAGAACTGCACAATGTGAGGATGGAACCGTCAAATGTGAGATAAAAAAAAAAAAAGAACCACCAAATGTGACAAAAGTACTGTCAAATGTGATGTTGGAACTACACAATGTTAAGATGGAACTGTCGAATGTGAGAAAAATAAAGGAAACCACCAAATGTAACAAAAAAAGAACTGTCACATGTAATGTTGGAATTACACAATGTGAGGATAGAACTATCAAATGTAAGGAAAAAAAATAAGGGAACCATCAAATGTGACAAACTGTTAAATGTGATGTTAGAACTGCACAATGAGAGGAAGGAACCGTCAAATGTGAGAAAAAATAAGAGAATTACCAAATTTGACAAAAGAATTATCACATGTGATGTTAGAACTGCACAATGTGAGGATGGAACTATCAAATTTGATATTATGATAACCTGGTATAGCAAATTGCCTACTAGTAGATACTATACCCAAAAAAAAAAAGAGTAAGGCAGAAATGTGTATAGTTTAACCTTTTTTTTAAATGTATAAAAACATTCTTTAATAATGTATTAAATGCATCTTAATCACTACCCTTAGGATATTTGTTAACAAAATTATTAAAAGAAGGATTAAATGTGTGTGTTTTACAAATCTTCCTACATGTTCCCTTCTTTATCCTCTGTACAATGAATCTTCATGGTCCGATATATAAGAACCATTTCCTTAATCCTTATTGTCGTAGAGTGTGATTAATTCTTGGTTTAATTTAATCTCTAGGTAAACTGAGTTGAGATCATCTTTGTTTTCACCATGTAGTTTGGAGTAGACTAGTGATCAAGTCAAGTGAATATGATGTGAACCAAGTGTTGATCCCATACGTCAAAATCAATTGGTGTATTGGTTTGATGATTAAAATAGTCATCTTAAAGTAGACGCTGTAAGTTGAAATTTTATCATATCTAAAAAAAGGTAAAGTGTTAACCGAATACATACAAAAGGCAAATAAAATTTTGGTAACAAAGTAGAGTTGGCTGAAAATTAGACTAATTTCTGGCCAACTCTACTCTACTTCCCCTCCATCCAAACTGGCTATATATTTGGCCCAAATCTTATGAAGTAAATGAAAAGTGCTACGTTCACAACAAATTATAGGTAGTTAGTTGTTATTGCTTCAAATTTGAACCTACCACTGAAATTACTTTTTTGCTCCAATTATAACAATAAATAATAACCTACAATTTAAGATTTTTTATAAAAATGTTGTGGACATAGCATTTCTTTAAATAAATAACAGAATAGATAAACATAGACCCATTATTTTAGGAGCTTTCCTAATTTGGGAAAAATTTACAAATGCCCTCTATTATTGTAAGTAGGATTATGATATTTTGGGAACCCAAAAGTTAGAATTCGAATTGGGAAACTCCTTAAATAGTAGTATAGATTACCACAATTATTGTGTTTATCGCTTAAATCTGAGAGTACCTAAAAATTTTCCAATTCCAACAATAAATGGTAAATTGCTATCTTTTTTATTTTTGGTAACAATTTACAAATGTCATCCTCGATAATCAGCATGGCACATGGGCTGCAGCTCTAGAAAAGTCTTGGCTTGCAAGACCTCTCTTCCTAGTTCTTGACTTCCTTCTAAATTTCTAATCAAAATAGTTCATAGCCTTCCTTGTGTAACTCTACAATGGAACTCGGCAAAATCTAGTCGATGACAGATGAACCACCCAAACTCCTCACATGGCCCACAAGTGACAACCCAAAAGAGCTTTCACCTTTTCTAAATTAAAAAAACACAAACACACAAATTACAAAATAGTCATGTTAACGGTGCCTTAGAACAATTGTGGTATTGTTAATGGGTGTCAATTATCAATACACCATTTTAGAAAAGTTTTGATACAATTTCTATAGAAAATAAAAAAAGCTGTCAAAACATTTATAGAAAATATTACTAAACCAGTACACTTAAGACAAATGTTAACTTTTATCGCTTAATACAGTCACTAATTTAAAACTAAGCCCCACACACGGAACAGACACTGAAGTTTAGAAAAAGTTTTGACGCTATTTTTTATGAGAAATATAAAAAAAAAAAATTATCAAAAAAAAAATTAATAAAAAAAGCTTTTAAAAATATTTATTAAATCAATACGCTTAAAACAATAGTTAACTTTTATCGCTTAAGTCACTGATGTAAAACTGAGCCCACACACAGAACAAACCCTTTGAAGTTGAACTGTCCGCCTAACTGGCTATCTCAAACACACATTCTCATAGTTCAGGAGTGGTGGAGCCACGTTGGGGCCGAGGGGGGCCTTGGCCCCCCCAAAATTTTTGAAAAAGCAAATAGTAGATATACAATCTATGAGTCATCCAAACCAAATTTGAAAAATTTTAAGCAATAGATATGCAAGAACCACACATTCACAAACTTACAATAAACATACAGATATTTTAACAATTATCTCACAAAATAAAAAGAAAAAAAAAAAAAAAAGGTTTCTAGCTTTTCATCCATCACCACAAGTCCGCTAGAATATCATTCCAACGTACCTAAAGCAATACAGTAACATATGCATGATGCAACGGTGGCAACCATAACAAGTGAGTCTTCACACTTTCTCAGTCTCTGGCACCCTAATCTGATTTGCTCTTTTTTTTCTTCTGTTTTTCTTTTCATTACTTCTTTGGTTCTTCCATTGTTTACGAAGTAGAGTACTAGAGTATTACATTTTGCCCAACCAAGAAACATTTATCAATTGCCTGTTGCCTCTACCACGTGTATGGTTGAAACTTGAAGTCTTCAAAAGCAATTGATAATCCCCAACCGAGTGGTTAGGTATGGGCCATATGATTTTTCCTTTTCATGCTTATTTGTTGTTAAAGTATTTTATATTATATAAAATTATGAATGAATATAATATACTACAGTATATCATATATAAAATAATACTAGAAAATTTAATTAGTTGTATTCAATAAGATTTTTTATGAGCATTTTAGACATTGAAATTTGAAAAACAATTTGCCTACTATTGGTATTTATTGAATCTTAGTAATTATACTTAGTGGGTTATAATTTAATTGATAATATGGGCAATGATAATAATCATTAATTCATTCTTCAAAAGAAAGAAAGATAATAATTCAGAAAATAATACACTTCTAAGTTTTAATGTAAATCTTTGGCATCCAATAAGCGTTCTTCTAAATTTTTAGTGATTGAACCAGAAGAGCATCCTTTTGGATCGTCAATGGTGAAACTTGAAGAGATTAATTTTAAAGCTCAAATGATATAATTATTATCTTATATTCTATTCGACCCCCCCCAAAGATAAATTCCCAACTCCGCCACCACTTCAGGGTCCTCACTTCAAACCCTAAAACTAACACTCTAGGCTAAAACACATACAAACAAATAAGCCTACGTAGCCAAACCTAAAAAACCAGTAATATTCTTTGAAAATAAAACGAACCCAGATTTAAAAATTTTTTTTTTTCTAATGTAAATTTTGAAAAGCCATTTGGGATTTAAACTCTGAGAGCCTGACCAAACCCACTTCTCAAAATTCAATCTTTTTTGATTCTGTCTTTGAGTTTTGCTGCATGAGTAGGAAGGAACCCATTTGGTTCTCCTCCTTCAAGCCACTTCACTTGAAGAAGAAGCAACCATAGCTACACTGGTCACAGCAACAATCAACTATTCCTCACTTTCTTAATTCACTCCCTTCAACGAATTCTCGATCCCCAAGTTTCTCTACAGTTGCCACCACCTTCTTCTCGAGTACATAATCGATTCTCTTCTCGTAGGTGTTTGAGTTTCCAACCTTACCGTTCCTGCAAGTAAAACTAAATTTTTAGGGCAAAATTGGCCCACTACCACTGTTTTCGGAAAAAATTAGCAATACATAACTGTTTTGGAAATATGTAGAGATATACCACCTTTTTGAAACTTGATTTTGTGAAACTCGAGTTCCAAAAACTCAAGTTTTTTTTAAAAAAATAAACTTCAAATTTGCCGGAAAATTTTGATGGAACTCGAGTTCCATCAAATATTTTCAAAATTTTTCCATGGAAATCGAGTACCAAGGGAAACTCAATTTCCTTAAAGTCAAGTACCTAAAAAGTAGTAGATCCCTATATATTTCCAAAACAGTGGTAGATTGCTAATTTTTTGGAGAAACAGTGGTAATGGGCCATTTTTGCCAAATTTTTTGTCTTTTCGGTTTGGTTGCTAATAAAGTGTGGGGAAAAAAAAGAAATGATTTTTTGCATGATTTGATGATGTTTGGGTGGTTTTACTCTACTGGGTATGATACAAGTATTTAGGTTGATTAGGCTGAACCAGGGGTAGAGCTAGGGGGGCCGAGGGGCGTCACTTCCCCCCCCCCCCCCCCCCCCCAAGCCCTACCCAAAAAATCTGTTAATATTTACTTACTAGCTAGTCTAGACGTATTTTAGGTAAAAGTATAAAACTATTATTAATGATGAAAAGTTATAAAACCGTATACATAATACAAGCAGCTGCTTTCATGGGAGGATTGAGAGCATGGCCCACTTATGCCATCTCAAAATAGCTCATCTTATATTAACATAGCCTAATTCTATTAAATAAAAAATAAAAACAAAATAAAACAAATAGATACCATGATGCATATCTAACTTATAATCTAATATTGTTTGATTTTTCTCCTCTCTTTCTTTGGTGACTTTTTAAATGCATTTCTTCTATTATATAATATAATACAATAAATTCATTTAAAAAATATATAAATAAATGGTTAATAAATTGGATAGTTTTTTAAACCAAAACCAAAACCCTTCTGAAATAACATTTTTTATAATTACAATTTCAAAATGATTTTTTTTTTTTTTTATGTAAATAAGCCCCTAATAGATAAATATAATATAATGATTATGTTATTTTATTTTGAATTTTCTTGCATTCAAATATTGCCTAGCATACACATTAATGGATTGTTATTTTGCAAATTGATCTCAATACTATATGTATATGTTCGCTTGCACATGCATAAATGTGATGTCAAATGAAATTTTTGCCCCCTCTCAAGTTGGATCTTGGTTTGCCACTGAGCTGAACCATAAAATGTAATGGAAACATTGAATTTTGAATTGTTTTTGTGAATTTGGGGAGTAAAGGAGTTACTGTAGTGGTTTTTGTTTCATTAATGTTGTATTCTTTTGAGAGGGTAATGAGTGGTGGGTAATTGATGTTGTATTATTTTAAGAGGATAGGTGACTAAGGTGAGTGCTGGTAACTAGGAATTTGTGAGTGACAAGCTGCTAACTTTACTATAATTATTATTACTTTTGAATTTATATTAATGGTGGAGCTAGGGTGGAACGCTATTTTTTTTTCAAAAGAAACATAAAATAATATTTACATTTTAAATTTTGACTTTATAAGTCACTAGTATCTAATTTTGCACCATTTATTTGTAGTATAAGTATATATTAAAAAATTTATCAAATCATATTAAAAAACTTATCAAATCATATTAAATTTTATTTGAAGGGGGTCCAATTAAATCCATAATTTTCAATTATATTGTAAAGGATCATGGAGGAAAATTGTTACAAAATAATTATTAATTTTGTAATGTTAATTTATTGTTTATACTTATTTAGTATAAGGCATTAGATAGTTGAAAACTCTTTTAAATATATTTTTTAAATTTTTTATTAAATATGATGAGTTATTAATATTATACATTTATTTAATTTTTAAATTTATTAATTAAATTATTTATGACATTACTAGTTAGACCTTCAGCTCGATCTCGGACCAAATAATGAGAAATCACTCATCTTTTTGGTTCTTTAACTAGTTCAATTTTTAAAACCATGCCTAAAACAAACACAAAAAAAAAAAAAAAAAAAACCAATTATATTCTGTGAAAATAAAATAAACCCAGTTTTCTTTTTTTTCTTTTTTTCTATTTGTGATGTGAATTTTAAGAACCAATTTGGGATGCTTGAGTGACCAAACCCACTTCTCAAAATTCAAACTTTTTTGTTTTAGTTTTTGAGTTCTACTACATGAGTAGGAAGGAACCCACTTGGTTCTCCTCCTTCAAGCCACACTTGAAGAAGAAGCAACCATGGCTAAGGGTGGCAAAATCTGACACGACCCGCGAACCCGACACGACTAACCTGTTTATAAAAAGGTCATGGGTTGAGGCTAAACGGGTTCGGGTTATATTCGGGTTAACACGGCGAACCCGTTTAATAAACAGGTCGTGTTCGTGTTTAATATGCGAACCCGTCTGACCCGTTTGACCAGTTTAGCTTATTAAGTTATTAGTTATTTTGATATTATTGCTTAATTTATGGTTTTTTATATGTTTATTACTATATTTATGGTTGTAATTGTATTTTAATTTTATATATATGGAAATTGATAAAAATTATATAGGTTAGGTATGACCTATTAATCAAATAGCTTATTAAACGAGTAATTTGTATTGACCTTTACATGACTTGTTAATTAAACGAGTTAAACGTGTTGGGATGAGTCGACCTATTTAATAAACAGGTCATGTTCGGTTTGAGAATTCCTGACATGTTTACTAAATAGGTCGAGTTTGGGTCAACCCATATAACCAAATACCCATGGCTTGACACGACACGAACCCGACCTGCGAACACCAATTGCCACCCTAGGCTACACTAGTCACAACAACAATGAACTATTCTTCACTTTCTTTCACTCCCTTCAACAAATTCTCGATCCCCCAAGTTTCTCTGCAGACTATAGCTACCACCACCTTCTTCTCGAGTTCATAATCCATTCTCTTCTCGCAAATGGTTGAGTTTCCAACCTTACAATTCCCGCAGGTGAGACCAAAATTTTGGTCTTTTTGATTTGGTTGCTGATAAAGTGCGGGAAAATAGCTTTGATTTTTTTATTTGTTATATTATTTTTTGCATGATTTCATGATTTTTGGGTGGTTTTACTCTTCTGGGTATATAAAAGTATTTAGGTTTTTTTTTTTTAGAAAACAAGTATTTAGGTTGATTAAGCTGAACCATGAAATGTTATGGAAACATTGAACTTTGAATTGTTTTTGTGAATTTGGGGACTTTTGCTCTATCTGGTTGCTGAGATATAGTGTGGGGAATAGATAAGGTTGTGTTTATTTATGGCTTTTGGGAGGTGTGCTTAATTGAATTGATTTAATGTAATTTGACTATTTCATAAATTTGATTTTTGCACTATTTGTTTGTTGAAAAAAAGTGGCATAGGGAACGCAAATGTTTGTTGTTGAGATAGGAAATGCTGAATTTTGAATATATATTGTAATTTTTGCAAGGATCCTGGATGGTTCTTGCAGTTGAGCCTAAATTATCACTTTGTTTGGTTACAATTGAGAGAAGAGAAAGGAAAAAATATAAGTAAAAGGAAAAGAAGGGAGGAGAAAAGGAAAAGAAAATGCTTTCCTTATATATGTTTGGGAAATGGGGAGGAAAGGAGAAAAGAAAGAAGATGTAATCTTTTGTTGACTTGCAAAGGGAAAAGAAAAGAAAAGAATAAAAAATTTATTGAAGATCGAGATTATATTTAAATATAAATTAGAATTTAGAATAGATAATAGAATTTTTTTTTAAGATATAATTAAAACATACGGCTAAGCTCGAACCATTTCCTTCCTAAATAATAGTCCCTAAATAGTGGAATGTAGATATTGTTAAAAGTTGATATACTAAAATAGAAAAAAGAATTTATCTTATCCAAAAGTAGAAAATAAATTTTAGGTAAGGAAATGTGATATGCTCTATATTTGTCAAAATCCTATCACACATTGTATTTTAGTATTTCTTGCCAACTGATTCCTTGTAACTTGCAACATTGATAACTTTAAATAGAGAATTTATTCATCATCTCACACATCAACAGGTGAAAAAATTTTCACCATTGCATCTCTCCATAATGGTATCTCCTACATTTATTTTCTACCTTACACTGACTCTCTTCCTTTTCCTAAATGTGTCCACTTCTACTAAGACTATCCTAGTTGATAAGTCAGGCAAGGGACAGTTCACCACAGTGCAGAAGGCCATCGATTCAATCCCATCAAATAACAAACAATGGACAGTTATCCATCTCAATGCTGGTGTTTACAAGTAAATCAACATTAGTATATATACTATATAACTACAATTTTCATTTAAAGCTATCCATTAAATTATTTTCAGTCACTAATAATATTCTTTTTTCTTTTATTGTCTAGAGAGAGAGTTAAAATCCTTAAAGATAAACAATACATTATTCTTAAGGGAAAGAGTAGGCTCTCGACTGTGATCGAATGGGATGATTCTGGAAACTCCTTGGAAAGTTCAACCTTCAAGTTGTATGCTTCAAATTTTATGGCTCGTAATATTACATTCAAGGTTAGGCAAAACTCAAAAAATTTTATCTTGGGCTAACACAAAAAGTTAATAATTGAAAACTAAAAAGTTTCTATTATTAGCAGGTAAAAAAATTTAAAAATAGCAAAAGAATTCCAACATTTATTTTATTTATTAATTGACTTTCCTTATATTCCTGCTACTGCTAGAATACATATAACCTCGTGCTGGTGGATGATGTGGTGAAAAAGATTACATGGGCACCAGCAGCTCTTCTTAATGCAGACAAAGCATCATTTTATGAATGTGGTTTTGTTGGCATACAAGATACACTCACTGACTTAACTGGTCGTCACTTTTTTGATGGTTGCTATGTTGAAGGTGCAATAGACTTCATTTGGGGTTATGGTCAATCACTTTATCAGGTTAGAATCAACATGGTTAAATCATATTTCTTTTTACCAATACTAAAGGGAACATTATTTAGCAATATATATATATATATTATTTTTATCTTTTATCACATACTCCCCTTAACATTACTTCATATATTTTGTGTGTAGAATTCTGAAATACATGTAAATGGAAAAAGTATAGGCAATTGGAACGCTTATATTACAGCTCAAGGTCGAGAAAGTGATACACAAACCAATGGTTTTGTGTTTAAATATTGTAAAGTAACAGGAACTGGTACTGCATATTTAGGGAGGGCATATAAAAGCCATTCGGCAGTAGTGTATTTCAGGTCAACTTTCGACAATATTATTGCCCCAGCAGGTTGGGATATATGGAAACAAGCTGGAAAAGAGTATGTTCTTCTTCTTCTTTTCTCCATTTTACATCCATCTTATGGATTGTTTCACTGATCTTGATAAGCTAGCATTTGTTTCAAAAGCTTAGTTTATAGGTAATAGTTAATTTAGAGCTCATTTGGCATTACGATTTCATGGAGAAAATGGGTGATTTTTAAATGAAAACAAAAACAAAAAAGAGCCATTTGGCTTTGTATTTTTAAGAAAATTGCTTCTCCCTTTTTTTTTTTTTTTAAATTGAGGAAAACCAAGAAAGTGCATTTTCAAATCACAGCTAAAAGAGTATTTTTTTAGAATCACTAGAAAATTCACATTACAGTTTTCACATATTACCAATGTGTTCAAAATAGTTGAGCCATTTTTCGATTGAATATCGAGCAAGTAAGAATTTTCTTTCTTATGTGTTCTTGTTGTATAGGAAATATACCACATTTGCAGAGGTGGAATGCAAGGGACCAGGGGCAGACATGTCGAAACGTGTGAAATGGGAGAAAAAATTATCGGCCGAACAACAGAAAAAGTTTGTCGATCAAAAATTGTTCCTAGACCAAGATGGTTGGATAGAAGAACAACGTCAGCATCTTTAGTCGCACCGTTTTCAACATGTGTTAATCTGTTGTCATTCCCTTCTACTATCACATATTTGTGGCATTTTGTAGTGTTGCAATCTTGAGCAAGTATGCGTACGTATTAGCAGTAGTTCATGTAATAAATGCTCAATTATGAGTTGTATTGTCTTTCCAATTTTATTTTTTTTTAGAAACAAATGCCTTTTCAAATAATAAAACACATGTACATTTTAGCTTTTTATTTTTTGAAAAATGTATAAAAAAATTATTTAATAAAATATTAAATGCATTCTAACCATTACCTTTACGACATTCATTGACAGAATTCTTTATAAAAAATAAAAAAAAGGATTATTTATGTTTGTGTTTTCCAAATCTTCCTACATGTTCCCTTCTTTTTCCTCAAAATAAAGAATCTTCATGGCCCGATATATAGGACCGTTTCCTTAATCCTTGTTGTCATGCATTGTGATTAATTCTTGGGTTAATTAATCTCTAGGTAAATTGAGTTGAGATCATCTTTGTTTCCACTATATGTAGTTTCGAGTAGACTAGTGATCAAGTTGAGTGAATATGATGTGAACCAAGTGTTGACACCATACATCAAAATTGATTGGTATCTTGGCATGATGATAAAAAACAATCATTCTAAAGTGGATACCATAAATTGAAATTCTATCATATCTATAAAACAATTTTTTTTTTTTAAAAGTAAAGTGTTGACCACATGCATACAAGAGGCAAATAAAATTTTGGTGACTCTTTTAGATTCAAATCTTATGAAGTAAATGACAGAATAAATAAACATAGACCCATTTTAATTATATGGCCACTATTATTGTGCTTATTGCTTAACTCCGACAATGATTGGTAAATCGCCATCATTTTGTTTTTAGGAACAATTTACAAATGACCACTATTATTGTAAACTAGTGTGTAGTTCCGCGCATATGCACAGGTATAATTAAAAATAATCACAATTATACATTTTTTTTAGAAGAGATTCAAATTATACATGATATTAACCACTACTTTTTTTAAACCATATATTTCTTATATATGTAATGGTTTTGTAGACACTCGATTTTGCACCCATGACTTAATCAAGGAAGATTATTGGAATGACCATCCATGTACCCCAATAATCATGATCGCATTACATGCATCAATTTGTTTTGGAATTACATGCATCAGTTTATTCATTGCATATCATAAAAATGATCTTGAGGTTCTAACGGTCGCAACGGTGTGCCTGGTTTTTGAATCGGACCATTGGATCGAAAGATATCGCATGATCAAGTTTGCACGGTCAACATGCATTGTGTCTAGGTAAAGTCGACCACGCATGATTAATTTAAATTAATTCTGATTGGTTAAATAATTAAAATTAATTAAACTCATAGCTTAAAATCACTGGATCATTTCCTGTTGATTGTAAAGGATAAGTCATGCCGTTTGGACTAACGCAATGTTCATTACATTACAAGTTGGGAGGTGTAACGTCTTAGCTATGGGAAACAATGAAACAACAAACCCACCCTACAACATAATGACTTAGAACCTACCCTTAGGTCGGTCCCGATTAAAATTACATTGCACGTTGTGTGTGTTTGTTTTGTTTGGTTGTTTGATGTAGATGGTGACCTAGCTTTAATTGACCCAAGAAAGCCTGTTCTAGAGAGAGAGAGAGAGAGAAAAAGCAAGAGGGGATTCTTTTAAAACATATAAAAGACAGATTTGATTTTTTAGTTATCAAAAACTATTTTTTTTATTATCATAAAATAGATCTGATCTTTTACCCCAAAAAAAAAACCATTTTTTAGTTCTTAAAAAACAGATTTGATATGTTTCAAATCAAAAGACTCTATTTTATGTAATAAACATAGATATGAATTATTATCTCCAAAAACCACTTTTTTCTACATACTACAAAACAGATTTGGTATTTTGACAAATCAAAATCAATTTTTTTACCAACCAAAACAAATCTAATTCTTTTCAAAAAAAGAGATTTCATTCATAAATAAATTTGTGTGATTTAGTTTTTAATTCACATGTTCAACATATCATTCATGACATGCATAAAAGGGTACATAGGTCAAAAGAGTCTAGAAGACCAGACTCTGTCTGGACGGAATGGGTGCCTAACTCCTTCCCATTCCGTAACCTACCCTCCGAATTTAGGTCTTAGGATAAGTAGATCTAGCCTTGTCTTTACTTTTTATTTTGGGTAAAATGTAACTAGGACAACAAGCCATGTAATTATTTTGGTAGATTGTAACTAGGACCCAAAGCTATGTAATTTTCAAATTTATCAAACATATAGTTTTTTATTCAATCAATGAAAGGATGCAATTCAGTCATGTATTTTGTAATTAGTATTTTTTTTCTTATTTTTTGTGTAAAAAAAATAAGTGGCGACTCCACATCACTTACCCAAAAAGAGAGGTGCCCTAAAAAGCACTCTAAAAATCTCTCTTTTTTAAGAGGCAACTTTTGAGGTCTCTCACAGGTTTAAAAATGACCACTATTATTGTAAACTAATGTGTAGTTCCGTGCATATACATGGGTACAATTAAAAATAATCACAATTATACAGTTTAAATTATAAATTTTTTTTAGAAGAGGTTCAAATTATACATGATATTAACTTACACTTTTTTTAAACCATACATTTCTAATATATGTAATGGTTTCTCATTATATATATATATATGAGATGGGTTCAAGTTATACTTGGTATAACTTTAAAGTACACATATTTTAAATTGGATTTAAGTAGATCCAACGGTAAAAAAATACCCTCATTAATGCTAGTATTTTGATTAGGATCTCATTAATTAACCCTCATTTATTATATTTTATACCTATCGTTAAACCCAAAAAAATTGTTACATTTGACTCTCTCTCTCTCTCTACGTTTCTCTCACTGTCTCTTTCTCCTCCACCGTTGTTCCACCTCTACGGATAGGTTGCCGGCAAGGAAAAAAAAACAAAAAAACAAAAACAAAAACAAACAGCGGAACACTGAAGTTGAAAGGAACACTCACTTGTTTTTATCATACGTTTTCTACGGTTTGCTGGATGACATGTATCCTTACAAACCTTTAATTTATTGGAATAATAAGTTCCTCTCAATGCTGAATATTTCAAAATTATTGGAATTGTTAATTTCTTCGAGCTTATTGGAATTGTTTATTCCTTCCATCGAGGTATTACTAGTTATAGTTCTTTCTTTTGATGATCTGCAAATTAATTTCTTTCAATATATTATACTTTTGGAATTATCATATAAGTGCAAAATGGCTAAAGTTCTTGCTTTCTGTTTGCATTTACTTGTTTTCCTTCTCTATCTCTTTCTCTTCGTTTTCATTTTTGTTTTCCTTCTCACAAACCTCTAATGTCAGTGTTCTGTAGTTACTTTATTATTATTTTTTTTCCTTCTTCTACCGGCAATCTATCCATGGAGGTGGAACAACGGTGGAGGAGAAAGAGATAGAAAGAGAAACGTAGAGAGAGAGAGTCAAATATAATACTTTTTTTGGGTTTAGAGATAGATATAAAATATAATAAATGAGGGATAATTAATGATATCCTAATCAAAATATTAGCATTAATGAGGGTCTTTTTTTGACCATTGGATCTACTTAAATCCAATGGTTTAAAAATGTGTAACTTTAAAGAGTTACATATATATATAATTTATAATTTAATTGGTTTTAGACTATTCATTTTTTGCACCCAATTATTCACTTGTCACAAAAATTAATAACTTAGATGGACACTTGGCGGAAAATTGAACTCTAATTGAAAACCAATTTAGAATCTTATTGGATTTGGACTCTTCAACTTTTACAATACTTCACTTTGCACAAAATTAAAAATTAAATGAGACACAGGGCGCAAAATTGAGAATCCAATTAAAATGTAATTGGATTTTTCTCTGAGCTTTGGATATATATATATATATATATATATAGAGAGAGAGAGAGAGAGAGAGAGATGAGTAAGGTTTGGATATTTTGGGAATCTAATAGTTGGAATCCAAATAAAAAAGGGTTTGGCTTACCTCTAGTACTTTTTTAAAAGGAATCTCCTTTTATTTTAATAAGAGACTACCACTGCCACATCACCCACTAACTAAATAAAATGTGGGGATTAAAACTCACTACCACTTGTCATTGTATATTTAAAACAAAATGACATATCCAATTAAAAAAGTACTGAAGGTAAGCCAAATCCATTAAAAAAAATCATTTAAACTGTAGTATAAATGACCATTATTATTGTGCTTACTTAATTTTGACAATCATTGGTAATTAAATTGCTATCTTTTTATTTTTGGGAACAATTTAAAAATGTCATCCTCAACAATCATTGCTAATTAAATTGCTTGTAAGACCTCTCTTCCTAATTCTTGACTTCCTTCAAATAACATTCAATTGTGCCTCCAAGTCAATCACTAATTTCTATTTACTTGATGTGTTCATTTTGTTCTTACATTATTACTCTTTAATAAGGTGAAATCCCCAACAATCTTAGACAATATTTGCTACAAGACAAGGAATGAATGATGGTACAACTTTGAAGATGTTGAACCATGATTTGATGAAATTGGATCACTTTGATGGAACCAATTCCTAAGTGATTTTCTAAACTATGTGAAAACATTAAATAACATGTCAAAAGATCTCACTTTAGATCAATTCAAAAGTGATTGTGAACTATGTTCAATGTGGAAGTTCTAGTAAGACCAATAAGCACTTGAATGTGAATAAGAGTGTGAGTGGTTTTAAAAAAACAACTCCAAGAATCCCAACGATGACAAGTAGAATATGTCACGTTTCCTTTGTGGAAAGAAAGACCATTACATTTGAGAATGTAAGTTCTTAAAAGAATAAGAAGGATGATGATGAAAATGCCAATGAAGCAATTTTCATTGAGGACATTATTGCTATAGTGAGTGATATATGTAATAATATGATCACTATAATTCATAGGACTATAATTACAAATCCTTTCGATTGATGGTTTGATTCAGGTGCAATGTTGCATGTGTGCAACTACAAGACATATTTTAAGACTTACGAGAAGTCTTCCATAGAATTAGAGGTGCTTGTGGGCATCCACAGTAAGATAAAAGTTCATGGAAAGTTCATTGTTGAAGTGAAATGAAGTTTTGGCAAGAAGTTCTCTTGACCAAAATTTTTCAAGTACCTGATATCAAGAAAAGCCAATTTTTTATTTAAGAATAGTCTTGTCCAAAAATGGGATATTAGTAGGCAATGGATATGCTACTAATGACATGTTCAAATTGAGTGTTATTACTTAAGATGCTTCTGGTTGTGCTTATATTGTTGATTCTTTTATTTGTGGCATGCTAGACTGGGACATTTAAATTTCAAATTCTTGAAGTTTATATCAAAGCATGATATAATTTTATATAAGCATGATTTGAGTTGAATGGTGTATTAACTAGATTTGGTGAATATTTTTAAATGGATATTCTTCTTTGTGAGGAATATGTCATAATACACCAAAGTGCAGTTCCTTATACATCCTAATAAAACGTTTTGGTCAAAAAGAAAAGAGAAGAGAACTCTAGTTGATATGGTGAATGCCATAATCTTGAGTGCAATTAGCTAAATTCCTATTTGATCAATGGGAATAAGCTTTGCTATGTGCATAATAGAATTCCATCTCAAAGGTATTTCACGTGTTATGAAATGAGAAAGTGACCAAATGCTTATCATTTTAAAATGTGGGGGTGTTTAACCTTTTTGTAAAATGATAGACCAAAGAGGACTAATTAGTCAAAGAGCTATAATAAAGTGTCTATGTAGGTTTTATGTAAATTCGTGGGTACATAATTTATTAGACTTAATGTCTAATATAAGAGTGAAATCAATAGAGATTGAATTTATTCAGTTTAAATTCAAAGATGATTTCAAGGATACCCCGATATCTACTTAAACACGAGTAAATGACTCTATTGTTAAATATCACATTAAAGGGTATTAAAGATTTAAATGTGGTTCACCAAGTGAACAAAGGTGGAATCAAAGTGTAAGAAATAAAAGGATTTTGATCCAAATTTTATTTCATGAGAAGCTCTTGTTTACCTTGTTGAAGGTAATTAAAGTGTAGTCCTAAACAAATGCCTATAGTATTCCTTGAGGGAAGTGATTCTAAACTTTTGAGAAAGCTTTGTGCTTCTGAAGATGCATCTTTCTGATATAAAAGCTATTAATGTTGAGATAGACTCAATAATATTTAATAATAATTGGGTCTTAATGGATCTACTCTAGTTTCAAAACCAATTGGTTGAGAGTGGGGTATTAGAACAAGATATAAAATCTTTTGGCCTAAGGTTAGTTGTAAAAGGTTTAAAACAAAGGGTAAAGATAGAATTTTGATATCTATGCACTAGTAACTATTTGTGTCATTAGTTTGAATCTTTTAAACAATTCATATAATTTTAAAGAAATTCACTATATTCGATTATTACATTTTGATATATGTAGTTACAGTGTGTGTATATATGTGAATTTTGGAATGGTTGAAAACCCAAAATGTGGGGTTTTAGAAACTCAAATTGTGAAATTATAATATCCAAGAAGTGTGGAGGTATAACCCTCAAAAGAGTCATGGACTCATAAGGATGCTAATGTGCATCAAAGATGTGCTTGTTAAAGTTATTGAGAATTGTGAGGGATTTCACAATTCGCTCCAATACCAATGGGCTTGGTCTGCGATAAAAGATTTGTATCCCCTCAACCTTCACCAATTGGTGGTTGGATAGATCGTTAAGGCACACGGTCTGACAAGTGGTATCAAAGCCTGGTCATAGGTTTGAGTCGTTGGAGCCGCATTGTAAGGGAGGTATTGTGAGGGATTTCATAATTCGCTCCAATACCAATGGGCTTGGTCTGCAATTGAATGCTATAAAAGATTTGTGCCCCCTCATCCTTTACCAATTGGTGGTTGGATGGATCGGTAAGGCACACGGTCTGACAAGAATTAACATCGAGAGATGTTAAATTCATTGTGATTAAATACTGTCATGTGTGGTAGATGTCTCAAGTTTAATCAAGCACATGTTGTGATCCTATTTTGATAGTACCTCTTTGTGTAATAAAGAGAGTACAAGTGAGTACATGAATTGAACATTCAAGGATCAATAATGAATATTGGATTGTGCGCCCACATATAATTTAAGTATGCATCATATAGATGTGAAGTGACTTTCTTAAATAGTGATCTTGGTAAGGAAGTTTGCTTGAAAGATTTGTGGGTTTGTACTTCCTTAATTAATTAAATGAAAGTCTTTTATTAATGAGAATCAAGTAAAGAAATATAGTGGATATGTGCGCTATATTAATCTCATTTTGGGATTTATGTTATCTCATTGTGTTGAGATTTGAGTAATCTCGTTGTGTTGAGATTAGTGTTTTCTCATTCTATTAGGAATTGTGTTATCTCATTGTGTTGAGAACTTGCTTCTTAGATTTTGATATCTTTAAAGAGGCAAAGACACTTTGATTCTAGTATTAAATAAAGAGGTTACTGGAAGGGAAGATGCACAGCTCGAGTTTGCTAGTGTATTAAGTAGATGTTGCGTATCATGTATGGAACTAAACTAGACATTGCCTTCACAGTATGTAGACTTTCAAAGTTTCTAAAACTTGAGGTTGATCACTAGAAAGTAATTAATTGTGATGAATATCTATTATATAGAATATTCAAAGTTAATTCTATTATTGATGTGAGTGATAATATCATGTTTAGTTAGATAATCACTACATGTAGGGGTGCTATGTGTAAGCATTAAAGAATTAAGGTGTATTTTTTACTCTACTATAGAATTAAATTTAGAACATTGATTATAATGGTAACGGGCAAGGAAAGAAAATGATTAACGTTTTGATAAAATGTCGTGGCCACGACCATAGTAAGCCATTCCTTGTACTATAATTGTGAAACCACAATGCGTAAGGTATACATGAGTTGTACACAATGTGAACTTAGACTTAAAAGTCTAAGACAAGAATATGTAAGGCTAGTCAAATGTGGTTGGACTAGTCCATTGCCTATGTAAATTCAAAATAGGTCATTTACCGAAGTGTGTCTCGAGACTTGGTAAGGATAACATCCATTGGAATGAGACTAAAACCCTTCTTTTAAGAGAATCACCAATAGTGGGAACCCAACCTCAAAATGATTTAATTCAAAAGGTTTAAAGGTTAACAACAAGCTATTGATACATGGTTAGTAAGAGCACTAAATTTGTGTCTCATTTAGGATGGATTAGTGTAAACTATTATGATGAAAATAGAGGATGAGTTTTAAACTCTTAATGAAGTTCATAAATCATAAATATCTATGTAACAAGGACATAAGAAGGAACTTCACCTTTGTGGATATAGGAGTGGTGCCATTTCTAGCAAGAGTAAAAGGGTTTTCTTTTGTACATGTTCATTAAACTGGGAAGAGCACAAGACCATAATAGTGCTAACAACATGGATTTCTAAATGTGTTGTGGATATTCTCATGTGTGTGTTGTTTTCGATTTCAACACATAAGAGTTCTGGTTTAAGCACCAAGCCACCATTAACTCTATTGATTTCTTGATCAATTACACTAAAAGCAGGTTTAAGTTGAAAGACACCTTCCCTTATGTATGATAGAATATCAATCAAATGAGACATATATTATTACAACCAAGTGGGGGATTGTTGTATATATATATATATATATATATATATGTATATACAAGGATAGGTTGTAATAATGATATAATGTTAAAGAGTATTCATTTGTAAAATGAATAAAGTGGAAAATTTGAGTACTGCAATTTTCTTTGTGAAAAATCAAGTTCCATATATATATATGAAAATGTGTCTATTGAAAGGACATAACCTTTCATATTGGATATATATCAAAAGTATCTTTTAATGAAAATGTGTCTATTGAAAGTACATAACCTTTCATATTTGATATACATCAAAAGTGTCTTTTGTCCAAAAGGTACCTATTGAAAGGTTATAATAATTTAGGTATAAATAGTGGCTTATATTCACTTGATAACTACTTTTCCCTCCCAAAAAGTTAGTTTATAAGAAACACAAGAAATCCTGTAAGTATTCTCCAAAATTGCTCTTTGTAGAACCCAATAAACTTGGTAGTATCCTGGGGACAAGTTTGTAGAAAACCTTTAGCAACTTGCGTATATGGACAAATATTTTCTAAGGATAACAATTAATTGTGCCTCCAAGTCAATTACTAATTTCTATTTACTTGATGTGTTCATTTTGTTCTTACATTATTATTCTTTGATTTGGTGAAATCCCCAACAAGCAAGGCACACGACATGAAATGTAAATTTCATTGGCCACCTTAATTACACACTTGATGGTGTGCAATACAAAATTTAATTTTTTTAATTTTTTAATTTTGAATTTTTAAGTTAAAAAAAAAAAATTAAAGACATCCTAAACAACCCTAGAATGAAATGCATGAATGAAATACAGAAAATAAAATCCTACACAAAAACATTTTGTCCAAACGATCGAGAGATTAAGCACGAGGACCATATCAAACAGACTCATTTATGCTGAGTCTTTTGCATCCACACTTTCTTAGATGTAGACTTGAGGTTGGAGTTTCTAGACACATGAGATTGTTGATCTACTCCAGAATTGGTCAATAGGCTAAGAGCCTTTACCAATTCATGAATAAGTGTCATGGGATCTTATGCTTTTGGCACACACACTTTTGGTTTAGTTGCTTGCTAGCTAGCTTGCAACTTGAAGTAGTTTGGGCAAGTATGCCCAGCTCCACCACAGAAGTGACAAAACCATTGAGGCTTGGGTTGTTTCTTACCTACAAGATGAGTAGTTTTCATGGGTTTGGTGTCACTTAGATCTATCCTAATTTTCATAGTAACTAGAACCTCTTCCTTAGGAACCCTAAAGAACAACCTTATCTTTTGATTTTTCTGAAGAATTATTTTTGGTTTGTTCATTCTTCTTCACATTCTTAGTGTCAACAACGTTTCAATTTCTTACCCTTCTATTATTATTTTTCAAAAAATTTTGAAAATGTTTGACAAGATAAGCAATCTCTGTAGATGTTATTTCATCATCAAACATATCTCCATTGACATCATCTACAGATTTCTAGGTCAAAGATTTGGACTTGTTAGTTTTGGGTAGGTCAGACTCATTAGATTGGAGTGATCCTACAAGTTCATCAACAGGAATAGTGTCCACATCCTTGCTTTTAGTTACGATAGTGACTTGGGTCTAAAGTCTTCAGTTAAAGATCTTAATATTTTCCTAACTATCTTAGGTTGGTCATATACTTCACCCAGATTAAAAGCAGAGTTAACAGTGTCATTCAGTTTGGCATAGAACTCATCAAAAGTCTCATCATTTGCCATTCTAATTCTCTCAAACCTAGAAGTTAATTGTTACAGCTTATTAATTTTTACTGCCTTGGTGCCTTCATGCACAGTTTGCAGGATATTCCAAGCAGTATGGGCTATCTCCACATTAATAATCCTTTTGAATTCGTCTATAGAAACAACATTGAATATCACATTCATAGCCTTACTATTAAAGCTAGCAGTTTCTTTTTGAGCATCAGACCATTGATCCATAAGAGTGGTAGGTCTTTCCCAAGCAATTTCCACCGCCATCCAAACACTCTCATCTAGAGATTTCAAGAAAGCTTTCATCCTCACCTTCCAATAGGTATAGTTATTCCCATCGAAGTGGGGAGGGATCACTAGAGAGTAACCATGTTCCATGATAGCGGGGTCAAGGATCAACTCAAGGTAAAACTACCTAACAAAGAGCTAACTCGCTCTAATACCACTTGTTAGTTAGTTTAGACCCCTATAAACCAAATTGTTTAATCTAATTAATTAACCAAGTTGTTACTTAGGTTTATTATTCAAATTTAGGTTAAACACAAACAATCATATCACTAAGTATGGAAAAGTAAAGAAAACAGCGATATAATGATCCAAGAAAACCAATAAAACCAACAGTTTCAAGGTCAAAAACTCAGGGAGGATTTAACCTAAACTATCCTCAAGGCAACAAATTAACTATGATAGAATGAAAGTTTTACAATAGATTTTTCCCTAAATCTAAAGCTACCTCTTGTAGTACTTACTCACGTGACCACACACAGATCTGAATCCACGGACTTTTCTATCTGAATTTGTTGCACACAAATACCCTCGTTTTTAGCAGTAGTTGATCTTGTATGCAACAACTTATTCCACCAGTTCTTGTATATGGATCTTCTTTCTGGTAGAAGCTTGTTGAGTTAGAAGGCTATAGAAACCTAACAAATCTCACAGGAGTAACTTACAAGACTTCCAAAAACTTTTGAAACGTATTTAGGGTTTTCCTTTTGTACTAGGTAGAGTTGGACACAAACCCTAAACGTTTTTGCGGGCTTTGGGCCAGAATAAAATTCTACAGAACACGATCTTCGATCGGTCAAGCATTTTTTTTTTTTCGATCTATCGAGCCTTGGAGATTTTGAATTCTTCTTTCTGTAGTTTGACTGTTCTTGAATCTTGACTTGAACCATCATGAGCAATATTGTCTAACACTTAAACTAGAAATGTTTTTGTTCTTGGTTTGCCAACTTACATAAAATTAAATACCACAAATATGTGATAGTTGAAAGGAATTATAGCAAACACATGCTTAAACATGTTGAAAACTGTGCGATTAAACATGCTTAAGTTGTTCTTCTATCCAATTGTCTTGGTTTAGGAACAATTTTGCATAGATAAACTTTTTCATTTCTTCCGATGATAATGTTTTCTCCCATTTCACACGTTTCGACTTGTTTGCCCCAGGTCCATAGCAATCCACCTCTGCATATGTGATACTTTCCCTATACAACAAGAACACAGAAGAAAATAAAATTTTTACTTGCTCGAAATTCTTTCGAAAAATGGCTCAACTATTTGAAAACATGAACGTTGGTAATATGTGAAAAATGTTGTTGTGAAAAACTATAATGTGAAAAGAAAATTTTCTAGGGATTCTAGAAAAATACTCCATGAGAAAATGCAATTTTCTTCAAAATAAAAAGCCAAATGGCTCTTTCTTTTTTCTTTTTCTTTTTTTTTTAATTTTTAAAAATCACTCATTTTCTCCATGAATTCGTAATGCCAAACGGGCTCTAAATTAACCGTTCCTATTAACTTAAACTTTTTAAACAAATGCTAGCTTATCAAGATCAGTCAAACAATCTATAAGATGAATGTAAAATGAAGAAGAACAAGAACAAGAACTTACTCTTTCCCAGCATTATCCCATGCATCCCAACCTTCTGGGGCAATAATATCGTCGAAATTTGACCTGTAAAACACTACTGTTGAATGGTTTCTATATGCTCTCCCTAAATATGCAGGACCAGTTTCTGTTACTTTGCAATACTTAAACACAAAACCATTGGTTTC
This sequence comes from Quercus tomentella, assembly GCA_028535165.1. Classification (NCBI taxonomy): domain Eukaryota; kingdom Viridiplantae; phylum Streptophyta; class Magnoliopsida; order Fagales; family Fagaceae; genus Quercus; species Quercus tomentella. The sequence goes on from JAPQVY010000089.1 coordinate 3,646,006, forward strand.
TTTGTCACTGTCTCTACCTTGAGCTGTGATATAAGCATTAAAGAGGCCTACACTTTTTGCGTTTACATGAATTTCAGAATTCTGCACACAAAATATATAAAATAATGTCAGGGGGAGTATATATGCGATAATATATATATATATATATTGCTGAATAACTTTCCCTTTATATAGTATTGGTAAAGAGAATTATGATATAACGGTGTTGATTCTAACCTGATAAAGTGATTGACCATTACCCCAGATGAAGTCTATTGCACCTTCAAAATAGCAATTATCAAAAAAATGACGACCAACTAAGTCAGTGAGTGTGTCTTGTATGCCAACAAAACCACAATTATAAAATGATGCTTTGTCTGCATAAAGAAGAGCTGCTGGTGCCCAAGTAATCGTTGTTATCATATCATCCACCATCTCGAGGTCAAATGTATTCTAGCAATAGCAGGAATATAAGGAAAGTTAGTAAATAAATAAATATATCTTGGAATTCTTTTGCTATTTTAAAATATTTTTACCTGCTAATAGAAACTTTTTAGTTTTCCATTATTAAAATTTTGTGTTAGCCCAAGATGAAACTTTTTGAGTGCCTAACCTTGAATGCAATATCACGAGCCATAAAATTTGGAGCATACAACTTGAAGGTAGAACTTTCCATGGAGTTTCCAGAATCACCCCATTCGATCACAGTCGAACTCTTACCCATTCCCTTAAGAATAATGTATGGTTTTTCTTTAAGGATCATAACTTTCTCTCTAGACAATAAAAAGAAAAAAAAATTATATATTGACTGAAATTTAATGGATAGCTTTAAATGAAAATTGTAGTTATATAGTATATATACTAATGTTGATTTACTTGTAAACACCAGCATTGAGATGGATAACTGTCCATTGTTTGTTATTTGATGGGATTGAATCGATGGCCTGTTGCACTGTGGTGAATTGTCCCTTGCCTGACTGATCAACCACGATAGTCTTGGTAGGACTTTCGTTTTGTGCCTTGGACGCATTTAGGAAAAGGAAGAGAGTCAGTGCAAAGTAGAAAATAAATGTAGGGGATTGCATTATGGAGAAATGCAATGGTGACAAATTTGTAAGTTTAAATTCCCCAGTTAAAGTTTTCAATGTTGCAAGATATATATACATAATGAGTAAGTTGGAAAGAAATACTGAAATAGAATGTTTGACAAGATTTTGTCAAATATAGAGCATATCACAAATTAATATAGAGCATCCCCTTACCTAAAATTTCTTTTCTACTTTAGGAAAAGATAAATCTACTTTTTTTTTTTTTTTTTTTTGAGAACTGATTAGAAACTTTCATTAAAAGCGAAACCAAAAAAAAAAAAAAAAAAAAAAAAAAAAAAAAACAAAGAAAAAGTATAAACCCCACTTTTCTATATATCCACATTCAATCATAGACCTAGTGAATATAAGCCACCACCACAAACCAACCTAAATCACAAATATAGACCCAGTGAATACATGCCACCGCGATCTAGTTGTGGAGGGCTTCAACACACATAAGTTTGGGTTGGGTGCGCTGGGTACAAAGGGAGAGAGTACTTTTGGAAGCTAGCATTTTTGCTAAGATAGAGTAAGAGTGGCATTTAGATTACTGTTAGATTAGCTGTTCGTTTGATAACCGTTAGTTTCTAGTAGCTTATTTGTTAAATTATGAGACGAAAGATATAATTTTTGATAAATTTTGTGCTAAATTTATAACATAAATATAAATTAACTTATCTTCAAAAAAAAGAAACTATTTTTGTTATTATTATTATTTTTTTTTAATTTGAGACAAAAAGAAAAAGAGTAAAAAAAGCATTTTACCAAAGGGACATATGATCTATGGCAACTTGTTGAGTTTAGGTTGGAAAAAGTAGTTTCCAAATTTAAATCTTTTATATATTCTACATAAAAAAATCATATTAAATTTTAGAAGTTCTATTTTAAATCCATTTTACTTTATTTTGGAACATCTAAATGTTGGAAAATATACTTTTGTATTCCATACAAAACAAGCAGCGGAAGTAACATAAGAATCTACTTCATTAAGGAGAGATAACATACAATTTTGAATTCTAGAACAAAAAATAAAAAAGTGTACCTTAATGCAGTGAAAATTAAAAACAAAAAGTAGATAGTATATATGCAGAAGACCTTCAATCTTCATCCCAATTCTACATGGTGCCCAAGATGTTTGGTCTCAATTAGTTCATATGTACATTGATTTTCTTTTTGGAAAAATATGTTCAAGAGATGTTCTAGAGAAAACTATTTTCTCTTCTTTTAATCATACATACATTTTAACTAGTTGTGCAATTATTTTATTTATAATACTTATTAAATAAATAGCTGATTATCTAATTAGGTTAACCTTTTGGGCCACCCAATTGGGTTTTAGTGTGTGACTTGGGATGGGACCAAAGGAACAAATAAGGTTCTAACTCTAATGGGCTTCGGGCTTCCATTAACTCTTGTTAAACTCAAAGTTACCATTAATTATATAACAAGTACCACTGTAAACATTGCATTTTGTACCTCTTATAAATTGGGCCCCCGTTCTCCAATGATGTTAGAATTTTAAAGCCCAAGATTGGTTTAGGGGCCAATCAAATGAAAATTGACTTGAGGAAAGTTTTTATGGAAAATAAAACTTATTTTTTGAGGAAATAAACTATTTTTGAAAAAGAAAGGCCACGGAAACTCTAGGGCATGCGTACGCATACACGCGTATGTGTACGCATGCTCAAGCTCTGCATACGCATGCTTCATTCATGCGTACGAATACACGTGCATGTGTATGTATGCTAGGGTTCCAGAAACTATGTAAGGTAAGTTTTTTGCATTTAAAACTTGGTTTGGAACGAATCCTACATCGTTTGGGAGCTGCCCAAAACCCTTATTTTTCGACTATATATAGCCATAAAAGGTACTTTTTTAAGGAGGATGAATTCTAGTGGTAAAACACATAAGATTCACTAGAAAATAATGAATCAAATAGGGAGTTTTTTCACAAAATATCCTCAAGTCATGTTTTATTTGATTGTGACCTTTTCTGGACTTGATCTTGCCCAGAAATCCTAATTCACTTCTGTTTGCCTTTCCTTTGTTTTATTTACATGTTTTAGTCTTTTTTTTAACTATGTATCTTTAAGTCTCTGCCACTTTGTTTTATCTTTTTGATTGTTTATTAGGATTTTAGATTGCTTGAATATCATGAACATGCATTTGAATATGATCATGCATTGATGCATAGGTGCTATAATGCAATGAGGTAAGTCATGCATAAGAGTATGAACATGCATTTGATTTGGTTGATGGATGTGATATGGTTGAACATGATATGTTTGTTTGAATCCCATGACCTTGAGGTTTAGATGTGTTAGAGAAATTACCTATTAAATGATATTTTTATTACAATAAACAAACAATGTCATACTGAGGCACGGAAATCTCACTTTCTTTAAGGAGATTCAAGCCCTCTACGGTTGGCAAAGCCTAGAAACTAATGCAACAAAAATTCACTTGTCCCTTCTAGGATACAACAGCCCAATGGTTTGTTGTGTAGCTTGGACCAACTCTACATAAGTGGTTAAGCTCAAAGCTCCACCAAAAGAAACACATTTCTTTGGCCCGAAATCTCTCAAGTATTTAGGAGTATTATTGAATTCACTCTCTCACACGATACTCTTTGCTTTAACTATTTCTCTTTATTCACTCTTGATATAAAATTAGTCTGTAGCATAGCCATATATATAGTCTTCCATTCCTTCTCATAACCTACATGTTATTTATTAGTTTAGATAACTCCTCTTAATTTATTTAATTTAACTTACGTACAAGTTAACACTTTCTTTAACAAATTCCACTATAACTCATCTCTTTATTAATCTTTAGTTAATTTAAGTTTTAACGTAATTTAATTTAAAATGCACTAACATTCCCCCACTCATTTTAATATTAAATTAGGAAACTGAGAGATTACTGGGCAAAGAGGGATTATTATGCATCATGAAGGTGTGCTCTGTATTGAACCTTGACTTAGTGAAACAACAATCTCTACTCCAGAGTCAGTAGTGGTCTCCGACTTGAACTATGACTGCTTAAGGGAAAATAAAGTATTATTACTCACACATAACGATCCAAGTGTTGACATGAGCTTTATTAGCTAGCACGTTATAGCCCTATGCTGATCCCAGTTTTCATAAGCGTCTTTAAGAATAAGCCCAATTCTCATAAGGAGCGGCCCCACTCCCACGCTCACATAGGTAAAATCTGTCTAGGGTGCTCCTGTAACTTTGACACCCCACTCATAAGAGCTACAGATTGTTCATTAAGAGTTTTAAAAAACTCAACCTCCTACACGTTACAGGATAAATGCATTTACACCACAGGGATGGATTATTTCATTATTTTTATTTTTTCAAATAAAATTAAAATTAATAATGCATTTTCTTATGACCACCATATGATTTGTTTTTCTCATTGAACTCAATTCTCAGGATCTTTGGTCCTCGAGTTGGGTATCCTCATACATGGCTCATGATTGTATAGGCTTCAATCCCATCCCTCTCGATGTATTCTAGACCCTTTCTCTTGTTAAGGCCTTAGTTAATGGATCTACAAGATTATCACAAGATTTAACATATTCTATATTAATGATGCCATTACTCAAAAAAGATCTCACAGTACTGTTTTTATTCTTATGGGTCTAGATTTTCCGTTATAAAAATGGTTAGGCACTCTACCAATTGTAGTAGTGCTATCACAATGAATTAAAATAGGTGGTATTGGTTTTTCCCAAAGAGGAATTTCATGCAACAAATCTCTCAAACAGTTTGCTTCCTCACTTGCTGAAGCTAAAGCTATAAGCTCAGCCTCCATAGTAGAGTTAGCAATAATGGTTTGTTTTTTAGATTTCCAACATATTGCACCACCACCCAAAGTAGAAATGTAACCAATGGTAGACAGAGAATCACCTAACAAAGTATTTTAGTCGGCATCACTGAAACCTTCAAGTACAGCAGAATATTTTTTTATAGAACAAACCATGTAATTTGTTACCAAATAGATATTTCATAACTCGCTTAATGGCTTGCCAATGATCTCTACTAGGCTTGCTAGTAAATCTGCTAATTACTCCTATTGCATAGGCAATGTCAGGTCCAGTACAATCAGTCGTATATCGCAAACTACCGATTATGCTAGCATATTCCTTTTGATTAATAACATCATTATCATTATTAACAGGAAACAAATGAACACTAGAATCAAAAGGAGTAACAACATGTTTGCAATCATGATAGTTATATTTTTTTCAAAATTTTCTCAATATAATGAGACTGCTCAAGATAAATTCCATCACATGTTTTTGTAATTTTCATGCCCAAAATAAAATTAGCCTCACCAAGATCTTTCATATCAAAATGGCTTCTAAGCATATTTTTTGTTTCATTTATAACATGCAAATTAGAGCCAAATATTAGTAAGTCATCCACATAGAGGCTAATAATGACATGTGAGTTTTCCCAAGTTTTATAATAGATGCACTTGTCACATTCATTTGACTTATAGCCATTTTCAATCATGCAAGAATCAAATTTTTCATGCCACTGTTTAGAAGCTTGCTTTAAGCCATATAAAGATTTAGTTAGCTTACATGCCTTACTTTCTTGACCAGACTCTACAAAGCTTTCAGGTTGGTCCATGTAAATTTCCTCATCTAGGTCCCCATTCAAAATAGCTGTTTTTACATTCATTTGATGAATTTTCAAATCATATATAGTTGCAACAGCAATTAGCAATCTAATGGATGTAATTCTAGTAACAAGAGAAAAAGTGTCGAAAAAATCAATATCAGCTTTTTGCTTAAAACCTTTGCAACAAGTCTAGCTTTAAATTTGTCAATTGTGCCATTAGGTTTAAGCTTTTTCCTAAGGACCCATTTACAACCTATTGTTTTACAACCAAGTGGTAAATCTAATAACTCTAGCTCTTTTACTCCTTCTAAGTTTGATTTCAATATTTTCTTGATTTTGTGAATGAGGAGTAGAAGAACTAGGCTGAGATAACACAATTTCTCTAACTTCTTTGCCCCCACTATTTTTAGATTTAAAAGGAAATTTTTCCTCATGAAAGATAGCATCACCTGAATCAAAAATCACATTATTTTCAATATTCAAAAATCTATAGGTTATACTGTCTATTGCATGTTCAAGAAAAGCACAGGTGGTAGCTCTAACACCCAATTTAGGTATTTTGGGATCTGTTAACCATACAAAGGCTAAGAAACCCCAAACTTTAAAATATCCAAAATTTGGCTTATGCCCCTTCCACAACTCAAAAGGTGTGAGTTTAGTCTTTTTGTGTGGCACCCTATTTAAAACATGACAAGTTGTTAAAATTGCTTCCTCCCACAGATTTAGAGGAGCACCTGACTCAATTAGCATGGCATTTGTTAAATTAATCAAGGTTCTATTTTTTCTCTCAGCCACACAATTAAATGCAGGCAAGGTTGTTAAAATCGGGATCTTACATAGGATCGTAGGAGGTAGGTGGGATCATAGATCGCAAGATCCTACATTATTTGAGAAGAAAAAAAAAAAACACATTAGTATGTTAAATAATCACATAAATTATACAGTCATTCATAAATTTGCATCCATTTGATGTAATTACCATACACCACTACATCCATTTATAAGCATCATTTAAAGAGACCAAAAACCTCAAAACATGACTCTATTGGAATGTTATTTTTCATTTGGGGCCAACTGACACTCTATCTCTCTACATTAGAATAGCAAAACTTGGTCTATTAGGATGTTATTTTTCATTTAGGTCCAATTGAGCCTTCTGTCAAGTTAAAGAAGATTACAAGAAACCAGGATCGTTTGGGATCGTTAGAATCATACGATTCTACCAATCCTAAACGACCGCTAAGATCCTTGAAAGATCCAGATCATTTTAGGCAAGTGGAATCATAAAATCGTTGGATTGTAGGATCCAGATCGAGATTTTGACAACCATAGATGCAAGTGAGTATGGAGGACTAGTTTCATGGATTATTCCCAAAGACGAAACAAATGAGTTGAACTCAATAGATTCATACTCCCAACCTCTATCACTTCTAAATCTTTTTATTTTTCTATTGAATTGGTTCTCAACTTTTCTAAGAAATTCTTTAAATTTCTCAAAAGCATCACTTTTATTTTTTAATAGATAAACATATGCATATTTTGAGAAATCATCAATAAAAGTGATGAAATACTTGTTTCATCCACAAGCTAATTTTCCTTCAAATTCACAAAGATCTGTGTAAATTAGTTCTAACAATTCGGCATTTCTTTCAACATTTTTATGAGGTCGTTTAGTAATTTTAGCTTGATTGCATGCTTCACATTTTTCCAAATCTTTTGTTGGTCTTGGGATTAATCCCTTGTTACTCATAATTTCCACATATCTACTATTTATATGACACAAGCGAGCATGCCAAAAATTCACAGAAGACAGCGTATAAACAGAACTAGCTGATGATATATTATTTTCAATATTTAGTTTGAACATTCCATTACAAGCATACCCTTTACCAACAAATAATCATTTCTTAGAGATTACATATTGATTAGATTCCATTGTTTGTTTGAAGCCAACCTTATTCAGCAAATAGCTTGACATTAGATTTTTCCTCATGGACGGAGTGTTTAGCACATCTTTCAAAGTGAGCACACGTCCAGAGGTAAATTTCAGCTCAACCTCACCACTCCCAAGTACCTTGGTTTTCCTAGAGTTTCCAAGCATAATTGTTTTTTCTTCTTCAAAAGGAGTGTATATTTTGAACCAATTTTTATCATAGTGGATATGCCTATTGGCACCAGAGTCTACCCACCACCCTTCAACATATTGGATCATGTAAATGTCTATAATCATAGCCACTAAAGGCTCTTCAGTAACATTAGCCTGTGGGTCAGACCCATGTTTTCGAAATTTGCAAAATCGAGCAATATGCCCACTCTTGCCACGGACAAAACATTCATTAACTTGTTGGTTATTTGAAGGGGGTCCTTGGTTCTTATTCCTTTGACTAGAGTTGCCCCTATTATGAGGTCTACCATAATTTTTCATATTTTTCTTTCTTGGCCTCAATTGAGCATTTTTAGGAAAATCATCTTTGGGTTAGTTATTGCTTGTAGAAATTAAATTTACCTTGGTGGCAGAATGTCCATTACCCTTTTGCGCTATAAGTGCATCTTGTCCTCTAACTTCCTCCTCTACGCGGATGCGAGTGATCAAAGATTCTAGGGACGTCTCCTTTTGCTTATTGCACATTGATTTTGGAACTCTTTCCATGATGGTGGTATCTTGTCAATGATACCGGCTACAATAAGGTTGTCCTCAATTTTTATGCCTTTGGATCTAACTTCTGCCACAATCATTTGAAAGCCTTGAACTTATTCCATAACAGATTTGCTATCCACCATTTGATAGCAAAAGAAATAACTAACTGCATATTTTTTTGCACCAGCCTTTTCAATGTCATATTTGCTTTGTAAAGCTTTCCAAATTTTCTTTGCAGAAGTGTATGTAGTATTATAATAATCATAGAAATGATCCGTAAGACAATTTAAAAGATAATGACGACATTTATACTTATCTTGTTCATACTTGTCTATTTTTTCTTGATGATCATAAAGTTCATTTTCGGTCATGTCGTCAGTAGAAACCTTGTTTGGATTCTTCTCAGTGAGGATGTAGGCTACCTTAAGAAGGCTTATATAGAAAAGGGACCTTGGCTTTCCATCGTTTGAAATGGACTCCCTTAAAACAGAAGGGCTTGTTGAGATCTCCGACATTGTCATTTGGCTTTTCAGTTGTTGGCTCTATTTTGAATCTCCTTAAAATTGTTGGAGAAATTACAAATAAAATGATATTTTGATTACAATAAAAATATAAATATAAACGAACAATGTCAGACTAAGGCACAGAAATCTCGCTCTCTTTAAGGAGATTCAAGTCCTCTGCAGTTGGCAAAGCCTAGAAACCGATGCAACATAAATTCACTTCTGACTTGTCCCCTCCAGGATACAATAGCCCAATTGTTTGTTGTGTAGCTCGAACCAACTCTACATAAGTGGTTGAGCTCAAAGCTCCACCAAAAGAAACACCTTTTTCTTTGGCCCGAAATCTCTCAAGTATTTAAGAGTATTATTGAATTCACTCTCTCACACGATACTTTTTGCTTTTACTATTTCTCTTTATTTACTCTTGATATAAAATTAGTCTGTAGCATAGCCATATATATAGTCTTTCAATCCTTCTCATAACCTACATGTTATTTATTAGTTTAGATAACTCCTCTTAATTTATTTAATTTAACTTACATACAAGTTAACTCTTTCTTTAACAAATTCCACTATAACTCATCTCTTTATTAATCTTTAGTTAATTTAAGTTTTAACGTAATTTAATTTGAAATGCACTAACAAGATGCTACAACATGTTTATCCTAATTTACCTTGTGATGTTTAAGCCATTGGAGATATATGCTTATATGCCATGATAGATGAATGCTAGGTTTGGGGATGATTGTGCCATGTTGATTGCTTTAGATGCATGCTAGAGTGTGTGTGAGTTAGAATAACATGCTAAATATGTCTTTAATGAGATTAAGACTTGGAACACAATGAGTGGAAGCTAACCCACAGGTTGGGTGCCTAACACCTTCCCATCCCCATACCTAAACTTCGGACATGTGCTCTGGTAAAGATCATTCCTTTCATGAAAGGGTGCTGTATTTATGGTTTTTAGACCTAAACTAGGTGGCGACTCCATTTACACCCTCCGCCATGGTCCACCCTAGGCCAAGGCGTACTACCCACGAAAAGAGAGGATGACCCACGTCGCAAGCGCTTGTGCCCACAACCACTCTGGAAATATAATTACACTCTAAGCCTTATTAATAAATTATATTCTAAGACTATAATATACTATCATTTGACCCCTCCATGAAACATCCATAGTGAATAAAGTTATAATAAATTGTCAATTTGTAAATCACTATTTTATTCTTTGAATCCTTGGTTTAATCTTTTAGATATTCATATATTTTTATGAAATCTAATTTGATTAAATATAAACTTTAGTAACTCTTTACTAAAGTGTCCGGGCCTAGCACCTTGAATAATTAGTTCCCTTTAAACTTATTTTAAGGAGATATTTTGTGTCTCTATAGAAAGAGATTATGAATTTCATCTCGAAAATATGTGTTCCCTCAACACTACGAGTGATTACCCAACATACTGAGGTTTTTATCGTTAGATTAGATCTCACTCCTAATATGTCAAAGGAACCTACATTTCATAATTGTTCACAATTCCCTTAGGATTGAGAGTCTATGAAAATAGAAGCATGAGATTTATTATTCAGGTAACATTTGTTAATTGAATAATTAATCTCACAATGATCCAGTTGCTAAAAGAACACATGGCTTGTGCAACTTGCTGAGTTTAGGATGGAAATAATAGTTTCCAAATTTAAATCTTCTAAATATTTTGCATACGAGATTCATATTAAATTTTAGAAATTATATCTTAAATCCATTTTACTTTATTTAGCAAAATCTAAACCCGTCTTTTTATCCTAACATGAGTCCAACTGAACAGATCATATATTACAAACGGTGGAATATAAATCTATTCATTTCTTATTTTTGGATTTTACAAATAAAAAATGCACTTACTTTTTATTATTATTTAGAATCCCCAATTTTTGTGTAAATCAAAATCTGAAGCAAGAATTACACCTACTAAATTTGGAATAATTTTGATTTTAATCATTGGTAGTTTAGAAAATTTTTTTTTAATCGCTAGAGCTTCGAAGTGTTTTTTAATGTTGTAGTTTCAATGAAACAGGCCTGCAAAATTACAAGATAGAACCCATTTGGCAAGGGCATGAGCAGCAACATTAGCCTTTCTTTTGACCTGGAGAAAACTTATAAATAAAGAAATCGACAGAGTATAGACATCCTGCACGAGCCCTTCAATAGTCCATGTTGGTACCTCAAGTGGTTGAGATAAATGGAGGATGCATTCCTTTGAGTCATTCTCCAAAACAACTCTATTATGATTCTCATTGCTTGCAATTTGCATTCCCAATCTTAGAGCTGAAGCTTCAGCCACCAGCAAAGAGCAACTAAGGATGATATTCGTTTTTGCCCAATCCAAATCCCCATTGTGGTCATAAGCAATAATGGTTAGAGCTGCTTTATATGGGGACACAGCCGCATCATAGTCAAATTTTAGGGTAAACTATGTATTTGGTCTCAATTTTTAAACTATATTTTAATTTGGTCCCTAACTTTTCAATTGTGTCAATTTGATCTCTAACCTTTTAATGTCGTGTCAATTTAGTCCATGTTGTTATCTTTTGAATGGAAATTGCTGATATAGTAAACGGCCAAAATGAAAAATTAATTCATTGCCACATCAACGGAAAATAATTTTTTATTTCGGCCATTTGTCACGTTAGCAATTTTTATCCAAGAGATAGCAACAGGTACTAAATTAACACAAAACCGAAAAATTAGGAACCAAATTAACACAATTGGAAAGTTAGGGACCAAATTGAAATATGGTGTGAAGAATAAGGATCAAATACATAGTTTACCCTAAATTTTAAGATGCCTATAAGAGGTTCGCTCCATTTTATTTTCTACTCTATATTGACTCTTCCTTTTCCTAAATGTGTCAAAGGCACAAGACAAAAGTAATGCCAAGAGTATCCTAGTTTATCAGTCAGGCTTTCGACATAGTGCAAGAAGCCATCAATTCAATCTCATCAAATATGATATCACGGGCCATAAAATTTGCAGTAGACAACTTGAATGTAATACCACGAGCCATAAAATTTGCAACGGACAACTTGAAGGTAGAACTTTCTAAGGACTTCCCATAATCACCCCACGAGCCAAAAAATTGTTTTAGTATATACTAATGCAGTAATGCTTACTTGTAAACACCAGGATTGAGATGGATAATTGTCCATTGTTTGTTGTTTGATGGGATTGAATCGATGGCTTCTTGCACCGTGTCGAGATGTCCCTTGCCTGACTGTTCAACTAGGATACTCTTGGCATTACTTTTGTCTTATGCCTTGGACACATGAAAAGGAAGAGACTCAATATAAAGTAGAAAATAAATGTAGGAGATTGCGTTATGGAAAAATGCAATGGTGACAAAACAAATTTAACTAGTTGATTGATGTGTTAGAAGATGAACAAATTCTCAATTTAAAATTATCAATGTTACAAGATAAAATGAGTCAATTGAAAAGAAATAGAAGACAAGATTTTGACAAATATAGAGCATTCTCGTTGGCTTACCTAAAGTAATCATCTATTTTGGGGTAACGATAAACCTTTTTTCCCCCTATTTTAGTTAATCGATTCTCTGTTCTAAACTCTATTTTATTTTTAAATATTATTTCTTCAATTATTTTTATTATTTTCCTTTGTCATCTCATTCGAACAAATGCCACTACCACAAACTCACTTGAATCATAGACCCAGTGAACATAAGCCCCAGCCACAGACCAACTTAAATTGTCGTTGGCCTCTAGAGCCAGGGGCGGAGGGAAGGGGGGGCGAGGGGGGGCAGGTGCCCCCCTGAACTTTCAATTTTTTTACTGATAATGATAATGTATTGAACTCAACAGACTTATTGGGAAAAATTTACAGCTATATGGTTCAGAATTCAACAGACTTAACTAATAGAACTCTAAAACTACTATAATATAAAACTATTGGTTCCACCTAGTAATGATTAAAAAAAAAAAACCTATTGTTAATGCTATATGCCTACACAGAATAGGAATCACAGCAGCCTAATACTAATAGAACTCTGAAAAAAGAAAAAAGTGTATATAATACAGTATAAAGCATGCCTCCCATCAAATTAAAAAAAAAAAAAAAAAAAAAAAAAATTTCTTTGAATTTTTTTAAAATTAAGTAAAGGGGGATATCTCCAAAAAAAAAAAAAAAAAAAAAAAGAGTAAAGAAGAATAATTAGTTTTTTCATAATTTATAATTTTGTTAATATATCAAGGGTAAATTTGATAATTCATTTTGTTCAGCACTTCTAAACTCTGCTTTTCCTCTAAATCTCTCCAAATTTGGGGAATTAAAAATGAGGGGTTAGAAGTAGTTAGAACCCCTTCAAATCCCTCCTACTCATTTCTTAAAAAAAATCCAAATAAAGTAATTTAACTTACTCTTTCTTTCTCTACTCTACTTTCCTGTACTCCCCCTCCATCCAAACAAGCTATTAAGAGTTTCTGTTGAGTTTTTAAAAGCATTCAAACTAAGTTTTTAAAAGCATTCAAGTCATTGAGTCACGTTTAAATATTCACAGGTATATTGCGTACTCTTAATATTCATGTTTAAATTTTTTTAGATTAGTTTTTTACTTTCAATCTTATTTTTTAATCTTGCCCCTCCTAACTTAAATTCTTGGCTCCGCCACTGTCTAGAGCCACCCCAACCCCACATGCCATTGCGATCTAGTTGGGAGGGCTTCAACACATGTCAGTCACGTGAGTTTTTCCGTCCAACTTAACTACCAAATAGAAGGTAGGGTACAAAGTGTTACAAGGGCATTAGTTCAGGAGGGTGATTGGGCATTCGTGTAGTTTAGGGAGTAAGTATAATAGGGGTATAGTTTAGGAGGATAAAGTGTAATTTTTCAATTAATTTTGTGGTTAATAAAATAATAATAATTATATTTATATATATATATATATGTTAAAAAAAAAATATGTCAACATTTAAATTGAACAAATAAATACAAAAAAAAATTAAAATTTCAATTTTAAAAATAGAAAAATCCACTTAAAAAGTTTTTTCTAGCATTTTCTTGCACCTTCATGGCAACCAACCACTAAACTTCTCCTTTCCTACTCTAGCTTTCTCAGCAACCAAGGGCGGCTCAAGGGATTGTGGGGCCTAAGGCGATGTTTAAATTGAGGTCTTTTATATAATTAAATTTAATTAAATAATTTTTTTTTACTTAAAATCAGTTCTTCTAAATTTTCTTAGATGCAAAATTTTTTAGTTTCTCTAATGAATTTCTTGTCCATATATGTGTTGTTCATCTTACTTTTTTAGAATTAGATTAATGGGTGCCCTTAGAGCATTTATTAATTGACAATTTTAAGAAATTTTTTATACTACTTTCATGAAAAATATAAAAATTAAGCTGTCAAAAAATCAGTTACTTTTTTTTTTTCTCTTTTTCCTCTAAGGCAACTAATTGGCCAATGCCCTGACTGGAATGCTACAGTGTTCTCACATGAAGAGATCAAGTATGCAGTGCACAATATTCCCATACTTATTATGTTAATGGGAACAAGTTCTTAAATATGCTCTAGTCTAAATCTCTAAGCCTTTTAATGCCATGTTGTCTATGGGTTCGACAAACTTCTGTGTTTGAGTCTAGCTCCACAGTATATCTACATATATTAATTATTACATGTAATTTGGGTAATTCGAACTATTTTGAATAAATTTCTTCATTTATTTGGTTTATGTTACAGTGAGAGACTAAGAGCCTATGTTTTAGCACTAGATTTTCTCAGTAAATGGAACAATTTATCTTGGTTTGATTAGTACTCAATATCCATCTTAAATAAACTCATAAACAACTTAGTAGTCAAGCGATATCATTTACGATTCAAATTGTTTAAACAGCCACAACTTAATCGTTGACAGGAATAATCTGTAATACCCTATAAGACAACTTAATGATTTCATTCGAATCCTAATATTAAAGAATCATAGATAATAATTAAAAAGATTGTAAACTAAATTGTTATAAGCTCGATCCGTTTGTTTCGGCGATAATGTTTTTTAAAAGATGAGTCATTTTCTAAAAAGTATTTTTTCTATAAAACTATCTCATTTTTCTATATTTGTTAGTAGCTTTAAGGGTCTATTTGGTTGGAAAGATTTTAGGGATGATGGAAAATGTGGTAGGAATGAGAGGAAAAAAAATTGGTAGAGCCCGAGTGTTAGCACCAAAAAAAAAAAAAAAAAAACTGCACATACAACCATGATAAATTTATTCCTACAAAACATTGAATTATTGACACATGTATTTATTATTTAAAAAATATATATGAATTATAGCTCATAATTGAGCATTTATTATTCTTTAACTTGTGCCTTTAGGGCGCTCGTTAACAAGATCCAAAAAATATTATAAACATGGATAGTGTGCAATTATACAAAACCAAGTTGTCCTCCCAACCAATTTCCTTGGTCTATGAATAATTTTGGAGTGACAAGCTGTTCCAATTCTTCTGAGGATAACGTTTTCACCCATTTCACACGTTTCGACATGCTTGCCCCTGGTCCTTGGCAGTCCACCTCTGCAAATGTGATTTCTCCCCTATACAATAATAACACAGAAGAAAAAATGAAAAGTCTTGCTCAATATTCGTTCAAAAAATAGGTCAACTATTTGAAAAAAAAAAAAAAAAAAAAGTGCATTTAGAAGAAAAACAATGAAATTTAAATGTGGCGTTTTGAGAACATGAATTTTGGTAAACTGTGAAATGTGTTGTTGTGAAAAATTGTAATGTGAAAACACAATTTTTTGATGAATGAATCTAGAAAAATGCTCTGTGAGCTGCGATATGAAAATATATTTTTTTCTCAATTTTAAAAATTGATTTTTTTAAAAAAAAATACAGAGCCAAATGGAATTATATATGGGGTTTTTGTATATTTTCTTTTTCAAAATACAATGCTGACTTTTTTCTTCTTGTATATTTGCATTTTTATTTAAAATCACGCTTTTTCTCCATGAAATCATAGTGCCAAATGATCTTTAAATTAACCATCTCCTATTAACTTAAACTTTTAAAAGAAACGGTAGCTTATCAAGATCAGTCAAACATTTTATAAGATGAATGTAAAATGGAGAAAAAGGCAGAAGAGGAACAACTTACTCTTTTCCCTTATTATGCCATGCATCCCAACCTTCTGGGGCAATAATTTTGTCGAAAGTTGACTGGTAAAACACAACTCTCGAATGGCTTTTATATGCTCTCCCTAAATATGCAGGACCAGTTCCTGTTACTCTACAATTCTTAAACACAAAACCATTGGTATCTTGTTCTTGTCCTCGGCCTTGAGCTGTGATATAAGCTTTCCCCAAGCCTATACTTTTTGCCTTTACATGTAATTCACAATTCTACACACAAAATATATAAAGTAATGTCAAGGGAGAGTAAGTGATATAAGATTAACTAGATGATGTTTTGCATAATCACGGACGGAACTAGGATTCTAAGTTGGACAGCCAAAGCATAAATAATAAAAAAAATTTAAAAATTTATTGTGCCAAAAATATTATATATTTCTTTATTCTATATCTTATGGTTGTATTGTTCTGAAAATTTGTAAAAAGAAAAAAAAAATCTGTATTTTGGTATTAACTATAAAAAAAATTGTCAACAGCTCCAATTTGTATTTTGGTGTTTTTTCGAAATACAATTAAGCTAAAAATGATAAATATCTATGAGAAATGATATGTTAACAATATTTTCACAACATTTTTACAACAAATCTTAAGTGGCAGATTATTACTGGTTATTATTATTGGGGCAAAAAAGTAATCTTAGTGTTAATTTCAAATTTGAACCAATAACAACTAACCTCTTGTAATTTGTTGTAAAAATGTTGTGGACTTGATTGTTCTGAATTACAGCTGTAAAACAAAGTTTTTTTTTTAGTTCTCTATCAAACAAAACTAATACACATTGCAAAATCAATCATACATCTACACGTCAACTATAAATACATTTCACATATTTTGGAGTTAATTAATACTGTATTTATTGAAGGCAGTCAAATATTTTCGGAAACAAAAAGGCAAATAATCACAGCAACACAAAATCATGATTCTCAAAAATATTAAGGCAGTAATGTGGAGAAAAAAAAGTACCACTGCTACAGCATTGCTGGCTTGACAAAGTAGAGAAAATGGAGGCAAACGTTTGTATGTAGGCAAATCGGTCTAAACTAAACAACGGAGTGAAATGCAGAAATGGATAAAAATTAGGATTTGTGATTTGTTTTGTATGTATTTTTTGTTTAGACCGATTTTATGGTTTATTTTGTTGTTAGTTTTGGTTTGTCTATAGGTTATTATTGTTATTCTTGGGGCTATTGAGTAGACTGGATTTGTGATTGGTTGTGTCGGTATTTTTTGTTTGTCCAAAGGTTTTCTTCTTATTCTCTAGGCAAAAGGGCAAAAGGGATGGACCAAAATATTTTTTATTGAATATTATGGGTTAATTTGTAAAAAAAATTTGTGGAGGGGGCCAAGAATATATATATATATATATATATATATATATGTTTCAATTACTTTTTTCATTTATCATAAAAAGTTTTAAAAAATATTTCCTAATCTTATGTTTTCAAGACATCCATTAACTATTCCCTTTTAATATTCAATGGACCAAAATGATAGGATCTGATGATTAAAGAGGATGAAAAATATTTTAGCTTCATAAAATAGTTTTGAAATAGGCGTAGGATAACCTTCCCATTGTTATTGGTAAAAAGAAATATGATATAATTTACGGTTTTGTTTTTATATAGATATAGATAGTACTATGTGTGAGATAGTGAAAGCTATAAATTTTACTGCTTTTGATTCTTAGTGAAATTGCAGTTCTTTCTCAAAAAAAAAAAGAAAGAAGTGAAATTGCAGTTTATTAAAAAATTAATGAAAGCTATAATGATTATAATAAGATTAAAACATTTTTTTGGTAAAACGTTGTTTTTTTAATATAAAAAATTCCTTGTGAAAAGAACATAGTTCTAGGGTATTTATTGGTTCACAATTAACAATATATATTTATATATATATATATATTTTTTTTTTTTTGAGAAACTTATTTATATATATTTGATAATATGATTAAGGAACTTTGATTGAATGACCCATTAACTACAATCATAGTGTTAA
Source organism: Quercus tomentella (assembly GCA_028535165.1). NCBI lineage: Eukaryota > Viridiplantae > Streptophyta > Magnoliopsida > Fagales > Fagaceae > Quercus > Quercus tomentella. Next base: position 3,664,043 of record JAPQVY010000089.1, read on the forward strand.
TGATGTTGATTATAAATCCTCATGGCATTTGTTAATAGATTATTTTAAGAAAATTTTGATAACATTTTTTTGGAAAATATAAGAAGTTGTAAAAAAAAAATCAGTTACTTTTTCATTTCTCATAAAAAAACTTCTAAAATTATTTCCTACCCTTAATGGTAAAGGAAATATGATATAATTAGCTTGGTTGATTCTAACCTCATAAAGTGATTGACCATAACCCCAGATAAAGTCCACTGAACCTTCAATGTAGCAATTCTTAAAATAGTGGCAACCTGTTAAGTCAGCGAGTGTATCTTGTATGCCAACAAAACCACACCCAAAAAATGATGCTTTGTCTGCTTGAATAAGGGCTGCTGGTGCCCATGTAACTTTTTTCGCCTCATCTTTCCCGAGGTCATATGTATTCTGGCAAAGATTTAAGGAAAATAAGTAAATAAAGAAAATTTGGAATTCTTTTTGTATTTTTAAATATTTTACCTTCTAATTTATTTTAGGACAAAATTTAACTACAAAATTGGTTATAGTTTTAGGCTACTACAACCTTCTTTAATATCTTTTTATTGGAGGTGAATTTTGACAAATCTATCATTGGATTACATTTTCTTCTTATATACTTTGTGCTTACAAAATTTCTAGAAAATTAAGAAGAATAACTATGTTATCAATAAATTGTTTAAATTACAAGTTTTTGTTGTTTAAAATTATATATAAAATATAATTTTATAGATTATAGAAAATAATATTCGATTGACACAAAATTTACGTGTATTAAGAGCATAAACAACATTCAATCCAACTGTTAAATTTTCGAAATATGTAGTAGGGTTAATGATATTGAGTAAGATTGTAATCTTAAATTACAACCAATTTTGTAACTAAACTTTATCATTTATTATATAAAAACTTTTTAGTTATCCTTTATTAGATATTTGTGATAGCCCAAGATGAAAGTTTTTGAGTTGCCTAACCGTGAATGTGATACCACGAGCCATGAAATTCTCAGCAAACAACTTGAAGGTAGAACTTTCCATGGAGTTCCCATGATCACCATATTCGATCACAGTCGTATCTCTACTCTTTCCCCTAAGGATAATGTATGGTTTTTCTTTGGGGATTTGAACTTTTTCTCTACACAATAAAAGAAAATATATATAAATATAGTGACTGAAATTTAATGGATAACTTATAAATGAAAATGGGAGTTATATTTTAGTATATACTAATGCTTACTTGTAAGTACCAGGATTGAGATGGATAATTGTCCATTTGTTGTTATTTGACGGGATTGAATCGATGGCTTCTTGCACAGTTTTGAAATGTCCCTTGCCTGACTGATCAACTAGGATACTCGTGGCATTTTTGCCTTCTGCATTGGACACATTTTGGAAAAGGAAGAGAGTCACCGTAAAGTAGAAAATAAATGTGAGAAATTGCATTATGGACAAATACAATGGTGACAAAAAAAAAAAGCCCTAGTTGGATAGCGTGCAAGGGATTTGTTGATGTGTTAGAAGATGATCAAATAATTCTCAATTCTATCAATGTTGCAATATATAATGGGTTAATCGGAAAGAAATAGGATGGGTGACAAGATTTTGATGAATATAGAGCTTTTTTTTTTTTTTTTTTTTTTTTGGTGAGAAGAATAAATATAGAGCGTTTAAAGTTAGCTTACTTAAGATTCCCCTTTAATTTTAGGACAAAAATTTATTTTTTGTTTTTTATTTTAGCTAATCACTTGTCAGGATCCTAATTTGAGAGAATCTAATTTGAGGTTTTCTTAAGGCTTGACTCTCTGTACTGGTGTCCTATTCTATTTTAGGGAGCTCAATGTGATTGCTTTTCGATTTACTATTTATTTAATAATCTTTAGTTTCTTATAGCTTATATACCAAATATGAGACAAAAGATATATTTTTGGTAACTTTTACACCAAACTAACATGTAATCTATGCAAATGCATAGATGCATTTAAATTTAAACATAATTTTATTATAAAAAAATAAATAATTAATCAAATTATTAAAAAAAAAATAGCATGTAACACATGTATACGTATGGATAAATTTAAAACTAAATACAATTTTTATCATAAAAATATAAATAATTAGTCAAATTATTTTTTTGAAAAATAAAACATAATTAGTCACATATTAAAATTCTTACCTAAATTTAATACTATTTATGATCATTTTTTTACTAATTTTTAATAAGATAGAACATGTGGGTGATCTTTGTTGTGTGGTAATTTTTATTGAGCATATGTGATTGGTTTTTTTTTTTTTTAAATTATAAATTTCATAGTTCATTAATATTTGATTCTTAGTATTTTGCACTCATTAATTTACTTTGCACAAAAAAAAAAAAAAAAAAAAAAAAAAAAAAAACTTAAGTAGATAATTATGGTATGATCCCCACATAAATTTAGACACATGGTACAAAATTGAATTCTAATTTCAAATTCTAATTAAACTTTCATTTAGTTTTACCTATTAATATATATATAGATGTGTGATAAAAATATAAATTTTTTTTAAAGTTGATACAAAAAGTAGAAATTAAAAAGTTTTTCGTTAAGAGAAATGATATGTTCACAGTATTTTCACAATAAATCCTAAGTGGCATGTTGTTACTGGTTGTTATTGTTGCGTAGACATGGCAAAACGGGCGGGGCGGCTTTGGGTCGGGTCAATTGGGTTGCAGGTCAAACGGGTTGCGGGTAAAAAACGGGTCATTTTAAGCGGGTTAAAAATGGGTTCAGGTCAATCAGGTTGCGGTTCGGGTCGGGTTGACCCGTATTTTTCACATGAATTTTTTTTTTTAATAAAAAAAACAACATGTATTTGCCATTTGGAAAGTCATGCAACAAATTACTTAATATAAAATGCATTACTTTGAATTCACCACTTATATTAAGAATGAACTACACTTATTAATACTTATTCAATAAAAATTATACAAATCCTAACATTGCTATCTAAAACAAAATAACACAAAAATAAGTAAAACAAATACACAAGTTTTATTTCTACACAATATCAACATCCCAAAATATAAAACAAAATTACTAATGACTTATTGGATAATTCATTTGACAAAAAATAAAAATATATAAGAAATTTACAATGTTGAAAATTAGTTTTATAATCTATTGTCAATTGTGGTTGGCACTCTATTTCAATTTGAGATATACATTAAAGTTTTATTATTTACTTATTTATACATTGTCTCTTTTATGAATATCATATTATAGGGTCACGGTTTGAGGCCCAAGCCCAAAAATGTATGAGTCGTGGTCCAACGAGCCCAATACAATGAATTTGTAGAGAAATGGGTTAGAAACTTGGACCTTAGCGAATTAGACGTCGACCAACAAGTCTAAGTGATAAAGAAAGAAAAAATAATATTGGTTTACTGGGAAGAGACGTCCTCGGATTTTATCCGAGGAGGTTGATTCCTAATATATTGTTCATCCTCCTTTGTTAAACCCCCCCCCCCTTGTTCTCGCCTTCTCCTCTATTTTATACTATCTTCCTCTCATTTCCACCGTCTACGTGTAGATTTAGATTGATAGTGCTGATACTTGTCCCATCAGCCCCTCCCCAAAGTCATTAGGAGTGGTTGTAAAGGCTGAAAAGCAGGGTTCAGTTAGTTGCAGAGCACTTAATGCAATGGTAGCAGCTTTCTCTCAGATATTTCCATGCCTTTCTTTGTCCTTTTCTTTCTTAATACTTATCCTCTTCCGTGGAGTGGTCCGGTGTGTCACTCTCAGATGGCTGACTGTCCCCTTTGTCCTCGGTCTAGCCTGGCCGAGGAGGAGTTCTTCCTTGGACTAGGCCCCTAGCCCAACATATACATTGGTATGGGCTTCCTGGTTTGTCACCCCCACACATATCATTGTTAAGTAACACACACTTTAGGAAATATCATAATTTATTTTGAAAAACCGTTTATTTTAGACATAAATTGTTAAAAAATAGGTCTAAACATTCATAATTTATGTTGATTTGATACTTTGGCTTCACTATTTTCACACTTGTGAATGTTTCTCACACATGTCTACAATTTTAAATCTTTGTTTTTAACTGTACTGTAATCAGATTATTTTGGCATGTACTTTGCTATTTGATATCTAAAAACTTTGTTCATTACAGAATGCTCAATCATTCATCTTTCAATTAATTTGCATGCAGTTATATAAATGTCTCAATTGTTTCCTTAAAACTCACAACAAACAATTAAACCAATATTGTCTTAATTTTTTTTTTTTTTTACCAAAAAAAAAAAGTTTTAAAAAATGGTTCGAGTCATGGGTCGGGTTGAGTTGACCAGCAAAAAACACAGGTCGAGTCACGGGTCAACCCATTTTTGTTTCAGGTAAAAACAAATCGGGTTCGGGTCAGGTATTTTTCGGGTCGGGTCGAGTCGAGTTGGAAAATTTTGACCCGTTTTGCCATGTCTATTGTTGTGGCCAAAGTAATTTTAGTGGTAGGTTCAAATTTGAATCAATAACAACTAACTAATTATGATTTATTATGGAAATGTTGTGGACACAACACTTCTATTTCATTAAACGAACACATGACTTGTGGCAATTTGTTGAGTTTAGGATGGCAAAAATAGTTCCAAATTTAAATCTTCTAAATATTGTGTACACCAAATTCATATTAAATTTTAAAAATTCTATCTTAAATCCATTTTACTTTATTTAGCAAAATGTAGACCTGTCTATTTATCCTAATAACATGAGTCAAGTTGAACATAGCATACTACAAATGGTGGAATAGAATCTATTTATTATTTTTTTTATTTTTAGACTTTACAACCAAAAAAGAAAAGAAAAAAGACGCACTTACTTTAAAAAAAAAAAAAATTAGAATCCCAATTTTTGTGTTATAAATTAAAATCTAAAATAAGAATTATACCCACTAAATTTTGGTTAATTTTGATTTTAGTAATTGATGTTTAAAAACTTTTATTTTAATTGCTAGAGTTTTAGACTTTTTTTTTTGTAATTTCTAAATTCAATTATTGTAATTATCAATTTATTATATATAAAAAAAATCCTAATTGTTAGGTTCTAAGTACTTAGGAACTAATATATTAGAACTCTATTTTGTATTATTGGCAAACCATGATCAAAACAGTTTTTATAATCTTGTTTAGACTTGCTCAAAGTGAATGCGTTTTATGTAAAATTGGAATCGAGTTGCTGCAGAAGTTATAGTATGATTCTGCCTGTCTCAATTGATTGAGAATTAGGCTCAATTGATCGAAATTCGGGCAGAACGTTTTTCTTTAGAATTTTCCAACTCAGCTCTAAGCTCATATGACATGTAAGGTTTTATGTTTTGCCCTAAGTATAAAAGGGAAAACCCTAGCCACGTTTTAGGTTGCTCTTTTTGCTGTGCGTGTGAATTTTTTGTGAGATCTAGAGGTATTTGCCTTCACACATACTTAGGATTATCAAAAAGGAGAATTCGATTCAAGAACTTGATGATCATTCAGTTGCTGCAATAAAAGCTTAAAGATATACAAGCGGGAGTGCTTGTACTTGCCGGAGAATCCAAGAAAGGAGTCTGTAGTCTCGGAGCTTGCACGTGGTCGTGTCAGTAAGTTTCTACTGGTGGTAGCAATAGGATGTTAGTGGTTTAAGTCGCTATTGTAAAACTTCGATTCTTTCATAGTGGATTCAGGTTTACCTTGAGAATAGCTAGGTTAAATCCTCTCCAAGTTTTTACCGGTTTGGTTTTCTAGGTCATCATATCTTTGTGTTCTTTATATTCTGCACTTTACATTGATATGATTATATGATTGTGTTAACCTAGATCTGAAATTTGAACTAAGTAATCACTTGGCTAATTAACTAAGTTAATCCAATTGTGTTTTAAGGGGTCTAAAAACATACACTAAGAAAGGGAATTTATTCTACTATATGAGTGCAATTCACTAACTTGAGTAGATGGACAGGATTAAACAAAGTAAAGTATATCCCTGCTGGTTACCTTATTGTCCACAAGTAATTATCCCTAAAAATAAATAAATAAAAAAACTCCCTTATTATCCATGAGACTAGCATCTGTTAACATGACCCATAATAATATACCAATGTTGTATATTGAACAGAGATGGGAATCTATCTAGTTCAGGAGTCTTCGTAAACTTAAATATAACACTTTTCTTTCTTTTGGGATGACACTTAAGTACCATACCACTATTCTTTTTGTAGGATGAGACTTATTTAGTACACACTTAATTAAGACTTTTTTTTTTTTTTTTTTTTTGGCTAAGAAAAAAAAATGGTTGAGGGGAGTGACCTGAGTTGACGTTCCATTTAGGCGTGATCATAGTGACACTCTACTTACTGGTTCCAGGCCTGTGGAAATAGGAAATCTAGATGAGTCATTGTTGTAAATCCAACCCCATCAAGAATGCTAATGAGCATGAGCCACGAGCATGGAGTACTAAAAATATCACATGCGTTTTACAATAACAGCATCTCTTCATTAAAATAGTTTATTTATCATTGTTTTATGTGAGTGAATATAGCCTCATCTAAAATTACAAAATGCAAACCATGCACAAAATTTTTTAGGCTAAAGTGTTGCACACTAAGTTTCCAAAATGCAAACCATGCACAAATTTTTTTTAGGCTAAGCGTTGCACACTCTAAGTTTTGTTAAATTCATTTAAGTTATCTAACTTTACTTTCGTTTAATTGAGTTATTTAAGTTTCAAATTTATTCAATTTAAGAACTTTATCCAATTTTGTTAAGAAATTATCATTAAAAAATATTATTTTCACATGAAAAAAATCTACAAAATTAATAAAAATATTTTATAAATTTTTTATGTGAGAATTTTTTTCATTAGTTAATTATATACTTAGCAACATCTTGTTTAATGAAATTGGACAAAAAACCTGAATTGAATAAATTTAAAACTTAGAGGACTCAATATTTTAGAAAGTAAAGTTATATGACTAAAATAAATTTCAATCAAACTTAGAGCATGGGTGCAATTTGCATTTTAGGCTATTTTTAAATTTATGTGCTTAGATAGATAAGTCCAATATTAATTGAGATGTATATTGTGTATCTCATTAATTTATGCCATTCAAATTTTCACTAGGTATCTAATTTAGTACTAGTAATTTGCAAGAGAGTTAATTTATTGTCTAATCCTAAATAATAATAAAAAAAAAAAATTATGTACATCTTGATGGACAAAACCAACACGTCTCTAACTATCACATGCATCAAGAAGGTGAAAGCAGCTTTTAGATGTAACACTATCAACGGCCCAGATCCCATCCACGTGGGACCAGAACCCCATGTCATATTGTATACATGAAAACCACACGTACACACACATTGTCTCTCTCTGTCTCTGTGTATTTCCCTATATATAATACTATTACTATATATGCACTGAAAGTCTTAAGAATTTCACTTAAGGAATGGTGAAGAAGAAGAAGAAGACGCTGCATAAAATTGTTGATATTGAAAGGCTGACCACTATCATCTTGTTTCTTCAAACATTTTGTCATCTTGTTCTCTCCCAAATCATCCGATTCTAACAAAAGCTACTATCACAAACCCACTTGAATCATAGATAGAGAGAGAATCTAATTTGAGGTTTTTTTAAGGCTTGACTCTCTGTACTTGTCCTATTCTATTTTAGGGAGCTCAATGTGATTGCTTTTAGATTTACTATTTATTTAATAATCTGTAGTTTCTTGTAGCTTATATACCAAATATGAGACAAAAGATATATTTTTGGTAACTTTTATACCAAACTAACATGTAATCTATGCAAACGCATAGATACATTTAAATTTAAACATAATTTTATTATAAAAAATAAATAATTAATCAAATTATTAAAAAAAATAGTATATAACACATGCATACGTATGGATAAATTTAAAACTAAATGCAATTTTTATCATAAAAATATAAATGATTAATCAAATTATTTTTTTGAAAAATTAAACATAATTAGTCACATATTAAAATTCTTACAAATTTAATACTATTTATGATTATTTTTTTACTAATTTTTAATAAGATAGAACATGTGGGTGATCTTTGTTGTGTGATAATTTTTATTGAGCATATGTGATTAGTTTTTTTTATTTTTAATTATAAATTTTATAGTTCATTAATATTTGATTCTTAGTATTTTGCACTCATTAATTTACTTTGCACAAAAATAAATAAAAAAACTTAAGTGGATAATTATGGTATGATCCCCACATAAATTTAGACACATAGTACAAAATTGAATTCTAATTTCAAATTCTAATTAAACTTTCTCTTAGTTTTACCTATTAATATATATATATATATATATATATATGTATAGATGTGTGAAAAAAATATAATTTTTTTTTTAAAGTTTATACAAAAAGTAGAAATTAAAAAGCTTTTCGTTAAGAGAAATGCTATGTTCACAACATTTTCACAATAAATCCTAATTGGCACGTTATTACTGGTTGTTATTGTTGCTGTTGCGGCCAAAGTAATTTCAATGATAAGTTCAAATTTGAATCAATAGCAACTAACTAATTATGATTTATTATGAAAATGTTGTGGACACAACACTTATCTTTCATTAAACGAACACATGACTTGTGGCAATTTGTTGAGTTTAGGATGGCAAAAATAGTTCCAAATTTAAATCTTCTAAATATTGTGTACACCAAATTCATATTAAATTTTAAAAATTCTATCTTAAATCCATTTTACTTTATTTAGCAAAATGTAGACCTGTCTATTTATCCTAACTTGAGTCAAGTTGAACATAGCATACTTCAAATGGTGGAATAGAAATATATATATATATATATATATATATATATATATATGTATATTTTTAGACCTTACAACCAAAAAAAAAGAAAAAAAGATGCACTTACTTTAAAAAAAAAAAATTTAGAATCCCCAATTTTTGTGTTATAAATTAAAATCTAAAATAAGAATTATACCCACTAAATTTTGGTTAATTTTGATTTTAGTAATTGATGTTTAGAAATTTTGATTTTAATTGCTAGAGTTTTAGACTTTTTTTGTAATTTCTAAATTCAATTATTGTAACTATCAATTTATTATATATATATATATATATAAAATCCTAATAAAGGGAATTTATTCCACTATATGAGTGTAATTCACTAACTTGAGTAGATGGACGGGATTAAACAAAGTAAAGTATATCCCTAGTTACCTTATTGTCCACAAATAATTATCCCTCAAAAAATACAAAAAAAAAAAAAAAAAAAAAAAAAACTCCCTTATTATCCACGAGACTAGCATCTGTTAACATAACCCATAATAATATACCAATGTTGTATATTGAACAGAGATGGGAATCTATCTAGTACAGGAGTCTTCGTAAACTTAAATATAACACTTTTCTTTCTTTTGGGATGACACTTAAGTATTGCACCACTATTCTTTTTGTAGGATGAGACTTATTTAGTACTCACTTAATTAAGACCTTTTTTTTTTTTTGCTAAGAAAAAAAAAAGGTTGAGGGCAGTGACCTAAGTTGACGTTCCATTTAGGCGTGATCATAGTGACACTCTGAAGTAGGAAATCTAGATGAGTCATTGTTGTAAACCCAACCCCATCAAGAATGCTAATAAGCATGAGCCACGAGCATGGAGTACTAAAAATATCACATGTATTTTACAATAACAGCATCTCTTCATTAAAATTGTTTATTTATCATAGTTTTATGTGAGAGAATATAGCCTCATCTAAAATTACTAAATGCAAACCATGCACAAATTTTTTTAGGCTAAAGTGTTGCACACTACGTTTCCAAAATGCAAACCATGCACAAATTTTTTTTAGGCTAAGCGTTGCACACTCTAAGTTTCGTTAAATTCATTTAAGTTATCTAATTTTACTTTCGTCTAATTGAGTTATTTAAGTTTCAAATTTATTCAATTTAAGAACTTTATCCAATTTTGTTAAGAAATTATCATTAAAAAATATTATTTTCACATGAAAAAAATCTACAAAATTAATAAAAATATTTTATAAATTTTTTATGTGAGAATTTTTTTCATTAGTTAATTATATACTTAGCAACATCTTGTTTAACGAAATTGGACAAAAAACCTGAATTGAATAAATTTAAAACTTAGAGGACTCAATATTTTAGAAAGTAAAGTTATATGACTAAAATAAATTTCAATCAAACTTAGAGTATGGGTGCAATTTGCATTTTAGGCTATTTTTAAATTTATGTGCTTAGATAGATAAGTCCAATATTAATTGAGACGTATATTGTGTATCTCATTAATTTATGCCATTCAAATTTTCACTAGGTATCTAATTTAGTACTAGTAATTTGCAAGAGAGTTAATTTATTGTCTAATCCTAAATAATAATAAATAAATAAAAATTATGTTCATCTTGATGGACAAAACCAACACGTCTCTAACTATCACATGCATCAAGAAGGTGAAAGCAGCTTTTAGATGTAACACTATCAACAGCCCAGATCTCATCCACGTGGGACCAGAACCCCATGTCATATTGTATACATGAAAACCACACGTACACACACATTGTCTCTCTCTGTCTCTTTGTATTTCCCTATATATAATACTATTACTATATATGCACTGAAAGTCTTAAGAATTTCACTTGAGGAATGGTGAAGAAGAAGAAGAAGAAGAAGAAGCTGCATAGAATTGTTGATATTGAAAGGATGAACAACATGCAAAGTGAAAACAAGAAGAGGGTCTCAGCAAAGGGCAAGATCAACGGCTCACAATGGTCTGATGACAGTGTTAATCGTGGCAAAGGAAAACAAAAACAGTACCCCATGCAGCTGCAGGTTGACTCTGCGGAGAGTTTCTACAACAGACTCAGTGAGCTGTATGAGTCTTGGGGGCTGAACCTAGTGTGAGTTTAATTTCTTGCTAGCTTGTATTAATATTAACAAAGTTCAAGACCCTCTTGGTTCTCTGCTATGTTGACTTTTTAGTTCTCTTTGTTTTCAGATTCTGTCTTAAATTTTATAATTTTTTTTGGCAAAGGAGTTTGTCTTCTATTTTGGTGGATGAGAAAATTTTGTGAAAAGAAAGTGGAGAGTGTAGGGTTTTATTTATTTATTTATTTATTTTGTTTGGCCTACATAATAAGAAAGTTTTTGACACAGTTTTTATGAAAAATAGAAAAAGCAGTTAAAAAATGTTTTTTTTTTTTTAGTAATAACTTTCTAAAATAAAATAAATAAAATGGTTTACTAACTAATATCTTAGGAGATTCATTAACAAAAAATCTTTTTTTTTTTGGTTTGAATAGTGTTTGGTTGCTAAGAAACAATGGGAAAATGGAAGAAAGGTAGCTATCTTTTTCTGTTGATTTTTTCTCTTTGTTTTGAACTTTTGCCACATTTGTTTCCAAAATGAGTTCTTTTTCTATTTGGTGGCTGAGAAAATGTTGTGAAGAGAAAAGTTTATGGGTGTTCTTTCTTTTTCCTTTTTTGGGAATATTTTGCTTTTCCTATGTTTGGTTGCTGAGAAAGAGTGGAAGAAGAAAAGTTGAGTGGCTTTTTTTTTTTTTTTTTTTTTTTTTTTTAACTTCATCGTTTGTGGATGAGAGAGAAAGCATAGAGTTTGTACTTTTAATGCATGCTTAGACTCAGTGACGTGGATATGTTTTGTCTGTTTTGACCTTTTTTATGTTATTAATTTCAATACTGCCATTGTGGTTCTCATGCATTCTCAAAAAAAATAATAATAAAAATAATAAAGTGGTCTTTTTTCCCCCTTAATTAATAAATAGTTTGGATTAAATATTTGTTATACATATTAATATTTTTATTTTATTTGGGAATCCAAACCAACTCTAGAAAATCTCAATTGGGTAAATATTTTAGAGTTATGTAAATAGTGCCGTTAGAACAATTGTTAATAAACTATTTAAGAAAATTTTTAACACCACTCTTGTTAAATTATAAAAAAATTAAGTACTTTTTTCTTTTCCCATAAAAAATTTCTAAAAATATCTTATAAACCAAGCTTAGGCATCTGTTAACTTTTCCTAATATTTTATAGAAATTTATACTTCTTAACGGAAGAGTTTAATACCTACTTCCCTCTTCTTCTTCTTCTTTTTTTTTTTTTTTTTTTTTTTTTTTTCTTCTGGATGTGTAATATTGGCAGCTTTAATGCAAGAGAAACAATGTTGGACTTGCATCTCTTTTACAAAGAAGTGACTGTTAGGGGAGGATTTCATCTGGTAAGTTTCTTTTATTTGTTAAATTGTACCACATTATCTATTTCTTGAAGCATTATGATTATGTTATCTACATAAACTCTTTTCAGAAGTAGTTTCTTTAAGTACAAGTGCAGTGATCATTAGGTTTTCTAATCCATTGAAAATGATGCTTTTATCAGATATTAACTTCTATGTTTGCGTTTTTCATCCTGCAGAAGGTAGAAACTCTGATCTTGCTACTTTTTTTTTAAGGAGTAGAAACATAATTCTAACAAATTAAGTACTTACTTGAATGCAAGAAAAAGCTACTGTGTAAATTTTTGGTTTTTCTTAATCCAAATTTCACGTATTCATGACAGTATGAACTTGTTCAAGACCATCAAAGGCGGAGCCATGATTTCAGTTCAGGGGGACAAATTCCCCCCCCCCCCCCCCCCCCCCCCCTCCCCTTGCTGCCCCTCGGCTCCGCCTTTGAAGGCCATGTAATTATGTTAAGAATGAATTTACAAGACAAGGTTTGGACAGTGACAAATTAGTCAACCAAAGAAAAAGAATGGAAGAAAACCGTTATTTTTAAATTGCATATGCTCTTCTGCTATGAAAACTACTGTATTCCATTCCTAAATTGACCTCTCTTGAGCCACAAACAAACCATTGTCATGAATTTAGGATTATATGATTGTGTTTGCAGGTTACTAAGGATAGCAGATGGGATGAAGTTGCGTTTGCTCTTAAATTGGAAGGAAACAATATGAAGTTTCATACTCAACTTCAAATACTTTATGCACTTTTTCTGTACAAGTTTGAGCTAACTTACTTCTATAGGGAACCAGCAAAAGCAGCTAGAGCTTCAGGTACAAAAGCTGATCTAATAGGTTCTGCCAAATTATGCTGAACTGAATTTGCTTCTGACAGACAAACTTCCAAGGAAATGGGCAATCTAAAATATTTTTGACATTTTCGGTTATGTTTTCTATTTTACCTCCTTGGGTTTGGGGGTCTCTCTATTTAATTTCTTGTATAGTTGTATATAAATAAAGAGTTATTAATAATTACATAAATAATTTGGTTATTGCTCAGAGTTGTTTCTTTCTACCACCTGAAAGTAAATTATTGGGACAATGTTGTTTAGAGCCAACCTCTTTAGAATGATAATTTCTGGGTCATGATGCAGATTGCTCAGGAATGAAGCGGAAGAGTGGGGACAATTTATTTGATTTTACAACTATTGAAGATAATGTAGTGATGAAGAAGATGTGCAAGGACAATGCTTTTCCATTGTTGCCAGGTCTGTCATTGTAGTCGACTTGGTAGAATAATTTGCTTGACCTTAAACACCATTAAATCTTCAATTACCAAGTAATTTCTTAGATGAATCATGCACAGTTTTACTGGGAAATCATTTAAGTCTCAGAAATTGGAGAAAATTCTTCATAAAGTGATCAGCTGAAAAAAAAAAAAAAAAACCCTTCACATTCTTCAGTTATGGTTTACCCCTTTAATTGGTCGATTGTGGAAAATTTTTTGTTTACTTAATATATAAAGAACTGAAGCATTGTAATAAAGTTCTTGGCTGACCCTGAAATTTTTTCCTCCTTAGTCAATAGGTAAAACCTAAATTCATCCCATGAATACAAACTTCAACTTGGTAAATGGAACGTGGCCCAATGTTTTCTTACTGTTCTTAAATGTTCCTACCTAAAACTAAACTAGTTGAAAGTAATGTAATTGAAACTGTGTTAAAATATGGGCTATTAATGGTTGGACTTGGCATATAGGACCTAATTTTTTTCAAAGAGTGTGCAGAGAAGCAAATTTGTAGCTATCCCAAGTTCACTGGACACTGTAGAATTCTTATATGAAGTGACATGGATACTTTAATTATGTTTGCACATTTTAGCAGGTCCTAGAACTTCAGAGCCAAAACTGTCCCCACAGACGCCATCCAAAAACAAAGAGACAAAGAAACGTCCAGGTGCTCAACGGGGGCTAAGGACCGCATATCACATCTTCATGAAGGAGGAATGTACTCGACTAAGGACTGTTCATGGGGTCAGTTTGGAGCGCCAAAATGTCCGAGAAATGGCACTTGTTACATGGAGAAGCCTCTCCGAGAGGGAGCGACAGGTATGACTACACCTCAAGCTAGAATATATACCTGTAGGCCTTCATGAACTTTAATTTGTTTAGAGGATGAGGATGCTGTGAATTACACAGCTTTAGAAGTGCAGCTGAATGTTATATGTTTGTTAATTTATATGACTTACGAGTGTTAGTATTGTGTCTATGTGTGTCCCCTACTCTCACTATCTTTTCCATATTCTTGCAGCCATATATCGAGGAAAGTATGAAAGAAAGGGAAAGAGTGAAAGAAATGGCTGCCTTCAAAGAAAGGGAAAAAGTGAAAGAAATGGCAGCCTTCAACGATTGCCAGAACCTGCAAATTACAAAGACTCATGAGATTTGCCTCGATGGTGACTACCATGTGACTTTGGAAACTGAGGTAGAGAACTTCCTTGTGCCTGATGAATCAACTGTCAACTTGGCCATTACAATGATGAATGACCCTATACTTCAGATTGACTGCTTTGGGTCTCTCGACGTACCAGCTGAAAGATCCAATTTGCTCTAGAGCTTCAGTTTGTGGAGTTTCTTTTGTGATGGGGGAAGGTGCCCTATATAAATTAGAAGATGGGTACTTGTACTGTTTGTACTGTTGTACATGCATCCTTCTTTGGTCTGTCTTTTGCATATAGTAGTGTTTTCTTTTGGAGCTTTTGCATATGTGTACATGTTTCCCATCGGCCATATGAGCTTCTATCATTATCTTTTTTTGTTTAGGCAGCAGCTAAAAGAATAGAAGTACATTACAGACCCTCCACTTGTATCAATTTTGTATCAGTCAAAGGTGTTTTAGTTGACCTACACAATTTTTTTTTTTAATCTTTTGGTTTCCTTGGAGAAATTCGTGAACAGAAATGCTAAACATGTTTACTTTCTTAAACTGAAATCATGCTGTCAAAGACGCAGTGGTAGTCTTGGAAAAATCATGCACTTAATTAAGCCCTTCTGCCATTATGTTTCAGGCTGGAGCAATATTTTCTCAATTTGTCTTGTTAGCATGATTCAGTTTATGAAATGAATAGTGAAATGTTTATCACGTTCTTTCTGGATCCTCTTTACAGCTTTTGGGGGCTATGGCCTATATCTATTTCAAAGCTTTTGACACCTTTCTCCTCTACCTTCCCAAACTTGATGAATTTCTGTCTAGCAAAATTGTCATAAAGTATCTAAATGCAGAGTTGTTGATTCTTTTTTCCTCCAATTTTAATTGTTGTAAGGTGATTAAAAAAAAGATCAATTCTTAAACAGCTTTCTCCACTGAATTGTCTAAACATAAACTGTGTGACAGAAAACTATCACAAACATAATGTGAAAACAGTATGTTTATCCCAAGTTTTGATTGACATTGAAGAGAAGGAAACTTCACTCAACACCATAGTGAGAAGCTTGCAATTTCTTTTGGACTACTTAACACAACACCGGAAACAGCCATCCATGTTGTGATTAATTGAGGATGTGTGAGGAATGCCATTCAGTCATAAAGCTTATTCCTAAAGTTTACAACTGAGAGAGAATTGTGAGGGACTGTGTGCACTATCATCATTTCAAAAATGGAAGATGTTCATGCCAAGGATTATTGGTAAGGTCTCCTTAAGAAAGTTGGGGGGTGTCAATGTGGTGAGGAATCAGAAACAGCAGAGGTTAGCAATGGAAAATTTGATCCAAACCCCCAACGAACCGAACAGAACCAATGATTTCAAATGGAGATGGTATATTTAGATTGAAAAAAAGAAGATTTTGTTGAAATCTAAATTCCTGCCCAACTTAATCACATGTTGATAGAGAAGAACCCAACTAAAAAATGACATTATAGTTTTATGTTCCTGCCATAGTTGGTGGCATGTTAATAATGATTGAGAAGACACCAACTTCTAAAACATGAAAACTAGACTCCCGGAATAGACATATACATCATTGATGACCTGGACAGGTCAACAAGAGAACCCTTCTTTTAGAAAAAAATTCTAATTCTGACAAACTACTTGAGCCTGCCTGCTATTAATTTATATACACACGAATAAGCTTATATATGCAATCTAAGCATGAATATATATGGAGAAGAAGGAGGTCATTACAGATTGTGAATTGTGTAGCAAGTTAGTGCCAGGAAGAAAATTGAATACAGTAGGGTTTTTTTTTTTTTGGGGGGGGGGGGGGGGGGGGGGTTGTTGTTGTGTGGCTTGTATAGTCAGATTTTGGATTTGGCTATTACTTATTTACATTGGAATTATGTTTTATTGAGGCAACCTGGACAATTTTACTTGTTTAGGCATGGAATCAACTCTTGGAATCCCTGAGTTCAAGAACAGAAATTGGGAAGTTATATTGAAACAGAAATGATTAGCCTTCTGGACTTTTTTCGTTAGGAATATCTAAACAAGTTTAAAAAATAGTCAAGGTTGCATATAAACTTAGTAGTAAATTATTCTTTTTACCTGGTCTTATTCATTTTCATTTCAGGAGTATTCTACACATTCCATGGTAGTGCTATCAGAAGATCTATCATAATCAAATATTCCTTTTCTGTAGGCTTCCATCTTAACTAAGACTAGAAGAATTCAAAACTTGATTAGCTGGGGAAATTTTGCTACTTAAAAGTCAGAGATTTTCTATTGATTTCCACCCACTTTCATTTGTAATAGAGATTGTCGTATCTTTAATCAGAAAAGACAGTTTTAATGCACCTTGAGTCTCTCTGAGCACTTCCAGCTACCAATGACAAAATCTGTATAAATGGCCTTTCAAGTTATGTTACCCTCCAAACAGAATGATCGAAATATTACCTTTATTCATCATCCCTACATACTATATCACACCAAACCATACAAGTGATGATTTTATTTCATTACAGTGATTTACACATAGGTACTGGGACAGGAGGCTATACAAACATGATAAACTATTGATAGAAGTTACAAATCACATATGGGATGCTTTACTTATATGCTAAACAGCACAGAAGAAAACATCAAAGATGTGATATAAACCTATTGTGACATATTTTGCCACACTATCTCTATTATATACCATAGTATACATATTAATTCACACCTTCTTCTCACAATCTAGTTTTGTAGGCGGGCATTCGGTTATATAAAGATGGTGTCTCTCAGTCGATGATCCTGAAGGATTTCCATAACTTTTATAACTCTCATTCTTATCATCCTCACTGTCGTTATCTTCATCGGAAGTGTTGCTTTCCTTGTTCTTATTATTGGCATCAACTGTTGGCATTGAACCTAATTTTGGATTTCCCTTCGCGCTTGACTTCTCAGGTTGATTATTTGGCTTTACATCAGTTGCACCATTGGTCACCTCTTCTAAGAGAAACCTTTTGGCATCACCTTGGATACAAAGCAAGAGTAATCCACAAGCACCCAGAACCACAAGTACTGTTTTCATGATTAACCTGCACTTAAAAACCAATAAGTGAATTTTATGAGCAGTTTAAGCAACTAAACCAAGATTAACATATAATTTAACAATGCAATTACAAATCAAATGAACCAAACAATGTTGAACATCTTGGAGCACCTTATCTTCTTTCTCTGTTTCTATTAGATGCAGTTGATGAATATTGAACTCAAGGACAAGAATTTATAGAAGAAATGTCTTTGCTTAATCATGATTAGTAGGAAAGTAAAATTTTGAATGCAGGCAGTAAGAGTTGAAAATTTAGTGGAGCAAACACAATTTCATGCCCTTATTGGGAAGACTTGTGCACGCGTGCTCGAAAGTTGTCAGCCAAAGTACTAACTATGAAAATGTGTAAATAATCAGTGGAGATTTTCAGTGATGGTGTGAGAATTACATGGTGTATTACTGTTGTAGTCTGATTATGTTGCATTTATAGGGTTCCACAAGTAAGCGGTATATGTAGCATACAGATTATCATCACTATGTGTGTACCTTGCTATTCATGGCCCAATAGTGACTGAAGGATAGAATTATAATGTCATGAATCTAATTAATCATCCTAAAATTTATGTGGCTTTTGTCAAATTGTAAACAACTTGCTCCTTCACGTAAGAGGAATAGTTATCACCTAAAAATCCAAAATTGAGAAAATTACAGATTCAAATTCTACAGGCTCTAAGAAATGTCCCAAAAGAGAAGGGACCTTATTTTTAATTTTAAATTGAAATTTATAATAAAAATAAAAAATAAAAATAGTAAAAGTGACTAATTAAAGGCCAAAATGAAAGAATTTGACCAATAAGCAGCATAGGTCGTGACCATAAGGCAATGAGTTTTGATCCTCATGACGATTTCCTTTAAGTCACCAAATTTCATATGATTCCATATGTTGGCTCAAATGATTTCTACTAGTTCTTTTCTACTTTCTAAACTTCTTTCATGTTTGACTTCTGATGGACTCTGACTTCAAGGAAAGTCTTTGATGTCTGTTATACATCATTTCTGTCCAGCCAAGTTGTCACAAAGTATTGAGGGATGTTGGCTCAGTTCATTTTTCTTCAATTTCAATGTGCAAGGTGATTAAACAGTATTTTCTTAAACAGTTTTCTCCATTGAGGTGTCTAAACATAAACTCTGACAAACTATCTCAAACATTATGTGAAAATAGTAAAACCATTAATGTTTATCTCATGTATGTTTCATGTCCTAAGTTATAAAATTTGGAATTATGTAGAAAGATGGAATCAAAAATCCTTTAACACATGCCACATGGTCATGGAAGCAGCCAATCATATGTGGACCAAATGCTCGCCAACAATACAAATGGATGTGGCCTGACATCCATATCTTGTGTCTTAGCCAATACTCGATAGCAAAGGAAAGATGAGCACAACAATGACAACCACAAAAGCACACCCACCTCCAAACTCTCCCAAAAAATAATCCTAGACTTGTTAGACACATAGTGCTGCACTTCCTTGCACCATCTAGAGCTAGATCATTGCATTATACTAAGGAGTGGCCACATTCAAGACCATCATATAGCTGACATCTTAATAAAATGCCCTGCAAATCCTCATTTCAACAACTTGGGTTTGCTTTGAAGGTCTTTGATTATGTCCTGAATCCCAATGTTTTGTATGGAATATTGTGATCAAAGGATGTCTAGAGAACAATGAACTAATTGAGGCTATTTCATTTTATCATAGAATAGTATTGGCAAATTCTAGGCCTAATAAGTTTACATATCCTACTCTGTTCAAGGCTTCCACCATTGCATGTGCCATTCAATAATGCTTGAAATTTTATTCAAACTAGCTGCGAACTCGCGCGTTGCGCGTGATAATTATTTTTATGGTGGTTTTATTAAAAAAAAAATTACAATATAAACTAATGTAATAATGAGTAATGTATTTCATAATTATATTTTTATTTATTATAAGAACAATCATAAATGTAATATAGGAACAATCCAAAACACCAAAAAAATGTAAACTAAAAAAAATTAATAAAACTTAACAATGATTAATTGAACCAATATTAGAATAAAATTTTGTTTTTGATAATCTATTAAGGTTATTTTCTTTGTAGAAATTATAATTTCGGCCGCCCAAAACATATTATCAAATAAACAATTATTAGCAAAATCTAAGAATTAAATTTCTATACATGCATTGTTATAAAATAATAATAATAATAATAATAAAATTGCAAAAGTTAAATTTGTCACCTCTCCGATTATTTTTGTTTGGCTAACCTTTGCTTTTCTTTAAATAAATGGCATTATAGAGTACTTTTAATACAACTATTAAGAGTACTTTGTCCACCACAAAAGATTAGAAAATAAATAAAAATTAGCAAAGTCTCATAATTTAACATCTAAATTGAGCACTATAAAAAATCATACTATGTAACAGAATAAATACCAAATTATCCAAATCATGCTATGTAATAAAATAATATTATATTTTTATATGCTATATTTAATTCTTTAGAACGCAATAGGATAACATTTAACCATCAAAGAAAAAAAAAATAACAACAACAATTTAAAAAACAAAACTAAATCGCATTAACCCAAAATGGAGTTTTAAAGAATATAAAAAATTATCAACCTAAAGTAGAGATGCAAAAAAAAAAAAAAAAAAATCCACCAAAAAATTTAGAGAGAGAGAGAGAGAGAGAGAGAGAGAGAGAGCGAACTTTTTTTTTTGTGAGGGAAAACTATGCATAGAATAGAAGAGATAGTAACCAATTTATAGTAAGAGAATGTGAATAAGAAGAGACAAAAATAAAGGAAGATGAAGGGAAAGAGGAAGAATGACATTAATGTAGAGGGTAGTGAGGAGATGAAAAGGTAAGGGAGGGAGAAATATTGAAGAAGTAGTGGGGAGATGAAATGGTAAGGGAGAGAGAAAGGTTGGAGAAGTGTAAATATTAAAAAAATAAATGTTAAAAACAATTATAAGAAAATTGAAAAAAAAAAAAAAAAAAAAAAAACCCTAAAGCTTGAGAGGCTTTAAAGTTTTTTTTTTTCTTTTTTTTCTTTTTATGCTGAAAAGGCTCACACAAAATCCTAAAGCTGAACTGAAAAGGTTTTGGGTTGGACTTGATGGTGGAACTAAATAAATAAGAGGTGGGCTGAATTAATTATGCAGATTTATTATAGAGTGATAGTGGAAGTGAATAAATAAGTAGTGGGCTGGATTTATTATAAGGTGATAGTGGAAGTAAATAAATAAGTAGTGGGCTGCATTTATAGGACTGAAAATTGTAAAAACCATTTTAAAATTGTAGGACAAATTATATTTTAAAAAAGAAAAGAAAAAAAAGAATGATGTGGCAGCTGATGTGGCGCAATGTGAGAGCAGCAGCATTAAACGCTACGCTTCAGCTTTTAGTAATATATAGATTTGTTGAACCATGGCCTTAGTGAAGATGGATACATAAAAAGTGCTGGAATTCAAATGTACGCATCTTTTGGATGTGTTAGGGATGTGAGATGAATGCTTGATCAGGGTGAAGACTCAGATGTTATTTGTTGGAATACTTGAAATGTGGAGATGTGAAAGCTGCTAAAGAATTATTTGAGCATATGCCAGATAAGAATATTGGCTCTTGGATTGCAATGATCAATGGTTTAGCTAAACGTGATATGATTGAAGTGGATAGGAAATTGTTCAATGAAAAGGAAAAAAGGGATGAAATATCTTGGACTGCTATTATAAATGGTTATATAAAAGGAGAGTATTTCATGGAGGCCTTGGAAGTCTATAATAAAAAGAAAAGAGAAAAAATTAGGCCAAGAAAATGTGTCTTATCAAGTGTGCTAACTGCCTGTGCCCATGTGGGGGCACTTGATTAAGGAAGGTGGATTCATGCTTATGTTGAAAGGGATTTCATGCACTTGCATACAATTCTAGGGACTGCTTTGGTGGATCTGTCTGCCAAATGTGGGCGACTTGATATGGCATGGAAGGTTTTTGAGAAGATGAAACTGAAAGAAGTCTTTACTTGGAATGCCATGATAGGTGGGCTTGCTATGCATGTCCAAGCTGAGGATGCAATTGAGTTATTCTCCAAGATGCAAAGGGAAAATTTGAAGCCCGATGGAATAACTTTTGTGGGTGTTTTAAATGCTTGTTCTATTTCAGGAATGGTTGATGAAGGTCTAGCAGTTTTGGATTCTATGAACAAAGGCTGGGGCATGGAATGATGTTGTGAAAATTAAATAATTGTTGAAGGAGAGAGGGATAAAGACTACTCTTGGGAGTAGCATGATAGAGTTGGATGGCACAGGTGATGGTTCACATATCACATACACAAAATAAGCAATCTGCTTGATGCTAAAAGGATCTTTGAGAGACAACATATGGAAGGTTATTCACTAAACAACTCCCAATTTTGATTGACATTGAAGAGGATAAGGAACTGCACTTCAATCCCATAGTGAGAAGCTTGCAATGGGTTTCAGACTACTTAACACAACACCAGGAACAACCATCCGTATTGTGAATAATTTGAGGGTATGTGAGGACTACCATACAGTCACGAAGTTCATTTCAAAGTTTACAACTGAGAGATAATTGTGAGGGAATTTGTGCACTCTCTTCATTTCAAAAATGGAAGATGTTCATGAAAGGATTATTGGTAAGGCCTCCTTAAGAAAGTTGAGGGTGTTAATGTGGTGAGGAAACAGAGACAACACAGGTTAGTAATGGAAAATTTGATCCAAACCTCCAACAAATGGAACAGAACCAACAGTTTCAAATGGAGACGGTATACTTTTAAGATTGAAAAAGAAGATTTTGTTGAAATCTAAATTCCTGCCAAACTTGAGGGCGTGTTGATAGAGAAGAATTCAACTAAGAAATGACACTATAGTTCTAAGTTCTTGCCAAACTGGGTGGCATGTTGATAATGTTGGATTAAGATCCCGTGCAATAGCCCTCAATGGCTGAGATTGAGAATTAAAAAAAATTAACTTTTAATCTCAGTCCTTGGATTAGAAAAGTTTTGAACTTTTTAACCTGTTAGCTTTTCTGATTCAAAGGCTGAGATTAAAAGGCAATTCTTTAACTCTCAATCTCTGCCATTGAGATGCTATTGCATCCCATGCAATATCCTATTAGAAAAGTTTTTAACTTTTTAACCTGTTAGCTTTTCTGATTCAAGGGCTGAGATTAAAAGGTAATTCTTTAACTCTCAATCATCTAAATCTGATATTTATAGAGACAAAACTAACTTTTAAAACATGAAGACTATATTCCTGGAGTAGACATATATATCAATGCTTGCCTGTGCAGTTCAACAAGAGAAACCTTGATTTAGACAAGGTTTTTGTTCTGACAAACCACTTGGGCCTGCCTGGTATTAGTTTATACACACATGAACATGTTGATTTGTGCATGAATATATGGAACAGTGGGAAGCAATTACACAATGTGTATTGTTGCAAGTTATTTCCAGAAAGATAATTGAATAAAGAACAATTTTTTGGGGGGCATGTATAATCAGATTTTGGATTTGGTTAGTAATTCCCTAGATTCCTTTTGAATAGGACAGCTGATAATGGGGCTGCAGAACTTTGGAATGATGTCTTACTAACACATCCTAGATAATTTTACTTGTCAGAATATGTATAATTGTTGAAGGCAAGTATGGCCTTCATTATGAGTGAAATGATCATCATGTGACACTTGGAATCCCATGAGTATGGACAGAAATTGGAAGGTTATATTGAAACTGAAATAATTACCCTTCTGGATTTTTTTGGTTAGGAATATCTAAACAAGTTTAAATAAGAGTCAAGTTGGCATATAAACTTTGACAACTGTAAATTATTCTTTGTATTATTCCTTTTCATTTCAGAGAGTATTCTACACATTCCATGGTAGTGGTATCAGAAGATCAAGCATTCCTTTTCTGTAAGGTTCCATCTTAACTAAGACTCTAATTATTCAAAACTTGATTGGAAGGGGGAATTCTGCTGCTTTAAAGTCTCAAAGATTTTCTATTGCATTCCAATCACTTTCATTTGTCATAGAGAAGGATATTACTTTAATCATAAAAACAATTTTAATGCACCTTGAGTCTCTCCGAGCACTTCCAGCTACCGATAACAAAATCCATATATATGGCCTTTCAAGTTATGTTACCTTTCAGACAGAATGATCTAAATATTTCTTTTTATTTATCATCCCTACATACTATATCACACCAAACCATACAAGCCATGGTTTTGTTTCTATATTGTGATTAACACAAAGTTACTGAGCCAGGAGGCCATACAACCATGACAAACCATTGATAGAAGGTTGCAAATCACATATGAAATTCTTTACTTATACACTAAACACATCAAAGATGTGATCAAACCTACTGTGAAATTTTTTCCACACTATGTTCATTTTTTTATGATAGTTGACATATTAATTCACACCAACTTCTCCATGGAAAGCTCAACAATTTTCTCGATAAGGCTGGAATGCAGTTATATAATTATAGTGTCTCTCAGTTGATGATCCTGAAGGATTACCATAACTTCCATAGCTCTCATTCTTATCATCCTCACTGTTGTTATCTTTGTTGGAAATGTTGCTATCCTTGTTCTTATTATTGGAATCAACTGTTTGCACTGAACCTGATAGTGGATTGCCCTTTGTGCTTGACTTCTCAGGTTGATTGGTTGGCTTTATGTCAGTTGCACCATTGGTCACCTCTTCTAAGAGAAACATTTTGGCATCACCTTGTATGCAAATCAAGAGTAATCAAAAGGCAAATAGAACTACAAGTATTGTCTTCATAATTAACCTACACTTAAAATCAATAAGTGAATTACCAAACCAAGATTAAAATATATTTTAACAATTCAATTACAACTCAAATGAACAAAACAATGTGGAAGACCTTGGAGCACCTTATCTTCTTTCTTCTATTAGATGCAGATGATGAATGCTGAACTTAAGGACAAGACTTTATAGAAGAAATGTCCTTGCTTAATCATTATTAGTAGGAAGGTAAGATTTTGAATGCTAGCACTAAGAGTTGAAAATATTAGTGGAGCAAACACAATTTCTTGCCTTTATTGGGAAGATCCGTGCACATGTGCTTGAAAGTGGGTGACCAAAGCAGTAACTAGGAAAATGTATAAAGCATCCATGGAGATATTTCAGTAATGGTGTGAGGATTACATGGTGTTATTAATATTGAAGTCTGATTAGGTGGCCATTATACGGTTCAACAAGTAAGTGGTATATGTATGCCTGTGCTATTCATGGCCAAATAGTGATTGAAGGATGACAAAATTTTAATATCATTAAACAACTTGCTCCTTTACCTAAAAGTTACAAAAATGAAAAACGAACTTAACTTAAGATTTGGGATGTTTGGGCTATTTGGTCCATATATATTTCACCTTTAATCCAAAATTAGTCTTGGCTTATATTACCCCGACCATTAGGCCCCTTGAGCAGCTCACCTACCCAAAATGCAAAATAAATTAATATATAAAACTAAAACAGGAAAGAGAGAGAGAGAGGGAGAGAGAAGAGAGAAAAACAAAATAGAGTAGTCACCAAGTGGATAACGCAGTAATGCACGTGGTAAAACATGGATTAGTGGAGATGGACAAATAAATAGTGCTGGAATTCAAATGTACGCGTCTTTTGGACATATTAGGGAGGCTAGATGAATGCCTGATGAGGGTGGAGAATCGGGTGTTGTTTGTTCGAATGAGATGGTTGATGTTTACTTGAAATTTGGAGAGTTTGAAGCTGCTAAAGAATTATTTGAGCATATGCCAGATAAGAATGTTGGCTCTTGGAATGCAATGATCTTTTGCTAAATGTAATATGATTGAAGTGGCTGGGAAATTGTTCCATGAAACAGACAAAAGGGATGACATATCTTGGACTGCTATTATAGATGGTTATATAAAAGGAGGCCTTGGAAGTTTTTAATGAAATGTGAAGAGAGAAATTTAGGACAAGAAAATTTGACTTGTCAAGTGTGCTAACTGCCTGTGCCCATGTGGGGGCACTTTATCAATGAAGGTGGATTCATGCTTATGTTGCATGGAATTCCATGCACTTGGATGCAGTTCTAGGACTTGGTTTGGTGGATATGAATGCCAAATGCGGGAATCTTGACATGGCATGGAAGGTTTTTGAGAAGATGAAGGAGAAAGAAGTCTTTACTTGGAATGCCATGATGCATTATGTTTGTGTAGTTGATCTCCTAGGAAGGGCAGGGCTCTTGGCAGAGGCAGAGGAGCTTATAAATTCAATGCCTATGGAATCCAATGCAGCTGTTTACGAGCACTCTTGCATCCCTGTAAAATACATGGAAATTTTGAATTGGAGTGTGGAAGCTACTGCTTGAATTGGAACAAGAAAGTGATGGACATTATGCATCATTGTCAAATATCTACTCCAAAGCTGGAAATGGGAGATGGTTCACATCCACAAAATAAGCAAACCTACTTGATGCTGGAAAGGAACTTTGAGAGGCTTCATAATGGAAGGTTATAAAAACTTTCCAAGTTTTGATTGACATTGAATAGGAGAAGGAAACTGTACTTCAACACCATGGTGAGAAGCTTGCAATTGCTTTTGGACTACTTAACACAACACTGGGAACAACCATCCATATTGTGAACGATTTGAAGGTTTGTCAGGAATGCTATTCAATCACAAAGCTCATTTCAAAAGTTTACAAAAGAGAGATAATTGTGAGGGACTGTGTGCACTATCATCATTTAAAAAATGGAAGATGTTCATGCAAGGATTATTGGTAAGGTCTCTTTAAGAAAAGTTGAGAGTGTCAGTGTAAAGAGGAAGTAGAAACAGCATATGTTAGGCATTGAAAGCTTGAGTCAGACTAGGGCCAACTCAATACATTTTGGGACATAAAGGCAATTAATTGAAGTGGAGTTTTTTAATATTTGAATACTAATACTTAGATTGCCTGGTTTTAATTTATACATACGCTAACATGTTTATGATTGCAATGTATGCATGGATATATAGCAAGTTTTTGCTAGGAAGAAAATTGAATAAAGTAATTTTTTTTTTTGGTAGTTAAATTGTGTAATCATATTTTGGATTAGGCTATTAGTTCCCTAGATTGCTTTTGAGTAGGGGGACTGATGTTGGTGCTGCAGCACTTTGGAATTATGTTTTATTAAAACATAAAATTATACTTGTTAGACCTTACGTATGTATGATTGTTGTAGGGAAGTAATGGCCTCTACATTATGAGTGAAATGACTACCATGAAGCTCTTGGAATCCCATGAGTAAAACAACAGAATTTGAGGCTTTATTGAAACTGAAATGATGAGGCTCTACATGATGAGTGAAATGCCTTCCGCTTTCTTATTCTTCCTTCTTTTTTTTTTTTTTCATTAGAAACATCCAAACAAGTTAAAAAAGAGTCAAGGTTGCACATAAACTTTGACAGAAGTAAATTATTCTCTGTACCTAGTCTTATTCATTTTCAATTTATAGGGTATTCTACACATTCCAAGGTAGCGTTATCAGACGATCTTTCATAATATTCAAGCATTCCTTTTTTGTAGGCTTCCATCTTAACTAAGACTAAAATAATTCAAAACTTGATTAGTAGGGAAAATTTTGCTGCTCAAAAGTCTTAGAGATTTTCTATTTCATCCCAATCACTATAATTTTTCTTGGGAGATGGGTGTTACTACAATCAGAAAACAAAGCTTTAATGCACCTTGAGTGTCTCTGAGCACTTCGAGCTATTGATAATGAAATCTGTATACATGGCCTTTCAAGTTATTTAACCTTCCAGATAGAATGATCTAAACATTACTTTTAGTCATCATCCTTACATACTATATCACACCAAACCATACTAGCCATGGTTTTATTTCAGTATAGTGATTAACTCATAGGTATTGGGCCAGGAGGCCATACAACCATGACAAACTATTGATAGAAGTTACAAATCACGTATGACATGCTTTACTTATAAACTAAACACATCAAAGACATGATACAAACCTAGTGTGAAATTTTTCCACATTACATTTATTTTTTACCATATTTTACGTATTAATTCCCACCATCTTCTTCATAGAAAGCTCATTAACAACTTTTGTGATTAGGCGGACATTCAGTGTTATAAGTATGGTGGCTCTCAGTTGATGATCCTGATGCATTACCATAACTTCCATAACTGTCATTCTTATCATCCTCACTTTTGTTATCTTTGTCGGAAGAGTTGCTGGCCGTGTTCTCATTATTGGCATCAACTGTTGGCACTGAGCCTGATATTGGATTGCCCATTGTGCTTGACTTCTCAGGTTGATTATTTGGCTTTACATCAGTTGCACCATCGGCCACCAAATTTAAGAGAATCCTTTTGGCGTCACCTTCGATACAAAGCAGGAGCAATCCACAGGCAACTACAACTAAAAGTACAGTCTTCATGATTAACCTGCACTTAAAACCAATAACAGAATTTTATGAGCAGTTAAAACTACCAAACCAAGATTAAAGTATAATTCAACAATGCTATAACAACTCAAATGAACCAAACAATGTTGAACATCTTGGTGCACCTTATCTTCTTTCTCTGTTTCTATTAGATGCAGATGATGAATGTTAAGCTCAATGACAGGAATTTATAGAATAATTGTCTTTGCTTAATCATGATTAGTGGAAGGTAAGATTTTGAATGCAGGCACTAAGAGTTGATAATTTTAGTGGAGCAAACACAATTTATTGTTCTTATTGGGAAGACCTGTGCACGCGTGCTCAAAAGTCAGCAACCAAAGTAGTAACTATGAAAATGTGTAAATGATCAATGTAGATTTTTCAGTAATGGTGTGAGAATTACATGGTGATATTAAAATTGTAGTCTGATTATGTTGCCATTATAGGGTTCAACATGTAAGTGGTATATGTATCATACAGTTTATCGTCACTATGTGTGTGTGCCTGTGCTATTCATGTTCCGATAGTGATTGAAGGATGACAGAATTATAATGTCATTAATCTTCTAAGAATTTATCTGGTTTATGTTAAATTGAAAGCAACCTGCTGCTTCACCTCAAAGGTACAAAAATGAAAAACCAACTGAACTTAAGATATGGGATGTTTGGGCTGTTTGGTCCTTATGTAGTTCACCTTCAATCCAGAATTAGTCTTGGCATTATTTTGACTCAGCCCATTAGGCCCTTAAGCAGCCCACTCCAACCCAGAAGGCAGAATTAACTATTACCAAAACAGAACAAAATAAAAAGAGGAAGAGCAATGTTATGAGCACAATTTTTTACACAACTTGTCATATGATGGGTTGTGAGTAGTAGAAGTGTGGACCCATATGAATTCATCATTTTTTCTTCACCACTTTAGCGAGTTGTGGTAAAAATTGTGTTATGCAATTTCTGAAAGAAGAATAGGCAGTGGTAACTGGTAAGTGGTCACCAAGTGGATAATGCAGTAATGCACTAAATATTCAACACCTCAGCAATATATTATGTACTAAAAAAAAAAAAAAAAAGGAAAAAGAGAAAAGAAATCCACTTCTCCACCACTGAAAAACATCATTTTTCTACCAAAACTATCCCTGAAAATCCTTTACCTGCAAACAAATTCCACAGGAACAACAAACACATCCTCAAAAAGAACAACTACAAAAACTTTTTGGCAAAACATAAAGGTCAATTTTGTCTCAGCACAAAAACAATACAACAAAACTCCCTCGCTGCCACTCACAAATACAAAACAGTTTAGTTCATCAGTTACCACACACCCACAAGGGCCACACCACCACCATGGCTTTCATGAAACTACCCTCTTCTTCTCTCTCACACCAAACCACACTCTTCTACTTCACTGCCAACCTAAAAGGAACAAAACCCATCTCAGTCCCAAGCTATCTCGTCCATTACAAGCCAAAGCGCCACCATAAAATTGCAGTGAGAGCTTGTGTTAAGGTTGAGGAAAAGAACAGTTATACTGTGCAAGAGTCTTCTTCTGGGAAGGAGTGGGGGAAGGTGTCTGCTGTGCTGTTTGACATGGATGGAGTGTTGTGTAATAGCGAAGAGGCGTCTAGAAAGGCGGCGGTGGACGTGTTTGCAGAGATGGGAGTGGAAGTAACTGTGGAGGACTTTGTGCCATTCATGGGGACTGGTAATGATTGAATAATATGAATTCAAATTGTATTCATTCATTGGCTATATAGTACTTAGGCATTGTTATATATGGGTTATATTTCATTGTAAGCAAAACTATGTTTAATGAATTATTATTCATACTGTTTTGCTGTGTGTAACTTTTTAGTGAGGAGGGTTTTTGGTCTGACATGCTAAATTACTGATAAACCCTTGAGTTTTTTTGATAATGTGTTGGGAGAAAGTAGGGCAAACGTGTAAATGGCCTTCTTCTGGTGTCACCTTCTTGCCCTTCTTCATGGCAAATTGGGTAATTGTGTGCTTTTAGGTTTTTGCAGTGTGGGGGTTGCAATTGAAATAAACTAAATATTTTCTGTTAAATTTACCATTTTTTTCTAAAAAAAATTAAGTTGTTAAGAAATCGTGAATTTAATCATTTAATGATTATTCTATCCCTTTCCCTCACTTGTGGGCCTACACTCCTTATTAAGTGGAGCTTAAGACATGAAATTTTAACTATTTAAATGGGAGGTAGAGTAGAGACGAAGTTCGAACTTATGATCACGTGCTTTGATACTATGATAAATTATTGATAGTTCCAATATTTTAAGCTGTTAAGAAGGATGACGTTAATCATTTAACCTTTATTTAGTCATTTTCAAATTTCGGATGGCTTTGTGCCAATCAGTAAAGTGAGGAATTACTCTTCTAGTTTTCTAATTGCTAATGTGCAATCTTTTGAGATAAAAATATTTGTTTTAACACCAAAACCAGGTGAAGCAAACTTTTTGGGAGGTGTTGCTACTGTTAAGGGAGTTGAGGGATTCGTTCCTGAGGCTGCAAAGAAGAGGTTCTTTGAGATATATTTAGACAAGGTAATTGATCCTCTATCTTTAGTCAATATATGTCATGTTGGTGATACTCTTTAGTTACCAAAATTGTCCCTAACACCTAAAGTTTTTTCACATTTTGTAGTATGCAAAACCAAATTCTGGAATAGGATTCCCTGGTGCCCTTGAACTCATTACTCAGGTATGTGGGAGCTGAGTCATGGATGCCATGATGCACTTACCTTCCTGCTCCATCTAGTGATAAAATAACACACTGGTTTTGTATGGCAGTGTAAAAACAAAGGCCTTAAAGTTGCTGTTGCATCTAGTGCTGATCGTATCAAGGTTGATGCAAATCTTGCTGCTGCTGGTTTACCTTTGTCAATGTAAGACACTCTAATCATGTGCTGTGCTTCTCAATTTTATGTAATAGCATTACATATTTTATTCTCCAATTTATACTTCTTTTAATTATTCATATATTGCTGCAATCATCACTGAACACACATGTTATGTGAGTTGCATCACCATGATGAATGTTTTAAACTTCAAACTTGACTAAAACTCCAATAAAATTGAAGAGCCTAAGTCTTAAAGATATGCATCATGTATAGTTTCACAAAGGTTCAGATACAAAGAGTTAAATTCTAATTAGTTTAAAATGGATCTGAACTCATGAGAGTCTAACAACTGGGTAATAGCCTTAGAAGGAATAAAGAATATAGTTTGTGGTTAATTCTAAACATTTGTGGAAATGTCAAATATTTATCCAAAATTTTTTCCCACTTTTTGAACAATAAATGTTGTAAACCATAGGATCTAGAATATAATCATGACAAAGATGACATGCAAGTAAGCAACTTGGTGATATTTGAATTCTGGACATGATTATGTGTCTAGAAATCAGATTAGTTCTAAAGCATAGTTTGAACTGGAAATTTCACTAAAACATTTAAGTAGACTGTAAATTTCATCTTTATGAGACCTTTTGTCCTTATTATTTTGTTTGCTTCCTTTCAGGTTTGATGCTATTGTGTCGGCAGATGCTTTTGAGAATTTGAAACCTGCTCCTGATATTTTCTTGGCTGCATCAAAGATTTTGAATGTGCCAACCAGTGAGGTATACTAACACATTTAGCAGTTTTATTGTCTTTGGAGACATGATTTCCAAACAAGTTTTTAATTGACTTCAAATAGTGGCTGTATATTTGTTTTGAACTTGTGATTTGTGCTGCGTAGTTTTTCTATTACATACTACTATGCTTTTCTTGAAAAGACAATTTCTTTCTTAAGAGAGGGGAGGTGTAAGGGTCAGTGATAAGTGCACTTATTAGATGAATACTTCGAAGGTATATTAGTTTTTACAAATAATGATTTTCTTGAATGTATCATAAGTTTTTTAGAAAAAGTTGGTTCTGTGAGGTTTTGCATAAACTGTATATTAAGATTGTTCCTATATGGTTATTCTGTTTTACTTTTTTCATCTAAAGAATGTGCCAATTTTCTATATGCCATACCATAAATGAATGTTTGTCAGCAAAATTCTTTTTAGCCTGTTGGAATATTTATATGACAGGTCATAGTCATATTATTAAATAAAGTAATGCCCATATTTTCCTAGTGTATTGTTATTGAAGATGCACTAGCAGGAGTTCAAGCTGCCAAATCTGCAAAAATGAGGTAAATATGTTAATATTATGTGTTGTATCTTTTCAGATCAAGTTTGTCTAAATGTTTTGCATGAATGTCTGTTTGGTAGGGTATATGTTTATTTGGTAAAAAAGGTAATCTTTTCCACTCTTTCTTTTTTTGGGCTACATGCAGATGTATAGCTGTGAAAACCACGCTGTCAGAAGAAACTCTAAAGACGGCTGGTCCATCACTTATCCGAAATGAGATAGGAAATGTTTCACTTCATGATATTCTCAGTGGTGGCTCTGATGGCTATAGTATGTAGTCCTGAGAGTTTGCCACCAATGTCATTTTGTACCTCATTTAATGTAGAATGCTGAAGCTAAACAAGTGCCATGTTTTAATAATAACAAGTGAGATCAGTTTTCTTGTAATGGGTAATCCCATGTATTGGAATTTTACTCTTTTGTTTCTAAATGCAACCTTTTACACCAATCAATTGGTTTTGTAGATTTTGATTTATTGGTTTAATAAGATGATGATGCAAAAGCTTTTGTTTAGTAGTTACACTGTTGCTCTCCTAGCAATTTTCTCTTGGGTAATACTAGTATATAGTTTCTGTCTTACAAGGTCTCATGAAGGCATGCCGTTGCAGATGAGAAGACGCAGGGAAATCAGTTTCTTTCTACTTCTGCACAAACCTCACCTGCAATGCTCACGGAAAGGACAGATAATGGGTCAATCCAGAATAGACCTGCTACTGATAGTGGGATATTTTCTATTGGGGGGTATGGCTGCTTCTATATCTGCTTAAGTAACAAGATTTACCTCATTCTTGATATAGTTGTGACAAAGATCTGGTTTTAAATAGCGTGTACCACCTTTTTATTCATGCATAAGGCTAATACTAGATGAGCCTCAGGTATATGTGTATTTCTCCACCTTTCTCTCTTTATCTCTAAGAGAGCTAAAATAGTCAATCATAATAGATGAAGGTGGTATGGTGGCACATGCCTTAAGTGAAATAGAAAACTTACGATTTTATATAAGTAATGAGCCTTACCTCATCCTGGATATACTTGTGACAAATATCGGGTTCTAAATAGCATGTACCACCATTTTATTCATGCATAAGGTCATACTAGATGAGCCTCAAGTAAATGTGTCTCTCTTTATCTCTGAGAGAACTAAAATAATCGACCATACTGGATGAAAAAGGCATGGGGGCACATAAAGAAATATTATGTTTTTGCTACGTGATTCTCATGCATTTTTGCTTGAACAGCATAGATAACTGAATTGGAGCCGTAAGGAATTCTTTTGGATAATTTGGATGCTTTTGGTGTATACATCAAAGAGATTCTGAATACCGAGTAGTAAAGCCCCAAATTTATTTTTCTCATGGCATGGCAGTGCTGTGCGCTTCTTCACATTGATGAAAAACAGCCTTTTTCATTGTTTTTGGGTTGTTTTTCCTCAAAAGCTGGAATTCAACTAACTTCATGTAATTTCTTTTAGTAGATAGCTTACTTCACATACAATCTTCTTAATGAATGGTGTCCTCTATCAATGTAAGAGTATCCCTTTCCCATTTTTCTTTCCCAACAAAACCAGAAGAGTATTTTTTGAGCAACTTTAGCTTGAGGCTGCAGAAATAATTTATGGACAGGTTGCGGGGTTCTCGGCGAGATATTTTGAGATATGGAAGTTTGGGCATTGCAATTTCTTGTCTCATCTTTAGCGTCACAAATTGGAAGGTACAAATGACTTGACAGAAAAGAATGTCAGAGAACACACTTAAATATTTTAGATTTATATTGAATCTCAGCATCACAATCTTTCCTGTGACCTGGAATATGCAAAGAGGATGTTGTAGGCTATTGTTCTTTGCTTTTATTTTAGTCTAATTGATGAAAATATACAATTTTCATTCCTTTGCAGTCAATGCAATATTCATCCCCAAAAGCTATTTGGAATCTGTTATTTGGAGTCAAACGGCCATCTTTTGAATCAAATGAAGGTACTGATGCATTTCATGTAACAATTCTGGTATTTTCATGTGCTGCATTTTTTTTTCCCACTTTCTTTGATTGCCATTCTTTTTCTCTTATCTGTTGCTCTTTCATGGTTCTGTATAAATAATGAATTTTTTAATATTTAAATCTATGGTGTTCTTGATTTGTATTATCTTCTCCTATATATTTTTATCATAATCACTGCAGATGTAAGTGTTGGGCTTTGTAGAGCTTAGTTGTGTTTGATCTAGTTGACGACCCGACCCGAATAATGTTGTGTGGTTTTTTAATGGGAGATTTTCTGAGGTAAAATGGCCCGTTTTGTAGCCCATTGTGAATCTTGTGCGCAGGATGTAAAAACTGTTCTTTGGTGATTAGGGTTTTATTGTCATTGTTGTCGTCTTCAGAGAGAGTGTGAAACATTGTAGCCGCACTTTGTATTTTCCATGATAATAGTGAAATCCCTGCAACTCCGTGCACGTAGGCAAATTGCCGAACCACGTAAATATTGTCTTGTGCATGTGATTGTTTTCTTTGGTGTGTGTTTTCTCTATTTTTTTTGTTTCTCACAGGTTGGGAATTTCGGGTTTATTCCCTACAGTAAGAAGGGTAAATTTACCACAGTTTATTGGTTATAGGTGAATCAAGATTTGACAGAATCAACCAATATGTGACCTATATATCTGATTTGGAAACCAGGTAAGGATTTTCCCACTTCCCCTTTTAAGATATATTATTGCATTATAACTCTCACCGTTTTTGTCTACTCTGTTTCCTTGTTATTACCTTTCATTAAATTAAAGTTTGACATTTTTTGCTTGAATTTTCTTTCACTGTGTAAGGGGAACTTCTCCAACTGTGCCAGAATTCCCACCTAAACTTGATTGGCTGAATACGGCTCCCCTTCAGTTTCGCAGAGTAAATTTTACTGAACTTGATTTTCTGTTTTAGGTGAAGATTAATGTGGTGGCTTTAGTTTTGATTTTGATTTTTTTATTTTGGCAGGATTTAAAAGGAAAAGTGGTTCTGCTGGACTTTTGGACCTATTGTTGTATAAATTGTATGCATGTCTTGCCAGATCTAGAGTTTTTGGAGAAAAAATACAAGGATATGCCAGTATGTCATTTTCTTTCAATTTAGATATGTCAATCTATTAGCAATCTCAAATTTCACATTAATATAGGCTTCTGCTGCTATCAAAATGCTTGTAACAAAATGAATAAAGTCTAACGAGCTTCAATATTTTATTTATTCATTTTTTCTTGTAAGGTGAACATGATTATTCTCTTAGGTTACCGGAGACACTATTGCTTTATCTTTGAGAATTTTAATATTGTATCAATGCCTTTCATGCTTGCAAATGCCTAAAATAACTCAGTCTATGTTGCGGTGGTGATAGTTTTTCTATGGTTGCTTTCTGTCAAGGTTGAAAAACATGAGTTAAATTGGCCAAAAAGGGGGGAGAGAGAGAGATGCTTTGTTCTTGTTCACCCCAATTCACCTTGCTATTTTATTGAATGTCTACAAATTCTAGCATAATAAAAGTATTTGGTATAAGATTGTATCACTTTTCATGAAAAACAATGATGTTATATATATAAGTCTTATGTACAATCTATATAAATATTCTACAAGTATATGGGAAACATGGAGAGGCAATTAATACCAATTTGAAGTATGAAAAAGCAAGTATTAGTACATTAAAAGCTGAAGTATAATATTATGATAGAATTTCTCCAAGGTGAGTGTTGGGATTTGATAGAAGCTTCCAATCAAGTGTCTCTCATCTTCTTAAATCTGTTGATCATATGTCATCTTTTAATATGATAGTTGGATATTCAACATCAAATGTTGGCAAGTGTCTCCAATAAAAAGTAAAAACAACTCCCCCAAACCCAAAATATATATATATATATATATATATATATATATATTACACTGCTTTCTTATTCAATATTTCACAGGTTCATTTTTCATGTGTTTCTGACATTCCTTCATATCAGTAATGATTGCTTAGCTGATTTATGGGTTGGTTTCCAAATGCCTGAATTCCAAAAGTGGTTGTTTTTATATATTCTCATGTTTGTGCAGTTCACAGTGGTTGGAGTACACTCCGCAAAATTTGACAATGAGAAGGATTTAGAAGCCATTCGCAATGCTGTTTTACGCTATGGCATCACTCACCCGGTAAAGCTTTATGTTTGGAACTTGGTATGAGCAGAGTTTTGATATTTCAAAAGTATTTAGGGTGTTTTAAAACTGGTACAACTTTTTTCAGGGTAAATACTGGCCATCTTTTAATGTGATTTGGGTGCATTCCTGTTTTGCTTGTTCCCATGCTCATAAACATGGTGTTTCTTACATTCTACTTGCATAGTGGGACAAGAAATGTCCCTTTTGGTATTTATCTTACATTTTTATTCTACTATTCTCTTTAAAATCATTGAATTTTGACCTCTTCATCCATGGAAGAGATTAATAATACTTTTCAAAATGATGCTCTTAATCAAATTGGACTATACTATCTTCAGTAATATGGTGAAGCTCACTATATTGTTTGATTGTTTCTAATTCTTTTTAACAATTTAGGTAGTCAATGATGGAGATATGTATCTATGGCGAGAGCTAGGTATAAATT
The DNA here is from genome assembly GCA_028535165.1 of Quercus tomentella. NCBI lineage: Eukaryota > Viridiplantae > Streptophyta > Magnoliopsida > Fagales > Fagaceae > Quercus > Quercus tomentella. The sequence goes on from JAPQVY010000089.1 coordinate 3,701,088, forward strand.
CATGGCCAACTTTTGCTATTGTTGGCCCCAATGGTAAGCTCCTTGCACAAATAGCAGGCGAAGGACGTCGAAAGGTACTGATGACCGCTTCTAACTTTTCTTATGAATATTTTAAAAGCCTGATTTCTATTCTTTAGTAAATGCAGTATGGCTAGTTTTAAAAGTGTCAATCCAAATGATATCTGATTGTGGCACATGTTTTTGTCTCCATGCATGTGTTTTAATTAATCAAAGTTGAAAGACACTCATACTGACTGGATTTGTCAGAAACAATTGTTTTAGGCAATATGGTTCTGCTTAAGCTGACTAATATTGAGTCGGGGCAAACTAGAATGATGCAACTGGAAATCAAAGAAAAAGAAAAATAAAGATAGAAAACCTAGGAGTTAGCACCATGTGGGGAAAAAATATACCACTAGGAGTTAGTACGTAGTTGGAGTCAGCACTAGACCATTAGGACAATTTTAATAGAAATTTTATTCATCAAAATAATCCCCTGCTCAAAGAAGTACAACTTTGCTTATATAGGCTACTAAACTGTAATTCAAACAGAAATAGAAAACGCTAATTCTAATTAGCCTGGGAATCTCTATTATTGAATTACAAAATAACCTTGACTCTAATAAATTAAAATACTAGTTAGCTAAATAACTACTAGGACCTAAAATAAAAAATAAATTTAACCAATAAAATACAATTGACATTAAAAAAATTAAAATAAATCTTTCCTTGTACTTCTTGCATCAAATATCCATTGCTATATTGAATAAAAAAAGAAAAAGTTCAAGCATATCTGTAATTTTTGAAAATGTAAACTGATGGCATGTAGTACACTACCTGTGTCATTATTATGATGTAACATTATAGTTGCCTTTCATGCTAAATGTACAAGGACTCTTAAAAAGATGGGAAAGAAGGGAAACCAAAAGGGTGAAAAAGATATTGAAATTTTTGAAAGGTGCAAGAACTTGAGATCTGAAGGAAAATTGATGTCTGATTTTTGGAAGTTCTTCAAAGATACAATATTTTTACAAATACCTTTATCAAATAATAGATTTTTCCTTTTTTTTTTCTTAGTGGAGTTCTTCATATCTAAGGCAGTTTATGTGAAAATCAATATGGTTGGGAGCAACTGTCTAAGTTTATTCCATAACTATGGTATTATTTTAAATCCCCTTCTGCTCTGGAAGTAACTTTTTTTTTTTTTTTTTTTTCATTTATAATCTCCATCCCATTAATTAACTTCATATTGACATCTTAACATGTGCTAAATCACCCACTTTGTGCTATATTTCAATGTAACTTGTTCATAACAGCAAATAGCAATTTTTTCAGAATTGTATTTTTAACTGGCGCGCAGATGGTTATTCTATTTCATGATTCTATTTACTCAAAATTACTCATTAAATGGTCGTATAATAAGGAAATGTAGTCTTTTCTTTTGCTTTGTTTTGAAGGATCTTGACAACTTAGTGGAGGCAGCTCTTCTATTTTATGGCAGAAAGAAGATGTTGGATTACAAACCAATTCCTTTAAGTTTGGAGAAAGATAATGATCCTCGCTTATTTACATCTCCATTGAAGTTTCCTGGAAAGCTAGCAATTGATGTCCTTAACAACAGGCTCTTCATTTCAGACAGTAACCATAATCGCATAGTGGGTTCTCTCTCTTTATCTCTGATGCACACGTGCAGACATTCAACATATGTACTTTTTTACTGAATCCTGATCTTAAGATGAAAAGAATGGTACAGTAAGCATAATAAAAACTAAGAACCCCTCTGTCTCACAGCAAGGCTGTCCAACAATCCTGACCTGAACACATGCTTCATAATGAAAGAACTTACCAGAATCTGGGTCACTAAGACTTGAATCAAAGACCTGAACACATGCTTCATGTCAAGCTTATAATAACAATAGTACCTGTGAATTTGTTTATCTTTATCCTTTGTGACAGGTCACAAGTGGAATGTGAACCTGTTTTGATGTACTCAGATTGTTATTTAGCTATCTTTCCACTTTTGGAGTACAGGTGGTAACTGACCTTGATGGAAACTTTATTGTCCAAATTGGGAGCACAGGAGAGGAAGGTTTACGTGATGGTAACTTTGATGATGCCACCTTTAACCGCCCCCAGGTGAGAATTAAGTTAATACGTTACTCCCACCATCTGAATTGAGAGCCATGATTTCCTTTTTAGGATGTTTCAAAATGAGTGTCCACCTCCAGAATGTCAAAAAAACAATGATACCTTTATCTTCCCATATCATCCTCATCAATTTAAAAAATAAAATCAAGATACTAAAAGTAGAGGCCAGCTTTGGACTTCATAGTAAACTAAAATACTTTTTCTTCTTCATTAAACATTGTGTCATTTCAAACCACAACACTCTATTTAAGAGAGTAATATTTGTATCTATTGTTTTGACTATGCTGCATATTCATTCAGTAGGCCATTAATCTTGGTACTTTATTTCATTTGTGAATGGCTGCATGCGTTTTGAGGTTTGTCATCCCATGTCTCATTTTCAATATTGCCTGTATTCACAGTAACTTTGTAGCTCTTGCTTCTTTAGGGCTTGGCTTACAATGGAAAGAAAAACATCCTTTATGTAGCAGATACTGAAAACCATGCTTTGAGGTATGTGTTGACTTCAGAACTATGCCTTGAGTATTTAACAGGCTAGCTGGTGCTCTTTCCAGTCATTAAAATGGCTGTATATTCTCAATGTCTTTGTTTTTAAGTTGATTGTTGCTTTCTAAAGTCAGGTTCAGTGCAAGATCCATAATAATTATGTGTATTCATATGACAACCATTTACAAAGTTGAAAAACCACTGATTCATCCAAAAATATTTATGCTTGTGCTTAAAAATTTTCAAAAACTCAAATCCGCACTTTAAAACAACAACCACCAAGCCTTCGTTCCAAAATTTAGGGTGTTGACTATGGATCCTCCCTAGATTAGTCAAATCTACACTTTAATGCATAAAAAGTTTTGAGTCAGTGAAAATGATTTGGGTTAATCTGATACATAACAGCTCTTTTAGCTGCATTGGTCATAGAAAATAGAATTCATAGGCTCGCTTGTACAAAGGACTGGTTTGGCATATTTGTAATCCAAGTAGCACAATAGTATTTGGACCGTGCAGAAACTGACATATGTGAGGCAAAATGAAGGAACAAATGCTTGGAATTAAAATTTAGTCAGTAATCTACTCGGCAAGTCTAAATAGTAACTATAAAACTCTTTTTTTTTTTTTTTTTTTTTTTTTTTGCACAAGGTAAAAGTTAAAGGAACTTTTTTTTTCCTATTTCCCATACTTCTATCAATTCAACGTACACAATCGTGTACATTCAAGGTACATAATTTTTCAAAGAATGTAAAAAATTATATATATTCAACTAACACATTTTTCAATGAATATATACAATTTAGTACACTCAAATGACTCAATGTACAAAATTTTTCAAAGAATGTACACAATTTAGTACATTCAACGTATACAATTTTTCAAGGAATGTACCCAATTCAAAATTATTCAAGGTATACAATTTTTCAAAGAAAGTATACAATTCTGCAAATTCAACGTACATATTTTTAAAAAATGTATACACAATTTTTCAAAGAATATACATAATTTTGTACCCACAACATACATAATTATGTACATAATTCAGTATGTTCAACATATACATTTTTTAATGAATGTACACAATTTGTATATTCAACGTATACAATTTTTCAAAGAGTATGCCAAATTTTGTACTTTCAATGTACACATTTTTCAAATAATGTAAACAATTCTGTACATTCAACGTACACAATCTTTCAAAGAATGTATACAATTTTGTACGTTTAACATAAACAATTTTTCAAAAAAATGTACACAATTCTATATATTCAACATACACATTTTTCGAAGAATGTTCATTTTGTATAAACATTTTTCAAAGAATATACACAAATACGTACATTCAATGTACACATTTTTCAATGAATGTATACAATTTTGTACATTCATGAGAATTATTTGAATCACAAGAAATACTAAGCATGCTAATAGCATCAATGTAGAAACCTTTCATTTCTAACAATTTTAAATTTTATTATTGTTACACGAGAATTATTTGAATCACAAGAAATAGGAAGCACACTAATAGCTTCAATGTAGTAACCTTTCATGCATAAGTTTCTAACAATTTTAACTTTTATTATTATAGGGAGATTGATTTTGTCAATGAGACTGTGCGCACTGTTGCCGGAAATGGATCCAAAGGTTCTGACTACAGAGGGGGAGATAAAGGAACCAATCAGGTAAGATTGCAAAAGATGAAATTTGAGGATCCACTTCAAAATCACATCCACATTAGTTTCAAATAAAAAATAGTAATAAGGCTCCTTGTATATGCTATATCAGTATGCTTCATCAACTTGGGTTCACTAGTGTTAATTGATCTTGTTGACGAATAATAAAAATTTCCTGGTACATAAATTCTAAATTGAAATTTTCTGAACAAATATCTCTGCATAATGTTGAAATTCTTAGTATCTTCTTCCAGCTCCTTAACTCTCCATGGGATGTCTGCTTTGAGCCAGTCAGTGAGAAGGTTTACATTGCCATGGCCGGCCAACATCAGATCTGGGAACACAATACAATAGATGGAGTTACTAGAGCATTCAGTGGTGATGGTTATGAAAGAAACTTGAATGGATCAAGGTATTGGAAACAATAAAATTAATTTTATTTTTGTCACTGGTTACTATAATTTGCTTGGGTGCGTTCATATCAAATTCTCCCAGAATTTTGACAATGATAACTTTACATTTAAATATTGTGATAGCTCTACAAACACGTCATTTGCACAACCTTCTGGAGTTTCACTATCTACTGGTAATATTTTACCTGAAAGAATTTTAACCATCATTTAAAATGTTTATTCTTAATAATAAATTTTTTTACTCTAATGCACATATGAAGATTTGAAGGTGGCATATATTGCGGATAGTGAGAGTAGCTCCATTCGAGCACTTGATCTAAAAACTGGAGGATCAAGATTGCTAGCTGGAGGTGATCCTATCTTCTCAGACAATTTGTTTAAGGTACTTTTGTTTTGAGTTAAGTAATCATTTCCTTTGTAGCCAGATATTACTCTTTTTTTTATTCATGTACACCATATACAGACTAAACAAATCTTAAATTTTATTGTTTAGAATTTAACCTTTTCTATTTATTTGTTTCCTTCCCATAATTATTATTGTGTTTAACCCTCGCAGTTTGGAGACCATGATGGAATAGGTTCAGAAGTACTTCTTCAACATCCGTTGGGTGTCCTATGTGCAAAGGATGGTCAAATTTATATAGCAGATAGCTATAATCATAAGGTATTTAGATCATGACTGGAGATACTTTAAACAAAAAAAGAAAAAAAGAAAAAAAAAGACTTCTCTAACATGCAGTATAAACTTTTGAGGACATCAATTAACTGTCTAGCTAATTTCAGCTTTAATTGTTTTTTGGGGGGTGTACATAAACTTCAAAAATATTCCTCCATCCCTCCTATTAGGCTCAGAGGACAGTTAGGCTGCTATTCACATCGCTCATATTAAAGTTGCACTTAAGTAGCCAATTATATTGCTACCTATTCGTGCTAGGATATAATATCCCTGTTGTTCCTCAGTATCACTCACGTTGCTGGTGAAAATAATTACAACTATGGGGAGACCAAGTGTTACCTTTGACTAATTTTTGTTCTGAATTTTGACATTTTATATATGGAAAACAATTATAGCAGTAAAATTTGTTTCATAAAATATTTTACAGAGTAATATATTTTATTCAAAATATCAGGTCTAGTTAAAATTCTATGTTGCAAGTTTTTAAGGCATCAATGGGTGATTCTCATGGCACATACTGGACTTGTTAATCAGTTCACTTTTACTACGAGGAAATTTCTATGGTCTAGATATAATTCAAATTATTTCTACGAACTTTTACTTTGTTGGATGACTATTAAAATTGGTTCTTATCCCCAAAATTTTCTCCTATGGTTGAATCACATACTGTTCATCAAATATTTATAACACATTACTCAAGGTGCTCTACTGGTTCTGTTTACATAAAATTGATACTACCTGTATCCACTTCCTTTATGTATTAGATTTAGTATGTAGATTTATTATGATAACATGCTGGTACAATTAACTGCTTCAGTAGGGTTGAACTACTCTTCCTTGTCCCCTAAATTTCAGATCAAGAAGCTAGATCCAGCTAGTAAAAGAGTAAGTACCTTAGCAGGGACAGGGAAAGCTGGTTTCAAGGATGGAACAGCCCTTGCAGCTCAGGTTGGAAAATACTTATAATATTCTTATTTGATGAAAAATATTTTTTTTCAGTTATGTAAGCTGAATTGCTTGCCTAAAATGTCAACTTTTAATGTATTTATTTGTTTCTGCAGCTCTCAGAGCCATCAGGAATCATTGAAGCAGAAAATGGTGATTCTCAATCCTATTCATACACGACAAATAATATTTTAGCCTTAGTCTTGTAACACATCTCTGAATTTACAAGTCCTTGTCAAACTTTCTAAATGGGTTCCCCCCAAACCCCAGCCATGTACATTTTCCCCCTATTCATTCATTGTAAGGAAGTTGCATAATGTTTGATTGTTTGTTGGATTGAGCTGTACTGCCTCCTAAATCATGTAAATCCATGTATATCTGGGCTATCATTCTGTCATTCAATAACTAGCTGAATTGGTACAGAATGTCATAGCCATTTTGATGGTATGAATTATGTTAATAGCCAAAGAGAGAAGACTTTTGCTTCAATTCTTGCATCTTTGCTTGCATTGGTAACTATTTTATAATGGAAGTGGTTCTGTCATTTTGCAGGAAGACTTTTCATAGCTGATACAAACAACAGTGTAATCAGATATCTAGACTTGAACAAGGAAGAAGCTGAACTTCTTACTTTGGAGCTGAAAGGTGTTCAGCCTCCTGTGCAAAAATCCAGATCTTTAAGGCGCCTTAGAAGGCGATCATCAGCTGACACACTGACTGTTACTGTTGAGGGTGGTTCATCCAAAGAGGGAAACCTGTCCCTTAAGATATTGTTACCTGAAGAGTACCACTTCTCAAAGGTTCCACCCCTTCTTTCTCTGATATACCATATGGGTTCCAACACTCTAATACTGTCTCATTTTCTCTTGAATGTCTCATTCAGTAGGGTGAAAAGATCCTTTCTGTGTTTGTTCACTTGTATATCCTATGATCTATTGCCCTGTAATTCATAATGCAGGAAGCACAAAGTAAATTTAGCGTTGACAGTGAGCCTGAAAGTTCAATGGTTATTGATCCTTTGGATGGATATCTTAGTCCAGAGGGATCAGCAATACTTCATTTTAAGAGATCCTCCCCCTCAGCTTCAGTGGGGAGAATAAGTTGCAAGGTATGCCTCATTTTTTGGTTGCAAACTTTGCTGGTCTGCTTTGAAATGTTTTAATTTAACTTCCAATATTAGTTAACTTTGATCTCACTAAAATTCTACTTCCTAATATCTGGCACTAAAAGGGGATTAGGTGACAATCATGTCTTTGTGACAACCAAGACAGCCTCAGGCAGATGCATGTAGCACCAGAGAGTTTATGATTCTGGTTTTGGGGACCTTTACCATGTGGTGTTCCACTCATTATCTTGCAGGGCACAATAGCCTTTCGCTTTTGCTAAAAATAAGCATAAGAACCTCAAAAGAGGTTGATACAAAAGAGGATTTAAGGTGAAGTTGAATTGTTTGTGGACCAACTATTCTCAGGAAATAGGTTGAAGCTACCCTTAGCTATCAAAAGTCAAGTAGAATCTTCCAAGAGTGACACTGAAAAGAAAGATGTTTGCTATGTTCTTCTATGCCCCCATTTGTCTCACAATATATTTTGCCCGAGCATGAGAAACAACTCAATGATTAGATGATACATTTTTAAAAAAGCCTTGTGTCTATTTGCTCTAAATCACCCCCACTGAATTCCAAGCTCAATTTTCTAAAAATGACAATTAGAGCTCAATTCAAGAACAAGATATCCTTGTTCAGGCACTAGTGCATTAAAGAATTTACAAGGAAAACAAAAAGTCTAAAAGAAAAATAACCTCCAGGTTAAGCTCACAATCTGTGATTTTTGGTATAAAATTAATGTGGCTTGTCCTCTCAGGTTTACTATTGCAAGGAAGATGAGGTATGTCTATACCAATCTCTGTTATTCGAAGTACCCTTCCAAGAGGAAATTCCGGACTCTTCCCCAGCAGAAATCACACTTACATATGTTGTGAAGCCCAAAACTCCAACAAACACCTTACAGCTATCAGTTTCCCACTGACACAAGCGCCATGAAAACAAGTTGTAAGATCCCTTACTATTCTTTTCTCTTTCTTTCATGAAAGTTTGATATTCAGTTGGATGCAGCCATTAGTTACATACATTGTATTTTTTTGCCCACTGATTAAAATAAGTATAATGAGCAGTGAAATGTATCAAATCATGGTTCAAGACTACTTCATGGTGCTTTTCTTTTGTGAAATAACATGTCAAGAAAACATGAAATTCATTGTTTTATAAAATATTAGTTAATGATCAGTTACTTTAAATTTCTCAAATCATGTTGAAATGTAGAATTTAGATAACTTAATAACAATAAAACTTCTATATTCAGTGAGATAAGAAGTAAATTATCTTTCCTGCTTCTACCAGTTAGCATACATACTATTAAGCCATTGAATGCACCAAACACTATTTTTCGGTGTCAAGTGGCTGATGAGAGCAGCCAATTCGAATCAACCAATCAATTTCCATGATTATATGAATTAAATTGTGATACTTAATAGGTGAGTGCTGTCCTTTGAAGTGTACAAGGCATCCTCAAGTCTGTCCCAGGCCCATATGGTGCTTTTGTCGTAATGATGTGCCAAACAAACAATTGCCATTTTTTTGTGTAAGGCCCTCCATTGGCTGCCTTTCAGGTGTTATTCCCAATTATATATTTGTATTCATATAATTATTGTTGTTGCTATCGGTAATTTAATATTAATCACAATCATCATTGTCTTAGGGATAAGCAAGGGATGGATTGCATACCAAGGCACACACTCGTGCGCACTTCTCTTTAATTGATTAAGTGATGACAATGTGGTCAATCATTTGTAGTTTTACTTTGTTTTCTTAATGAGAGGAGCAGATTAGCCCCCTACATACTTAGCAAAGAAATTAAGTATTAGATAGAGACAATCTTTGACAAGTTCCAATCAAAGCATGTGAGAGGAATGCATTTGTTTAATTGATTTATGCATTAGATGCATTATAATATTAACTATTTAATAAAATGACAGCGTAAAACGCGTTTTTTTCCACCAAATCCCATGTTTATCTCTTTCCAACATTTTTGTCTGAATATTTTGTACAATGCACTATATAAGTGGGGTTTTATGATCTGGCTTGTTCCTTATCTATTTGTCCATGGGGGGTGCTTGGTCCTGCCGGCATAGGTATGGACCAGGTTTATGACTCTATAATTAAGTGGTTTGAATTTAGACAGGAGCATGAATCTGTAAGGACTAAACTAATGGGAGGAGATTAATGAATCTGGAATACCTCAGAAACAGTGCTAGTTGGTGACCATAAGGGCGTGACTGATAGGTTTGCTTCACGTTTGGAAATTCTGCTGCATAATTAGAGAGTCAACAATAACCTAACCATTTAGAAATCAACATCCGTGAGTGATGAATAAAAGAGACAGTTTGCTTGTCATATTCAAGCATTCATTTAATTAGTTATTAATTGAAAAATAAACTATAGTTTAATCAAGTAAATGGCAAACATGTTATATTTAATTCAAACACCATGTTAGGGAGTAATGCATAGAAACTAATCAAAGTTATTTGTCGTTTATAACCCCAGGTTTTAATTAATACGTTCTATCCAGTTATGAGCTTCAATCAAATTTTCTTAAGAAATACTACTTTAATTGGTGGTCTAAACCAACTAGACCCTTATTGGTTCTTCTTAGAAAGTGGTTAAAAGAGAAGGGATAAGTAAGAATTTCACTGGAAGGTTCATTAGAAATCATGTGGTCAATCAGAGAAGCCAAATTGCTTTCAAATAGAGGACTTTTTCATTATTATAACAAAAAGTAAATCTTACTTTCTGATTGAGATAACTTCAGAATCTGCATGTAACCGACCTGTTGTATACCCCAACATAAAAATCTAAAATTCAGAGCAGAAAATCTATGAGAGAGAATAAAACTACATTAATTAGTAGCAGAGGAAAGTTCATTTCCCTACTATGATAACTATAAAAATCTGTGAGGCTACAAAGTGTAATAATTTTAAATCATTCAATATTACATGCTCAAAGTCTTATTTTCTCAGTTGGATAACTTTTAAAATTTCTGCATTTGCTGAAAGAGCACTCCGTAATTGAGAGGTAGAGAGAGATATAGAAGTCAAATGTTAATTTTTTCTTTTCTTTTCTTTTTTAAACCTAAATGTTAATCTTTCTAAGCCTTGATTGGCTCATTGTGACATTGAAGCTTGTCTCACTCAAGGAGGCAAGCTCTCTGGCATGTCATTGGTGATGGGGCTTATCCTGAATCTTCAAAGGGTTTTTTTTTTTTTCCCTGCTAGCTATGATATCACAGATATATGTTACTCTTATTTTGCTGATTGGGTGGACATTTTATTATTAGAGGCTCTATTTACTAATGTTTGTGTCAGACCATGGCACATTTACTTTCTCTCTTAACTAGTATTTTTCAATAATTGAAAGGCAAAATAAAGTTGTAATGAATGCACTACCATTGAGGGTAACCTCAACAGAACAAAGAACAAATTTAGTTATTAGAAGGAAAAAAAATGCATTCAGACATACTAGTGACAATTAGAGAACCAAAAAGAAAGAAAAAAGAAGTTGAAGTACCAATCATATAATAAGGTTGTATTCCGTGCATAAAACTTCCACTTTTATGAGGTTTGAGAGAGATTATTAATAGATAGTCTAAACCAATCATATAATAAGGATAATTGATACTACTAAAGTTTGGAGAGGAGAAGGGAAATTGCATTAAGGAGGCAATGTGGATCAAACCTGGCCACATCCATCAAGTGGGGGTGAGTCCAAAGCTTCCATATAATAAAAAAAAATACAAAATAAAGGCTCAGATGATGGAAAGTGCCATGAAAACAACCACATGCTTTCCTTTTCTCTGCCTTTAATTTCTATTTGGTGCATCACCCACTAATCATTGCTCAGCAAAAATACAAATTCCATTGGTCCCACACTCTCATGGAAAAGCCAATTGGCATTTGGCAGAAGAGAACACATACTTTATTATCCAATCAGACTTTTCCACAACATCAAAAATTAAGAATCCCAACCTTTTCTTTATATTATTTATTAATTAAATAACACACTGAAGGTTTAATAGACTGGTTCATTGTTTGTTTCCATGTTTTTATTGCATGGCCTTACATATTCACAATAGGACATGCCATAAAGGCTGTGCAAGACAATGGTAAAGTAATAGTTTCTGGCATGCTGATGCTACACTACATGTTTTTTCTTCCTACAATTTAAGCATTTTGTTGGGCTTTCACCCACACAATCAATTTCTGATAGAAAAATAATGTAAGACCCTGTTTGATTCGTCCTTTTCAGTCTGCATCCATGGTGAAAAGCTAAACCAAGGAGTAAAAGTTTTCACTCCCTCCAATTGGCACATTTATAATGTTTTTATGTTGTGCTGAGACTAAAAAAAGTTGAGACAACATGAATTGTTTCACCTGCATTGTGACGTACAACTCAAAACATTTATATCACCAAGCACTTCCTTAAGTCCCTTCATGTATTATTACGTCACACCAAATGAAGATTTAGCTGTTTTGGTTGACCTAATTGATCTTTATATTATTGTTATAATAATAATAATTATTATAATAATATATATTTTTTCTTCTTAACTTTGTATGCAAGGTAATATGATTGTTTCACAAGAAATAAAAAAAATTGATAAGAGGTGCACTTGTTTTCTTTCAATTTTTCTCTTTATTCATAAAGGTTTATGCTTCAAGTGAGAAATGAAAATTATTCTTAGCATCTACCTTTGTCATTCTTCTTCATTTCTTTATTTTCTTTTCATGTGAGCCTTTTTCAAAATGTCCTGCCATGATTTTTAAGAACTCACATGGCAATGAACTTTCTCATTGATTATGCAATAAAGAACTGAGAAAGAAAAATCCTTCAAGTGAAAGAGAAAAATACATAATTAATTGGCCAAGTTGTCCACTAGCAACATTCTCTAATCAATAAAAGATTGAATTTTCTCATGGGTGAGGCAATCAATACTATTTACCAAGATCAATATGAGCTTTCTCTTGTTCTTTACTTCTACCTAGAATACTAGTCTAGTACTAGTATATGATTAAACTTCAATATCAAGCTAATTCAATCCAAGGTGACAAAATTTCAACTATACAAAAAAATATCTCACCTTGCACTAATTTTTATTTCATTTAATTTCCTTTTAAAATAAAATATTAAAACTAAACCATATAGGATTAAAGTCCACATCATTTGCTACATTCCTATCTGATTATCTGCTAATTGCAACTTAACCACCGGACCTAAGAAACAGTGGCACTAATTTGACTACTGACTATGAGGAATGAATCATGTGACTATAAAGAAAAAAACAACCCAAAGATATAATTTTAAGTGAAAATGTCATTGAATATTGGTTGGCTAGTCAAACTGATTTAAAAGAAATATTAATTAATTAATTATTATTATTATTATTATTATTATTATTTTGAGAATGAGAAGAAATATTTAAGTTACTAAAACCGTTTCTAAGAGTTTTGTAGCTCAATTAGTATCTCATGTTTTCGATGGAAATGTCTAGAGTTCAAAAAAAATTGCTTCTCTCTCTTCTTTTCTTATTATTTTTTTCTTTATTATTATTATTTTTTTTAAATGAGATTGGAAATCATATAAGACTACCAAAATTTAAGTATCCATTTTTTTTATTTTTAAATAGGATTAAAAGTACAGTCGGCAAAGGTTGGAGAGAAAAAACACAAAAAGAACAAATATCTTAAGGGAGCAACTCCCATCTTTCAAGGGTATGATATTTTCCTATTTTAATCAAAGATATTAAAACTTTCACATGACAAAAAGGTGTGCAATTCACGGAAGGTTCACGAGGTTGAGTTCCAATTTATAATTATAGCATCTCTCTTAGAACTCATGCTCAAGATGAAAACACAACCCTTTCTCAAAAAAAAAAAAAAAAAAATGAAAACACAACAAACAGTAAACCAAAAATGTCACACTCTCTCTCTCTCTCACACACACACACAATTTATTTAACTATAATTCCTCAACTGCTTAAATTTATAAATTCTATCTTGAGTTTTGTTAAAACATCTAGGCCCAAACTCAAGGTCTATTGAATATACACACATATATATCTATATGAATATATATATATATATATATATATATATATATATATGTGTGTGTGTGTGTGTGAGAGAGAGAGAGAGAGAGAGAGAGAGAGAGAAAATAATAAAATAGTCTAGCCAATATATGATAACATACCTTATCAATCAGTATCATGTGATAAATCAGTATTAGTAGCCAAATCAAATTATGAAATGAATCAGTCTTATAAACCAAAATCAATCAATCAGAAAGAAACACAAGTAGAAGAAAATTCTTTAGTATGAAGTAATAAAAAAAAAATAAGAATAAGAAATATAATAACGTGAAGCATTAATCACGTGATAAGTTTTCTTCTGTAAAAGTATTAATCACGTGAAGCACGAGTATCGACCTTATCTCTTTGAATCAAAATTATTCGATTCGGTATCAGTTTTCATAAAAAAAAAATCAAAATAATTCAAGCTTTTCAATATTTAGTATCAGAAGAATTAGCTTTGCAGAAGTATCAATCATGTTTTTTAGTGGGGAGAAGTATTATTGGAATTTTTACTTTTTTTAGTCTCAGTATCAGAAATTATATATATATATATATATATATATATATATATATTGGCTAATTGTAATTCTTGTAATTCTATGGTGTATTAGACTTTGGTTAATGTGCCTATATAAAGGCCTCTCTATACAATTTTATGAGCGATTCAATATAGTACAATGTGTCCAAGCTCAATGTTCATTGTAGCTTGTATGGGTTAATTGTATTTCCCCCAAACTGTGGTGTAGTTTCCTTGAACTTTAAAATTGTTAATAAGAACTTTATCTCTACTGTTAGAATTTCCATCAAACTTGATTCTAAAATAAAATTCCATCAAATTTAATGGAAAAGGTAAAAAATTTTATGGAAAATATGCCTAAAGAAATTTGATGAAAACGGTATAGGAAAAATCGTTTATTACCAATATTTAAAGAGAGAAAGTATTTAGTTTTTTAGTTTAATTTATTCTGTACAAGACCTATGTTGATTTTTTATATGAAAACCGCAATTATATACTCTTATAAGCAATGCAACATATATCATTTTATTCTATTTTAATAATGTTACAAAGAAGAACTATGATTTGAATCTTATTCTATACTAGTGTGTAGTTTCGTACATATGCACGGATACAATTAAAAACGATCATAATTATACATTTGTTTTAGAAGAGATTCAAATTAAACATAGTATTAGCTTAAACTTTTTTTAAAACTATATATATATATATATGATTTAAAATTTAATTGGATTTAAACTCTTTGATTTTTCACCCAATAATTCATTTGTCACAAAAATTAAAAAAATAAATAGACATGGCACAAAATTGGACTCTAATTGAAATCCAATTTAAAATTTAATTGGATTTGGACCCTTCAATTTTTATATTCAATAATTCATTTGACATAAAATTAAAAATTAAATGAGCCACATGGTAAAATTGAGAATCCAATTAAAATCTAATTAGATTTTCTTTAAATTTTGGCTATTAATATATATATATATATATATATATATATATAAATTGTTGTAACTGTCAAATTATAAAAATAACTGGAGCATAATTTTCTTTAAATCGTATTAGAAAAAGTTTTTCTTATTATTAATTACAAAACAATTTAAGAAATCATACGTTTAAAATACAATAGATAAATAAATAAATAAAATATCTAAAAGATCATTACAGTATTAGAAGGGGAAAGATATTTCATATTTCCTTCAAACTAATTAATAAAAATAAATTCCATTGAATTAAAAAAATAAAAGCGAGAGAGAGAGAGAGAGAGAGAGAGAGAGAGAGAGAATTAAAAAGAGAAGATTGGCGCACGAAAACGAGAGGGAGGCAAATAAGAGAAGGGCATGTGAAATTGTGAATATAGTAAGGACGC
The DNA here is from genome assembly GCA_028535165.1 of Quercus tomentella. Classification (NCBI taxonomy): domain Eukaryota; kingdom Viridiplantae; phylum Streptophyta; class Magnoliopsida; order Fagales; family Fagaceae; genus Quercus; species Quercus tomentella. The sequence goes on from JAPQVY010000089.1 coordinate 3,716,496, forward strand.
GTGGTTCCCTCTCCCTTATTTGTGATTGCTTTTAAGCTCTTCTTCCCACTCACCTTCCATTTCCAATTCCATTTGGAAAACCTTTTCCTTACCCATTTCTCTCTGTCTCTCTTTCTTTGATTCATTCTTCAATTCTCACAAACAAAACCTCCACAATTCTCAACCATCTCAAAACCCCATAAAAACCAAACCAAAACCTCCTCTCACCCATACACAACAACATCAACAACAACAAAAACAACAAGGTATGCATATTACATACTTGTCTCATGTCATTTCCTCAATTCATGTTTCTTTCCTTTTTTTGTTTATCTAAATAATTCTATCATCACAAGTAATCCGATAATACCACTGAATTACAAGACTCTGTTTTAAATTACAGCCCATATCATGTGACTTTTTCGAAACTTATTGTACCTTTTTGTATTCCACGAGACAGTGTTGCTTAACCACGAAACCCTCGTGTTCATATTATCAATTTTCACAATTTTTTTTTCCTGGACCACGAATCTCTCGTGTTCATATTATCGATTTCCACAATTTTCTTTTCTCTTCTCGAGTATCATTGAATTACAGTACTCTTGGTTTGATTATATTTTTCTTTCAATCCACAGGAATATTGTGAAATTGTTTTCTTCAATGGAGTCGTCGATCTCAAACCCGGATTTCAACATAGAAGAAGAAGAGTTGAAGCGAACGAAGCGTAGAAAAACCGAGACGCGAGATCCGGAATCGGATCCAAAACCCGAGACGATCAGATGGAGATCCGAATCGGAGCAAAGAAACTACTCCACAAAGCTCGTCGAAGCTCTCCGCCAAGTCCGCCGCAATTCCTCCTCCTCGCCGTCGTCAGCCAAGCTCTCCTCCTCCTCCTCCGTAGGACGACACCGCGAGATCCGAGACGCGGCGAACCGAGTTCTCGCCGTATCGGCCAAAGGAAAAACCCGGTGGAGCCGGGCGATTCTAACGAGTCGACTCAGTTCGAAACTCGCTCACAACAACACGAAGCACAAGAAAGGAGCGAATAGAGTCGCCGCCAAGGCGACCGGCTGTAGCCGGTTGAGTCGGCCGGAGAAGAAGAGGTTACCGGCGGTGCAAAGGAAAGTGAAGGTTTTGAGCCGGTTAGTTCCCGGTTGCCGAAAAGTCTCGCTGCCGAACCTTCTAGAAGAAGCCACTGATTACATAGCGGCTTTGGAGATGCAAGTCCGAGCCATGACCAAAATCACTGAGATTCTAACCGGCGCTCCGGTTAACCGGCTCGGTTCGAGCTAACTCTAAAAAAATAAAACGTTGTAAACAAAGGTGTTTTTTACCTTTTTTTTTTTAATTTTTAATTTTTTGTTTTTTTAAATCTTTGTTTCTTTTTTTTTGGTGGATTTATAAATTCATGTATTTTATTGTATACATGACTTTTTCTTTCTTTTGGGGTTACTCTATCTTTTTTTTCTTTTTTAAATTTATTTTAAAAATATTTTATTCCTTGATTGAATTGAACATGGTACCTAATTTGATGCTATTTGGGATTTAGACAGGTAGGATACGATGATGATTGATGGGTCAATAAGGGTTTGTTTGGAAAGTTTTGGGGTTGTGATAAGAGACACTATTGGGCACACAAAAAAAAAAAAAAAAAATCAGTTTAATATTTGTTTCTTTATTTTCATGTTGTTAGTGGAAATGAATAAATTTGTTAAAGTTTATTTTTTGGGTTTAAAAGAAATTAATAACCGACATAAAATTTAGTTACTTTATTAAAAAAATGAAAATGAATCTGTTGAAAATATACGTTGTTGGTTCACAGCGACAAATAGACAAACAACACCAGATGATAACATCGTGTGTGTTTTAACTTTTTAACGTATATGGAAAAGAGGCTGAATGGTGCATGTTCACGTTATAAATTTTATAAATCATAAGACAAAATTATAGAAGTTGAAAAAAATTGAAAAAAAAAATATATAAATAGTTCATCGTTTTTGTGCTTGATTTCTGTATTTTGGAATATTCTTATGGACTTTGTGCTACATGGAACATAATCATTTTGGGTTCAAAGTTGTGCATGGCACCACGTCATAAGCGTTGTGTTTTTTTTTAAAACATTTTTAACATTTTGTGTGGGTGGGGAAGGGACAGAATAAAACAAGTTGACATTATAAATTTGAAAAATCAGTAGACATGAAATTATTAAAATTGAAAAAAAATGTGTGAAAAGTATCAATAGTTCATTGGTTTTGTGGTTGATTTCATATTATAAAGAGACATTTTTACAGAATTTGGTGCAGTAGGAAAATAAATAATTTTTGGGGTTCAAGTGGTTTTAAGTGGGAAGAGAATAATGCGAAATAGTTGACATTGTAAATTAAAAATTTTCACCAAACAAGGATTTTAAAAAAAAAAAAAAAAAGTAAAAGAGAGTGCAAAAACTATTTACAATTCGTTGCTTTGTCCTTGATGCCCATAGAATTAATGGATCTTTCTGTAGGATTTGGGACAATTGAAAAAGTGAATTTTTTTTGGGGTCCAACTATGTTCATTGCCACATGCAAACAACACGTTGCCCTTTTTATTTATTCAAAGATACCTTGGCCCAAGTGGGAAATGGTGGAGTAAGAATTGATTGGCATTGTGAATTTCAAAAAATCACTAAAAAAAACTATCAAAGTTAAGATAAATAACCAAAAAGAAAAGTGTCAAAGGAAGGGATTCAAGGTTGTCTCCATGTGAAAAGCACCACATGCATGTTCTTGAGCTCAAAATCTATGTATGTTTTACTTTTTCTCCTTTACCAATCCTTGTAGTTTTGTGTCAAAAGTGAATCTTATCCTTTCAGTCAAAACAAAGATCATTGTCCCTATCTTGCCAACCATATAACAATCTAAAAATTTATCCTCTACTATTTTCACTTGTATTGATTAGCTAAATTTTACTCTTACATTAAGTTTTTACTGATTCTTTTCTACTTCTACTAAAAAAAAAAACAAATAAAGTTGCTTTACCTATTTTTGATGGTAAAATGTTTCCTGATATGGTGTTGACAATTAGATTTTGATGTCTCATTGCTGCTTAAAAAGCATTTACAACATAACATGTTTTTGGTGTTTAAGACTTCCAAAGTCCTTTTTGTTTATTCCCCACTAGGGAAGGAACAAAGATTAGAGGGCAGGTGAATCTTCTGGCAAAAGATAATTCCTTCCTGAAATATTTATTGTCCCCTATTGCTTACAAGTAATCAAAATAAATGCATTCTGAGTTGTTGTAACTTGTAGTCCTAGAATAATTTGCACAAGATTGGAAAGAAAAGAAAAAGGAGGGGATGGTGAAAGTTAAGACTGAGATCCTTTGGTAGATTTGGATAAATTGAAAGATATGAATTGGTAAGAAGTTATCCCCACATTCCCAAAAGTTAGCACATATAGGCCAAATTGGTCTAATGAAAGCCAGCCTCACATCATGTGCCTTAGAGGCCCTACAGTTTGAAGTGCACTGACCCTTAACCCCACCCTCCAACAATGGCATGCATGTGAGTATTGAAACCTTCACATGCTATTTTAAGAATAGGGAAATGCTTGGCTTTTGAAGAAGTTGTTGCTGCTGCTGCTTCCACATTGTTCTAAGAGTAGAACATTATAGGTCCTATCCAAGACAATGCAGTTTTGGGGACCCAAACCCCACCATCATAGAGGTAGAAAATTGAAAAAAAAAAAAAAAATGGTCACACTAGGACAATGCTTTTTTCCCCAATTTTAAGGGCTTACACGTGCACAACTAAGGGTAGCTACCCCATCTGTCAATTTTTATAAATCAAAGACAGATAGGTCTTGAGTGGCATCCCTATCAAAAGGGTTTTTTTTCTTTTCCTTTCAGCCAAAATTGGTCATGATTGTTGAAGCAATTTAAGGACCACATATGTTGTTTTGTTTTTAGGCACTGCCTATCTTGACATTATTTGTGGTGTGTTCTTCTCTCATTCATTTCTTCCTTTCAAACATGTACACCATAATTCCACACATGCATCCATGTGCCTTCATTTAACAAGCCATCTTTTCCTTTTTCCTGTTCTTTTGTTTTCCTTTTCTTGAATAAATCTACAGATGCACCCAAACAGTTTTTTTTAGGCCATGGGCATTACTACAGTGGGAAATTTCCAAAAAAAATGGTCCACTGGCCTAGTTTGTATGGGTTGGCTAGCCTCCATTGGAAGATATCATACAAGGAATGTGTTTCTTTCAAGAAACTTTTTACCCCTAGTTCATGATGACACCCATTTTAAAGAAAATTTTCTGGACTTTAGGCCAAGTGCTCTTGCATTATTATGGTTTCAAAGGGTAAAAAGCAATAATGATTCTATAGTCATAACTTTTCTCACAAATGTTTTCATAATTGCAAAACTGACGAGTTATTATTGGTAGATAATGAAATAATATCATTGATGTGCTCATACGAAAATCAATAATAACTTATCAACTTAACAATATTGATAAAATGTCTTTTAGACACCCCTTATGTTCTTTGGCCTCGAAGAAAATTGTCCATTTTTAGTCAAACTTTGAACCATACAAGGAATATTAGGTTGTCCTAGAAATGAACATTTTTTTTTCATGGTTTTGTTTGTCAAAAAATTGGGATGAACCTTGGGATCAATTAAATGGGGTAACTGATTTCCTTACCCAAGTTTTTCAAGTACAAGTTTCATTCTCATCATCATATCATGGTACTTAAATCTTTAATTGTGTCTTAAGCTGTTTATTTGTGGTACCCATGATGTTGACCTATCTATATGTTGGGGGTAGTATCAATAATTAGCAGAGGAGCCTTAGTCCCTAAAGCACCATAATCTCATAATCTATCACATGACCCATATTTTGAACTTTTGTATGAATCCAAAGTTAAGATAATTAGATGATCAAGCTGTCAAGTAAGTTTGATATTTATGTCTTTTCTTTTATGGTAGATTTTGGTCATTTATCTAATACTTACCTAGCAATTGCTATTAGATAAATAATAATTAAGGACTATTGAAGAGTAAACCACCAAAATTGCCATTAATTTCAAGTCTCAACCCCACCAACTACTAATGGTTTCTTGGAAGAAAATCTTAGGCTTTGCTTTTGACTTGTTTGAATCTATGATCTATCATATTCTTGCCACCATGTATAATAGCATTAGTCCTCATCAGCCACCACATGCTTAGGCCTTAGAGGCAGGTACATTTTATGATTTCAATTGAGCCATGTTTGAACAGTTGAAACCTTTAAAAAAATCTTTTTGAAGAATGTCTATATCTATTTACTGACAATAGTATATTAATGTCTGGTTCTTAGGTGCACAATTTAAAGCCCCCATGTTAAAATTTATGTCGGTCTTCTCTAAAGTTAGTTTGGTTTTATATTCGTACATTGTTTATTGCTCTTCCAGGACATATAGCTAATATAAAGTATACAAGACTTTAAGGTGGCCACCAGCAGTATCTTCCACACATTCAATTCCAGAGTTAGGATGCCTTTGATTTTTCTTACTATATATCTCTATGGTTAACCTTTTAAAAAAAAAATAATAATTAATTTAAAGGGCATTTTGTGTGTGTGATAATTTTATAGTTATAACGAGGAGGAGAGATTTGAATTCTAGATGTTTTTGTAAGAAATACTAGAACGTGTCAATCAGTTGAGTTACAAAACTCTTGGCTTAAGGATATTGATTCTTGACATGTACGGTATCTACAACCAAATGAGAGACAATAACTTAGACAATGTGAGACACCAATCTTGTATAGATACGATAGAATTTCAACTTTATAGTTATGGTCTAATGAACCAAATTCTCATTGCGTTACAAAAATAGGTCAATAATTATCCTTCAGGGTGATGAGATAAGGACAAAGACTGTTCACACCCAAAAAAAAAAAAAAGGGGTACAAAGTCTTATTTGCATGTGATTTGATTGGAATTAACATCTGAAATTTGACCCAAGGAAAAATTCTTTGGATCCTAGTGAGGCTGGTTCAAGACTTCAAGCTTTGGTTAAACCCATTTAAGAAAGGGTCTGCCCCCATCGTATCCTTTCTTTTTAGGGAAACAGTGTCTATTTTGTTTTAATGTCTGTCTACTTGCTTCTAGGCTAAGGTCTCCACACAATTTATTTATTTATTTTTTGAGAAAAATCTCCACACAACTTAATATCCTGTTAACCCTCCTTTTTTTTTTCTTTTTTTTTTTTTTTTAAGGAAAAAACCAAGTCTTATCATGGAGTATGTATATGCCAAAATTGCTTCTCTTTCGAGTTTGTAAACCACCAATATTAGGGTCAGCAGCCGTTTTTTATTTTTTTTATTTTACACTCAATTTTGTTATTAAATTCCAACACATGCATGTTCTAGGGTCACACGCCACATGTCAATTTCTGAGTGGTACTTGAATCTGACAAGTTGGCACCATGTGGCATCTTTATTGCACTTAAAGAAGCCAAGTCACATGTCACAAATTTTGATCAAGACTCGCATATTCCTCAGCAATAGCCCGATATTCTCAGTTTTCTCTAAAAAAATAGAAATTTTAAAATCTAAACCAATAATTAACATAACATATATACACTTGGAGGTGTTCTTCACACGTCCAACAATTTAGGTAGAGTTTCTCTTTGTTTAATTTAATATTATAAGCTTCTAGATGTGACTCACTAATAAATCAATAATCATCAAAATCACATTGTTTTGCTTGGAATTGAATGTTTCCATTCCACATCTTTTGGCTTTTTTTTTAATAGCTTTTTGATTGGTCAACAACCAAGGAAAGACTGTTGAATTCATTATTTTTTATCTTGGTAATGTTTAAATCTCACTTACCCAATAATATTAAGGGATTTAAAAATTTTCAGGGATATGGGGTTTTAATTTTATCATTAGGAAGACTAAACTTGGGTTTGGATTAGCCTTTGCATCCCTAATTTGATACAACTGAGAGAGTGCTAATTAAAAAAGAGGCACAAAACGACAGCATAGAGATGATTTTTGAGTTGTCAAAGGCCCCCACAAAAGCATTGGTCACATTTGGGTTGGGCCCCAAGCAAACTTAGAGACAAAACTGTGTGTCAAATCAGGGTTTTGATAGTTTTTGCAACATTGTATGTGGTGCAATAAATAAATTAACCTCGTGGCAAAACCCAATAGCAAATTGCCCTCAATAATGAATCCCTTGTGACCCCAAAAGTAAAATGTTGACTCTCCTACATCAAATTGTGTTGTTTTAGGGTCCCAATTGTCACTTGCCACACGTGGTTCCTTGGTGGCTTGGAAAAGGACCCCAATGCGGCTTGACCAAGTTTACCAATTTTTTTGCTTAGATTCACAGCTTAACATGGCATGAGGACCTTCTATGTATTTGCATTTTCCATATTTAGTTTATATTTGACTTTTTTTTTAAGAGATAATTTCAACTGATAATCGTATAATGTATGCTCTTGATGATTACTCTTTTCATCAAAGCAAAACATCAATTAGTTTTTTGATGTAAGTGAAGATCAAATCGAACCCATATTTGAGTTCCTTTTACTTTGTTATTACTACATCAAATCGTTATTTCTGTTAATAGTCCAATTTGACAATTTCCACCATGTCTAGATTTTTTCAACTTAATTTTTAAGTAAAGTCGTCTTAGTAAGAAAAATTATCTATAACATAGCCGTTATATGTATTCACCTTCTTATAGTGTGTGGACCCTCACAACATGTAAACCTCATATAATTCCGTGGGTGGCTAGTTGGCTACATACAATTGCCCCATAAGATATCCTTTCCTTCTAGTAAAATATGTCACTTGTTGACATTGAAGTCATAAAATGGACCAAAGCTCTCAAAAGCACGTGAAAGAGAGTTAAGATGTAAAGAAATTCATAGTTTTGATCCTCTCATATAGACTAAGACAAGTCGGAGTTGACTTTAAATTTTGAAACCATTTATGAAATTAAACGTGACAACTGGCAAGGATTAAGAAATAATCATCTTAAGTTTCTATATCAAATTTCGAATCGCGTTAAAGGGCACATAGTAAAAACATCACACCTGTACCACAAAACAATCTAATTATTTTAACATGCATTCATATCCATAGTCAAAGCTAAAGATTCTATATGTGTTAGTCGGTAAGAACTTTTCTCTACAATTATTTTTTTTTAGAAAGTTTCAATCTAAAACATCTGTTTCTGATAGTTTTTTATCATTAAACCAAGACATCAATCGGTTTTAGGTGTAAGTGGGGATTGAACCCCAGATCTCTTATTTAACCATTAAAGACTTTACTAGTTGAGTTAATTGGAACCCACTTTTCTCAGCAATTATGAAGCACAAATTGGAAAAGGCTGAATATTTTGGAAATCAATTCCATGTGTTTCTAAGGACTTTGTGACCCATTGATATTATCTGGTATCTTCATAGGTAGAGTTTGAGTTTGAATCTCCCACATAATGTTAGGAAAAAAAAAATACACTCGTGTTTTGTATATCTTCTTCATCTCTGTTTGACAAGATTGTTGAGATATCTTGCCTAGCCCATGTTTTTAAATGGTTCTGGAAGATGTCTCCATAGACCAAGATTGAGAAAATGCCAAACAGCAAGTCTGTCATTAGGCTAACTTGGGCCTAGCCTGGTTTTCGGGTTTCATCTCTAACTTGGGCCGAGCGTGGTTTCAAATCCAGTAGCTGTATTTGTCTCTATTTTTTTTTTCCCCATGTAATACCATTATACCAACACAGACAAGATTCTTATAAAAAAAAACAAAAAACACACACACACACACAAGATCCAATAATCATGATTCAATTTTTCTCATTTCAAGGGCAGTATATAAGAAAAGGAAAAATCTCTAGGGAGCAACTATATATTTTTAAATTAACATAAGTATTTTTTAAAAATAGCATAAATCATTCCATAAACTCTAGAACAGATTTTTTTTTCCTTACTTTTGTGGGTATTAAGAAACTTACAGTTGATCATGGAGGCAATGACTTAATAGATAATATTTAGTCGGAACATGAAATATGTTATGACAAGAAATCTAGAGTTATGGGTACGTAGTGGGTACTGGTTAAAATAATTGATAAAATATCTTGTTGTCGAACAATAATCTTGGTAAGAATTTAATTTCTTAGGTAAAAAAAAAAAAAGAAAAAAAAAGAAAAAGAAAAAAAGCGTTATAGATCTTATTCTAGCAAGAATTTAATTTCTTAAGATTCATTTTTATTGCAAATAACTTATAACTCACACCAGGGAAATAATAAAAGTTACCAATGCTTCTTTTAAAAAAAATACAAAAATAAAAAATAAAAACAGAAAACAAGTTCCCAATGCACGTTTTCTCAAAAAAATAAAAATAAAAATAATAAGGGTAAATTACGTATTTGATCCCTATCCTATACATCATATTTCAATTTGGTCTCTAACTTTTCAATTGTGTCAATTTGGTCCCTAACCTTCCAGTACTGTGTCAATTTAGTCCTTACTGTTATTTTTTGGATGAAAATTGATAACGTGTCTAATGGTCAAAATAAAAAATTAGCTTTCGTTGATGTGATAATACACTAAAATTTTATTTTGACTATTTAACATGTCATCAATTTTCATCCAAGATATAACAACAGGGACTAAATTGACATGACATTGACAGGTTAGGGACTAAATTGACACAATTGAAAGGTTAGGGACCAAATTGAAATATGCTATAAAAGATAGGGACCAAATATGTAGTTTACCTAATAAAAATTAAAATTAAATGCTTTCCCAATGCATACAGTGGCAACTGGCAAGATTAAAATTTAAATACTTTCAATTTATTTATTTATTTTTGAGAAGATGCTTTCAATTTATTTTGGAAAGGAATCCAATATAGGATAGATAATCCTAATTTGGAAATATACTTGTTAACATGGTTGGGACCATTTCATTTACATTAAGTAGTATATTTTATATGAAGACAATATAAATGCACTTCACATTTATGTTAAGAAATCCAATTTGTGATTATCTATTCTTTATTTGCATGCCAACATTTTCACAAGGCATGTTGTTGTGGTATATACATTTATTGATGTCGAGAGTAATTATTCATAAGCAATTTTGATTATAAATAGACCCACTTCAACCTTTTCATTCATTAGAAACTTTTATTAGATAATATTGATCTTTCGGATCAGTGATTTACCAGATTTGAACATTATGTTTAGGTTGAAGATACTTTGGGTAATGCATGAATATAACCCGGTTCATCTTCAATCAGGTAATTAATAAGTTTATCTTGATTTCTCCTTCTTTATGACAGCAAATATATGGGTTCCAGTTAGCTCAACTGGTAAAGTCTCTGATAGTTATATATATAAGAGATCTGGGGTTCAATCTCCGCCTATACCAAAAATTGATTGGTGTCTTAGTATGATGATAAAGAGCTATCATCAGGAGCGGACGCTATAGGTTGAAACTCTCTAAAAAAAAAAAAATGACAGTAAATATTAAGCTATGTCTTTCTTACTCTTTATGTTTGAATTTTCGATTGCAGATTGTGTTTGACAATTTAAATAATCCATTCAGGAACTCTAGAATCTCCACCTTCTACTACCAATCACAATCACTTATGCAGTGCAACTACCTTGCAAGACATAGGAATGCTCATGAATGAAAATTGAATAATTTATACTGTGTAGAAGAAACAGTTTCTGCAAAAGTATTTGCTAAATTTTTCATGTCACATTTTGTATTGTCAGTCTGCTTTGACTTGTAGTTAATGGATTTGGAATGGTGATGTAGAGCTTGTAATTAAGGCTGTAAGCTATATATGGGTGCGGCTAATAATGGTTTGATTTCATAATCAACTTGTCTCCTGTATGAAACCCAGATTATATACAATGTTGCTTTTTTTAATTGTGCTCTCTATTAAAGTAGTATCGCTTTTTACCCATATAAAATTGGATAACTTGGGACTACTAAACTACAATCCTTTTTGTTTTTATAGCCATGACATAGCTAGGTTTTTTAGTTTTTGTATATAAACCCATACTTTGACTCTCTCTCTCTCTCTCTCTCTCTCTCTCTCTCTCTCTCTCTCTCTCTCTCTCTCTCTCTCTCTCTCTCTCTCTCTCTCTCTCTCTCTCTCTCTCTCTCTCTCTCTCTCTCTCTCAATTATTATAATAAGCAAAAGATAGAGATTCAACTGTGGGTTTCTCTCGATAATTCAATTATTATAATAGGCAAAAGATGAGAGATTTAAATTATGAATCTCCTTATAAAAGAGATCAGATAATGCCACTAAGTTACAAAACTCTTAACAGATAACTCTCTCTTTTATGTTTCCATTAAATTCATTGCTGGTTTTAATAACCAATATACTGAAGAAATTGATTTATAACAATTTGATATTGTACGTCAACAGATTCTCAAAATATATGTATTTTACACATCAATAAAAAAATTTACATAAAATTAAATACTATTCCGCCTATACGTGATTAGAAAATTTAAAACACAGAGAATATATGTAAAAAAAATCTACATTAAATTACAGGAAGTATACACGTATTTTACCTTATAAAATAATGTCACCACCAGGAAAATATCAAGTGTGCAAAACTTTTAGTACTAACTAGCAAAAACAAAAAAAAAAAAAACTAGCAGTGACTCGCAAGATGGGCGGAATTAAGATCTTTATTTTGAACAATACTTTGGTTTGTCTAGGATCTGCACGAACCCAAAAATACATATTGGTCGAAGCAGCTTAATTTACTTGAGCCCAACCTAATATAATCTGTTGTGAACAAACCCAGGTTTAATCAAATCATTGACATTTATAGTGAAAGTGTTGAATTAATATAGCTAATTATTATTGACTTATTTTGTTCAAAAAATAAGTTGGATCAGGATAAAAGTATTTTTACATCTAGAAGAAATGAAGTTTAAAAATCAGTACATAAATTAAATAAGAAAAAAAAAAAAAAACTGAACAAAACAAAACAAGCACAAATGTATTCTGGTAACATTTTGAAATAAATTAAGAGAAATTAACGAATCGTGTTTGCTTTTTATTAATTTTGGCAATAAGATTTCGATCTAAACACTCTTTGGTCAAAAGAAATATTCTATAAGGGTTATTAAAATGTTGGTGAAATCTATGCCAAAAGAAAAAAGAAAATCTTGTATATTAAAATTTAGAAGGATATCTTCATTTTTAAATCATGCAATATTAATATGTTTCATAGTGTGGTCCATGAGGACAAGTTCTACTATAATATATATAATTATATTTAAGATTTATGCATGGAGCAAATAGAAGATAGATGCTATATATATAAAAGCACTATGGAATATCCCTTATTCTTTAAATTTTCATTTCTCTAAACAAAGTTTGAACCTAAGAACCACCTCCAGTCCCATGCAAGGACTAATTAATAACCTCATAAATCACGCATATCTTAAATAATAATAAAAACATATAAATCCCATAAAATAAGTATACCACAGAAAACTTTTAAAGATATACAATCCTTACAACATAACCCTAGAGCAAACTTAAGAGATTGTTTGCAATAAGATAAGAAGCATAAGCATCATGAATGGCATACTTGACCTGTTCATGTGAAAAAACCCTAGCACCCCAATCTGAGAAAGTAACACCTTTTGGCTCCTCATAGTACACCCCAACTTCACTAGCTAACTCAACTAAACCACACCCATCAAGGTTAGGCTTCTTAAGCACCCTAGCAGCCAAATGACCCAGTTCCACACCAGTCTTACAACCGAACATCTGGGGCCATTGTAGTATTTTCTTGACCTTATCCTTCACTCCAATGCCAACGAAACACACATTTGAATCACTCAAAAATTTCTTGATGGATTCAGGAAATGAATCCAAGTAGTATAATTGAACTATAAGACAGCGAGTCCCAATACAAAGGATCAATAACATTGCACCATTGCAATTGGGTTTGCACTTGATATCAAATGCCACAATAGGTGCAACCAAAGCCTTTTCAAAGGAAGACCTTAGCTCATCAATATGACCATCTACTAGAACAGCACGGTCCACTACACTTGCCTTTACATAAACTCGTATTTCTATTTCATACAGGCACATTTTGGATAGGAGAGAAATGGGAATCATAGTGTTTTTTTAGCTTCTAACCTTCACCCTAGCTAGGCATGATGAGGAAGCACTAGCTGTATTGTGTTAGTTTATAGAAGTGAGAGTTTGGTGGTTTGGTGGCAACTGAACTTCAATTACTTTCTGCTCATGTAAGTTGTCTTATTAGTTTAATAAAGACAGTAAAATGTCTTATTATATAATTGGTAAAGTTTCTTGATGTTACACCTGAATTTCAGAGTTCTCTCATTTTTATTGAAACAGATAATGAAGAGCTTTCAAATTTTAAAAACAACGAATAATGAGTTACTTGGTAAAGTCTTTTAACATCACACATGAATCTTTCAATCAAATAATATTTTTGAAACGTAAATTTATAAAATGTCTTATTAGTTGGTAAAGTTTTTTGACGTTGCACTTGAACCTTAAAATTCTACTTTATACTAAAATGACTTGGTTGGACAACCTCCAAATATAGAGGCAATGAAATGTTAAATTACTTTTCTCTTGGCGTTATACATAAATCGATTTCCTTCAATGCAATGATATATTCTCAAATATATTGAGAAATTAGGAAATGAACATTGAGGTGCTTCCCAATATAAGAGTCTAATGAGACTTCACGGATTAGATAAAGAACACAATAATGGCTTGTTAAGAAATTCATTGGAACTGGTTCAATTGACAAACAGACCAAATGCATGCACAAATTTCCACTCTGATTGTTTAATGAACAAACTTCACTTCTTGGTATCCCTTTCAATAAGCAACTCAGATGGTAAATTGTATGAGTATCAGAACTTATCAAGAAAGCTGAAGTTCACATTTTACCTTCAAATATTTTACATAAAGCTGATACTCATGAGGTATTGCAAGACTGAATATCAAAACTCAACATTTCATTTCCATCATATCCAACTCAAGGTACATGAGCTTTGATAGAAAAACTATGCCAAAGTACCAAAGTAAATTTAAATAGTTAATTCCCAAGATTGATAAAGGCTACCTCCAAAATGTTCATTTAATAAAAAAAAAATCCTCAGCATCATGCAGCTAGCAAAGGCATAAATTAATATACCAATATATTTAAAGGAGAAGATTAAAAAAAAAAAAAAAAAAGAAGTGACTTACATATGTTGAAGATAGTAAAGGGACCCAAAATCATAAACACCAAAATAGCCCACACCGATTGAATGATAGAACCCCTCTCATAAAAAGATCTTAAACTGTAATACCCAGAAAAAAAAAAAGAAAAAAAAAAGAAAAAGAGAGATCGAGAGAGAGAGAGAGTTTAAAGGTGAGGTATTTAAGTAAATCTTTTTGTGGGGTCAATTTTATAATTAATATTATTAAGGGAGTTTTTAGAAAATTAGGTTAAAACCCTAGCTATATGTAAACTAATTAAATCCGCGTATAACTATAGATATTTTTGAAGGAGGAATTTTTGGTATATTCATGTAGAGAAGGATTGACTGTAAGAGCTTAAGAAATCTCATCCTTCGTCAAATCTAAACTTTATATGAAATTAGAATATTTTTAGGTGGGTATTTTTGGCCAATAGTGAGACTATCTAAATATCCAATGAGTTTTATGTTGTAAACAAAGAAGGATTTAGATTAGATTTTCTGTAATTGGACGCTAAGTACCTGTTATTGTCTTGGTAATTTAATATTTTTTCTATGCCCATTGTTGCGTGTAAGTGTAGATAGAATTGCAGATTGTTAGGCATGGTAGGTCCGATTTTTGCACAAGCTTCTCTTTAAGAAGTTGTTCCGAAGTGTTGGATTGGAGTATGAAAAGTCTACAAGTGTAGGCTTGAAGTCTAACAAGCAATCAAATGTAACAAAAACAAACCAAAAAAAGAAAAAAAAGGAAAAAGAAAAAAGGGAAGGTACATTCGTATAGAAGAAGTTGAGTGGTGTTCTTTTACAATTGACTTTTAAGTTTTAACCATATATGGCTATATGTATTTTATAGGCTTTATTCGAATTCCTAGTGAACTATTAGTGGCAAAAGTAAAGGATATATATATATATATATATATATATATATATATATATATATATATATATATATATGGTTTCGAAATATGGATAGGCCATATGTGATGCTATTTTGTCCTCTATGAGGAGAGTTAATAATGGGAAATCATTAGATATTTTTAGTAGTTTTTCTTTTGTTCAGGTACCATTATAAGTTTTTCTTAAATTATTTGATTATTGAGTAAATGGTACTTGGAAAAAAAATTGTTTTAAGTGATATTTAAGGATTTTAGAGGAATTGTTAGGGAGAAATTCTTTTATGGTGAGCTAGTTGAGATAAGTAACCTTTTCTCTTAATTGGTTTTACTTTTGCATATATTACTGTATTTTAGCTACTGAAAATTGTTATACAATTGTTACAATTTTATTTTTAATTGTTAGCTACATTGATTTAAAGTAAAGAATTTTAGCTACTGAATATTGTTCTACATACAATTGTTACAATTTTATTTCAATTGTTAGCTACATTGATTTAAAGTAAAGAATAAAGAATTTTTCATAAATTTATTTGATTACTACATATATATAATTTTATATATGTATTTGAATGAGATATATTTTTGTTTGAACTATGATTTGATATATATGATTTTGGACAATTTGATTATGTTTTGATTCTGATATCCAGCCAATGGAGGTTATTCATTAGTATTGAAACTAGTTATATCTGGGGTATCACGAACCTATCGTGTTTCTCGACCCAGCTAATAGAAGATATATATTAGAACAAAACTAGTTTCTTCTGAATCTGATGCCTAGTCACCAGTCATAAATATATAAGATTGTTAAGAATGTGAATATGTTTGAATTTATGAATTATTTTAAGTCTATGAAACTTCTTTAGTTTATTTTTTGAAAACCCATAGTATATTATAACTTTGACATATGTGAAATATTTTGATCTCATAAATTTATATTATTTTGTCAATCTATATACTTGTTTCAACTAGTTTGGTATTTAGTTACTTATTGAGTTGTCAACTTACACTCCTTTTCCCCTCTAATTTCAGATAATGAAGAATAACAAGTTTTGAGACTTTTGCTAACGGTGTACGCTTGAATGGAGATTAGGAATTTTTGAAATAAGATAATCTTGTAATAATTAGTATATCTTTTGTTTAACAGTCATGAGGTTTGGATTGTTGTTTCTATTGGTACTTTGGAGATCTTTTGACAATTGCATTATTAAGGATGATTGTGGATTTATTGATGAAATTTTCTTTGAGGATAATCTTTAGTTGCTAAGAAGGTCTTACACATTTGTAAGGTGAAAACTTTATAAGAGTGCAGTCGTTGTCACGTGCCTATCTGTATTGTTGGGTTCGGGATGTGACATAAACCCTAAACATCACAATAAAATGCTTTGACCTCTCTCTGCAAAATTAACAACCAAAATTAACTCTGCCAATCCCTAGACATTAAGACTTAGCTTCTTGACAAGGCAACTCACCCATAAACACAATATTATTGCTCTCATTGAATATATATATATATATATATATATATATATATATATATATATATATATATATGTAGGTTTGAGAGACAAGGAACCAGATCCAAGCTTGATGCATCTGAATGATGATGGCAATGGGGTCCAAAACAAGTTTAATATTGGAGCACATAGGTAACTAAGCACTGAAGCTTGACCAACAACCAGCTTTCCATGCAATAGCATAGCCACATATAGAGCCGGGAGGGCATGGCCCTCCTAAAGTTCAAAAGATTAATCCCATGCCATATTATTGTTAGGGACTTAAGAGTGCTAACTTTCTCAAACCGTGAAACCTTTTCATTAAGGTACCACTATTAATTTTCATCACATGCATTTTTGTACAAGTGTATATGAATTTATTATATCTCTGTGAATATATTAACATTTTATATATATACCACAGAGACGTGGACTATGATTTTTTAGAGAACTATGGGTTACAGTTGTTTTAAGTTTCTATATTAAACTTATAATTATTTATATATATATATATATATATATGTTCCATGTATTGGGTTTATTGTAAAATTCAATTCAAAATTCAAAATAATAAAGATATAGCATTTACAAGTTTTAATTTCATTATAGACTATGATGTAAGCTGGTGGTTAAACTACGATAATTTTTTCTCTAATATTTTTTTTTCTTTTTACTTTAGCAATTAACATGGTATTGAAATTAATGATTTGTTTGAATTGAGAGAGAGAATGGTAATAGAGTAGAATTAATAAGAAATTAGCCTATTTTTGACCAACTCTACTTTTTCTATTCTCTTCCACTGCCCTCTCAATCCAAACGGCCCCCAAGTTCCTATTTGGTTTCCTTTCGGCTTTTTTGGGCCTCAATTCTAATAGTGATGCTTCTTTCCAGCATTATCAAAGTCGTTCAAGCACTACAGTACTACATAGATCCATCCCCTCTAGATATTGTTTCCAACCACACATTTCAATCACGTGGAAGTCGATCTACACAGCGCCACAGAAATCACCCACGCACACGCCCTCATGCATATGCACTTCATCTGATATCTCCAGCCTTCACACGATATCATGTGTTATGTACATGTCCACATGTGCCTCCATCGTCGTTGTTGGTGTCAATGCATTTTTTGGCAATCAGTGTCAGCCATCACCCAGTCATACCAACTCTCCCTTGGCCCGCATTTGTTTGTTTGCGCCGATGTCTATCTCATGCATGTGTTCACACTGTTGGGAATATGCACGAATTCCCATATATTTGAGAGGCAAAAAAAAAAAAAAAAAAAAAGATAGAAAAATAATATACATAAACGTCAATCACAGCACAAAAAATTATGTAGATCATCAATTTAGCTATGTTCATGAAGTTACAGTAATTCATTATTTATAAGAAAAATTACAAGATGCGGCAATATAGTATTTTTCTCTTAAAACCACACAACAAACCTTAACTTAAAACAAATGGTATTTATATCCTACATAGAGGATCTATAATAGGCTAAAATTAGGCCAAAAATTTCTTTAAAACCCAAGCTTTCACTCTATGGATTAAGACTCAGAAAATTTCTTATTAAAACCATAGCACTTTTACATAGATTCGGGTCATAATTCGAATCAAACACAAACTAAATTTCACATAGCCGAACACACACTCAATCTTTTCTAACATTTTCATATTTTCTTTGATGATCTTACCGTCTAACCTCTAGGGATGTTAAAATATATTAAGAGTTTATCATAAATATATCAACGGTCTACATGACTTTGTAGAGAATGTATATAATGTGTCACCTCATAAATCATAATAGAGTGATCATAATTGAGGGCCACTGAATGATTGTTCATGTAGTGGCAGTTGGGCCTGTTGAGGTCCGGGTGACAATATAAAAAGCCTTTTTTTAGCAATTGGTTTCCTCGATTAAATTAAAATTTTTAATTATTATTGTTTTTGACATTCAAACATTTAAACTATTTAAATGTCCTCTTCTTTTTTATGCTTTTAAGTTTTTTTCTTCTTTATTTCTTTTGTTTAATTTAACGGCCAAAAAATAAAAAAGGTGGTGACCAGTGAAACACCTAGACCTTTTTTAGATGTGAATCATGTGATCATACTAATTTCTACCTACTTCAAAACACTGTAAATTCTTTATGCATTAAGTTCTTATATTTGTTCTTCGAAAAAAATAAAACAAATTTTTCATATATCGTAGCATAACATAAGTACAACCAATCTTAAGCTTGTAAATGAGTGAGTCAAGTTGACTATTAAAAATTTATTAGATTATGAGTTATGACTGGTTCTTCTAATTTTATTTTGTACACATTGGGCTTGACTTACTGCCAAATCAGATTAAAAGATATATTTAGTATAAAAAAAAATATTAATAAAAACTTCCTTGTGCTTTGTTTGTCTCATTCATCTCTGCTTACAAGATTGTTGAGATATCTTGCCTACCCATTTTTATCCTGGAAGATGTATAAGTAGTCCAAGATTGATGTATAATTGGCCATCTTGGCGGGCTGGATTTGAGATTCAGCAAATGTCAAACAGAAACTCTTTCATTAGGCTAACTTGGGCCGATCCTGGTTTTCACCTTTCATCTCTAACGAGCCTGTATTGAAGTCTATTGGTTTGCTGCATTCATCTCTAGTTTTCTTTTCTTGTTTTTCATGCAGAGCAACCCCCGTGCGTATAAAGGTCCAAGAATCATGATTCAATTTCTCATCTCATGTCAAGATCCTAAAATAATAATAATAATAAAATAAATAAATAACCTCTCATGTCAAGGGCAGTATATAATAATAATAATAATAATAATAATAATAATAATAATAATAATAATCTTATTGTTTCATGTCTAGGAGCAAACTATATATTTTTAAATTAAAATAAATGATTTGATGATAAACTCTAGGACACATTTTCTTCTTTCCATCTTTTCTACTATTGTGAGAATTAAGAGCATTCACAACAGTTTCCTCAAATATTTAGTTAAACTAATTCAAAAAAACTTTAATTTTGCTAGTTTAGCTATCTATTATTTTCATACAAATATATCAGTCTCCATACTTTAACAACATTGAAATTTAATGTAGCAAGGATAGAGGCTCACTATATGTAGAGATGAGATTATCCTCTTTAAAAAGTTTAGTTAATTTAGTGAGGCTGATGCACGCTTGTTTTGGTTGAGTTTAGATAACTTTTTGCTGAAATATTAAATTAGTGAGATTGATGTGAATGCTCTAAGAAAGTTACAATTGACCATTAAGGCATCGAGATAATAGATAATATTTAGTAGGAACATGAAATATGTAATGAAAAAAATTCTAGAGTCATGAATTCTAATTAGCTTAATTAATAAAATCTTTTATTTGTCAAATAATGAATCAAGATTATTTTTGCCTTATGGTCAAGAGTAATTATCATAAAATAATTGTTATAGATTCAAATCTTATCTTTTAGCAATATTACACCACTAAATATTTGTTTTATTGTATGTAAATTTAACAAATCTACTGTTGGATATACCTTCCATATTTGCAAAATTTTAAGATGATCGGATAACAATGACCATCTCATCTATAACATGTTTAAAATTCAAGTTTTTGCACATACTTTTATAATACGTACTATAAAAGTATGCATCAAAGTTGAGTTTATAGATCTAATAGTAAATAACATTTAATTGACATGAAATTTGTTATACATGTTAAAAACATAGAGAATATGTAATTCAACTATGAGATTTCCAAAATATTAATCTCATAAAGTGGAACATCTATTTATTTATTAATTTGTGGATTCCCGTTATTCCAACTAGTAAAATCTTTGATAGTTGAATAAGAAATCTGGGGTTCAATCCTCTTCTACACCAAAAACCGATTGATGTCTTGGTCTAATGATAAAGAGCATCATCAGGAATTGATACCATAGGTTGATACTCTCTAAAAAAATTATTTATTAATTTATTACATATATAAGATAAAACTCTCCAAAAAAAAATTATTTATTAATTTATTACATATACAAGATAAGATTTGATCTAATTCCAGCAATAATTTTATTTTCCTAGTAAAAAAAAA
Organism: Quercus tomentella; assembly: GCA_028535165.1. Lineage (NCBI taxonomy): Eukaryota > Viridiplantae > Streptophyta > Magnoliopsida > Fagales > Fagaceae > Quercus > Quercus tomentella. The sequence goes on from JAPQVY010000089.1 coordinate 3,737,208, forward strand.
AAAAAATCTATTGATCTTATTTTGGAAAGCATATAATTTCCCATGATTCAAATAACTAATACCAAGGAAACAACTAATTACCAACGCATATAGTGGCAAGATAAAAAATTAAATGCATACAATTTATTTTGTTAAGGAATCCAATATATGATAATGATTTGGAAATATACTAGGAAACATAGTTGGAACCATTTCATTTACATTTATGTTAAATAGTCTATTTTATTTGGAAACATTATAAATACGCCTTAGATTTATGTTAAGAAATCCAATTTGTGATTGTCCATTCTTTATTTGCATGCTGAAATTTGCATATGGCATGTTGCTGTGGTATTTACTTTTATAGATGTCAAGAGAATTGATATTCATGAGCAATTTTGATATAAATAGGCCATCTTCCACCTTTCCTTCCACTAGAAATTTTTTATTGATGTAGCCTCATGAGAGTGTGTGTTAGATGACATTGATCTATCGGATCAGTGATTTACCAGACTTCAACATTATATCTAGGTTGAAGACTTTCTGGGTAATGCATGAATGTAGCCCGGTTGGTCTTCAATAAGGTTAGTTTATCTTGAATTCTTGTTCTTTATGATAATCAATATAAAGCTATGTCTTTAGTACTCTTTATTTCTGGATTTTTGGTTGCATATTGTGTTAGATGATTTAAATCATCCATTCAAGAACTTTAAAATCTCTACCATGTGCTATTAATCACAATCACATATGGAGCATACCTACCTTGAAGGACATAAGAATGTCCGTGAAATGTAAATAAATTATTTGACCTTTGTAGTAGAAATTAATGGCTAATTAATATTATGCAAAAGAATCGTACCTTATTGTTTATCTCGCATTTTGTTGATAAGTGAAGCTTGGGAGATATAGTGGATTAATATTTGATTTCACAACCAACTTGCCTTTGGTCATCTTCCCAAAAAAAAAAAAAAAACTGCCTTTGGTCTCAACTCACAACTCAGATGATGTATATATGTTATAATCAACTTGCCCAATAGCTATTCTTTTTCCCCACAGAAAATTGGATAAACGTAGCAATCCAATGCTTTTGAACTTTTGATAGGTAGGACACAAAAATATGACAATAAGGTTGGTTTGTTTGTTTGGGTGTTTTTTTTTTTTTTTTTTTGTCTAACTACATTCCTTATGACATCATATTATTATTATTATTATTATTTTGTTTTTGAAATAAAATATCAAATTTTTAAATAATTTAATAGTTACAATGTGAGAGAAAGGATTTGGACCTTATATTTTTATGTTGAAAACACATAGAGATGCCAATTGAGCTATAAGACTCATGGTTAATGGTAGATTCACTTGACTACTTAGTCCTTATAACATTTTAAAATAAATAAGTAAAACCTTTTAGAATCATGTTTGATTTTTATTAATTTTGGCAATAAAATCATGATCTACATGTATACTTTTTTGTCCAAAGAATTGAGAATTCTTCTCTAACACAGATTAAATGTTGGTGAACTCTATAGGAAATGATAATCTCCATTCAATATAGATCCATTGCATAATTTGGATTGACCATTACGTTTAGGAGTATATTCAATATAGTGTCATTCAGAATTTTAAATAATGTGATAATATGTGTATTGTTAAATATATAAATAAAATTTTAATTGTAAAATGGATTCTTTTTCTCGATTCCAAGTGAAATAGAGAGTCTATGCCAAAAAAAAAAAAACACAAATCTTGTATTAAAATTCGGAAGGATACCCTAATTAGTAGTTGACTTCAATGTTTAAAATCATGGCATGTTTCATAATGTGGACAACTTCGGACTACGATGGAATTATTAGATATTATGCATGGACCAAATCGAAGATAAATGTTATAAAGCAAAAAGAAAGAAACAATAAATCGCTAATTAATTATTCTTTCTATTTTCAATTCTCAAAACAGTATTTGAACAAGCTTGGAACTGCATCTCCAGTCCCATGCAGGGACTAATAACCTCATAGATCCTCAAATCTCAAATTAAAAAAAATAATAAAAAACTTTTAAACACCATCTTTATAAGGTAACCTAGAGCAAATTCAAGAGATTGTTTGCTATAAGATAAGAAACATAAGCATCATGAATGGCATACTTGACCTGTTCATGGGAAAAAACCTTAGCACCCCAGTCAGAGAAAGTAACACTTTTTGGCTCCTCATACACCCCAACTTCACTAGCTAACTCAACTAAAACACACCCATCAAGATTTGGCTTCTTAAGAACCCTAACAGCCAAATGACCCAGTTCCACACCAGTACTCTTACAACCAGACATCTGGGGCTATTGTAGTGTTTTCTTGACCTTATTCTTCACTCCAATGCCAACAAAACACACATTTGAATCAAACAGAGAAGCCACAGCGTTAATAAAAAATATTTAAAAAATGGCCAAAATAAAAGTCCAAACGTTAAAAAAAAAAAAAAAAAAAAAGGAAAAAACCAAAGAAAATTTGTTAAAACAGAATATCCCATAAATTTAAACAGTCAAACAGAGAAGCCACAGCATATCGCATGCATGCATCTGAAAAACAATTCCTCACATTAAATTAAATTAAATTAGTATTATACTGGTTGTTTTATATTATAATTTTTCAAAAATTGCTCATGTTGCTATGTCATACTTGTGTTTGTGTTTGTGTCTTTGGTTCCTAACCTACCGTTCCCTTGCTCTCAGCATAGACAGAGACAGCAAGCTCCAAAACACATAAATTTTCACTGGAGAAGGGGGCATAACTATTATCCATTTCAACAAGTAATATAAAAATCATACTGCTAGAGATTGTTATATAAAATAACAAAGTAGCACACAACAAATATAACTTACAAGCATAAATAATCAAGCAATGAATATAGCTCGCATAAAAAACAAGGAATTTTTTTTTTTTTTTTTAAATTAAAAATATAAATAGCAGAAAGCATAGAAAATCTATGTTGCACGGACACGGACACGACACGGACACGGACACGAGGATACGGCAATTTTTGAAAATTAAGGACACGACACGGCGGGGATACGGCGGTTAAATAATTAATTAAATTTTATATTTAGGCATATTTTTTAATATTTTTAGACATAAAATACGTTTATGTCTAAAATTTAAATTATATAAGAACTATAAATAAGTAAACTAACACCAAAAATAGTACAATAATACACATAAAATATTTAGAGTACAAATCAAAAGTTTAAATATGTTACGTTCAAATACTAATATTAATACTAAAAATAATAGTCAAAATAATAATATAAATTATTTTCTTTTGGACCAATGGCATATCAAAGACATCATGACTGACATATGGTACTCAATAGTTAAAATTTGAAATTGAATGTTTGAAACTGGCTTTCACGTGGGGTTGGCAGAAGACCCACAAAACAAAGAGGAAATATAAAAAAAATATTAGAAAAGTTAAAATGAAGGAAAAAGAAAAAGAAAACGTAAATGAAGCAGAAGAAGAAGAAGAAGGCATCTGGGTGAGAGAGCAAAGAAAAAGAAGAAGAAGAGAAGAGCTCGCCGATCGGCCCGATCTAGCTCCGGCAAGCGACGGAGGGCAGCGGCAGCAGCAGAGGGCAGAGGTCAGAGGTCAGACATCTGTGATTTTTTTTTTTTTCACTACTAGCGTGTCGGAGCCGCGTCAGAGCCGTGTTGGCACCGTGTCGGAGAAGCGAAAAAAAAAAAAAAAAAAAAAAAAAAAAAAAAAAAAAGACACTCGCCGGACACCGGAATCCGGCGAGTCGTACCTGTTCCGGTGTCCGACACATGTCTGACATCGACACGTTGCCAAAAATGGCTTGTCCATGCAACCTAGTAGAAAACTAGAAGCAGATAAGATCACAGAAAAAATAGTATAAAAAACAAGCGTTACCTCCATTTTTAAATAAGAAAAAGAATTAAAGAAGTTGTTAACAATCTAACAACACATAAATACGTACACACAAACCTCGTTCTTTGGCGCTCAATCGAGAAAAAAGTCCGACACGAGATTCGCTTAGATCTCTCACCTCTCGATAATGCAATTCATCTTCATTAACATAAATTCCACCACGCAATGTTTCTACTATCTGTGGGGATTTGGATCCGCTGCAATTACACCACACTTTTCACATTAATTTTTACCACTTTCATTTTTTTAACTCTAACTTTTTCAACTTTTTTAAACTTTTTTTATTCAATGGTTGAGATTGAAAGTTTTTTTTTTGAACTTTCAATCTCAACCATGTATTACTTTTGCATCAGGTACAATACCCTAAGTATTGCACCTGATCTCAATCCCGAGTGAGTATCAATAATGTCTACAGTCAGTAACTATGGGGATTTAATATATATATATATATATATATATATAAGAATCCAGACCGAAACAGCCTGGGACTTTATTAGCAAACTATGGGGATTTAATTAAATGTTCGAGTGAGTGTCAATAATGTCTTACAGTAACATAAATTCCACCAGGACCACCACACTTTTATTAAAAAAAAATTCCACTACGCAATGTCTCAACCAATACATATGCAATGGTCATGTATGTTGCAGATGACCAATTTTAAGCAATACATATGCAATGGTCATGCACGTTACACATGACCAATTTTAAGAGAGATATTTTTTATTTATTTACTTAATTTTTTTAATAAAAGATAAAAATTCTATATCAAACTTAATCTAAGAGTATATGTGTATAAAATTTCTTTCTATAGACTTAAATCCAATCCTTAACCCCCCATCCTCACAAGAATTTTATACTTGTGAAATGACCATTTTGCCAAAAATGTGTTATTTGTGGAGTGATCATCATGACAAAAGTACGCTATTTTAAGAGAGATTTGGTTAACCTAACGTTAACAATCTCTCTCTCACACGGCATCTCTCTCTCACATACATATATGGCAATACAAATCACTCTCTTTCTCTCTCATCAAAACCCATCATCAACGCCTATCTCTATCTCTCTCATCCTCCTCCTTTGTTATTCTCAAAGCCCATTAAACCAGCAAAAGAACCACTCCACATGCTTAGCTCACCGATCCCACTTACCCAAGTCTCTACCTTTCCTTCTCTTCACCCCCTTCCTCACCGCCAAGGACCACCACTCCTACCACCTCATCTTTTCACGACTCCGATTTTTTTTTCAAGTTTGTTACCAAATCCCTTTGCCTCTCTTGTTTATTTTTGTCCTTTTTTTTTGTAATTTACAAAATATTAGGATTACCATATTTGATATTATTTTAGTTTGTTTTGTGTGATATATTTGGATGATTTAATTATGGATTTTATTGTTGTGAAAATTAGATTTTGAAAAGTGAATGAAGTTTATAATTTAAAGTATATATATATATATTACCATTCCCAACAGGCTAGGGCCTTTCCTATTCTTAGTTTTTGTTTTTGTTTTTTTCCTTTTCTTGAATAAATCTACAGATGCACCCTACAGTGTTTTTTAGGCCATGGCATTACTGCAGGGGGAAATTTCCAAAAAAAGGGTCCACTAGTCTAGTTTGTTGGGCTGGCTAGTCTCCATGGAGGATATCATACAAGGAATGTGTTTCTTTTAAGAAACTTTTTACTCCTATATATTTGCATTATCCATATCTAGTTTATATTTGAGTTTTTTTAAGAGATTGTTCCAATTTATGTCATCTAATTCTGATAGTTGCTCTTTATCATCAGACTAAAATACTAATTGCTTTTTTGATGTAAGCGGAGATCAAACCCATATTTGAGTTCCTTTTACTTTGTTATTGCTACATGAGATCATTATTTCAATTGATGGTCCAATTGGCAATTTCCATCTTGTCTAGATATTTTTAACTTTTTAAGTAAAGCTGTAAGAAAGATTATTTATAATAGAGTGGTTATATGCATTCACCTTCTTATAGTGTGTAAACCCCTCACAACATGTAGACCTTATATAATACAATGGGTGGCTAGGTTTTTTTTTTTTTTTTTTTTTAAGAATAAAAGCTTGGAATTTCATTGAAAGCAAATCAACTGTTGTCTGCTAAAATTAAGATAGAATAAAGGTGTAGAGGAACATCCTTCTTCATCCATGCCGAAAAACCTTTAACATGTTTAGCATGTTTAGCTAGATTGTGAGCAACAGAATTACCAAGTAAGTGGCTAATTGGTTACATACAATCGCTCCATGGGATATTCTTTCCTTCTAGTAAAAATGTCACTCGTTGAAATTGAAGTCATAGAATGGACCCAAGCTCTCAAAGTGAGAGAGTTAAGATGTAAAGATCATGGTTTTGACTTTTGATCCTCTCATAGACTAAGACAAGTCGGGGTTGACTTTAAATTTCAAAGCCATTCATGAAATTAAACGTGACAACTGGCAAGGATTAAGAACCCATCATATTGAGTTTCTAACTTGTACTAAATATATTTAGGACATGAAGGGCACAAAGTAAAACTATCACACCTGTACCACAAAACAATCTAATTACTTTATGATACATTCATATGCATAGTCAAAGCTAAAGATTCTATATCAAATTTCAAATTGTGTTAGTCGGTAAAAACTTTTCTCAGAAATTGGAAAATGCTGAATATTTTGGAAATCAATTCCATGTGGTGCTAAAAACTTTGTGGACCAGTGATATTATCCGGCATCTTCATTGGTAGAGTTCGAGTTTGAATCTCCTTCATCTCAGCATAGCAAGATTGTTGAGATAACTTGCCTAGCCCATTTTTTCAATGGTTCTGGAAGATGTCTACACGCCATCTTGGGCTGGACTTGAGATTGAGCAAATGTCAAACAGAAACTCATTCATTATGCAAACTTGGGCCGGGCCTGGTTTCACTTTTCACCAAATTCAACTTTTCAAAAAAAAAAAATCATCCTTTAAGATCATGATTTAATTTTCCACGTGAGTTCCAGTTAACTCAACTGGTAAAGTCTCTGATAGTTGAATAAGAGATCTGGGGTTCAATTCCCGCCTACATCAAAAACTGATTGGTGTCTTAGTTTGATGATAAAGAGTTATCATCAGGAGCGGACGTCATAGGTTGAAACTCTCTCTTTCAAAAAAAAAAAAAATTCCACATATTAAAGGCATTATTAAAATAATAATAATAGTACCACCGCGCACCCTTGGCATGATGTTTACTCCACAAGTATAAGTACTTGTAGGGTGTTGGGGGTAAGGGTCAGGGTTCAAGTCTTCAGGAGGAAGCTTCACACACACATACACTTAGATTAGGCTAGAGTAGAATTCTATCTTGTATAAAATAATAATAATAATAATAATAATAATAATAGTAAATTAAAATTAATAAATAAATCTCTTATAGTCTTGTGTCTTAGGGAGCAAATATCTTCTTCTTCTTCTTCTTCTTCTTTTTTTTTTTTTTTTTTTTTTTATTTTAGAAAAGATAGAGGGAGCAAATATCTATTTTTAAATGAGCATAAATGATTCCATAAACTCTAGAAGAGATTTTCTTATTTTTCTTCTTTTCTTCCTTTATGGGCATTAAGAAAGTTACAGTTCATCGTTGATGCATTAACATAAAAGATGATATTTAGTCGGAATATGAAATATGCTATTACAAGAAATTTATAAATAATTATAGATTATAAAATCTCTTGTTGTCAAATTATTAAATTAGAATCAAATCCATTCTACACTTTAAAAAAATAATCCTTAGAATTTTTGCCTTATACTAAATAGCAATCATTATGAAATGAACGCAATAAAAAATTCTTAAGTACTCTTAAAGCACGGAGAAATAATGTTCCCTCCTTTCACATTTATGGTGGACTCCACCATAAATTTAATAAGTGGACCACATCATGAATGTAAGAGGAGGAAATACAATTGCCTATACTCCAAAAGTACCTAAGAATTACTCAAACGTGATATGCTCTAATACTAGTTAACATATATAATCTATAATTAACTTAGTATGGTAAGAATTCAATTTCCCTGGTTTTTTTTAATGAAAAAACACTATAGATCTTATTTTGGAAATAATTTAATTTCCTATAATTCATTTCTATTGAAAATAATTCATACCAGGAAAGCAGTTCAAGACTTCAAGTTACCAATACATATAGTGGCAAGATTAAAAATTAAATGCACGCCATTTATTTTGGTAAGAATTCTGTCTATGATAATCCTTTGGAAATATTCTTGGTAGCATAGTTGGAACCATTTCATTATTGTTTTTATTTGGAAATAGTATAAATGTGCCTTACATTTATGTTAAGAAATCCAATTTTTGATTCTCCATCTTTGTTTGCGTGCCAACTTTTGCGAGAGACATGCTGATGTGGAATATACATTTATAGATATCAAGATTAATGATTCATAAGCAATTTTGATTATAAATAGACCCTCTTGGACCTTTCTTTTCACTAGAAAATTTTCATTGACGTAATCTCATGATAGTGTTTGTTAGATGAGATTGATCTATCGGATCAATGATTTACCAGATTTGAAAATCATGTCTAGGTTGAAAACTCTTCGGGTAATGCATGAATATAACCCAGTTTGTCTTCAATCAGGTCAATTTGCTTGATTTCTTCTGCTTAATTAATGACAATAAATATCAAGCTATGTCTTTCTTATTCTTTATTAATTTTTGGATTTTTCATTGCAGATTGTGTCAAGCGATTTAAATCATCCATTTGAAAACTCTTGAATCTGCATCTTATGTTACTATTTACAGGCACTTATGGCGTGTTCCTGACTTGCAAGACGTAATAATGTATGGGAACTTGTATAATTTAATTCAGTTGTAATTGTAATAGAAATATTTTACAATCATAACAGAGTCTTAATCCCAAATATTTTAGGAGTTTGCTATGGATCCTCAACAATATTAGTCTGTAACAATATTTACCTAATCCCCTATCTTTCTTAAACATTCATTGAATTAGTCACATAACATGTATATCAGTATATGAACCCATATAGCACAACAATCTCTTTTTTATTAAACCTCTTATGGTATTAGATTATTTTCATTTCATTTGACTAATTTCCATTAGATCCTTTAATGATTTTAATAAATAATGTATGGAAGTAACACTATTCATACTTTATTGGTTGATATAAACATGTGTTTTTTTTAGCCAAGTAATAAATTTAAATATGTGTTTTAATTTATTTAGAAAATTTTATGAACAACACCTAAAGAATTGTATATAAGTTTTACCTATAAAATATTTTCACAAGACTCACAACTAGGAAAATTCCGTGTGTAAAACTTTTAGTGACTAGCAGTGAGTCAATGACTCCAAGACGGGGGGATCTTTATTTTGGAGAATAAATAAATATTGGAAAAAATTAAGGTGCCCACCCTAATAAATCAAGTTTCAGCAAATCATTGACAATCATAATGTAAGTGTTGGATTTTTCTTGTATAAAATAAGTATAAGGAAGTTCATCAAAAAACAAGTATAAGGAAATCTTTGACACAATTGTGTCAACGATTTCCTTATACTTGCAAGTATGAGGAAATTAGCTATAAGGAAATCGTTGACACAAAAATTAGTTATACTTGCAAGTATAGCTAATTTTGATTCTAAAAAAAAAAAATTATAGCTAATTTTCTTTTAAACATAAATAAAAAAAGAAAAAAGAAAAAACAGAATTATAGCTAATTCTTATTTATTTAATTTTCTTAAAAAATAAGTTGGATAAAACTCATAAAAGTATAGTTACGTCCAGAAGTAATGAAGTTTAAAAGTTGCACATAATCAAATAATTTTTTTTAACAAAGAAGTAATATTTTGAAATAAATATATAAATTTACGAATCATGTTCTATTTTCAATTAATTTTGGCAATAAAATCTCGATCTATATTCTTCTTTGTCAAAATAATTTTTCTCTCGATCTAAAACGTTAAATGTTGGTGAAATCTATGCCAAAGAGGAAAACTCTTGTATATATTAAAATTTGGAAGGTGTGGGGGTGGCATTTACAAAACGAATCGAGCCCATACCAATATATATGTTGGGCCAAGGGCCCAGTCCAAGGAAGAACTCCTCCTCAGCCAAGTAAGGCCGATGACAAGGGAACGGCCTGCCATCGAAAATGACACTCCGGACCATTCCATGGAATAGGATAAGTACTAAGAAAGAAAAAGACAAATGAGGGCATGGAAATATCTAAGAGAAAGTTGCTACTATTGCATTAAGTGCTTTGCAACTAACAGAACCATGTTTTTCAGCCTTTACAACCACTCCCAACGACTTGGGGGAGGGGCTAATGGGACAAGTATCAGCACTGTCAATCTAAATCTACATATGGACGGTGGAAATGGGAGGGTGATAGTATAAAATAGAGGAGAAGGGGAGAACAAAAGGGGGGACAGAACGGGTAACAAAGGATGACGAACAATATATTAAGAATCAACCTCCTCGGATGAAATCCGAGGACGTCTCTCCCCAGTAAACCAATGTTATCCTCCTTTCTCTATCACTTAGACCTGTTGGTCAATCGTCTGATTCTCTAAGATCCAAGTTTCCAACCCATTCTCTACAAATTCATTGTATTGGGCTCAGTGGACCAAGACTGCATACATCTTGGACTTGAGCCCTAAAATTGTGACCCTACAATTGACGCCGTCTGTGGGAAACCTGGTGTTTTAGCTAGTTGAACGCTCAACATACTGAGGCAATGCAACGATTATCGACCATTGGTGGAGGAGACCATTTTGGCCGTAGTGCATGCTACGCAGAGGATTGCTCCGTACGGAATAACATTGGGGGCTTTCAACATCAAGTATACATCTCGTGCCTCTGTCAAGGGCCAATTTCTCACGGACCTGGTGTCTCTCACGGACCTGGCGGCCGAGACCGCTGAACGCTTGCCAGATGAAATGACAGAAGCACAGCACGTAGATGGAAAATTAGTTGGCACAGTCTTACTGCATGGAATCCTATGCCCAAAAGGGTGCATGTTGATAGCACTACAAATCAAAAGATGATTCGAAGTGGGGCTAGCTATACAATCTCTATAAAGTGCCTGAGTCCTTGGACCAGATGCTTGGGGGAAATTAACACTATGACACCTCTATAAAGTGCTTAAACAGAACCCAAGGCATGCCTGAGTCCTCGGACCAGATGCTTGGGGGAAATTAACACTATGACATCTCTATAAAGTGCTTAAACAGAACCCAAGGCATGCCTGAGTCCTTGACCAGATGCTTGGGGGAAATTAACACTATGACATCATCATAAATGTTGAACAGAACCTTAGTACACGATGGTCCTCTCGGATCACTTACTTTAAATTCCACATTCTTTGATGGTTGCACTGTTCGCAGTATAGAGCACACGGTTATTTTCCTGATTAGTCCTACATAGTTAACTTATTTAAAGTTAGCGATCGGGTGCCACTATTAGTTTTGATAAAGTCAGGATAACAACTTTTCATTATCATCAACAACATCGATTCTAAGTCCGATTTGAAGGAAAAATACCAACACACCCATTCATGAAACAATTATTGCAAAAAAGGAAAGACTCATAAAGTAAAAATGCAGTTCTCTTTTTATTAAATAAAGGGAAAAGTACATCATATACAAAATGGCTTAGGCAAGCCTGTTTCAAAAGCTAACTACAAAAAAAGAAAGCTCATAAGAATGGTAGATCCACAATCTTGTTCTAGCAGCAACCGAGCCAATATGGATGGTACCGGCGATGAGAAAAAAGAAGAAGCAGAGACGCTAGATCCACAATCTTGTTCTAGCAGCAATCGAGCCAGTATGGATGGTATCGACGATGAGAAAGAAGAAGAGGCGGGAACGCTTGATGGACCCCTCTTCTCCTAACTACAAGATGTTCTGCTATCAAGGCTGAGAAACTAGAAACCTGTCTATCCATGTTCTTGTTGATTTGCTTGATCAACCTTGGTCCGTCTTCACATCTGCACACATATGATATACATCGCCAGGTGAGACCCAAATTTTGTCACACCAAAAATCTGATGCGATCTACACCCGCTTTGAGTCTTGGCTGAAAGAGGAGGGACTTCTTTCTTGCTCGGTTGAAAGGAAGAAATGTCTTTGGCCTCTGCTTCCCTTGCCTTAATTGCGTCATCCTAGATCTTGGCGACATCCTTGGCTTCTGAGGAAGGCTTGGTTTCCTTGCCCTCACCTTTATCCTTAGCCACTTCATTCCCTAGACTTCGATCACCATCTTGGCAGGATCCTTGGGAATGCCTGAAGAGTTAAGAGCTTGAGATTCTCGCAGAACTCAAGGATCTGTAAATGAGGAAGAACGACTCCCCCAGATGTGTCTTATATAGAAGGCAAAATCTGATGGAAATTAATTCGCCCGAATCTCAAAGAAAGAGTTACGAGTGAGATAAATCCCACTCAATTTCCAAAGAAGTCTTCAACCGTTGGATCTACGTCACTTCGTAAAAAACCTTAATGAAAGTGTGCCTCGTGTATCGAAACGGCAGGAACGCGACTTGGATAAACTAAAAGAATATCTTGCAATCAGAAATGGTGTGAAATGGGCACGAAGGGGCTATTATCACATCGAGATCCTCCTTTCCTCCCATGGAGAAGAAAAGAAGAATCCAGACGGGCTATTGTGGGGGTGGCATTTACAAAACGAACCAAGGAGCCCATACCAATGTATATGTTGGGCCAAGGGCCCGGTCCAAAGAAGAACTCCTCCTCGGCCAGGTAAGGCCGATGACAAAGGGAACGGCCTGCCATCGAAAATGACACTCCGGACCATTCCATGGAATAGGATAAGTACTAAGAAAGAAAAGGACAAATGAGGGCATGAAAATATCTAAGAGAAAGTTGCTACTATTGCATTAAGTGCTCTGCAACTAACAGAACCATACTTTTCAGCCTTTACAACCACTCCCAGTGACTTTGGGGAGGGGCTGATGGGACAAGTATCAGCACTATCAATCTAAATCTACACGTGGACGGTGGAAATGGGAGGGAGATAATATAAAATAGAGGAGAAGGGAAGAACAAAAGGGGGGACCGAACGGGTAACAAAGGATGACGAACAATATATTAAGAATCAACCTCCTCGGATGAAATCCGAGGACGTCTCTCCCAGTAAACCAATGTTATCCTCCTTTCTCTATCACTTAGACCTGTTGGTTGATCGTCTGATTCGCTAAAATCCAAGTTTCCAACCCATTCTCTACAAATTCATTGTATTGGGCTCATTGGACCAAGACTCCATACATCTTGGACTTGGGCCCTAAAATTGTGACCCTACAGAAGGATATCCTAGTATTTTTCATTTCAGATCGTGCAATATTAATGTTTCATAACGTGGACAAGTTTTGCCTTATATATATGGAATTATATATTAGATATTATGCATGGAGAAAAAAGAAGGTATATATATATATATATATATAGTGAAAAGCTCAATGGAAGAAACAATACCATCGCTTATTCTCTTTCATTTCTCATTTCTCTAAACAATATATGAATCTTTTTCTTTTTTTTTGAGAATCACAATATATGAACCTAAGAAGTAAGAACTATCTCCAATCCCATGCAGGGACTAATTAATAACCTCATAGATCACTCACATCTCAAATAAAAGAAACAAAAAACAGATAACCTAGAAAGCCCAAAAAATAAGAGTACCACATGAATGGCAGCTCTGGGATATATTGAAAAAAAAAAAAAAAAAAAAATCCTTGGATGGGTCTAAAGCTGCGTTTTTAAAAACGCAGCTTCAGTCTTACCCAGCTAAACGCAGACTTAACATCACAAAACGCAGCTTCAAAGTGGGTTTATAGCTGTGTTTACTTAAATGCAGCTATATGTCCAGTAATAGAGCTGCGTTTTCGTAAAACGCAGCTCAAACAGCACCCTGAAGCTGCGTTTTTCAAAAACGCAGCTCCAAAACGCAGCTCCAAAGCGCGTTTTTTGTAGTGACACAATTTTAAAAGAACATAATTTTAGAGCAAACTCAAGAGATTGTTTGCAATAAGACAAGAAGCATAAGCATCATGAATGGCATACTTGACCTGTTCATGTGAGAAAACCCTAGCACCCCAGTTTGAGAAAGTAATACTTTTTTGTTCCTCATAGTATACCCCAACTTCACTTGCTAACTCAACTAAACCACACCCATCTAGATTAGGCTTCTTACGAACCCTAGCAGCCAAATGACCCAGTTCCACACCAGTCTTACAACCAAACATCTGGGGCCATTGTAGTATTTTCTTGACCTTATCCTTAACTCCAATTAATGCCAACAAAACACACATTTGAATCACTCAAATTTCTTGATGGATTCAGGAAATGAATCCAAGTAGTACAATTGAACTATAAGGCAGCGAGTTCCAACACAAAAGATCAGTAACATTGCACCATTGCAATTGGGTATGCACTTGATATCAAATGCCACAATAGGTGCAACCAAAGCCTTTTCAAAGGAAGACCTTAGCTCATCAATATGACCATCTACTAGAATAACACGGTCCACTACACTTGCCTTTACATAAACTCCTTGTATTTCTATTTCATACATGCACATTTTGGATAGGAGAGAAATGGGAATCATAGTGGTTTTTTCTAGCTTCTAACCTTCACCCTAGCTAGACATGATGAGAAAGCATGCGCACTAGCTGCATTGTGTTAGTTATAGAAGTTAGAGTTTGGCGGTTTGGTGGCAATTGAACTTTAATTACTTTCTGCGCATGTGTATTTATTGCAAAGGTAGTAAGTTGTCTTATTAGTTGTATAAAGACAGTAAAATGTCTTATTAAATAGTTGGTAAAGTTTCTTGACGTTACACTTGAATCTCAGAGTTTTCTCATTTTTATTGAAATAGACAATGGAGAGCTTTTAAATTTTAAAGACAGTGAATATTGAGTTACTTGATGAAGTCTTTTAACATTACACATGAATTTTCAACCAAATCATACTTTTGAAATGTAAATTAATAGAATATCTTATTAGTTGGTAAAGTTTTTTTATACTTGAGTCTTAAATTTCTACTTTATACTAAAATGGCTTGGTTGGAAAGCCTAGAGGCAATGAAATGATAAATTTACTTTTCTCTTGGCGATCTACATAAATCAATTTCCTTACAATGCAATGATATTTTCTCAAATATATTTTGAAATTAGGAAATGAGCACTGATCAATTGCTTCCCAATGTATGAGTCTAATGAGACTTAACGGATTAAATAAAGAACACAATTATGGCTTGCTAAGAAATTCATTGGAACTGGTTCTATTGACAAACAGGCCAAATGCATGCACAAATTTCTACTCTGATTGCTTAATGAACAAACTTCACTTCTTGATATCCCTTTTTATAAGCAACTTAGAAGGTAAATTGTATGAGTATCAGAACTTATCAAGAAAGTTGAAGTTCGCATTTTACTTCAAGTATTTTACATGGAGCAGATATTCATGAGATGCAAAATATCGAAACTCAAAATTTTATTTCCATCATATCCAACTCAAGGTACATGAGCATTGATAGAAAAACTATGCCAAAGCCCCGAAGTAAATTAAATAGTTAATTCCAAGATTGATAAAGGATACCTCTAAAATGTTTTTTTTTTTTTTATTTAAATCCTCGGCATCAAGCAGCTAGCAAAGGCATAAATTAATATACCAATATATTTATACACGCACACGCATATATGGAGGGATAGATAAGTAACGTAACTTACATTAATTAAAAAAAAGAAAAAAAGAAGAAGAAGATAAGTGACTTACATGTGTTTGTAGAAGATAGTAAAGGGACCCATAAACACCAAAATAGAAGCCCACATAACACCGATTGAATGATACAACCCCCCTCATAAGAAGATCTTAAACCCTAAACATCACAATGAAATTCTTTGACCTCTCTCTGCAAAGTTAACACCTCTCCCCAACAACCAATCACCATTAGTTCCCCCCAATTAACTCTGCCAATCTTTGCTCATTAAGACTTAGCTTCTTGACAAGGCAACTCACCCATAAACACAATATTATTGCTCTCATTGGATTTATATGGTATGTAGGTTTGAGAGACAAGGAACCAGATCAAAGCTTGATGTTGGGTTACACGTGTGAGTGAAGTCCCACATTGAATAAATATGAGAAGAATGAGTAGTTAATATAACATAATTGAGCACATACCCATTGGGGCTTAGGCCTTTTGGGTTGAAGTGTGTCTCTATATGTTATATTAATTACTCAAGGAAGCTCCCCAAGGTGTTTATCTCCCCAACAAGTGGTATCAGAGCTCATGGTGGTGTGCGGCGAAAGTGGTGAGGTGTTCATGGTCCCTACCCAGCGAGGACAGAGAAAGCCTAAACGGCCCACACATAAAGATCCTGGAGAAGAAAAAAGAAAAAAGCCCAACAAAGGAATATTGCTAATGGTGCTAAATAATGGTGTGGTGCGAGGTTCCCATGGACATGGACGTACGAGGTTCCCATGGATGTGCGTGCGGGGTTGACACGTGGTTCCCATGGATGGCGTACAAGAGACCCATGGATGACACGCTGATGAAGTGAAAAGCCCATTAAGCAAGGGGGAGTGAGTAGGACTTGTTCATGGCCCACAAAGAGGTCTTGAAGCCCATAAAGAGGCAGACTCACACGTGAGGGGGAGATTTGTTGGGTTACACGTGTGAGTGAAGTCCCACATTGAATAAATATGAGAAGAATGAGTAGTTAATATAACATAATTGAGCACATACCCATTGGGCTTAGGCCTTTTGGGTTGAAGTGTGTCTCTATATGTTATATTAATTACTCAATGAAGCTCCCCAAGGTGTTTATCTCCCCAACACTTGATGCATCTGAATGATGGAGCAATGGGATCCAAAACAAGTTTAATATTGGAGCACCTAGGCAACTAGGCACTACGGCGTGACCAATATCCAGCTTTCCATGCAATAGCATAGCCACATGTAGAGCCAGGGGACCATGGCCCCCCTAAATTTTGAAAGATTTCCCATGCCATGTTATTGTTTGGGACTTAGTGAAAACTTTTAAAAGCAATGTTAATTTTACAATGGTTATTGCACATAACCATACACACACTTTCATTTTGTACTGAATTAGTTTTATATTGAAATCGTGACTTGAAATCACAATTTCAACGCAAAATAAAAGTGTGTAGATGGTTGTGTGCAACAACTGGTGTACACTAGCATTTACCGATCTTTTAAATCCTACATTGGATTTATTATAACCTACAATTTGTAATAGTAAAGATACAGTCATTTGGAGTTTTCTACGGTAGATATAGACCATCAATCCAAATTACTTTATACATCATATAATATGCTCCTCTATTTTAAAAATATCATTTATATAAGTTCATTAGTATATTAAATCATTAACAATATCATTTATGGTGATTATTATTTTTTCTCTCATTTCATCTCTCTACTTCTCTTTACATGATATTAAGAAAGAAATAGTATATGGAATTATAACCTATCTGCGTTGATTCTTTTCATTTTCTTGTTGTTGCTTTGACATAATTTTTTCACTCTATATATATAATTAGTAATAAATTTCTAGCTGTAGCACTGTTTTGCTTGCTTAGAAATGAACAGGAGGACAATGCAAATGTGTCTGTTATAGCTCATAATTAATTAAGCACCGTACTTCCATGACCTTTACATGAATAGCTAGTACTAATTGATTATCATAAATGAATTTTATATATTACCATTGACGACAAAGACAAATTACATATCATCCTTCCTGCTCTAATTCAATCTCACTCAATCTCTTGAAGCTTAATTTTGAGAAAAAGTATGAAAACACTTATTGCATCAAGTTGTTTAAACAGGTTAGGCTACACCACTTTGTAGAGAATGTGGAGAATGTGTCACCTCATAATGGAGGGATCATAATTGATGGCCCTGGATGTTTGTTCATGTAGTGACAATAAAGAAAAAAGCTTTCTTTTTAGTAATTAGTTTCCTCGATTAAATTAAATAAATATTAGTTAAGTGTCCTCTTCATTATGCTTTTAAGTTCTTTTTTTTCTTTTGTTTTAACGGCCAAAAAAGAAAGAATGTAGGATGTGATTGGTGAAAGGCCTAGACTTTCTTTAGAGTCTTTAGACGGGATCATAGTAGTATCCCACTTCATAACACTAATGACCTGTTTGAATTGAGGGGAGAAAAAGGGAGAATAGAGTAAAGTTAACCGAAAATTAGCCTAATATCTAGCCAACTCTACTCTACTCATCTTTACTCCCTCTCAATCCAAACAAACTATAAATGTTCTTTATACATCAAGTTCTTATATATGATCATAACATAAGTCTAGCAACCTATTTTAAGGCTATAAATTAATGAGTCGAGTTGAGTATTAGTAGTTTATGATTGGTTCATATAATTTTATTTTGAACACATATTGAGCTTGAACTTATTGCCAAATCAAATTCTTATTGTTTATTTTGTTTCCTTGTTGAGAAAACTTAATCAACACATTCTTTCTCAATATATATGGTAAACAACAAGATTAAATTTTTTTTAGTCTTAAAAAAATTTATGCTCGAGATTATATTTGTCAATGTTGTATTGTTATAATTAAATTTATAGAAAAATTAGATTATCAATGTTTAATTGTTAAGAATTATACATAATTTTTACTTGAAAATTGAAATCAACTGTTTATATTATCGATAAATTATAAATTATAATTTGAAATCTTATGATTACAAACTTGTACAAACCGATTTTAAGCCTATATGAGTATACATTTGTACATGTATGCATATAAATATATAATATTATATATTATATACACTCAAACCAAACCTCATACTCACAATCTTGTTCATGAATATGTTATTAATATTTGTGCTTGATTCGTTTAATAGTTAAGTCTAAACTCAGGTTTAAATTTAGCTTGTTTGTTAAAAGAAATGAACATAACCAAAATTTTCCCGAATTGAGTTAGATCTGTTCATAAACAACTCAATTCAATTCTAAACAACTCAATTCAATTCTACTTGTAGCCCATCCTTTATATTTTCAATCTCATTTTTAACACGAAACAAAAATGCAGTAAAAGGCTGGATAAGTTAGAGATTAAAAAAACTCTAGATATATGCCACCTTCAGATTACAACAATTGGCCCATGAGGTTTGCAGGTTCACCTTTGATAAGCCCACACTGTTGGCTTACCAGGACTATGGTAGCAAGTCAGTGATCACCGAACAGATCAAGTCTGCCACTGCCTTTGCCTATGCTCGTTAGTTTTTACATTATTGGGATCAAGCTTTTTATGCCTTAAACAGTTGATGAAAGGCACATCACAAGTGTTACACTTACACATGCCAAAACTAAACTTTAAAAACCATATTTTTTCTACCAAGATAACATTAGTTCTAATATTAAAAAAATTAAAATGATAAATATAATCATATGCCAATCATCATTCTAGCTATGAAACTTTTACTTTCTGAAATTGTCGATCATCATGATTTTCAGTTCTTTTTTTTTTTTTTTTCTAAGTTTTTTAATTTTTAGTCACACACAATATGCATTTATTATATAACTTAAAAGTAAATATTCATTTATTTTTAAGTAAATTAATAAAAAAAATTTATTTACATACAAATTTTGATTAAACCGTATATCGCACAGGCATAATGCTAGTTATTTACTCATTTCTCAAAATAGATGAGTTTAATCTCTCTCTCTAATTTTTTATTTTATTTTTATTTTTGGATATGCACTTGAGTTTATTCTTTTTTTATTATTATTGGGTTTTTTATGATCTATTTATATTAGACTCTTTGTCCATTGCACAACATTAACTCACCTATAACAAAATTTTATAAACTTAGATAGGACATTGAAGCAAAATTAGACAACAATTGGAATCTAATTTAGAATTAAATTAGATTTTCTCTTAGTTTTGACTTTAATTATATATATATAGATTACAATTACACATATATGGTTAAGAAATTAATTGGACAATTTAAAAAATAAAAGGAATTAAATTGAAATTTAGCCTAATAATAATAAAAAATAAATAAATAAAAAAGAAAGAAAGAAAGAAAGAAAAAGAAAGAAGAGACGACAGCGTATTGAGTTAGAATCGAATGTCAAAGGAATCAGCAAAACAATGCCAAGATTTTTGTTTCCTACTCTTTGTTATTTCTCTCTCTTTGTTTTTTGTATTTTCTCTTCATCATATACTTTCTCGTCAAAAGAGAAAAAGGGCTCTGAACGAAGTTCGAACTCGTTGCTTCACTCTCCGATCTGCCACTCCACCACCATGACTTCTCCTCCTTTCGATTTTTGAAGTTCCGAAGCTAAGCCGAAACCAAACCCGACCCGAGCTGGTAGCTGAGACTGTGTGTCGTCATTGTGAAATGGGTAAATCAACATCCTCTCTTCTTTTTATATGCAATCGTTTGATTATTAGAGTAAGCCTTCCATTTCGTGCTTTTACTTCTCATTATTGTTCTACTATTAGAGAAAATGCGAAAACCCCATATCAGAATCGGAATCAGTTTTTGAAATCTGTGAGACATCACTGCAAATCTGGAACCTTTAAAAATCTTGATCATGCCTTAGGCCTGTTTGATATAATGCTTCACATGGACCCTTTGCCTTTCATTGGAGATTTTACTCTATTGTTGGGTGCCATTGCAAGAATGAAGCATCACTCTGTAGTCGTTACTCTAATTAAACGAATGGAATCATTTGGAATCGCTCCCAGTGATTATACTCTCCCTGTTTTGATTAATTGCTTCTGCCATCTGAACCGGGTCGATTTTGGGTTCTCTATCATAGCAACAATTTTGAAACTTGGATATCAACCGAACTGTATAACTCTAACCACTCTTGTCAAGGGGCTTTGTCTTAAAGGTAATATTTCTGGAGCTGTGAGCTTGGTAGAGGAAATGGAGAACAAAGGGTACCAACCGAATGCATATACTTGTGGAACGATAGTAAATGGTTTGTGTAAGATTGGCCAGACTGGTGTGGCTATTAGGTTGCTCAGGAAGCTTGAAAAAGGGAATTTTGAACAAAATGTGGTGCTCTATAGCATGGTCATTGACAGTTTATGTAAGGATAGATTGGTAACTGAGGCTTTGAACCTTTTATCTGAAATGACGAGTAAAGGCATTCAACCAGACATTGTCACTTACAATTCCTTAGTTCAAGGCCTATGCAATTTTGGCCGGTGGAGGGAGGTGGCTACTTTGTTGAATGAGATGGGGCAAAGGCAGGTCATGCCAAATGTACAAACATTTAGCATATTGGTGGACGCACGTTGCAAGGAAGGGATGTTGACTGAGGCAAATGAAGTTTTTGATGTGATGATTCAAAGAGGCATTGATCCTAACATAGTCACTTACAATTCTTTGATTGATGGTTATTGTTTGCAAAACAAACTGGATGAGGCAGTTAAGACGTTTAATATGATGGTTGAGAAGGGTTGCTCACCCGATGTGTTTAGCTATAACATATTGATAAATGGATATTGCAAAAGTAAAAAAATTGATGAGACAATGCGTCTCTTTCACGAAATGTCCTACAAAGGAATGATTCCTAATGTTGTGACTTACAACACTCTTATCGATGGGTTTTTCAAAGTGGAGAGAGTCCAGGCTGCACTAGAGCTATTCAATACAATGCGAGCTTGTGGCCAACATCCAGATCCCCAAACCTACGCCATCTTGTTAGATGGATTTTGTAGGAATAGACGAATTGTTGAGGCAATGGCATTGTTTCGAGAGATGGAAGAAAAAAAGTTGGGCCACTATATTGTGTTTTACAACATCTTGATTGATGGTTTCTGCAATGTTGGGGAACTTACAACTGCAAGAGAAATCTTTAGTGGTCTTCTTGCAAAAGGATTGCAACCTAATGTTCGGACTTACACTATAATGATCAAAGGATTTTGCAAGAATGAACTAGTTGATAAAGCGGGTGAGCTGCTTGAGGAAATGGATAGCAACGGTTGTTCACCTAACGAGTGCACATATAACACATTAATCCAAGGGTTATTGCAACATGGTGAGACATCAAAGGCAGTGAAGTATCTCAAAATGATGGTTGACAAGGGATTTTCAGCAAACGCAACAACTGCTGCCTTGTTTATTGACTTGCTGTTGTCTGATCAAGTAGATGAAAATATTCAAGAGCTACTTCCAAAGTTTGAGTGAAGGTTATTTAGTTTTTCAAGATCAAGGACAACTTTTATATTTTAACCTATCACTTGTCATTATATGAGTGATGTATATTTGCTTCCAGTAAAATTTAATACTTTTAATGAGATGGTGTTTCTTTCCCATTTTATGCACAAGATTGTTTGTTCCTTTTACCGTCTGATCTTTTGTTGCGATTTTTTTGTGCACTCATTTTGTTGCATTAAACCCTTTCTCATGGATAGGTGTTTCAAAATTTTTCTAGTGTAAAGTTAATGCGAAATATCATACCCCTTATATAGGTATGCACTCCCTAAACCAGCCCCAAAATTATTAAACCCATAGCGATTAGGTCTGCACCAAGTTAGTTCTTGAATCAGTTTCAGTTTTACAAAAGTAGTATAGTTGTAATTTGCTTATCAAATTTAGTTTTAAAGCAGGTTATGGGTGCTTGTAAGTTAAACTATTGTTTTAAAACCACAATAGATTGAGTTGTCAGACTTCTGAAATATCAATTAGTTTAAGTTACTGTCTCTTTCACTTTCATACCTTTTAGTTATCTTTTGCCTAAAGGCAGGATCTATTTTGTGTCCAACCATCATGATTCTGATGTCCTGTTTGCGCTTACTACGATTTGAGTGTTACTGGAGATTCTTGAATCTTTATTCATATGAGGGTGTGTAGGATAGCTGTTTTAAAGTAAGAGTTCCATTATCAGTACATTTTATTTATTTATTTCCATGACGTGGAACCTCACCAAGGCAGGGCCCTTTGACCCACCCCTAGGTAGTATATTTAGTTATTTTTATATAACACAGGGACGACAGTGAAACAAATAGTATAATTAGTTTGGCACTTTGGTTGCTTCATGACTCCCTCCCATTAGATAAAGCTATCTCTATATTGGAGTAAACTTATTGTTTTACTTGTACTGTATGTAATCATATCAACATATTGACTAATGATTAAGGACGAGGTATTTTCGTTGCAAGTTATTCTTGTACATGGTGATATTTATTTTCTTGTATTGGCACTAGGTTGTTTGTTGCTATTCTAGTTTTGTTCTCTTTCCTTGGAACTAAGTTGAACACTAGTGTTGTAAATTTGAACTTATTTTTGTGAAAATTATCTTGAACTTTAGTTGATGCAACATTGTGAACATGCAATTAGTTTTATGTATTTGTGAAATGACAGAATAATTTGTTTGGAATTGGTTATGCTCATGGTGCTCGTGATAGGTCAATTGAATATCAGCCAAAGACCATTGATACTAGTAGATTTTCCTTAGTAGTTAATATTAGATCTAGATGGGATTGCTGGTCTGTTCTCTTGTGGGCCATCAGTAAATTTACAATCTCAATGACTTTGGAGACTAAGGTCTTCAATCCTATCCTGATTATCAACAAAATTTCTTTCCTTTCAAGGATACCCTATTTCATCACTCGTCTTTCTCAACAAACCACAAATACATCCTTCAATGACCACCTTTGTCTCTCGCTTTTAGCAGGGGGATTGATGACAGCTCTCTCAGCATTGGCAAAACAATAACCAATCACAATCTCCCTCCTTTGTCTGGCTCGTAAGAGTATCTCATAGAAACTCAATTCCTCCCATTCACGAAGATAGAGATCTGCTTGTCTTATATGCATCTCATTCCCCTGATAAAAGCCAAAACATTTATGATTGATTAAATAGGTAACTCTCCACGTGTGTGTGTGTGTGTTGATAGGTAAACAGAGTAAAGTATGCAACCCATTTACATGGATAGTATTACTAAGGCATGGACCCTTGAAGCACTAGCCAAAAGCATGCGTTAACACCCAATCAATATATTCACACCTAATGTTCCTATTTTCCCCCCTCCTTTTTTTTATTTTTTTATTTATTTATTTTCTTTCGTTTCAAAGATTTAGATGCATATTCACATATTATAAAGCTCTCTTAATTGAAAGAGGAGGGATTGGGGATTGTTCAAAATTGACAGTTAGGCCAACAAGCTTCTGGCCTCCCACGGTGTTTGTTGTCCAGATGAATCCATAACATTTTTGTTTCTCAGTTTTGGTATACTTGATAACACCATGAAAGAAAAACAGGCACAGATATCTTACAGCTCAAAGAGAAAGCAACTGATAAAACCATATCGAACAGAGAAACCAAGAGGAAAAATATAATGTTGCAACTAACAAAGGCTACAAGAACATCAAAGAAAGATTATTGTTCAAACATCAAAAGTCAAAGCGAAGTTTACCAGGCCTAACAGTTATGTAGTTGGGAAACTACTAGATAATCCATAATTTAGTTAAAATGCAATTTCTGCAGGCTTTTTGTGGATATTAAAATAAGGATCCGGTTAATGTATACCCTTTCTAAGAGGAACTTCTCTATCACTATAGGAACTCCATTA